>OX439235.1:23777553-25235576 GCA_949319165.1 Sialis lutaria | reverse complement strand
TAGTTGTAATTATGGGCGTACCGAGGGGGGCAGGGGGGGGGGCAGCTGCCCCCCCCCTGGACCTGACTTACTATATATTTAGCTGGTTAATTATTGGCCTATGCCTAAGTTCTATTGTATTTATGAAATTAAAGAAGTAAAATTTATAGGTATTTCAAAATTTTCATTCTGAAAACTCACGTTTGAGTCACGTTATGAGTTAATTTAAAAAAAAATCGCGCTACGCGCGATAGTGAGTTCGGTAGTTATTATATTATTATTATTTGATGTGCATTTGATTTTTAATTTAAATTATTGATCCACAAAAAACATCATTTTTAAAATTACAATCTCTTGTTAAAACTGTTGTCATTTTCCTTTTTATATTAGCCAAAAAAATGTTAATTTTATTTTTTTACATTTAAACTATCATATTTATATATTTACCAAGTTATAGAGCAGTCAAATCAAATTGATTTTTTTACCAAAAATAGAAAAAATAGAATGAATAAAACCCACTAAAATATAGGTAGAGTAAAATTTATAGGTATTTCAAAATTTTCATTCTGAAAACTCACGTTTGAGTTACGTTATGAGTTAATTTAAAAAAAAAAAATCGCGCTACGCGCGATAGCGAGTTAGGTAGTTATTATATTACTATTATTTGATGTGCATTTGATTTTTAATTTATATTTTTGATTCAGAAAAAACATCATTTCTAAAATTACAATCTCTTGTTAAAACTGTTGTCATTTTCCTTTTTATATTAGGCAAAAAAATGTTAAATTTATTTTTTTACAATTAAACTATTTATATATTTATCGAGTTATAGACTAGTCAAATCATATTGATTTTTTACCTAAAATAGAAAAAAATAAAATGAATAAAACCCACGACAGCTAATAGGTACATAGACATATGTATAATAATTGTATAGGTAGAGTACATTTTTGTAGATATTTTGTCTTCTTTATGATAAAAATAAATTTGATTAAAAAAAAGTTTGTAGCCAAAATTCAAAGTTGCAACAGCGTAGCACAGAAAAGATAGAATAGTTAAGAAAAAAAGGAAAAATTACCCAATGTTTATTTACAATAATGCCCATTTATAAGGACAGTACACAACATTTTTTTGCACTTCAATACCTAAAAAGGTTAATAACCCATTTGTTCTAACCCCTTTTATCATGGGTTCCTAGGCGAAACACACTGACTAAATCGGTTTATAAAAAAAAAATCTGCCCCCCCTTAACAAAATGCTGGGTACGCCCATGGTTGTAATATTTATCAAAAACAGTACAGAAAAACTTTTACAGATACTTAGGTACGACTGCTATAAGAACTGATCAAAAACAATATTTTTTTTAATAAACTATTTATTTTTTTAGGTCAGAGTCATTCAAAAACAAAATCAATTGAAAAAACTTGGATACCTTCTCAAATTCCTGATCTAGTCTGTATCCAATGTACATCTTTTGCCTCGCAAAATATTGCCCAACAATTAAACTTTAAAAAAGTAGCAACAATATCATTCGATAATTTTTTCTTCCTGGGCAAAAAATATTCGGAACTTGTAGATCCAAATATATCAAATTCGATTATTCTTGAAGTGTTAACAATTTAAAAATGGAATAATAATATATTATTATGATCCAATAAAACAAGGTATGCTACGAATATTTTGACAGCCGCCATTTTATATAAATTTCTAGTCGATGACGTCACAGTATAGAACAAATGAACTTTCGAGCAGACCTTGTGTTATTGGATCATGGATATGTATCGTAAATGTAACGTAATTGTTCTAAATAAAGTATTTATTGACACGTTTTTGTAGTTTCATTTTAAATACCTAGCATACTCATCACGACTAACAATTTACATTCATTAGAATAAATTATCAGTGACCTATATGTAAAATTCTAATAGAGTGTTTACACCAAAAGGACAAAACAGTAACATGTTTTTTAGCCCAACCGCCCAACCCACGAAGTAGTAGCGCTTATATGCTCGATTTTCTGTCCGTCCGTCTTCCACCGCGAAATCTCGGCCCCCTGACCACCTAGAGACCTCGGGTTTTCGCTAAATGGTAGGTCTGTGGTTCTAGTTTAGCCCATTTTAGAATTTTTTCCCAATATCCCCCCTCCCCCCCCCCCCCGTAAAATGTTCATATATGACTTTATGTACCTCGTTGGACTCGGGAATGATTCACGAATCGATTGGTAAGGGTATTTTTTTCAGTTGTATCAAGTAGGTTGCGTGGCAATACCCATTTGTGGGTTTTGATAAATTTATTTTACAAAAATGGCAACAATACGACATACAAGCTATTCATTTTCTAATACATTTTTTTTCAACTTTTTTATCATTTTGGTGTAAACACGCTATAAGAAAAGTGCATAAATTAAAAATAAAATTTAAAAAAGAGTTAGCCTCCCTTCGAATTTTTCAATATGCATTGTTTATTTTATCAATTTTGATACAAAAAAAATAAAAATGGCATATAATCACCCACACAAAAATTAAGCCCCCTCCCCCCACGATTTTTTTTTCTGGATGCGCTACTGCATGTCTTAAAATGATTACCTACGTAAGATAAATTAACTTTCTCTTCCAGAGAAAACCAAAAACAGAAAATGAACCAGCCTTCTACGATGCATTTATTAAAACTAAATGCAAAAGACCGCCATCAAAAGCATTGATCAAGTTCATGTTGGAAACCGACTGTCGCTATGATCTTTTCGAACACTATAAAGTTGATATTTTACTAGAACTTATGTTCATTGCTACGAAACCGAATTTCAGGCAAAAAGGTTTAGGATTAGGTAAGTGAAAATATATAAAAAAAGCAGTTTTACCTCAGCCACATAAGCATCATTAGGGCACGATTGAAGTGGAACTTCTTTTGTTTTCATTAACAAGTAACTGACTTGTATGCATTCTGCATTCATCCATATTTATCTTATACATAAACTCATCGCTCTCTCATACATATTAGCGTTTCATCTTGAAAACCTGTCGTATTTTAAAACGTATCGAGACCATTCCAATTCACAAAGCCCCTAATATTTTAAAGTACAATAAATAATAATTTTACTTCCAAAAAAGAACAAATCAATTTTTTTTATGTTTTAGGTGTATGCAAAGCGATATTCAAATTTATAAAATCTTACGAAAAGGAACCGCTTAAAGTTGTCACTGCTCTTTTTACGTCACCTAAATCTCAGAAGTTAGGTGATAAATTGAATTTTGATTGTTTACTAAAAGTGCCATATTCTGAATATACGATAGGGGACAAAACATTCGCTGATGTTTTAGGGGAAAGTATACCTTGTACTACTTTGTCGGGAATAAGAATTGAATAATAATATTATATCATGACCCCTACACTGGCCCCATGGTCCACATCCTATCAGGGTCTTCCTAAAAAAAATGTTTGACTGTTTTTTTTTCGGCAAGTAATGTTTGAATAACTTTTTTGCTCGCCGCGCCAGGACCTCAGCCTCGGGACACAGGAGTCCTGTCAGTCTCTCACCCCCCCCCCTTGTGGGGGTCATGATTTATCTATTAATCTAGCCTTTATTTAATTAGAATGATTTCATGTAAGTATCTATGACAATCTGTGTCTATATTTGGTGTATTTTTTTTTAAATTATTATCGAAAGAGAATGACTGGTTCTAAATAGAAAACAAAGAAGAAGAAGAAATATATAACGGAAGTTTGTACTCTCTAAAACGATATTATTTTTACTGGTATATTTGATATTTTTTTACATTTACAAATATTTATAGTTGTGGTGGTTTATTTAATAAATAAATATGTTATAATAAATATGAATTTGTTATTCAAGTATTTATAAATGAATGAATAATTTTTTTTTAGATATTGAATTTTATATATTTTATGGGATATATGGGAGCGGGGACACAGTGGAATAAAATATAATTTTAAGTCTATTTATATCATTTTATTACCCCTAAATAAAACAAGTCACATATCATATTTTTAACAGTTTTTTATTCACTTATGATTTTTTTAATTACAATAAAAAACAACATGTACAACTATCTTTTTTTTATTCTCCCACATGTTTAAAAACAGGCCCATATGCCCATATGTAATTCATTTAATCATATAATCGTTTTTATATCAATACTAATACTTTTATCTATTTAATTTAATTTTTAATAATATGTAGATAGCAGTAGGTACTAGGTACCCTCTTATAAATAATAATTAGATTATAAAAAATATTTAATATACATAAAAACATTGACAAAGTAACATTAAATAAAGTATTAATATTAAAGGGTCAACTAGCGGTCAATTGTCATCGGCAGGTTCAAATTAAGGTAATTTAATTTTGATTATTGAAGTCATTTAAGATTGCATGTTACATTTTTGATTTTTTTAACTATGCCTACCAAATAGTTTACTTAAACATATACTATATAGAGATGATTTTTTATGGGGAGTAAACAAATTTTGTTTTGGTGGCTTAGTAATTCAAAAAAAAATTAAAACTAAACACACATTTTTATTATATGGTAGTCCCGAACTTCAGGTGCACCTTAAAACAAAAAAAATAGGTAGGTATTGAGGTATTGCAAAAAAAATAGTCAAAAAAATCTTTAATTTTTTTTATAACGCTTCACTATACTGCCGTGCTAAGCACAAAAGCGGTATCTCAAAAAAAATCGTAAAGTTGATTTTTATGGCATCGAATAGCTTAAAAAAATACGAATCCAATGAACTAAGCCAAATAGCGGTATCTTATTAAAAACATATGAAAAAACCCTTAAAAAAGTTTTCCCTATCCCAGCTTTACCTTAAATCACTAAGAGAGTTAGAGGTTTATCAATAATACGTAGGCGAATAACCGTATATTTTGATACCGCCAAAATTCCCAATGTAATGTATAAATTCCATTCAATAAATAAATAAAAAATCTGTAAACTAAAAATAAAACTATTTTAACAAAACTTTGATTTTCTCGAAACTCGATTTTACTGAGATACCGCTTTTGCGCTTAGCACGGCAGTATAGGGGCCCCTGAGTCCGTTACTGCATGTGTATATAAGTAAAAATTTTAGTAAATAAACAGTTAACTTAAAAAATATTTTTAATTGCATTTAAAATAATAACTTTATATACATAATTTTACTGAATTCATTTTTATAGGTCAATAACAAACTATTTCAAATAAATTTATTTATACACTTTGCATCTCTCAGAAGTTATTTTGGTCACAGTTTTCAACGAATTTATTTTTTTGTGTTAAAAAACATTACCTTTAAATAAATATTGGTTAATACTTCTCTTACAAGTTAATTTTAGATAACTATTATTCTTCTTTGTTAAAAAAAACAGACACATGTTTATTTTCTTGTGTATTAATTAAAACCACTCAAGTGAATACAATGGCGTATCAAATATTTTTCTTCAAGATAATATAAAAATAATTATTTAATACAAAAGTGTGTACTTATGTACTGTACACACGTTAGAAGTTATACTTCTTTGGCGTGGTGACATCTAACGTGGAAATACAAAACTAAAAACCTGCTTTACCGACTATCTTTACAGAAATCTGTATTATCTACACCTAACCTAACTTCATTGTGTTAAATTGTTTCCGTTGCATAATACGAGCGTATCATTGCATGAAAACGCATCTAAAGAAGTACAACTTCAACAATTATTCATTTATCAATTTTTTATGTATTTTATCTTTTATTACAACCTCAAATGAACCTGAATAATAATCTACGTATACTTAATTCGAATAAAGCTATTTAAACTGACGACACTTTAAATAATTTAACCCTTCCGCTATTTTTACTGAGTGACGCTCATGATATTTGCTTAAATTAATCAATCACCTTACTGAGAGTACGAAACGTAAAATACCACACTAGTTTAAGTTTCTACGGTGGAACTTATACGTTTTAATGCTACTAAATATTTAAACGATTTAAATTATAATTGACGTAAAATAGCTGTTATCAAAAAACATACCATATGCCACTCGCATCTTCGTTAGCCTTGGATAATAATATTTGAATTGGTGAATATATTTATATAATAATATTCTCTCACGTATACTTATAAGATAAAAAACGTAAGTATATAGTGATTATTGTAAATAGTAAAATTACCAGCGTAAAACATTGTCGTGTATTTGTAAATATCTCTTTCATTGATTTAAAAGTGACGTTATAAGTTGTTTTTAAATAAAAATGTGAGTGTAGATGTTATTGTTGAATATATGGTTAATTGTTTATTTATTTCGCCGGCCTTTTGTTGCGATTTATATATTTATTAATATTAATCTTATTTTCATTTTTGTATTGCTTTTTTTTGATAATTTTGTTCATATATACTTAAATTAATAATTATAATTTATTGGGCATATTCACGTTTTTAAATTTAGTTATTTACTCTACTTTATAATGCTGCAATTCGTTCATTGTTATTTTTTTATTTTTTAACTTTTTTAAATCAATATTTTGGATCATATTTTTTTACAAAAATTCGCGAAGGTATTACAGTTTTAGTGAAAATCAGGAAAAAAGTACTTAAAATGAACATAACCGAGATAATTTTGGTGATAACAGAAAATAAAAAAAAACATATTTAAATTAACACTTTTCAAATTAAATATTTTTTAATTAAAGAGAATAGAAATTTGTAATAACTAAACAGAAAAACTAAAACTAAAAATTACATTTTAGGTGGTTCAAACTAAAAATCTTATTTATTTATTTTTTTAAATGCATTTTTATTTTTTCAAATCGGACCGCATTTTATGCATTTTTTTCATGAAATAAAACAGCTCGTGGAAATTCATATACAATTCTAAAATCTCTTGAATTAATTCGCATATTTTTCAATGAAAATAAACATTTTTTTGTCTTTCAAAATTTTCTTTTTTGTCATCGTAAAAAAGGCTCACCAAAAGTAGTTAACCTAGGAGTTTGCGACAAAATATGGGGACCATAACTGACATTAACAATAATTATTATAATCATATTTTCAGTATTTTATAAAAAATGTGGACACGGTCTCCTGAGGTGCCTTTCCCGTCGATTTGGTCGCGGTTTGAACGCGTCGATAAGAAAACTGGGGCCGTCAGGAAATTCTTCATCCAAGACATTACTGATGACATGCACGCCTTTATTGTTGACCATATGAGTGAAAAATTCACCACAGAAGAGCCCCTTTGTAGTGCCATAGGTACGTGGCTTCATTACAAAATTATTATGACCTAACAAAAACTTTATCATAAAATTCTGCATTTAATTTTTTTTTCTAACCATCTTTGACTTGCAGAATTATTTTAATGAATTCATCAAATAACAGATGTATGCGGTTAAGTTTAACAATTTTAATTAACCATACAAAAAAGATGACAATGATTATGAAAATATTTTAGTAAACTAATACTTGTAAATTTATTTTAGATAGGTCTGACTTTAATTCAATTCAAATGACTTTTTTTGAATTTGTAAACGATAAGAAAGACGATTCTAGCTGTCAAGGTTTTAGATAATATCTTGTTTAAATATTTTTGTGATTTTAATTCAGGTTTCAATGGGTAATATATATCTATATAAAATTCAACGATAAATAAATAACATGATACGAGTAAAATTCATGACTCAAGGTTTTTGCTATATCACGTTCTAACAATAAATATAAAACACATTAAAAAAACGTTTCAATCCTCATTCCAGAAACAATATTAAAAAATTAAGACCCCAATACTGCAAAAGCCTTAAATTTTTTTACAAAAAAACAGTCCCTACGAAACAAAAATTAGGCGAAGACAGAAACAGAAAATCTCTTTCCCCGACTATATAGTTCTTTATTATTTTTTTTGAACCTCGGGCCTCAAAGCATTTAAGTACGGCTCTGCATTTATACTAAAATGAAATTTAGTTCGAAGCCTCAATCATACTTTTCCAGCTTACCTCAAGAAGAAAATAAAAAGCACAGCTATCTTTTTTATCAATATTCTGGATTATCTAATTACAAATTTTAGGCATCATCGATGACCCCGAAAGCGTTGCAAGTATGTCTAATTTCTGGAGGATAATTCTAAGGCAACGTGCAGCGCTGGTTTGCTTCGAAGAAGATCCAAAAGTTCCAGGGGAAGCTTTACATTTCGTGGGATGTAACGTGACAATAGTCTGCCACAAAGACGATAACATGGAAGAACAAGATCTGCTTCCAAATGGAGATAAATGGAAGAAAGTATACGAAGCTGTCATAACCGCAGTCGATACAGTAGATGTGTTCAAACATTTTGGTATAGAGACGTATTTATCCGCGTTTGGATTATCCGTGAAACCGTCGTATAGAGGACTAGGCATCGGGTTGGAAATATTAAATGCAAGGTAAGGAAGTTTTGTAAATGATACCCTGCAGGATAACGTAGGTATCTATATTAAAATATATATATATTTAATGTTCGTTATTATAAAGAAGCTAACAAGAGAACTCCCAGGAATTGAAAAAGTAATAAAAATGAATCAAATTTTGACGTTTCATTCTGGTTTCTGTAAAATTCCGTATTCACCGACAATAATTTCATTATGTTCAATTATTGTTTATTACTTTCAAGCAGTCTGAAGAAGTTTGCAGTGCTGCCAACCCAATTTGATTTAGTTTTTTTAGTTGTCAATTTTCATATTGAAACCGTTTGAATCCGATAAATGTCATTCAGATTGAAAATTTCTTATGTCTTTTACGTTCAGATTCCGGAATAAAACAGAATGGTATTTCATTCCGTTTCATTCTTCTCTCAATTACTGGGCTGTCAGATAAGTTTGAAATCTTATTTGAAAGTGCTTGCGTAGTGCTTGCAAAAAGTGACCAATTAAATCTTAGAGAATTAAATTAATAAAATATAATAATTTTACTTAATTCGAAATTCGATATTTTGCAATTTTATGTATTTATATATATATATTCGAAGAATGTTTGCAACAATTAATTTTTATTTTTAGGACACCACTTTGCAAAGCACTTGGTATCCCTTTAACAGAAACTGCCTTTACAAATATTGCATCTCAAATCGTAGCAGAGCGAGCAGGTTTTCAGGATTTCATTAACATTGATTATGAAGAGTTAAGAAATCGTAAACCACATTTACATTTTCCAGGAATAAAAACCAAAACGCTTCGAGTCATGTATAAAAAAATCAATTAAATTATATAAAAAAAAAAACAAAAAAACATATTTTAAATATTTCATCCGAATTATTTTATAAAAGCTAGTAATTGTGCAATTTTATTATTTGTAGATAAATAAATGTAATTTTATTTGTAATTGTTATAAATACAATATATTTATGTATTATGTATTTAATTAAACTATATTTTATGTAAACCATTTTAATAAGCTGTAGCAAAAATTATTTTTCTGTTCAGTTATTTTTCCTTATCTCTCGAGTTGTTCAGCATTTCGTTATACCAAATAATTTGTTACCATAGACATATAGTACTGGACAGCGTGATCCGCATTTTCAAATGGTCGTCAAGAGTGAGAGAGATGGAGTGGTGGCTTCAGCATGTTCTATCTCTACCGTACACAGTGCGTGTCACGAACTTAGGAGACAGAATCGGTGCAGCCAATATCTCTATCTTTACTTTTGATTACCACTTTATTAGACTCATATACGATCTGTCCAGTACTATATGTCTATGTTTGTTACAGTGAGGTTTGTTATATAAAAGTTAGATTGGTCTACAATTCGTTATAACAAGGTAAGAAAACTTAATTATTAATTTTATTAACATCAACATTACGTATAGGTACTCATCTGCATACCCTGTTATAGCGAACGATTTCCACTAATAAATAAAACACATTTTAAAGAAAAAACTGTATTTTTTATTTAAAAACAGTTTACAGTTTTCTGTCACAAAATAATCAAAATAAAATGCAATGAAATCCGTAAAAAATAAGTAGATAACATAGGCGCCGACTTTTCATTTAACCTGGGGGGGGGCGAGATTTTCATAATTTTTTGAGGGGAGGGGGTGTGCAAAAAAATTCCTTAAAAAATGTGCAATATCCAACTTTCGTAATAACGACAAAAATTTCAGAAACGCAACTAATAATGTGAAAAAAAAAATTTTTTTTTCATCAAATTATCGTAGTTTCGATAAAAATCGATCAAACTTTAATTATTTGAAATAATTGAAAAGTGGACATTTATATTTAATTTACAGAGGCTCATGAAACGTAAACGACGATTTTAGCTGAAAATATAGTAAAGTGTAGAAAAGTCGTAGAATTTTTTTAAAGCTGTTGATCTAACTAAGCTTTGTGAAGGAAATAAAAGATGTTTTAGTATTAATTTTCTTTTTGAATAAATTTTTAGTGATCATTTTTACTCAAGTGACAAGTATTTGAATATTTACACCTTTTTTTAAAGTAAAAATCTTATTGACAAAAGTATCTTTAATTTAAAAGAAACTAGAGTTCAGCTGCACAGGGGGGGCGAAGCCCCCCTGTATAATATCTGGGGGGGCGATTGCCCCCCCCCCCCCATAGTCGGCGCCGGTGGCCGGTGGTAGATAAGTAGTTTAATTTCAATGGGTAATAAGATTAAAAATTCGTTATAAAGAGGTTGTTGAAAAATGTATTCGTAATATAAAGGTATATTTTGCATTAGCTCTTACGGGCAGTTCTAGGGAATTTTGAAAAATTTGTTAAATCGAGGAAATCGTTATATTGAGGCTCGTTATATTATGGTTACTGCATTTTGGAATTGTATTTATTAAATATTACATATTTTAAAATTTTACCCTTGTTTTTTTTAGTTATTCCTCATATAGATAATAAATCATGTAAACAAAATTATATAACTTTTGATAGGTATTTCGTGTGAAATGTAAATAAAAACGTGGATGTGTGTACTTATGTACCCGCGTTAGAAGTTATATTTCTTTAGCATGATTGAAAAACAACTGTTGAGACTAGTAGTGACATCTAGCGAGCAAATGCAAAACTATTAACTAAAAATAACTGTTTTACCGACCAAGATAACAGAAATCTATATTATCTACACGAGTGAATAATAAACATGGTAAATTGGTAAAAGAGAGCCAAACATTCTCTAAAACTTACCTTTTGTATAATTGCGGTCCTTGTGATTGCACCTAGATGACAAAGGGTTAATAATATGATATATGATTCCTGGAATTTTTGTAATTATGTAGGAAAGGAAAACTGATTGAATTACATATTTAATAATGTAACAACACATTTGAAAAATAGCATTTATTATACAGCTGCAACTTACATTCCGATACTTTATTCTTTTATTTTCCAAAACGCATATCCTTTTTAACACTATTTTCTTATTTTATACTAAGATAAGTATTTCATTAAAAAACAATCATTTCTGAAACTGTAAATTCGAAAAATAATTCATAAAAAATATAATATAATACACTTACAATTTACACAAAAAAATCAAGAATTACTTAAAAATAATTAATTAAAAATAGTTTAACCTAAAAAGAACAAAAATCAAGGAAATTATATTCATTATTACAATTGTATTCAAAAAATAATTCAACTAGGGTAAAGACCCCAGTAGTCAGCCTTTTAACGCAAATCTCAAACTGAAATAAATGTGTTTTTACTATTAAAGATATCAAAAAAACAAAAACAGTTTGAAATGAACCGTTATTTATATGACTTTTAGAAGAAAATTTAACATTGCTTATAAACTTCTTAGAAAATTTTATAAAAAATATCAAACAAAATAAGACACTTTTTGCCAGTACTCAGCCTCTAAAATCCAATAGTCAGCCTTATCATAGCCAGTACTCAGCCACCTTATAATATTTTGTAATTTATTTATAGTTTTCATTAAATATGATATTAATATACCTATATTAGGTAGGTATATGGATTTAAAAATGACACTTATTTTCATAATTTACTCTTTATTGATAATATTATTAGTACAGCATTATAATAATATATTAATTTTTTAATCAAATTTTCAATTCATATAGTTTCAAATTAATAAAAACAATAAGGTAAATAAAATATACATGTAGATGTAGGGATGTACATATGACATTGGAGGTCCAGAAATATGAGGATGAGTTTCCATGGTTACTGTTTTCTTGGCATGATCTTATCTTATCATCTTCATACATAAATCTCAATAGACTAGTCCTTATTTACAAAATCAATCATTTCTTCTTCATTTCTAAAAGTTTCTCTCCTATTAATAATGTTCTTTAATGGTTTATTAATAAATAAATCTAATTCCTTTTTCTGGTTACAAGTAGATTTATCTGATAGAATTTCTATATTTTTTTCTTTATCTTTAATAATTCCTTTTTCAGTCTTTTCATTAATATTTGAGTGTGAATTTTTATTATTGTATATTTCAGGATCTTCTTGTGCAGTTTTTTGTTCAGAACATTCTACAATTTCAGTATTTGTGGTCTTATTATGATTCCTTTCTACTTTTAATTTTTTTTTTTCCAATTCCAGACAACTTTTCTAGTTTTCGTTTAACAATAGCATCTTCTTTTTCCTTTTTAACTCTAATTCTTTGTAACTTTCTCTCTTGTATATCTGCTTTCTTCTTTTCTTTTTCTTCTTCTTTAAGTTGTTTCTTAATACACTGTTCTGTTATTATAGCTCTCCCTTTTGATATGCCTTCGGGGATCCTTAGTGATAAAATTTGATTCCTCTTAAAAAAAGAATTTAACCAATTTTTTCCGGGTCTATTATTTGTAAATGGATTGGTTCTCTTATCTTCTATCATGATGTTTTGCACCGTATTAAGAAGATTATCTGGCTTCAATGGGAACCCACATTTAACAAGATTTATACACCAGTTGGCAATGGCACATTCTTCTTCTTTAGACAATATAGAATCTGGGCCCATTTTTCGTGGGCCTTCTGATACTCTTAAATGAACTCTATCTTGTAGAGTGCCCCTAGGAACACCATGTACTCTGCTTGCTTCTCTTATTTTCATTCCTTTACGAATTGCTTCTAAAGCCTCAGTGAGTTTTTCCTCTGTATACTGATGAATCGGTTTTTGAGACATAGTTAACTGTTAATGAAATAGGTACGTATTATTTTATTTGATATTTACCTAGGTACATATAAATAAAAATTATGGGCAGCAATTAATTAAATATTTCATGGCTGAATACTAGAAGCACTTATCCCACTAGTCAGCCACCTTAACCAAATAACTTTACGAATGGCTGACTTCTGGGGTTTATCAAAATTCACTAAAAAACCAGAAGTCAGCCGGGGGAGGCCGAGCATTGGCATCGACGCTGAAATATTAAACCCTGTAGTCAGCCACATGATTTTATTTAAAATGTTACATTAAAATGCATTTTTTCTTATAAATTAAGATAGTTAAACACCTTGTTATGAATAAACATCCTTGAGATATAAGACAATGATAATAAAATATAGAAATACTTACCTAATTTGTGAGCACTACACGTTAGAAAAAAAACAACGCGTCGTTCATATCCACTCATGTCAACTGACAGACCTAGAATGAACTTAAATTTCTTTGTTGTTCGAAAAGTTATTGCTTTGAATGTGTGTGTAACAGCCAATCAAAAGTTACAGAATTATTTAAACTAGCCTATTATTGCAGAATCGTGTGTAAACGTTATTTCTAATCACTTAAAGATGAAAAAGGCTGACTACTGGTGCATGGCTGAGTATAGGTGTTGTTACCCTATACATACATACCAACATTATAAAAATGTACAGTATTACAGAACACGGCTTTACCGACAAATATCATGCAAGCAATGTTTTTTACCATTCGATCAAAATAAATACGTAAGCCAATATGGTTTATTCACTATTCGCTGTTAAACATCTTTGATTAATACAAAGTCACTTCATTGTTAAAACCTGTGCACTAATTAAATGTATTCCGACCTCTACTGGAAGGTTTTGCAGGAGCCTGCCACGTTCCCCCTCGTCCACCTCTATTCCCGCCCCTATTTGGAGGTCCACCACTTTGCCCACCTCTCATCATTGGAAATCTAGGCCCAAAACCTCTACCTCCCCTAAAAGGTCCGTCAGGCCTCGGCATACCCCACGGAGGAGGCCCATCAGGCCTAAAGTTGTTCTGATGTCCTGCAAACGGTGGAAGAGATCTCAAGTCAGGTGGCCTTGGAAAATTTGGCATCTGGCCGCTAAATGGAGCTTGATTAAACGGTGGACCGTTCTGCATACCGAAATTACGTTGTTGTCCTTCATTATACTGATTATTTTGATTAGGCATGTAGTTCCCGTGGTAGCTATTGTAATTTGGAGGCATAGAAGATTGATTTCCGTCATTGCTTGTATCACCCCAAGGAGATCGGTTCCAAAACGGAGCAGGAGCATTCGGTGCATTGTTACT
This sequence comes from Sialis lutaria, assembly GCA_949319165.1. Classification (NCBI taxonomy): domain Eukaryota; kingdom Metazoa; phylum Arthropoda; class Insecta; order Megaloptera; family Sialidae; genus Sialis; species Sialis lutaria. Next base: position 25,221,169 of record OX439235.1, on the reverse strand, counting down.
GTTTGGTCTTTCTTCTTCCTCTTCTTCTGGCGAGTCGTAACGTGTTCTCTTAGGAGAATTAGATTCTTCGTTGTAATCTGAACCTTCTCGATCATCCCAATCATCTGAACGGTCATCATTATCTCTGTTTGATGAGTTTTTCCGTCTGTAGTCAATATCGCTATTAGAACTCGAGTTCCCAGATCTCATATCCACATCTTTCTGTGTCATCGTCAATGCAGTCTGTTTGGCAAGAATCGTAGCAACAACCTATAAAAAAGTCAACAATGAAAACTGAAATTTGACAGTTACATATTTTTGTATATTTACTTTTTTCTCAGCTTCAGTAATATCTGAAAACCTAGATTTTCTTGGCCGTTCATTCTTAGATCCATCCTGTTTTTCATTAGACGTACTTGAACCAGGTAAAGATTTATACTGGCTTGACAAAACAGGCGGTTGGTGTTGCATTGTACTAGAATCATCATCGTTCAAATAATCTTCGTCATCTTCGTGTGGCATTACATCGTGCAGTTCTTCTATAGCGCCTGAAGCTATATACTTCTTAAGTGCTTCTGGACCTTCGGCAATCTTGGCTTCTAACTCAGAACCAGCTATAAATGGATTAATTATTATAGTAATTATATACCATTATTGTAGTTTTCAATAATAAAGTAGAAAAAATTTACTTACGTTCAACAGGAACGAGTTTTCCGTAAACAATAATCGCCGAAGGTGTGATTTTCTGTAAAGGCACAACACCTGGAGTGTTCTCAACGATATGTGAAAGCACTTCGCTAATACCACCATCTTTTATACCATCATCATCTACAAAAAAAAAAATATTTCATTGTTACAATCATTTATTTTTAATTTATAATAAATACTAACCTGTTTCATTCCATTGTGCTTGAAAGTTACGTGGAATCGGCTTGCTATAAGGCACTTTTTTAAGCTTCGGTTTGTCTTCAGCATTTGTAACAATAGGCGTATCTAAATCTAAACCAGGAATTGTCGTTGTGGCTGATGAAGAATCGACAGGTAATAAAGGCTCAACACGATCCTCTGGACCCATTCCCGGAATCATTGAAGGTTCATCTAAAAAAAAAATAACAAATACATTAAAATAATTAACTGACAGATTACAAAGTTTAATTGTTGATTAAATTTAACAATGAACAACAATAATAAAAGATATTTACCTAAATCAGCATCTTCCAAACCAGCCAAACCAGCAGGTAAAGTGTTAAGATTATACTTGTCTCTCATCGAATCTCCGGGACGGTTTCTTGTCCAGAATTTACTAGAATGGTCATTCGACCCTGAGCATAATATATGACCTAACGGATGCCACGCTAATGTCCAAACAATACTGTCGTGTGCCTGTTCTATCGCTCCAACTTCCTTATCAGCTCTACAATAGAATATTTCAATTAAAAAAAATTAGTAACGTTAAACAATAAATCAGTTGCGATATCTTACCCCACGTGCCAGAACATTATAGCCCCGTCAGAACCACCGCTTGCAAACAATCCCTCGTGTGTGGGATGCCAAGCAACACTGGAAGCTTCTTTTTTATGACCACGGAATGTCTGTACTTCCTGACTCAAGTTCCGTAAATCAAACAATTTGAGCAAGTGATCGCGCGACGCTGTCATTAACCAGTTACCGTTATCATTCCATTTCAGATCCATAACTGTAGATTTATGCGCATGTCTTAAAGGAAAAAAAACAACTTAATATACAATATCTCTTCTATAAATTGATTCTACCGCAAGAATATATTTTAAATTGGGCATTGTTTTATTTAAATAAAACTTACAATGTTGCCAAAGATTGGCCAGTTTTTGGATCCCAGAGTTTAACCGGTTGTTGATTATCTTTACTTCCTGAAACGATGAGACCTTTCTGCGGATGCCAATGTACACATTTTACATCAGCTCCGTGACCTGTAAAATCATTATGTTATTTATTATATCAAAAATATCTCTCGTTTTCTGTATGGCTCTTGAGATAGTAAATAAAATCAAATAAACGCAGTTTTCGTCAAAAGTTTCGTACCATTTAAAACCGAATGGTTAAAAAAAAGACAAAGCCGAGTAAAAATATTGCAACGAGAGAAATTTAGTTACGATTTATTTTACACCAACATTATGTGAGCTTCTTTCAGTTTTTGCATCAACTGTAGTTAGAATTGCTTTCCTTTTTGTAAAAGCAAGTCAAGGATTACCTATACGTTCTTTCAATTAAAAAAAATTAAAAAAATAAATGAATGCATACCTCTAAGTACCCGTTCTTCAGAGCATCGTAGAAAGTCCCAGATTCTCAGAGTCCCGTCGTCAGAACACGTCACAAACTTGCTGTCCATTGGACTGAAGCTAAGCACAGATAGATAAAAAAAATATCATAGCCGATTTACAAAACAGACGTTTTTATTTATTGATGAAATTACAATAGGATCTAAAAGTCAAATTCATTTTCCGTTTTATATATATATGTGCATTTTTTTATTTAATGACACAATTTACGAATTTTTTTTAATTATTTCTGTTTTATAAATAAAATATAACGTATATCCTTATAATTATGTGCCATAGAAAAGAGGTTCATATTTTTGTTAAGGTGATCAATTATTAAAAACATAGAATGAAATTTCTGTGGATTTATAAAATAGTATCAAGAAAAACATTGAGAGCCCTGTTGAAATCAAAACATATATTAAAAGTACATGAACACAAAATACAACCGTTCATAAAAAAATAAAATTCATTCACTAAAATACAGAAATAATAAAGGGGCTAAAGAAATATATTTATTTAATTAACATTTAAAAATTAACAATGCATAAACGTTTTGTTTGTTTCTACAGTATTTAAATAAAAACTTTGTAGTGTAATGATGGAGTCCATAAACATGCATATTCCTTTTCTCAAATGCAACAGCAACTAAATCTGGTATAGGAAAATATTAACATTCGACAAAAATAATACAATGTTGGGAAACGTCAATATATAGAATGAATCACCTTAACAAAAACAATAATAAACAACAGAAGCCGATGACTTAAATTCACGAAACTGTTAAATGTTCTAATTTAGATCAAAAATGATTGTTAATATTATTTGTTTGACAACAATGAGAAATGTCAGATCTATATTAGAATATTGAGCAGTCTCATCTGAAGTAAGACCACCTGCTATCGCTGATAATGAGATATCTAAATACCATGACGGTATCTGAAAATCACATAAGAAAGGATTTAAAGGATATAATATATTTATTTTCAAAAAAAGTACATAGGAATAGATATGAAAATTTTCATTTATTATTTTTTTTCTTTTTCAATACAACACAATATAAAATTTAATAGACAAACCCGCGATTATGAAGTAAAGGCTCGTAAATAAAAACAGCTTTCTAAAATTCTTCCAAGAATCCTAATAAAAACTATACGAATACTGAACGATTCTTAAAAGAAAGTTAGAAAACATCCACGATTAATTAAACAAATCGTTTTATTTCAAGTACAAAAGTACATTTTCAGAAAATATCACAGAATATATAAGGAACCTTAATATATATGTATAATATATTTACTTTCAATAAATAATTGGAAAAATATCGTTAATATTAAGTAATTATTAAAAAACAAACAGTTTTTAAAATCACACATAACCACAATATATATATTTTCTCTATAATAATCTTTAATAAGGATGGTAGGTAATAGATATATAGGTGTTTTTCATTTATTTGCACACATACATATTTATCACAAATTGTTAGAAGTAGATACCTGATGCCTCGCAATGCTTCTTTGTGCGCCTGGAACATTTTAACATTGTTCATGTTGCTCTGCCAGTACTTGACGTACCCCGAATGGTCTCCGGTCACCATCCAGTTGTCATTATGCGACCACACCATCGTACGAACAGGACTGTCGTGCGCCTACAACAAAAAAACAAAACAACATTGTTAGCATTTATCATTTTATCTACCAAAGTAAATATTAACATATATAATTGTTAATACATTATTATTTAAGCCCATACCTGCAAAATTGTTTCAAAATTGAAAGTTAACCCGTTCCATAGTGTAAACTCGCCACTACTGGCACCTGTTACAAGTCGTCTGCCCTCTGGTGTCCACGCCATACAGAAAATCGGACACCGCATCTTGTTTGTAGCAGTTTTGACAAATCTCGTACATACACAGTTTATCGCATTATCAGGATAACTAGGTGGTGGAAACATTTCTGGATAATACATAACATCTGGTTGAAGAGCACGCCTATCTCTGAAATCTCTTTGCCAAATTCTAGTCTGTAAAAACAAATGTTGTCAGATAACTATCACCGAAAATCAATGAAATACAGTAGAAACCGGTTATAACGACTCAGAATAAAAGTCCTGGCTGAATTCCATATAATGGTCTGTTATAATATACTGTTTATAACGACATCGCTTACAACGAAATACCACTTTTAACGACTTTCTGTTTTAAATATTTCAGAGAATTTTATCGGTTTGTACGACGGACCGACTTTTGTTCAAATTTTTGAAGTTATACTTCTTTAGGGACGTTAAGGGTAAAAATTGAGTAATGTAACGGAAATGAAATTAGTAATGTAACGAAATTGTAACGAAATTTTATGCGGTAAAATATCTAGCCCGGGACTGAAAATACAGAATAAATAACACAACTGTAAAGAGTATTGCCTATATCAAAAAAATTATAGCGTATTAACAAAATTAGCAATAAAGATTTTTACTTAAATAACACAACTGTAAAGAGTATTGCCTATATTAATTAAATATTATAATTAAATTAAATTTTTAATTATATTTAAAGCAAACGGCAGATTATTGTTATTAAGATTATTCGTAGTTGTTTTTCAATCATCCCAAAGAAGTATAACTTCTAACGCGTGTACATAAGTACACACTCATTGTTTTTTTTAAATATAGTGTTTGTGTATAGGCACATGTATTATTTAGCATTAATTAAAGCAATTTTGTGTTTTTATGTCAATAATCTTAACGTAAGAATATTATGTTTATCCTTTAATAATCCATGATGTTTTATGTCTGATATAATTTGTGCATTTATTTTTTTTTACAATAAAAATTATTGCTTGGCATAATACATCGTGTTTTGTAGGTTAGGTTTAATTCATAGATAAGTAAATAAACAGAAAACAGATGTGACCATAGACATAGAGATATAGACAGCGCATTCGTATATAACATAATGGTGTAACATGGGTGTAACATTTGTTCTGTAAGTGAGAGAGAGATGCAAGTCGTTTGGAAAATAACATATATGATTTCCAAACATCTTCTGTCTCTCTCATTTGACACGGCTCTTTTTACAAGTCAGATGCGCTGTCCATTTCTTTATGTCTATGGATGTGACATATTTCGTATACGGTACATGATTGGTGGAGAGTAACCAATCAGAATCACCTCTAAATGTCAAACTATGTTTCCAGTAGAATAACGTTGAGTGTCGCTTCTGTATATCGTATATTCGTATATGTTTTATATTTTTTTATATCTTATTCTCTGCTTAAAATTATGATTTTATTTTGACGATATCTTCGCTCACAGACGGTGAATTTTACAAAATTTCAACATACTCATGAAATTTTTAGTTTTTCCGATAAATACCTCAAAAAAATCGAACTATCGGATACGACAATCTGTTATAACGACCTAAAATTCCAGTCCCTTCGATGTCGTTATAACCGATTTCTACTGTACATACAAATAATTTACCTCTAGTGCTTCAATTATAGATGAATTATAATCAACTGTCTTTCTCATAACTGATTTTCTAAGCCGTTTTCCATCAAAATCTTCTAATGTCATTGGTCCGATAGGTCCTCTTGGTACATAAGGTTGAAATGGCCTAAAGAATGGCCTGTGCATGAACTGTTGCATTCCGTACCTTGGCGGGGGAGGCATTACCATGTTAGGAGGTGGTGCAGATAAATTTGGTGGAGGTATGCTCATATTTGGGCCGGAATCTGACAAAGGAGGTGGTTCAATCATGTTTGGTGGTGGCTGCATGAACTGTGTGGGCTCCATTTTAGTTAATTTTCTATTAGTCGATGCAAGTAATTAAAAATATTTACTATGTATATTGTATCATATTAGTTTTATAATACAATTCTTTTGTGATGAATCTGTAAATAAATATTATAAATGTAAATTGTAAGTTGATTTTATTACTAAATATATTCAATCAAAAAAATTGGTAATTTTGTCAACGCGTGTATAAATATTTAGCATAATGACATTGCATACGCGCATTTTTTATACTTCTATCTTCACAAAATACGTATTACAATAAATTATTTTATACTTACTTATTTACAATTATCAATCCGATATATTAAATGCATTTTTCCGTCTGTTTTATTTGTACTGATTTAATTTTCAATGATTTTATCAATACAAAGTGAATATTCATGTCAGTTGTACGTCATCCATTTTACTTCGCACTTCCTAACACGATATCCGGTTTGTGAACGGAAATGAAACGTACCAATAAAACCACCAAAAAAAGGCGGGAATTTTAAATATATTTTTCTGAAGATTATAAATAAAAACTTTAATAAATTAACATAATGCTAAATAACAGGTAATTCTAAAGACAATAAAATTACATAAGAACATATTAGTTAGAACTTATATAAGTTCTAACTAATATGTTATGTTCATATGAACAGAGGCATAGCTAGAGGTCGCTGCATCCCCGGCAAAAACAAAAAAAGACTCCCCTCTCAAGTTAGAGACCTCAGGCAGAAATATTCGTGGGGCCCATTTATTTGTCGAATAAAAAAAATCATTACACAAATGCTCTTCAAGGAATTGTGAGAGCAAAAAGTTTTCACCAAAATTATTTAAAGAGCAAAAAAAGGTTTTTAAACATTAAATATACATTTTTTACTTATTTCCTCAGGAAAGGGCCCTAGACAGTTGCCTAAAGTGTCTATAATGTGTAACGCATCAATGCCCTGGTGTCAGCAAAGAGTCCAGCATTTTAAATTTAACAATGTTTAATATGAATAAAATTTTAATTTAATAATACTTAAAAAAAAGTCATCGGTACGGTACATGTATTATGTAATAACTGATGCGTGCAAGAGAAATTATGATGATTCATCTAAAGGCCATCATCACTTTTACCTGTAGAAAAGATCAAAGTTGTTAGACTTCACGGTTGTTCAACACGTTTCCAATGTGGTCAAATAAAGTTAAAATATTAGTGTTTTATTTGTCATGCAGTATATCTGTATGTTCAACAGGTAATATAAAAAACTAACAATACAGCTTAATAAAAATCAGTAACAAAAACCTTTATTTAAGAACTATGGGAGCAAGATTTAAGCGAAGATATGAAAATCGGGGTCGCAGATAGCGGTTTTCAGAAAGTGCACTTGAACTGTGGCGCGGAATCCATGACTGTCGATATACAACTAACAGGAGATGAGGAGTTTGAAGGGATCGTTTATACAAGGGGCAGTTTCCACCGGAAACAACTTCCATGTTATGTAGAACCGGAACGGGGTGCTAAATCTGTCAAACTTAAGTTCCCGCTCAGCAAATGCCAAACTTTGAATGTCAGTTTTTATTGTATTTAAAAATGTGTGAAGTATAGGATCCCCTTTTATATTAGAATACCAATACGTGTCTGTTTTAGTTTTGAAATATACCGGGAAAATAATTAATTATTTTTTAATAATGTCAATAATTAAAATTGTATATATTTTAAATTTTTATAGGAAGGTGAAGTATATTCTAATGTAATCGTTGTTCAACATGATAAAGAACTTATAATGCCAGGAGATGCGGCTTTTAACGTAGAATGTGACTTCAGTAAACCAAGAGACATAACAGTCAACGCTGATTTGATGAACAAAAAAAGGTAAAGATACTTACAGATTCCAATTAAAATAATACTTACTTAATGGCCAATTTCACCAATCTATGTTACCATAGTACTTAAGTTAATATCGACAGCTTGGTACCTATGTGTTAAATAGCAAATTATTGGTTCATTTGGAAATTTACAAGGCTGTTAGAAATAACAGACTTTGGTGAAACTGGAGATAAACTGGACAACCAGTAACGTAACTAAAGCGGGATTAGGTGGAGACCAATTTTAATGATTAGATGATGCTTATTTATGGTTATTTTAATTTTAATGGAATATTTTACTCAAGTGGGATCGTTTTGGTTACAGAAAAGTAACATCAAGAATAACTTTAGTTGATGCTGATCCTGGTGCAATAAAATCAAGACATAAGAGATCTTTTGTTGAAAGTGAAGATGATAACGTCATTCTGACGCTAGAAGATGTTAAAAATGAACAAGGACAACGTAAGGGGAGCGAAGAACTTTAATTAATTTTAATTAAATTTTAACTGGCTGTTATTTATTTGTTTTTTTTTCTTTGCGCATAATTTTTATAATTTATTGATGTTTAAATATATTTTTTATAGAATATTATTTTTTATAAAAGCATTTTATTTTCCAGAGCCTGTAACATTTGAAAATAAATAATGGCGACGAAAGTATTGTTTTGCATGGTTTATAATATCTCAAATCTGTTTTTTAAATGAAATAAAATTATTTTATAACTTGATTTTTGAATTTTCATTGTTACAATTTTTCACAGGATTTTTTTCCCGCAAATATACGATATTTTCAAATAAAAATTGAACATCAGCGTAACCCCCGATTTTTTTTCTGGGTGCGCCATTGAGTCTGGTACTTTACCGTCGCGGTAAGTCTTTAGTTTCGATGTATTACTTTATTCAAAAATGTTTTTAATGCTACTTCAAAAATAAGTGTCGTGTCGTGTCCATTGCTATTCAATTTTTCATTTCATTTTTTGATATATGTATGTACACCCTTGACCCTTCTCCAACTGAACGCCTCATTGCATTACTTATCTAATTCTGTATTTCATAATAATTTAATTAATTGTTTTAATTAAATCAGTGATAAATTTCCATTGTTTATAAAATAAGTTGTTTTTATAATATATTATACACAATTTTATTAACATTATAATGACGGTTAGTGTCATGGGCGTCCGCAGTGGGGAGGGGGGGTCAAAAAGGGCACTTGTCTCCGTTGTCTGGGATCGAGTTAATTAATGCAATAATGTTTTTTATAGATAATCTACTTATGAAAAAAAACATACTGATGTAAATTTGTTTACATGCTTCCCCTCTCAATGGAAAATTTTCTACAGACGCCCCTGGTTAGTGTAAATATTTCTCAATAACTAAATATGAACTACTTCAACCCTAAAAATCATCTAAATGTGTAGAGGTCAGATCTTATAATATCAATAAACAGTTAATCATTAAAAGAAAGTATTTCAGAATTTTACTTAATACGGATGCTTCAAATTTCAAATTATACAAAATAAATTCATATTCTTGTTCTATATTTGATAATCAATAAGTAATAATAATAATACTTAATAAAAAAAAACTTTGTCTTATTTTTAATTATATAGATCAAGATCAAGATTTATTTCGCGTCGTTGTCTTTTGAAGCAGCCGTATTAAGTAAAATTCTGAAATACTTTCTTTTTTATCGACACTTCTCATAAATAGTTGATTTTATAACAAATTAGCACAGTACATTTGGTATCCTTTTTCCTATACTCATGTACGTCTTAATGTTCAATTAAAAAAAAAATACAATTGATAAATAGAAGCAGCTACGCCACTGAAATCAAGATTAATGTTAATTATGTTTTATAATAATATTATTATTTTTAAATTTGCTTTATTTATGCAACCATTCATATATTTATTCTAAATTCTAAATATATTTCTAATAATAGCGCTACTATCTTTCAAATTGTTTAAATATTATAATAATTTTATTTTCAAAATATATTTGTTTTTATTTATCAGATAGATAGTATATTTGTACTGTACAACCTTAAGTTCATTTAAGTTTATATATTGTATTACCTAAATAAATATGACCCATGACATGATATACTGTTACAATTATCAGGGGCGTAATAGGATTTAAAATAATTAATTAATTTTTATTGTTTATATTTCAATTTCAAATAAACATTTAGATTGTTACAACCTTGAAAACAAATTAGAAAATAGAATATTTTTTTATAATGGACAACAGGAGCGTATCCAAGAGGGTACGTGAGCACCCCACCCCCTTGGACCATACAAATTTGCAATTAAAAATTTTCTTTATTTCAAACAAAAAATAATAAAAAACAATTTTAGCGTTTTTTTTTTAAACTTGCGTACAAGTTGTAAAACAATTTTGTTTTTTCAACGAAAAATTAATTAATTTTCAACATTATCTTACAATTATTATTATGTTTTCATTATACAGTTATTTTTTAAACAATTTATTTTTTCTACGAGAAATTGGCTCGACATATTTACAGATATTTAAAAATATTTGTAAGCAGGCTCCTGTAAATTTTGTAGCCCCAAGTCACCACCTAATACAACTCTGTTTTTTCTTGATAACAAATGGCAATTGTAAGCATTAAAACATTTATTTTTCTCTTGTACTCTATTTATAAACGTACGTCTTACATCGAAGTGCATTCTAGTTGAGTTAATTGTTGTAAAACAAAATGGCAACAATAAAATTTAAAGACCAGTCACCTTACATGAAACCAAAACCAATGCCTTCTACTGAAGACTATTTATATCGCAAGTGAGTTATTATTTAAATAAAATTAAATAATAATAATAACCGATTAAAATTTTTATTTATTTCAGATTTGAAACCGATTTAAATTCTTCATCAGTACCAGATAAAAAAAGAAATGTTGCATTATTTGGTATCGGAAGGGCAGGTAAAGAAAAAAAATGTTTTACATAATTACATTGGGTATTTACTTTAAATTTCTTACAGGCACAATTCATCTATCTTCGTTAGTACGAAATCCAAGAGTGAATCTTTCTTATATCGTAGACGATGACATATCTAAACACGAACCAACTAAAAAACATTGGGGATTGGAAGATACAACACGTTTTCTCACAAGTAAAGACATGAACGTTGTTTTCAAAGATCAATCGTAAGTTTAATAACACTTACAGACATATAAACATTACAAATATTAAATAACTTTTATATTTTTTTTAGAATAGATGCAGTTGTGGTCGCTTCACCTACTTTTACTCACCAACCGATTACAATGGGTGCTTTACAAGCTAAGAAAGCTGTCTTCTGTGAAAAACCAATAGCAGAAACGAAAGAAGCTATACAGAAATGTTACGAACAAGCAAAGCGTAGCAATGTTCCACTATTCTGTGCTTTTAACAGGTAGGTAACCTTGATTATTTAAAAAGTTGAATAAATATAATATTTTATTCATTTACAGGCGTTTTGACCCATCATACCGAAGTGTACATGATAGAGTAAGGCGTGGCGATGTTGGGCATGTCCACACAATAAAAGTATGCAGTCGAGACTCACCTTTACCATCAATAGCTTACTTGAGTACATCGGGAGGAATTTTCCACGATTGTTCCGTACATGACATTGATATAATGTGTTGGATTCTCGGGGAATTACCAGTACGTGTGTCTTGTTTGGCGTCTTCAAATGTACCCGAGATAAAAGAGATAGATGATTTCGATACTGTCTGTGCTTCACTTTTGTTCCCGAGTGGGACAGTTGGAATTATAGATTTATCTAGGAACAGTTCGTATGGATATGATCAACGTCTCGAGGTAAAATATCGTTTTTAATTTATTGGTTATCTAATAAAAATAACTAATTGGATTTTTTTTAGGTTTTTGGACCTCGAGGCATGGTTTCTGCTGGTAATGAACAGCCTATGCATTGCTTAAGATCTCAGTTAGATCTTACAGGAGTGACAGAACCTCCAATTTGGTATTCTTTTGCATCTCGGTATAAAAACGCTTATCTTGCCGAGATGGAACATTTCTTGAATGTTGTTTCAGGTAAGAATATCATTGACTGTTTATGACAAAGTAATTTTTACTAACTGTATTTTTTAGGAAAGGAAAAATGTAGTGTAAACTATAACGAAGTTATCGCTGTAACAAAAATCGCAACAGCCATTGAAAAATCAGCAAGGTCAAATGAAATAGTAGAACTAAAATGGCTTCCTGAAGAAATAAGCCTTTATTAATATTCTATAAAAGAATATTTAGTATAATGGACGTAAAGAAATAAAAATAAATACAATTATATTAAAATTTAAATATTCACATGTATTTTTTAATCCATTTCTACAACTCCCCACATTCCTTGAAGCAGTCTAGCTGAATGAGGGCCTAAAGTAGGCGGAGCATTTATAGGAGGTAAGAATGGTTCACCATCACGAACATAAACATATGGTAATCTTAATATCCAATATGTAGATTGGGTTAACTTTATAGGTTTATCAAATCCAGTAACATATATAGGAGCCCCAGTACCTGGTTGAATCTAAAATTAAAATATCAAATTGTTGTTGGTATTTTCGATTGTTGAAAATTATAGGTTAGAATAGATAAACGTCATATTCGATTATGCATTATAACCTCAAAATACAATAATATAAACTTATAAACACTTTTGATAGTTACCTTAGGATTTAAAGTTATATAAACTAGATTTTTTGGAGACACTACATGAATCCTCATCAATTGTGCAACAAGAGGCTTACTGGGACGACATGGACAATTATAATACAGGGGCATGTCAGAATTTGTTACTTTATGTCCAGATTCTTTAACAATACCTGTAAAGAAAATTATATTTCATTGTTAAATTAAAAAAAAACGGTAATCATGTCGCATGCAGTCTACAGGAGACCAAAGAGACCAAGTTTTATATTTATCTAAAATAACCTAAAAATCTACCACCGGAGATTAGGAAGTAGTAATTGTTGTCAATTGTTAAAATACCTGCAGTAGCTCGTAAAACTTTATCTGGTGATGACATCATGAACCTATGGCCTCGAGGACATTCATATTCAATTCCAACAAAAACTTTCACGGTAATATCATTACATATCGCACCGCCCGGTAGAATTTTTGGTTTCCGTTGTGGACAGCGATTCATAGGATTATTATATTGATATTTCTTTCCATCATTTACAGTTGGCCATCCTTTATTATGCGATGATCTAAAATAAATACATTAACTATGTTTTGTTTTAAATTAAACAATTATTACCTTATTGTAACGTCCCAAGGTAACAGAAAATTAGTATTTGCTAAAAATCCTATATGCTGTGATTCAGAAAGGCCAAGATTATGGCTGTATAATGAACTAGGTCCAAGACAGACAAGTGACCAGCTTGGGAACTGTGGTAAAAGACCAGCTGGTGAAATTGACGTTAACATTCCAGGTAAATATTCTGTTGTACTTGGTTGACGTATTAAATTCTTATCTGAAATATGATAATCACAATTTATATTTAAAATGTTTGAATTAAAATCCATAGACGACATAGCACAACTTTAAAACACAAATCGGTGCCTCTTGTTTTGCTTGAGATATTTACGTTATCAGTTAATATATTATTTCTCTAAATTATTATTACCTTTATCTTGATCATCTAAAAATTCTAAAACTGTGTTATTTCCTTCTGAAGTCTGATGAGTCGGACTTATTCCAGATTTTGTCTGTTCCAGCATGTCACTTTCGCTCGATATATCCGAAAGTTTATCCTGACTTAAAACTTCTTCGATACGAGCAACTTTTTCATTTATTGTAGCATTTATCAATAAATTTGCAGCTCTAAATATAAAAAATACTTATAAACATAACCGTACTTATTTGACAGAAATAAGTACGGTTAGTATACCTAAATTCTTTAGTAGATGGTTCGAAAACAGGAAACTTTATTCGTTCTAGCCTAGAACAACATCGTTCGGCCAAATCTGAATAAAAAGTATAGTTTGCATTACAAACACTGTAGGGATCTTCTCGGGAACCTTGTACTCTGCCACATTCGCAAGCTGCTATGTAACGCACTCCACTACAATGTTCTTTATCGCTGAAATATTTAAAAATATATTTTTCCGAACTGTTATAAATATTTACGATGAAATACCTTTCGTGTTTTGGTAAAGTGCATGGATTTCCCGTTAAACTTATATATTCACACAGTTGTCGTCCGTTTTCAAAATGTTGGTTGCATTCTTCGATTAATTGTTTACTATATTTTTCAAACATTGGTCCTCGTGCATGGTTTGCAAAAACAACCATTGCCATTCCAAGCTAAAAAAATACGTTGTTAAAATTTTAAATAAATAAATTTTTATTTTTAATTTACGTACTCTTGTTTCATGATATGCCTTTGTATAATGAGGTGGTAAATTTTCCTGATATCTAGCAATAGCTAAAGGAAGAACTTTCAAACACCTTTGATCTGAGAATCTCGTCTCTGTATTCAAAACAGATAAACTTTTATTACAAGTCATAACTGTTTCTTTATTCACACAAAAATAATCATACAGTTTATTAGTAACACTAAACCACATATCCATATTCGGCATCTAAAATAAGTACATAATCAACATTTTGGTGAAATTAAAATTTGAAATTTTTTTATTAACCTCAAAGTATGCTTTCGATATATTTCTTCCGTAATTGTCATCGAACCCATTCACAAAAGCATGATTCGTATGTACTTGTAAAAATTTGTGAAATGATCGTTTTTCAGAATTACTATCAGTATTCATAGAATATGTGAATTCTAACGAAGCTTCCGGACCTGAATAACCTGGTTGGCAAGATAATAAAAGACTATTCACAGCATGGGCTAAGCGATCATTTGTTGGATCTACTTCGGTATTCATGTATACAAATTCTTGATTAAGTGGAATCGCAAATAAACTATTTGAACTGAAAAACATTTAACACATAAAATAAAACAATTAAAAAAATGACTTCGGTTTAATATCACCTGTCATTCGATAAAATTTTAGATTTACGTAGAAGGTTATATATTTTATCTTCTATAGAATGTTCCAGTTTTTTAACAGACGGTGAAATCTCTCCGTTTTTTGACCGAAGTTGTCTCGGACAGTTTTCAAAATAAAAAACAACACGGGGAGTGCAAAAACGCCGATGTTGTAACCATTCTGTACTGACTTTAGGAACAGAACGTATAATTTCTGATACATTTGATGCTGTTTTTTGTCTATAATATTGTAAATACAAATTTTAATTAATGGCTGCGTTTAGCGAGCTCAGCGGTTGAAAGTCGGCAGTCAACTATGCTGAGTATGCTGACAGTCAACTGCTCCAAATTCTCTAAACCATGCACTAACAGTTAGCAAGCCACCAACTTCAATATGGGATTTATAATACAAATAGTATCACAAAAAACAAATATTACCATTTTTATGAACGATCATGTTGTTTATAATAACGAACTCATTATAACAATTAACGTTTGAAGTCTAAACTTGTCTAAATGACTAAATATGAACAAGTTTTGAGGTTAAGGAAAATGTCACGTGGTAGCCAGCTAAAAGTTGATCGATGCAGCATTATTTTTGCGCTAACTTGTTTACTCAACAACTTAAAGTAAGCGTTTGCGCAGCGACCCGTTTAGGGAAACCGATTTGGTCAGCATCTCAGCCGCTGACGTTCGCTAAACGCACCCATTGTGTAATAAAAACAAAACAATCAATTAGATAACTTACCTTGCAAGTTCAATGGCTTTAAACATTTGAACATAACTTAAGTCAAACGTAGATCCTGGATGACTGACGACTATGATATGTGAAACGTGAAATAAAAATAACATTGCTCTCGAATAAGAACATTTAACTTCATTGTAAATAGAATGAAAATCAGTAACAGCATCACCACTTTTTTCTTCGTTATTTGATTTACATTTTTCAATCAAATCATCAAAATTTTTCAATAGCATTGAGGTATCGTATAATCCTCGTAAATGTAAATAAATTATTTGGTTGACTTCATCATATAATCCATCAACTGAAATCTATTAAACAGTACATTAATATAATTTATTTTCAACAGTATATAAAATTTAAGTATTTACTTCTTGGTCCGACTTATAATCACCAAAAACTCTACCGAGTGGTTTAGTTTTTTGCCCGTTAGCATTATACGATGTTCTTCCTATCACAGATATTATTATAACTTTATCATATTGTCTGAAATATTAAAATTAATGTATATAAATGATTGATATTATAATAGCATCAATAAATACTTACCCGATAAATCCTTCATGAGGTAAAATAAATGTATCTTGCTTCATTTTTGAGTCAATAGAGCCTTTACAGTACAGAATATTAAAGATATTTACAGTTTATTCATACCGTACTTATATTATTTCATTATAATGTTCTTAAATACATAAAAAAGAAACGAAACTGACATATGTCAAATAGGTTATGTTATTATTATCATCATAGACATAGAGATAAAGGGTGCGTTCCGAATTACGCATGAAGCGCATAGACTGCAATACTGATGCGCAGCGCTTTGAAATCGTTCCGTTTTTTCAATGCACGCATAAAACGCATGAAGCGCTTGTGAATTCGGAACGGTTTCTTACGCGACCTATGCGCTAATATTAAAAAAAGGGGTTAAATCCGATGACTGGAATTTTCCTCATTTCAAAAAAGTATGGTATAACCCAAGGTATATAAATATAGAGGTATGGCAATGCGGTCGTTGACCAATCAGCGTTGTTGACGTCACTGGTGGAAATATTCAAATGTTATAAATGTATAATTGCAAAAACATTCTTTAATTTATTATTGTTTTCGTATTTTTTGACATTTTAACAATACATACAATCACAGAAGTACAAATTTAATATTACAAAATCATAAAAAGCTGTTAATACGATATAGCCCAGTTTTTGTATTGCCAACTTAAGAACAGTAAAATTAATACTTCTCGAATACACCAAATCGTCTGTGACAGCTTTTTATGATTTTGTAATATTGAATTTGTACTTCTGTGATTGTATGTATTGTTAAAATATCAAAAAATACGAAAACAATAATAAATTAAAGAATGTTTTTGCAATTATACATTTATAACATTTGAATATTTCCACCAGTGACGTCAATTTCCCGCACCACCGCTGATTGGTCAACGACCGCATTGCCATACCTCTATATTTATATACCTTGGGTATAACCATAGACATAAAGAAATGGACAGCGCATCTGACTCGTAAAAAGAGCCGTGTCAAATGAGAGAGACAGAAGATGTTTGGAAATCATATATGTTATTTTCCAAACGACATGCATCTCTCTCTCACTTACAGAACATATGTTACACCCAAGGTTAGTAAATGTACAGGTTTGCTGACTTGTGAGTTGTGACGTCACCACGAAGTTCTTTTCTACCTACTTGATTTTTTTATTTATATATGATTTTAACTGCCATTATATTAAACACAGCGTTGGTGACCATTTGAAATCTAGAGTGTTAAAAAGAACTTCGTGGTGACGTCATTTCGTCCGCGCTGATTGGTCAAGGCAAGTCAGCATACCTAGTCATTTACTTACCTTGTGTTACACCCATATTACACCATTATGTTAAATACGAATGCGCTGTCTATATCTCTATGTCTATGGGTATAACGAACATTTTTAAAAATTCCATCAAAATTGGTGCTATTTCTGGGGGTTCCGAAGTTTTGGCCATTTTCGAGTTTCATTGACTCGACTAATAGTAAACATTTTTTTCTGGTATGAATGAACCATTTAAAATATAATAAAAAAAAAGATTATTTCTTTAAACAAATTGGGGGAGGGGGATGAATAGAACATAAATTATAAAATAGTATTATAGTCCAGTAACTTTAGATTTCAACTGAGAAAAAAATACAAGTTAGCTGGATTTTTGTATACACCTTCGTTAGGGTGTTTTGAATAACGTGTCAAAAGTCCTAAACGATATCGTGCCGGCGTTGCGAGATATTGAAGGTCTAATGTCCTGAAAAACGGTTATTTGCGAATATCTCTCTTCCTATGGGTCAGAGGTCTATGAGGGTTATCATATAAATTATGTATTATTAAATTCTCAATAAAAAAGGTTATATCCATTTTTTTGAAAAAAACAACCGTTTTCGTTGTAGAGCGTGTAGAAACTATGACTATGCATTTGCATATCTATGCATACGGCATAACGCACTCTATAACATAGTCCATACCATTTGCACGTGAAAAAGTTATAGGACAAAAATTAAAGAGTAGACAATTCTCTATAAGGTGTATCAATCGGATATATTAAAAACATATTTTTAATCAATTTTAATCAAATTTAGTAAAATTACACATATGGCGATTTATAAAAAATAACAATTCCTGTCAAATTTTTTGTTCATAATCTATAACTAAACTCTTGTAAAGTTATTAAATGGTTCGACTATAATAAGTTTTGGGCATATTGAGTAGAAAAGTGAGAAAAATTGTGTTAAAATGACATACATTTAACAATAGGTAAGACAAAATTTAAGAAATTGAAAAAAAAAATTTTTTAATTCATAAATACACCCTGCATAGTGCATTATATGTACTTATGTTATAAATATGACTAAACACTGAAATTATAAATATTTGAGGGCTACAAACATGTTTTTTATTCTTTTTTTACTGGAAATTTTTTTATTGATACTTACTCAAGATCTCTTCATAGCTCCTATTTGATATGCAAACCTTCAAATTAAAAAAAAATTGAATGAATAGATTCGTCATGATATTTCGAATAATGTGCAATAAATTATTCATTACTAAATTACAAATTTGTCATGTAATTGGGAGTTAAAATTAACGAATATTAGACGATAACAAGAAAAATGGTGCCCGCGCGATTCTTATTTGTACTATAAAAGAGGGACCGCACAAGATTTGAGAACGCTGCCACATCTAATTTTAAGAAGAGAGATTGATGTACAATAATATCGAATTTCATATTCATTTCTTGATGCAGTTCTTTTTTTATAAAACAAAAAAGAATCGCGCGGACATCATTTTTCTTGTTATCGTCTAATAGTCGCTGTTTTTGACTCCAAAATACACGAAAAATATATAGTTTAGTAAAGAATAATTTATTGCACATTATTCGAAATATCATGACGAATCTATTCATTCAATTTTTTTTAATTTGAAGGTTTGCATATCAAATAGGAGTTATGAAGAGATCTTGCGCTAGTATCAATAGAAATTTTTCCAGTAAAAAAAGAATAAAAAACATGTTTGTAGCCCTCAAATATTTATAATTTCAGTGTTTAGTCATATTTATAACATAAGTACATATAATGCACTATGCAGGGTGTATTTATGAATTAAAAAAAAATTTTTTTCAATTTCTTAAATTTTGTCTTACCTATTGTTAAATGTATGTCATTTTAACACAATTTTTCTCACTTTTCTACTCAATATGCCCAAAACTTATTATAGTCGAACCATTTAATAATTTTACAAGAGTTTAGTTATAGATTATGAACAAAAAATTTGACAGGAATTGTTATTTTTTATAAATCGCCATATGTGTAATTTTACTAAATTTGATTAAAAATATGTTTTTAGTATATCCGATTGATACACCTTATAGAGAATTGTCTACTCTTTAATTTTTGTCCTATAACTTTTTCACGTGCAAATGGTATGGACTATGTTATAGAGTGCGTTATGCCGTATGCATAGATTAGTGATGTAACGAATATTCGCATTCGCATTCGCGAATATTCGCACATTTTTAAACATTCGTATTCGCATTCGCATTCGCAGGTAAAGCTGCGAATATTTTTGCGAATATATTATGATGTATTAATATACACTAAAATGTAAAATTAACGTATCACTAAATTTTTCAAATATTTTTAGCTGTTTTTAAATAGCTGGATCTCTGCGAAAAATGGTCGTAGAATAGTTTTAAATAAACATTTCTAAAGATTGAATGTTCTAGTTTTTGAATCATTTATTGAAAATTTTATTATCTTTCAGGATAACCTCCTTTTTAAGTTGAAACGCCAAAAAAATTTTTTTCAAAAAATTATATTAATTTTGAGAGGCTCTACAGGACATGCAAATTTTTTTCGGTCAAACCAAATAAATGACTGCTGTAGGTCGGACATTTTTCTTCAATTTACTTTTTTTATATTGCTGTACGATTTTTTTTGACCAAGTTATGTGCAATCGAAGCAAAAATCATATGTTTAACATTAAGCGCTTATAACTAGGGAACAAATAATCATAAAAAAAAATGAAGGGCAGATTTGGAAAGCTGAAAATATTTTCTTTAATGCCCTTTAGTTGTTTATTTGATAATAAATTATTTTAATATTGTAAAATTCATTTGAAAGTAACCTAAAAAATCGCATATTTTTCAAAATATAATTTTTTGAAATATTTTTTTGGCGTTTCAACTTAAAAAAAGAAGGTTATCCTGAAGGATAATAAAATTTTCGATAAATGATTCAAAAACTAGAATGTTCAAGCTTTAGAAATATTTTTTTAAAACTCTTCTACGACCATTTTTTGCAGAGATCCAGCTATTTGAAAACACCTAAAAATATTTGAAAAATTGATTGATCCGTTAATTTTGCATTTTAGTGTATAAAAATTGATTGATCTGTTAATTTTGCATTTTAGTGTATAAAAATATCGTTTTTTAGTCTATCGTATTCAGAAGACCTTTTTTTCTTTTTTTTAGCTTTTTTTACAAAAAGTCAATATTCGCATTCGCATTCGCATTCGCGAATATTGACAGTTAATATTCGCATTCGCATTCGCATTCGCGAATGTTTAAAATCACACATTCGTTACATCACTAGCATAGATATGCAAATGCATAGTCATAGTTTCTACACGCTCTACAACGAAAACGGTTGTTTTTTTCCAAAAAATGGATATAACCTTTTTTATTGAGAATTTAATAATACATAATTTATATGATAACCCTCATAGACCTCTGACTCATAGGAAGAGAGATATTCGCAAATAACCGTTTTTCAGGACATTAGACCTTCAATATCTCGCAACGCCGGCACGATATCGTTTAGGACTTTTGACACGTTATTCAAAACACCCTAACGAAGGTGTATACAAAAATCCAGCTAACTTGTATTTTTTTCGTAGATTGGATGCATTTATATCTAAAATTACTGGACTATTATAAAAAGTACCTTTTTAATTTATTAACAAAACTTATCTTAACAAAAAACAATAAAAACTACATTTTATTCAAGAACTGCTGTAAAATGTTATTAATTGATTTGTTTCTTCGATGAAGATAGGAAACTCATATCGTTCTTGAGCCATTGACCAGTGCTAATGAAAAAAGTAAATATTATTTTTGAAATTATAAATAAAAACATATTAAATAAATAAACTAATCATACCACAGAACACATACAAGTAGAAACGTCATATAACGTTAAAAAACGCAGACACAGCGCCTCTCGTGTCGCCGCCGAAAAATTTGGAACATAATCGCAAGAAAAGTAATCTAATTTCAATAACTGTAGTTTTGTCCATCTATCAGAATTTCTGAGAACTAAAACCGACGGCGGGAAATACAAATCTATTATTTATTTACATAATTTTTCATTTTTTACAAGCTTTTACTTAACTCAAATGCTATGTAACTATGTATGAGACGGAACACAAATCTTACGACCGTTTTTTAACTAACTTCCCGTCGTACGATTTTCGTCAAATTTTCAAATATGGTGTATTCTCCGTGACAATGCACTTTTTTATCATTTTTATAGCTATGTTATTTCATTATAAGGTCTTTTTTGATGTATCTAATATAATAAAATATCCTGCCTGCGCGATCAAGTATTATTTCATAATTCAAATTATTTCGTAACCATGGTTTGCTTCGACAATAACATTAAATTATGTTTTGTCAAAATATTTTGCAATATAATACTCATAATACAAATAATTCATAATAATAGAAATGATAATTATTATTGAAGATTATAAATTATAAATTGAAGAAAATTATTGAAAAATTATCGAATTTTATATAAATATCAGGTATGTATTATAAATTTTATTTGTAGTGATTATATTGACATATAGAAAAGATTTAGCCGTTTTAGCTTTATTTCTTCATTTAAATGTATGTATACATAAATATGTATTATAGTATCTCATTTTATTGTTATTATATCATCCTATATGCATACATGTAATGTATATGTATTATATTGTTATGGCATTATTGAAAAATATTAAATATAAATTAATTTATGTTAGTGTAATTTTGTAGATCTAAATAGGTAGGTATTGTTTTTCTAAGAGACGCGAGTCTAACTTTACAATGGAGGAGGGGGTCATGGTCTGTGAAATAGACAAAAAAATTTACTTTAGTATATTTAATAAGCATTTTTCTATTTAATTTGCTTTACTTTTTAGGTTTGTGTGGGGTGTCATTTCACCATGCCCCCTCCCCTGGATCTGCGCTTCATTTCTAAAGAAGCGAATATACAATCAAATTTTTAGTGTTCATTTTAAAATAAAAACTAACGATTTTTTGACGTATTGTAATAACAATACTTCCATTTCTTCGAACATGGAAGTAAAAAGGGTTTTTAGTCTTATGCAGACCCTGAGAGAGCTTCAACGTAAGGACATTCCAAACAACTTTCGTACTAGTAAAATTCTTGTTTCTTCCTGATATTATTTAGTAATAAAAACCGTGAGGTTTTTTTAAGTACTTTTTCTAAAAGGTGTGTTTTTTTGTAGTATATTTATGTTTTTTAAATAATCTCTATTAAAAATAGTATTAGTATCAAAAAATGTAAAAATGTAAAGTATAAATAATTTTCGGGACGCCGAGGCCCCTGATACCAGGACCCGGGCCATATGGCCCTCCTAGCCCCCCCCCCCCCCTATCTGGGCCTGGTCTTATGATGCAATGAATATAATATAATATAGTAAAAAAATAAATAACTTTAGACTAAAAATGGATAAAATAAAATTAGAAAAAAAATTTTTTTTAAAAACAAGCTTTTACATATGCACTAAAAAGTAAAAAATAAGTTTTTTTTTCACAAAGTCTTCCAGAATTCGTATGACTAAAAAAGCTTGTGGCGTTCATTTAATATTTAATGTAATATTTAGAAATATAAAAAATGTCGAAAATATCAATATTGGAAAAATCTATAGTAGATCAAATATTAATGTAATGTTGATACTAAATAAACCTGAAACTCAATGTATGTTAATGTTTTGAAATATTAATTTATAAAATAGATAAGGTAGTATTTCTTTTCGGTATTTCTTAGCCCTTTTTCATATGATAAATCTTGAAGCCAAAATATTCCTGTAGTTTATATCAAATTATCCAGGAATTTAATGTACAATTAAATAATATTAATTGAAAACATTCATTTAGGTTGAATATAATTTCAAAATATTCACAGGATATAATATTTTATATTATATTTGATATAAATTATGTACATATATGGAATTTTATGGAATATTTCGAAATATTCATTGAAAGTAGCTAATGTAGTTTTTCCATTGAGAAACTCTTAGCCCTTAATTCTATTTTGAATCTAGAATTCCAAATATTTCATGTAATATTTTGAAATAATAATTTAAGGTAGATAAAATACTGTTAAGACTTTTTTCCTATGTTGAATCTAGATTACTAAATATTTCTTTCATGTGCGATAAATTAACCAGGAATTTAAAATACTAAATTACACTAGCAAAAGGTTCTTTGTCCTATTTGAATCTAGATTTCCAAATATTAATGTATACATATATGATATGTATATATACATTATACAATATTATACATATATGCATTTTAACATAATATTAATGCAATTTAATGGAAGATTTGAAAATATTAATTTATAGTAGAAAATGTAGTTTTTCCTATATTGATATTTTCGACATTTTTTATATTTCTAAATATTACATTAAATATTAAATGAACGCCACAAGCTTTTTTAGTCATACGAATTCTGGAAGACTTTGTGAAAAAAAAACTTATTTTTTACTTTTTAGTGCATATGTAAAAGCTTGTTTTTAAAAAAAAATTTTTTTCTAATTTTATTAATAATATTAAAATTGTTTTCATGTATTTTTTTAAGTATAAATACTTGAAATCTTGAACATAAAATCATAATTAGTTATAAATACATGAAAACAATTACATTAATAGTAAATATTAAAATTTCCTGAAAAAAATCTTAATTAATAACATAAATTAATTATATGAATTATTTTATTTTGAAATATTACACATGATAAAAACAATTTATCATATTATGATATGATTTTATCATCAGTTCTTATAACAGTATAACAATCACATGTTTTTGGTAGCAGTTGTCTGTTACAGATTTTTTACATTGGTGTTACATACATATATGTATATTTGTTATTAATGGCATTTAATATAAAATTGAAACAATGTTTATTATAATTTCTTTATGTCAATAATGATTTTAAAAGTCTAATATATTGATAATGGACTATCTATAATAGGTATGTATATTGGCCATAATAAAATTTGAAAAAATATTGAAAATATATGGACATTGAAATGTGTTAACTTAAACATTATACTAATAAAAAGAAGACAATATCTACAACATAATTTAAATTAATTCTCATTGCTATCTGGCATTCCAATATGCACTTACGTAGTGTTTACATGTCAAATGATTTTACAGCACTATTTCATAAAGTGTTATCTGGTAATTAGGAATACTTTTTGTATTTTTATAACTAAATTGTCATTTATGATCTGTTCTATCGCAGAGTACTGGTGGGTATCGCCATTCAATAATGGCACACCCTACTTTAGTTAACTTAATTAGTCTAATCACTATATCGCACAATGGGCACATCACTGTTGGGCAAGTATCTCTTCATATAGTGAAGGTGACATGTGCTGGCTTGGTCTCGTTGACCCTTATGCACCATTTATTGAGCCAGTTTTGTAATACGTCAAGGTTTTGCTGGAGTTTTTGTGATGCAGCGTGTGGGAGATAGGTAGTTGAAGTATGTATTTACTGGGCATCTGAAATCTGAAAAAAAAAACAAATAGGTACATATTTTTCATAAAAACTGCTTATTTATAAATCATGTAATTTTAATTACAATTTAATTTTACATAATTCATAGTAAAAAAATTGACAAAAATTGCTGATTAAAATAGGTACATCTATTTATTGTTGTAATCATTTATGGGACTCGTATGATATTTCTAGTATTAAATGATAAATTGATTCATAGTTCAACACAATAAATTTTTCTTTTCGCAATTTTTCTCACATGTTATAGGTACATAGAATTTTCAATAGAATAAAAAATATCAGATTTTGTCAATTTCTTTAGAAAAACATAATATAAGTTATACATACCTTCGCTTAAGAATGATTCACTGCATTTACTTCAAATAATTAAGAAATTCACTGTGAAAATCTTAATAATTCACTAAAATAGAGCACAAAAATAACGAAAATGTGAATTGTAAATGTCATATTTATAAATATTATAAAACAAAAATTTTCACAGAAAAATTTTAATCCATGTAACACGATCAAAAAAAAATCTTAAAAACGCAAGTGGTGCCATCTGTGGACGCCGCTGAATTTTAAAAAAAAGGCAAATGGCGTCCTATACGAATGACGTTTCTACTTGTATATGTTCTGTGAATCATA
The DNA here is from genome assembly GCA_949319165.1 of Sialis lutaria. Lineage (NCBI taxonomy): Eukaryota > Metazoa > Arthropoda > Insecta > Megaloptera > Sialidae > Sialis > Sialis lutaria. The sequence continues at coordinate 25,195,504 of OX439235.1, read as the reverse complement.
CTTACCAAAATTTCTGACACATTTAATAAAAAAACAAATAACTATTGTAATTGCACGCTGTCTATGCGCGTCACGGGTGTTCAACTCAACGTTAAAAATTTTTGATCGCTATATGTGCTGCCACCTGGCGACTGTTGAACTAACTATACCATTCCGTAGCGCGAAATTCAAATCCCTTTTCATTCCAATATATATTTTGTATTATACTCAACAGTTTAGATGCAAAATATTGCAACTACAATAAAATATATCACCAAATATGATATAATTTATTGTAATTACAATATTTTGCATTTAAACTGTAAATCTGTAATGAAAATAATTGAAATAAAACAAAATATTTTTACAAATATTTATTATCATTTTTTTCTAGAAAGCATGCAAACATAAATATATTATATAAATTGGAAAAACAAAAAAAAATGTTAAATTAATTAAAAGATTAACTATAATTAATACAATATCTATCATATTTAATTAAGGTATTTCTCTGGAAGCAACAAGGTTTGATAAATGATAGAAAAAGATAAATATTGCATGATTTGTAAAATTTCTCAGAAAATTGAAAAAAATAACAGTGAGCTCAGATTTTATAAATAAATAACAGAGTAAAAGAAGTTCCATTAAAAATTCTGAAAACATTGCGAGTACAATTTCTATAGTTGCATTGTTAAATACATTTATTTTATTTTGATATCTTTTGCTCGTAGGTATTATATCATTTGAGGATTTTATTTGGAGCTTCTTTTACTCTTCTGTTATTTATTTACAAAATTTGGACGTACTCTTCAATTTAAAGCTCCTTTAGCACTAAATGCTCCTTTAAAGTAAATTTGGTGTATTACAAACGTGATTTAAATCAATATTTAAGCTCTCAATGAAAGATAGACATAATATACGTTGTAAAGAAATACTGCAGATAATTTAAAATCTATTTAATTAAATGTGTTATGCTTCGATCTGTTGATAATATGACAGTTAGTTAAAGAAGCATTTTGTTAAAGCTGATAATACTGGGCGTAAGGCCACAAAAAGATTTAATGGAAATCAGATTTAATCAAAACTGGATATTGTTCAGATTTTAATCAACATTGAAAGCGAAATATCAAATGAGATAATAAAATATGCTTAATCTTGGTAACAAGCATTGTGTACAAAATGTACACATACAATGTCTGTCATTACAAATAACACTGGTCCAGATATTATAGTTTTCTCAGAATTATTGTTGTCCGGTACATCATTCTGATGATGGGTCCTGATTAAGGCGTTTTCATTATCCTGACACCTGACGATTTAATCTCTTGCCAAACGTTCTTCACAGCTTGAATCGTTGCCCCACCATCCTTTGAGTGAAAGTGATCGATAGGAACTGTCATTCCGGTTAAAACTCCAATTTAGAAGATTCTGTTCTATCTGTGTCCAGAATCTGTTCATATAAAATAAAATTTAAAATTAGTGAACCATAAATATTGTTGTTTTAAAATGTTTTTATAAGAAATATCTATTATTTTAATATATTAATTTATGTTAACATACCTTCAATGTTCGGATTCTTCAGTAACAAAACAAGATAGAACATTCTGCCACTTTGGAGTCTTTTCTCTGCAGTTTATACTGTCGAACAGATCATTCATCATCTTCACAAATTCAGCGGGTGGCACTGTAATCATACAATGAATAGGTATATATGATTATATATTTATATTATAAATAAAACACATCACTAACATTTAAGTAATGTGTAAATACAAAAAATATATTTCAAAATGAAATTGTATTTCATAATTTTTATTAGTACTTATACTTTTTTTTATGATTATATGTAGGTATATTCAAAATAATGGTAAAAATCATATTAATTTTAATTTGTGGAATTTATTTGCACCATAAACTATCTTATTTGTTTTATTTCCTTTACTTTTTTGTTTCGTGCCCCTAAATCTTTATGCTTCATACATAAGAAACAATCATATTAAATTAAATATAAAACTATTTCAATGAAATTCAGTTATTTTCAACTTATGTTTTTTTTTTATTTCAATATACATAATCAATTAAAATTCAAAATAAAGTTTTACTTACTGATATCCAAATTACGACGTAATGTATGACATTTTACTCCAATTTGTTCTTGATTAATTATACACACTTATTGTTAGCATAAATGTTTATTTTTATTAGCACTAAACTGATCAGACATACTTATTCAATTTAAAGTCGAAACCACAGAAAATACTGTCGAAACACAGTTAAAATAGTTTTTAGCACAAAAATACATTTGCAATTTGCAAATGGCGACAATAATTCTGAAATGTTCCTCTTACCGCTCGCCCTCCTCATCATAATGCTATGACTTTTTAATACTAGTGCTGCCATCTAGCACCTGTTGAACCTTACTAAAAACGACGTTTACATAAAGAAAAATTTCCTCATTCTCAGTCGGTAACAGTTGGACCCCCGTGATGCGCGTTCCAAGGTATATAAATATAGAGGTATGGCAATGCGGTCGTTGACCAATCAGCGGTGGTGCGGGAAATTGACGTCACTGGTGGAAATATTCAAATGTTATAAATGTATAATTGCAAAAACATTCTTTAATTTATTATTGTTTTCGTATTTTTTGACATTTTAACAATACATACAATCACAGAAGTACAAATTTAATATTACAAAATCATAAAAAGCTGTTAATACGATATAGCCCAGTTTTTGTATTGCCAACTTAAGAACAGTAAAATTAATACTTCTCGAATACACCAAATCGTCTGTGACAGCTTTTTATGATTTTGTAATATTGAATTTGTACTTCTGTGATTGTATGTATTGTTAAAATATCAAAAAATACGAAAACAATAATAAATTAAAGAATGTTTTTGCAATTATACATTTATAACATTTGAATATTTCCACCAGTGACGTCAATTTCCCGCACCACCGCTGATTGGTCAACGATCGCATTGCCATACCTCTATATTTATCAAGGTTAGTAAATATACAGGTTGTACCATCGCTTTTGACCAATCAGCGCCCGCGCGGGAAATACGTCACACAGGGTGACATTCAAATGTAATAGAATAAAATGTATTGCAAATATACATATTCATTGAACGTTGTCTTCCGTATTATTTCGAATTTCTGGACATAAAAATAAATATTGTTTATCACAGAAGCACAAAGTATTACAAACGATCATATATTACACATACTAGTTGTTAAATACAAGATATATCTTCATAAAAATTAAAAAATGGAGTTAGAAGTCAATAATTATTTTGTGTATAACGAGAGCACTTTGAGACATTTTTTTACTGAAGTACATTTATTATTATGTACCTATATATATTAAATACAGGTAAATCCTGTTCATCGGAAAGATACATCCTAGGACATGGTCGTGGGGTTTAAGAAAAATCATTTTAAAATTAAAAAAAAAAAAACACTTTATTAATAAAATAAACATTATTGAGGAAATAAATTAATGAACTATTTTGTTTTATTTCTTGAATATCATATTAATGGTGTTTGTTAGACCTGCAGTATCCATAATACGTAATTTAATACATCATCTAGAATTCCACTTCTTAAATTTATACAGCCCACCGTTGCAATGTTGTCAAGTCTCGTAGAGGATAATATAAAGTTTCCCTTAAATAAATTAAGTGTTTACTGAAGTATCCTCAGAGTAAAAGCTTTAGATTACTTATACTTATCCGTTGTCTAATGAGTTTTAGATTTCTTTCCTAAAGCAATTTCAACTTGATTTGGCGTTAAAATATTCTTAAAGGCGACTTACTTGATCCTCGAATCCAGCCTGATAATTTTTTATTTGTTGTTCTAATTTAGAAATGTTTAGCTCTACAATCTTCTTGTTATTCTCAAGATCTGCAATTTTTTGTTTAATACGTGTTAAAATAAATCTTTTCACTTTTAATTGTATAATTCCTTACCATTCTTTTTCAGTTTTTTTGGTTGTAGGTTTAATAAATTAACCTGCAATTCATCTTCAAGATCATCTGGTTTAAAATGCTTGCTACATAAAGGTACGTTTGTGATCAGCATTCCATTTGTCTCTACGATGACACTTTCTGATCAATTCCTTTTGTATTATTGGATCCATAGGAAAGTTATCATTTTATTCTTATTATTAGTTTAAGTGATTTTATTCTTTTGCCTATTTCGAATTATTTTTACATAAATATTGATATGTACTAACAGTACCTTCGCCTTTTTTTCGATCTATATAGTCGCATCAAGTCATCACAAAGTCACAATTTAAATTATGTTACTTATTATTATACATATTGTAGTGTAAAGATATTTTAAATAAATAACATAAATTAGTGGCTACATATATACCTTAAACAACAAGTCTTGTTTATTTAAAATCGCTCAAAATCAAAATATTAAAAAAAACTATGAACACTATAACTACAACTACCATACAAAGACAGCGATTTGTTATGATTGGGCACCCGAAATGACGTAGTTCTCCCTCTCCTGTCTTGATTTTGACAAGCTGATGGTACAACCTGTTTATTTACTAACCTTGTATATTTATATACCTTGTGCGCGTTCCAAATTACTTAAAAGGTGCATAGACTGCATAAACGCATCAAACGCTTTAACTGCCTCAGATCGAAATAGAAGCAGTCTATGCGCTGGGTGGGTTGCGGAATTCAGTACAATCTATGCATTCAAAGCGTTGTCAAAGCGAATAATACTTAAATCGGAACGGCTTTCTGTGCACTGTATGCGCTTCATGCGTAATTCGGAACGCACTCATAGACAGCGCATTCGTATTTAACATAATGGTGTAATATGGGTGTAACATATGTTCTGTAAGTGAGAGAGAGATGCATGTCGTTTGGAAAATAACATATATGATTTCCAAACATCTTCTGTCTCTCTTATTTGACACGGCTCTTTTTACGAGTCAGATGCGCTGTCCATTTCTTTATGTCTATGATTATCATAACCCACTCATGCCACTCATAACCTCTGAATTTAAAAAAAAAATGGGGAGGGATCAAGGTTAGTAAATGTACAGGTTTGCTGACTTGTGAGTTGTGACGTCACCACGAAGTTCTTTTCTACCTACTTGATTTTTTTATTTATCTATGATTTTAACTGCCATAATATTAAACACAGCGTTGGCGACCATTTGAAATCTAGAGTGTTAAAAAGAACTTCGTGGTGACGTCATTTCGTCCGCGCTGATTGGTCAAGGCAAGTCAGCATACCTAGTCATTTACTTACCTTGGGGAGGGATCATGAAGGTACACTCATCTCTCGATTTCGAAACCTTCGATTTCGCAACCGCTTGATTTCGAAACGGGCCAAACGCGCGATTTGCCAACCTTCTCCAATCCCCTCCATAATACTACCGTGATTGCTATCTCCGCGCGTAATTTAAATTCACCAATCAACGTTAAGGTCGGCACGGTGGTGGGGACCCCTCTCGACGTTGGTAATTGAACCGCTTGAATTGACAACGTCGAGAGGGGTCCCCACCACCGTGCCGACCTTAACGTTGATTGGTGAATTTAAATTACGCGCGGAGATAGCAATCACGGTAGTATTATGGAGGGGATTGGAGAAGGTTGGCAAATCGCGCGTTTGGCCCGTTTCGAAATCAAGCGGTTACGAAATCGAAGGTTTCGAAATCGAGAGATGAGTGTATATGTACTCAGGAGACTCAGGAGATGGCACTCTGTATACACTCATCTCGCGATTTACCGACCTTTGATTTACCGGCAGCTTGATTTACCGACGGGCCAAACGCGCGATTTGCCGACTTTCTCCTATCCCCTCCATAATACTACCGTGATTTTTATCTCTGCGCGAAATTTAAATTCACCAATCAACGTTAAGGTTGGCAAGGTGGTGGGGGCCCCTCTCGACGTCGGCAATTCAAGCGGTTGAATTACCAACAACGTCGGTAATTCAAGCGATGAGTGTATCTGTAATATGTGTCACAATATGACCACCGATGTGGATGGTATCTCGTGCTTGGACTGGTGCGCATTAGTTGACTGCGCATTTATGTATCCCGCCTCATAACAATTGACAATCAGCGGCCACGTGGGAATACTGGACGTTGTAGGATTGTGTGAAAGCGCACAAACTTCTACGCACCGGTCCATAAAATGCGGATTACCCACATCGCATTCCGTTTTTCGACACTAGTGTCATCTCCTGAGTATACCTTCATGGGAGGGATATTTTAGAATAAAAAGCCAATTCAGTATTTAATAAATTTAATATAACAGTTATAAATAAAACATATACATTATGTCACAATAGAAAAATTGTGCAGATCACAATAATTAAAAATCTATATTAATTTGTTACATTCACATCTATACGCATAAATGTTTATATCATTTGAACAACTTTAGGTACATATTTCACTTTTAAGAATTCGTACTCACTCATAATATTAAAAACTAAATCTAAAAAAATCACTAAAAGCAGCAGTGTTGTCAATACAAAACAAAAAACTTAATTTCTTGTATAATAAAGGTATATAAAATATGTAAAAAAAAATGTCACTAGAAATAAATTTAAAAATATATATATTTGACAAAACACAGAATCAGTAATACAGTTCTCTACGAAAAACAAAACTATTAATTATTCTTTAACTGCTGCAACCAATTCGTTGCCATTAAAATTTAAAAAAATATGACTAGATGTACACGTTAAACAAATCTCATCTCTTCTCATTTTTCTTTAATAACGGTGTATTTTCAGCGGCTTTACGGGAACTCATCGGCGCTGAACTTAACGAGTCAACTGAAGGCAAATTATGTACACTAGCACTAGACATGGGCGGGGGGGCATCTGATTGTTGATGGGGCCGTTGCCACAACGACCGCTGAGTTTGATCTCTGAGAACACCACGTCTTCGAACCTATTTAGAAATAATTCAATGTACAATATTTGAATAGACGTATGTAATAAAGAAAAAGCAATACATACCGATTTTTTAAAATAAACCGTATATTATTTAATACAAGGAAACAGTGGTCTTTTGTCATAAACTGAACTTATATCTTTTCAAGTTTAAATATATGTTTAGTTTATATTAAAATGATAATAAAAGCATCCAACATAAATGAAAAAAACTTTCAAATAATAAACACATGCTAAACAATAAAAATATAAAATATCCTATTTACCAAACACATTACTTAAGACAGACCTGTAGAAAGGGACTCACATCAGAAACAAATACCTATTAAATATTATCGGTTTATTCAAATTTGCCTTTCTTAATACCATATTTAGAAAAGGCATGATGCCAGTAACAAAGTATCACTGAAAATATGATTTTAAATAATGAAATAGGTTAAAAAGATTAATATAATTTTTGTTAAAATAAAAATGCAAAATACAGCAATCCACCATGTTAAATGGAACACCAATCAGAGTGAATGACGTCACGCATCAGTCACATCTCTGAAATGTCACCTGCGAGCATTTTCGAATCAAATTCAAAATAGTTTTAAAAGAGTCAATTTTTGCGACTAAACCTTTATTTTCTGCAGAAATAAGTATTTTTTTGGAAATAGGGGACACGTAAGATCATCATAGAATAGTTTTTTTAAAATTAGACATCATGCCTATTAGGAATCCAATACCTTTTTAGATTTTCATAATATTTATTCAAATAAAAAAAGTAGTAAACCTACAGTTAACACAAGACAGGGCTCTATCTATCCTGGAGCTCCGGAGTTAAGTTATTAAAAAAGGCAAATCTGTAACGTTTCAAATAACCATTCAAAACATTTCAGAACAATCTATGTATATCACCCACAAAACCATGCACAAACCCTAAACGTTAAATAAACAAGGTTATAAATCAAGTATAAATATTTACCTGTCGATGATGCAGTTCATGAAGGTACAACGTACTTAAACTCATATCAGCAGCCGTCATTTCTATATTAGGAGTATCTTGATCACTGTGTAAAGGCGTAGGGGATTGAACGCCGAAAACTGAGGCTCCCATACTTTGTTGATTGTTCGATAAACTATAAAAGGTAAACTTACAATATTAGACACGGTAATAAAAAACGAAAAGATAGTTAGAAAATAATAAAATGTATTACGGACCTATAAAGAAGTCCTCGATTATTAAACATAGGACCTTCTGCTCGATGCAAACCTCCCCTAATGATTGAACTTTGGTTTGTCGCTGATCCTACTGCCATATGAATACTTTGTCTGCCGATATTTTCTTGTATATCCAACGGCAACATTGTAGGGTACTGTAATTCCGTATCACGCACGTTATGCGTTTCAAATAAATGAGGAACTTGTCCACCGCTCATAGACTGGTGCAACATAGCGTTTTGGAAGATGCTTTGCATTAGACTCTGATACTGAAATAAAACAACAATCGGTTTTACAAACGGCAACAATTAAATATAATTTTGTTTTTACTTACACCAGCACCTAAGCTTGACACAGAATGTATAGTCTGATACATAGGATTCATTCCATCTGTATAATTTCGGTCTAGATCTCTTTGTGCATTACGTTTTAACGTTTTAACAAAATTCTGTGCTTCTGACGGCATTTTCCATGTCGGGTTCGTTAAGGTGAAGTGAATCAAAGATAATTCTGTTTTCCCATCTTCTGCTTGAGTATATTGATTTGCAATTGGTGTTGGAAGTTTGGCTGAGAAAGATAATATAAATTATAAACACGTTAAATATAATAAATAAAACCAACTAGATTATGTAAATGTCAAAATTTAATGAGAAAAAAATAGTGCGAGCTTTCGATTCACAGAATCATCTTCAGGCTAAAAAATAGAATGAATAATAATTAAATACAAGTTATATAATGAAAAATATTGAAGAAGTATGCCTATTAATAAGTTAATTATTATTTATTATATTTTTTAGCCTGAAGATAATTCTGTGAATCGAAAACTCGCACTATTTTTTTCTCATTAAATTTTGACATTTACACAATCTAGTTGTTTTTATTTCTTAATCATAATCTAATATAATGGAAAATATATTGTGCTGCCACCTATATATTTAATAATACTTAAATAAGGTATATTTATAACTTTACCTGTAGTTTCACGAGAGTCACCACCAGATTCAGCAGATCCAGCCTGCCAATCAGGATGTCCGTGACGCCTAACATCCATCTGTGCGAAGCTACAAACATCTCCTACACCCACAACGGCTACCGTGAAGTTTCTGTAGAAATCCACTATATCCAGAGCTCTCGGACGCACTTTACAGCACAGTATATACGGCGTTATTATCGGAGACAGAAGTTCTTCCAACAGATACACAGCTCTGTATTGAAACAGTTGAGAAAACTCGTATCTCACACGCTGGGTGTGTGCAACGCCACGCCACGCATCAGGCAGATAGTGGACGTGCGCTAAAACTGCTGTTAAAAGTGTTTCAGGACATCGGACCAAGTTCTCGTCCGGAATGAACGCCCGGCATCCAGCTACTACAGCTCCTAGCACCGTTATGAGTGTTAGAACATGTTCTACTGTTATGACATCCTCGTCGTAAATTGTTAAAATTAATAAGACAGCTAGTATCGCTCCCGTCAAAAAACCAACATTCCTGAAACACAATGAATTTTAGGTTAGGTTTAGTTTTCTTTTTATTTTGATTGATAAATCTTACTTTGCTATCACAGTCATGAGCGGTGAACTAAAACTATTCATATACTTTGAGGCAGGTCTGTACGCTCTATTTAATCTCGCATGTAGTTCGTGTTCGAGTTCATTAAAATGTCTTAGATACAGTCTTCCGTACAAAGACCAACATCGTGACCCTAAACTACCCGGTTCTCGTTTTACCATTTCTGCGTAGCTAAAGAATGAATACATTATTTGCCACAGCATAATCAATGGACACAGAATAAAATTCGTTATCCCGATCCACAGAATATTACGTGAAAGTCTTGCAGCTAACTCGTGACGATTTGCAGTTTTCTTAAAATCTTCTTTGAGATGCCAGTTATTTTCAAACGGTGACCACGGGCCCCCTAAAGAAAATATACTCAATAAACTCAAACATACATTAAACTAAATCGTTATTAACTTACAAAATAATAAAAGTTCTAAATTATACTTCAATCCTCTTGTTAAGAAAACGATCTCTTGCCCGAGTATATTCAGTTTAACTGGAAGTAAATTCTTATTGACCATTGCTACAAGATAATTATGAAACCGTAGAATACGATGGTATATATCCAACTCTGATAAGTCACGTTTGTGTATGCACATTTGCTGTTCTAGTTGGACTTCACGAACACGAACTTGTACCTCGTGCCAAGTTAAATTATCTAACTCTGCCTGTACAAAATAAAAACAAATACATTTTAATTGAAAAATAATCTCTCTCTCGATTAAATAAATATGTACTTACATCATCAATTTTCAAAGCTGTATTATAAAACATCTTTATATCCCAAAATTGAAAAACATGATAAAATACTTTTATGGTTCGTAACACCCATACTAACGCTGCAATTAAAATACAAAACCATGTGAAAAGTCCTAAATTAACAATACATTTAGCTGGAGGAATCATAGCATCGCCTAACGACACTTTATCTCTTAGCGTTGAGTTATCTACACGATCCCTGTAAAATATTTATTTTAATAATTAATTATATTAAATTTATCATGTTTATTTCACATGTTTTTGTACATACTTGAAAAGTACAGGATAGTCGACACAATGAAAGAGATAGGTAGAGAAAAGTACAACGAAAATAAACTGCCCTAGCTCAAAAGTTTCTTGCAGCATCATGCATACAAAACCATGTTTCTGATGGTAGCGATACATTCGAGAAAAAAATGAGTCTAAATCTTCCACATGGTTCCATCGTGCTGAAAAATATAAATAAAATATGTTTTACTCATGCCCGGTATTATCAACCAATTTAAAGCTCCTTTAGCGCTAAACGCTCCTTTAAAGTATATTTGGTATATTACAAACGTGATATAAATCAATATTTAAGCTCTCAATGAAAAATAGACATAATATACATTGTAAAGAAATACTGCAGATAATTTAAAATCTATTTAATTAAATGTATTATGCTTGGATCTGTTGATAATATGACAGTTAGTTAAAGGAGCATTTAGTTAAAGTTGATAATACTGGGCGTTAAACTACTAAAACATTTAGAAACCAAAACAACTAATAAACAATCAAAAATACAAGAACTTCATTATTAAAACTAGAAAATCGTTAAATCGTAGTTTGATTTTTGAATGGCTTTTTAGAAAACAAAGAAAACTATGCTTTCAAGGATTTGATCAGTGATCTAGGCATTGGCCTAGATTGCCTTGATATACTTATTTGGTAGTAATTTGATAATGATTTATGGGTTGTACCTTTTTAGAACAAAATAATTACAATAAATAAGACTACATCATTTTGTTTATAATAATTATAAAAACTATTGCATTAAACATTTACAAAATGTTTGAAATAAATAAAGGTAATTATGTATTGAAGATAAACTGATTAACTTCAATGGACAATTTAATAGGAAAGTCAAGGTTATAATTATTTTCTTGTATGTATACAATAATGCATAAACTTAAAAAATATCAGGACTATATTTATTTCAAAAAAACTTATTGTTGTCTGAACTAATAAATAATAAACACATTTATTTATTTTTTATTTCGTTACCTCTATTAGATTCTACTACATGTATCATAACTCCACTTTCATGTGGAGTTTCTTCATAATCTACCGATGTTATATCAGGTGGTAACATGTCTATAGGTTCTACGTAACTCCCCAACCGTTCGTAATTGTTAGCCGGTCTTTCCATTGTCATTTTTCTGCAAAATTTACAGAAAATAAAATATACTTGAACATCTAAATGAAACAGAGTGAAACTATTGAATGAAATCTCTCCTAATTTTAAAGTACATATATTAGAAAGAGATTGTTAAGAATTAATTAAATTTGTTTTTATTAACTCACCGTACTATTTATGTATATAAATGCTTATACACTTATATTTTCATATAAGTACTTTAAAAAATTTGTACATACTTGTATAAAATATTAGTAATGTATACTTTTAAATTAATAAATGTTAAATAAATAAATAAACATTAAGATTGATTCTACTTTCTTAACACTGAGTTTGCACATATATAATTATAACATGAATTCGCGTTATTTGAATATATTGATGCGTAAAAACATGAATGAAAAAATGTATAATATAATATTGTTTAATTCCATAATAAATCAACACAAATTAATTGACCTTCTGTTATTGTGAAATATGCACAGCCTTTACAGCTGATTTTATAAACAAAGACAACATATTCTTACCTTGATAAATTGAAGATAGAAATAAAGGAATCACAATCGTAATATACTACTAGTAAATATTTTAAATTTCATTTTATTTTAATGTCAGATAAGTTACACAAAATTTTTGAATACTAATGATTTCCTAAAGTTTTTAAAAACTATTGTTCTTCAAATACGCACATCAGACATTTTCACCATTTTTTATTTGTGTCAAAACATTGGTACAGTTCTGCCATCTATTATTTATTTGGCGACATTTCTGATACGTAGATTTAAAAAAAATATTTTTTAATATTATATTTTAATAAAAGATACAAACGAATTATACAAATTAAAATTAAATATTTATTTATTTTTAAAGCTGTACATATATAAGTTATGCAGAATCAATAATATTAACATAAAAAAATAATAAATATAGAATGCACTCGCTGCACTCTATTAGACAATAGTAGAATTTATTTATCACTATTTTCATGTTTTATAGCAAAATGAATGATAAGACATGTACCAGAGCAGGCCCTTAAAACTGACAAGACTGATTATTCGATAAAATCATTAAAATATGTACATTTAAATATATTTGTTATTGATACAATAGGGTTTTCTTGAGCAACAGGTATTATAAAACAATTAAAGTTTATTGAAAATAGAATAAATTAAATTAAATAAACATTTGCACTGTGATCAGCTACCTATGTTTTTAGACAAATTAAAACAAAACTTAATTATTTCCACGTTATTTCTGAAATATTTAAGAACAAAAATCAATCTTACTTCCAGATATGAGTTTTCCTGAAGATATTGTTAATCAAATGTCTCTAGTAGAATTGCAGAACTGTGATTGGGATTCATTATTTAGTCAAATCGAACAATCTTATAGACCTGAAAAAAGAGACAATTCAACAGCTTACAATGAACCTTATTATTATGTGTCTGGAGTTCTTGAATCTTTGCCTCCGAACCAAATTTCCGATTTATCTCATAGCATGCAACAAAGTCATACGTACGTACTTATTTTCTTTATTTACCAATATTTTAATAAGCTGCCTTAAATGTGTCACAACCATCACTATTTTATTAATTTTAGTTCTTTTTATCCTCATTATCAATGGGGTCTTTATCAAACAACCTTTTACGGACCATTCACACCTTACTCACAAATAAAACAATCACTAATATCACCGAAGTATAGTTACAATCATGGATTTAAAATGAAAGAGGTTTGTAGTTTGTTGAACTTACATTTTAATTTGATTTGTAAATATTTATTTTTTAACTGCACGTCATTGAAAATATGATAAATATTTTTATTGCAAATATAATTATCATACATAAATAATCTAATATCATTATACGTTTATAATCAGAAAAAAAAATACAATTTAGTGCTTTGTATTCAAATTGTACTTAAGTCAACATAAGTTATTAAATCATTTATTTATCTTATGCTATTGATAAACAAAAAACTGTTCTAATATTTATATATCAGATAATAGTTTTGTACTTTTGTTTATTATTTTAAAACATTAATGTAAATAAAATTATCATAAGATTTTTTTATGGCTATTAGTCATAAGATATTCTATTTAATTTGTTTTTAAGGATATTGTACTTGCTCGAAAACCTGTTTATATACCATCTGATGTTCAAGGGAATGTTCATGCTCGAAAGTCTGGAAAAGTGCCAATACAAATATTAAATGATGAAAGAGAGATCATTGAAATACTGAAAAAGGATGTAAGAATTAATTTTAACATTTATAACCTACAAATTACAATAATACTATTTTTTACATAGGGAGAAATACCAGGAACTATAAAAAGTGAATTAGATGACGATGATGACGAAGATGATGAAGAAAACAACGTGCGATCTAGAAAATCAACTTTCATTTGTAAGATATGCGAAGATATATTCTTAACAAAAGCGAGTCTTATCACTCACGTAAAAATTCACCAACAACCGTTTTGTAAAAAGTGTCTGAAGCCATTTAAAACAGAATCAAATTTACAAACACACTTAAGAAAGTTCCATCCTCGTAACCCAAATTACGATTCAGATGTTAATAATAACAGTAGCGAGAACGAGAACGAGAACAGTAACGATGAAAAGAAAAGTTATCTTGATGATAAATACCAAATTAGTACAAAAACGGTTACGTCTAAATACGGGAGACGCCGCAAAGTGCTTGACACGTCGGATATGGTTCAGAAGAAAACACGACGATCAATTTAATATTAAATAAATAAGTGTACTGAACGTTTTTTAGTCATATACACTAGTTCGCATTAAGTTTAGAACAAGGTATTTTTGCAGGGTAGAATTGCGGTTTGCGTACATGCAGATTTCTATTAATTACTAGTAGTAAAATAATAATCAATATTATTTATACAGTAGACACTCTCTTAAATCACCTAATACGGGTCTACGACAAAAGGCAGAGCCCGAAAAGCAGACATGGTCAAAAGGCAGACATAGACAAAAGGCAGAATCCCGAAAAGCAGACTCCCAAAAGGCAGACACCCAAAAGGCAGACATGGACAAAAGGCAGACAAAAAATTTATAAAATTAATATCTTTGAGGAGTGAGGGGCTTATAAAATACCCCCAACCTTCTCAAAAAATTATATCATCAAAGTAAATTAAATAATACAATATTAATTTGTGGGGGACATATTGCATAAGCCCCCCCCTTACAATATATTATTAATTTATATAAAAATTTTGTCTGCCTTTTGTCCTTGTCTGCCTTTTGTCCTTGTCTGCCTTTTGTCCTTGTCTACCTTTTGTCCTTGTCTGCCTTTTGTCCATGTCAGCCTTTTGGGAGTCTGCCTTTTGTCCATGTTGGCCTTTTGTCCCGGTCCCCCTAATACATAGTAACCTTGTATGTATACACAAAAGTCAATTTATCTAGTGTTTGAAGTCATTACGAACATTTTAATAATGTTATACGCCCATTAATAAGAGATTGTTTATTGTATTTTAATATAAAAAAAGTGCCACTATAGTGAATACGTAGTTTTATAATTCTGATCAAGTCAATGTAAAATCTTATAAAAATAATAATTAATTTTCTTTTCTTATAAAATCGACCAAATATAATCAACTAAAATGAAGCATAGTATGTAATAGTATCGAAAGAACTTAATTGTTGTACTATTGCTTATTTTTAAACTTGTACAATTATTTTTTTCTGTAGACTTTGGTTTTCGTTGTCCATATAAACTAGGTTTCCCACGCTGTCTTATTTCTTTTCTTGATGTTTCGACTTTCATGTTGTATTTCAGTCAGACATGAAGTTTAGTTTAAATATGAGTATTGTTTACAAGATTTAAACCAGTTCAAAAATTGTGATATTTATATTTTAATCGTTGACAAAATAAAAACGTGTATATAATTTTTTTTTTGTAATTTTACATTGATTGAGATCAGCGGTACAATAAAAAGATATATTCTTACAAATATAATAATAGTTACCTTAAAGAATATTGTTTATTATCTTAAATATTGGTAATATTGACTTACATAGCTACTTTCATTATTTATCTTTTATTTTATTTTTAACAATTTAACGCTGTTATATATTTTTAACAAAAAGAACTTAAAATTTTCTCAAATTGAATTATAAAATTATTTTTTAATATGGTGAAAACATATATACAGAGAAAGAATCATCATAAACGATATAATTATTGAATAAAAATCATCTCGGAATATTAACACATCAAAAAAAGTTGGTTATTACATATCGTAGGAAACTTTTGAGAGTAAACAAATTCGCCGAGAACCAAGGTATGTATAGTACAAGGTAGTCTCAGTAGCTGGTGCGGGAGAGGCAATACTTCATCAAGGGTGCTCAAATGTGGAGAGGGGGGAGAGGGGTAATGATCTGCCCAATCAAAACAAATGTTGCCTAGTAACTCAGCACGAGAAGAAGAAAAAACGTCATTTGGGGTGCTCAAGCTGATTGGTTAACGCTACTGAGGCAACCTGTGTATTTACTAATCTCGGGTTATTAAACTACACAGGTTGTCTCATAGGTTAGTGACGTAATCAGCTGATAAAAATCCATGGAAACTACAAGTGTGCAATTTAATAATTATAACCGAAATTTTGACATTAGACAGCCAGTGACGTCACATGCACTCCCCTTCTGCTTATTCCCCTCGCCCATATGCTTAGGTATAAAGCAATCTGTATAGTTTAATAACCTTGAATCAAGAGTATTTTATCAAGGTAGGACAATATTCTTTTTGTAGGGGACGATACATTCTACCTGTTTCTACATAAGTTTTCCTGGTCACGCTCTTATTAGACAGACTCTATATCGTATATATATATATTCTTATAAAACAGTTTTGATGTGGTAATATTCTGATTCATATTGTCTCGAATGACTTATCATAAAAATTGAGTAAAGCGAGGGTCGTATGTGATGCTTCATCCTGTATATAAATATATATTATTCTATATAAAAACGTAGTTGCTATGAGTTCCAAAAATTATATAAAGTTAAGTGTTTAATTAATTAAGTAAAATATTTGAATGTTTGTATTTGTGTTTTTGTTTATTCTTGTTATAATTGTTACCATAAAATTTATGAATGTTTATATTATATATATTTATCATTCCAGAAATATAATCTAGTTTATTTTCAAGTAATCTTAGTGAATGTTATGTTAAAGAGTTAATGTTTTAATTTTATTTTTGTTTTTGATATTCTAAGTGCAATTAACATATATATGTGATCCGTGATAATAGATACATATTCGTTTCGAAGAACGTTACATTTTTACGTAATTTAAGTACTCGTTTTAATTTTTATAACATAAGACTTTTTGAAATGAATATGTAAACTTATTTTCATGGAATACAACTGATTTATATTGTAAAAAGTCAACATTCCATTGGACCAAATATATAATTAAGTTACCAAATTCATGGGAAATATGTGTTCACGTAGAGTACAAAAAGATAGAATTATCTTTGTTGTGCAATTTGTAATTTTATAAGAATTTTTACAAAATAAATTTGTAATTCTTAAATTCTGTTTTTATTTATTATTTTCTTCAACAGGTAATTTTTTTGCAGATATAAGTCACACGAGACAAAATTACTTATTTATTTTAACTTTTGATTAGGGTATTTGACACTATTAATAATAAAGACTAAAATGTTCTAAACATTGTAATATATATTACTATAATTAACAATCAAGTGTTTTTTTACGTGAAATAAGTCAGTATTTTAAGTCACGTGATCGCAAACGCGTCTGCCCCACTAGTATGACGTAATTACTTACTAGAAACGTCAGAATACTCGATTCAAGTCGATTCCTATTGGTTGATTTCAGTTTGTTTAGTAAACAATTACGTCACGCATACCACGTGACTTTGAATGCGCATTTTGGCGGGAATTTTTTCATTTTAATAGAAAAAGATTATTTTCAGCGTTTTTTCGGCATTATTTTGGGAAAATATACTAAGGAAGTGTCTATTATGTACATACGCACAATTTAGTATATATATTTTAAAATTTAGTCATTTTAAAATATTATATATTGGTAAAAGTCTGAACCAATATCTCAAAGTAAAATATTCAGCAAAAAAAGATAAGTACATGTTTGAGGCAGTCTGATGCAATTATAATCAACCACCAAACAGGTTTGTTATTGGATTGTTTTTAACTTTTGTTTTATAAAGTGTGGTGGGGAGAGGGGTTGTGATTCACTTTTATAAATACTCAGCAAACAGATCAGCACTAATCAGTTCTTATATAGCTGGGAATATATACTTACCTACACTGCATTTAAGAAAATATTCAAAATGAAACTTAATATCAGTAAAGTACTTATTGCTGATGCTGTTGATACAGTTTGTGTGAAATTATTGGAAGATAATGGAATTTCTGTCGATAGTAAATATAAGTTATCGAAAGATCAACTTATTAAAGAATTACAGGTATATTTGCATATTTTTAAATTTAACTAATCTAAACAATTTAATTAACTAATATTTTATGAATAAGTAATATTGAATTAATACTTAATATATTTTTTTAAATTATTCCACAATTTTAAATAAAAAAAAACATTACATAATTTTAATTAAATGGTATACTTTTATGGCCCTATAAAATTTATTTCAAGAATTCTTATGATCCCAATGTTAGTGACCTTTATTGTAATCAAAATTATCAGCTATGTTTGTTCATTGCAGGTCAATGCATACTATTTATTCAATTCATTAAAATGTTTTCAACAGGATGCTTTAATCATTAATATATCATTTTAAAATTATCTTTTTATTAATGCATTTTTAATAAAATGAAAAATGATTAAAAAAAACTAATCATGTAGAAACCAAAGTCACTTCATTTTTTATTGGCCATGAACTGATATATTTATAAGTATTTCTTAATTAATTTTCTGTTGATCTTGGCTACTTCGTGTAAACCTTGTTGTTTTATGTAATAAAACGATAAGGTTTACACCTAGAAGCCAAGATTCACTTCAAGATTATTACGGAAACTCCAAAGTTTATCTTTCCATTATAAAGTAATAAAAACGCTGACTTCTGTATGATTCTAATATCCATCAAGATTAGAACTAATTGCACGACTTTAAAAAAAACAATTGTTTAAATTTATTTTCAAGCTATAATTGGGCTTTTTTTTATGTACACTATAATAATAGCTACGTATATTGTTTTAGAATTATGATGGGTTAATTGTCCGATCTGATACTAAAGTAACAGCAGAAGTAATAGAACAATCAAAAAATCTTAAAGTTATCGGAAGGGCAGGAGTTGGAGTCGATAATATAGATATCAATGCAGCAACCAAAAAGAATATAATAGTTTTAAAGTAAGATAATATTTTTAAAACAAAATTTGTAAAAAATGTTAATAAATATTATTTTTCAGTGCACCTGGAGGAAATTCAATAAGTGCATGCGAATTGACGTGTGCATTGATTTCAAATTTAGCTCGTAACGTAAGTCAAGCCAATGCATCTCTACGTGGAGGAAAATGGGACAGGAAATTGTATTCTGGTTCAGAAATTTATGGGAAAACTTTAGGTATTATCGGATTAGGGAGAATTGGTAAAGAAGTTGCTATTAGAATGCAAGCTTTTGGAATGAAGGTATATAAAAAATGGGTAGCATTTAGTATATTATAATTAACTAAATAATTTTTTATAGACTGTTGGATTTGATCCGATAATAACGCCGGAAGAAGCAAAAACATTTAATGTAGAATATTTAAAACTAGATGAAATCTATCCAATTGCTGATTATATTACTGTCCATACACCTTTAATACCGGCTACAAGAAGTAAAAATATATTAACTGTTCAGGAACCAAAACAATTAATATACTTTTTATAAACTGTTTTTTTATGAGACTGTTGGCTAATTTTCAAATGAGAGTGGGTAAAATATTACTCCACATATCAATAAAAAGTTTTTATTATTCAATTTATTAAAAATATCGAATAATTCATTTGTTTCAAATTGTTTTGGTTACTGAGACCTTCGTAATTATATTAAAATATATTATAACATTTTACTATATTTTCATTTAGATATGATTAACGATAATGTCTTTAATGTCTGCAAACCTGGATTAAAAATAATAAACGTAGCACGAGGAGGTATTATAGATGAAGAAGCTTTATTAAGGGCATTAGATTCAGGAAAATGCGGTGGGGCTGGTTTAGATGTCTACGAGAAAGAACCACCTACGGCTGCGGTTACATTGAAATTGATACAACATTCTAAAGTAGTCGCTACTCCGCATTTAGGTATGGAAATTAATACATGCACACTTATTAAATAGTAAATAATTAATTTTAATAGGGGCAAGTACATCAGAAGCACAAGTACGAGTTGCTGTTGAAGTTGCTGAACAATTTATCGCGCTTACTGGAAAATCAAGTACCTATACCCAATATTCGGGGATTGTAAATCGCAGTGTTCTTGAAAACATCAAATAACGTACTTAAAAACAAATGCGTTATCATTATACTAGTTTTTTTTTATTTCAATTGTTAGCTATATACAAAAAACTTGTTGCGTAAAAATATAATAAAAATATTAAATTACGTAATACCATGAGCTCTTTTGATTCCTGATTCCAGTTCTTTTTCAGCTATTCTTGTTTGTTTGTATGTTTGAAGTGCTAACTCTAAATGAGATTTTTTCATTGTTGCGTTTTCTACATATTCTTCAACAATTTTCACACATACATCTTCATCTTCTGATAGTTCAGCTACCTTTTCATTTTTATGTAATTTATTATATAATTGAACTAATATAGCTCCTTCGAAAATATTTTTTGAGGTTATAATATCTAACAATAGATTATCGATGTTCTTGAACCAAATTAAATAAAATGCAAAAGACCCAAAATGACGTGTAGATCTTAATACATCAAATTGATTATTATCATTAACATGTTCGTAAGTTAAACTTGTTATTTCTTGATATTTCGGGTCGTCGGGTTCGAATTGGACACATGCTCTGTCTAATATAAAAATATACTCGTGACGTTCTAATAGGTTTTCAAAATATTCCTTTTCAAACATTCTAGGCATTGTTATTCTTCGTCCAGTTCGTGGTGCAAATATTTGGTTCATTCTGTGCCGTACGTCCCAATCTGCTTTTATCAAATCGCCATTGGGTTCTCGGATTAAAATGGTCCGTTCGGAATCTTTACAATCGTGAGAAATATCAACAAAGACGAACTTTGATGAATCGTAGCCTTGTAAAGCAGGATCTTTCGATAGAATTTGATTCATTGAATCTCTTACCTAAAAAAAATATATATTATGAACGTTTCAATAAATTTAGCTATTAAAAATGTTATACTAACAACTATCGCTGGTGGCATTTGCAACACTTTATCAGCTTTTTGTTTTATTTCTTCCATAGCATCTTGCAATTGTTTGTCTGTCATGAATCGATATTCTGGTGTATCTAACCATTTTTCACCACGCTTTTTCTTTCGATAAACTTTATTCAAATCAACTCGAGTCAACCGTTTTAGAAGTGACTGTATTTCAAGATTAAAAAATAGTGGAGCAGGATCTTTATCTTTAGCTAAACAAAAATAATGATTTACTTTTTGACATAACCTAAAATTATATTATAAACTTACTATAAAAGTTTGCTACATAACTAGAACACCTATATGATGATAATAAAAGTAAATCATTTTTCGGTAACAATATCTTTTTGACTGTTTGATTTACATTTTTGAAACTATTAATAAACTTACAAATGTTTGACATTTTTTTAATTTCTAATCCGATTTTCGGCTTGATTCAGACAGCGGTCTTCAAACAATTTTTGTATATGAATCACAAACATGAATCCTATGAATCGTTCAATAGCATACCGAACTGAGAAAATATATTTTAAATTAAATTAAAATCATTTATTTTGGGATGTTTTTTGGACTCTAGGTTTATGACCAGAACCCTATTAAACTCACTTTGTCAACCGTCCATCACAGTAAAAGATTTCATAAGTTATAATTAAACTTGAAATTTCTATCTAAACCTTGTTTGTTACGGAATGTGATACTAACTACTTGAACCTATTTACTTTTTTTAAATTTTAGTGTATTATTAACATTACTATTAAAAATTAGCTAATCAAAACTCTAGTTAGTAACTGGTCTATGAATTATCGTAAACTAGACAATAATTAAGTTTTTTTAAGGGTTCATTTTAATTGAATCTTTGAATTCTTATTATTCAATCAAAAGAATAAAAATGCTGAAATGTGTATAAATAAAATAAATAAAATGATAGTAATTACAAAACACTTTATTACTGAAAATATATTTAACGTATACAATTAACATAATTTTGGAATCAAAATTCACATAATACTGCTACATAAAAAAGTACTTCCAGATAATTAATTGTAACTTTAATTCATACTATGATTGTTAAGTCAGTCATTTTCAGCTTTACTGAAACAGGAAATCATAAGTATTGAATATACAAGAGAATGAATTTATTATGTAAACTTTTACATGAAAATTCATTAATCATATACTCTGGCAGTCCTTATGTTTTCAATTACGTTAATAATATATAATTAACACACTTCCCAAAAAATTAAATGCAGAACGATTTAGGCAGCAATTGTGAAAAATAACTTAAAATAATGGAAACAGTTCATGGATATAATTGTCATGTATTTACAATTTAGTATTGTAAATAAATCTTTTTTTGAATTCGATGAGATCATATTACAAAAAAAAAATCAATTTAATTCAGAGGTAGATGAATTAAGATAAATATTAAAAATAATTTGAAATAAAACGTGGCAGAATCCACATTTTATTTACAAATACACTAAATTATTTATGTATGTTACAAAATTAATAATGTATTCAATTGATGCACAAGTTCCTAGCGTTTTTAATTTTCAAGGTTAAAAATGCATCGAAAAGAGATTTGTTTGACAATATCAATTTCTGACATATTTTTTTGTTTGAGTTTAACGACGCAGTTAAGACATCGGAGGCCTCTAGAACCATCTATGCTGTATACTGGAATGATCTTTCTCCATCAGACTTTCATCTTTGGTTTGACAACTTCTATCCCTCCGAACACTGGATTTATTTAAGTGTGCGGACTCAAAAAATCGTAGAGTTAATTGTAAACAATACAGAATAACATCGTAATTAGTTTATATAATTTGTCTATTTAAAAAAAAAATTTTTTTAATAAAAACGCTACAAATTTATGCATCAGCTAGATAGTAAGATAATTAAAACGTATATTAAGGTTTTTATTTTGATCAATATTTATAAATACGTTATCTAACAGTCGGTATTTTATAAGTATATATTAATAAAAATTCTACAAATCTTTATTTAATTGATGTTATGAAAAAACAATAAACGAAAATATTTTTTTTATTATTTACACCACATTTATAGTTATAATGAATAAAATGCAAACATTTAAAAATCAATTTCAAATAGTGCATCTATCTTTTTTTTGTATCGCTATTTAAATATAAGTATACAACTTGTAAAATATTGTGGCAAATTTGATTTTAAAATCAGTTAATACGCAAAAAATATAATAGGCCCTTATACCTTTATAAGTAAAAAACTCACGTAAAGTGAAAATAAATTATATACGTATACCACGTTCCCTTAATTATATATAATACAGTCTGTTTAATAAGAAAGTAAACAGAAAAGACTTGGTTATTATTCTACTTTTACTGTGAAACATCTTTTGTTTTAGGTATTGCATACATCAAAAGATTTTAAGCTTTAAATCGTTGATGATCTGTCGTAAGACGTGAAAAATACCAAACAAAGAGGGTAGAATACAGATTATATGAAAACCCTTTGTGACAAAAACAAGCTAAGTTAAAAAAAGAAGGTATTATTTTATCATGTGACAGTATTCCAATTTGTCTATGAGATCATAACCTCACTTATCAGAATAAATGTCACAAAAACCTAACCTAACTCTGCTAGGTTTTGCTTAGAAGAAGATTTTGTCTGTTACGTTTTTATTAGATAGACTTTACATTATAAACTTGAGGGAAAACAATATTTAAAATAATATAATACAATAATATCCCAATAATAATGGGTAATTGTACTTAAATTAAACTCTTGTACTATATTAAAAACGTGCTTAAATAATAAAATATTCGTGTTTAAATGCTACAAAATGAAAGAAATTATTGATATAAAGAATAACTTGAATGAAGTTTTGTATTTCTTAGGTGTCGTAATAAAATAAATAAAAAGAACATTAAAAAATACAAATATATATTATCGATGAACAGAAATAATTAAAATAATTAACACCTTTTTCTTTCTTGCTTACGTTAATTGACCAGCAAAATATACAATTGCTTATAACATATCATTTTTAAAATATAAAATTACCACCAACACAATTTTTTTTGTTTTTTTTTTTCTTTATCGAATTACATCCGAAATAAAAGGTTATTGCTTGTAAACTGTTAATAAATTTTATAATTGTTATAATCATTAACAGTTAAATGTCTTTGATTTATCCTTTTAAATATAAAAAAGACTTCTATATCTATTGTTTTTTAGGTTAATAAAAATCGGAAATAATTCGATAACAATAAAGATAAACGTAAGTGTAAATAATAGAGTATTGGAATTTGTGACGAATAGTTGTTATTTTCGGTCTTCCTTACCATTTAAATGTAAAAATCTACACAAGTATCAAAAATACTAAAAACTAACGTCGCCCGATTGAAAATTTAACCGCATGTTTAAATTCATAGACAACTTTATATTTTAGTAACTTTATACAAGTGAAAAATAATCGATTAAAAACGTGTGGAATTCCGTTTTAAATCTTGTGAGGTAGTTGTTAAGAAATAAGATATTTACGGCTCGAACACAGGTACTTCCTCTAACCTCTCTTTCAGTTTCGGTGTAGAATCGTCTACAATAAACATAGTGTGCGAGTAGCCCATACTAAGCTGTAATACTTTTATTCCCTCCATCTTACTGACTTCTTTTGGAGTTGTAGTTGACTTTTGAAAATCGCCAAGAGCCTATATGAAAATACGAGAACGTTAAATATGAAAATAACACTTTAAAAGATTTAAAAACTTACCAGTTCACCAAATGTCGGAGAAGCACCCCAAGCGATGACACTCTCATCTGCGGCTATCATTATAGAAGTGTTGCCAACGCCAATCTGTTTTATATCCCAACCAGCCAAATCTTGGACGGGTTTGGGATACATGTTGGCTTCACCAGTACGTTTAGTTTGTCCAAACAGAAACAGGCATCCTAAAAACAAAAACAATTGATTAGTCACAGTTCTCACAAATCAGTTAAAATAATAAAGTTTCGAGATTCACAATACTAAAATCAACGATTTACCCACCTTTACCGATGTCGCTGATAGCAAGACTGAAAGTACCACCACAAATAACGCTTCGAATACCACGGCTCTGCGTATCAAAGTATTTGATCAATCTCGGTACGTACTCGTCTTTAGGCTCTGCATGGCCGAGGCGACCAAAACCGCCAAAACCCCACGAGAATGCCCGTTTTTTAGAGTCAATTGCGACCGTGTGGTTTGTACCACATGCAAAGTCTACTATTTCCGTTACGTCGACTGGAGTCACGTGGCCATCTTTAGACTTCTCGATGTAGAGCACTACGCGCTTGGGACTTGTCTCGAAGTGGAAACCTAGCTTCGTAGAAGTCTGGAAGTATTTTCCATCAGTGTTGTGTCCTAAAATGTGAATTTATTTAAATATAGTTCGATGTTAAATAAAAGACATAAATAATACATACCCAGCTGACCATACTCAGGCAATCCAAAAGTATGAAGACCTCCCTTACAATCAAGAATTACAGAAAAATCTGCACCACAACCGACTTTAATGATCGGTGGACCACGGTAGTTGATTCTCGTCGGTTTTAAAATCTGTGGTGCAAGATTACCAACACCACATTGGCCTGAGCGGTTATCTCCACAAGTGTACACTGTTCCTGTATCTGTGAGGAACAGCGTGTGGTTGCGGCCACAAGCAGCTCCAATGATATTGTGGCCATTCAGTTCTGTGACTTCGGTAGCAGAATCTCGAGTGACAATATCATTGTGGCCTAACTGACCATGAATATTACGACCTGAAAAAAAATACATTATTTCATATATGCAATGAATATTAACATTATATTTGATTACACAAGAAAAAATTCTTACCGAATGTCATGGCTTGCCCATCTTCTCTAACTAACACAGAATGCACTGCATTACAGCCCCCTGCAGCTAGACGTACACGTACCTCTCCAAATCTATGAGGGACCCATAGATTCGGCTGAACTCTTGTCATTTTTTTGTTATCTCGTTTGCCAACCAAATCCCAATTTATTTGACCACACAATAACAACGGCCCAGCTGGCTTTAACATCGAGTTTATAAGTTCCTGCAAAAATAATGTTTGTGAATATATAAACAGTTCCTTGTGGTGGAGATGTTTTTAAACTATATTAAGGGGGTATCCTGCTTTATGAATTTTTTTTATTGCTTAAATCTCTTCCTAATATATCTAAGAATATGGCTGTAAAATTTTATAGACAAATTCGAAATATTTTCAAAGATATAGCACTAAACGCAGTGGGATGTCGAGCAGGTATACCGTATAACTTTGAAACGCGTTTTATCGAGTTTTAATTTATATCATTTTTCTAAATTGGTGGGCGTGATTGCAAGAAAACTAAACGACCAATCAAAATAAACCAAAGCTTGTTGTCTTCAGTTTTAAATTCTCTTCTATTTGAACTAAAAAGATTCACGAAAAAAATATTCTAAACAACTTTTTTAGCAAGTTGAAATGATTTTTTTTTTTAATTTTACAATTTTTGGGGTTTTTCTTAGTTCACCTAGAAGAAAAATATATAATCATTAAAATTTACTTTGTTTTTTTTTTGTCTCAGACAAAAATTACGAGCTTCATCTTTCCCGCCGATTGGAGACTGCAATTTTAAGGCGTTGCACAAATCTGCATATAAATTCGCTGCGTTTGAATATTTTTGTCTTAAAAATTTTTTTTTAACGTACAAATATGCAATAAAATAATCTGAAAAGTTCACTACACTTGCTTATTTTTTTCTGTCATAAAAAAATTCCCCAAAAAACGCTTTGTTTTGGTCTCATAAAGCAGGATCCCCCCTTAACCCCCTTTTGCCACAATAGAATCCCCTAGCCTAGGACTATCTTCTGGATATAAGCCATGTCGATTTGGTCATTTTTAAGATAATTATTTACCGTTTAAAAAAAAAGACACCTGTATACAAACTATAACCTAAAATTATTAAAACTATATACCTCTGGCAGTTTAGTTGGTACATCTAATTCGTCTCCGTGGCCAGCAATAAGCACTTCGTCAGGTTGTTGGTTAGAAGTGTCAACATCACTGTCTCCGCTAAGGTCTGAATCAATATCACTATTTTCATGTTTCTTTTTATTAGCAGCACGCTTTGCATCAGCTTTCTTGTTTGGCCCACGTTTTCTTTTACCCGGCATACTAGACATCTAAAATAACAATATAAGTATTAAAAAAAGGTCATTTGTCTGCAAAAAAAAGAATGGTACAACACATGTTTAACTTAAGTACTTTTAAAACTGAAATACTGTTATAAAAATCAACTTCTGTTAACTAAATATACTTAAATCTTTTTCATCTAACGTTAAATACAAGTTTTTGATCGCAATTTAAAATTTTTAAAGTGTATCGAAATAGGTTATGAAACTATATTAATTATAAAAATATAATAATCAATATTAAAAAATATTATACACAAGTTTATTAGAGCAATGGAGTCGATGTTGTAAATAATTATAACTGTAAATTTCAATACAATAAAAATACCAACAGATAACAGTATTTCAAACTATTAATAGTTAAAAGTTATTCACCTTAATTCAATATATCGTGAATTTTATATCAAAATAAACAAAATAATTGCATACAACAAAAATTAAAATTTATCAAGTACTTCCAAAGCTTCACCGGCCGGGAAAAGAAAGGTAATAATTCTTATTTCTTCTTCCTTTTCTCATTTTATCCAATATTAAAAATATTCAAAAACAAAATCACCAAATCATAATCGTTTCTGTTGATTTCAACATCTTCCTTCTCTATTTAAAAAAATTAAGCATAAAAGCATAAAAAAATATTTTTTATTTTTATTTATATTTAATTAATTTTGATTTATTATCAATCAACTATATATATTTAAAAAACATAAATAAAATAATGCAATATATTTAAAAATTATATTATATTGAATATTTAAATTACAAATCAATTAAATAAAATTAAGTTAAAATTTTATTCACTTTCATGTGAACTTTCTTCATCAGAATCTTTTAGAGCTTTTGTTTTGTCAACTTTTTTAACTCTACTTGTCTCTAAATCAGAACCATCTTCGTCAGAACTGTAAATAGCAGCGCTCCCTAAAAAAAACATCATATTGTATATTTTTTAAATAAACACTAATAAATAAAACTAAATACCTTTGTTATTTGACCCAGATTTATATTTATTTTTTATAGCATTAAGAGAAATAGCGCCATCTTCATCACTGCCTTCTTCTTCTCTGTAAATGCCCCTCTCTCCACTCCCAACATGAGATCTAGCAGTCGCTCCACTTTCACGTTTACGTGTAGGCTTACTCGTTCTTGCAGTTTGTCGTAACTTCTCTTCTTCTTTCTATTAATTACAATTTAATATTATAATATTTATTTTAGTAAAAGATAGTAACGTTAATACCTTCAATAAAGAATATCTATCTTGATCAGGATTAACTCCAACTTGCGACAATATTTTAATACCGCTGGTTTTCTGTGATCGGTCCGCTAAAGACAAAGTCATTTTTCTGTGAGTGAAACTCTCGGTCGAGTGTGGTCTGAATGTTAATTTAGTTCTAAATACAGCTTGTCCTTGAAGACCAGTTCCTTGTCGAATAAATAGATGGTTATGGTCACCCTGTGTAAAAAAGAAAAGTTCAAAATGTTTTCATAAACAGTTAAAATATTCGGGCTTACTTGAAGGGGTTGTTTATAAACATCGAATATTTCTGACCCGAGATGTAAAGAAAGACTTCCATCAGACCATCGTATCATTCTTGCATTAGATTCCTGTTTAATGTTACCATCTTTATCCGGAGCTTCACGCCAACGTATTGTATTTTCTACTTTTAATTTTAACCTGAAATTTGATATTTTCAATATTAGATATACACTAGAATTTATATTCTTTATATTACCTAGCTCGTCCTTCCTCATCTAAGGTTTCCTCTTCATCAATTTCATCTTCATAAGTTTCAGGATCGAATGGTCTTGTTTCAACGGACAAGAAATTAGGTAACTTTACAAAATGTATATCTCGCCCTAGATCGGTGCTGATTTTAGGTATTTCAACATCAATTCTAGTTTCTGGAATAGGTTCAGGTTCAGGTTCTTTCTCTACATCCTCATCGTCTATCATAGGTCTCCGTTCATTATCTTCTTCATTCTCTGATTCCCTACGACTTCTGTCATCCCTATCATCATCTGACCTTCCTCTTTCTGATCGACGATCTTCATCTTCATCATCGCGTCTTGTTTCTTTTTCTTTCTCTTCTTCACTACTAATATCGTCGGCATCTCCAAATAGAGCTTCAGCAGTTGCTGAAAATGAAATATGTGAGTTGTCAAAGAAGTTTTAAGCAGTAAATATAGAAAATGTGATTACAATTTACACAAAAATTATTTACCTGATTCTTTAGGTTCTTCAGGTTCGCTATCAGTATCAATCAACCTTCTTTTCTTGGGTTCAACATCTGAACTGTCACGTCTCCTTTTTTCTGATTTACTTTTCCCCGATTCTTGTGATCCTGATCTTCGAGATTTTGGAGATGATTGGTTAGAACCACCATCATCAATTTGTAAATTCGGTGAGTTAGATCCGCTCCTTTGATCATCAGATTTTTGTGAAACTCTCGATCCAGAACGTGATCTGTTGGATTTAGCTGATCCAGAACGTGACCTGTTAGATTTAGCTGATCCAGAACGTGACCTGTTAGATTTAGCTGATCCAGAACGTGACCTGTTTGATTTGGCTGATCCAGAACGTGACCTGTTAGATTTGGCTGATCCAGAACGTGACCTGTTTGATTTAGCTGATCCAGAACGTGACCTGTTAGATTTGGCTGATCCAGAACGTGACCTGTTTGATTTGGCTGATCCAGAACGTGATCTATTGGATTTAGCTGATCCGGAACGAGACCTGTTGGATTTAGCTGATCCAGAACGTGATCTGTTACCTCTTGAACTTCTGTTGGATCTAGGTGATCCAGATCGTGATCGATTACTACCTTTTACACTTCTAGAACGGGACCTATTAGCAATTAATTAATTGATTTTGAATAACTGTATCAAATAAAACTTTAGATAACACTGGAATATTGAACATAATTAAAAAGTAACTAATCAAATCTTTTTTCTCATAATTATTAATTTATATGTATAATGCCTACTTCTGAGAGAATCATACCAGATACATAATTTAACTTTATTACAACAGTAAAAATGTTTATACAAAGCTTTACTTTTAAATACTAACCTATTTGATCTAGGAGACCCTGATTTAGAACGGTTTGATTTTGGTGACTCTGAATGAGATCTAGCTGACCCAGAATGATTTGACTGGGCAGATCCTGACCGTCGTGAATGGGCAGACCCTGACCTTCGTGAATGGGCAGACCCTGACCGTCGTGAATGAACAGAACCAGACTTTTGGGAATGGGCAGAACCAGACTTTTGGGAATGGGCAGACCCAGACCTTCGTGAATGGGCAGAACCAGACCTTCGTGAATGGGCAGAACCAGACCTTCGTGAATGGGCAGACCCAGACCTTTGTGAATGAGCAGACCCAGATCTGTTTGAGTGCTGTGGACTGCCTGATCTAGATCTACCCGAAGCTGGTGATCTTGACTTGGATTTTGCAGATTCAGAATGGGATCTACGTGAAGCAGGAGATGCAGATCCAGATTTATTTGATTCTGCAGATTTTGATCGATTTGAACCGGCTGAACTTCGTGAATTTGATCTACCACCTTTTGTTGATTCAGATCCCGAACGTGATTTATTAGATTGGTTGGACGTAGCAGAATTTGATCTAAAATATATTGTAAAATTTTGACTTCCATATTGATTTTTTTGAAGTTAATTATTTTCAAGTAACAAATGAAATACCTTGATTTATTTGAGCCACGGCTTGATTGATTTGAACCTGCAGATCTTGATCTAGACCTACTTTCACTTCTGTTTGATTTTGCAACACTTCGAGAACGAGATCTGCTTCTAGAATGATTTGATGTTGGACTACCAGGTGCACTTGTTGGAGAGTTGGATCTATAATTTATTTTTGTTTTTAATTCAGTAAATATATTTTATTGCTTGCTAAGCTTTACCTAGATCCTTGATCTAAACCATTTCCTGGAGTAGGTACAGGTCCTAGGGATAGACTTGGGGTAGGACTTGCACTTCTACTTGAATCACTGTCTGAATCTATAGCCATGATTTATTCAGTAAATTGTATCAATTAATAAGCGTACGAAGAACAAATAACATCACTAATTCAATTATTATGAAATAAAATAATGTAGAGTATGATCAAACTGAAAATTCGTATTTTTTCTTCAATATTTTTTCGAACATAACCCGCATAACCCGGTTCTGTGATAACCCGCAGAATAACCTAACAAACTTTTTGACGTTTTCCGCGTTTAACTTTTAGAACGCAGCATTGTCGACTAGATGGAGTTAGTTGTATTTATTCATCTTATTCATGATTACACTCATCGCTTGATAAACCGACCTTTGATTAACCGGCAGCTTGGATGACCGGCGGACCAAACGCGCGATATGCCGACTTTCTCCAATCCCCTCCATAATACTACCGTGATTGCTATCTCTGCGTGTAATTTAAATTCGCCAATCAACGTTGAGGTTGGCACGGTGGTGGGGGCCCCTCTCGACGTCGGTTTATTAAGCGGTTCAATTACCAACTTCGTTGGTTTATCAAGCGGTGAGTGTATATGTAATCGTTGCTAACCCTGCTATCTTCAAGTTATGGTCAGTTACAATTGTTAAACGTGTTTTGAATAAGTATCTTTTTGTAATTTTAAAAGTTATTTATTTAAATCCATAGGATGCTGTAGTAGTTGGACTATATATTCCGATCGGCACTAGTAGTTGAACGTTTGAGGAGCAATACTTGAACGCATATAAAACGTAAGTAAACGCGCGAACCCGAGGGTTCTTAATTCATGTCAAAGGACTAAGTAGAGATTACGATTAAGTGAACCAATTTTATTCAATACTTAATTTAATATATATTTTTGGTTTTAAATATAATTTACTTTAAAATTTAAATATTAACATAAACTGATGGGCTTAGATAACATTTTTATTAATGTTTGACAAAGTTTTTATTAAAAATTAAGAAGGTTGGATAAGTACTTCCGTCAAACCAGTGTTACTTATTGAATTTGATATAAGTATATACTTACATATATATTTATGTACTTACGACAGTTGACGAATTCGTTCTAAAAAATATTAAGATGCTATTGTCGAACTTTAAATATACATACTTATTTTTAACTTACATAATCAAATTACTTATTTCACAAACTACATGCCACACGGCCACTTTAGAGGTTAGAATTTTCTAACCTCAAGCGTCAAACATTAATTCGCATGTTCAAGTATAACTCCTCTATACCCTCTATATGTAAAATGCGGTTGGTATTCTTGAACAAGTACGCTAAGTATTGGGTACGACTTTTGAAATTGAAAGGTATACTTAGACGACTAAATTTCAGTATTAAAAATATATTTTTTGACTTATTAATAATTGAATTCACTTAAAAATATAGTTTACTTATAAGATCAATGATTTTTTTTGTGAAATATACGTTTCATACGTTTTATAAGTTATTTAACGTTCACTTCGTTTCACATGAAACTGATGAAAAATGACATGATTTATGCGGCTATGTAAAACAGTGTTTTAAAAGAACGATATTTTCTTAATTTTGATGTTTTACTATCGGAAAAAGTTATTTTTTGCTTAAGTATGTACTAAAAAATGTTAAAATATAATTTTATTTCTATTTAAAACTATAATCTTTTAATAATTAATGTTTTATGAATTTGTTCAAGTACTGGTCCCTATTTTTTTTTGTCCAAGTACTGGGTATTTTACCTTAATACCTGATTCAATATTTATTTTTGATTTCAGCTTTCGGTGTACAAAAATGAAAACGGTGCATTGAAAGAAAAACTATCCGAAATTGAAATAAAAAATACACGTTTATCGTCGCTAAATAAAAAACTATCAGAAGAACTATCGTCAACGAAACTGCTTTCATCTGAATTACAAAAAATCATCAACGGATACAGAAATAATAAAAAAATCAGCTACGAAATGGATATGTCTTTTTCCAATATCTCATCTGTTTCAAAAATAGAAGTGCCCGAACCTTTGAGTAAAGTCGTAGAGATCCAGCTAATAGAAAAAGAAGAAGAACTATCGGAACTGAAACAAAAATACGACACATTAGAAAAAGAAAATAACTATTTAATTAAATTCTTCGATATTAGAAATGACAACCAATTTTCAAAACTTAATGAGCGAAATGACAACCCTGAAAATCTCAATTGCCAATTTAGGAGAATGCAAAGATAAATTACAGACGGAACTTGAATATAGCTTTAACGAAGTAGCGAAAAGTAATAATACATTGATTGAAACAAAGCGCATCTACTCATGCTGGGTAAAATAAGTGAATCAAACGCGTTAAAAACTCAATTAATTAATAACTGTCAGTGATAAATTATTTGAAATTGAATCGTCCGTACATGAAATGCAAAAAGAATTCAAAATTCAAAAGAAATACTGTACAGAAATCGGGACAAACTGAAGGAATCTGAAGTTTCGATAAAGGAAAGAAATGAAACAATCGAAGAAAAAGAAAGACATTTAATTAAAGTTCGGAATGAACTTAATGACAAGTCAGATCAGTTATCGAAAGCAGAAGAAAATATATCTACACTTAATTTATCTATCGTTGGTTGAAAATAATAATCAATTACAAGAAGCACATAGAGATTTAACAGATGTGAAAAATTCAAATGAAAATTTTCAAAAACAATTAAACGAAACTTTAACAAATTTAACGGAAGCTAAAAACGTATTAAATGAAAAGGAATCTTTGATTGAGGAAATACAGAAAAAAGATAAAATTAAAGATTTTGTTAATGCAGAACATGATAAAGATTCACAAGTGAGAGATTTGGAGAAACTAAAAGAAACTTATGAAAGAGTAAGCAGTGATAACTCTGTTTTACAACTTGATTATAAACTATTGAAGAAAACATTAGCAGAAAGAGAAAATCAGTTGATTGAAATGGCTTTAGTCAAAGAGAAATATGATAGACTTGTGGAAGAAAATGTTAAACTTAAACAAGAGGCTGATCTTTTACAGAAAAATAATGCAAAAGATAGAGAAGAGTTTATGAAAGCCGTAGATGATAAAATCAAAAGTCTGAAGACAGAATACGAAACGAAATTTGAAATGATGAAAAATAAAATGGTTTGTTCTTTTTTTTTTGCATCTTTCAAATAAAATTATTGATTTTATTTTTATTTTTTAGAATCAATTGTATACTGAAGAAGTCTCTAAAAAAGAGATGGAGTATCATAATATGTGCAAGAAGTATTCAGAACAGGTAAGGTTCATATTATATAAGTTGTCCAAAAATTGTAACCGTACAAAAAAAATATTTTGATTGTTTTTTCTTATAGAATAAGATACTGAAATAAAAAATATGTTTTACATTAAAATTTTAAAAAAGTTTACCTTTAAGATCAAACAAATATATTTGAATATATATTTTTTCAAATAACGATTTTATTTCAGTTGAAAAAATACGAACAACAAACAGAAGAACTGAATTCTCAATTATGGACAGTCAGAGATAAATACACGTCTGAGCAAAAGGAAAAGGAGTTTTTTCAAGAAACAATTAGAAGGTTTAAATCGTAACAGATTTGGATCCCATGAATCCCTACCGGACATGGGGGGGAGGGATTTTTTAGCGTTGCATCGTTTAAACAGAGCCAATCTACCTCTAGATATGTTATTTAGTTCACGAGATTCAACCAGCAGAGGGCCACACGAATCTGTAGGGTTTGCGATCAACAACGGTCCAATTAGAAGTTTCCAAAATCGCTACATTATTTTTCATCAAAATTTGGCTGTTTTTAACTTTGATTAGTTCACCTTTATCACCTTCTAATTCTTTTGTTTTTTCTAATAGCTGTTTTTCGATTTCCTGGAAGGTATTAATTAATTCTTCTTTATCTGATAACCGAGTTTCGCTTTCTTTGTTCTTTTCTTTAAATTCATTTAATTCTTTATCAATCTCTTTTAAGACACATTAAAAGAGATTAGTGTCCGACCGAATGTTCGGTTTCGGTCGAGTTTCGGCAAAAAAACGAGTTTCGGTTTAGTTTCGGTTTCGGCGGCAAACCTGCCGAAACTACGACCGAAACCGAAACTGCATTCGGGAGTTCTCGCGCTGTGATCGGTCAAGTTCGGCGCGTTAAATTCCAACAAAAATAGGTAATTTTATGTTTAATATTTAAAAAAAAAAAACATGAATAATATTCTAAAGAAGAATCTAACTACTCAAATAAACACTTCACCTATTTTGAGTATTTTTAAGGCGCAATTAATATTTTTTTCTTAAATGAGGGGTTGTACCAATAAGTAAAAATGTCGAAGACTGCATAGCTATGTGATTTTATATGATTATAATAACGTTTTCTTTATTTTTCCCTCAAAACATGATCCTTGTAAGGAAGTTTCGGTTTCGGTTTCGGCCGAAACTGAGAATGTTGCCGAAATTCGTTTTCGGTTTCGGTCGTAAAAACCAGTTTCGGTCGGACACTAAAAGAGATTGATAAAGAACTAACCATTTTATTTTTCATCATTTCAAATTTCGTTTCGTATTCTGTGTTCACACTTTTGATTTTATCATCTACGGCTTTCGTAAACTCTTCTCTATATTTTGCATTATTTTTCTGTAAAAGATCAGCCTCTTGTTTAAGTTTAACATTTTCTTCCACAAGTCGAACATATTTCTCTTTGACTAACGCTGTTTCAATCAACTGATTTTCTCTTTCTGCTAATGTTTTCTTCAATAGTTTATAATCAAGTTGTAAAACAGAGTTATCACTGCTTACTCTTTCATAAGCTTCTTTTAGTTTCTCCAAATCTCTCACTTGTGAATCTTTATCATGTTCTGCATTAACAAAATCTTTAATTTTATCTTTTTTCTGTATTTCCTCAATCAAAGATTCCTTTTCATTCAATACGTTTTTAGCTTCCGTTAAATTTGTTAAAGTTTCGTTTAATTGTTTTTGAAGATATTCATTTGAATTTTTCACATCTGTTAAATCTCTATGTGCTTCTTGTAATTGATTATTATTTTCAACCAACGATAGATAAATTAAGTGTAGATATATTTTCTTCTGCTTTCGATAACTGATCTGACTTGTCATTAAGTTTGTTCCGAACTTTAATTAAATGTCTTTCTTTTTCTTCGATTGTTTCATTTCTTTCCTTTATCGAAACTTCAGATTCCTTCAGTTTGTCCTCGATTTCTGTACAGTATTTCTTTTGAATTTTGAATTCTTTTTGCATTTCATTTTTCAATTTCAAATAATTTCACTGACAGTTATTAATTAATTGAGTTTTTAACGTGTTTGATTCACTTATTTTACCTAGCAGTAGATGCGCTTTGTTTCAATCAATGTATTATTACTTTTCGCTACTTCGTTCAAGCTATATTCAAGTATAATTAAATAGTTATTTTCTTTTTCTAATGTGTCGTATTTTTGTTTCAGTTCCGATAGTTCTTCTTTTTCTATTAGCTGGATCTCTACGACTTTACTCAAAGGTTCGGGCACTTCTATTTTTGAAACAGATGAGATATTGGAAAAAGACATATCCATTTCGTAGCTGATGTTTTTATTATTTCTGTATCCGTTGATGATTTTTTGTAATTCAGATGAAAGCAGTTTCGTTGACGATAGTTCTTCTGATAGTTTTTTATTTAGCGACGATAAACGTGTATTTTTTATTTCAATTTCGGATAGTTTTTCTTTCAATGCACCGTTTTCATTTTTGTACACCGAAAGCTGAAATCAAAAATAAATATTGAATCAGGTATTATTTACTATTTTTATTTTGACCTTATAAATACAATAATGCATGTGTTTTTTATTATAACGAAAAAAGTATATGCTGTCAATGTCTTTTGTCACACTGTATTTTATTTTGCAACATCAACAGTAATTATAGTGTTATAGGATATAATTATTGATTATTTATGTTAGCTTTAATATTGTGTTTAATAAATCAACGTTTTCTGTTATTTACTAATATAAATACCATAAATGATGCGTTATTCTGTTCTGGTAAATAATACTTCCCGCGATTTTATATCTTTTTAATTTTATGCTAATGAAATTATCGTACCAAAAACTATTATATTAAAAGCTTACGTTAACATTCAAAATTAAAAAATATGACGATTGTTTATCTGTTGTTGCAGATTGTTTTATTCGACATCGGACGAGATTGCAACGCCTTTCTTTGATGAGTCATTGTGAAGAAAACAAATAAAACATATTTATATGTAATTTTATTTATAACTGTAATATTATTACCTTATATTAAACAATACAATAATAAATAAATAAATTATTACGTTTAGAATTTTCTAATAATTAACTTACAGCAACCCTAATAAAAAATAACACATATTTCATTTATGCTAACAATAAGTGTGTATAATTAATCAAGAACGAATTGGAGTAAAATTTCATACATTACGTCGTAATTTGGATATCGGCAAGTAAAACATTATTTTGAATTTTAATTGATTATGTATATTGAAATAAAAAAAAAATACATAAGTTGAAAATAACTGAATTTCATTGAAATAGTTTTATATTTAATTTAATGATTGTTTCTTATGTATGAAGCAAAGATTTAGTGGCACGAAACAAAAAAGTAAAGGAAATAAAACAAATAAGATAGTTTATGGTGCAAATAAATTGCACAAATTAAAATTAATATGAATTTTACCATTATTTTGAATATACATCTATATCTATAAAAGAGTTTGTCCTTAACCACTCACTCACTCACTCATATATCAACGTACAGCCCAAACCCCTGGACCTAGAATCGTGAAATTTCGTAGGTGCCTTCCTTTTATGATGTAAGCACCCACTAAGAAAGGATTTTTCGAAATTCAACCCCTAAGGGGTTAAAACAGGGTGTCAAAGTTTATATAAAAAATATTTTTTTTGTTCGCATTTAATTGAAATTTATCGAACATACTCTAAAATATAAAAAGTGAAACGATTATTTCAGCATTTCCCAAAATTTAACCCCCAAGGTGTGAGGGGGGCGGAAAATTTTGTAAAATATATTTTTTTTGTATTCACCGAATGAAACATGGCACAAGTCGGTACTCTACAAGACAAATATCGCAGTTACGAAAATTCAACCCCTATATGGGAATAATAATAATAACTGTTCATGGTATTAAAGTAAATTCGGACAAATTAATATTCAATTAAAAATGAAAGCTCGACGGGGACTAGGATGGATTTAATCTGCAATAAAAGAATTCGATATTCAACCCCTAATAGCGAGAGTAGACGGGGGTTAGTTTTTACATTTTTTTAATTAAGATCCGGGATATTTACGTTTTTTTATAAGTAATGAATAAAAATCAATATAAAAAAATGTAATATGTCATCCCCTATTGCGTATAGAGGGTTCTAATTAGTTTCAAAATTTACGCGAGCGAAGCCGCGGGATGCCGCTAGTATAATCATAAAAAAAGTATAAGTACTAATAAAAATTATGAAATACAATTTCATTTTGAAATATATTTTTTGTATTTACACATTAATTAAATGTTAGTGATGTGTTTTATTTATAATATAAATATATAATCATATATACCTACTCATTGTATGATTACAGTGTCACCCGCTGAATTTGTGAAGATGATGAATGATCTGTTCGACAGTATAAACTGCAGAGAAAAGACTCCAAAGTGGCAGCATGTTCTATCTTGTTTTGTTACAGAAGAATCCGAACATTTGAGGTATGTTAACATAAAATAAGATATTGAAATAATAGATATTTCTTATAAAAACATTTTAAAACAACAATATTTATGATTCACTAATTTAAAATTTTATTTTATATGAATAGATCTGGACACGGATAGAACAGGATCTTCTAAATTGGAGTTTTAACCGGAATGACAGTATCTATCAATCACTTTCACTCAAAGGATGGTGGGCAATGATTCAAGCTGTGAAGAACGTTTGGCAAGAGATTAAATCGTCAGGTGTCAGGATAATGAAAACGCCTTAATCAAGACTCATCATCAGAATGATGTACCGGACAACAATAATTCTGAGAAAACTATAATATCTGGACCAGTGTTTCACGCTAACCACTCAACCACCCGAGAGAGGTAATAAAAAAATGCAGAAAAAATTAATCCAATTTTTATTTTGAAGCCGTACATACGGCTCGCAACGCCACATCATAAAAAGGTGTCACAAGGAAGGCATACCCAATATGTTTACTACATAGCACCTGGAAATATACGTCAATGCCGGACGTGAGACGATATTTACAAAAAAACGAATAATATTGAACCACCCGTTGGAGGTGGTTAGAAATGCGGAAAAAAAACAAAGGGCAAAATCATTAACGGAAATAAAATCTAATCCAAACCTAAAATGTATCAAGGCTAGGTTTTATTGCGGCTATTTATTATTGCATCTAAGCTATTATTGCCGCCATGTATTATTGCGTCTAGGTTTTATTGCGGCTATTTATTATTGCGTCTAAGTATTATTGCCACCATGTATTATTGCCACCATGTATTATTGCGTCTAGGTTTTATTGCGGCTATTTATTATTGCCGCCATGTATTATTGCGGCTATTTATTATTGCATCTAAGTATTATTGCCACCATGTATTATTGCGTCTAGGTTTTATTGCGGCTATTTATTATTGCCGCCATGTATTATTGCGTCTAGGTTTTATTGCGGCTATTTATTATTGCGACTATTTATTATTGCATCTAAGTATTATTGCCGCCATGTATTATTGCGTCTATGTTTTATTGCGGCTATTTATTATTGCATCTAAGTATTATTGCCGCCATGTATTATTGCGTCTAGGTTTTATTGCGGCTATTTATTATTGCGTCTAAGTATTATTGCCACCATGTATTATTGCGTCTAGGTTTTATTGCGGCTATTTATTATTGCCGCCATGTATTATTGCGGCTATTTATTATTGCATCTAAGTATTATTGCCGTCATGTATTATTGCGTCTAGGTTTTATTGCCGCTATTTATTAATGCGACTATTTATTATTGCGTCTAAGTATTATTGCCCCCATGTATTATTGCGGCTATTTATTATTGCGTCTAAGTATTATTGCCCCCATGTATTATTGCGTCTAGGTTTTATTGTGGCTATGTATTATAGACGCCATGTATTATTGCGGCTAATGCCCGGTATTATCAACTAATTTAAAGCTCCTTTAGCGCTAAATGCTCCTTTAAAGTAAATTTGGTGTATTACAAACGTGATTTAAATCAATATTTAAGCTCTCAATGAAAAATAGACATAATATACGTTGTAAAGAAATACTGCTGATAATTTAAAATCTATTTAATTAGATGTGTTATGCTTCGATCTGTTGATAATATGACAGTTAGTTAAAGGAGCATTTAGTTAAAGTTGATAATACTGGGCGTAAGTATTATAATAAGCTCCAAATAAAATCCTCAAGTGATATATAATACCTGCGAGCAAAAGATATCAAAATAAAATAAATGTATTTAACAATGCAACTATAGAAATTGTACCTGCAATGTTTTCAGAATTTTGAATGGAACTTCTTTTACTCTGTTATTTATTTATAAAATCTGAGCTCACTGTTGATTTTTTTCAATTTTCTGAGAAATTTTACAAATCATGCAATATTTATCTTTTTCTATCATTTCATATCAAACCGTGTTGCTTCCAGAGAAATACCTTAATTAAATATAATAAATATTGTATCAATTATAGTTAATCTTTTAATTAAT
This sequence comes from Sialis lutaria, assembly GCA_949319165.1. Taxonomy (NCBI): domain Eukaryota; kingdom Metazoa; phylum Arthropoda; class Insecta; order Megaloptera; family Sialidae; genus Sialis; species Sialis lutaria. The sequence goes on along the minus strand of OX439235.1, from coordinate 25,154,356 downwards.
TTAACATTTTTTTTGTTTTTCCAATTTATATAATATATTTATGTTTACATGCTTTCTAGAAAAATATGATAATAAATATTTGTAAAAATATTTTGTTTTATTTCAATTATTTTCATTACAGATTTACAGTTTAAATGCAAAATATTGTAATTACAATAAATTATATCATATTTGGTGATATATTTTATTGTAGTTTGCAATATTTTGCATCTCAACTGTTTGAAAAGGGATTTGAATTTCGCGCTACGGAATGGTATAGTTAGTTCAACAGTCGCCAGGCGGCAGCACATATTGCGGTCAAAAATTTTTAACGTTGAGTTGAACCCCCCCGTGTTATTCATCTCATAAAGCAGGCCGCACACCAAAGACTCTCAACAAATAACACTTCAAGAAGCATTTAATATATTTGCGTACATCTGTAGCTTCCTATATGTGCGTAGATTCTACAACCATTTATACTACAGAAAATACATTTACGCAAATATATGGACGCATATAATGCATATAATTCTTAAGTATTTGTTGCGTGCTTGCTGTATGCGTCTCTGGTGTGCAGCCTGCTCAATAACGAAGATTAGATTTTTAATTTATAAATTTATTATTTATCTATTTACATAATATAAAAGGTAATAATTAACATTATTAGGCAAAAAAACTATATTTTATTTGTATATACATAAATAAATCACAAAACATTTTTTACATGTACTTTTTGATGTAACTTTAACAAATCCCTTCTTCTGAATGCTTTATCACACAAATTACATTGGTAAGGAGCTTCGCCTGTGTGCGTTCTTATATGTTTTTTCAACGCAGTTGACGTAGCGCAGGCTTGTGGACACAATGTACAACGGTATGGTTTCTCACCCGTATGGGATCTCTTGTGTATCGTAAGTCTGGATGAAGCAGAAAATCCCCGACCACAAGTGTCACATACAAAAGGTCGTACACCAGTATGGCTTCTACGGTGTATTTCTAAATGTGCTGATTGTGTGAATCGCTTGCCACATATTTCACAGATCCAACGTCTTTCGCCTGTGTGAATGGTCATGTGCTTTTTTAATGTACCTGCTAACATAAATGACTTATTGCAAACTTGGCAAGGATAAACCTTCCTGGCACTTGGCGCCAAATGTGTCTTCATATGAGTCCTCCACGATCCATTTCTTGCAAACTTCATACCGCACGTACTGCATACAAACAACTTTTCAGTCCCATGAGACCTCATGTGTTCAGTCAAGTGAAATGACTGCGTGAACCCTCGAGAACATATCCTACAAACATACGGTCTCTCTTTCGTATGTATCCGAACATGTCTACGTAACTCGTCGTTACGAGTGAATTTTTTACCACATTCATTGCAGAGGTAATGTTTTTCTCCAGTGTGGACGAGCGTATGAGATACAAGACCGCTACGATAGAAGAACGCTTTTGAACAGATGTTGCATTTAAAAGGACGTTCTCCGTGTTCGGAACGTTGGTGATCTAAGTAGGTTCGAAGCTGGGAGAATGTTTGAGAGCATGTGGTACACGTGTAGGGAGTTTTGTTGCAGTGGGATTTCATGTGCGTGTTCAGTTCATCATAATCTTAAAAGAAAATAGAAACAAACATAAATTCAATTTATATAAAACTAATCAGTTTATTTTACTTACTAATAAATACTTTGTTACATAAGGAACAAGTTTTATCATCTTTGTGGGTAATTGTGTGATTATCTAACTCTTCAAGCTGTTCAAATTGTTTTTTACAAATATCACAATGGAATAAAATGCTCTCACTACTATGGCTATTTTTATGCTCAATATAATCAATTCTTTTCTTGAACTTTTCGTGGCAAATTTTACATTCATAACAGTAGTTTGAATTATGCAATAAAATATGTCGATTTAAAAATCCTATTTTTTTAAACGATTTTCCTGCAATAAATAAAAATTTGTTATTATTTTCTGACAACACTACCCAGGAAAAAGCGATCAGATCTAATTGGATCAGAGCAGATCTGAAATTTGATCCAATTAGATCTGATCAGATCTAATCAAATTACGGATCTGATCAGATCTGATGCTATTTTTGATGACAAATTTTATTTCCGATTTTAGATCCAATCAGATCTGATCAGATCCAATCAGATCAGATAGGATCCAATTGGATCAGAGCAGATCTGAAATTTGATCCAATCAGATCTGATCAGATCCGTAATTTGACCCATTCAGATCTAATCGGATCAAATTTCAGATCTTCTCTGATCCAATTAGATCTGATCGCTTTTTCCTCGGTAATGATAGAAAAACGTACCACACTGGTCACAGCTGTAAGTTTTATTTTCTTCGCATGTAATTTCAGGTATATTTTCTTCTGAATGAATACTAATGATATCATATTTTATATCATTATCACATTTGTCAGTTTCACTTGCAATAATTTTAATCGTTTCATTTTTTGGTTCCAATATAACATCATTCTCATTTGTTTGAGAGTTTTTGGAATAATGTTGTAATTCTATTTTTGGTTCTAAGTATTGGTAGTTGTATGTATCTTTAGGGCAAACTAAATCGTTTATTTGTTTTATTATATCTCGAGGCACTTCGTGTTGCTGCTTATATGCATGCAAAATACTATTGACTTGTTCACATTTTCTTTTGAAATTATACACACTTTTAACATAATTTATACATTTTTCACAGATGTTTATTGGTAATGATTTTTCTGTTGAAATCTACAAATATTTGAAAAACTATAACAATATTATTATTAGGTATTATTATTTTACTTACCTGTACGGAAGTGATATCCATTATAATTTCTGCAACAGAAATATTGGATACTTTTACATTAAAGATTGTTAAAGATGTATTTTTTATTTCCATTAAACATGTTCGACAAATTTCATTAAAATTAACTACATCTGTCATTTTCTAAATTATATATTCTGATTTAATCTTGACCTTAAATAATACATATGTCAAATGCATTCACAAATTATATTTTTTATTGCAATTAATTTCAACACGTAAATTTTAAATCAACTTTTATTTATAAAATTATACAAAAAAATAATACATTAATGATAATTTGATTTTAACGAGCCTTTATAATTTTAATACTTTTATATACTATAAATAAATACATATACACAAGAGAACTCGGTTATAACGGCATTAAAGGGACTGCTATATTCTTGACGTTATAACAATGATGTTTTAATTATTACTAATAGTAATAACTATAACTTATAAAACATCCTCAATGTGTTTTCATATGAGTTGATAGCGTTCCCCTTTGTGAAAACGTCTTCTTGCACACATTACATGCAAACGGCTTCTCTCCACTGTGAATCCTTTGATGCACCTTAAGAGTAGATGCTTGATAGAACCCCTTACCACATACGCCACACACGTGGTTTCTATTCCCTGTATGGGTTTTCTCGTGCACCCTCAAGTCTTCCGATCTTGGATACGCCTTTGGGCACACAGAACAGACGTAGGGCTTCTCCCCACTGTGAATCCTCATGTGTTTCTTTAGCATAGAGGATGTGACGCAGCTTCTGTCACAAATCGTGCATTTGTACGGTCTATCTCCAGAGTGGATACGAGCGTGGACACGTAAACGGGATTCGTCAGCAAATCCCTTCGGGCAGACAGAGCAGATGTATGGGCGTTCGCCTGTGTGGAGGCGAGTGTGCACTTTTAAGTGAGTCAGGTGGGTGAAGGCTTTGCTGCATATAGGACAGATGTACTGTTTTTCTTTCGTGTGGATTCGCATGTGGACTTTCAAAGAAGATGTACTTGAAAGACTAAAACAGATATTATGATTCAATTTAACTGATTTTGGGGGGGGGGGGGTAATTAAAACTTTCGTACCTCTTCCCACAAATATTACACGTATGCATTTTTCCTGTATGTATTTTCACATGATGGCATAAAGTATTGAAGCGTGAAAATGCCTTCCCACAGGTAGAGCAAACAAAGTCTTTCTTATCTTCGTGTGCCCTCAGATGTTCCCTCAACTGGCCAGCTTGCGTGAATGCCTTGTTCGGACACAGATGGCATACGTAAGGTCTTTCACCGGTATGTATTCGCACGTGCTGGTTCAAGTCGCTGGAGCGTATAAATCCTTTACCACATTCTGAACACAAGTGAGAAATGATTCTTGTGTGGGTCTGTAAAAGTTAACGGTATCAATGAATAGTGAACTTAGTTTCATTATAGTAAGCGAGTTACTCAAATTAATAAAATACTTACCTTAGAATGTCTACATAATGCGCTTGCACTTGAAAATTGACGATTACATTCTAGACATATATTATGACTTTTCTTTTTATGTTTCTAAAAAAATAATAATATATACAATAATGTATATTAGTGAACACAAATGTATTATATACAAGGCCGTAACAACAAAGGTGAACTGACGTAGAATGAATAATGAGGGTTAAAATTTTAATTTTTTTTAATGTTAAAAAAATTAATATATTTTGATGCTGGGATTTTTACTACTTATATTTCAGTTACTCACTATTGTATCTTAAATTGGGGGCATAAAAATGTTATATCGTTGGCTTAAAATGAAAGTGTGCTAAGTCCAAAATGACAAATTAAACATGTTAAATCGTTTATATTAACATTTAAAGAAAACTGAAAATCCCGTTAAATTGTTTTCACATAAAATATGATTTCAAATCATAAAATAATAATTATGTTCCATGGATTTGGTAAAATTACGAGTTTTAGGAGATAGCATATTTTCTGTAAGCGATTTTCAAAAGTAATATTGGAGTTAGCATGTTTTCCTACAGTATTTAACATAGGTAAACGAAAAATTGCACGATAAATAACGAAATTTATTGTTTATATAGTTATTTATGATTTTCTTTCTTGTTTTCTTATCTATAACTTGATATTTCTATAATAAATTGAAGTTTGACACATAAAATATTACTAAAAAATTTTGAATTTTAGATTTCCTAAAAAGTATGTTTATTGTATAGAAAATGATGTGAAAAGTTGAAATTTTCAAACCGCAGGTCTGTATCTCAAACCGTTCTCGAGATATGACCTCTCAAAGTTTTAGATTTTTCAAAATTTTGAAGAAAAATGGTCGTAACTTTTGAACATGTGGTCGGATTTGATTTTTATCGACGGATTTGGAATCAGCGTATCAAAATCTATATAATGACATGTGTAATACTTGCAAATTCGACAATTTTTTTTTTTCGAAAATCGACATTTTTTTAAGGTGTACCCTTTTGAATTTTTTCGATTTTTCGCAAAATTTTTTTCTTTCGAATTTTCAAGTATTATACATGTTATTATATAGATTTTGACACGCTGATTCCAAATACGTCGACAAAAATCAAATCCGACCACACGTTCAAAAGTTACGGCCATTTTTCTCCAAAATTTTGAAAAAACTAAAACTTTGAGACGCTATATCTCGAGAACGGTTTGAGATACGGAACTGTGGTTTGAAAATTTCAACTTTTCACGTCATTTTCTATATAATAAACATACTTTTAACAAAATCTAAATTCAAAATTTTTGAGTAATATTTTACGTGTCAAACTTCAATTTGTCAAAGAAATATCATATTAAAGATAAGAAAACAAGAAATAAAATCATAATTAACTATATAAATAATAAATTTCATTATTTTCTATTCAAGATGGACTTAGTGTGTACGTATTGGAACGATTCTCTTCCGAATAATACCAAAAAGTGATATTAGACAAAAAATGGATTTAGCACACTTTCACTTTAAGCTGACGATATATTGCTTGTATAATTGTTAGTTACGTGTTACGTCCATGATTATATTATGTATAAATAAATAATTACATTTAGATTACTTATAGAAGAAAACCTACTATTACATCTTTCACATTCTACATCTAAATTTTCAATATTTTCAACTTGCTGTTCTGCTTTGTTTTCTGTCAATGTCGTTGGCGGTGTTTTTTCGTTACTTATTATATCACATTTTTCATTAACCTTTGATTCCTAAGAAATATACTTAAATCAGTAACAACGCATCTTCAAAAGTATTCAATAGTTAATATCATTAACATACTGTATCAGTTGAGTAGTCCTGGTGTATTTCAGAATTGTTGTCATCTTCGGAATCTTTATCTGTAGGAACATCGTTTAGTTGTTTACGAAGTAACTGATCAGATCTTTGACAAATCTGACGAAATATGTATGATTTATTTAATAGCAAAATACATTCTTCACAAACTTGTTGGGGAAACCCATCTCCTTCTTCAATCTGTAGAAAATGTTATAATAGTAGAATATATTTTAAATAAACATTATTTTCAATACTTACCGTAACGGAAGCACATGCCATTATCATATCTAATAATGGAATTGACTTTACCCCTTTTGTTGAAATATGTGACATCATTCCTTCAGTCGATAAACATGTACGACAAGAATTTATAAATATTTTATTAGGTTCATCTTTAATTTCATCAATTTTAATTTTATTTGAAGACATAATTTTACAATAAAGTATGAAATTGTCATTAAGGTTATCAGACGCTCAATTTTGTATGCAAAATATTATTCAAAATTATATTTTATACTCACATTAATTAACAAAACATTTAAAATACTTACTAAGTAAACTATTATGTCTATTATATTAACTTTTACCAGAAAAAATTAAATATGCAAATTCCGATAACCTCGCAAATATCATAATGATTACATTTAATTTTTTGTCAATATATTACAATTATTTTTCATATGTTTAGTTAAAAGAGCTTTTCGAGAAAAACTTCTAGTGCATCCACCACACTTAAAAAATTTATCACTAGGAGTTTCATTAATATGTTCTACAAAATAATTATTTGTTTTTTTTTCTTCACGTTCAGGATAATTTTTAATTTCATGCGTTTTCATATGTAGTTTCAAAGTTGCTTCCGAACTATAACCTCTATTACATATCACACAAATATTAGTTTTCTTTAAATGGTGTAACTTCTCGTGTCTCTGCTGAGAAATCGGGTTACTAAATTCTTTATTACAAAAACCGCAACCAAATTTCTCTTCTGGTTTAGTTCGATGATGTATTATGATATGATTTTTTAGTTCGTAATTTCGAAAGAAAGAATAGTTACATTCCGAACATTTGTAATCTCGTTGATTCAAGTGGCGTTTCAAATGTAAGCGCAAAGAACTTGGATCTCCGTAAGCTTTACTGCAAAATTTACACTGGAAAGGTTTTTGACCTGTATGAATATTTTTATGATGCGATAATGAAGTTGCCGATGCTAGTTTTTTCTGGCAAACAGTACAGTTATACTGTTTTTCAGCAGTGTGAGTTCTTTTATGGCGTACCAAAGTTTCTCTACGTGGAAAACAGTGACTACAGATATTACACATGAACTGTTTGTTCTCTTTGGCTTCAGATATTTTTATAGGGGTTTTATTTTCATCAGTGTTAATTATTTCATTTGATTCAGAAGGGGGTTGAGTATTATTGAGATTTTCTGCTGATGAACATTCAGCAAAATGTGAAACCCATTCGTACGAGTTCTTTTGTAATGAATATTGACGTAACTTAGTATCAGAAGCAATACACCGTTGTTGAAAACGATAAAGTAAATTTAATTGTGTTAAACACATCATGCAAATGTTAGAAGGTAAATTATCATTTTGCTGTACCTAAAAAAATTAAAACAATAAATGCACTGGATAAATTTGACATATGAATTTTTTCACCTCAATAAATGGACAACATTCTTTCAATAAATCAAAAATTTGAATATTCTTATCATCACCATCATTTAAAAATATCTTTAATGTTTCTTCTTCACTGGATAAACAGAGTCTGCAGATATTTTCAAAAGACCAATATGTTTTATCTGTATTTTCCATTTTAAGAAAAAAATTGTTTGTTACTTTTTAATATGATCTTCAAACATTTTTACACCAGGCCACTATATGAGGTCTTTTAAAATAAACATCAATCATGGGCTTCTATAGTTTTATTGGTATATTATATGTATTTAAAAATAAGAAATACAAAATTATACTTAAAATATTTTATTGAGATTTGCCAATATCATAATAATTTAATTAATAATTAAACCTGTAACATATTATACAGACAAATTTGAATATGAGAATTCAACAAATAATCAATAAAGAAAATCAACAGTATGTTTAAAAAATTATATTTAACCAATCACTGTTATCTGGAATATACTGCCGTGCTAAGCACAAAAGCGGTATCTAAAAAAAAATCGTAAAGTTGATTTTTATGGCATCGAATAGCTTAAAAAAATACGAATCCAATGAACTAAGCCAAATTGCGGTATCTTATTTAAAACATATGAAAACCCCTTAAAAAAGTTTTCCCTATCTCAGGTTTACCTTAAATCACTAGAATCACTACGAGAATTAGAGGTATGTCAATAATACGTAGGCGAATAACCGTATATTTTGATACCGCCAAAATTCCCAATATAATGTATAAATTCCATTCAATAAATAAAAAAAAACAATCTGTAAAGTAAAAATAAAACTATTTTAACGAAACTTTGATTTTTTCGAAACTCGCTTTTGTGCTTAGCACGGCAGAATACTAGTAAGTTAAAGATTTTCAATATGAAAATGAATGTAAAATAACAAAAAAATGTGCAGTGTTATTTTGCTGATTAAATATAATATTATTCGATTAAAATGCATTTTTGATCATCCAAAATTAAATAAAGAAATTATGATCTGTTTATCAACATTTATTATTTTTGGTTATTTTTTTAAACAATATTTATTTTAGAGACAAATTTAAATTAAAAATTTTATATGAGAATTTGTATACATACCACATTTATATCTAATTAAATTAAATTATCGAAACATTAACACATATGATGCTTTTTCACATTGCAATGTATTCAACAATAAATTACATTTTTTCAGTGAGATTATTTATTTGAAAAATAACTTATGTCATAGATCTTAAAATTTGATTCTGTACTTTATAAAATTAATTATTTATTTAATATTTTATAAAGAACTGAACCTAAATGGTCCTTAAAACGAAAATAATCAGTCATAATAATATTATCAACATTGAATATACTGCAATATGAAAAAACACCTAGTAGGACAATCAAAAACAAATAATTACCGAAAACTAACTGTGTAACAAATATTTGAAACAAGAAACAAATAGGTTTTATAAAAACTACAATCGTATTTTAAATATGAACAGATAAAATTATAATTTACATACTACTGTAATGCTTATAAGTAAAAAATATACTATATTACTATTTTGAGGATGAAGGGCCAGTAGATTTGGTTTAGTATAACGGAAAACACAGTATTTATTGTACATACACACACTCACATACTTGGTTTTTATTTGGAATCTGGATCTGATTTGTAAACAATGAAAATTTACTTCCTAAAAAATTAATAAAGACGTTATTGATTAAATATTTTATGTGCCAAAAACTGATTTTAAAGGCAGTTTTCCACTTTGATATGAGGTAATAAATTTATAACTTTTCCAATAAAGTTCATTGTTTCTTGACAGTTTCTTTGCTGGAAAATAACCTTAAAACCGCAACAATGGAAAAAGATATTTAAATTAAATTGTAACAATTAAATATTATAAATATACAGTGGTACTTCTATAACTTTAGAGCATATAACTATTAGAGGCAACCTTTCCGTCCGCCGTGCGAGAGAGAAAGCGCCATAACGCTACATTCTTTCTCTCTCGCTCCGCGTGCTGATTAGTCGGTGGGGAGAGGCAAGTGCTTCCTGCTATTACCGGTACCAATCAGCACGCGAAGCGAGAGAGAAAGGATGTAACGAGGTTATAACTTTAAAACCTTAACAATGGAAAAAGATATTTAAATTAAATTGTAACAATTAAATTGGTACTTGTCAATTATGGTCCCAATTTTTGAAAAAACTAAAATCACTAGGAACGAAACAAAATTCGTCTATAGATAGGTAAATGTCATGTATTATATATACAGTATACACGTATGATGAAATCAGCGCCAATGTGGCTAAAGTTTGTACTATTAATTTCAATATTTTTAAATAGGTAAATTAAGGTAATTATTATAATTTTGGGGCGAAATCGTGTTGTTTACTTAGGGTAGGTTATTAATACGGTTAGGGGTTAGGTGGGTTAGTAGGGTTATATATATTTCACTTCCTACCTCAATTATTATTTAAAAATTTAATTGTCGTATTAAAATTAATAGTGCAAACTTTTGTCACATTGGCGCTAATTTCATCATGACATATGCCTATCTACGCACGAAATCTGGTTCGTTCCTAGTGATTTTAGTTTTTTCAAAAATTGGGACCATAATTGACAAGTACCATTAAATTTTATAAATATACAGTGGTACTTCTATAACATTTCCAATAAAGTTCATTGTGTTATTTTGACAGTTTCTTTGGTGGAAAATAACCGTAAAACCGCAACAATGGAAACATATATTTAACAATTAAATATAAAATACAGTGGTACTTTAAGAAAACAAATTTTTTATTTGATAGAAAAAAGTGTAAACTACCAGAGTTATATAAAATCAGTTTTTGATCTATTAATTACTACAAAAATAACAAAAATTACCTTGATTTTTTACTGCTTCGATGCCGATCACCGCTATCATCTCTAGACCGTTTCCTATCGTTTGAAGAACTCTTATGATGTTTATCTCTATTCTTTGATGGGCTATGTCTTGAAGACGATGAACTATGATTTTTACTATGATGGGATGAACTTCTAGATGAGCTAGACATAAATGTTTAAATGTAAGATAAATGTACGAATAATAATTCGGTATTTAAAATAAAACCAATATTAATAATGTAGTCAATGATTTAGTATACAAAAAAAAACACCACATAAATATTATATTAAAACATGCATTGTTTTAATACAACAATTAAATTGTTTAATACAATTAATATGAACTATTCTGCCATGCTAAGCACAAAAGCGGTATCTCAGTAAAGGTGAGTTTCGAGAAAATCAACGTTTTGTTAAAATAGTTTTATTTTTACTTTACAGATTGTTTTTTTGATTTATTAAATGGAATTTATTTATTATATTGGGAATTTTGGCGGTATCAAAATATACAGTTATTCGCCTACGTATTATTGATATACCTCTAATTCTCTTAGTAATTTAAGGTAAACCTGAGATAGGAAAAACTTTTTCAAGGGTTTTTTCATGTTTTATATAAGATATAGCTATTTGGCTTAGTTCATTGGATTCGTATTTTTTTAAGTTATTCGATGCCATAAAAATCAACTTTATGATTTTTTTTGAGATACCGCTTTTGTGCTTAGCACGGCAGTATTGTCCACATTGTAGCAATTCTTTTCTTGACGTTTTAAGTCTTCTTCAGAAATGTTTTAGAAACAATAAAGAAATACAACAATCGCTTGGAAACCTAGTTAATATAGACAACAGCGATAAAACTATTTTAATATTACATGCAAAAAAGGGCAATTGTATATTTCAGGGAGTAGGGAGGCACACTTCAACCACAACAATATGTTTTACCTCACCTTGGTTTTGTTTTAGACACTTTTCTGTGATTTGAAGAACTCTTTCGTTTATTATCCGTTCTTCATTTGCAAACAAACAAACAAATTATCGTGTATGCATCAACATAAACAAATATATATAATTTAGGACATTTATAAGATATTTCACTACCACCAAACTATTAATTAAAATATATCTATTTTAGATATTACTTTTGCTAGTTCCGTAGATAATCGGGTAAATTAATTGAACACTTTTACTACAGACCTAACGATTAATTCTTTTCAATTTCAAATCAACCAAAGAAACAATATGTACATATATCTACAGACACCATAATTTCCCAAAACCATACGAGGATTTTTACTATCGGAACCAAGTTTTATTAAATTAACATGCGCTATATTACCTACTGAATTTTTTTATCGTAATATGGGATATGTTACCTCGCTAGTAACGAAATAATCAAATTTAGATTAACAATATTAAATTTCAGGGTTCTGTTTAATAAACATTAAGAAAATTATGTATGTGAATAAAAAATTTAGCGTAACGTTTATTTTTTTAGACGGTGGTCTTTTTAATGATGCAAGGAACTAACTAAAGTATAAAATATTAAATGTACAGATAAATTTATTTTAAAATGAATAATATAAAATAAAACCAACCTGTGCTTATCATGAGAATGAGATTTGCTTTTATGATTTGAATTATGTTTACTGTTTCCCTTTGAAGAATGTCTGTCCCTATCAAAATCTCTACCACGTGTTTTATTTTTGTTTGCATAATCTTCAACTTCATAATTTCTTTCTTTGTCTTCTTCTGCAGCCTCACGTTCTAAATCAGACCAATCTTTTCCAGATTCTTCATCGGTACCTACAATAACACAAATATAAGTTTATATTATTATACAAAATTTTAAATGCCAGTAACATAGTATCATTGAAATTATGATTTTAAATAATGAAATAGGTTAAGAATATTCTAAAAATGTGTTTATTTTTATATTAAAAGCAAGATTAATATAATTTTTGTTAAAATAAAAATGCAAAATACAGCAATCTGCCATGTTAAATGGAACACCAATCAGAGCAAATGACGTCACGCATCAGTAAAGGTCTTTTATTTTAGACAAATATCAATTCCTCTTACAAGATTATTAGGTACATACTTTATTTAAGAACTTATATACTTTGAATTTCATTTTTAACACACAAAATAATTAAATTGAATCGGTGAGTGAAAGAACAATACAAGTGCCAAAAATGGCAATTTTAACTGAGATAGGCAAAATGTTTAAAATTCATAGCTCTATCACATAGCAAAATAATAATACATCGACCAACATCGTACGTGCGACAGAGGGTAGTTCAATTTTTTTTACAATTACTTTTACCTTACTTTTCTGATGAAATCCTCGAATTTTACTACCATATTATTTCTTGGAAAGTCAAAAATGAAGATTCTGAGTAAAAATTACAAATATTTTTTTTTGTAAAATAATAAAAAATAAAATAATAAGTAAAGCCGAAAATAAAGCAATAAAAAAAAAATTTGCAATTTTTTTTAATTGAGTGAAAGAACAGTATAACTGCCGGTCATTTTTTTTCAAATATCTTTTTTTGCAATTTTTTTTAAATTTATTTATGTACGTATTATTATCGGTTAACATAAGTTCTATAATGTCACAATACATAATTAGACCAAATAACCCATAGTAGAGCTGGGCGCGTGAGTAATTTTTGCTCACGATCACGAACAAAAATTTTTTAGTCACGCCCGCTCACTCACGGTCTTAGAAATAAAAATCACGATCACGCACGCTCACGAATTGAATTTTTTTACTCACGCCCAATCACGCACGGTGGGTCACGGTCGTGACACGATTTTATAATATGAAATAAATAAAAATTTTAATTAATTTTTTTTTCGTGCAATTAATAAGTCTATACTTTATAATTGAAATCCGCCATCTTGGGACGTCCGCCATATTGGATTTAAAATGATATTAGATATAGTATATTGAATTGTCACTGGACTCATATACGTATACAAAATTTCAAGGCTCTATCTTAATTAATAACTAGTCGAAATTTTGATTGCAATATTTGATTTTAACTAACAAACTAACTAGCAAACAAGTGAAGTTAAATAAAAGCTTTAAAAATGGATAAAATAGAAATAAAACATTGTATGTAATAGTAACAATAAATACATTTTAAAATTTGGGGGATTATTAACGTGTCGACAGAGGGATTTGTATATTTATTTCAAGTTGGCAACGCTGACTAAGTATTTCACAGTGCTTCTTCTTTGGAATTCTTATTGTAGTCAATTGTAGTATTTCGTATTAACAATTAAATATGTGAAACGAATCCAAACGTATAATTATCAAAATATGCATAGTCACGATTCACGGACTCACGCACGACAAAAATGTACTCACGCACGGTCACGCACGATTGTTTTATTGTTACTCACGATCACGCACGCTCACGATCCAATATTTGAAAATCGCTCACGCTCACGCCGGGTCACGGCCGTGACCCGGCGTGACCCGAAGAAATCACGACCCGCGCCCAGCTCTAACCCATAGTTCTCCTTTAAAACAGTTTTTTTCGTTTTTCTCAAAATGGTCATTTTGGAGATATATCGTTCTTTCACTCACCGATTCAATTATTGTCTAACTCTGAATGTTTGATTATTATTGACAAGGAGTGTGACGTCACAAGGTGTGAACAAGTGTGGTGTCAAATTCAAAATTAGTTTTGAAAGAGTCAATTTTTACGATTAAACCAAAAATAAGTTTTTTTTTGGAAATAGGAGACAGGTAAGATCATCATAGAATAGTTTTTTAAAATTAGTCAGCATACCTATTTTATCACAAGAGGAAACTGGCTAAGTTAAAACTATAAGTAGTACAAAATTATATGTTATGCGATGTTTACACCGAAAAAACAAAACAGAAACATTGTGTTTTTAAAATACTTCATATTTAAAAATGTATAGGGTTTATTGCCTTTTTGTCAAAAAAAACATTGTTTCTGTTTTGTTTTTTCGGTGTAAACACCACGTTATATAACTGACCTAATTCTTCTTCACTATCACTATCATCCCCTTCAGTCTCTCCCTCTGAATATTCCGAATCATCATCTGATTCCTCCAGGTTACTGTCAGCATCGGTCGGCTCGTATGCTTCATCTTCATCCTCATCATCGTCATCTTCGTCTGCAGCTTCAACATCACTCTCTGGGTCTAAGAAAGTCCACCCGCCGCTTTCAAAGAATCCATCCGGATCATCAGTAATAGTCTTCATAATCTTAGTCCAATTCAAAGACTGTATACCTTCCGAGTACCGAATATCGCACGAACTAAAAATTATATAAAAATGATTAATAAAATATTTAGAAAAGAGATTTGCATAACTTACTTTAACCATTCCTTGACGTGATCCAGCATGTTCATCGGAATAGCATTAACCATTGCCACCTTCTTAGCATAATCTTTAAACACGAATATCATATCAAAGTTCTTCAGATGGAACTGCACTCTCTCAAAATGAACCAGTTCCACATCTTCAAGCGTTATCACAAATGGTGGCCACTCAGTTAAGTTCACCAAACATCCACTGGTCGGTTGTAACAAGACAGTAGAACGGAATGGCGCTCCAGGGAATCCCAATTCACGGAATGGTGTATCAAATTCAATTTCTTGCTTTGTCATACCTTCTACTTTTTCACAAAAACTCTTGAAAGCGGTTTTAAGTTTGTGCCGTAGCTCACGTTCAGATTGCTCAGCTGCCAAGTCATCCCTATCGTGCATGTGTTGATGTTTACCTAAAGAAAACGTATTGATTAATACCAATTTCTGATCTAAATCTATAAATAGTTAAATACCTGACTTCTACTTTATATTATCACATAAATATTTTTTGGCAACAATTAGAAACTAACCTAAATCTGTTGTAATTTCAAAATATTTTTTGACAACAATTAGAAACTAACCTAAATCTCAAGGTTAGTAAATAAACAGGTTGTACCATCGCTTTTGACCAATCAGCATCCGCGCGAGATTACGCCACACCGGGTGACATTCAAATGTAATAGAATAAAGTGGCTTGCAAATTTGTTGTGATTGGGCACCCGAAATGACGTAGTCCCTCGCTCCTTTCTTGATTTTGACAAGCTGATGGTACAACCTGTATATTTACTAACCTTGCCTAAATCTGTTGTAAATTCAAAATATTTTTTGGTAACAATGAGAAACTAACCTAAATCTGTTGTAATTTCACCGACTTCAGTATAAAATTGTACATCTACGTGTTTCTTCTTCCCAAACATAATAGCATGCTTGAGATGGAAATGTAGAAGGATTATCATTTCGCCATCGCACGGTTGGAAGAAAGCGTTTTTAATATTATTGTACAGTATATCTACTTTGTCGCCTCGCACTGACGTGTATCTAAAACCATTATTGTGTGCTTCTAGTGACCCTGTGAAACAAAAATTATAATATAGTAACACACACAATAAATATGTCATTCAGTAACTGTTTCTGTTTTGTTTAATTACGTACCTGTCATTCTTTTCGTAACAATATTCGGTCTAATATACAAATCCTTCAATTTAGGATTTCCTTTATTCTGTGATAAAACCAACGTATCTTGTTTAACCAAATCTTCCTTTTCACGTTCTTCTGCTTCCCTATTTTTGAATTTCTTTTGAACTTCTTTAATTAATCGGAACGCTGTATTCAAATTTGATGATGGAGGTGATATTTCCCCAGGTTCTTTAATATTTGTACTCCGATAAGTACTGTAAAATAAAGTAAATTGTAAAAAATATCGTCCGATTATATTTAAATAAAAATACATACACTTCTTTAACAAAAGTCGCGTCAGGTTGTGGATACATTCCACCTTCATTTCGACCCATAGTTGCTCCAGGATGGAAGAAATTAATACGTAAGTACGTATAATCACCTTCAACCGATTGTGAAATATTTTTGATTGTTGAAATATGGAAAGGAACGGGGATTCCGAATACTGGTAATATGACAGTCTCGTATTTACGATCTAAAACATAATAAAAATAAAGAAATATCTGTAGGGTTTTATTTAAACGTGAATAAATATATTTGTCTTACCGACGTAAAGTTTAAGTTCTTTAACTTCAGGTTCACGAGGCATCTGATTAAGACTTTTATACGAAACTGTTGACTTTCGAACTTTTTCCGTTTCTTTCCCGCCTGATTGTTTAGCAAGACGTTCTTTTGCTTTCTCGTTAAGTTGCGCAGCTAATTCTTTTTGATGTTCTTTACGTTTCTCTTCGGATGAATGTTCAGATCGAAGTTTAGATTCAATAACAGCTGTTCGTTTACCTCTACCTTTTTAAGCATTAAACATTATTGTATTATTTAAAATATCGTTATGAACAAATATATTTAACCCATTCTTCACTATCTTATTCTATTATTATAATAGAACTGAAAATACTTAATCTATTTGAACTAAAAACATTAATTTCTTTCAATGAATATTTGTAGAATAGAAAATATAGAAACATCATAATTTTCTCGGCAAGGAGAAGAACGTTGTAAAAAATGGGTTAATTTTAATAATGAAAGTGTTTTTATACCTTGAGTTTTTGTAGCAAGTCCTGATATACATGAAATGAATGAGAAAAAAACATTAAATAGCATTGTATACAAAATAAACAAACTACTATGAAAACAAATGATGATATTAAGCATGAAAATAAGCTGTAATGAACAATAAAAAAATAACAATTATAAATCGGAAACTATTACAATAATTACCGAGAATTTCAGGTTTAGGTTTCTTCTTTTCATTCTCTTGCTCCTCTTCTTCATCCTCTTCATCTTTCAAAAAAATACCGATATTCTTCATTTTCTTTTTTGATACTGTTAAAATTGTTGCTGGTGCGTCTTCGTTCACCATAA
The DNA here is from genome assembly GCA_949319165.1 of Sialis lutaria. Classification (NCBI taxonomy): domain Eukaryota; kingdom Metazoa; phylum Arthropoda; class Insecta; order Megaloptera; family Sialidae; genus Sialis; species Sialis lutaria. Next base: position 25,136,862 of record OX439235.1, on the reverse strand, counting down.
CAGTATCACCGACGAATAAGGCATAGGTTTTTCCTTCTTTATCAGTAGCGTCTTTGTTATGAAGACCTGATAATCCTACGTTTACATTGAAAACCATTCCCTTTTTCAACACTGTTGTTGTTTTTTGACCAATAAGAAGAGAGCTTTCTCGAAATTCAATACCCATCGCAAATCTATAATTTTAATTAATAATAATTAAAAATTTTATAGTCACGGGAATAACTAATTAACAATTATTAATTAAATCACTGAAGTAACCTGAAAATATAATTCACTTTTTTATACTTACCCAAATGATTTTGTCAGGTGTTCAACTAACGCTGGCTTTTCTTTCTTGGCAAAATTAAATCCAGAGTCATAAACTTCCGATAACTTTTTTCCAGCGACCAAATTCTTCAGTAATTCCTCTTCGACAGTCAGCAGGAAATTATAGTTATCTTGTACCTCATTAGACGGATTCACTAACAGTGTGCGTACGATATTAGAACAATACGATTTGTATCTTGCACCAAGAGAACAGATAATCGCACCGAAATGTAAAACGTTCTTATCACTGACTACACTAAATTTAAGATTGAAGTTTCCACCGGATTGGATGATGGCAGGGTAACACATATCAACTTGACTTGTATCTACACCAGATACGTATTTTTTATCTGTAATAGCTTGTTCGACACCTTCAGCAAGTTTGTAATGTTTTACTTTCTATAATTAAATGATATTAAATTAGTTTTTACGTTACGAAATACTGTTTATGAATAGGTGGACATTAACTCGTTAATCCGTTAATTAACGAAGTTAACAAAATGCTTAACGGATTAACTTTTAAGTTAACTCAAAAAAATGTTAACGGTCTTGTTAACTTCTGTTAAATTTAATTAAGTCCGTTACATCGGTTGTTCGATGACAAGTATATAAGAAAGTTGTCGAAATAGCAAAAAAAGGCCTTCAAACATTTTCGATGGTTAACTTTAACTTCCGTTAAATTTTTGGAATTTTAACGTTTTAACGATTAACGAAGTTAACTTTTTTATTAACGAATTAAAGATTAACGAAGTTAACTTTTTGATTAACTGTGCCCACCTATGTATTTATGTCCACGAAAACACAAAGAAAAAGTACATATTTACTTACTTTATCTGAATCAATAATTTCCATGATCTGATCCTTAAGATATTTAGTAAAAACATCAACTGATACGAGACATGCCTTTTTGATGGTTAGAATCTCAGCATCGTCTTTTGGACTCATTACTAAAGCGGCTGATGAACTTACGTCAATCGTAGAGAAATTTTCTCCTTTCAAAACAGCTCTCCATGATTCCATAAATTCTCCAGGATAATTATCTTTTGAAAAAACACCTAGAGTTTTTCCTTTCTTACTCGCTTTTATAATACTGATTAATTTCTTAAAATTTTCTTTATCTTTGTCATTCTGAAATTCAAATTATTGTGATTGTTGTTGAACCGTTATTTTTTTAATACAAAACATTTTAAAATTAATTGTTGTCGCTTACTCTATCTCTAACAAGTAATTTTACTGGCGGGATACCATCTTCGTCTTTAATATTTTCCACTTGACGCATAAATTCGATTTTCTTTTTACTTGCTAAAAAATGAATTGTGTCTACACTCAATACCATTATCGTATCTGTCAGTTCGTATCCAAGAAGCCACGTCTGAAAATACACATCACAGTAATAATATACTTTTAATAAATGAAAACTGTAGATTTTAAATTGCATGCGCTGTAAAATTATCATGCTTAAATGGGAAGAAATTTACAATTACATTTCAATAAACGATAATTTACCTGTAACGCAGCAGATTTACTGTAAACCACTTCTTCATCAACACCCACTGCAGACACCAGACAATCCATTTTTGCAAAACCATCATCCCCGTTATCTTCAGCATTCTGAAAATTATTAAAAAAAATACATGTAGACATAAGTGATCATAACCATGTTAAACATGTTATTTTACCTTCCATGCTGAATATAACCTTTTCATACGACGAAAAAATGTATCTTTATCAACACTTATGTTTGCCATTGTGGCGAAACAAATATAAAGATTTACATTCGAGTAAAAACCTTATTTTATGCAAAATTTGCTAACGCTAGAGTTAAAAAGAAAGCAATGGTTAAAGGCGGGAGTTTACGTTTTGTACTAAAAACAGGTATGCCGGTAGCGCCGGTAGCGAAAACAAAATATTTAAATGTTTTTTGAGTAATTTTTAAGCTAATGATAATGAATAACTGGTACAAATAACTGAGAAAACTATTATTGAGTAATTTCAATAAATTAAAACACAATAACGACAAAACGATAACGTTATGTCCAAAAAATTATTTACGATAATAGGGTTTTTGCGTATTAAACTATAATAATGGCATCCATTATTACTCCGGAATAATGGTTGCGTTCAGGGGAGTGACCGGTGACCGGTTATCGGTTACTGACCGTGACGTCATAAGAGAGTGAAGACAGCGACAGCACAACTGTCAAGTTGACGTTTGTATGTACATATGTACATATTTAACGAAAATTGAAATAGTTTTTAATAAAATTCTATTATTTTTGTCTTAAACATAATTTTATAATATGATTAGAAACAATTAATTCTGTATAAGTATGAATAAATAAGATATTGCACAAAAATATGTGATAATATAATTTAATATGTAAAAGTTAATTAAGATATACAAAATACAGGTAATTTCTTTCTACAGATGCATGAATTTAGCCTTAAGGTGGCTACAGACGTAACTACATGCTTGACAACACCGCTTGATCAATCCGTTTGATCAAGCATATTGTAGCGTGTGTATGGTAATTTTTCTCAAGCATTGTGATTGCACAATCCGCTTGAAGATTGATTGAATTTTAATCATACCGCTTGTACAATCCGCGTTTGCTCAAGCGGTCTCAACGTGTGTACCGAGAACGTGTATGTTTGTTCAAGCAAACGTTGTTGTGTGCAGCTGTACATGTGATAACAAACTGCCGCTTGTACAAGCATATGCTTGTGCGTGTGGTGGCGCAGCGAAATTGTGCGTGCTTGATCAAACGGATTGATCAAGCGGTGTTGTCAAGCATGTAGTTACGTCTGTAGCCACCTTTAAAGATATTTCTAAACAAAAAATAACTAATAAATATATAAACAAGAAGTGTGCATTTGTAGACAAAATGGAACTTACAAAGCAGTTAAATTTAATTTTGGGGGTTATGCTATTTGCCTTATTAATTGATACGATGTTTCGATTGTATTATGTACATATTATATACTTATATTGAAGAGGTGTGCACGGTAATGATATCCATTGAAAGTATTATTTATTGGTGGTTATTAATTTAAGATATTATCGTTCTTAATAGAATTGATATACATATTCGATGATTGCTGTGAACCGCACGTGCTGGATAGGCACGCGCTTGGGTTATTGACTGTTAATTGTCATATCATTTCCACGATGACAATTTGTTTCCCAAGCGCGCGTAAAAATACTTATTTAGGATAATTGTCGACTATATAATCATGCAGCAAAAAATGGATCTATTGGTTCCAAACTTCTACACTGCAACTGCACTACCACTAAGTTCTGCACTAAGTCAATTGTGAATGGCACTTAAATGTTTGGTACATTCCACCGGAAATTCCACAAATCAACCAATCAAAACACCGATTAGTGACCGGTAACCGGTTACTTTCTGAATGCTCCCATTTAAATGTTTTTTTGACTCAACAAATTGTATTACAGAGATACATACACTCATCTCTCGATTTCGAAACCGCTTGATTTCGAAACGGGCCAAACGCGCGATTTGCCAACCTTCTCCAATCCCCTCCATAATACTACCGTGATTGCTATCTCCGCGCGTAATTTAAATTCACCAATCAACGTTAAGGTCGGCACCATGATACAATTTAATTAATTGTATCATGGGTCGGCACGGTGGTGGGGACCCCTCTCGACGTTGTCAATTCAAGCGGTTCAATTACCAACAACGTTGTGAAATCGAGCGATGAGTGTAGTTTATACTCAAGGTTAGTAAATAAACAGGTTGTACCATCGCTTTTGACCAATCAGCACCCGCGCGAGATTACGTCACACCGGGTGACATTCAAATGTAATAGAATAAAGTGGCTTGCAAATTTGTTATGATTGGGCACCCGAAATGACGTAGTCCCTCTCTCCTTTCTTGATTTTGACAAGCTGATGGTACAACCTGTATACACTCATCGCTCGATTTCACAACGTTGTTGGTAATAGACTATTTGACAACATTGAAAATATACTACAAATTGTGGTCATCCTATCAGATAATAGCATAAAAGAACATATTTCACTTTATTTTAAAATAAATTATGTATATTTTTTGCAAATTACACGAAAAAAAATATAATAATTTTTGAAATTTTATCTATGACGGGAACGCTATGTGATTGGTTGCAGCTCTAGTGACGTCACACGCAAGTTGAGTTCGCGTTTTATGCTTTCTGTGTATTATATCAAAGTATTATATTCGATTTTTCAGCTATTTTTGAAGCAGTTTTTAGATAAATTTTATTACTAGTGGCATAAATATTCGTTTCGAATTTCAAAATGGAATTAAATTTTGTGCGAGCTGATTATAGCAACCTATCTAAGGTAGACGCTTTTATGGTTGCACTTTTTTTAAGAATAAGGCCGCGGCAATACGCTTCCAGTCGACTAGACCGAGTTCACAGCAGCAGCGAATTCGCATAAAATAATCACGTGTAGACATTAAAAAGCAGGACAGGTTTGGCAGCATGCTGCAACAGATGTCCTGCTTTTTAATGTCTACACGTGATTATTTTATGCGAGCTCGCTGCTGCTGTGAACTCGGTCTAGTCGACTGGAAGCGTATTGCCGCGGCCTAACGCTGATTACTGTGCTGCGGAACTTAAAAATGTGAAAACAGCAGTGTAAGTACCACATAAAACATTTGAAATCCTATATGCCGCAAGATTAAGCTATATTAAGAGGTTAGGTACCTATTAAAGATGTTGGTTAATACTGAGTGTACCGGTGGCCGCTGTCAGAATTGTCAAAAATCACGTGTATAGTAGTATAGTTATTCAGAAAAGATGTTATTTCGTTTTATAAGAACCGATATTTTTAGCTACTATCTAGTTAAATATTACTTATATCAAAGTGATCTTCACACATAAAAACATTTGTATTCAATAAAATACTCGTTGGATCTTTTCAATTATTGTAACCACATTTTTCGTCTTTTGGGATTCTTTGGAACAGAAACAAACAGTTTGTGTGGACTTTTTATAGACGTATTTATACATTGTGGCACTACACACCATTATACACCATTCTATCCACTAAATTTGAAGATGAAATTCACTTCAGATGCACTGTTTTATTAATTAAGGCAATGACTTATTTACTTGCGTGTGACGTCACACGCACCATATGACCAGCGCCATGATAGAAACAGTGTTTCTGACGCAGTTTTGAAAATTTAAACTTTAACATTGATTTTTATTGATAATACAGTAGATCTCCCCGAAATATCAATGTAGTGTGCTTATTATGTAATAAAGAATAATTTAAAAATATTTTCTAAAATTAGTCAAATAGCCTATTGAACCGCTTGAATTGACAACGTCGAGAGGGGTCCCCACCACCGTGCCGACCTTATGATTGGTGAATTTAAATTACGCGCGGAGATAGCAATCACGGTAGTATTATGGAGGGGATTGGAGAAGGTTGGCAAATCGCGCGTTTGGCCCGTTTCGAAATCAAGCGGTTACGAAATCGAAGGTTTCGAAATCGAGAGATGAGTGTATTTACTAACCTTGGTTTCAAGGTTAGTAAATAAACAGGTTGTACCATCGCTTTTGACCAATCAGCACCCGCGCGAGATTACGTCACACCGGGTGACATTCAAATGTAATAGAATAAAGTGGCTTGCAAATTTGTTATGATTGGGCACCCGAAATGACGTAGTCCCTCTCTCCTTTCTTGATTTTGACAAGCTGATGGTACTACCCATAGACATAGAGATATAGACAGCGCATTCGTATTTAACATAATGGTGTAACATGGGTGTAACATTTGTTCAGTAAGTGAGAGAGAGATGCAATTCGTTTGGAAAATAACATATATGATTTCCAAACATCTTCTGTCTCTCTCATTTGACACGGCTCTTTTTACGAGTCAGATGCGCTGTCCATTTCTTTATGTCTATGGTACAACCTGTATATTTACTAACTAGACAAGGTTAGTAAATAAACAGGTTGTACCATCAGCTTGTCAAAATCAAGACATGAGAGGGAGAACTACGTCATTTCGGGTGCCCAATCATAACAAATCGCTGTCTTTGTATGGTAGTTGTAGTTATAGTGTTCATAGTTTTTTTTAATATTTTGATTTTGAGCGATTTTAAATAAACAAGACTTGTTGTTTAAGGTATATATGTAGCCACTAATTTATGTTATTTATTTAAAATATCTTTACACTACAATATGTATAATAATAAGTAACATAATTTAAATTGTGACTTTGTGATGACTTGATGCGACTATATAGATCGAAAAAAAGGCGAAGGTACTGTTAGTACATATCAATATTTATGTAAAAATAATTCGAAATAGGCAAAAGAATAAAATCACTTAAACTAATAATAAGAATAAAATGATAACTTTCCTATGGATCCAATAATACAAAAGGAATTGATCAGAAAGTGTCATCGTAGAGACAAATGGAATGCTGATCACAAACGTACCTTTATGTAGCAAGCATTTTAAACCAGATGATCTTGAAGATGAATTGCAGGTTAATTTATTAAACCTACAACCAAAAAAACTGAAAAAGAATGGTAAGGAGTTATACAATTAAAAGTGAAAAGATTTATTTTAACACGTATTAAACAAAAAATTGCAGATCTTGAGAATAACAAGAAGATTGTAGAGCTAAACATTTCTAAATTAGAACAACAAATAAAAAATTATCAGGCTGGATTCGAGGATCAAGTAAGTCGCCTTTAAGAATATTTTAACGCCAAATCAAGTTGAAATTGCTTTAGGAAAGAAATCTAAAACTCGTTAGACAACGGATAAGTATAAGTAATCTAAAGCTTTTACTCTGAGGATACTTCAGTAAACACTTAATTTATTTAAGGGAAACTTTATATTATCCTCTACGAGACTTGACAACATTGCAACGGTGGGCTGCAAGTATAAATTTAAGAAGTGGAATTCTAGATGATGTATTAAATTACGTATTATGGATACTGCAGGTCTAACAAACACCATTAATATGATATTCAAGAAATAAAACAAAATAGTTCATTAATTTATTTCCTCAATAATGTTTATTTTATTAATAAAGTGTTTTTTTTTTTTAATTTTAAAATGATTTTTCTTAAACCCCACGACCATGTCCTAGGATGTATCTTTCCGATGAACAGGATTTACCTGTATTTAATATATATAGGTACATAATAATAAATGTACTTCAGTAAAAAAATATCTCAAAGTGCTCTCGTTATACACAAAATAATTATTGACTTCTAACTCCATTTTTTAATTTTTATGAAGATATATCTTGTATTTAACAACTAGTATGTGTAATATATGATCGTTTGTAATACTTTGTGCTTCTGTGATAAACAATATTTATTTTTATGTCCAGAAATTCGAAATAATACGGAAGACAACGTTCAATGAATATGTATATTTGCAATACATTTTATTCTATTACATTTGAATGTCACCCTGTGTGACGTATTTCCCGCGCGGGCGCTGATTGGTCAAAAGCGATGGTACAACCTGTATATTTACTAACCTTGCTAACTAGAGGTATGGCAATGCGGTCGTTGACCAATCAGCGGTGGCGCGGGAATTGACGTCACTGGCGTACATATTCAAATGTTATAAAAATGTATAATTGCAAAAACATTCTTTAATTTATTATTGTTTTCGTATTTTTTGACATTTTAACAATACATACAATCACAGAAGTATAAATTTAATATTAAAAAATTATAAAAAGCTGTTAACACGATAAGCCCAGTTTTTGTATTGCCAACTTAAAACAGTAAAAGTAATGCTTCTCGAATACACCAAATTGTCTGTGACAGCTTTTTATGATTTTGTAATATTGAATTTGTACTTCTGTGATTGTATGTATTGTTAAAATGTCAAAAAATACGAAAACAATAATAAATTAAAGAATGTTTTTGCAATTATACATTTTTATAACATTTGAATATGTACGCCAGTGACGTCAATTCCCGCGCCACCGCTGATTGGTCAACGACCGCATTGCCATACCTCTATATTTATATACTTTGGCCCAAGGCAAGGTATGTAAAGTATAAGGTAGCCTCATGGCTCGGCTCGAGAGAGGGAAATACATCATCTGGGGTGCCAAAATGAGGAGAGAGGGAATGATGTGTCCAATCATAACACGTGTAGCCTCGGATGACGTCATTCGGGGTGCCCAAGCTGATTGGTCAAAAGCTCATGAGGCAACCTGTGTATTTACTAACCTTGGGCCCAAGGTATATAAATATAGAGGTATGGCAATGCGGTCGTTGACCAATCAGCGTTGTTGACGTCACTGGTGGAAATATTCAAATGTTATAAATGTATAATTGCAAAAACATTCTTTAATTTATTATTGTTTTCGTATTTTTTAACATTTTTACAATACATACAATCACAGAAGTACAAATTTAATATTACAAAATCATAAAAAGCTGTTAATACCATAGACATAAAGAAATGGACAGCGCATCTGACTCGTAAAAAGAGCCGTGTCAAATGAGAGAGACAGAAGATGTTTGGAAATCATATATGTTATTTTCCAAACGACATGCATCTCTCTCTCACTTACAGAACATATGTTACACCCATATTACACCATTATGTTAAATACGAATGCGCTGTCCATTTCTCTATGTCTATGGTTAATACAATATAGCCCATAGACATAGAGAAATGGACAGCGCATTCGTATTTAACATAATGGTGTAATATGGGTGTAACATATGTTCTGTAAGTGAGAGAGAGATGCATGTCGTTTGGAAAATAACATATATGATTTCCAAACATCTTCTGTCTCTCTCATTTGACACGGCTCTTTTTACGAGTCAGATGCGCTGTCCATTTCTTTATGTCTATGATATAGCCCAGTTTTTGTATTGCCAACTTAAGAACAGTAAAAGTAATACTACTCGAATACATAAAATTGTCTGTGACAGCTTTTTATGATTTTGTAATATTAAATTTGAGGTATGCAAAGTTAGCAACGCCAGCGACGAAAAAGTTTTACCAACGTAAAATAAACAAATTCAACAAATTAAAATTGTTAATAAAACCGAAATAAAGCATCGGAAGTGTAATTAATTAGTGTAATTATAATACACGGACGATTATCTTTCTAATTAAGTGATAATTATACATAATACAACTGTTTTAAAAAACATAACCTCAACATTTGTCTTGTCAAAGATTTAATGGAAAAAGTACTCAAACAGTGTTGTTTCAAAAACATAAGGTGACAAATGTTATTAAATATAATATTTAATATCTAATTTCAATAAAACAAGTGCGTCGCATGCCTTACTTATTCTGTACTATCGTAAAATTAACGAAATGTGTCAACAAAGATCCGATCGGCTGACTAAAAAAAATATTTCTGAAAGACTATAACCGTTACAGTTGTGAAATTTTTACATAATGTAGAGAGAACCCTAAAGTTTTCAAAAAAAAATTGTCCTTCTTTACATACCCCACTGATTTTAAATAAAAAAATGTTTATTAGCCCGTCTAACAATTCGACGGCTTTAATTGACTACGGTATTAAAACGAACGAACGGAATGACATGAAATTTTTATCCGAAGTTATGGAAACATACATAAATATCTCAGAGTGAGCAGCGTTTCATAAAAATGCATATAAAAATAAATAAATAAATAAAAATGACAAATATTATTTCGCAAATATTAACAATGTGAAGACATCTGATTATAGAAACAGTCACATAATAGTCCACTGATTCACATAAAATAGAAAGTTCTTTAGCAACCCCCAACAATTTTTCACAATTAATTAATAATTATAAAAAATTAATTGTTTACTCAAAATGAATAAAGTTGGTACGCCGAAACAGGACACGCCTACTTTTCTGACAGATTATGATATGGCTTACATAACCTCACATTTAATATAAACAAGACGGACTGAGGTACTTCATACTTGCAAGTATAATAAATATGATTTGAGTTTATATTTTTTTATTGTTATTTGTACTTAATGATAAAATATACAACATACATTTATGTGATTCTGACTTTTATTAATTTATCTTTTATTATTATACATACCTATACCAGCAATCAATGTTCTTATTTTCAGGTAATTGAAATAAAAAAAAATATCAGGTAAGTAAAATCTTTATTAACAGATTGTGTTATTGCTCACTACATTTATTGTATAACAACATAAACATAAGCATAGTTAATATTAACATACATGCATATGACTGTCTCTAATTCTAATTAAATGTTCTTGTCAAATTTTCGGTACCTGTCAGGCATAATTTTTCTCAAAATTAATATTTATATTCATTTTTAGTTATTCAATAGATAAATTATCGAATCAAATGTATTTATATAAAACAAAATTATGTCTAATGAACTTTCCTAAAAAAATCATTTTCAAAGGTTAGGTTCATTATGTTTATATAAAAATTTGTGGTCAATTTTAGTATATTATGTATATTACTTTTATTAAAATCATAACGTCATAACCATGCATCAAAATTAAAATTACGACGAAATATTAAATATTTATTTTATTAATTATCGTACCTATGTACACGTAAGAAATGGTAGTCTGTTCTTAGATACATCGTATAGTGAAAAAATAAAATTTTAATCCTAAAATAACCGTGAAAATGATGAAAATTACAGATAATGTAGAAAAAAATACGTACTTTTCGATGTACGAGAGGGAATTTTTAAAACCGCCACCGATTTTTCACAAATCGATTCGTCGCTGGCGTTTTTTAAACATCATTTTCGTATAAATATTGTTTATGTGACGATAAAAATTATATGGGAGTGTAAAACGAATTCGTATTTTTCGATGTACGAGAGGAATTTTCAATTAAACGTTTTATATATAAAAGTTTTATCAAAAAATATGTTTGAATTTTTTTCTATTGTAGATAAATTCATTATTGACTTAAAGTTTATGAATACTCGCTATGATTTAATTAAAACTTGTTTTAAATCACGTTTAATTATTAAAATGACGACGAGTCATTAAAATTTTGAGTTTAATCACACAAAAAATAAAAATGCACATTGCTACCGGACTACCAACTTTGGGGTCGTGTGAAGAATTAAGAACAGACACAACGATTTGTGAAAAATTCAAATAATAATATTATTTGTAAACTTATCGTGAAATTTATGAAAATCACTGAGAATGTAGAAAAAAATACGTACTTTTTAATGTACGAGAGGGAATTTTTAAAACCGCCACCGATTTTTCACAAATCGATTCGTTGCTGGCGCTGTCAGCTGTCAAACTAAGATAATTCGCCAGCGACGAATCGATTTGTGTGAAACCAGTGGGGTTTGTAAAAATTCCATCTCGTACATTAAAAAGTACGTATATTTTTCTACATTATCTGTAATTTTCATCATTTTCACGGTTATATTTCGAATGAAATTTAATTTTCCACTAGTCCATGCGTCAAGTCTAAGAACGGACAACGAATCAGGTGGACCAACGATATATTCACTCATAATGAATCTATGGAATCTATGTTATGAATATAACGTTGGTACACCTGGCATTATCTTAGTTTGACAGCTGACAAATCGTTGTGTCTGTTCTTAATTCTTCACACGACCCCAAAGTTGGTAGTCCGGTAGCAATGTGCATTTTTATTTTTTGTGTGATTAAACTCAAAATTTTAATGACTCGTCGTCATTTTAATAATTAAACGTGATTTAAAACAAGTTTTAATTAAATCATAGCGAGTATTCATAAACTTTAAGTCAATAATGAATTTATCTACAATAGAAAAAAATTCAAACATATTTTTTGATAAAACTTTTATATATAAAACGTTTAATTGAAAATTCCTCTCGTACATCGAAAAATACGAATTCGTTTTACACTCCCATATAATTTTTATCGTCACATAAACAATATTTATACGAAAATGATGTTTAAAAAACGCCAGCGACGAATCGATTTGTGAAAAATCGGTGGCGGTTTTAAAAATTCCCTCTCGTACATCGAAAAGTACGTATTTTTTTCTACATTATCTGTAATTTTCATCATTTTCACGGTTATTTTAGGATTAAAATTTTATTTTTTCACTATACGATGTATCTAAGAACAGACTACCATTTCTTACGTGTACATAGGTACGATAATTAATAAAATAAATATTTAATATTTCGTCGTAATTTTAATTTTGATGCATGGTTATGACGTTATGATTTTAATAAAAGTAATATACATAATATACTAAAATTGACCACAAATTTTTATATAAACATAATGAACCTAACCTTTGAAAATGATTTTTTTAGGAAAGTTCATTAGACATAATTTTGTTTTATATAAATACATTTGATTCGATAATTTATCTATTGAATAACTAAAAATGAATATAAATATTAATTTTGAGAAAAATTATGCCTGACAGGTACCGAAAATTTGACAAGAACATTTAATTAGAATTAGAGACAGTCATATGCATGTATGTTAATATTAACTATGCTTATGTTTATGTTGTTATACAATAAATGTAGTGAGCAATAACACAATCTGTTAATAAAGATTTTACTTACCTGATATTTTTTTTTATTTCAATTACCTGAAAATAAGAACATTGATTGCTGGTATAGGTATGTATAATAATAAAAGATAAATTAATAAAAGTCAGAATCACATAAATGTATGTTGTATATTTTATCATTAAGTACAAATAACAATAAAAAAATATAAACTCAAATCATATTTATTATACTTGCAAGTATGAAGTACCTCAGTCCGTCTTGTTTATATTAAATGTGAGGTTATGTAAGCCATATCATAATCTGTCAGAAAAGTAGGCGTGTCCTGTTTCGGCGTACCAACTTTATTCATTTTGAGTAAACAATTAATTTTTTATAATTATTAATTAATTGTGAAAAATTGTTGGGGGTTGCTAAAGAACTTTCTATTTTATGTGAATCAGTGGACTATTATGTGACTGTTTCCATAATCAGATGTCTTCACATTGTTAATATTTGCGAAATAATATTTGTCATTTTTATTTATTTATTTATTTTTATATGCATTTTTATGAAACGCTGCTCACTCTGAGATATTTATGTATGTTTCCATAACTTCGGATAAAAATTTCATGTCATTCCGTTCGTTCGTTTTAATACCGTAGTCAATTAAAGCCGTCGAATTGTTAGACGGGCTAATAAACATTTTTTTATTTAAAATCAGTGGGGTATGTAAAGAAGGACAATTTTTTTTTGAAAACTTTAGGGTTCTCTCTACATTATGTAAAAATTTCACAACTGTAACGGTTATAGTCTTTCAGAAATATTTTTTTTAGTCAGCCGATCGGATCTTTGTTGACACATTTCGTTAATTTTACGATAGTACAGAATAAGTAAGGCATGCGACGCACTTGTTTTATTGAAATTAGATATTAAATATTATATTTAATAACATTTGTCACCTTATGTTTTTGAAACAACACTGTTTGAGTACTTTTTCCATTAAATCTTTGACAAGACAAATGTTGAGGTTATGTTTTTTAAAACAGTTGTATTATGTATAATTATCACTTAATTAGAAAGATAATCGTCCGTGTATTATAATTACACTAATTAATTACACTTCCGATGCTTTATTTCGGTTTTATTAACAATTTTAATTTGTTGAATTTGTTTATTTTACGTTGGTAAAACTTTTTCGTCGCTGGCGTTGCTAACTTTGCATACCTTTAAATTTGTACTTCTGTGATTGTATGTATTGTAAAAATGTCAAAAAATACGAAAACAATAATAAATTAAAGAATATTTTTGCAATTATACATTTATAACATTTGAATATTTCCACCAGTGACGTCAATTCCCGCACCACCGCTGATTGGTCAACGACCGCATTGCCATACCTCTATATTTATATACCTTGAACGCCTTGAACCTTGCCTTGGTTTATACTCAAGGTTAGTAAATAAACAGGTTGTACCATCAGCTTGTCAAAATCAAGACAGGAGAGGGAGAACTACGTCATTTCGGGTGCCCAATCATAACAAATCGCTGTCTTTGTATGGTGGTTATAGTTATAGTGTTCATAGTTTTTTTTAATATTTTGATTTTTAGCGATTTTAAATAAACAAGACTTGTTGTTTAAGGTATATATGTAGCCACTAATTTATGTTATTTATTTAAAATATCTTTACACTACAATATGTATAATAATAAGTAACATAATTTAAATTGTGACTTTGTGATGACTTGATGCGACTGTATAGATCGAAAAAAAGGCGAAGGTACTGTTAGTACATATCAATATTTATGTAAAAATAATTCGAAACAGGCAAAAGAATAAAATGATAACTTTCCTATGGATCCAATAATACAAAAGGAATTGATCAGAAAGTGTCATCGTAGAGACAAATGGAATGCTGATCACAAACGTACCTTTATGTAGCAAGCATTTTAAACCAGATGATCTTGAAGACGAATTGCAGGTTAATTTATTAAACCTACAACCAAAAAAACTGAAAAAGAATGGTAAGGAGTTATACAATTAAAAGTGAAAAGATTTATTTTAACGTATTAAACAAAAAATTGCAGATCTTGAGAATAACAAGAAGATTGTAGAGCTAAACATTTCTAAATTAGAACAACAAATAAAAAATTATCAGGCTGGATTCGAGGATCAAGTAAGTCGCCTTTAAGAATATTTTAACGCCAAATCAAGTTGAAATTGCTTTAGGAAAGAAATCTAAAACTCATTAAACAACGGATAAGTATAAGTAATCTAAAGCTTTTACTCTGAGGATACTTCAGTAAACACTTAATTTATTTAAGGGAAACTTTATATTATCCTCTACAAGACTTGACAACATTGTATAAATTTAAGAAGTGGAATTCTAGATGATGTATTAAATTACGTATTATGGATACTGCAGGTCTAACAAACACCATTAATATGATATTCAAGAAATAAAACAAAATAGTTCATTAATTTATTTCCTCAATAATGTTTATTTTATTAATAAAGTGTTTTTTTTTTAATTTTAAAATGATTTTTCTTAAACCCCACGACCATGTCCTAGGATGTATCTTTCCAATGAACAGGATTTACCTGTATTTAATATACATAGGTACATAATAATAAATTTACTCCAGTAAAAAAATGTCTCAAAGTGCTCTCGTTATACACAAAATAATAATTGACTTCTAACTCCATTTTTTAATTTTTATGAAGATATATCTTGTATTTAACAACTAGTATGTGTAATATATGATCGTTTGTAATACTTTGTGCTTCTGTGATAAACATTATTTATTTTTATGTCCAGAAATTCGAAATAATACGGAAGACAACGTTCAATGAATATGTATATTTGCAATACATTTTATTCTATTACATTTGAATGTCACCCTGTGTGACGTATTTCCCGCGCGGGCGCTGATTGGTCAAAAGCGATGGTACAACCTGTATATTTACTAACCTTGCCTCTCCATCTCCTCTTCCTATTCTTCGTGCTTTCCATAGATAGAGATATTTTGAAGACATTGGCAGCACTGACTTCCTATTGACGTAAGACTGTATTCATTTTATTGGTATCTAATGAAGATAGCTGAATATTTTTGTGTCAGCATTTGACGACGACAACTTTGGAACGGGATGGAGAATTGTCTCCGTACAGCTGTTTTAAATTTTTTCATATTTATATTTTATTTATTAGTAGTTAACAGTTAAATGTGATAAATATTTTTTTTATAAATATCTAACTAATTAAAATGCTCAAATATAAATATATTATGTGTATTGTGTTACTGGTTGTTAATGACCTTAAAAATATTTGACAGAACTAATTTTATTATAAGCAAGACTAGTGCAAATTGCCAAAATTATATTACAAAGCTTAATAAAATAAGTTTTATTATTATTTAACTAGATCGTTAAAACTTTGTTTAAATTTATATTAATACCAATCCTTGTGCCAATAATATTTTCACATAAGAAGAAATTAATCAAAAGTGTTACGGTTATTTTGTGTGTTTTGTGCAATAACTATAATATTTGTTTATTCATCTCTACATTGTCTATTTTTAAAACTTCGTTCAAGGTATTATTATTATTATTGAGTTTTGTATGGTTACTGATTATTTAAATATCTGTAATATATTAAATATTCATCACAATTTCATAATTATATATGCTACCAAGAATGGGAAAGTGAAAGTCTATACTAACATATTCTAGTAACACAAATTTAAGACACAGTTCAACTTCTGTAATGTAATTGTGAGTAAATGCAAATCGATTATTTTAGTTATAGTCACATTTTTACCTAATGCTTAATATTTTGAACACCAGTAATTTGATAAATCTGTTGTAAAAATAATAGTGTTTATGATAATGAAATTACATAAATATGCATTCAGTATGTTATTATTTTATGTTAATAAAGTTAATGTTGGAACAATAAATAATAAACTTTGGTTTTGTGTTATTGATTTCACATAAATATACATAGTAATTATTTTAAAAGTATGCAACTTAAACTAGATTAGGCTGATTGTATTTTTGTCTTATTTGCAATCAGTAAGTATGCAAAACGAGTTAATTATAAAATTCAGTTTATAAATGATTCATACTACTTCAAGGTTATTCTATGTATTTACTGTATTAGTATTTTAATATTTAAATTATTTATCTCATTTCTTTTTATTTTCTTTAAATTAATAATAAACACTATATTTTTATAACAAATATCTCAAATGACGTATTTATCAGGCGTATTATGTGGCAATATCTAACATCTGTTGATTCTTCAAACAGATGTATGCAATGCATGATTAAAAACATATTATGTATAAAATCCAGTGGCGTTACGTCAGGTGAACAAAACTAGGCTGCGCTTCACCTGGTTTCAAACGTTTAGCAAAGTTTAGAACCAGTTCATATGTCTATGGTTCAGATTATTATTTAAAGTAGGGTTATATTTAATTGTACTATACCGGGTGTCCAAGATAAATTATATTTACACTATTTACAAAAAAAATTCCGTACGTGTGTGCATCGTCATTTTTTTTGCATTTACTAGTGTAAAAAAATTAACAACAGATCAAGGATGTTATTTTAAGCAAAAAAACTTCAAATAAACATATATCCGGAAACTTTTTGTTAGGGAACTACAAGCTTCCGAAATTTTTGCCCAACATTAGTGTTTATTTTATATACAGGCTGATTTGCAACTAGTGTAAAAAAATAACAGATCGAGGGTGTTATTTTAAGCAAAAAACTTTATGTGAATGTCTTGAAATTCTTCGTGAGGGAAGGGAACTACAATCTTTTTTGCTCAAAATGAGTGTTTATTTAATTATGGTACAGTTGTGAAAAATACCCGGTTTAGTATTAATTAATACGTGTTTAATCGATTTACAGTACAAACAATAGTAGTTTAGACCAGGAATAGTAGTAGGCCCACCGATTTTTATCAAGTATTTTTTGTTCTTTAATTTTTTCTTGAGTACTCGGAGAGGATTATATGACACAAAATACATAAAAATATGTATAGTTTGTAACATGAAAGATGACCGGTTGATGTTTTTTCTGTCTGTCTGTCTGTAAGTACAAGAGTGAAATTTTAAACTTATGATTATTTTTTTCTGATAAGAAAAACTCCTATTTTTGAAAACGATCTTTCAACTGGAAACGGATGTTTACCTACATCGATTTTTGAATTTTTCGAATTACATTGAAACAGTGCAATTTGAGAAAAATGACCATGTTGAAAATTGTAGGTAATATTATTATCTATAATTTATGTTCTATGAATTTTTTCAAAAAATCAAATTTAAAAAAAAAAAACGAAAAAGTATTCGTTTTTAAGTACATATTTCAAATGGTTCATAACAGAGAAAAAATATCTGCTATGAGTGTCATGGGACTTTTTTATACGTATTACAGAGACTGAACAGTGTACGTGTTTGCAATAAGCACGATGGTTATTTTTTATACGTATTACTGAAAGGAAACAATGGTGGTTATTTAAATTGATTATTTAACAGGATGGCCAGTTTCTGGAAAACCGGGAGAAGTCAGGGAATTTTACTATACCGGAAAAAGTTCAAGGGAATTTGGTTAGAAGTCAGGGAAAAATGCAAATTCTGCAAAAATGTTAAAATTTTATCTATATGACCTTTTTTTAGCTTTTTTATCAAAATTTTAATTATAAAAATCAGGGAAAAACGGTAAAAATTCTCCTGGAAAACCGGGAAAAGTCAGGGAAATTTGTTCCAGAGAAATACTGGCCACCCTGTTTAAAAAAAAATTCTGGCTAAATCATAAAGCCCGGGCACAGGGCAGCGCAGCACAGTTTTTGCTGCGTGACTTGAGTGACCGCACATTGCAACGCAGTTTCTTGTCTATTTGGAAAAAAGCGTACATGAAGAAAAGAAAAAGTCACGGTAAATTCGTTCTAACATCGGAATTTTTAGATAAACGATTATATACATATAATATATCTTATATTATAAAATATAGAATAAAATATGAATAATAAAAATGAATAGAAATAAAAACTGCGTGACACGTTCGCAATAAACTGTGTCACAAACACTGCGCGACGCAGGTTCACGCAGGCACTGAACTGCTCTGCCCTGCCCTGCTTCTCAATTAGCGCTCGTAAGTACAAACATGGGTTACACAAAAACTGTGCTGTGCTGCCCTGCGCTGCGCTGCGTCGCCTACGTCTCAATGTGCGCCCGGAGTGTTGGAAAAAAATGTATGGGGAATAAATTGTAGATAATAACATACTCGACATTTTTTATCTAAAACATTTTTGTATTTTTTTCAAAAATTTAATATACATAATGAGTCATATCAGGTGGAACAAACTTGAACAGTTGATCGAGAAAAATATTTCAAGCTAAAAAGTTCATATGAACATATGTTCGCAAACTCTTCGTGAGGGTGCTACAGACTCCCAAAGATTTTGACTAAAATTTGTTTTTATTTAATATCTGGAGAACCCATTGTGATACAGCAATGAAAATCAATACGTGGATTAGTAATAATACGTGTTATCGATTTCCAGTATCAAACAATGGTTATTTAGACCAGGGATGTATGGAGCCTGTGGTCCCTCTGATTTTTATCTAGTATTTTTTGTTCTTCACTTTTTTCCTATGTTTGGTATTTTTATAAGGTCATATGACACAAAATACACATAAATATACTTTGTTAAGTTGTCATAAGATCAACCGTTTACTAGAAATACGATGTGAAAGATAGTTTTGCAGACTTTAACTTAATACGGATGCTAAAAATTACACAAAATAAATTTATATTCTTGTTCTATAATTAAAAACAAGAATACTATTTTCGTATCTTTAGTACTAGAACAAGAATATAAATTTGTTTTGTGTAATTTTTAGCATCCGTATTAAGTTAAATTCTGCAAAACTATCTTCCCCATCGTATTTTTCGTAAACGGTTGATCTTATGACAACTTAACAAAGTATATTTAGGTGTATTTTGTGTCATATGACCTTATAAAAATACCAAACATAAGAAAAAAGTTAACAACAAAAAAATACTAGATAAAAATCAGAGGGCCCACAAGCTTCATAGATCCCTGGTCTAAATAGCCATTGTTTGATAATGGAAATCGATAACACGTATTATTACTAATCCAAGTATTAATTTTCATTGCTGTATTACAATGGGTTCTCCAGATATTAAATGAAAACTAATTTTAGTCAAAATCTTTGGGAGTCTGTAGCTCCCTCACGAAGAGTTTCCGGACACATATTTATATGAACTTTTTTGCTTGAAATATTTTTCTCAATCAACGGTTTTAAGTTTGTTCCACCTGATATGACTCATCCTGTATATCAGGGGCGTGTTAAAAATATTTGTTAAATATTTAAAGGAAGGGATGTTACTGTCATATTCTATATTTCGAAGGTGGCTTTAAAACAATTAGAAAAAATGTATTACAAGGCGTGTGGGGTATCAAAATGTAGATCTCAATTGATAGAATATAACCATATTTTTTATAATTTTTTGAACTCAAATATGCACATGTAAATGGCTCCAAACAGTCCACAGTCCACAGAACCCTTATATGGCATATGCCCGTGTATGTCTAGACAGATTTTTATAAAATTAGCAATCAACCCATGTATATGGAAATTAATACAATAAGTACTTTTACATAGATGAAATTAACACTCTGTGTCCTGTGTGTCCAAGTGCAAAAACATTTGCGGAAGCATAGACAATTATAAATTAGTAAGTTAATTGTTGTATTACCTACACATAAATTAAAATTATGTTAGTGAAAGTAGAAAGTGGGAACGCATGCGCATTACTTTGTTTAAAATAAAAACCAGTACATAGGTGGTCGAAGGAAAAGAAAGTGCATAAATATGATCATAGACATATGTATAGCATGGACCGCGCATCTGGCTCGAAAACACAGTCGTGTCAAAAGAGAGAGATAAAAAATAGTTTGGGATATACTTATTAGGGTGGACCGAAAACGGAAAAAAAATATATTTTTAGAATTTCAAATGGGGATAGTGGGGAAGTGTTGTCTTATGTAAACAGTGTATTATACAAAAAATTTGATTTTAAAAAAAAGTATCTAGTATATACCCATTAGGGTCCAAATAATAAAAAAATGCTATTTTTTTTCATATAATGTTCGCAAAAAATACTAACACTGTGTTTAATATACATGTAAAAAATGTGTTAATATATTTCAACATTTAACAAGGGTCCTTAGCACCCAAATAGATAAAAAATATGTTGTTTTACTATCTAATAATTTACAATGTGTAGTTATTGTGCAGCTCTTTGCTTGCTTAAGTATGTTTAAGTGATCAGGTGCGCGGTAAAAAGTTGAAATATATCAGTAATATTTTTTTTATATATGTAATAAATTCAGTAGTACTGTTTTTTGTCCTCAAAAACAAAAAAAAATAAAAAATCTAGCCCGGCTAGATATTTTCAAAAAAAAATAATATTTTTTGTGGAATACACTGTTCACATGTGACAACTTTTCCCCAGTACCTACCCCCACTTGAAATTAAAAAAAAAAAAAAGAATTCGGCCCACCCTAGTTTAATATTTATTTAAACAGGAGTAGGTATATATGTATTTTAGTCTTTTTAGAAATAGAGATATACACTCAGCACTCTGCTATACGACCATCCACTGCATGACCGCTCTAACCATCGACCTCCCCCTATCCCTACCACAATACTACCGTGACTGCTATATTTCTGCACGAAATTTAAATTCACCAATTAAGGTTAAAGTCGGCTAATTGTAAGCCGTTGACTAATGGAATTTTAGCGAATTTTCCGAAGGAAAATAAAGCTATTTTTTTGTTATCTTTTATGAGGGACTCACTGGCCCCATACAACCCTGATCTAAATTATTGATACTGGAAATCAATAACACTTTCAATCAATTGATTATAAAATTTCATAACTGTATCACAATAGGTACCTATTTAAGGTGTTTCTACTACTGCCATAAAATATACTACGGTAATGGAAAAGACATTTATTTGTCCCCTGTTAAAAGTACTAACTTTGATAATTAATTTCTCTTAAACTGTACTGTAGATTTTTGTCAAATTGCAAATATCCACGCATTGAATGTTGTTTTATGACATACTTTAAATTCACATTTTTATCTAATATTTCTGCTAGTAGCGGTAAATCCTCCTTAAAATAATAAATATTTTTTTTTGTAAAATCATTGGAGGGTTGTAACTCCATGAAAAATATCCGGACATTGTCATGTTCATATAAATTTTTTGTCTTAAAAAATATATATATTTTTAAACAAATAAAAACAACTATTATAGATTGTCTAAAGCTAAATATCAAAAAATTTAATAATAAAAATTAGAGCAAGCTTTCGATTCACAGAATCATCTCAATTGAGATCTCACATTATCCCTTATTAATAGCCTGCAGATGATTCTGTGAATCGAAAGCTTGCTCTAATTTTTATCATTAAATTTTTTGACGTTTAGACAATCTAGTTGTTGCTTCCTCGCAGTATCGAAGATACGAGAAGCTATTTTTATTTAATATATTTTAACGTCACTACCAGGCGCGGATCCAGCCCTGAAGAAAGGTTGTGGGCACGGCCACCCGAAAATCGGCCAATAGTCCAGTGCATTTAGTAACTGACAACTGACACAATTATTTCGGGTACATTTTTTCCTTTGTGTATAGCTCATTTCCAGCGCATCTGAGACCCCCCTCGACAGTTTACTATTTGAAGTAGACTCAATTTCCGCAATATTAGAAAGAAATATCCCGATTGGTTGATTTTTCGCCCGCCAAACCACGTTCGAAGTTGCTAATACTCGCGTGGCACGCTCGCGGTTCGCGGTGTATTTCTCGCTTTTGCGACTAATTAAACAATAATTAATTAATAATAACTACATACTTGTTTAAACTGCGCTAAGAACACGTGTTTTACTTACATTTAAGGTATTCTATATGCATTTTAAACATGTATGAAGTTAGCCCCCCTTTTTGTTGAATTTCAAAATTTTGAAAGTTGTGCCAAATTATTCTAGTTGTTCTTAACATCGTTCCAAAACATCAATACTCGATGAAAATTTATCGGGCCCCCAAAACATAAAATACATTTTTTACCAGCCACCCGAGCGAATTTTTTGTTTTATTAGTGTAGTTTTTGTTTGATGGATGTAATATTTTGGGTCATTGTTAAAAACAACTAGGACAATTTAGCACAACAATCAAAAATTTTAAATTCAACGAAAGGAGGGTTACTGAAAAAAGTCGTTTTTTGGGTTTTTCTAGTGTTGTTTTTAATCTAGGAGGGTAATATTTTGAAACAATATAGCACCATTTAGCAGAACTTTCAAAAAATTTAATTTCAACAAAAGGGAGACTAACATCACACATAGGGGGTTCATTTAAAATAACTTTTTTCTAATTTTTAATAAACCTCTTCTAATAAAACGAGAGAGACTTATACAATCCAGTACATCTATCGCTTCTTATGTTTATTTCTATTACGTTGTTTTGCTAAAAGGAACGGTGTCCTCAATTAGGTTGTGGGCATGCTCACCGTGCCCATATGGGTGGATCCGCCACTGGTCACTACTAGTTTATTATTATACAGGGTGATTCAGCACTGTCGTGCCAAACTTGAACAGTAGATTGAGAAAAATATTTTAAGCAAAAAACTTCCAATAAACATGTGTCCGGAAATTTTTCCTTAGGGAACTACAGGACTCCAAAGATTTTACTAAAAATGAGTTTTTAATTAATATCTAGAGAACCCTTTGTGATAGAATTATGAAATTTAGTATTTAGTTTAGTAATAATATGTGTTATCAATTTCTAATATTAACCAATTATATTTTAGACCAGGGCTTTATGGGGCCAGTGGGCCCATCGATTTTTATCTAGTATTTGTTTGTTCCTTAATTTGTTTCCTGGGTGCTTTTATAAGATTATATGACACAAAATACATAAAAACATACTTTGCTTGTTTATCATAGGATAAACCGTTTTTGAGAAATATCGATGGAAAAGAAAGCATGCAGAATTTAACATAATACGGATACTTGAAATTATAAAAAATAAACTTATATTCTTGTTCCATGATAAAAAATAAAACAAAAAGTTAACATAAATATACCTCCGAAAATGCATCCATATCAACAAATAGCCATTTTTAGTTTGTTTTTTTAGTCATGTCCAAAACATGTCCAAGGAGGTTTGTTTCTTCCTCCCTCTCAGAATGCTAAACTAAACCGAACTCGTATCTCGAATTTCGCTCGTAACTCAAAGCAAAAAATCACTCGCTCGCCGGCTCGTATCTCGAAAAACTCGTATGTTGGGGCACTCGTATGTCGAGGTACCACTGTACTAAATTTCATGATTCTATCATAAAGGTTCGCTAGATATTAAATTAAAACTAAAATTTTTAGTAAAATCTTTGGAAGCCTGTAGTTCCCTAAGGAATAATTTCCGGACACATGTTTATTGGAAGTTTTTTGTTTAAAATATTTTTCTCAATCTACTGTTCAAGTTTGACACGACAGTGCTGAATCACCCTGTATTTTAACGTCACTACTATAGTTTATTATTATATAATTATACTACCAAAGTTTGGCTTGCCAGTCCTGAATTATCCTGTTAAAGACGGGTGCTTCCCTTTAGCGACGCCACTGTAAATCTATAGACTCTATTTTGTTTTTTAGCTTTGTGACAATGCGCCACATAGGTATCAAAATCTCTACCTTTACTTAATATTATAAAATTATATTACCACATAATACTTCTATTTAATTTGCAAATAAAAACTGCTTGAACTTAAAAATTATATCAAACTTATTTTTAGTTTTTGATTCATTATCAAAAAATTGAAAACAAGTTCATGTTTCGATTTGGTATTTCCACTAAACGGACTATTGTTGTTTTTTTAAAAACCTTTTGATCTTACTGCATTGAGCCTTGAAATAATCATCAAAACAGAAGTTGTTTTCAAATGTTTGGCATCTATTATAAAAAAAATGCTGTGAAGTCAGTGGCGTAGCCAGAATAGACTGAAAAGTGAATTCACATTTTTCTCCCACTTACCCAATTAAGTGGGGTGTCAATTGATAGGTCTCCTAAAATGCAATAACAAATGTCAAATAACTTTTTGATTTTTTCACCCTTCAGTCACGATATATTTGCTTTTTAATGTCGTTGTCGGAGCGTCCCCTCCTCTCTATTTTCTAAACTATCGATTCAAAAAATCTGAAAAAAATTCAGAATGTAGCTTTTAATCAGTACTTTCACTGAAAATTATAACGAACATTGTCAAAAATATTTTGGACCCCCTTTTATAGACTGAAATGTGAACTCACATTTTTTTTCATTCACCCCATTGAGTGGGGTGTCATTTGATATGTCTCCTAAAATGCAATAGTAAAATGATTTTTTGATTTTAACCCTTCAGTCACGAAAATTTTGAAATAACATTTTTTGTTATAAATTGTAGCGAGAATTATCACCGTTAGGAAACCATGCCTAAAATGTTCCGTTAGCCGCTGTATTTAATATGCCTTTAATTGAATTTAAAAATGAAACTAAGTTAAAATAGAAAAAATGCCTTAAGGCCCTAAGTATGTCACTTGCCATACTTATTATCGAAATAAAATATTATGTATTTTTTTAAATAGTTCATTGTTTTCAAATATTCATTTGTTATTTTGATTGTTGTTATTGTGATTTTTGTTTACAATTTTTGTTTTTCATGGCTCACTTAAATATTTGAAATAAAATACTTCATAAATATCACTGGTATTTATTACTTCGATTTTTTTTTCGATAATAAGTAAAAACACGTTCAAATATGCTATAGTCAACATAGTGGGCCGTAAAACTAAAGTTAGGGCTTGTAACTCGGAAACTAAAAGTGATATAAAAATTCTAAATACACCAAACAATTCTACACAAAAAAGTGTCTTAAGAAACTGCAAACAAAAAGTATCTATCTACTTTACTTTAACAATAATCTGCCGTGTGCCACAGGACTTTCTTATACGTAATAATGACAGTGAACAGTGTACGTGATTTTTATTTTAGTGAAGGATATTTCTAACAAACTAATAAAAGATAGAGTAAAATGAATGAGACATAAACTATAGAAATATTATTTTATACATTATGTATCGAACGAATTTTGTTTAACATAATTACTAACAATAAAATGGAAACGGATGTTTACTCATGTAATTTTTTTAATTTTTTGAAATAAGACAAAAATGTTTTAGATAAAAAATGTCGAGTATGTTACTATCTATAATTTATTCCCCATAAATTTTTTTCCAACACTTATGATTTAGCCAGAAATATTTTTTTTAAAATCATTATTTAGAATAATCTATACTGGTTGCTGGGTGCTTTGACCGTACGGATCACGACTAATACCGTCAAGTCGCACGACGACCACTGCAAACTAAATGAATTAGAGTATACAGTGTTTATTCTCAGTATTACGTATAAGAAAGGCCCATGGTACCTATGGCAAACACGTACAGTCTCTGTAATACGTATAAGAAAGTCCCATGACACTCATGGCAGATATTTCTTCTCTGTTATGAACCATTTGAAATGTACTTAAAATCGAATACTTAGTAAAAAAAAAAAATTAAATTTGTTTTTTTTGAAAAAATGAATAGAACATAAATTATAGATAATAATATTACCTACAATTTTCAACTTGGCCATTTTTCTCTAATTCGCACTGTTTCAGTGTAATTCGAAAAATTCAAAAATCGATGTAGGTAAACATCCGTTTCCGGTTGAATGATCGTTTTCAAAAATAGGAGGTTTTCTTCCCAGGCAAAAATCAATCTTAAGTATAAAATTCCACCTTTCTACGATTTGTCGTATTTGAGTTACAGCGTCTACAGACAGACAGACCGACAGACCGACAGACCGACAGACAGACACACAGACATCATGGCGAAAATAGTCAGAATGGATTCAGGGAAGGTCAAAATTGATAATTCCATCAAAATCCGGATTTCGAAAAAAATCGCGATTACAATACTTACTTATACTATATGTATATTTCATATACATTGGTATAAGAAAGTAAAAAAGTTATAAGCCATTTAAAGAAATTCCGAATTTTCAGTTTTTTCGGTATACCGCCTAAACCACATAGAATTATGAATATTTTTTGGTGTAGTAATACTCACCCCTTTCTTACAAATAATTAATCTAATTTAACCAAACTTAAATCTCTTATAGATATTGAGATCCCCATGCTGAAAAAGTTATCTGGGACACCCAGTATAGACCATTTAAGAATGCCCTAAAGTTTCGATAGTTTCTGCCCAACTGTGATTACTTTTAAATTGTTCAAGTTATAAAATGGCTTGAGTATTTTTTTTTATCAAATATTGTGCAGAATAAGTTTGATAACTGCAGTTTTTAATAATTAAAATTGTTTGATATCAATATTGTTAAGTAATTTTATTTTAACTTTCAACAGACGCCGTTCAGTAATAAGCTTTAAATGACCATGCATCATACCGATGATACATCATCTTGTGGAGGTGTTGAGGCAGGTACTGTTGGGAGCAGTGTTAGTGCCACCGCTGGAAGTGCAACCAATAGTGGTGGAGGACATTCCCGAAACAGCAGTAGTAATACGAGTAGCAACAACAATAGACGTGGTCTCTCTAGGTTCAGTTTACGGCGACTTTTGTACGAAGGACCCTTAGCTAGACTTACAAATCCTACAAATGAAATTATATCACCAAGATCAAAAAGGCGTTCAGTTTCTGGAAATGCTTCAGGTATGTATAAACATTTTTTAAGAGGTTGTGTAAAACGAGATATAACTACTCCGCACTAAAAAAAGTTTTTAAGCTGAGAAAGTTTTCTAAACAATGGCTATCTTGAAATTTGCAGAAAACAAATCAAGGCAGCCTATGCAAACTTTCAAAACTGCAAAAAAAAATTAATCTTTCAATTTATTTAATTGTCATAAAAACGTTCAATCACAAAAAATACCCCTGAATTTGAAAAATACATAAAAAATCCTTCCATTTTATATTTGGAAAATATTTGTAGGTGTTGGAAATAACATAAAAATTTAAAAATTGTATTAACAATGAATAATTTATAAGTATACTAGTTGTTTTGCCAAAATTTTATTTGCATACTCTTTCTCGTGTTTGCACTCATTGTAATGGTGTTAAATTTGCTAGGGTTATTTTGTGTATTTTTACTATTTTGAGTATTTCGACTGATGTTTAAACGTCGTCGTGCATGCATTTTTAAACGTCAAAAGACTAAAAAATATTTTATCAAGTTGTGTTTTGTTTCCATGACGTCATGGCAAAAACTGTCATTTATATAAAAACATAGTAGCCATTGAATAACGAAATCTATAATTTACGGTTTCTCATTTTCGTAAATATCTCGACCCCACAGTCACTTACCGGGTTCAAAAAAATCTATAAACCTACCCGAGAACCAAACAAATATATGTTGTGAATATGGCTTCGATAGGTCCAGTGGTTTAGGGTTGATGATCTATCATATATACGCACCAAGAGTTTTATATATTAAGATGAAATTAAATATCACTTGTAAATTGTTTACGTGCCAGAAAATTTTTTGTACATGTCACCTCTGCCCTATAAATTCAAAATTAATCAAAACATATTTGAAAATGAGTATTTTTTTCAAAGGATTCCTTTAAGTTTTTCATTGACTATACTTCAAATTTAGCCACTGTAAAATATTGTTTTTATTCTATGTTTTATTTTAGGTAAACAAGAACCTAAAAAAGGTGTAAGTTCTGCATCACTGGAAGGTTCTGCTTCTGCAGCAACAACAGTTGGAGCTGCTGCTTCGTCTTTTCATCGTGTTCCAAGTAAAGCTTCTGTCATTCCACCTATGTTACCAGACGAACCTATTGAATGTCAGTTATGTTTCATTGTTCGACCGTTAAATGAATTTGCAGAATTATCTGCATGCCAGCATCGAGCCTGTAAAAAATGTATGCAACATTATCTTCGTATAGAAATTTCAGAATCAAGAGTTAGCATCACCTGTCCTATTTGTTTTGAGTTCTTACATCCTAATGGTAAGTTTTTACTTTATTAAAAATATAAATAATATTTATCGTCTATCTATCGGCTGGAGTTGGAAATAAAATTTGGTAGTACACTTTTTTTTGGATAAATTTTGATGTAAAGAACATGACAAGAATTTTTTTCACAAAGTTGTCTAAAGGTGCCTTTTCATGACGCTCTTGAAGGGGAAAATAGTGTCGAAAAATATGTTTTGCGTGTGAGTGTTTACGTGTTTATCCCGATTTTATAATGATCATTTTATTAATTTGCTTTTCAATTAGCCTATTGAAATTTTAATTGATATTCAACTTTTCGGGATTTATTGCATCAGTGGTGTCAAAGCTCAACTCAGTTGACCTTTTTTTTTATCTCATGCTAGAATTAAAAAATCTATCACGTGACTACTTTTAACGCACGAACCAAGGACATCATGATAAGGCATATAATTTTTAGAAAAAGGTTGGAACTCAGTTTTAGATTAAAACATGTTATTATAAATCTTAAAGCTGATAAAACTTGGAACATAATTATGTTTAAAGAAAATAAATACTATTAATAGCCCAGTCATTATAATATTTGAGCTAGAAAAAAAATTACGGAGTACGTTTTTTTCATGAAATTGGTAGATTTCAATGTATATAACTTGGTGATAACTCCCCCCCCCCCCCCCCCTTCAATGGTGGTGCATATCTTTCTAGGGGCTTACAAAGCTGTCTAAAATTAGTTCTTTGGGTATACCACTGGGGCTGTCAGTTTTAGAAGAAAACAGCTTTAATAAAAAAGCTGATAAAAATACTAATAAAATGTTTTTAAGAATTATGTATCATAAATAGTTATTGAAATAGAGCTCGCGAAAAAATCACTTAACGATGTCGAGTTTGGAGATTATGCCTGAAATGTAGAGTTACGTTCGACTTCTGTGTTTAATATGTCTTTAATGGAATTTCAAAATGAAATTTTAAATTATAATAGAGAAAAGAGTGCCCTAAATAATGCTCGGCACCCAATGTCGGAATCTCGAAAAATGTTATAATCTCTCAAAGTTCTAGGTATTACAAACATTTAAGGAAAATTATTCATGTTTTTCGATGACCCCAGAGAAGACCTTCTACACCGAATAAAATAAATTCCAGCTAGGAATCCATAGAAAATTTAATGCCCTAATTAATTGTTTCTGTCCGACCATGATTACTTTAAAATTGTTAAAATTATGGGAAAATATATAAAGCACATAATTTAAGTTGTAATAATCACAATTGTATTCAAAAACAATATTGAAACTAGCTGTCGGATCCAATTTTACCCGGGGATATAAAATTAAACTATATAACGTATAATGCTGTGGGGTGCGATCCTTTAGGTCCACACAATCAACTTCCCAACATGGTATGACTAACAATACTTGAATACTGATTACTTATTGTTTCCATAATTAATATTACTATGTTATAGTTTGTAAATATTTTTTTTAATATGTATATGAAAAATTTTAATGGAATTTATCAGAAATAAAACTCACCCTTTGTATTATGAATATTAGTTTTCTAATATCCTAATAATGTCAATAATATAATGCACATTTTTAGAAAAACTAATCTGACAGTTTGAATTTTGAATTGTGTTGTTTCCAAGGCAACATGAATTATTAGATGTATTTATTAGTATGAAATTCAAATTTTGATGGTGGTTTTCATCCCTTTAATGGCTGTTTGGACCCATATAAAAAATAAATACTGAAATACACTTTAGTGACTAGTGTACGGGACAAACGATATTAATAAAATTATAACACTTTGTAGTTTTGTATGTATTTATTTATTGTTGAAAGTACAATGATGATTGTTGTAAGTTGATGTAATGTTTTGTAATGTAGCGAGCGCGAGAGTACTGCAGCGAGATGTTTACTGTCTTAAGAGCGAAGACCAAGTATCTGTTTTAGAAAATGAAATATCCTGTCTTAGAATCGGTAGACAAGGATAGCGATAGATATTTAGAGAAGGGGAACATACCTAGTAAACTTGAAATTGGAAAACCCCAAAGAAAGGGTCGGGCGGCTTGTCTTTGATTACTGTAATACTGCACTTAAGGTAAATTAGACGCTAAGCCGACCGGAAATACCCAAGCGTGCGTGTTACTAATAAACTACAGAGGATTAAGAAAGATTAAAGAATTTGTTGAAAAATGTAAAAGTCTAGACACGTTGTAAAAGTAAATAAGTTGTCGGCCAACTTAAATAAAATAATAAAAATAGTACGAAATATTAAAAATAAAATTTAAGAAATTTGAACGTGTGAGATGTCGCGAATGTCGCTACAGTACCCCCCTGCCAGTGATTTAATTCACGAAAAACCTATCTGTAGACGGTCCGTGAAGCGGACGCGTCTACCTGACCGTGTTCGTCGTACTCCTTCGTCTGGCTGAATTTCGGGCCGGTGGGCGGGAACGACTGGAACTCGAGATGCAATGTCTGCGTCGTTTGTCTTCTCGCCGTGTATGTCGTCATCAATTGCATCGTCTGATGTGATGTATGCTGGCTTGAGTCTATCGATGGATACTGTAACGTCGCGGCCACGCATATGAACGATGAAAGTTTTATCGCTTCGTTTGACAACCTTGAAAGGGCCCTCATATGGTTTCTGGAGTGGTGATTTTGGTCCGTCATGGCGAACGAACACGTGTTGCGTTGTGGTTAAGTCTTTAAAAACGAAAGTGCGTTTGTTGCCATGCTGCGTGCCATTGGTTGGACGCAAAGTCGTTAAATGTTGTTTTAGGTCTTTAATGAATTGATTAGTTGTGTCGTCGTTATTGTTGTCCGAGAGACGGTTTGTTAAAAATTCTCCGGGAAGGCGTAGAGGTTCTCCGTAGACTATTTCGGCTGCTGAAGCTTGAAGGTCCTCCTTCCAGGCAGCGCGAATCCCTAGCATCACCGTTGGTAGAATTTCCGTCCATCGCTCGTTGTGACATTTTATCGCAGCTTTCAGTTGACGGTGAAAACGCTCAACCATGCCGTTGGCGGCAGGGTGATATGCAGTCGTTCTCAGGTGAGTCGTACCAGTCAGGCGGTTTAGATGCTTGAACAGGTATGACTCGAACTGTCTTCCCTGGTCGGTTGTTACTCGGAGTGGTGTACCGAAGCGTGCAATCCAGTTAGCGTAGAATGCACGGGCGACTGTCTCTGCTTCCTGGTTTTCGAGAGGTATGGCTTCCGGCCAGCGAGAGAAGCGATCGACGCAGGTAAGGCAATATCTGCAGCCTTCCGAACTCGGCATGATGATGATGTCGATGTGCACGTGCTCGAACCTCGCAGATGGTAACGTGAAGGTTCCAGGAGTCGATGAAACGTGTCGTGTGACTTTCGATTTTTGACATTCTAAACAGCTACGGGCCCACATTGTGCAATCCTTTTTAATTGACGGCCAGACGTAACGTTGTGTCACGAGCTTGACTGTCGCTTTAACACCTGGGTGAGAGAGTCGGTGCACTGCGTTAAATGCGGCTCGGCGAAATTGCGTTGTGACGAATGGGCGAGCTGTGGATGTTGAAATGTCGCAAAGTAATGTGACATCAGTATTTGGTATTTTAACAAGTTTCATTTGCAGGCTCGTTGTGTTTGCGTTTTTTAATGTTTTGATCTCCTCGTCAGTTTTCTGTGCCAGTGCGAGTGCCTCGAGGTCGAGAGTAGCTTCAACCTCTTCGACGCGTGATAATGCGTCGGCGACAACGTTGTCTTGGCCGGCTACGTGCCGGATGTCGGTGGTGAATTGTCCCACAAAGTCGAGGTACCGGAACTGCCGAGGAGTGCACTGACCATCCTTCTTCTTGAATGCAAACGTAATCGGTTTGTGATCCGTGAAAATGGTGAATGTGCGAGCTTCGATCATATGACGGAAATGTTTAACGGCGGAGTATATCGCGAGTAGCTCGCGGTCGTATGCACCATATTTTCGTTCGGCGGAATTCAGCTTCCTGGAGAAGAACGCCAGTGGTTGCCAGGCGTCGTCGAGTCGTTGTTGAAGTGCGGCACCGATGGTATAATCTGATGCGTCGCAGAATATTGCTAGCGGTGCGTCGATTTTGGGATGAGCAAGCAAGGTAGCCTGTGCAAGACTTTCCTTGCATTGCTCAAAAGCACGTTCTGTTTCCGAATTCCAGGTGATCGGAGCTTTCCCTTTCACATTCCCCTGGAGAAAGTCGTTAAGAGGTGCCTGGACTTGAGCAGCTTTGGGTATGAATCTCCTATAGAAATTTAGCATACCCAAAAACTGACGGAGTTTCTTCACGGTCGTAGGCTGCGGATAATTGCGTATAGTTTCAACCTTATCCTGTAGCGGTCGTGTGCCTGCGCTTGAAATAAGGTAGCCCAGAAATGTTACTTCAGACTGACCGAACACGCACTTAGCCGGGTTCACAACCACGCCGTATTTCTGGAGGCGGGCGAAAAGAATCCGCAGGTGGTCCAGGTGCTCTCCTTCTGACGAAGACGCTATGAGTATGTCGTCGATGTAGGCATAGCAGAAGTCTAGGCCACGCAGCACCTCGTCGATGAAACGTTGGAATGTTTGAGCCGCGTTGCGTAAACCAAAGGTCATATACGGGAACTCAAACAATCCGAACGGTGTGGTAATGGCTGTTTTAGGGATGTCCTCCTCGACGACAGGAATCTGATTAAACGCGCGCACTAGGTCGATTGTTGAAAAAATAGTTTTTCCCTGGAGAGCCTGTGCGAAATCTTGAATGTGACGGACGGGATATCGATCCGGCTCCGTCCTTGCGTTCAAGCCACGATAATCTCCACAGGGTCGCAGTTCTTCGTTTTTCTTGGGCACCAGGTGAAGCGGAGATGCCCAGCAGCTTTTTGATGGTCGAGCGATCCCGAGCTTTAGCATCGCGTCGAACTCTTGTTTGGCCGCTTTTAATTTGTCTGGTGCAAGACGTCGCGGTTTGTGAGCGATGGGAGGTCCTGGCGTAGTCTTGATATGATGCCGTGTTTGGTGTCGTAATTCCTTAACTGCGCCGACCGGACGCGTGATGTCGGGAAATTGCAGCAGCAGTTCGTGGAACGTCGATGTTCCGGACACCGTTTTGATGCTCAGTACATCGTATTTGGCTACGACAGCTTGTCCCTGCGTGGTTATGCGTGTCGTGGCGTCGAGTAGGCGTCGATTTCTCACATCCACAAGTAAATTGTAGTATGCCAGAAAATCAACGCCAACGATTGGTTTTGATACGTCAGCGACCACGAACCTCCATGTGAAGTCGCGGCGTAGTCCGAAGTCGAGTGTGAACGTTCTCGTACCGTATGTCGATATGGGCGTTCCATTGGCTGCAGCAAGTTCATACGAAGACCTTTCTTGCGGCCCTCGTAGGTATGAACGAGGAAACACGCACAAGTCGGCTCCGGTGTCCACCAAGAATTGTGTTTTCGTCGTCTTGTCTGTGATGAAAATGCGGCGCGATGTCGTAGGGCAGGTGTCGTCCGTCGCCATTAACGACTGCCCGTCGCGTTTCCCGAACTGGCCTGGTTAAATGAACATGGCTGCCGACATTTGCTTGCGCCCTGGCCGAATGTGCGGTGATACCAGCATACATCTTGGACGTGGCTGCGATCGCGGGACTGTGGTCGTGTGCGAGACCGCGATCTACTACGATGATAATTTATCTCACTTCTAAGTTCGTTCACTTCCCTTCGCATGGCAGTAACTTCCTGGCTTAACGTTAGTGCCAGTTGCCGTAATTGTGTTGATATAAGGTCTATATTC
The DNA here is from genome assembly GCA_949319165.1 of Sialis lutaria. Taxonomy (NCBI): domain Eukaryota; kingdom Metazoa; phylum Arthropoda; class Insecta; order Megaloptera; family Sialidae; genus Sialis; species Sialis lutaria. The sequence goes on along the minus strand of OX439235.1, from coordinate 25,102,187 downwards.
GCGTCCTGGGTTGTGGTTTCCGCGATCGTCGGTCGATGCGATGTTAACTCCATGATAGAGTCCGCTAAGTCAGCGCTTTTGTTGAGACTGAGGTCTTTGTGTGCAGCGAGAATAGCCTGCACGTTGGCGGGTAGTCGTCCGCACCATAGGGTACGCAGCATACTCTCTGGCACCGATGATCCCGCGAGTCCTTGGAGATGGCGGAGAAACTGTGACGGCTTCCTGTCACCCATTTCCTCGAGCTCGAGAAGGCGGCGAGTCTTTTGTTCCTGCGACGTGCTGAGGCGCTTAATTAACTCTGTTTTGAGCGTCGCGTATGCATCTGTTGCCGGCTTATTCACTATTATGTCCCTCACTTCGAGCGCGTGTCGCGGTTCTAAAACACTCATCACATACCCGAATTTTGTAGCGTCAGTCGTTACGCCCGCACTCGCGAAATTCGCTTCCACCATCGAGAACCAAAGTTCTGGGTCTGATGGAATAAACGGCGGTATACGGACGGCTACGCGGTTGACAGCTAACGCACTCTCTTCGTTCTCTGCGAAATTATGTGTATCTTGCAACGCCATGTTTAAAAGTTCTCTTGTTAATCACAATACACGGAAAGCACGATTTACAAAAAAAAAAAAAAATTGTCAGTTGCACTTTATAAAAGTTTGTCGAATACACAAATCACTATTTTTAATTGTCAGTAGCACTATGAATTGTCAATAACACGCGAGAAAAACACAACACGTCACTATGTTTCACGTCGGTCGCGGATAAATTCACGTAGTGCGCGGATAAATCACGTCGGTTGCGATCAAATCACGTCGGTTGCGATCAAATCACGTCGGGCGCGGACAAATCACGTCGGGCGCGGATAAATTCACGTAGTGCGCGGACAAATCACGTCGGGGTCACCACTTTAGTGACTAGTGTACGGGACAAACGATATTAATAAAATTATAACACTTTGTAGTTTTGTATGTATTTATTTATTGTTGAAAGTACAATGATGATTGTTGTAAGTTGATGTAATGTTTTGTAATGTAGCGAGCGCGAGAGTACTGCAGCGAGATGTTTACTGTCTTAAGAGCGAAGACCAAGTATCTGTTTTAGAAAATGAAATATCCTGTCTTAGAATCGGTAGACAAGGATAGCGATAGATATTTAGAGAAGGGGAACATACCTAGTAAACTTGAAATTGGAAAACCCCAAAGAAAGGGTCGGGCGGCTTGTCTTTGATTACTGTAATACTGCACTTAAGGTAAATTAGACGCTAAGCCGACCGGAAATACCCAAGCGTGCGTGTTACTAATAAACTACAGAGGATTAAGAAAGATTAAAGAATTTGTTGAAAAATGTAAAAGTCTAGACACGTTGTAAAAGTAAATAAGTTGTCGGCCAACTTAAATAAAATAATAAAAATAGTACGAAATATTAAAAATAAAATTTAAGAAATTTGAACGTGTGAGATGTCGCGAATGTCGCTACAACACGTTTCATTATTTGTATTGTATAGTATTTATTCTAAGTTCCGACTAATTTCGATCAAGAAAAAAAATAAAAATGAAAAAAACACCCTTTTTACCCCCGTAGGGGTTGAATTTCCAAAAATCCTTTCTTTCAGATCATATTCACGTCAAGACGCTTCGATTAGCACCCCAACGAAGTCAATAGCATTTTTTGTTCGCGAGATTTCGTCCCGGAAAAAAATGACACGTACGTACATACACACACACACACACACACACAGACATTTTTCTGAAAATAGTGTCAATATACTCTAATGCCCTTGAAACATGAAAACATGTTAAAATTTTTGATTTCGATTTTCGGACCAATTACAATAACTTCCTATTGGGAAGTTAAAAACACGAATCTTTCATTGAAAACTTTTTTTGAAAAACTTGAACCTTTTGAAGATATCTAACAAAATAATTCGAGATTTTGAACTTTCAATATTTTTTTACTCCCAAACCATCAGGTTTAGGAAAAAAGTATAAAATACAAAAAGTGTTTATTTTGGTCTAATAAAATTTAAAAAAATATTCTAATTTTTTTTTAACAATTTTTTTTGCTTAATTAAAATGAATTGAAAAAGTTTTAAAATTTTAAAATAAATTTTTTAATAAGTCTTATTAGATCAAAATAAACATTTTTTGTATTTGGTACTTTTTCTCTAAAGTTGATGGTTTCTTGGTAAAAAAATATTGAAAGTTCAAAATCTCGAATTATTTTGTTAGATATCTTGGAAAGGTTTAAGTTTATCAAAAAAAGTTTTCAATGAAAGATTCGTGTTTTTTCACGTAAAATAAAATAACTTAATTAAAACTATAGGTTCCTATTTAAAAAAATGATGTTGACCTTCATATCACCCTGAAAACACCACCTAAAAAAATTTCATCCTCATACGTCTATGTCCCCCTCCAAACCGTGTAACTTTTATCTGAAAAGTTTTTTGATAACAAGAGTTATCCACCATGTTCTATACATCGAAATGTACCAATTTCTCGAGCGCCACCCCTATACGAAATTGTCTGGCGACTGGACTATAATTCTTTTTGAAGTATTTGTGAAAAAATCATTAGTGGATGAGATAATTTTTTATTAGATGAGATGACTTTGATTTTCACAAGACAATATTGTCAGTTGTAAAATTCAAGTCTTTAGTTACAAAAACTGAGATAAGTCTTACTCAGTTGTCATCTGCAGCCCTAATCCTTTTATGTGCCTAATTATTTACTAGTATATTGAAACTTATTACAGAGATTCGTATGTTGGTTGCGAATGAAGCCCTATACATTAAATATGAAGACTTCATGGTCCGCAAAGTATTGGCAGCTGAGGCCGATGCACGTTGGTGTCCTGCACCTGATTGCGGTTACGCAGTCTTAGCTGCTGGTTGTGCGAGTTGTCCTCGATTACGTTGTGAACGGCCTGGTTGCGGAGCACACTTTTGCTACCACTGTAAAGCTGAATGGCACCCCAATCAAACATGTGATGCTGCTAGAGCTCAAAGATCTCTTCGTGCACCATCTGTTAGTGTTAGCCATGATTCGCATGGACAAAGTAAGCGTTCTTTTTAATATTCCTCCAATAATATAGTGGTTTGAAATGTAATAGTAACAATGTTGCCATCTTTACTACTAGTGTCATTTAAACATCATGTGGATGAAGGGATAAAAAATAAGAATGTATTATACCAAATACAAAATATGGGAACTCCTTTGAAATTTGCCAAAATAAATAAGGATATTTGATCAGAATGACCTCTTAATTAATATATGAAACTATCTTTATATTATTTGTAGGTGATGTAAAACCTTGTCCACGATGTAAGGTTTACATCGTAAAGATGGATGATGGATCATGTAATCACATGATGTGTGCAGTTTGCGGAGCTGAATTTTGTTGGCTTTGTATGAAAGAAATAAGAGATTTACATTATCTAAGGTATGTAATAAATTATATTTTACTATCAATCGGCACGGGCGTGGCACGGGTGAACTCTAAGGAGTGCAAGTGTCTAAATACTTTAAAAATATCCTTAATTAATTGCTACACAGGGTTAAACTAACCGGAAGAGATATCAGGAATTTGACAGGGCCAAAATATAGAGGCAATAGCCAAGAAAGTTTGAGAACTGTACCACTGAATACATTTTTTCTCATACGTTGTTTTTTAAGTAACATGAAATTACCCCAAATTGCTTCGAAATGTTATAATCATCTTAAGTAACAAATCACATTGCCGCTGCTAACTGGAATTCTCCATCCCTTTGTCAGTATTATGTATAAGAAAGTCCCATGGCACTCTTGGCAGTTTTTTTTATCAGTTATGTTATATTTAATGTTAATTACTTATGTTTTTTTAGTCCATCGGGATGCACATTTTGGGGTAAGAAACCATGGTCTCGTAAGAAAAAAATCTTGTGGCAGTTAGGAACATTGGTAGGCGCACCTATCGGCATCGCTTTGATTGCTGGTATCGCAGTTCCTGCAATGATTATTGGTATTCCGGTGTGGGTTGGAAGTAAATTGTATGTTCGCTATACGAATCATCATAAGAGAAATGCTGCAGTCATTGGAGGAGTTACGGCATCGGTAAGTTAAAAAATTATACTTGCTTTTGCATGTAAACAATTTAAAATCATAGCATTTTATCAATAGTTTCCAATCTGTAGAAAAAAATAGTAATAATTACAGATAATGGGGTTGGGATTATTTAATAATTGATTTTATACAAACATATTTTAAAATCTTACTTCTACTTCACATCGCATTTTTCTCGAGCACTCATGATTTAATAAAAAAACACTGAGTGTGTACTTATGTACACACGTTAGAAGTTATACTTCTTTGGGATGATTGAAAAATAACTACGAATAATCTTAATAACAATGTTTGCTTTAAGGTAGTTGGTCCATCATAATGTGATCACATTAGGCCATGAGTACATATTTTTTATTTAGAGAAATGATCATGGCAACGCTGTACATTATCTACTATTAACTACTTGTCAAATGATTATATTTTATCATCTTAACTACCACAGAATATATTAATAATTAATGAAATCGATTATAATTCCCTTCAATCCACTTATCATAATTTTGTAAAAAATTATTTCATTATTTCGTGTATTTTTTACTATAATAAAATGAATACGTTGTTGCCACATTGTCAACAATACTGTAATTTATGTGATGGTTTGGTAGTTAAATCTGGTTAGATCTTAATAACGGGATGGTCAATAATTCCAATATTTTGTATACTGTTTTCTTTCATATAAATATACAACATGTCAGTTTTTTATGAAAAACTGACGCTACGTTTAAATTTTATTTAATAAAACGTTACGTTAGTGTGCGGTTAGTCCATATAAGCTGTGTTAAAAATATAAACTTTGAGATCATTTTTCATGACTTTGAGATGGTCAATTTTAATAAAAATGGGCTATTTTTCAGATATTAATCTAGAGAATATTCTTGTGCAATTTAAACAAAATCTGACGAAAACATGTTTACGGACCAACTACCTTAAATATAATTAAAAATTTAATTTAATTATAATATTTAATTAATATAGGCAATACTCTTTACAGTTGTGTTATTTAAGTAAAAAATTTTATTGTCTATACACTCAGCGTTCTATAAAACGTCCATCCACAGTACGACCGTTCCATAGTACAATGTTCTAACAGTTCTATAGAACGTCTTTCCCCAACCCCCACCATAATACCAACACTGTGACTGCTATATTTCAGTGCCAAATTTAAATTAACAAATTGACATTAAAGTCTTCTATGTAGATTTTATACACAAAACTTGTGTTTTGGTGTGACTCAATGTGGAAAATAAATGAAATTCAATACAATTTTCGTTGAAATTGAAATATAATAAATAGTATAAAAAAATGTGTAAGGTACATTTTATTTAAAATTTGATAATTTGAAAACGATTAAAAAAGGAAATAACAAAAATAAATTATTGGCATATGATTGTATAGAAATCTATACATTTTTCATCCAGTATTAAAGCAACGAATAACAATTGTCTAGAGTTCTAGAGTATCAAAGTCGCAAAAGAAAATTAACATTTTATTGGATAAATGTATCTGTCAACTTTTAGGCGTGGTGGTGGGGGCTCCTCTAGCCGGCGTTATGTGGAATTATTGAATTACCAATGGCGATGTTATGTAGAACGCTAAGTGTATATCTATGATTACGCTATCATTTTTTTTGATATAGGCAATACTCTTTACAGTTGTGTTATTTAAGTAAAAATCTTTATTGCTAATTTTGTCAATACGTCATAATTTTTTTGATATAGGCAATACTCTTTACAGTTGTGTTATTTATTCTGTATTTTCAGTCCCGGGCTAGATATTTCACCGCATAAAATTTCGTTACATTACTAATTTCATTTCCGTTACATTACTGATTTCATTTCCGTTACATTACTCAATTTTTACCCTCAACGTCCCTAAAGAAGTATAACTTCAAAAATAAAGCAAAATTGTATTATTAAAATTTTAAATATATAGAATCAATAATAACCGAGAAACATATTTATTGCTTCGTAGTAATTACAGTATAGGCCAGTGTTTTCAGTAGACAAAAAATAAATATGTATACGGAAAAAATCCAAGAGCACTGAATTTTTGTATTCACTTTTATTTAGTCTTTATAAATAAGGTGCCAAAAGTACCCATCAATCTACTGTACGCAAAACTTTTGACAGCCTATAAAAGGTGCTAATTGCTAATAATTAATTTTATATAAATATCGTCGTTGCTATAGATTTTACAATAAAGAAGGTTGTATAACAATGGAAAAATGAGAAAACTAAAAAAAGGTCCTATATAGTCTTTCATACAGACTATAATTTTCGTAGAAACACGATTGAAAAATATGCTCGGGAGCACTCTCATTGAAGGGCTCAAAATTTGAAACACACTGTATCTAATGAACGGAATATTAATTGAAAATAATTTTAATTGATAATAAATGAATGCCTTTAAAATGGTGGTTAACTTTAAAGTTTGTTTAAAAAAATAATTATATTTCATATAATATTTTTTGCTTAAGACATTTCCTTTAACCACTGTTAAAGATTAAATTACCCTCTAAAGCTTAGTAACTGTTTAATCTTTATATTTGATAATAACTATGTTGTAATTATAACCGATAAGAAACATTTACATAAAAACTAAGTGTTAGCACCCTTTATAGGCTATAAAAAGTTATGAATACAATGATTAATGGGAACTTTTGGCAGCTTATTTATAAAGATTAAATAAACATGTATATGAAAATTCAATTCACTTGGAATTTTCCCGTAGTGAAACCTTAAGGGGAATAGCCACTGTGACAGGTAAAAAAATTGTCAATGTTTGGGAATTTTTTTCACAGATATAACTAATTATTTTTGAATCAGGTAATTTTTATTGAAAAATATTAAATAAATAAATAAAGTTATGGCCTCGATATGATGACCAAAAAAAATATTTTTCTCTATGGTTGACTCGAAATTTTGAGAAGGGTTATATGAAAAAAAAAAAAAAAATTTTATCAATATCTATATGAATGTAGGTATCGTTGCGCGTAGCTATTTTATTAACTTCCCAATAGGGAGTTATTGTAATTGGTCCGAAAATCGAAATCAAAAATTTTAACATATTTTCATGTTTCAAGGGCATTAGAGTATATTGACACTATTTTTAGAAAAATGTCTGTGTGTGTGTGTGTGTGTGTGTGTATGTACGTACGTGTCATTTTTTTCCGGGACGAAATCTCGCGAACAAAAAATGCTATTGACTTCGTTGGGGTGCTAATCGAAGCGTCTTGACGTGAATATGATCTGAAAGAAAGGATTTTTCGAAATTCAACCCCTACGGGGGTAAAAAGGGTGTTTTTTTTCATTTTTATTTTTTTTCTTGGTCGAATTTAGTCGGAACTTAGAATAAATACTATACAATACAAATAATGAAACGTGTATTTAGTATTTATTTTTTATATGGGTCCAAACAGCCATTAAAGGGATGAAAACTACCATCAAAATTTGAATTTCATACTAATAAATACATCTAATAATTCATGTTGCCTTGGAAACAACACAATTCAAAATTCAAACTGTCAGATTAGTTTTTCTAAAAATGTACATTTTATTATTGACATTATTAGGATATTAGAAAACTAATATTCATAATACAAAGGGTGAGTTTTATTTCTGATAAATTCCATTAAAATTTTTCATATACATATTAAAAAAAAAAATATTTACAAACTATAACATAGTAATATTAATTATGGAAACAATAAGTAATCAGTATTCAAGTATTGTAAGTCATACAATGTTGGGAAGTTGATTGTGTGGACCTAAAGGATCGCACCCCACAGCATTATACGTTATATAGTTTAATTTTATATCCGCGGGTAAAATTGGATCCGACAGCTAGTTTTTTATATGGGTCCAAACAGCCATTAAAGGGATGAAAACCACCATCAAAATTTGAATTTCATACTTATAAATACATCTAATAATTCATGTTGCCTTGGAAACAACACAATTCAAAATTCAAACTGTCAGATTAGTTTTTCTAAAAATGTGCATTATTTTATTGACATTATTAGGATATTAGAAAACTAATATTCATAATACAAAGGGTGAGTTTTATTTCTGATAAATTCCATTAAAATTTTTCATATACATATTAAAAAAAATATTTACAAACTATAACATAGTAATATTAATTATGGAAACAATAAGTAATCAGTATTCAAGTATTGTAAGTCATACCATGTTGGGAAGTTGATTGTGTGGACCTAAAGGATCGCACCCCACAGCATTATACGTTATATAGTTTAATTTTATATCCCCGGGTAAAATTGGATCCGACAGCTAGTTTTATTTTATTTTTTTACAAAATAGTGATCGTTTGATTTTTTTTTTTCATTTTTAAGACCAATTTTTTTTTATTAGAGTGGTTTTAAAAATAGTAATTATCAAAATTTCAAAAATCGATTATGTGCAACAATAGCTACTATAATTACGAAAATTATTAAAAAAATAATATGAAATCGGTTCATTAGTCTTTGAGGAATCGTGTCAACTAGGTCGAAAAATGTAATTTCGAGATAAACGTGTTTAATGTTTTTGTTATGTCATAATCGGCCGTGCTACCTCATCTCACTAAATTGACTGTAACTCCGTTAATTTTCGAAATTTAAACTCAATTTTTTGTGTACATATTATGAATATACTTTAAAAAAATCTAAGGAAAAACAATTTTTTTTTCTGTCACAGTGGCTTTTCTCCTTAAGGTTTCTGGATTAATATGGGTCATTCTTAGTCAACTCTATCAGAGAAAAACACCAACCTTAGCAAGTCTGGTGCTTGGGCAAGATTAAAAAAAAATTAAGATTAATTTTTGTCCCGAAAGAAAACCTATTTTTGAAAATGATCATTCAACCAGAAACGGAATTTTACTCGTCAGTTTAAAAAAATGCATTATATAAAGTTTTAGAGAATATTATCTACAGTTCATATATCATTAATTTTTTTATCTTTTTTATTAGTTTGCTAAAAAAATTTTTTTGATAAAATTAGGAACATTTACACTTGTACACTGTTTTAAAATACAAATGATTAAGTATTTTTATAATTTTTAATCCATACTTTCGAATTTAAAATACTCAATAACTTATAATCAATAATTTTGACTAGAATTTGTGCTATGTTTTTCATCATCTGCTGTCAGCCCCACCTAAGGCTGTCATTGTATTTACATAATGTTGTTAAACTTACTAAAAACATGAATTTTTATTCATCATTTAGCAAAATTATGTGTTTTTTGAAAACTACACGTATTTAAATTTTTTTAACAAATGACACATATGCTTTCAAATAATAATATTTATCTCTGGATGGACTTATCGTAGTAAATTTTTTTTTTGTAGTTTTGTTCACAAAAAAACAATCTTTTAGGATATTTTTATCATTTTTAGAGTTCCGTACCTCAAAATGAAAAAACGTAACCATATAGTATATAGGATCACAATGTTATCTGTCTGTCATTAATTAATATCAAATACTAAGGTCTGCAGCCTCATAGTTCTATAAAAAATTCATGTTTCTAACACAATGCAATAAAAAGCTTTTCAAAGCGTATTTTGATACTGACAGACTGATTTACTGACTGATCATCAAAACCTATATTTGGCATGAAGGACATGCGCAAGTAAAAGAAACATCCGAAAATGATTAATTTCTAATTCTATGTGATATTATAAACATAAAGACGCCTTGGGAATTGAGCTATTGTCAATAATAAAATTTTTTATATCAATATAGAACTCTCAAGGTGTGAGTTGTAATCGCACATGTCCGTGCGTATTTTTTTTGGAAATGTCACAATTTGTCTTAGTAATCTATAAAATATAAAATGGTATTCAAGTTAATAAAATTTCCAAAAAATGATGGTTTAACTAGACTCATGAGTTCAAAATTAATTTTCACTTTAAATTTTAATTATAGAAGCTATAATAAATAAACAATAATTTATTTTATTTTGTAGCATGCTTTTTACGTTTAATTTTTCATAAACTGTTAACCACAGAATAAAACAGCAATATTTGTTTTAAAGATAATTTTATCTTGTACAAATACATACTTCTAATTAAATATTTAGTCGTAATTGCAGCCGTTTGTGATGTTTAAATAAAAACAAAATGATACCTTTTGTAAAATTAAAATAATATTAAAAGAAAGATTGCTTTGTAGTATTTTATATGAAGTAAAATACTTCCCATTCATTGTCTTTTTGTTTCCTTGTCAATACCCGGAGGATAAAGGAAGCTATTTGATCATTTAAGATAATAATAATTGTTCTTCGATTTCAAAATTTTTATTTATCTTTCCATTTTAAGACAAAAAATTTCTATGGAATCTTATTCTTCGATATTATTTTATTTGAAATAAAAGTAATAGAAAACATAGAATTGAATTTCTTATAATTAGGTAATCTGTCAATCTATCAAATATAAACTGAAGTGCATTGTTTTATTTATTCATTAGACAAAAAAAATCAATTATGTTTTGATAAATACATTCTTTACATGGTATATAATTAAGTGTTTATAATATAATACGTAATAACGATGTATCTGAATACCGATCCGTATTTGTTATGTGTTTATTAATCAGCTAAAGTTGGATCTAACACTCCGTCCGCGTGCAAATCTGCAAGTACAGTCAGCAGCCGGTTTTCTGTTGCTGCATCACCAATGGCCACGTCTACCGATCCAATACACAAAAGTAATGCAAGCAATTGCGATCGTCTATAGTCGGTCTTGAGACGACGATAATCGTAACCTAACTCTCTCTCTATGTCTAAACCCAATCGCTTGCAGCTCATTGTCAATGCCTTCCAGTAACTATTCAGTAATGTTTCCGTGTGACGTCGTCGAATCTAAAATTATGCAAAAAAATTACTATCGAGACAAATTGAATTGATTTGAATTAACGTACTTCTGCATCCACGCTGCTGACTAGCAGTAGAGCTACATCATTTGTTGGCCTTCCATAAGTTGCCATTTGCCAGTCGAGAATAATACAGCTAGTGTTATTGTCTGGATCTTGATTATGTTCTTCTTCATTGCGGAACATGAGATTGTTACACCAGAAGTCAGTGTGCGTAATTAAAGCGTAAGGTTCTTCAGGAGCCAGTAACGAACCTATAAAAATTGCATTTTACTCGGTTATTATATTATTTCTGATAATATAATAATTATGTGAAAGTTTGTGTGAGGTAATCTCAAAAACTATTTGACTGATTTTAATTGAAATCACCAAAGTCTATAGCGTACATTTCATTATGCAGTGACTCAAAATAGATGAACAGTGAATAAATAAGTCAAAGTAAGCGCGTAGTCCATTTAACCCATAAACTAGTTAAATCAAAATTATGCATGAATGTTTTGTAGAGTTTAATTAGTTTTATATAAAAGTCTGCAAAATCAAGCATCAAATCTATCTTCAATACCCATTATCATGGTAACGGCATAAACTATTTAAAATGGGTTTTCAGATTTAACTAATATATTTATCAGGGATCACTTTACTGTGTACAAAACATCAATTTAGGTCATATAGAGACCTCAAGAAATAACAAAGTATCCGAGTTAAAAAAATAAAAATATAAGCAAGAGTGAGGGAATTTTAAATACACATACCTATAATTCTTCTTGTATCTGCGCGTAATTGTTCTAGTGCTGATAAAACTCCAGGTCCACCATTATCCGGTTGCCGACGTAGAAAAGCAGCAAGCTGAGGCATTCCACGCTCTACCAATTGTTGGTACGAATCACTGGCTTTTGCTGTTTGGAACAGAAATGCATATCTGTCGTTTAGAGGTGCTCCACTTAAAGACCGAATCTAGAAAAATAAGTCAATATAGTAAACAATTTCAGTAATATATATCTGTATATTATATATATTTACTTTGTAACAAAGTGATGCAGCGTGAACTTTAGCTACTGCAGAAAGAGCCGCTGCTGCTTGAGCAGATGTTAGCCCTTTAGTGAAAGGTGCAACGCTGTACCCCTTTGCACGTACATCTTCTAAAACCAATGTAGAGCCTCCACCATCGCTGTCGGGGGCGTAGTGAGCCTGTATACACCTCGGAACCGGTAGTCCGTAATAAGTTACTTTAGCTTCGCCAACATCTGACAGTTTTTCCTTTTCAAACGCTTCTAGCTCGGGAACAATCTGTGTGTAAAACTTAATTTCTCTCAAATCAAACTGCGCTTCAGTAACAAAGAATCTACTGAAAGGGTCACGCGGTAATAGTTTGACAACCAGATGTAATGTTTTCTCACTGCTGCCATCAATTCCTGCGCATTCTACGGTAGCAGCCACAATGTCGCTGAGAACACTGTCCGCGGCATCGCATGCCGGCTGCAAGTTGTAAGATGTAACTCTTGTACCGTTACCTAGTTCGTCGCGTGCTACATCTGTGTTAATTATTTATTAAAGTCAAACTGTTCTATAAAGATTGAAAAAGCTATTTTGGATAAACAAACCTTCGAGCCACTCCCTTGTTATGATTGAGGACCATTCATCTCCGTAACTTTGACTACCCGGTGCACCTAATTCGTCCTCGCCACTTGTACTGCTTTCGCTGCTACATTCGGCCGATGCTGACATCGTCGTGATGTTTAAGGCCTCTCTTGCATTAACCTACATCAAGTATCTCCTATTAATTTCCATTGAGATCACTTTGAGGTTAACACTTTGACCTGAAGAACACCAAATATTTAATATTAAGTAAATGTATAATTAATCTCTTAATGTTCTTCTGGTTTCGACTTTGAACAGGTTTATAATTTTAATTGTTTTGTGAAAGAAAGACAGTTCAAACCACTGCAAAAATTCATAATTTGGGACTTAAGATATTTATTATTAGCGTTTTTGGCTATTTTAACAGTAAATTAAAAAAAATCCATTAATTCAGTTTTTCAGTAGGTACCTATAAATTTTGTTACTACACCTTCAGTCCCTATAAATAATAATCAAAACATGCCTTTTATCTAGAATAATCCAATATTTTCCGTGATTATTTAGTTTTTCTATTTAATTAGTTAGACATCGGTTTTATTAATTATAAAATATAATTTTTTAATATAAATAAATAAATAAATTATCATAAATAAATATTAATGCAGTAGAAACATTAGTTAAGTTTCCAATTTAATAAATATTAGCCCTACCTAATATATTTATTTATTTATTAGTTTAAATTGCTGCGATGCACGCAAAACCTTTTTCGATTTTTTAATTAATGAACCCTTGACCTATACCAAATTTAGTTAATATTCTGCCGTGAAAAAATTTACATATCTAGATATTTTAAACATTTCGTATTCGTGCACTTATTATAAGACTTATGCCCGGTATTATCAACCAATTTAAAGCTACTTTAGCGCTAAATGCTCCTTTAAAGTAAATTTGGTGTATTTCAAACATGATTTAAATCAATATTTAAGCTCTGAATGAAAAATTTACATAATATACGTTGTAAATAAATACTACAGAAAATTTAAAATCTATTTACTTAAATATATTATACTTGGATCTGTTGATAATATGACAGTTAGTTAAAGGAGCATTTAGTTAAACTTGATAATACTGGGCGTTATCATTATAAAAGTTTATAAATTATTATACAGGTAGTATTTGATTTACGACGGAAATATATTCCCAAACATTGATCGTAATTCGAAATACATTTAAATCAAGCTTTGATGCAACAATTGACATAAAGTAGTCATTGTTTCAGTTATGTTTTATACAGATGTCGAAATTGCGCATATTTTGATATTAATAAATATTGTTAATAATTTAATTTGGCGCGGTCGTAAGTCAAAATGCCTGTATATTATATTTATTAACAAAATACCTGATCTGCTTACAACATATTCACTGAATCCATTCACTTTCTGTATAGAATAATTACAAAAGGAGACACCCAATATTAAATAAAACTTTTTTTTTTGCTAAATACACTCAATTTATAAAATTTGGCATAAATGTTAGGAACTATACATAAAAATTGAAATAATCGTTATATTGGCACTAATAATAATGAATTTTTAACCTATTTATGTATCGTTTTCCTTCTAACAATGTAAAATTATTGCGTTGACCCATTTATTACTTTGCACTTTAGATGATGATACACACATCGTAGTATGTGTGTCCAGGACCCGTTGTTGGTGGGTGTGTAAGTGAGACGCGAATGTGTGTGTGTATGTTGTGACGGGGCGCACAATTGTGGGATATGCCGGGATATTTACGGAATGCCGGCCGCTGTCAGATTGTAAACGCCCTACTCTACAGGATAAACTAACTCTGCGTGAATTATGGTTCTTCAACGGTGGAATCGCGTAAAAGTAGATCGATAGAGTTTTCATCAAAAATATGTGGAAAATACATTCACTCACACTGTTTTAAATGAAAACCCAGACGTCAATATATTCTTTTGTATTAGGTTTTCATTTTTCTAGTAATAAATCGGTTATTGTCAATATTTTTTTTATCCGATTCAAATGACAACAATTAATCGCACCGAAGAATTTTTTTTTCATATGCCATTTTAGAAATCATTCGTTAGTATTTCGGACAGACAGACATTTATCTAAAAACGTATTTTTCGAGTTTCTAAACGTAAATTCATCGAAATTGAGCAAACAAAGTCGGTCTTCGGGTTTGCGAAAATAAATGCGGAGCTGGAAATTAACTTTTAACCTATTTATGTACTTATGTTCAATAAACGTTTATATGCTCGCTAAAGACGTTAATTCAAGATTCCTTAAAAATATTTTCATTTACACCATAAACAGTTACAATAAAAGGTCCATTCAAAAATTATACCGGGAGTGTAAAAAATGCAGCTATGTTTTAAAGTTTAATGCTTAGACCTTTCAAAATGATTTGTTTTTTATTTCTAAAAAAAATCCACTGAGTTATTGAAGCTTTCAGCTGATATCGTCGTTTTCACTTTATGAGATTCTGCACAGAAAAAAAACTGTATTGGACCAAGAAAACTTTGTTTTGTATATATATAACGAAAACAATATTTTCTTAATATAAGAAACATAACCTTAATCCAACTACGTTATTCCTTCGTTCAAGAATACTATAGTTGATTTAAGAAATTATTGCTTATCTTAAGAAAATATTGTTTTCGTTATATACAAAACAAGGTTTACTTGGTTTTAGAAATCCTTTCTACCAGTGTACAAACTGAACAAATCTTGGTGCTTTGCCTTTAAATTTCCTCTATACGAATTAAAAGCTTGAATTATTGTAAGTTTAAAAAAAAATGTCGACGATTTTGTTCACGCAATGGTATACTTTATTTCTTATCACTAATGTGATAAAAGTAATGTACAGTAGAAACCGGTTATAACGACATCGAAGAGACCGGTCATATTGGTCGTAAAAAGCGGATAGTCGTAATAACCGGTAAAAATGCAATTATATGGAATCCAATTGGACTTTTATATTGAGTCGTTAAAACTTATACGTCGTATTAAATTAACCGATGTCGTTATAACCGGTTTCTACTGTACTTAAGTTTGTATTGGATATTTCATTTGTTTGACAGTAAACATTGTATTACCTACAATTTACTATTAACTATTCAATTGTAAATAACCGCTCTTTATTGAACAAGACATTAACGTTACAATAAAGTATACTTTTAAAATTATAATTGTAAAATTTTGCGGTCTTATGTTTTTACCGATTCAAAAATGATTATAATGAAATGTTTGATGCGCACTGGTATGACGATGTAGTACTGGATCGACCGTTTAACTAAGCATGCGCATCATTCTTCCGAGCATGCGTATTTATATTAATTGTCATAGTTTTCCTCTTTTAATCATTTAAATTAAAAATTAATTATACGGTCGGAATAAAAAAATATTTTATATTACAGTAGAAACCGGTTATCACGACATCGGTTAGTACGACGTATCGGTTTTAACGACTCAAAATAAAAGTCCAACTGAATCCCATATAATTGCATTTTTACCGGTTATTACGACTATCCGCATTTTACGATTAATATGACCGGTCCCTTCGATTCGTTATAAACGGTTTCTACTGTATATGTAAAAATATTATAATTTAGAAGTATCAGAAAATAAATTTTACTACATTTTTGTTTTTACGAACTATTTCTTATGTTTATGGTTTCCCAACAATTTTTTTTTTAAGTTTTTGCTCGAAAGCAAATTGTCTATATATGTCTATAATCGGATATTATTATTTTGTTAAATGTTTTAGAAAATTGAAGTTGGACACAAAAATTATTTACTAAGACAAAAGTTGTTTGTTTTTACTTGTAGATACCGTAATAAAAATTGAATCAAGTATCGGCTAGTATCGCGTACTAACCAAGTTAACAAATACAGTGATGCCTCGCACAAGGGACGCCTCGCATAACGAACGTTGCGCACAACGAACTTTCTGTTCGTTCATTACGCGACTCACACAACGAACCTCGCTTCACACAACGAACTGCATCGTATTTCATTTTGCCGCCCGAACGCTCCTACGTATCACGAAGTCGCCCGAACTTGCAAGGTCGCACGTAGTCGGTGCTCAAACTTAAGGTGGCTACAGACGTAACTACATGCTTGACAAGCATGCTTGATCAATCCGTTTGTACAAGCATATTGTAGCGTGTGTATGATAATTTTGCGCAAGCATTATGATTGTACAATCCGCTTGAAGATTGATTGAATTTTAATCATATCGCTTGTACAATCCGTGATTGCACATTATTGCACAAGCTGTCTCAACGTGTGTACCAAGAACGTGTAGGTTTGTACAAGCAAACGTTAGTTGTGTGTCAGCTGCACATGTGATAACAAACTGCCGCTTGTACAAGCATGCTTGTGCCGTGTGGTGGTGCAGGGAAATTGTGCGTGCTTGTACAAACGGATTGATCAAGCGTGCTTGTCAAGCATGCAGTTACGTCTGTACCCACCTTTACACGAACATGTACATCAACGCGCGTCGGTCGTTCTTTTCTGCACTTAACTCACACACGTGTTTGTTTTAATAAATGTAATTTTGTGTGTGAGGATTTGACCCTGCAAACCTCATTAGACTCTCCTAAATCTAAGTCTGACTAAAAAAATTAAAAGAAAAACGTGTGTACAATCTTTTCTATGTTACAGTACCATATTTTATGCTACAGAACGAATTAAAAATTTTAACATGTATTGTTATAGGAAAACACGTTTCACATAACGAACTTGCTCCTGGAACGAATTATGTTCATTATGCGAGGCATCACTGTATATTGAAATAGTTTGTCGATTAGAAAATAAATGCATGATAATTGTTTTGTGATCTCGGCATCATTATGCATATTCCCATTTTTCAGATTTTCTAACCATTATTTTTAGAGATATGTGGGACATTGTGGGATATAAGGGAACAAAGTATTTTAAAGATTTTTTTGAAAATTTGTTAAACAAAGATTTTTATAAGAACAGAAAGTTTACATATGTTTTCATAAATTGTCAGCTTGCATTTGATATTTCACTCGTTGGGAGTTAATAAAAAATGTTTTTTAGAAAAAAGTATTGTATGTAGGAAAATATACCGAACTACCTCCCCCTCCCTTCACTGTAATGACATTTGATTTCTATAACTTTTTTAATGACATACATTATACATATATATTTTTTAAAGTAATAATAGATTTCTGACCATTGAAAATGTCCATATAAATTTAAAATTCTGCCAAATAAATGCACAGTGAGTGCTTCCTCGTGCTAAATTCAACAAAGGTAGTTAATTAACTAACAATTTTAATAAAACGGGCAAGTGCTTGTTGGGCACGCACATGATAGGGTTCCGTAGTCATTCTACTACGATTTATAAAAAAAGAGTTTTTTCAAAATTTTCGTGACCGAAGGGTTAAAATCAAAAAGTCATTTGGCTTTTATTATTGCATTTTAAGAGACCTATCAAATGACACCCCACTCAATGGGGTAAATGAAAAAAATGTAAGTTCACTATTAAATCTATGAAAGGAGAGTCCAAAATATTTTTGAGAATGTTCGTTATAATTTTCAGTGAAAGTACTAATTAAAAGCTACATTCTGAATTTTTTCCAGATTTTTTGAATCGATAGTTTAGAAAATAGAGGGGGGGGGGCACTGACAGCGACATTAAAAAGCAAATATTTCGTGATTGAAGGGTTGAAATCAAAAAGTTATTTGACGTTTTTTTATTGCATTTTACGAGACCTATTAAATGACACCCCACTCAATGGGGTAAGTTGGGAAAAAATGTAAGTTCAATTTTCAGTCTATAGAAGGGGGGTCCAAAATATTTTTGACAATGTTCGTTATAATTTTCAGTGAAAGTACTAATTAAAAGCTACATTCTGGAATTTTTAAATTGATAGTTTAGAAAATAGAGGGGAGGGGACGCTTTTTTAATGATTTTGGAGAGTAAATACATCGTGATTGTAGGGTTAAAATCAAAAAGTTCTGTTACATTTTTTGTTGCATTTTAGGAGACCTTTCTAATGACACCCCACTGAATGGGATAGGTGAATTTTTTTTTTTGAAAACACTTCATTTTATGAAAAGGGGGCCTAAAAAATGTTGTTTTTTTTTCAAAAATCTTATCATTTCTGTTTTTGGGTCATTAATCTACGACCGTATACCAAATTTCATCTTATTATCTTAAAATTTTTGAAGACGGACGGACGGACGGACGGACGGACGGACGGACATGGAGAAACTATAAGGGTTCCTAGTTTTCTACGGAACCCTAATAAACGCTGATAAAATATTCACATGTATTTATGGTATTTTTCGACGGTATTATGTACAATACTTCCATTTCCTTCAGAACATGGAAGTAAAATATAGGTTTCCATTTGAAAAATAAAATTTGGCATGGTTTCCGGCTACACCGGAAAGGATTGAAAATAAAAATTTCGATATTTAAAAAAAATAAACCGCCCTAGTCGGCACAAGATTTTTTAGGGTTCCGTAGAAAACTAGGAACCCTTATAGTTTCTCCATGTCCGTCCGTCCGCCTTGAAAAATTTTGAGATAATAAGATGAAATTTGGTATACGGTCGTAGAATAATGACCCGAAAACAGAAATGATAAGATTTAAACAAAAAAAATAATTTTTTTTAGGCCCCCTTTCCATAAAATGAAAAGTGTTTTAAAAAAAAAATTTCACCTACCCCATTGAGTGTCAATCACGATGTATTTGCTCCCAAAGTCATTAAAAAAGCGCCCCCCCCCCCCTCTATTTTCTAAACTATTAATTTAAAAAATCAGAAAAAATTCCAGAATGTAGCTTTTAATTAGTACTTTCACTGAAAATCATAATGAACATTGTCAAAAATATTTTGGACCCCCCTTTCATAGATTTAATAGTGAACTTACATTTTTTCATTTACCCCATTGAGTGGGGTGTCATTTGATAGGTCTCCTAAAATGCAATAATAAAAGTCAAATGACTTTTTGATTTTAATCTTTCAGTCTCGAAAATTTTGAAATAATTTTTTTTATAAATCGTAGTGAAAATGACACTACGGAACCCTATCATGTGCGTGCCCAACACGTAGGTACTTGCCCGTTTTATTTATACATCATGATACCAATGTATTGATGAACTAGCGGAATCCCGCGACTTCGCTCGCGTAAATTCGAAACTAATTAGAACCGTCCATACGTGATAGGGATGACATATTACATTTTTTTTATTGATTTTTATTCATTACCTATAAAAAAACGTAAATATCTCGGATCTTTGTTAAAAATTGTAAAAACTAACCCCCTGAGAGTAAACATCCGTTTCCGGTTTAGTGATGGTTTTCATAAATAGGAGGTGCACATCTAGAGTATACAAGAACCTTAAGTTTAAAATTCCATGTTCGTAAGTCTTACAGTTTTGGCTGTAGAGCATTCACAGACACACACAGACGTCATTGAGACAATGGTGGTATATGATTCAGAGAGCCTCAAAACATGTAATTCCGTTAAAATCTTGAGTTCGAATTTTTTCGTGATCACTATACTTTATTTATACAGTACAGTATGTATAAAAAAGTAAAAAGCAATGCAGTGACAGCAGATATTTTTCTTTTATAGAGCTGATGAAAAAAAATAAATTGTGTTTACTTTTCATATTTAATGATTATTTATGAGTGTAATCACTATTATTCTGATTTACAGATTTTAGTAGCACCAGTACTAGCAGGCCTAGCTGTAGGTATCGGTGTACCGATATTATTATTCTATGTATATGGTGTCGTACCTGTATCATTGTGCCGCTCAGGAGGGTGCGGTGTATCAACCAGTGCCAGTGGAGGTTTCCGACTTGAGTTTGATGATGAAAATGATCTTGTTAGTCAGACTAGTGTAGCTTCAAGAAATCCAGGTATATATACTATAATATTATCATATTAACAATGTAGTTTATGTTCCCGAAACTAATTCTTATCTTACCTATAAAAACTTTAGTACGTCTGGTACACGGAAAATAAAGCCAAAACGCTGCACTTTTTGATTGGAGTATGCCATTTTCTGTGGTCATACATAAGGTCAAAAGAAAGATTTTCAAATAGGAAGCAACTTTAAAATCCATGTAGAACGCTGTTATATGTGCTATCAAAGGTAACCCCCACCGGTGTTATAAAATTAGCTTTGTCTCAGCTTCTAGTTATCCGATTTCAGTTTTCTTTTGTTTATTTTAAAGTTCTTATTGAGAAGATTATTTTTTGTCATCATTCATTTTTCTCTAAATCTTAAAGGACCTCCACAATTTTCAATAATCTGAAAATTTCACTTTTATTACGAACTTAATTGTTAGATAACTTTTTTATCGTTCCCAATATCATTTTTTTATTTCATATAAAAAACAAAGACAATTTTTTCAGCGTTCTATTGATATCAAGATAATACTATTTTAAATACCCCAATCAAAAAATGCAGCGTTTTTTTTATGTACCAGACGTACTAACTTTTATAATTGTAATAATTAAGTTATACCACAAGTTACGTTTTTTTGACTTAGGTCGCATTGCATTCGTATACATTTTCAATTACCGTTATTCCTTGTCTCTTTCGCAGCATGATCAGCTTATAGCAGATATTTTGCAATTACAGCGTAGTAACTAGTCAACAACCTACTACAAAATACATCCAATTTAATTATGTTAATTAGTTTTATTTTCAGATACAACATCTATGGATCGAGGAGGAAATTTATCAATTGGAGAAGCATCACTGGCAAGTAGTGGTGCAGTACCTGCAACCGGAAGTCATAGACTTGAAGTGTTGGCAGATGTAACCACTGCGCCGTTGCATCATCAACAACGCCACAGTTTAGAAAGTGAAACGGCAGATGATGCTGCATCAACTCGGGCTCTTGCTGGTTCAATACTTGGATATAAAGTAAGTAATCAATATCGGGGATACAATCTGTTGAAGTTATATGAATTTGTCTTTACTCAGTAACGAGCATAGAAACAGCACCATTAAAAAAAAAATTATAGCATTATAATTTATAACATTAGTGAAAATTAAAAAATAGAAGGAACAAGCATTTTTTTTATTAACTTGTTTTAGGTATGGTAACTGACGTATTTACATTTCCAACTATTTTCTTTTTATCTTTTTAATTATACAGCCTAAATACCTACTAATAGTGGTTAAGTACATTACACCCTCCGTAAACAAAATAAGTTGCAAATTCTAAGCTCGCTACTCGCAGTGTGCTTGAACTAACTTTAAATTCAAAATTAATTGACACTAAAAATTATACCTTATTAACGCTCTTGTTAACTTCCGTTAAATTGAATTTCCGTTAACTTTAATCCGTTACATTGGTTAGTTGTTGACATGTCATTATTTGTTTGAATTACGCGCCATGCGGGCACACCGGCGAGGCGCTGTTGCTCAAAAGAGCAATAATCTAGATCCGAGAAACTCTTAAAAAAAACGGCCCTGTTGATTACTTGCTATGTGCCAGTGAACACAAGTTATTATACCTGACTTTTTAGCGTTTGCGTCATTTTTAACCGACTTCATTTAGAGTTTATCTTTTTCATCCATCTATATCTATAAAAGAGTTTGTCCTTAACCACTCACTCACTCACTCACTCACTCACTCACTCATATATCAACGTACAGCCCAAACCCCTGGACCTAGAAACGTGAAATTTCGTAGGTGCCTTCCTTTTATGATGTAAGCACCCACTAAGAAAGGATTTTTCGAAATTCAACCCCTACGGGGATAAAACAGGGTGTCAAAGTTTATATAAAAAAATATTTTTTTTGTTCGTATTTAATTGAAACTTATCGAACATACTTAATGAAATAATGAAACAATTATTTCAGCATTTCCCAAAATTTAACCCCTGGGTTAGAGGGTTGGAAAGGGGAGGAAAATTTTTGTAAAATATTTTTTTTTTGTATTCACCGAATTAAATACGGCACAAGTAGGTACTCTACAAGACAAATATCAGTTACGAAAATTCAACCCCTATGGGAATGAGGGGGGGGGGGTAAATTTTTAATAATTGTTCATGATTTTAAAGTAAATTCGGACAAATTAATATTCAATTAAAAATGAAAGTTCGATATTCAAGCCCTAATAGCATGGGACGGGGACGAAGATGGATTTAGATATGTTTATCTGCATATCTGCTTTACTTACAAAGGTAAATTCGGGCAAAATAGCGAGAGTAGACAAGGAGTTAGTTTTTACAATTTTTAACTAAGATCCGAGATATTTACGTTTTTTATACGTAATGAATAAAAATCAATATAAAAAAAATATGTCAACTTCTATCACTAATGGAGAGTTCTAATTAGTTTTGAAGTTTACGCGAGCGAAGCCGCGGGATTCCGCTAGTATTTTATATTAGCATAGTAAGTAAAGTAAGCATGAGGAAGGTTTAATTTAAGATAGAATTTAGGTGTATAATTTAATTCATTTAGGTTTAGTTTAGGTGCGTATATGCTCTGCTACCCGTACGAAACCAGGGCTGGTCGCTACTGTCGCTTGAAATAATTAAATTAATTAATCTATCTGCTTATTTTTGTTTTATTTACCTATGTATACCATCCCAAAAGGCGCCAAAAGCAGTATACGTTTTAGATGGTTAACTTTTAACGGTTAACTTTAACTTTCATTAAATTTTTGAAATTTTAACGCTTTAACGATTAACAAAGTTATCTTTTGGATTAACTGTGCCCACCTATGTTTAAAACCGAAAATAAAAAATATGCTTGATCATTTTTCACAACTTGTAATACTTAGCTTTTTTCAGGCAAGTGAATCTAGTAGTATAACAACAGACGATTGTTCTTCAGAACGTGTTAGATTTGATGATAATGTAAGCGTCATTGGTAGTTTTAATGGAGCAAGTAGTTCATCACGCAAGAGGGAACCTGTGAAAGAGGATGTGACGCGACGGCCACGCAGTACAGCTTCAACTACTGCTGTGTTGCGTAGCTTGTTTTTCCATTCGACAGATGAATCTACCGGACAGTCACCTGTACTGCCAGCTATTCAAGAACCATCTTTAGGTATATCGCTTTGCCCTGATAGCATTGCCATTGACGTATCGACCCCATAATTTTAAACCGCCTTTCATATATTCTGTTTTTGTACAATAATATATTATAATAAATAAATATGACATATATTTTATGAGTTTTATTTAATATTTTTAGAAATCACAATAACTACACTAGGTGTTCAAATTACAAGAAAACCATTTTATGTAAAATAAATATTTTAATGATTTATTATTTTTAAGTTAAAATTCTCAATTACACACCATTTGTGCCAGGACTTTTCAAAGAGATATGACAGAGAATTTGATGAAAATTTGAGCATACATTCATTATTTATTTAAAAATATATCTGTAAATTTTCAGAATGATTAGGAACTGCGTTTTTTAATAAAAAAATGATATGTAATTTCGTATTCTTCAGAGAGAGACACACCTTGCCTTCACTTTTACCAACAGGCACTTACCCGCATTGTTCCCCGCATTGCCAGCCCCATACTCTATAGCAGCGATTTCCAAAACATTTGAATTTTATTGTGCTATGATGTGACTTAACACTACAAAAATTTACATATTTTTTTACTTTCTTTTTTAATTTTATAATTGAATTACATTTCAATTTGCAAAAAAAATCTGAAAAGTAGATTTCAATCTTTAAAATGTAACTTAATTTTTGCTGTTTTCTAGCCATATTTTAAAGGCTATTATTGTTTTGTTCTTCTCCAGAAAATGTTTTATTTATTAATTATATTTTTTTCCAAACAAAAGTAATTTTCTTTCAATTAAAAACTTGAATTCGAACTTGAACCATAAAAAAGTAAACGGATTTTGAACCCAAATAGTTAATTTTATTTTTGGACCTCGAAAATTTTATAAAAATCTATTTTAAAATTTTTGTAAACTGAATTATACGTTTTTCTTGCAAATATGTACTCGTATGTATTGTACAACATAAGAATCGTTAAAACCGATACGTCGTATTAACGATGTTGTTATAATCGGTTTCTACTGTATTTCCAATTGTTACATTTGGCACTTTTTAAAAACTTTCAACATTTGAACTTTCGGGCCCTCTATTTTAGTTCACAACGGGCAACTATAGAGGCTATAGAGCAGTGGTCCCCAACCTTTTTGTACCTAAGAGCACATTCTAGAATACCGGTCGGGAGGCGGGCACCATTTATTTTTTCAAGGTGCCTGAATCAAAATCGCGATAACTAAACAATCGCCTAAATTAAAAAAGTGAGACATTTGTCTCGCTGACTTTTTTATGGAAAATTTTGTAATCTACAAAAGGCATTTTTTCATATATTTCTTAGTTCCTACGTAAGTCGTGACTGGTAAAAAATGTTATTCTTAAAACTTTGAGCATTGTTTATATATTGTTGAACGAATTTAAGCAATATTTGATGTAATGCACAAATGTTTTTTATTAACAAATCTGCATCAACAAAATATTTTTTATTTATCTTTAGAGTAAGTGATTTTTGTAATTGCGTACAGCCAGAAAAAGATTAAGGTTACATATTTTCTGGCTGTACTTTACGGTATACGTTAAATTTGAGAGAATGAATATAAAATGATATAATATATTTATAAACAAATATTTTTTTCAAATAAATTCGCTTATATTTTTCTAATTAATTACTAAAAATAAAAAATAAGTTGCATAACAAGTTATTGAAAATTTGAAAACTTATTTTTTTTATCGTTCAGTCAGCGGCGGGCACTCGTAAAACAGTCGGCGGGCACAATGGTGCCCGCGGGCATAGGGTTGGGGACCACTGCTATAGAGGGTTGCCACTACACTCATCGCTTGAATTACCGGCGTTGTTGGTAATTCAACCGCTTGAATTGTCAACGTAAAGAGGGGCCCCCACCACCATGCCAACCTCAACATTGATTGGTGAATTGAAATTTCGCGCAGAAACACAAATCACGGTACACTCATCGCTTGAATTACCGGCGTTGTTGGTAATTCAACCGCTTGAATTGCCAACGTAAAGAGGGGCCCCCACCACCGTGCCAAGTTGATTGGTGAATTTAAATTTCGCGCAGAAACACAAATCACGGTAGTATTATGGAGGGGATAGGAGAAAGCCGGTAAATCGCGCGTTTGGCCCGCCGGTAAATCAAAGGTTGGTAAATCAAGCGATGAGTGTATACACTCATCTCTCGATTTCGAAACCTTCGATTTCGCAACCGCTTGATTTCGAAACGGGCCAAACGCGCGATTTGCCAACCTTCACCAATCCCCTCCATAATACTACCGTGATTGCTATCTCCGCGCGTAATTTAAATTCACCAATCAACGTTAAGGTCAGCACGGTGGTGGGGACCCCTCTCGACGTTGTCAATTCAAGCGGTTCAATTACCAACAACGTTGTGAAATCGAGCGATGAGTGTAGTTATTTGTAGGATTTGTAGGTTATTTGTCGCACCTTCACATATACAGTACGTCTTCTGTGCATAATAAAATTGTTGATAATTGAAATGAAAGCAGTTATTCAAAGGGTTTCAAAGGCTAGTATAGAAGGTATGTATATATGTTCTTTGTTATACAAACTAATATTTCAATTATTCATATTTTTTCTTTTAGTAAATAACGAAACAGTAAATAGCATTGGAAAAGGGTTATGTATCCTTTTAGGAATTATGTACAACGATACGCCACAAGATATGAAATATATGTGTGTAGAATATCCTTTTTTGGTAATTGAAAATTACTTTAGTAAGCAGTAGTTACTTTCATTTGACAATAATAGTCAGGGTATTGCAGGTTCACTTTGGTTGTGTTGTGAAGTACAAGAGTGTGTCACCTTAGGTGGGCATTCACTCGTTAATCCGTTCATTGTTAATTAACGAAGTTAACAAAATGCTTAACGGATTATCTTTTAAGTTAACTACAAAAAATGTTAACGCTTTTGTTAACTTCTGTTAACTTTAGTCCGTTATATTGGTTGTTTGATGACAAGTACATAAGAAAGTTGTCAAAAAAGCAAAAAAAATCTTCAAACATTTTGGATGGTTAACTTTCGTTAAAATTTCAAAATTTCAATTAACTTTAACCTCCGTTAACTTTTCGATTAACTGTGCCCACTGACTCTACGAGTTACTCCACAGCCCTTCCAATGGAATGTCACATATTCTCCAAATGGGCTGGGTATCTTAGTATGGTGTTAAAGGGAATTGTATGATCCATTTATAATCTATGTATTAGGTGTTGGAATTAATTCGTAACGTTTTTTGAGAGACAAATAACAATTTATTTTAAATGAAAATAAAAAAATAGATTAATGAAAATATTGCCCATCGTTTGCCACAACTCTTTCCCATCTTTCGGGTAGGAGACGGATACCCTGTCAAAAGAACGCTTCGGTCCTTGAATCGCACCAATTTTTACAATCTTCATAATAAGTGAAATTCTCCTCTGAAAAACACTGAGCCATCGATCGGAACAAGTGGTAGTCCGAAGGAACAATATTTGGAGAATACAGCAAGTGGATTAGGACTTTCCATTTCCGTGTTTGTAGATATGTTTTCACTGGTTTTGCGACGTGCGTTCGAGCATTGTCGTGCAGCAAAATAACTTTATCGTACCTTTTACTCTATTCCTGTTTTTCCTTCAATGCACGACACAAGCGCATAAGTTGTAATCAGTAACGATCTCCAGTGATGATTTGGTTTTAACAGTTTATAATAAATCACACCCTGTTGATCCTATCAAATACAAAGGAGGAGCTTAGATCCATGAATATTATGTTTTGCAACTAATGATGATGGTTGTCTGGGCTTAACCCATGATTTTCTACGTTTAGGATTGTCATAATGTCCTCATCAGTAACAATTCGATGTAAAACACTTTTTATTTTGTGCACAAATATCGATATATTTAAATAATTGCAACTTTTGTTATTAAAAATCAAAAAATAAGTAAAAATGACACCGAATAACACCTGATTTACGATAAATTTGTTTCTGAAGGTAAAAACAGAATAATGTAATACCCACTCCATTTCTCATAAAACTCTACGAATTAATTCCAACACCTAATATTATAATCATAATTTTTTATGTGAATTTTGGCTTGTAAGCAATCAACATTTCGTTGTACATTGCAGTGAACATCTCTACTTTTTTAGAGCCTTGAAGATGTTCACTGCAACGTGTGACAAAACATTGTTTGATATAACGGTCAATATGACACGATTTATACCCAGAAGCCAAGATTTATCTAAAGATCAAAATTTGAATCATAATTTTTATTTTCAGTATAAAAAAAATTCTCAATACGCGATTGTTTGAAAATGAAAATAAAAAATGGAATGAAAGTGTGGTATCTAAGAATTATGAAGTTTTAGTCATCAGTCAGTTTACATTATGTTACCAATTTAAGGGTAACAAAATTACATTTCATCATGCTATGGAAACTCAAAAGGCTAAAGAATTCTACGAACAGTTTTTAATTGAATTAAAGAAATCATATATTCCAGATAATGTTCAAGGTAATTTAAATTTAATGTGTAAATAATCCTTATACTTTTATTGATTTTTAATTTTAAGGTTGTCCTTTTGGAGCGCTCATGCAAGTGAATATTGTTAACGATGGACCCGTTACAATAAATGTCGAATCATCATGTCAAACAACAAAAGATGCAAAAGAAGAGGAAAATTGATTGAAATGTATTTAAATGATTTTTTAACGTATTATCTTTGATAGTATACCAAGTTTTATTTATTATAATTGAAATATTAAAAAATCTAACCGCAATAAATAATTAAAATCGCATTTTTATTTTCTTATCTATAATATGTATTAAACTCTCCAACCGCAGGCGACGTGGATATTGTGTTTTACTTATTCTATACAATTCCATTCCGCGGGGTACGCTATTATAATTTTTATGATATTTAAGCTTCGGCCATCACCAAATAACTGAACCCCAGCGCAGTATCCGAATATGCTTACGAGTACTGCCATTCGTCAAACCTCTTAATTAAATTAATTTTTCCGCGCAACCTCGTACAATCAATTTTAAGACAGATGTTTTTTATACATGCCCATGCAGCCATTTGAGGGATATTTTTTTTGTTTTCCTATGTGTCTCTCATCACACCCCCCCGACATTTATTTTCGAGTATATCTTGACAGTGGCTTCACTAGTGGGGATGTCACCCGGGGCGAAAATCGAGAATATCACCCCCCCCCCCCCAATAAAATAAAAAAGTCAATAGGATTTATTTTTTGCATATTAAGCGGGTGTCACTCCTTGTGAATTTTTAACGACAGAATTATTATTTTTTTAAATAAATTGGACGATTATTACCCCTTGGACTATCAATTACCAAAAAAAGTCAATTTGTTCAAATTTTTTACACGTTTTTCTCCATGGAAGCTTAAAGTAACCCAAAAAATGTGGTATATAGGCTTCATTTTTTAACATACGATACGAATGTTATCCGGATAGGTGTCACTCCTTGAAGGTTAAAGCAAACGATAAAAAGGACAGTAAGTTTATTTTTTACATATGGAATGGGTGTCACCCCGTGAAAGTAAAAGCAAACGATAAAAAGGACAATAAGTTTTATTTTTTGCATTTGGAATGGGTATCACCCCATGTAGGTTAAAGTAAATGATAAAAAGGGCAATAAGTTTTATTTTTTGCACATGGGATGAAAAATATTTCAAGTAAAAAAGTTCATATGAATATGATGTGTCCGGAAACTCTCCGTGAGGGTTCTCACTACAAACCCCCTAAATATTTTGTGTAAAATTTGATACTCGGTTACGTATTAATAAGTTAATAATAATATTAATTATTATTTAGACCATAGGTGTCCAACCTTTTGACCCTCGTGGGCCGCAGAGCGCCAAAAAATACCGAAAAAGTTTGTTACGGGCCGCAAAAATATTTGAAGACCTTTTTTTTTTACTTGATTAATTTATTTATATCTCTGTATAGCGTATATACACTATCTATACTTTATAACACAAAAAATCTGAAGACCTTTTTTTACCTGATATCGTTAATTATTTTCATATTTTACTTTTTTTTTATCTTTATATTATATTTTTTATCTTTATATTTTATATTAAATCTTATGCGGGCCGCACGAAATGTGCTCGGGGGCCGCATGCGGCCCGCGGGCCGCGGGTTGGACAAGCCTGATTTAGACCAAGGATGTATGGAGCCAGTGGCAGGGGCGTATACAGCTTAACCTCTCGGGGGTGGTCATACAGAAACAGCACTGATTTTGATGTTTTTTTTTACTGTTCGTTATATCAAAAATGATTGTTTTCATAATTAAGTTTAATTAATAATATTTTTTAATATTGTTTAATAAATTAACGATGCTATTTTAACACAAAAAATTATAAATTAATATACCTACGGTAACCTACGACCTACATATACTTACATATGTACATATTTAGATTTAAATGAATATTTATTAAATTTTGCTAAATTGATCGAAATACTCTTATTTAAGGGTTGAAAATTTTAGATCACATTACGGGCACTAATTTTGATTTTACACATTTTGCTCCGAAATTTCGTATCCGCTTGCACGCTTATAAAATAATAAACGTTTGCCGTTTTAAAAATAATTATTCAATTTTGACAAAAAAATATGCATTTCCGTGAAAATATTGGAAAATTTTTGTATAACTCAAAATTTTTGTGATATTTATTCAAAAAACACCTCGAATACGAATTTTTAACAAAAATGTCAATACATTTACAAAAAAACTAAAACAACTTGGAAAATGACAGGATAATTCCCGAAAAATCCTTATTTTGATAACGTATTCTTAATCAGCGACCCCCAAAACCCATGTAAAATTTTCTCGTTGAAAATCGGACATAATATAAAATATGTATATGAAATCGGTAAATTATACAATTTCCAAAATTTGTATAAATTGTTTTTGATTTCAAATAGTACACTGTTAAAAATTTCTTTGGTAATTTTACTAAAAATGTATGGGAAGTTTTTACGCAAAACAAAAAAAAATCAGTTTAGTAAATTTACTACACGGATTGATTAAACTCAATTTGGGAAAATTACAAAACATTTTATGGAATACACTAAGCGGTAATAGAAAATTTGGTTTGTAATTTTACTATACAAGTTTTGTAACTTTATTAAATAAATTTTACAAAAAATGCTTAATAGGTTTTAACCCCCCCCCCTCCCAAATTTGTCGATATGCATTGTTTAATTTAATAACTGATCCATATAAAAATATAATTTTAAAAATTTACTTTACTTTTAGTAAATTTACTAAACTGATTTTTTTTATTACTAAATTGTTTTGCGTAAAAACTTCCCATACATTTTTATTAAAATTACCAAAGAAATTTTTAACAGTGTGGCATAAGAAGGTTGATTTGACAAACAATGTTTGTCAAATCACAAACATTGTTTGTAAATTGACGAATGGTTTTGTAAAATCACAATGTGTTTAAGGTTTATAACATAAAGATTGTAAAATTACAACTTATCTTAGTAGGTTTACTCACATGTCTTGGAAAATTACACAAATTGTATTATAATTTCGTATTACCATACACTGATTTGTAATTTTACTCATTTTTGTTTTGTAATATAATAGTAATTTTACAATTTTTTTTACAGTGTATGATATAACGAACATTAAAAAAAACATCAAAATCGGTGCTAATATCGACTAATAGCAACATACATACTACATACATCATATATGTATAATTTAAATACCTAAACGTTCAAAAAATCTCAAAATATTTCATCGTTTAGTTATTGCGAAAAATAAAATATACAGAACATGATTTCACTTATTCGGAAAAATTCGCTGATTTAGTAATCTGTAAATCAAAATTTATTTAAAGCTGTTGTTTGCGAGATATTAGTTAACAAACATTTTCTTGACTTTAATTTAAATTTTAATAATCAGTATTTGGAATTTTGCAATAAAAGGTAGTAGTGAGAGATACACAATGTGGTAACTAGAAATGAAGTCAAATTAATTTCCTATAACTCATATAAAATAATTATTTTAGCAATGTTCAAAATTAATAATATTAAAAATAGTATGTCAATCTTAATTAACGAGTTAAGTAGCTAATTATCATAATAATACAAAATTAATGTACAATTTTTATTCAAATGATATTGTAGTTAAAAATTAATTAATATATAGTGATTTATTTAAAGTTTCAGATTTCTTCATAATATCTAGTGTATCTTTTTCATTCTTGGGGGTGGTCATGACCACTTCACCACCCCCTTGTATACGCCACTGGCTAGTGGGCCCTTTGACTGCCGCGGCGAGTTGCCCCACTCCGGACAACACAAGAGCTATCGAAGGGGTCTATGACAAAAGGCAGAATCCCGAAAGGCAGACACGGACAAAAGGCAGACATGGACAAAAGGCAGACATGGACAAAAGGCCGACAAGGACAAAAGGCAGAATCCCGAAAGGCAGACATGGACAAAGGGCAGAATCCCAAAAGGCAGACATGGACAAAAGGCAGACACCCAAAAGGCAGACATGGACAAAATGCAGACTCCCAAAAGACAGACATGGACAAAAGGCAGACACCCAAAAGGCAGACATGGACAAAAGGCAGACACCCAAAAGGCAGACATAGACAAAAGGCAGAAAAAAATTATAATATTAATAATATCTTTAAGGGGTGAGGGGCTTATAAAATACCCCCTACCTTCTCAAAAAAATATATCGTTAAAGTAAATTAAGTAATACAATATTATTTTTAGGGAGGGGCATATTGCATATACCCTCCCCCCTCAAATAAATTATTCATTTGTATTAAAAATTGTCTGTCTTTTGTCCATGTCTGCCTTTTGTCCATGTCTGCCTTTTGTCCATGTCTGCCTTTTAGGAGTCTGCCTTTTGTCCATGTCGGCCTTTTGGGAGTCTGCCTTTTGTCTGTCTGCCTTGTGTCCATGTCTGCCTTTTGTCCTTGTCGGCCTTTTGTCCATGTCTGCCTTTTGTCCGGGTCCCCTATCGAAGGTGTAGTGTATGTAAACTATACTCGTATGTACTTGTGAGAAAGAGAGAGTAAATTAAGTTCGTGTATGGAAATTGTGATAGACAGTATAAAACATCTGTAAAAAACAATAGATATTAAGTTACAATAAGACTTCGATCATTTGAAATTTTAATAAAACGGTGTGAAAATGAGAAAAGCGTCACATCTAAATAGCGTATTAGATGGGACCCGAACAAAAGGCAGACATGGACAGAAGGCAGACATGGACAAAAGGCCGACAAGGACAAAAGGCAGACACGGACAAAAAGCAGACAGACAAAAGGCATATTTGAGGTGGGCGGCTTATGCAATATGCCCCCCCCCCCAAATAATATTGTATTATTTAATTTACTTTAACGATATATTTTTTTGAGAAGGTAGGCGATATTGAATATGCCCCTCACCCCTTTTGTCTGCCTTTTGGATGTCTGCCTTTTGTCCATGTCGGCCTTTTGGGAATCTGCCTTCTGTCCATGGATGCCTTTCGGGATTCTGCCTTTTGTCCTTGTCGGCCTTTTGTCCATGTCTGCTTTTTGTCCATGTCTGCCTTTTGTCGTATACCCGTATGTATCGAGGGTAATATTTATGTGTTTAAAATATTTTAGATTCATTTTTCGTAATTGTTTTTCAATAACGTCTAATGCGGCGTTTACACCGAGAAAAGCAATAAACCCTATATATTTTTAAATACGAAGTATTTTAAAGACACGATGTTTCTGTTTTGTTTTTTCGGTGTAAACACCGCATAAGAAGTATAACTTCTAACGCGTGTACATAAGTACTAAGTACACTAGGGTGGGTCAATTATTTTCACTCCATGGGCAACTCGCGATACTGGTACTATGGGCCATAACAAGTATTTTTGCCAATGGAACCATACCTAATACCTATAAAATCATTTTCGAACTTGCCGAAATTTGTATGAAGATATTTTCCAAAATACTCAAAAATCGATCTATTTAGTGCATTTCGAATGTACAAAAAAATTATTGAAAATAACCCAAAAAACCTCCGTATACACATTTTAGTACACACACCCATTATTTTTTTTCCAAAATAACTAATTTGATCAACATCAACATATTATGTATTTCGTTACATTATATACCATAATGCCAGCAAATAAAATATAATGTCCGGTATCATAAAGGGGCTAGCAAATTTGCTAGTTAGCAATCACTCTCAAAAAGATGCCAAAGTTATATGACAGTTCTCTTGGAGTTTCATGAAGACTTTGACAAGTTTCGCGCACGCGTTGTATGTAAACACCAACGGTATTAAAACAGTGGTGATATGAAAATTATTTCGTACGGTTAGAGTCGCCAACTGTGTTTAAGAATATGTTGAAGTATCATTGCTCTAAATTTCATAGTTTAATAGATAGGTACTATCATAAAATTAATACCTCATTTGAGAGTGCTTGCTAGCTAGCAAATTTTACTAGCTCCTTTATGATATCGGACATAAGACATCTAGTTCCGAGGGCGGTTTTTGCTATTTTAAGGGGGTTAAGGATATGAAATATATTTCATGCGTATTTATTAAATATTTATAGTACCTATATTAACTCCAGGGTAGTTTTATTCAGTATTTGCTTGTTTTTGAGTTACTTGGAAAAACCATTCAGATTCTCAGTGATATAGATCTAGAGGCCAATTACTCAAAAATTTAAGCCTTTCCAAAAAGTGATTCAGCATATTTTGTTGGATATTTAAATTTAAATATTTTGTTTCAATATTATTATAGCGTCAGTTGCGGTTTACGAGATACAATAAATTATTGCTAGGGCTGCATGCCGAGACGATACTTTTCTTGATCTCGAGTTTGAAATGAGAGATTGATTGTGTAAAACAGGTAGGGTTTCCTAATGTGGTCTATGTGAACTGCCTGGGAGTTTATGGAAGTTTGAAAGGGGGTCTTATTCCTTCAAAAGAGGTCTACGTGTAAAAAAAGTGGGGGACCCTTGGTGTAAAACGTTTCAAGTTTCAAGGTCACTTAAAATTAGTAGAAAAATTAAAAAATTAAAAATACAGGTATGTATTTAAGTTTCATTTTATCTGACTACACAGTAACGTAGTTACGGAGTGGAAAGAGATCATTTAAATACATTATTAGTTGAAATATTTTAGCGAAGTCTGGTTTTTGTTTTTAAACATTTATTTTTTATGTAAATAAAGTTTGTTAGTAAAGAAACAGTTATAATACGATATGTGTACATTTTAGGAAATGTATTACTTGTTCTAGTGTCGCAAATTTATAACCAAAAGAGCTTAAATATGTGGCGCACCGGTTTGCACCTGGCGTTACCCATTTACAACAGTAGACAGTCTCATCTGTCATCAGCAAGTTTGCTCACCAGTGTCATACCTAAACCTTTGTATAATTTATTAAACAAAATCCACCTGTCCCTTGTCACCTGAATTTGTCTTTGTGAAATCTCTAGGTCGTATCCTTATTATTAACCTTTATTAATACAAATATTTTGTTTTCAAAAATATTACATAAAAATATTTTTAGATTACAACGGAAATACAGTAGAAAATGGTTATCACGACATCGGTTAATACGAGACGTATCGGTTTTAACGACTCAAAATAAAAGTCCAACTGAATCCCATTACTGGTTATTACGACTATCCGCTTTTTACGACAAATATGATCGGTCCCTTCGATGTCGTTATAATCGGAAAACGTATATTCATTTGAAAAATAATTAAATTATTTATTTATGAATAAAACAAATCATTGAATATACCTACAAAATATTTATATTTTAATTCAGAATATACAGGGTCCTTCAATAGTGCGTCCGGCAAACCTAGCGCACTTCCCGTAGGAGATAGAAAAAAAAGTTTCGTACATAATATTATTGGTTTGAAAAGATCAACGTCGTAAAATTATTTTCAATAATACAGGGTGTCCAATTTTTGCACTGTAATAAAAACAAACATTTTTTTAAATGGAACTCCCTATAATTTTTTCAGTATTCCGATGTCATATTTTAACTTCCACATTATCATCTATTCATTTTTTGATTTAGTGACAGTGTTGCCAAATTATAAATTTTTTTCCGAAAAATAATCCATAAACAGGGTCAACTTTAAAAAATCGTAGCGACCTCGTTTTTTTTGAAGTGATTGATTTTTTTAATAATAATATTAGTCCCGGTAAAGAGAAACATTTTGATAATAACCAATTTGAATTTAGTTATACAGGATGTACATAAAAAAATGCCAAAATTTGCAAAATTAAAAATGATAAAACTCATTTTTTTCAAATGTGACTACCTTTTTTTTATTTCGCTATTCGATGGGTTTTTTTCTCCTTTTCAATTTGTATAGGAGATGTCCTATGTCTAAACCCCATAGTTTCTCAGATATTCAATACTTTTAATAAAAATAACCTTTTTATTACACTTTTATGCACCGATGTAGGCCGTGCTGATGAAAAACACATGCCGGCGAATTGATTTGAGCCTGGATGAAAATAAAAGACATTTACAACACTTATTATGGTCTTTTATCTTTAATGTTTTTTCAATTTTGAAACTTTTAATTAAAATAAAAGAAATAATTTTTTTACATAAGTATTATCCGTTTTAATAGTACGTCTGGTACATGAAATAACACTGCACTTTTTGATTAGGGTATGCCACTTTCTGTGGTCATACATAAGGTCAAAAGAAAGATTTTCAGATAGGGAGCCACTTTAAAATCCGTGTAGAACACTGTTATATGGGCTATCAAAGATTGTCATCCGATTTCAATTTTCTTGAGTTTATTTTAAAGTTCTTATTGCGAAAATTATTTTTTGTCATTAGTCATTTTTCTCTAAATCTCAGAGATTCTCCACAATTTTCGAAAATCTGAAAATTTCACTTTTCTTACGAACTTAATTGTTATATAACTTTTTTGTCGTGCCCAATATCAGTTTTTTACTACATATAAAAAAGAAAGACAATTTTTTCAGCATTTCATTAGTATCAAGATAATACTATTTTAATGAATAACTTTTTTGGAAATCGTGATTTATGTACTTTTTGGTTATTTGTAAAACGTGAGCAAAATGCTCTATACGCGATATATAGTGCTCGTGTAAGTTTTAAAGGCGCGAGTGCTCGCGGGTTAAACACGTAGAAATATAGCAGTCACGGTGGTATTATGGTGGGGATGAGGGAAGGACGTTGGTTAGAACTATCGGCACACTGTATAACGGAGCGGTCGTGTAGTGGATGGTCGTATATCAGAGTGCTGAGTGTATCTATATGCTTCGCCCTAGAGAAAGATAACCGATGACGTTTGTTTTAAACGATTTTGAAACTGGAGGTCGTTGACTATTAATGCATTCGATCGTACCTATATTCGTTTATTATGATTTTGATAACAATAACAAATGCAACACATATTATCATTTGGGTAATCTGAAATCAATATATGTAGTTAATTGTTAATAAAACAAACGACTTTAATATTTATCGATGTGTTTTAGTACAAACATTGGAGAATCACGAGGCGTATAAATATAGCTACTTGTCGAGCGTTTCGTCCAATTTCATTTTAGTGTTATAGTCAACATTAAGGTTACTGTCACGTTCGGCTATTAGAGTTATTTTAACGACTCGACAATTACATGCGAGATTCGAGAGGCGGTGGAAAATGGTTGGATTGCGAAGCAAATTATAGCTGAAAGGTTGTGTAAATATATTACGTAATCTACTTCAAGCCGCCTCTCTGTTTGAATATACAACACTTTACTAAAGGAAAATTTTATTGACAAAGTTGTATCAATTACAAACTTAAGACAGAATTATTAATTTCACTACGAATTTGTATAATTGAGTTAAACTGACTTCCCTGTATCATCCCGTGCTTAATGATTATCAATTTGCATTTATTTTAGAATGAAATAAATTAGTCCATGTTCTCTGTGTTAGATGGATTGTTCTTCGACCACATTTAATAATGTTTTTATAGCAAACGAATAGCGACTGTTCAAAATAAAAAATAAACAAAAGCCACTCAGTTTAGTTTAGGGCATATCATTATATCATTTTTTATATATTTTTTTGTTTTCTTATATGGTTATAAATGGATGTTTACTCTTAACATTTTTTTCGAATTGTTCGAATTATGTTTAAATCAGTGCGAATTAGAAAAAATGTTTTAGATTAAAGATGTAGAGAATATTATAATTTATAATAATTAATTATTTTTTTATATCTATTACCAGTTAGCCATACATATTTTTTGTTTACTAACATAAGTACAGGGTATAAGAAAGTCCCGTGACACCCATGACAGTATTGTATTGTCTCAACCATAAAGGTATAGTCTCTCTACCTTCATGGTCTCATCCAAATCGGTGAACTTAAAATCGGGAATTTAATTGCACTTGTTTCTATGGCAACATGAATTTATTGGTATTTAAAATTAAAATTTTGAGGGTGATTTTCATCTCTTCAGTGGCTATTTCGACACGTTTATGAAATAAGTGCCCCTTAGATTGGACTGAACTACAAGTGTACCAAGTCTTATCAAAATTGGTGAGATACTACTCACTATTCAGATGATAATTGGTACAAAATTTCGAATATTTCCGAAACCCCTTTGCATCAAGTTCAATAGGTCTGGAGTACTCACTGAGACAAACATTTTCCCCAAAAATAATTCAAATCGGTACATAAGTATTTGCAGTAAATAATTCAAATCGGTGCATAAGTATTTGCAGTATTTATCGTGAACGAAAGAAAATTCTACATCCAGACACGAATATCAGCTATGCGGAAATCAACTTTTCTTTACGTTTTGAAGTTAGTACAATCAGAATCTGCTCTTATCTCGGACAAGATTTTTCGACGGTATTACAATACTTCCATTTCTTCGAACATAGAAGTAAAATCAGTTATCCGATTTTAATAAAATTTTCTTATTCTGATTAACTTTCTTTAATATAATTTTGTTAAAACAGAGCATCACTTAACTTGAATAGATATAATTTTGTCTTTGTAATTAGATATGAAATCCTACTTTATATTGACAAATTCAACCCAGGAACACACTATACATGTAGTTGCAGACAACGTCAAGACTATTGAATACAAATTTCTCTATTTCTGTTTGTTACAGTTCGCCAATCGTTTTCGA
This sequence comes from Sialis lutaria, assembly GCA_949319165.1. Taxonomy (NCBI): domain Eukaryota; kingdom Metazoa; phylum Arthropoda; class Insecta; order Megaloptera; family Sialidae; genus Sialis; species Sialis lutaria. Next base: position 25,063,385 of record OX439235.1, on the reverse strand, counting down.
TGTGCATGTAAAGTGCTAAATTATCATCCTAGCTCGTTCAAAGGGTCAGGTATTGAAATCATTATCGTCCACATATTTAATGGTTATGTTAAGATTTCTAGGTGTAAGATTATTTCTTTTATACTTTTTTGTATTATTGTTGGAGTTTTGCAAACCGCAAATAAAAAAAAAATCGAAACATCGAAAAAATTTCAAATTGATTCGTTGAATTTTCACGTGTATTTTATAATTGAAATACACGTAATATAGACAAAATAGAAGTTAAAAAATTAAAGTTCAAAATGTTTAAAAAGGCAGAAGTTTCACGAAATAGACGTAGCCGCACATCTCTAAAAAATCTGTCAAGACATACACGGGTATCGGTATTTGCCATAATGGTTTCGAAGTACGTACCACATGGATTGTTTGAAGCCACTTACAGGTGCATTTTTAAGTTAGAAAAATATTAAAAAACAGGAACATATTCTACTACCTAATTGAGTTCTACATTTTGGCAGCTTATAAAGCCTAGATATGAAAATAAAAAAATATATATACGCACCTCCCTATTTCTCCAAAATTTGAAATTGTATTATTGATTTAAGTATTTGTCGTTGGTAGTCTCACCTAAGCCCAGTTACTAATTTTTAGTAACCGAGTAGTTACCGAGTTAGAGAGGGGGGGGGGGGGGATAAATTTTTCCTTGGAACCCCTGGCAACTTATTAAGTTAAAAAATAAAAATATTGATACCCCTCTTGGTATACAATTTGTCTGTGTATTTTTTTTTTGCTTGAAGCCCTCTGGAGGCACCATTTTTAATTTAGAAAAAAAATAAGAAAGATAGTCGCGACATACACCACATCTTTTTTAAATGCAACAAAAACAAAGAACAAACGAAAAATTTTAACCACGCATTAGACCAATTAAACATAAAAACACAAGAAATGGAAGAATTTTTAAGAAACGAAAAATCATACGACTCGATATTCGCCTTCATCACAACCACGAACTTGAAGATATAAACTGTTAGAAAAGTCACCTATTGTGTTGTAAACCCCAAATCCATGGACCCCGGCCATACTGTTTGTAAAATCTACCATGAGCGGCCCAGTGGTGCAATCACTTTTCCATATTGTGTCCATGTGTTTAAATGTTAAATTTTTTTTTAAAATCGAACTGGTTAAATCAGAAATGAAAGGCCAATAAAAAAAAGAAAGAGAGTCAGATTATACTTGGTTCGCATTTTGACGTGCCACATGTCTGGGTAGAAAAATCATTTGTATAGTTTTAGCTCCTTAGCGCCCCCTCTAAATTTTTTCCCAGAAAATTTTACACATTTTACTAGACGGTATCATTTTACATGTTCAGTAAAAGTTTCAAGCTTCTATATAGTTTACGAGCTATTTTGCTTTGACTGAAAAGGAGATTTAGAATTGATTAATTTCTTGAATATTTTTGTTTGTATTTTTTTTTTAAATAAATACAACATAAATAAAAGATAACAATATTCTGTGTAACTTGTATTTAAAAAATATTTTTTTAATATGCACCGTTTAAAAGTGTCGACAAGTGTTGAAAACAGTATTTTTCAAATATGACGAGAACGGTGAACTTTTCGAAAAAAAATGTATTTTACTAATTTGTAGTTGAGATAAATTACTACAAAAACGAGCATACGGGTTTTTATGTAGGAGAAACCGTTCATGAACTATAAAGAATTATTTATAACTTCGCGCATTGAGCATAAAATGTAAAATGTAATATAAAGCTGCAGCTTAAATATATACAGGATGTTCGCGGGAACCGAGTGATCATTGCTAACTTTGTTATTATTGGAGCTCGAAGATCGGTTAAATGGGCAAAGTATCTGTATTTTTTCCGGGATGAATAATGGCGGTGTCAAAAAAACAATTGAATGTTAAATTTCAGAGATATATTGAAATATAACATTTTTTTAAATGGAACATCCTGTATATTATTATTGAATTTTGTAGCTGAGGATGTTTTCTTTATAAAAGTGTAATACATGTATGATGGTAAAATTGATAGAAAACAAGTTATAACAAGTATAAAATTAATAGAAAATATCGAAAAATAGTGTGCTATGAAGATTTAATAAAATACAAACAAATGATAAAAAAAATCAAAACAATAATTTCAGATATTTGTGTCTTATTTCGCAGATTTTTAACATTTTTCAGCATTATTCATAAGAAAAATAATAAATTATAATAATTATTTTTTTTATTTATCAATTAAATTCAAAAACATGAAAAATTTGCGAACAGATGACATAAAAACCTGAAACTATTGTTTTAAATAATTTAATCATTTGTTTGCATTTTATTAAATCTGCATGGCACACTATTTTTAGATATTTTCTATTAATTTTATAATTGTTATAACTTGTTTTCTATCAACTTTACCATAATACATGTATAACACTTTTATGAAGAGAACATTCTTAGCTATAAAATTGAATAATAATATACAGGGGTTTCAATTAAAAAAAATGTTATATTTCAACATATTTATGAAATTCGACATTCAGTTGTTTTTTTGGCATCGCCATTATTCATCCCGGAAAAAAATACTGATACTTTGTCCATTTAACCGATCTTCTAGCTCCAATAATAACAAAGTTAGCAATGATCACTCGGTTCCTGCGAACACCCTGTATATTCCACATAACCAGTAAGATCAAGATTACTCTTTCTGTTTCATAAGAATCGAAAGTACATTAGTTGACAATACTTTTGACAAAAATTAACCAAAATTACTACATCAGAACAGAGCAAAATGGGGTCTTCAAGGTACGCGACCCTCGCGCAATTTTTTAAGCACAATTTTCCACTTATCTATTTAAAAAAATCAAAATCTATTGCAATATAATCATTTGGCAGACATCTATATTTTTATGTCTATTTTTTCTGGGCTATAATACTTATCGAAGTAAATAACGACTTTCTGGGTAAAACGAGTTTTCGGGAATTAAACGCATCCGATATACTTACACAGAGGCGTACACAGAGAAAAAAATCGGGGGGGGGGATTACTGATGCGTTCAAATTTTGCATAAGGTTAAGAAATGGATGAGAGAATAGTGCAGAAGACTATCAAACCTCGTAATTTTTTTCACTTCACATTTCGGGGGGGGGGGGGGGGGTTGAACTCACAAAACCCCCTTTGCGTACGCCCCTGTACTTACATACGTATGTATAGTAAAATAAAATTACGCACAACTGTGTGATACCATAACACAGCTATGTTATAGCTAAACATTTAAACCTCAACAGTCAATAATTTGCTTTTAAACTACTATTTATTACCAAGGCTAGCAAACACTTAACGCTAGCGGACCCTTGTGGCAACCGCACGAACCTAACTCCACTGATTTATCTTGTAGTACCTCCCAAAGTTTTAGCGGTGATTGCACTGCATAATATATATACATTTGATCTCCTAGGGCATTCAATTTGCTACGGAGACTGTAAATTCCGAATTACCGCGACCGAATGCCCGATTTTAATTTTTAATCTTGGAACCTTTCAAATATTTTTCTTCGATGTACCTCAGTATGTTTATATCTATTTTGGGAAATAAAATGCATGTATTTGCGTTTCGGCAATACTATGGTATTTAACTACATATATACGATAAATAAGAATGTCAATGACAATGTACATAATTGGGGTCAATTTTCCAATAACCCAGGTGAATAAAAAGTAAGAAAAATTGATACAACCTAAAATATTAAGTAGACGTTCCATACCGTGAACCCGATCGGGCACGGTACCTTCCATTGTGTAAATCATGACTCCTTAAAGCTCTGACATATTTGTACAGCTGTCATTTATAATAGAACTGATTGCGCCCGCGCCGCACAGTGGGTTAAAATCACACATTTTGCGCGAAACTTCGCTTCAAGCCAATTTTCAAGCAATTTTAATATAATTACTTGCATTTGAAACGTAAGTAGTTGTAGTTTCTGAAAATTACCCCAAGAATAATCAATTCATCCTCTTAATTACCCTTTCATCCCCATAAATCTAAAAAATCGATCAAACGATAAATTAATAAATCAAGTAAAATAATATATACAATTACAAATATATAAAAAATAATTTTTTCTACAACCGTGTTAAAAAGTAGGCTTTTTCTTTGTCATTTCAGTGCGTAAAGTAGTACTTTTGCGCTCGCTGTGCGACAAAGTTACTTTTACGCACGGCGAGCGTAAAAGTGTTTCTATAGTAACAGTAACACATACATTTTCATATATTAATTTGGATTTTGTCGGTAGTAGATTTGAAATTACCGATTTTGCAGCTTCCGATATTTCTGGCGGCGTGTAATTTTCATTATCACTTTCCATATTATCCATATTATTATAAAATTACAATAATAAAATCACAGAATAAAATACGTGAGTGAAAATAATCTGAATATAAATGTCAAACAATAACAAGATTCATTTGTTTTTTCAAAATTTAAGTACTTGATTTAAATTTCAAGATTAATAATTAATATGACAAGTTATTATTATTTTATTAAAAAATCATTTTACATTATTATTAATATTATAATAAGGTTTTAGAAAAAATATTGTGTGCACCTCGGGTGTAAAGTGCGTTTTTCGCACTCGTGTGATTGTTAATCTCGGCTAGCGCCTCGATTAACAAACATTCCCACTCGTGCGAAAAACAGCCACTTTACGCCCTAGATACACAAATATCTATATAATTACTATTGTAGTATGTGTAAATATGTATGAACATATCTACGTATGTACAGGCTGAGTCATAAATTCGTATTTCTTCGATGTCTCATCTATTAATATTTAGAGAAATTTTGATATTATAAGTAATAATACACATCTTAACTTACATATATTAAAATATATAGTGTGGCCCCGAAAAATGTGTATCAATACATTGTGAGTTGATAGTGAGTATCTCTTCGATATCTCATCTTTTTCGTTTAATCGATTTTTCAGATTTAAAGGGATGAAAGGGTAATTAAGAAGATGAGTTGACTGTTCTTGAAATAAAAATTTACGTGGGAATTATAAAATATTAAAACCACAACGATATTTTTTATTTTAGTCACCTACGGCCGGTGACGGCAACCCAAAGTATTCATAATGATTATGTCGAATATATAAATATGTGTAATCGTTCATAGAGAAGGGAAGTTTCAACTTGTTAAGGTGCAGTATGTAGAAAACATAATATGAACTTCATTCCATTTTTGCTAATACGTAATATATTTGTAAATATAAATGCTAGCGACAAAAATACATGGCCACTATAGGGAGCCACTTCATACAATACATCAATTCGCTTGGGTTAATAACAGTCAAAAGAAAATAAAAAGAAAAACTTTTTTATGGATAGTGTTAAATGCAAGATGATACTGGGGGAGGGGGATTTCCATCCAAAATTTCCTCTGATTTCAATACTGTACACGGGGCCTCCAAATTGAAATTTGGCCCCACACAGTTGCAAATTAAAAATTCCGAGAAAATAATGTTGAAAATTGGATTTTAACGTTATATTTGAATTACTTATAAAACATTAATGAAAATTTTTATTCAGTCTCGTTTTAAGTTCTAAATATGAGTGCAATATTAGACACACTGTCCTTTTATGTATGAGACAAATATAAAATATCGTTACAATGGCATCATGTAAATAAACGTTCAATAACGAACCATCTAGTCTTTGTTGACTGAATCTTGCTTTGTCTGTAGTTCATGCATTTATTCAAAAGATAGCTTTCCTGAAAAGCGCACGCGCAATCCATGAGGTTTAATAAGAGAAGATAAATGCTGATCGTAAAACCATATATGACAACATGGTTGCATTGCAGCGTTGCTAGTCATTCCTAAATCACAAAAAAAAAAACAGACCGAACAATAGATGCATTGTGTTTGAATGTTGGTAAAGAGGATAATATGTGATCCTACATTCTGTACTTTAAATAATTAAATAAATAAAGAGTATGATAGAACATGTATATCAAATTATTTTAAACTTTTACCTATTATTATTATTTTATATTCTGTAATGAATTGTCAATCGTTTTAATATTTAAATTTAAGTTCAATAATTTATCGTTAACAGATGATTAATTTAAAATGAAATAAAGTTATAGACTTATATTAGAAACACAACGTGATTTACGGAAAGTTTAGAATAAGCTTACTTATTTAATTCTAAGGAGGACATTATATGTTACTCTCTTCAAGGTCAATTTAAGGTCAAACTTAACTACCAACCTTTAAAATAAATTCCTATGTTTTATTAGAGAAAAAAATCATTTTGTTAATTGCAATGAATATTTAATTAAATATTTCAGACAAAAGATAATTTAAATTTTGTGAAGTAATCTCTTAACATAATATATCTAAATTATCAAAAAAAAATGCAGAACATTTTACTACATAAGGTGTGTGGACTATGAAAAGCCACCTTAAGGAATAAACAGTTATTATTCCTTTATTTACTGGATAAATGAAACAAACAAAATATTAAGTAACACTTTGTTTTATTATGTAACTTATAAAACATTTTTTTATTAAAGAGTTAATGATCATTCATTAATTCAAAGTTTTATTAAACTCTTCCTATAACAGGGCCAATATAAAGTTTTAACTTAAAACTAACGTTGTGACAATCAAAATATCTGCTTAATATCTAACTACATAAAAAGGTCTTTCATTAAAAAAAATAAAAAAAAATAATAGTTTATTTACTTGAAAACTTACGTTTTGCTGTGAGTGCGAATTATAATTTTAACCTCGACGACCGAAGTCAATAAAAGATGAGACGGCACAGACAAAATAGCGGCCTGAGTGAATCGCCGCCGTGTCTGTGTTCTTGAGTTCGATGGATGTTAGTGTGAGTAGAAGGAATTTGTCATCGTATGGCAATAACTACGACTTTTTAATAATTGGCCTTACAAGAAGCATGACCTTCCATGATCCACCCACCTTATTGTTAGTTTAAAAAGTTAATTAAAATATTAACATGGGCTCTTATGGCAGAATGGTATATTGATAGTTAAATTACATGGTCTAATCACCGACACAAAATTTGTAATTTTCACAACACATCAATTACATACCTAAAAAGCTTCGTGAGAAATTTGTCCCATAATCAGTAACTGAGATGTGTGATAGTAATAATTAATAATTAATAACAGTTTTTCGTACGGAAGTGAATGTTTGTCACTCAAGCACCAGCCGAGACTCGAGTAAAACACATTTTACGCACGAGGTGCATACAAAATTTTATCTACAACCCGATTATAAATTAACAATAATACAATATAGCTAACTATCTTAAGCCCCAAAGAGTACAAAATTACAGGAGACGTTTCATAGGGGTCTGTATTTTGTCCTTGACTATTATGTACGATTACTTTCTCAGGCTATCCATACCTGAAGAACCCAAGATCATATAGGATCCGCAGGTCATGTGACGCTGGTCAGTGTCGTGAAATACAATGAGGAAATCGTTCGAATCTGTAATGAGATAGTGACAATCATATAAAAAATATCAGCTATTGAACTCTAACCAGCAGCGCATAATACAGAGACAATCCTTATCACAGAAAGAAAAAGAGGGAAACCATTACGCTTTCGGTAGGGAACTACGAGATCGAATCAAAACTATCCATTAATATATTTGGGGGTTGTAATTGATGCAAGATTATCTTTTAAGGATCACCTTGATCACGTCATTTGTAAGGCTGTAAGAGTTAACGTAGCACTTACGTGTATTATGCTGAATATTGGAGGACCAAGATATACCCGGAAACGTCTTCTAGCTATAGTTGTTTAATCTTTTATGGTGTATGCAATTCCTGTCTGGGCGGACGCTATGGAAGTAGCATTGCCCAAGAAAAATGTGCGTTGCAAGTAATATGCGCGTATCGTACTGTATCTCAACAGATGTCACTAGATCACTGTGACCTCGTAGTCACTTGCGGGATAATGATTAACAAAAAACCGTCTAATCAGACGGCAACAACGTTGGAGTGATACCGAGGTGGATGGACCTACCATCTCATTCCGAACATTCGACTATTGATTGAGAGGCAGCAAGGAGAACTTGATTTTTACTTGACGCTGGTGCTCACTGGTCACGGATGCTGCCGAGCATATCAATACCGGTTTAAACACGACGACTCACTCGACTGTCAGTTTGTGGAGTACCTGAAGATGCAGAACACTAGTTTTCTACTGTTAGAGATTCAAATATGCATGTAGTGTCATGGAAGACATAATTGGTCAACATATAGCTCCATACAACATACAACATTATAGAACATACGTTGCTCTGAAAAAAATAGTTGGGTAGTTCAAGCGTTTGCAGCGAGGCGTGGGCGAATGAGAAAGGAGTATGAACTGAGTCCCTAAGCTCTAAAAAGAGAGGGCTGATATGACTTCCAACAAGAAGGATCAGATGTTATCGCTTTCCCATGATGTAATGCTTCATTACGATTCATGGAATTGGTAAATTGAGCACAGTGAGGTGGATTTAGTGGGTAATAATTCCACACTACCAAGAAGTGCGAATTTCTTGGTATCTATGATACCCTTAAAAAATAATGACTATTTAAGAACGAGAAAAGGCCATCAAAGCGGCCTATGTAGATTTTTCAATTTTCTAAATAATATTAATTTATTTACGAGATCTTTGAATATTACTAATTTTTCTCTAGAAATATTTTGACGAGTGTATCAAAGCCACGCGTACTTAATTGCTATCTTTTATTACTAGGGACCCAAAGCGTGCCATATTTAGATAGTACCTAATTTATAGTATTTTACATTCGTTTTAAAAATATTAATTTATTTCTATTCGAGTTTTCATAAAAAAAATATTTCAAAGTTACTGTTTTAAATGCTGACAATTTAATTTAAGTTAATGCCATTTCCAGTAATATTACATATACAAATTGCCTTAATCTCAAAATGACTCGGGTTTCAGTTTTCGGTTGCAGCCTTGTTTGTATATACAGAGAAACCTGGATTACTGAAATTTCAAAGGACCAGTTATTTCATTCCACTTAAAGAGGTGTTCCATTTACCCAGTTATAGAGGCGCAAATGTAGAAGTGCGACTTCAGTACTCGTATGAATTTTAGTTATAGAAGTTTCCCACTTATCCAAATCCCACTTAATCAAGTTACACTGTATTATATTATACTTATACCATTATTTTTAATATTTTACAAAAGTGCAAAAGAGCATTGTGAACATTTATTTACATATTTTTGCGTTAACGTATTCAATGATATTCATTGATGTTATTTTTTATGTTAAATTATTTTATTATGATTTTCAATATTAAAGGTTAGTTTAGGTTAGGTTAAGAGTTTTAGAACAAACCGATACATAAACGCTATTATTTATATGTGGTAATCAATAAATATTGATGGTGTTATAATTTTTATTCAGAATAGTATTTTCATTCATTTTCAATTTTAGAAAAAAAATAACTAAATTTAATTTTCAACCAATACAAATGACCTTTTTATAATAGTTTCCTTTCTCTACGAGTTAAAAAAACGAGATTCATTCAATAACATTTCAATCATTGACCGTTCGGAATATCTCACAATTAAGGAGAGAAAAGGAAAACAGCGAATAGACACAATAGATAAATAAAATAAATAGACACAGTAGCGCACCCTTACGGAGCTTGCGTGCAATCTCTCTCGTACCACACAGTAGCAGTGAATTTTCTTCAGTCGTCGCTGAAACACGTTCCGGTACGTGTGTCGTACACTTGTGGTGCATATAACAGGCTTGCTCGTGGGATTGCCACACTAGCCACACTCCTTTACACGCGAATACTATAACAGCAGTGATTGGTGGTGCTACGCTGTGTGAGTGCGTACGTAACGTCTCGGGTTATTTAAAAGTTTACAATTTCATTGATAGTAATTTAACATTTACTTACTTTACCATTATACCATAATTATTAATCAACGAAAAAAAATCGTTTTAGCGCCCCAAATTAATGTATACTATTTTTTACGTTTACATTTATTGTTATCTATGGTTTATAGTATTCTAAATTCAAATTAATGTAAAAAAATGTTCAAATAAATATGTGAGTGGAAAGTATCTGCACAAAAATAAAAAATTCAAGTTTTAATATATTTTATCGCTTTTTTTTCGTAAATTAAAATATTAGATAATTATTTTACAGTAAATATTTAAAAAAATATAAATAATAATAAATTAAATTAAATTAAAAATAAATAATAACAATACATAAAAATAATTTGATTTTTTTTAAATAACGACTTTTAGACTATACATTTTATAATAATTATTATTTGTCATCTGGAATATTGACTGTTACAATGAGATCATAAAAAACAGATTCATCGATTATTTTGGGACGCTAAAATGATAAATAACCCAAAAAATGATTCTTGTATTCAACTATAATAGTAACAAATGAATATTCCGTAATTAAAATTCCCTTAATAGTTTGTGATCTATTGTAAATGTTTTTTAGATAAAAATTAGTTCAAATAATTATAGAATGTAAACGTATTTACCAATTAATGAGTACAATACCGGACTAAAATCGTAATATCCATATGACGGTATTTTTTTATGATAAAAACTCGGATAGGTATCGGTATAAATACTAATAATACTTATTAAAATATGTATGTATGTCTGTTTTATTTTTGTCTGATATAATAAACAATTTACATAAGAATAAAACTCTATCTGCGAGGTATCAAATCATTATGATTTTAGATTAGTGCTAATAAATGTTTAATAATGTAAACGCTATGGTTTATATTAGATAGGTACATTTATCACCATTGCTTTTAAATCACTGATTTCTAATTCATATGCATACGTCGAGATCATTCATACTATACCAGTTATTACAATTGTCAGTGGGTTGTAATTTATATTTAATACTCCGAAAATAGTGTTAGTTTAAGTACTTTGTAAAAAAATTGACTACTTTTTTATTGGTTTAAATGATCTCTTAACTATTCAAAAATGATGTACAAAAGTTCTTATGTGGTGGAAAATTTTCTAAAGGGTCCAAAAAGTCAATTTTTCGAACGAAGTCAGCGCCGTCTTGTGGGTAATTCAAGTGCGCTCGAGTGCGGCTTTCAAACATAAATAGCGCTTTTCTCGAAACCATGTTTTTTGAGCTGGCTGTACTCCTAGCGCCTTCAGTTTTCAGTAACTTTTCAGCTGTTGCTTAACAATAACATTTTCTAGTGCAGGGCGTACGATTTTTTTGATTGATATAGTGTAACCGATTTTATATCTTATTTTTGACAAATCTTTTCGAAAAAAAAAATAGTTCAAAACGACGCCATTGTTTTAAATCAATATTTAGAAATTCTCATGCCCTTTACTTCGTTTTAGTATATATTTTAAGAATCTTATATGTTTTTTGTTTCAAATAAAAAATTGCGACCTAAGGAGTACAGCCAGTGAGGTCAAAAAATGGATTTCATTGCGGCAGCTGCAGCGACGCCATTTTGTTTTTAAATATTTTTTTTAGAAAACCGTGTATAATAATGGATAAATAAAATTGTCTCACTAAATTTTGATAACTTTCTTTAAAAAAATTGAGAAAATGATCCTTGATTCGGCCATATGTACCTACTTCGAATAGCGAATATTTGGCAGCTTTGGCGTCAACAATGGCATGGCGGTGTGGTTTCTTTTTAAATGTTATTAAAACAGTATAAATTATTAAAATTTATTACTGCGGTGTTTGATAAATAATGAATTGTATTCGTTACATTAAAAAATAAATAATAATGATCATTTTATGTTTTTCATTTTTCCGATTGTAATTTCTGAAATACGTATAGAGAAATACGAGTTCTATAAAAATTAGTGTTATACAAAAAACACTCGATTTGTTCCAAATTTATTATTTTCTTAATATTTGACACTATTTGGTATTTGCTGAGTAATAAATATGTGGAGAAATAGGACGAATACTGAATAATTGCCGAAATTCCGTTGGACTTTTATTACAAAAAAGTAATTTAAAAAAAATTCTATTAAATATTATTTATACTTCTTTTCTTTAAAAAATAGTTTATTTATTCGTTATATTGGTAATTCTCACAAAAATGGGAAAATATTTTTCAAAAATAAATGTTTTAAATTTTAAACTACCGTTTTTAATAAACATTCGTGGAGGTTTAGATGTCATTGTAATGTAAGTATTAGTACCAGTGGCCATGCAGTTTAGTCGGTTTTGGCGATTTTATAGGGTTTTAGAAAATACGACTGTTCAATCAGGAAAATGATATCAATAATAAAAAAAACTAATATTATTCAACTGTTTGATGTACTTTATATGCAAATATTGGTTGATTTTCGTTGGCATTTCGTTTCTGTTTAATGGATGATTCTCACATAAATGGAAAAATCGCTGACAAGGAAATTTAAAAATTAAACTAATATAATTACGAATTGATTATGTAGATATGTATCGTTTTACAATTTTCTATCTGTCCACTAAATTACAAAGACCTAATTGAATTATTTTTTTTAAAGATTTGCAATAAAAAATCATATTTTCTGTCGTGAGATTTTCTATGTTAGAAACTTTGGCTAGTAAATTAGTTAAAATCCAGTTAAATAAATTGTTTTATTTAAACTTCTAATAATACACGGACCTACATCGTTGAACTAAAAGGGGTGCAAATATTCGTAATGGTCAAACAAAGTATCATATATCTTTTTTATAATTATTTTATCTAAACCCACTCGTGGGTGTTGCCGTGCAAACCACTTGACACAACTCAAAAAATACCCTTGTTAATCGATTCGTGAATCAATCTCGAGTCCAACGAGGTGCATGAAGACATATATAAAAGAAAATGAGGGGGGGGGTCATGACCGGAAAACGTCCTAAAACGGGCTAAACTAGAACCACAGACCTACCATTTAGCGAAAACCCGAGGTCTCTAGGTGGTTAGGGGACCAAGATCTCGCGGTGGAAAACAGACGGATGGACGGAAAATTGAGCATATAAATTCGTGGGTTGCGCTAAAAATATAGTAATTAGGGGAGAAGGGGTGAATGGGAGTCACTTAAGGAAAAATCATTTTCAGATCACAAATTATCAGTCTTTTAATTTGACTATTATTAATTATAATCTAAAACTAATCATGTATCTAATAACATAGGTATTTTTTCTTTATTATAATAATTTGTAGAATTATAATCAAAAAACAAAAAAGTCATTTTGCCTCCAATTACCCACATTTGCGGACAATGAGAGTCAGCCCATCTCTACTCACGTTTTCGATTGAAAATCTGTAATTTTTATAACAGTATCTCCCTTAAAACACAGATACTGCTCCTGGATAACTCGAACGAAACTTAGGAGCCGGCGTGTTTGTATGCGGGAGAGGGGTTGCGTGGGCACCTCATGCGACTGCGCAATATTCTGTCACGTGATTAGTTTTGTTTGTTTTGTGCCGACCCTCATTACCCACTGACTCTCAATTCCCCCGACTCCCCTATGTATGTATAGTAAATTATGATATTTACAATTTTCATTGACACTTGGATTGATACAAAAATTGAGTCAATAAACATGGACTTATGTTAATTGTGTCAATTATGTATGTGGTCATATAATCTCATATAAATGCCCAACTCAGGAAAAAATTATCATCAAAAAAATACTAGATAAAAAACGACGGGCACATCGGCAACATACAATCCTGGTTTAAATAATTATTGGTTGATAATGAAAATCAATTATCGATACAATTTAGATAGTTTAGTTTTTAAACTTTCAAAAATGTCATAGGACTTGACGTTCACACTAATTTGCTTGAAATAATGTTAATAAACATTTTAATACAAAAATCACGCGAGCAGCTCAAAAAAATTAAGAGTAAAAAATAAAAGAAGCGCCACTTTTGCATAGTTACCAAAAATATTTTTTTAAATCAGAGAAGTACTACAGTATATTTGAATTTAATAAAAACATTTCAAATAATACACCATCAAAAATTTTATTATATGTATTTTTTAATAATAACTATTTGTTGTATACGTATAATAATTAATAATACTTTTTTTAAAATAGTGCTTAATCTTCTTTAAAAAAAATTGTTTATTTTTTACATCATCTCAGTATGTTTTTTATACGTTTTATTAAAAAACAACATTTTATCGTTAATTGTTTCGTGTTTCAATTTTTTCTACCTAACTAAAAAAATATACGCGTAGCGAAAATGTATTTCACGTTTTTCATTAATTAATTTTGTACGTTTTATTCAATAACGTTCTTTATAAAAACTGTAATTAAATTTTTTAATAGCATCAAATGTACTAATTGAGTTTGGAGATGAATTGTAATGAAATTTACAAAAAATACAATTAAAATTCAATTTTTGGATCTTTTTGTTCAGATACGCCTTTCCTGTATTTACTTTTAATTGAATCTTATAGATTACGAATATTAATATACACGATAAAATAAAAACTGATTCTGACAATGAATAACTTTCGCTAACGATTATACATAAATTCAGTTTTTTACAGTTGAGTTACTCGGATATTTCTCGGTCTAAGACCAAGACGAGACTACAATTTTTATGAGATAATACTGTGATAATATCAACTTTATTTATAAATCTCGTCGAGAATCTCAGTTTGGGTGCATTATTATCAATCATAAACAAAAAACTATTTGATTTTGATCTTTAAATTAATAATAATTAAGTAATTAAAATAAAATAGTTTATTAATATATGATTAAAAAATGTCTATTTTATTGCGTGGGTACGAATGGATTTTTTGAGACAACGAATTTTCACGGTTTTGATTTCGTTATGTGTTGTGTATGGTGAAGATGCCTTAAAAACTTAAAACTACGACAGTTGGTTTGTTTAATTTCGATTTGGTATTAAAATAGTCCACTGACGATACAATATGTAGTACAACAAGTTGTACAATCTTAGTTGGTTCAATCGTTTGAACGATAATTAATTGCAACGTCTGTGGTGTTGTAGTTCAATCTATCGTATGAATCAGTCGTATCGTACGGAAGTATAACATGTTTAAAAAACTGTAGTCAACTTACGATTTACAGTTCAACTTATTGTACAACCTGTAGAACAACTAATTGTACCGTCTGTGGACCATTTATCTTTGATGTTAAAGATACACCATACTCAGGAAGACGAAGTGAAGTGAATGAACTCCTAATGACTTATCTCAGTTCCTTACGAAATTGATATTATTAACCTACCAACTACGCCAGGGAATTGAGTAATTGCCCATGCGGGTTTCGCCGTATCCAATTCCGCCGCGCAGTTGAGAAAACTGAAAATCATTTGACTCAAAACATCTTTTTTCTCAGTATGGTGACACCTTTACCGGGTGTTTCACGGTTCGTTGGATTAGTCTATTCTTGTGGGTAGACTAGGAATGATTGATGGAAGAACATTCCTATAAAAAAAATCTTCGTCCGAAAAAATTACCTTGTCCCAATTGCGGTCAAAATTTGCAGTCGCCCCAGTTAGTTTTTTTGGACGTTTTTTCAGATAGTAGCGGTTTTTTCACCGTGCTTCGATATTTCACTCCATGAGCTAGTAAACACCTTTTTATTGGGTCTCATGACACATTTAGACCCTTATTACGTAAAACGGCCTGCTACCTCGCATTGATTCTTCTCGAACACTTGTAAAATCACTCTGTCCTCCATTTTCGTCGTTTTTTTACACATAGCCACGATCTGGCAGGTCATCGACGTTTTTTTACGTCAGAATAGCCTTTCACCCACTTATTTACAAAAAATCTTCGACTTTTTCATGTATGTATTTAGTCGTGGCTCCATACAAAATTTTTGACCCTTTCGGATACAAACATACGGCTTTGTAACGTGGTGTGTACGTAGATCTCGTGGTGAAGTACGTTCGTCTGTGGCCACGGTCGGACGACAATAGACATTTTTTACAAAGTATCTTGGAGGCAGGGTCCCGCTATCTGCTCGTGTTCGAATCTACACTTTAACGGTTTAAAAAAAATGCCATACACGCTCTTAAGCAAACAGACTGTAAAACAACTTGGATATGTTAGTGAGCTCGATATTTGGGTATCATATGAGCATATGAGCTCTAAGATATTCATCGCACTAAGCGCATTAACATCTGCGATTCTCTCTTAGGTTATGTTATCAGTCTGGTGAGATTTCAAAGGTATTGTATATTTTGAGTTGCTTTCGAAGCAAACCTCACTATTAATTTAAGTGCGTACTGTCGTCAACTGGATATATTAAACGATGTTATCAAACAGAAGCGTCCAGACATGGCGAATCGCAAAGGTGTTTCTAAATGATAACTAGATTAGTGGTAGCATCTTACTAAATTGATAATTTAAAATTTCGTGAACCGTTATTATATATTTTTTAAGATAAATACATATTTGTAAAATAATGGTTAGATATCTTCCATTTTATTAATATGAAATGATTAATCAATAGGGCATTTGACACTATTAATATTAAAGACTAAAATTTTCTAAATAGAGTAGTATATATTACTATAATTAACAATCATGTGTTTTTTACGTGAAAATTTTAACCTATTTATCACGTGACCGCAAACGCGTTTAGCAGAACTGTATCTGGTATGACGGGCAAGTGCGTGTTGGGCACGCACATGATAGAGTTCCGTAGTCATTCTCACTACGATTTATAAAAAATGAGTTATGTCAAAATTTTCGTGACTGAAGGGTTAAAATCAAAAAGTCATTTGACTTTTGTTATTGCATTTTTGGAGACCTATCAAATGACACCCCACTTTATGGGGTAAATGAAAAAAAAATAGTTCACTTTTCAGTCCATGAAATATTTTTGACAATGTTCGTTATAATTTTCAGTGAAAGTACTAAATAAAAGCTACATTCTGAATTTTTTCAGATTTTTTAAATCGATAGTTTAGAAAACAGAGCGGGGGGGGGGGGACGCTCTGACAACGACATTAAAAAACAAATATATTGTGACTGAAGGGTTGAAATCAAAAAGTTACTTGACATTTTTTATTGCATTTTTGGTTTTTTATTGCAATGGGGTAGGTGATTTTTTTTAAAAACATATCATTTTATGGAAGGGGGGTGTCTAAAAATTTTTTTTTCAAAAATCTTATAATTTATGTTTTTAGGTCATCAATCTACGACCGTATACTTAATTTCATCATATTATGCCAACATTTTTTAAGACGGACGGACAGACAAGGAGAAACTATAAGGGTTCCTAGTTTTCTGCGGAACCCTAAAAACGTTAGAATACTCGATCCCTATTGGTTGATTTCAATTTGTTTTTTTAAAAACAGTTACGTCACGCATACCATGGACTGAATGCGCGTTTTGGCGGGAATTTTTCCATTTGAATCATTAGATTATAGATTATTTTCAGCGTTTTTTCGATATTATTTTGGAAAAAAATACAAAGGTATCTATTACACAATTTACAATATATTTTTTAATTTAGTCAAATACACCCATACCCCACTTTGTGTCGTGGTTACGTTCCAAAAAAACACGACACAAATTGAAACGACGCAAAGTGAATTATTTAAGTTACTCTCGTTTTAATTAAAAAAAAAATTAAAGACTCGAACCCAAAACAACGCAACTTCGAAAATTTAACGACGCACAGTGAAAATTAGTACTTATTCAGCAGCGACGCAACTTCGAAAAAAACGCAAAACGAAACGACGCAAAGCGAGGTATTGGTGTACCCTATTACATCAAAATTATTAATGAATAATTTAAGAAAATGTTGAAGAAAAATAACCAAGTTTAAAATATGTATTTATACAAATCAATGGAATAAATATAAAAATATTTTATTGCAGATTTGGGGGCTTGTCTGTTATAACCACCGCAGTTTGAAAAAACTAAAAACACTAGGAGTATAACATAATCAGGTATATAGATAATCAAGTGTCATATTACAATATTCATATTATATTTTTCATTATTTTTGAATGATAACTTCTAACTGTCCTTGGTTAGGGCAATATATCGAAGCAACATCGAGTTTTGTTTAGGGTTGGTTAGTTTTCGTTAGGTATATATTAACCTAACAAAGAAACTATCCTCCCTATTTCGCCCCAATAGATTGATTTTACCAAAATTGCAATTCAAAATGATTAAATCTTCACCTCATAATGTAATTAGCCAGAATACCTATATGATCTATAATAATTACCTTATGAAATTAATAGTACGAACTTTACTCACATTGGCGCTGATTTCACCATGACACTTACCTATCTACAGACTGATTATTTCTTGTTCCTAGTGATTTTAGTTTTTTTCAAACAGCGGAAGTTATAATAGACAAGTACCTACCCAGATTTGTAACTGCTAAATATGGTATAAGAGCCGTAAGACTTAACGGTTCTTTAAGACTGATAACTAGTGATAACTAAGAAACTATAAAAAAATGACAAAAATGACGCCCACAAAAAATTATTTAATATTTTGTATCAGCACCACTCTTTGTTACTATAATAAATAATTAGTAATTAAAAATTCTACCTCCAGTTTTACCAAAATAAGTTACGAGTACCAGCCATGTAAATCTTTAAATAAACCAATCAGAACCTTAGAGCATATACCTACTAGAGAAAGCCTTTCCGTCTGCCGTGCGTACAAGTGTGCGAGAGAAAAGCGGCATAACGCTACATTCTTTCTCTTTCGGTCCGTGTGCTAATTAATCGGTGGGAAGAGGCAAGTGCTTCCCGCTGTTACCGGTACCAATCAGCACGCGAAGCGAGAGAGAAAGGATGTAGCGTTATTGCACTTTCTCTCTCGCACGTATATGCTCTAAGATCAGAACCAAACATTTGCTAATTAACAGATGTGCACCAAACTGTCAACACAAACAAACATGATAGAAGAAATCAGACACTAATAATAAAAGTAAATTATCGTCCAACGGATTTTTATAAAATTTGATGTCTCTCGATCGATATTTTCTGTTATGATCACCACATGAAAATCTTATCTAAAACTTTTTGTGATTAATAATTTCAGATATATAAGTACCTACATTAAATATGTAAAGGATGATATATATAATATATATTACATAACATTTTTTAATAGTGTGATATCTAATGAAGTTGTTAAAAAATTTGATAAATAAATAAAAATATAACATTAAAAAAAACAATAATGTGTAAATTTTCCAACGACAAAAAAATTTTCAATAATTGAAAGGGATGAAATGGAGGACCGGCAATTCAATAGTATATAAGAGTGAGATAGAACGTATATAGTTAGTTATTTATCAAACGAAGATAGTGAGCTGTCTTCATGATGGTGAATTGGAGAGGACGTCTTCTTTTAGAGATATGTGTAATTTTCCAACTGCAGTTATTTGGTAAGGAATAAGAATTTATTTAATATAGTTATTGTTAGTCGATACTTACTAGGGTGGCCCTTAATTTACTTATTTTCGAATTTCTTTAAGGTCACCCCCCAAATTTCCTAAAGGTACGAAAAAAATAATGAATACAAAATTTTAAAGTGATTGGATATTATTAACACGTGCCACCGAGCGATCGAATATTAACACGTAAAATGCATTTGATTTATTAAATTTTTCTTTAAACAACTGTATCTTTGTGAAAATTGAATGGATTTTGATGTTCTAAAACGCATTTTAAAGCTGATACTTTCTAGTTTTTGTACCTTTTATTCAATTTTGTATGGCTTCCCACTACTACTGCGATTTCAGAAATGTGAAAAAGCCCAAAAATTTAATAATTCAAAATTGGCGTGCCAAACTTATACAGTAGGTTGAAAAAATTATTTTGAGCAAAAAACTTTATTTAAACATGTCTCCGAACATTTTTCGTATATAAGAGAATTACAGCACCCTAAAAAAATAATTTTGGAAAAAATCTTCGGGGAGCTATAACTCTCTTACGAAAAATTTTCAGACACATGTTTGAATAAAGTTTTTTGCTCAAAATAATTCCTTCAACCTACTGTTGTAGTTTGGCATGCCAATTTTGAATTATTAAATATTAGGCTTCTTTCACTTTTTTTCGAAGAAGTAGTGGGAAGCCATAAAAAATCGAATAAAAGGTACAAAAACTAGAAAGTGTCAGCTTTAAAATGCGTTTTAGAACATCAAAATCCATTCAATTTAAAGATACAGTTCTTTAAAGAAAAATTGAAAAAATCAAATGCATTTTACGTGTTAATATTCGATCGCTCGGTGGCACGTGTTAATAATATCCAATCACTTTAAAAATGTGTATACATTATTTTTTTCGTGCCTTTAAGAAATTTGGAGAGTGACCTTAAAAAAATTCGAAAATAAGCAAATTAAGGGCACCCTAGTAATACTTACATGCTTTTTAAAATTTTTGTTTATTTATTATTAATTTACTAGGGGCTTTGCGTCTTAGTGCTTCGCGCCACAACCCTAAATCGTGCCATATTTAGATACCGATAGATAATATCTTAAATTATTTTGTCTTTTCTAGGCATATCGGGTACAGATTTTTCCTGGGCAATGAATAACTCAAATGTGTCAAGCTCGTTGGTGAAATGCTCATTCGGGTTAACACGGTGGAGCCGAACTAGGGAGAAGAAACTGTTTTCTTATATATAACTATTTATACATTTTACCATTTTCACTAACATAACATATCAGGTTGTAACATAAATTCTGTCCGAATTTTATTAATCAATAATGTTTACACCAATTAACACTTAATCTTCAATATATGGTTAATTGTAAGATATAACCTGCTGCCACCTTTCAGGTAATTTTCCAATTCCTTGTCGAAAAAATTCCCTTGATTTGGATTAAATAAATAAGGACACTGCATTTTGTATATCTTTTTGGAAATGGAAATTTTTTCCATCAGACGATCCTGTTTATTGTCAATAACTGTCAACAAGCTGTTTTTGTCTACAACTGGACCGTCTAACGACAGTTCTATGTGAAAAACATCCAGCTTTAGCTAACCCATTAATCCCTAACGTTGCGTAAACGAAACATTAAAAAAAATTGTTTTTAAATATCTCATTGATGAAATGACTTTTTTGCTGCTAACATCGTTACACAAATTGTTTTAAACTATTCCATACTAAGTAATAACTTTTGTTTTTCCAACGTTTCGTAAACGCAACATTTTGTTGAAAAAAAACATGTATTTTTTTAACTTCAAAAACAGTTATTTGAGTATATATTTAGTAATGAAATGCAGTTAAAACATCAAATTAATTTTATTTTCTACCATTGGGAATTCATGGGTTTAATCGGCGGGGCGTTGTGTTCCACCAGAATAATGCTCATCTACACTTAGCTCCCAGAAATTGGAAGAACTTTGGGAAAAACTTATTACAAATGATAATTTGTAATAATTCGAAATCTGCAAAATTTTCTTGATGGAAAAATTTCCATTTTTAAGAAGATATACAAAATGCAGTGTCCTTATTTTTTTAATCCAAACTAAGGGAATTTTTCGACAAGGGATTAAAAAATTACCTGAAAGGTGGCAGCAGGTTATATCTAACAATGAACCATATATTGAAGATTAAGTGTTAATTGGTGTAAAAATTATTGATTCATAAACACATTAAGAAAAATCGGACAGAATTTATGTTACAACCTGCTACATGCTACCCTAATCTCAAATTTTCTCGGGTCTTATCCTTTGGTTGCGATCCTCGTATGTATAATAAATCCGTGATCCATATTCTTTGATGAAACCTTGAGCATTTGCTTCTAAATAGTGTCAATAAAAAATATATCTTCTTGAAAAAGAAGATATATTTATATAGTTATAACAACAATTAAACACCAAATTAGTTGTAAAATTTAATATCTCAAATATAAATCGATGAAAAACTATGAAAATTGATTCCTAGAAGTTTTCAAGTATGCTGATTATGAATCTGATATCAAATTTTAGAAATTTAAAATAGCGGAATCAAAATGGCCGACGAAAATGAAATATAAAATATTACAAAATTAACCGAAGAAATAGATTTTTAAAAAATATATATTTATAAAATTGATGAAAAAAATTTTTTTAAAAATATTTTCTTACGGTTTCCAAGTATAGAAGTTACAAATTGAATGTTAGATTAAAGAAATTAGATATGGTTTGTCTAACAAAGTATCATGTACTAAAATTGTTTTATAACTATATTCCTAGTGGGCGTTAATTAAGTAAACAATAAGTTTAAGTAATCACACAGGTGATGTTTACTAAGCGTAAATTTTGGAACACATTTTAAAAATATTTCTTATAAAAACTGTAATCTGAAAAATGCCGTTTCAGTCTTCTTATCGCTTGAAGTGGTAGCATTATCATCCTACGCCCCGCGCAGGTCCTGTTGGTCAAATAGTTGTGCACTTGAAGAGGGTTGCTTTGTAAATGCTTGAACAAATAAATGTCCAGTAAAGGAAAAATACCCATAGCATAATATTGGATAAAACAAAATAACAATTAATGAAAACATTAACTCAAGTTATCCATCACAAATAGTTAAACTTGTCGTAGGACCATTAGTTATTCGTGTGTTGTTGGAGTTAAGTGGTGAAAAGTCGATTAATATATGTAATATATATATATGTGTATTCAGACAAGACATGTTAGTTGCTTGGAGCTACCTATTTCTCTCGTTAATCTATATATGTTACAGGCGTTACAGCCACTCGTTGTAACCAAGATTGATTAATTCTTACTCAACAATCATTATTACTCAAATCTTAGCGGTATTAGTATTAATATGTGTGTACATACTAGGAGGTTAGTTTATATGAAAAAGATATATTTATACATTATACATACCTACATAATATAAATTATAGAAATTTCGAACTAGTTTTAAAATATTTTCCATCAATAATGTAGGCCAACGATTCTGAATCTGTGGGGCGCGCCCCCCTATTCTATTTCTAGTGAAAATCTACTTTTCTATATTTAGTGAAAATCTACATTGGGGGGGGGGGGGGGGGGGGGCATGAGAATTGTGATTGAAAATTGGTTCGCAAATACTAAAAGGTTGAGAAACGGTGATGTAGGCTGAAGAGTGGGGCTAAATTTAATCTGCATCGCTATATACATATACATATATATATATATGTATATAATATATATATATATATATATATATATATATATATATATATATATATATATATATATATATATATATATATATATATATATATATATTCTATTGTCCAATATTATAAAGAGGCTAGCAAAATTTGTTAACTAACAAACACTTTCAATGGAGTATTAATTCTTTGTTATTATCTATGGATTCATTTTAGAATTTAGATCAGTAATATTTCAACTTTTTATTATCATTTTTATATTACTTATACCTTTTCTTGATCATTTTTTTTTCTTGTTCGTAATTTTTTGGGGGGTGGGGACTGCGATTCCTAAACTCTAAAACTGAATTTGGTATCTCGATGTACTACTGCTTATATATGCATTGGACACTACTGGTTTATATCATAAACTGGGCTGTGCATTAAAAAATACAAAATTTCGCAAAATTAATGTTTAATTTTAAAGTGAAACTTTTATTACATCGTCTCAAACTTTTTCGTCTGTGTGTTGCATGTCGCATTACGCTCGGCCGCGGAGTAGGGATAAATACGTCATTACTTCATAAAGTACAATTGTAGGTACCTCTAACTTTAATACATATAACGTTTCCCCAAATAGAATAATATAAAAAAGCCGCCCGGCCGGTCACCCATCCAACATATGTCTTATCATGATGCTGCTTAACTTTGGTGCAATGATAGACAGGTGTATATGAAATATAGGCTGTCTATTTCATTCCTAGAATGTTTAATTTACAGTATAAAATACGTCTCATGTTTGGAGGCATATAACATAAGTTATACATCGTTATAAAGTCTAGTTTTATATACCTATTAAAATTTTAATTATTTTGTTTCAATAATTTTTAATTTTTAAAGTGAAACTTTTATTACATCGTCTCAAACTTTTTGGTCTGTGTGTTGCATGTCGCGTAACGTTTGGACTGCGCATGCGTGGAACAAGCAGTCATTCATTGTATGACAGTTTATGTACTGTGTGCTATTATACATATTTAGTAAGTTTGTATTGTAATTTGTCAGTGTTTAATGTAAATGTTGTTATTTATTTGCTTTTGGTAAACAACGACACAGCTAGTGAGTCCAAAAAACTGATCAACGAGAAAGAATAGTGCAAAAATGAATGACGATGAATTAATTTTACGCACAGATTTTACGCCGTAAAAAAACAGAACGCCGACAGAGCACGTGCTTATAGAAAAAGGAAAAAAGATCTTGGTTTTTATATAGAACTAGCGGCATCCCGCGGCTTCGCTCGCGTATACTTCGAAACTAATTAGAACCCTCCATACGTAATAGGGGATGACATATTACATTTTTTATAGTAATAGTATTTACCTTTTTAGTGATCGCGTATCACAGCTGACTATTTATAAGTATTTAACTTTATAAGTAAAGCAATTATGCAGATAAACATAATCGTCCCCGTCCCATGCTATTAGGGCTTGAATATCAAACTTTCATTTTTAACTGAATATTAATTTGTCCAAATTTATTTTAATATCATGAACAATTATGAAGATAAATATATCAAAATTTTACCCCCTCCCGCACCATTCCCATAGGGGTTGAATTTTCGTAACTGCTATTTGTCTTGTAGAGTACCTACATTTGCCACGTTTCATTTGTTGAATACAAAAAAAAATATTTTATAAATTTTTTCCACCCCCCCTATCACCTAAAGGGTTAAATTTTGGGAAATGCTGAAATAATTGTTTCATTATTTATATTGTAGAGTTCGATAAGTTTCAATTAAATGCGAACAAAAAAAATATTTTTTTTATATAAACTTTGACACCCTGTTTTAGCCCGTAGGGGTTGAATTTCGAAAAATCCTTTCTTAGTGGGTGCTTACATCATAAAAGGAAGGCACCTACGAAATTTCACGTTTCTAGGTCCAGGGGTTTGGGCTGTACGTTGATATATGAGTGAGTGAGTGAGTGAGTGAATGAGTGAGTGGTTAAGGACAAACTCTTTTATAGATATAGATTTATTAGTATTATTAGAACTTTTTGCTGGTGCATGTTGTTGTTTATGGATTTATTTCAATTTTGAGTGCTTGAATTTATTATTCCGAAAATTTTTAGTTAAATGTCTATAATGTGAAAAAAAAGTTTCACTTTTACCGTGGTTTCATAAAACCACACAATCCTTTTTTATAAGCTTGACATATTTGAATATTATTATGATTCTTAAAAATAAATTATTTAAAAAATATTTTTTGATAAGAATGAACTAAAATTACTCAAGAAATATTTAAATTTTTTTTCACTATAGTTTCTTTCTTTCTTAGAGACTAAACAAAATTATTTTCAAAATAATATTTTTGGTGAGGCTTGAAACAACCGTTTACGTACACAAACTATTATCAAAGTTTATGTTCCTACAGATGGGTTGTAGAGGGGATGGGGAACCAATTTTTTAAATGGATTGTTTCATATTTTTTACTGTAATATACAAAATTATTAACCAGGATCCGAAGTGATAATTATGTTGATAATTAAAATTGTTTTTTTTTAGCGGTAGGAAAATTTATTGATTATTGTAAATAATATAGTATAATTATTGTGACAAGTATTTAAATGCATTATAATACTAAATTTTAATAATGATGAACAACGGAGAATTCCTAGCACTTCAGATGCACGAACAATTAAATTATTTAACTGTGGTTTCTTAATCACTTAAACTAACAATAAATATACACACCTTAACCACAATAAAACAATGTGGTCAAATGTGTGCCTATTTATTTATACATGCAGTTATTACGGGATTGCCCCAACCGTCTATATTTGACACACTTTTTTACAGTTTTGGTTTTTGATAGAAATTAGAATGAATTATTTTTTGTTTTGATTATTAAGAAATAAATAAGGTACATAGTATCTATATAAAACTTTTCATTTATATCCATTAAAAAGAAAAATAAGATTATTACTGACTTTCATGAATCATATCAATGCTGGATAGTTGTCTGATAATTATCGAAAATTATAATTATTTGGATATACAGGATGTCGTGCCAAACTTGATACAGTAGATTGAAAAAAATATTTTAAGGAAAAAACTTCTAATGAACATGTGTCCGGAAATTTTTCGTGAGAGAATTACAGCCCTCCAAAGATTTTACTAAAAATGAGTTTTAATTTAATATCTAAAGAACCCTTTGTGATAAAATTTTGAAATTTAGATATTAAATAAAAACTCATTTTTAGAAAAATCTTTGGAGGGCTGTAGTTCCTTCATGAAAAAAATTTCGGACACATGTTCATCATCAGAAGTTTTTTACTTAGTCTGGCACGCTAGTAATGAATCACCATGTATTTATTGGAAATACTGGATTAATGTATTTATATGATGTAATTATAATAACGTATCTATAGTAAAATAAAATCAATCCTTTTGATTATTTTGAGGACATGTAGTCGTATATGTATGAATTAATCATTGAACGAAAATGGCAATACAAAACGTATTATTATAGTATATTTCGTTTTGCAAATAACATTGTCTGACAAATATATTTATCGTGTTTCATTGAGTCTCCCTTGATCTGTGGATTCTTGTGTACATTTGTTATTTATTTGAACAATTTGCTAGACTGGATTAACTTGGTACAACGAGTGTAAAACTGTGGATAAAAACGATTTTTCAATGTCGATGTTGATAAATTGAAACTAATCGTGCAAAATTCCCAACCTTACATCGAAATAATAAATCTTATCAGTGTTTGAAAGGAATGTTCTAATATTTATGTATAAATCATTGTTGAGCTCATGCTCTATTGTTCCCAATGCAAGAACTTACTATGGAACATATCATTTTTGTACTTTTTGTTTGTTTATTTGTTTGTGTATCATGTTATGAATATAAAATTGAAATTTTATTTATACGAAACTTATTGTATTAAACAGCGTAGGGGTGAGGAAGTGGGTGTACAATAATTGAACCTATATAATAACGAAATATGGTTGGTTGATTGGGTCTGGTTATAGGACAGGACGGTCTCATTTAAAAATCATGAAAATCATGTGTAAGGGGTAGGGGTGATATCCAAAAATAATTATTATTTCAAGATATTTTAAGAATGATACATATTTTTTAAATTATTTTTTTGTAGAGCATTCAGTTTTCTATAAAAAAAGTCACCACAATTTTTAATAAAATATTTTTAGTAAAATATTTTTTACGAAAATTTATCTTTATTTACTTAAAAATCGTAGTTTGTTTATCAATTCTTCCTATATAACTAAATATATATTTTTTAAGTTGAATCTACTAAAAACTAGTAACCTAACATATTGTTTGAAATAATGAAACCTCTGTACATACATAATTATAATTTAATCAATTAAATGCATAAAATAATATCGAAGTAAGAACATTCGCTTAAACATTCACAAATACATTCACCGCTCAATATAACGACGGCATCGGTAATTCAACCGCTGGATTTAACGACGACTAGAGGCGCCCCCACCACCGTGCTGACTTTAACGTTAATTGGTGAATTTAAATTTCGCGCAGAAATATAGCAGTCTCGGTAGTATTATGGTGAGGATAGGAGACGGTCGTTATTTAGAGCGATCGTTAAATGAAAGGTTGTTATACTGAGTGGTGAGTGAAAGTCGCAAATGTGAAAATGAATACGAGAGTTCATATACGAAAGAATATATTCGTTACAACCTTAACACATACGTTATAGTTAGGGTGACCACTGACCTGGTCTCAGGTTTTTACCCAGAGTCTCAGGGTTTATTTCTCCGGGCTCTGGGTTTCGTTACAATTTCTCCGGGTTTGGTAAAAATGACGAGAACTAAAAAAAGGGGGGGAGCGGAACAGTAAAAATAAAACAAAAATTTGATAGGTATATAAAAAAAAAGAAAGTCTTCATGTATTAACGCAGGCATTTTTTTCTCAGGGTTTGACAGGGTTGGCATAGTCTAAAATCAGGGTTTACATAATCTGAGATCTTGTCATCCTAGTTTTAATACACATTTATTCAGGGACCACAAAACGCATAATACTGTTTATGTAAAAAACTATATTAATTAACTAATTATTACATATTATAATAATATTAATTTGTTGATTTTTTTATAGTGACAAACGCACTACGAGAAATGTTAATGCGTGCGCCTACAGCTGTATTAGCTGGTGGGTCTATGAGACTACAATGTGACTATGACCTTGAGAGCGCAGCACTGTACTCCATCAAGTGGTACCGTGATGACCAAGAGTTCTATCGGTACGTGCCTAAGGAAGACCCACCTCGTAGGACATTTCACGTAGATCCACCACTCGATGTCGATGTAAGTATGTAACATTATATAAGGCCCGGTCTGTTAAAGATTTTGCTCCAGAGCAAAAATTAGTTAGCTTTTGAATAACGCTATCTGCTAGGTATTAAATATAAAAGACAACCAATCACAGATGTAGTGAATAAAATTATAAATATGATGACCTTGCCACATGCCCGTTTAGTTGTAGAATTAACATTATTATATATTTATTACCACTGCTCTATAATCCCGAATTTTGCTTTTTTGTATCGCAGTATTCCACGCATTCTTATATAGATGAAATGTTGTTTTTATTCGTAAAATGGAGATATCGCTACATTTGTATTTATAACGAAGATAACCACCAAACTAATTTTACACACAAACAAATTTTTTAAAATTTTATAACTTCTTTTCAGTTGTTAAGTAAAAAAATCTGTCAAGACATACACGAGGGTAGGTAGGTATGCCATAAGGGTTCTGAAGTACGTGCTACGTGGACTTTTTGGACCCACTTACAGGTGTATTTTTGAGTTAGAAAAAATATAAAAATAAGGTCATATTCTATCAATTGAGATCTATATTTTGACAGTTCACAAACCTAGATATGAAAATAAAAAAAATCCATGACTCCTATATTTTTCCAAAATCTCTCTTTTCTATCAGTTGAGATCTACATTTTGATATCTCACCCACTTTGGTATACAATTTTTTTTAAATTTGGTTTAAAACCCTCGCAGGCGCCATTTTTGATTTAGAAAAAAATAATAAGAGGGTCAAATTACACTAGCTTGGTCATACATTTTTACGTGCCACATGCCTTTGTGTAAAAAAATATGTTTTTTGTCTAGCATTAGCTAAAATTTGTACATATTCTACTCTAGAATATAAAAAAAATCAAGGTTCTAGCTTATAAAGCTTACAAACTATAGCGCTTTGACTGAAAAAGACGGACGGACCGACGACAAAGTGAGATTAATAGGGTTTCTTCGGAACCCAAAAAATAACTAAGGATGTAACATGTTACTATTGTACCTGCTGATAGTGGATAGTAATAATAATAATATACATAATATAGGTACGTCTTAAATATAATGTGCCTTATGTCGACCTAGTGTGTTTCAGTCTGACTACACCACTGATTGTATAATACATATACATTTATACATACACATACATATATGACTAACTCATATTACTTTAAACTTATATGTCCCCAACATATATATACTATATTCCACTTTAATTAGTGAGGTATGAGGGACACAGGGAGAATGATTTATAACATCTGTCATCTGTTATACCATTATACAAAATTATAGTTGTATGAATAGGCCCCTATAGGTATATCAAAATGTTTCTGTTATTATAACAGAGTTTAAATCAATTGGTAAAGCTATTTCAACATCGTAATGTACCTAACCAATTAAAGTTGTTTATATGTTAAGTATTTTAAATTGTTAGTTATCTCAATATATCTATTTATATAGAATGAAGTAAGGGGGTGAAAAAGTCCTATGAAACCATATATTTCAAATAACTACGAAACTAATGAAGATTTAAGGAAATGTATAATATAAAGATTTCATGACTTTTTGTACACTTTTCTAATGGCAGTCAGTCGAAATTTGAGAAAGTGAAACGGTTCAGTTCACCATCCACCCCATTATATATTTAAGATTTTTTTTCTTAAACTAAATTTAATTATATTTTACAATAGCAACTCAATACAAATTTCACAAAAAATATTAACCTTTTCATCGGCACATCAATATATTTTGAAAAATATGTTTTAATTTTTTATTATGTTAGTTTTAGGAAAAGTATTGATTAAAGTTTATAACTGGCTACTTTAGAATATTCATTACGTTAGACCCCTAGAAACCAGTAAAGAGATATTTTGCGACGACTAACCTATAACCTATCACACAAAGCGATTACTGTCCATATCATGAAAAAAGGCCGAGTTTAGGAATGTAATCAAATGTCACTATGCATATGAAGTTTCTTACTCGAAATGTTACATAGTTTGTTAATATACATACATATACAGTATTTCTGTGTGCCGCTCTCTTTATACTAAATGCAATAGTCGACCGCTTAAGCTGCAGTGTTAGATGTGCGGCGTTCTATTGAGTAATAAACTGGACGAGCCTACTGAATCAAGGCAGTGACGGATAGTTCAATAGATATTTTTAATTTTTATTCTTAATTTTTAATGATAATATAACATTTATATATTCTTTAAATGTATTTGTGTTTGACTACGCCTATGGACTGACGTCAGTTCGGATTTCCTACCCTTACCGCACCGGTCTTCTTTCATGATACGTACAATACTCGTGTATACTATACTATATACTATGTATATTCGCCTCACATAATCCTGGCTTTAGGAAGTTCGCATATTTTCTACATATATAGGTTTTTAAAGTTTCTTAATTTTTTTGGTCCTCAGTTATCAGCATCTGGGCCACACGAAGTGAAATTGTTGCGTACAATGCGTGCTCAATCAGGTGTGTACAAGTGCGAAGTTACTGCGGACGCACCTTTGTTTCATACGGATATACGTAGTGCCCATGTGACTGTTGCACAGATTGGTTCTGGAGGTGTAATTCTGCGCCCGGCCGACACGTTATCAGCGCACTATGATCCAAGATACCCGGCAGCTGTTTGTACTGCGCCTCCTGCTTACCCAGCTGTCAACTTTACTTGGTACGTCAATGGTAAAAAGGTAAGAAAATTAGTAATTAGTATGGTAGCTAATAATATTACTTCATCGTCACATCGAAGATATAAGAAAATTTGTGAACGTTTTATAAGAAAAAAATAAGTTGTTCTCCGATTTCAAAATTTTCACTTGATCTTTCCGTTTCAGGTGAAGACAAACACTTTTATTTTGTTCCGTGTTTATCTGCGTGTGTGTGTGTGTGTCTGTGTTCTGAATCCTCGTCACATGTATAATATGAACCGATATTCACAAAATTTGGTTTGTAATTTAAGTGTGGTTAGAGGAGCGTCTAATTTCAAAATCAATAAAAATTGTGTGTAAGGGTGAGGGTTGACATATTAAAATTCTTTTTGTCGGATTGAATTTTTAAATTAAAGTTAAAAAAACAACTAAAAATGTACGAAAATAATAAGGTGCGTATTTGAAAAAAATCGAATGAATATTTTAATAAAATTGTAGGTATAAAAATTAAACGTTTATCTATTGGCAGTTTGTTTGAATACTTTATCTATATTTATTAGTCCAGTAAATGAAGCAGTAAAAATGCCAAAATCCGACAATTTAGGAGCAAACAATGTTATGGTTGATTATTATTGTAGATTTAGGTGCGGAGAATTAACACCCTTAAAAATGGGGTTGAGTGGCGAAAACCCCGTTTCCAAGTGTATTTTCAATATATCTCAAAATTTTTATGTGACAATGGGGTATTTTATGATTGATATTTGTTAAGGACACTGAGACGAATTGATTGTGACTACATAATTGGATTTGACCAAAAATTACCTCTTCTAAAAGGTTTAGTATAGGTAAAAATGCTTATTTTTGCTGAAAATAGTTAAAAAATTAAAAACTTTAGTTAAAATCATTCAACTAACTCGTAATTGGTCTCAAATTGTTAGAAATTCCAATGAATAATGATCAGCTATAATTTAAAAAAATAATAATAGCTTAACCAATTAAAATTGCTAATATTTAAGGGCAAGTGATATACATTTTTGGAAATCTGCCTTTTTACTAAAATTGAGTTAAAAACATGAGTGTTGAAAATTTTTTAATAAAACCAAAGTGGATATCTTCGATTTGTTTACTCTTCAACCCCATTTTTAAGGGTGTTGCAGTTGCACCGCTTTTCGCCAGTCCGGGTTATTTTTTAGGAATTCTCCGCACCAAAATTTATAATAATCAGTCATAACATTGCTTGCCCCTAAAATTTCGTGTTAAAATGATACTTTTACTTTATCACAAATCTTTGATAAGAAAAATTAATAGACAGACACGAAACAAAAAATAAAATATTTATCTTAACCTGAAACGGAAAGCTCATGCCCTACTTGAGTCATAAATCTAAAACTAAGAGATAATAGGATAATACAAGAGATTCGCGGGCCGAGGGTTCCCATCGCTTATCTTGTTTCTTCCAATGAAATAATAACTTTTGATGTCTAAATATTTTTACGCGAGGTAGGGTAAAATTGTATAGTTTGTCAAACGGACGCTGTCCCAAATAAGAGACATAGATGTATGTGTTGGATCTATATGCATACCAATATACATATATATACATATAATAATTATTATTAATTTAAAAACTACTGAATCGATTTTGAAGAAAACTGCAACAACGCGTTCCTCAAAATCTCTGAACAGTGAATAAATTAGATGCACAAGTTAAAAAATGGTCGCCCTGACCATTTAATCCTTAATCTGGCTTAAACAATAAGAAATACATATTTTATGTATATTTTAATATCTAATCCTTTTTCAATCTGCATTATCTCAGTACCGACATAAAATACATACAATCGAGTATCAGATACAAATAGTATCTACATTTATTTTCTATGTGCGGAATAGTTACGAAATTGATGTTAAATCATTACAGCGCGAGTGCTTAGCATTATTTTTTTCAGACCAGTGGTTTTTAAGTTTTAAGGTAATATTATACAATGGAACTATTTGTAAAGGTATTATTAGACAATATACGAGTACCTATATACGAAATGAATATTTGAAAGAGGTTACACAGAATTATATATACTTATTTATATAAAGCAACTGTAAATGTGGTATTTAAATATTATACTAAGCCGTCCGCATTTCATTTAAATATTAGTTTCCATTCTCTAAATAATGAATCAAAAATTGGTCTATTTATTTGGACCCTCTGGGAATTTCAAGTAAATACACATAATTATAATGTATTATTATGTGTATTTAACTATTGACTATACGTAGATGAGTATTATAATATACAGGGTGTTCGCGGGAACCGAGTGATCATTGCTAACTTTGTTATTATTGGAGCTAGAAGATCGGTTAAATGGATAAAGTATCAGTATTTTTTCCGGGATGAACAATGGCGGTGTCAAAAAAACAATTGAATGTCAAATTTCAGAGATATATTGAAATACAACTTTTTTTTAAATGGAATAACCTGTATATTTTTATTGAATTTTATAGCTGAAGATGTTCTCTTTATAAAAGTGTAATACATGTATGATGGTAAAATTAATAGAAAACAAGTTAAAACTAGTATAAAATTAATAGAAAATATCGAAAAATAGTGTGTTATGAAGATTTAATAAAATGCTGACAAAAGATTAAAACATTTAAAACAATTGTTTCAGGTTTTAATGCCATTTATTCGCAAAATTTTTATATTTTTGAATTTAATTGATAATGAAAAAAATTATTTATTATTAGTCGAGTCAAAGAAGGTTTTTACTTCGGAACCCTCAGAAACAGCACCGCTTTTAATGAATTTTTTTTAAAATGTTCGTTATACCATACTATTTGAAATCAGAAACATTCCAGCCGTCGGACTCAAAAAAATATTTTTTTTGTTCAAAAAAAATGTATATAAATAAAAAATTTTTCGATGATAACTGAGCAAAAGTGTGCTTTTTTGTTATAACTTAGTTGAATAAATATTATTTGAGGAAATGAGCAAAAAAATATTTTTTTAATTTTTATTGGCAAACGTTACTTTTCAATTATTTAATTAATTTGCTTAATAAATTATCGTTGACATTTAGACGCAAAAATTCATACATTAATATACATATTTAGAATTTATTGAATATTGATGAAATTTAGCAAAATCGTTCGAAATACCCTTATTTAATACTAGTAAATTTTAGAGCACGTTACTTGTATTAATAATCATTTTACAGCAAGTTTTGCTACGAAATTTCGTATCCGCTCCAGCCGCGAATAAAATAATAAACGTTTGCCGTTTTGCAAATAAACAAACAATTTTGTCCAAAAAAATTGTAATTATTTGAGATGTATTTATCTAACGTTCCTGAAAGTTTTAACCCTTTTGGTTAACTATTTTCAACTCTAGAGCAGTTTATTCTTTAGATTTTTCACGCGTCAGCGGTAAGTTCGTCACTAAGATCGTTTACTCTGTAAAAAATATTTATTGATTTTTTATAAAATTTTGCATAATTGTTCGAATTACTTTAATTTAGCAGTACACAAATTAAGAGCATGTCACTAACATTATTAATCATTTTACAACTACTTTTTCCTACGAAATTTAGTATTCGCTCGTGTCGCGTATAGACAATAAACGTTTGCCTTTTTGCAAATAAACAAACGATTTTTTCCAAAAAAATTGTACTTATTTGAGATGTATTTACCTAATGTTTTTGAAAGTTTTAGCCTTTTTGGTTAATTATTTTCAATTCTATAGCAGTATATTCCTCAGATTTTTCGCGCGTCAGCGGCACGTTCGTCGACAAGATCCTTTTACTCTGTTAAAAATATTTACTGAATTTTGATGAAATCTTACATAATTGTTTGAAATACTTTAATTTAGCAGTAAAAAAATTACGAGCACGTCACTAGCAATATTTTTCATTTTACAACTAGTTAGGCTACGAAATTTACTATCCGCTCGTGCCGCATATAAGACAATAAACGTTTCCCGTTTTGCTAATAAACAAACAATTTTGACAAAAAATATTATGCTTATTTAAAATACATTTACCTAATGTTTCTAAAATTTTTAGCCCTCTAGGTTCATTTTTTTAAATGGTACAATGTTATTTATTACAAATTCAAAATTTTTGAGGAAAAATTGGGAAATTTCTGGAAAATTCCTGAAAATTTTTGTATAATTCAACTTTATTTGTGAAAAGAAACACCGCGAATACACATTTCTATCAAAATTTTCAATAAATTTAGACAAAAATTAAAAAAAACTTTTGGAAAATTTCGGGAAAATTCCCGGAAAATCCTTATTTTGACAAAGTATTCTTATTCAGCGACCCTCTAAACCCCTATGGGTAAAAAAATTTCGTCAAAAATCGGACTTAATTTATGAAACCAGTAAATTATACAAATTTTCAAAATTTGGGGGGGAGGGGTTAAATCCGACGACTAGAATGTTTCTGATTTCAAATAGTATGGTATAACGAACATTTAAAAAAAATTCTATCAAAATCGGTGCTGTTTCTGAGGGTTCCGAAGTTTTAGCCATTTTCGAGCTTCATTGACTCGACTATATAATTAATTATATGAATGAAATTACATGAAACAATTGTTTTAAATTTTTTTATCATTTGTTTGTATTTTATTAAATCTTCATATCAATCTTCAAAATCACTATTTTTCAATATTTTCTATTAATTTTATATTTGCTATAACTTGTTTTCTATCAATTTTACCATCATACAGGTATTACACTTTTATAAAGAGAACATCTTCAGCTATAAAATTCACTAATAATATATAGGGTGTTCCATTAAAAAAAAGTTGTATTTCAATATATCTCTGAAATTTGACATTCATTTGTTTTTTTGACACCGCCATTGTTCATCCAGAAAAATACTGATACTTTGCTCATTTAACCGATCTTCTAGCTCCAATAATAACAAAGTTAGCAATGATCACTCGGTTCCCGCGAACACCCTGTATAGTATGAAATAGCTTTGTTAATTGTGAAATTAGGACATTTAAATAAACATATTTAGTATATTATTTATTTCCTGAGGGAGTTTGATTCGAAAATAAAATTGATTTGTTGAATAATTGTAGTAATGGTGTAAACACATTAATTCGATTATAATGTAATTATCGGGTAAAATAAATTATACATATTGTAATCTAGTAATTTAGATATTAATATTACATTGTAGAATGTGGAATTATACAAAATCCTGAAATTATGTGGTTTTGACATTTGATTGACTGGTACATATTTATTCGATGAAAATGTATTATAGACTAAGACCTGGTGATGTATTTATTTATAGTATGCATTTCAGCAGTCATAAAATACAGTCACCGTTCTATAAAACGACCTACTTAACGACCGATCCATACAACGACTCGTCAATCGTTCTATACAACGACCATCTCCTATTCCTACCATAATACAATCGTGACTGCCATATTGGCTATATTTATGCACGAAATATATACACACATTCACCAGTTAACGTTAAAATCGCAACGGTGGTGGTGGGGACCCCTTTAGCCGTCGTTCGGTTGAACGGTTGAATTACCGATGCCGTCGCTGTGTAGAGCGGTGAGTGCATGTGTGAACATTTCTACAGGTGATTCGATAATTTTTCGTTGTCTCCTCTTTTTTGGTAAAGAAATGTTATTAAAAAAAAACACAATTTTATATAATATTTTAATAAAAAAAAGGTAAATAGTAATCTATATTTATAAAAGAGTTTGTCCTTAACCACTCACTCACTCACTCATATATCAACGTAAAGCCCGAACCCCTAGACCTAGAAACGTGAAATTTCGTAGGTGTCTTCCTTTTATTATGTAAGCACCCACTAAGAAAGGATTTTTCGAAATTCAACCCCTACGGGGTTAAAACAGGGTGTCAAACATATCGAACATACTCTACAATATAAATAATGAAACAATAATTTCAGCATTTCCCAAAATTCAACCCCTAAGGTGTTAGGGGGGGGGGGAATTTTGTAAAATATATTTTTTTGTATTCACCGAATGAAACATGGCACAGTAGGTACTATACAAACAAATATCTTATGGGAATGGGGGGGGGGGGGTAAAATTTTGATATATTTATCTTCATAACTTTTGATGATATAAAAGTAAATTCGGACAAATTAATATTCAATTAAAATTGAAAGTTCCATATTCAAGCCTTAATAGCATGGGACGGGGACGAGGATGGATTTAGATGTTTGTCTGTATACCTGCTTTACTTATAAAGGTAAATTTGAGCAAAATAGCCATATAGAAAATAAAATTTTCGACAGTCAACCCCTAATGGCGGGGGTAGATAGGGTCAGTGTTTTCGATATGTTTATCTGTATAGCTGCTTACGTTATAGTGGTGGATTCAGGCAAAATAATCTGCAATAAAAAATTCGATATTCAACCCCTAATGGCGGGGGTTAGTTTTTACAATTTTTAACTAAAATCCGAGATATTTACGTTTTTTATAGGTAATGGATAAAAATCAATATAAAAAATATGTCATCCCCTATCATGTATGGAGGGTTCAAATTAGTTTCGAAGTTTACGCGAGCGAAGCCGCGGGATCCCGCTAGTATTATATATATCTCTACTTTATTTTAATTAAAACTTCGTAATTCATGAGATAAAACATGTACTTTTTAACGACTTTAGAATATATTCTAAAAATATTTATCGTTTTATCATATTTAAGGAAATG
This sequence comes from Sialis lutaria, assembly GCA_949319165.1. Taxonomy (NCBI): domain Eukaryota; kingdom Metazoa; phylum Arthropoda; class Insecta; order Megaloptera; family Sialidae; genus Sialis; species Sialis lutaria. Next base: position 25,025,562 of record OX439235.1, on the reverse strand, counting down.
AAAGATTAATTAAGAGGGTAAATACTAAATATATTATACTTGGACTTATTTTCATAAACACCAACATAACTTTCAGATGAGACTGACTGTATTCAAATTGGTTGAGAATTGACTTTTATATAAATTTCGTGCAAAATTTTGTCTTTAAAACCCACTGTGCGGCGGAGTTTTGTACCTATAACAACCCCTAGCTTCCAAAGGGAGTAGATTTTTCACGTATAACTCAGAAATGATAACCAAATAACCAATATAAAAAAAGCTTCAAATAAATGTTATAGGAACAAACATTTTACACAAAAAAAAATCTAACAATTTTTCGCGTATTCCTAATTGGAATGGTGTAAAACGCAAAAGACCATGTGACCATGTGATATATCTGTCTTAGTCCCACTCATAATAGCAATCTGCGCAATGTAAATTGATACGCGTTTTATATCTTTCTTAATAGTTTAAAACGTTTTCTTATATTGTCTTTCGTTTTTGAGTTGTAAGCGAAAAATTTATTTTTTATTTTATTTTTCATCCCTTTTATACCAGACCTCGCCGGAGTGTGACTAATAATTTTTATGACTGCCAAAATATCTTAAATAAATACTACGTCTATTTTAACGAAACGTTTTATAACTTTACTTAATAGGAAATGTCTCCAGGTGATATGAGTAGGTATAATATTTTAATTATTTTGAATATTGAATTGTGTATAACAATAGTATAAATATAATTCGTATTACTTAAAAAATTTATTATATATGTAATTATTATACTATACAGGTATTCGCCAGAACCGAGTGACCATTGCTAACTTTATTATTATTAGAGCTAGAAGATCGGTTAAATAGGCAAATTATCAGTATTTTTTCCGAGATGAATAATGTAAAAAAACAATTGAATGTCGAATTTAAAAGATGTACCTATTTGAATATAACTTTTTTTATTGGAGTATAGTGTATATTATAATTATTATTGGATTTTATAGCTGAAAATGATCTCTTTATAAGGTGTAATACATGCATGATGGTAAAATTGATAGAAAACAAGTTATAATATACATATATTATAATACTAAAAGAAAGTATCGAAAAACAGTGTGCTATGTATATTTAATAAAATACAAACAAATGATAAAAAAAATTGTAACAATAGTTTCAGGTATTTATGTCATTTGTTCGCAGATTTTTAATGTTTTAGAATTTTATTGATAAAAAAATTATTTATTATATTTAATTGTAATTTTTTATAAATAATACTCAAAAACTTTAAAAATCTGCGAAATAAGGCACAAATACAAGAAATTATTGTTTTTCAATTTTTAGCAGCTTGTTTGTATTAAATATGCATAGTAGACTATTTTTCGATATTTTCTATTTTTATACTTGTCGTTATAACTTGTTTTCTATCAATTTTACCATCATACATGTATTATACTTTCATAAAGAGAACATTCTCAGCTATAAAATCCAATAATAATATACAACATATTCCATTTAGAAAAGTTATATACTACAAGCATTGGGTCACAGACCGCAGTTTAGGGTCTTCAAGGATATATATGTTTAACACCACTGCTCTACAGTCATGCTGGTGAAACTTGAAATATTAAACTATTGTCAATTTTTGAATATTTCTAATTACTTTTTGTATGTAATATAAAAAAGTGGGTATTTGTATTTATTGACGTGCATTATAAGTTATACTGCTTTGGTGTAGTGACATCTAGCTTGCAAAACTAAAAACCTGTTTTACCGACTATCATTACAGAAATCTATATTAACTACATTTAACTTAACGCAAAGGTGTTCAACTGTTTCCGTTACATTACTACATTTCCTGAACGCGCCTAGAGAAGTATAACTTCAAAAATGCTTTAAGTAAAAGTTGTTAAGGATCAACTGCGATATGTATCAAATAAGCTGTGTCAGTGCAGTGCACTGAACTGACACGGAACTGTTGTGTGTAACACTCTAGACCAGTGATGGGTAACCTATGACACGCGTGTCAGTGGTAACATGCCAAGACATTTTAGGTGACACGGACACGCAATGTTTACGGACGATCTTCGCCCCTTAACATGATCCTATTCGCCTCATATCAAAGGTCGTTAGAAAATGTGTTTTATCAGAATACCTGTTACAATATCATTAAAAAATAAATTAATTTTCAAAATTAAACTCATACCGAATAACATTATCAAAAAAAAATTACAATATAACAAAATATTGCTTTAAAACAACGAGTAATCGTTATTACGTATCTTACAATTGGCACGAAAACTACGTAACCTCACAATTGCATCAATGGCGAGGGGGTCGCCGGCACTGAAGTACAAGCAATAACAAAATATTGAATTTAGCAACAGACGCGGGAGGCAGGGACGAAGTGATATGTAATAATGACTGCATTCAGTGTAGCTATTGTTTTTAAATTCTCTCCTATTTCCTATTTTGATCCGATTTGTCTCGGTCTACCCTATTATGATTTTTGAAGTTTTAAGCCTCGTATACACTAGTAGACATGTTGCGCTATTTGTCTATAGACCGTCTAGAGACACGATCTATAGACTGTCTAGATACACCGTTCTTTGTCTCGTCTAGCGTCCACACTACGATGTGTTCATCATCTTCGTTGTCCACCATGGAAGACTACTACTATCTACCACTCGATAGCTGTAGATAGACTGGGTCGTGTCTCGTCTATAGATAGCGAGTGACGTCCACACTGCCAAAATGTTGCGCAACATGTCTAACGTTGCATGTGGTCTCCCATTCCGATCGGGAGACCTTAGACATGTGATTTTTGGTCTCGCAACAGGCCCGTAGACGGGGATTGGTCTATAGACGTGTCTACGAGACAACCTTAGACACGTCTCAGAGACCAGAATCGCGCAACATGTCTACTAGTGTGTACTAGCTTTTAGGCACGTTCAGGGTGACATTTTAGTAATGCAAAGAAATGCACGCGCATCTTTTAACGAAATATGTACACACCAAGGTACATTCACCATTCGATATAACGACTTTCAATTTAACGACCGCTCGATTTAACGACCTTCCTCTATTCCCACCATAATACTACCGTGGCTGTTATATTTCTGCGCGAAATTTAAATTCATCAATTAACGTGGTGGGGGCATATCTAGCCATCGTTAAATCGAGTGATTGAATTACCGATGCCGTCATTCTATCGAGCGGTGAGTGCATATCCATAATACAAATTTCTGTTATTATAATCAGTAAAACAGTTTTTTAAATATATTAATTTTGCATATGCTCACTAGATGTCACTACTAGTCGCAGCACAGGTGTTTTTCAATCATGCCAAATAAGTATAACTTCTAACGTGTGTACATATCCACGTTTTTTGACACTTGTAACAACTTTTAGTTTTGATAAATAAATAAATAATTAATCTATTTTCAGATACTTCCCAAATATGGGTTCGTAAAGACTGTGATAGACGAGGATACTGCTAGTAAACTCAGTGAAACACGAAGTAAAATACTGATGGGGGCTCTTGAAGATAGCGGACTTGACACTGTTAGAGTAAGGTGTGAAGTGACAATATTAGATGCATACCGGGAGATTGCCGAATTGAACATAGAACCTCCTGTCCAACCAGTGGTTCCACCTGTAGGTCCTATAACTGGCCCTACAGCTCCGCTAGGTCTTAGCGATAATGCACAGTACAGTAAGTGTTTGTAAATTAATATTAACATCCATTAGTTACAAAAAGATTATATCTACCCCAAAGCTTGGTGCCCCTTACTTCATTACGTAAGGTTTACTATTTTTATATACAAATATATACACTTTTTACTGTGTACTGGTTGTAATTTTTAGGTAAATCAGTTTAGGTTAAATATTATCGAAAATGTAGTAACCGGCAAAACTTCGGAACCCTCAGAAACAGCATCGATTTTGATGATTTTTTTTAAATGTTCGTTATACCATACTATTTAAAATCAGAAATATTCCAGCCATAACGTGCTCTAAATTCGTGTACTGTTAAGGTAGTAGACCGGTGTGACGGCCGAAATTTCGACTTTTTTTCATGACCTTATTTTAACAAGTAAATAATATACTATCGTTTTGTAACTTTTACATATTTATTTTAGTACTTTAAATGATACAAAAATTTTTTTTTTAATTTAATTTTCCATTTATTTATTTACAATATGTAATGTCAAAGTGGAGTCCTCTAAAGAATGATGAGCTGTTTCGGGGAAGCACACAGCCTTCCGTAGTCATCTGAAATGAAAAAATCAAAAATAGTATTATTGTGTAGACCTTATTTTAATGAACTAACCAATAATATACATAGTAAAAAAAAAATAGCGGACTTATGAAAAAAAAGTTCACAAAATGTATTTTTTTTTGTTGATAAAATGTTTAAAAAAATTAATTTATTATTAAAAAATTAAATGTTTTAAAGGTTAGGTATTTAGATATGTGTATGTAGAATAACTAGTTAAATTTTGAGTCAAATCGGTTGAATAGTTTTGAGTCAGTGCTTACCCGAAATTTCAAAAACATTGTTTCGAGAAAAACGCTAAAACGTTTGTTTCCCATCTTATAGCAATGTGCACTCGTCGAACGATAAATGCCTGTAACTTTGGAAATATTCTAAATTTTGGTCTGAAAATTTAAGAGCATATTTTTAAAATGTGGTTCTTCCGAAAAATGTAAAAAAAATCGATTTTTTTGACCCATCACACCGGTCTACTACCTTAAATAAAAGTAATTCGGGCAGTTTCATCAATATTCAATAAATACTTTTAACATAGCAAACGACCTTAGCTGACGCGCGAAAAATCTTGTGTATAAACTGATCTATATAACTAATTAAAAATATTAAACCTAAACGCTTAAATTTCGAAATTGTTAGGTTAAGACGTATCAAATAAATACATTTTTGGATTAAAATCGAATAATTATTTGCAAAACGGCAAATGTTTATTATTTTATACGCGACAAGAGCAAAATTTCGCAGCAAAACTTGTAAAAAAAAAATTAATGTACCTAAATGTAATGTGATCTAAACTTTTTACTTAAAAAAATTTATGGGTGTTTTGAACAGTTATGCAAAATTTCATCATATTCAATAAATTCGAAATATATATAATTAAACAAATTATAATTGAAAATTAAAGTTTTTGAATAATAACAACAAAAAAATTTTTTTTGTTCATTTCCTCAAATATTATTTATTTTAATTATGAAAAAATGACTTTTGATCAAACATCGAAAATTGTTTATTTATGTATATATTTTTTAAATTAAAACAAATAATATACTTTTTTGAGTCCGACGGCGTGAATAACATTAAAAAAAATCATCAAAATCGGTGCTGTTTCTGAGAATTCCGAAGTAAAAACATTCATTGACTCAACTAATTCTAATTTTTAAGAATTTACAATTTTTTTTGTGTAAAAATGTAAAAGGTAACAAACGTTTACAATTGTATTGAAAAAAATCGTAATTCCTAGGATTTAAAAGTTTTTTCTATTAAATTTTTAAATTAAAATTGATTTAATTAATAAATATGAAAAGGTAATTTCAACTCCCGAAACTGGTTTTTACGTATTTAAAAACAATTAATTAGAAACAGAAAATTTACCTAAGTAACGCTTTGAAGTCTCTCCCTTATTTCACGTAAAGATTTTAACCTACCCTTCCCACTAAAGCCTTACATAATTAATGGACGTTCTCATATGCTTTTTAAAAATGTTTTCTTTATTACAATGAATCACCATTTCATCGATATCCAATTGTAAAAATTTAAAATGATTCTAGATTGGAGTATTTTGTTCAAGTAAAGTTAAAACCACATTATTTTTTTGTTTGGTTTAAAGAATTAATGAACTAAAAAATATTAGACCGGACTCGACGTACATTACTTTTTTTAACAAAAGTAAAATTTTAATATCCCATTAGATTAGTTTCAAATATGATTTAAAAAATGAAAAGATGCATGGTTTTTCATAAAAATATTTTTTCAATTATTATTATAGGTAGTTTGTTCAACTAAAAAAAAAAATTAAATACCTACTAATTTTCGCACCTAGTGCATATTTTGTTTTTTGTTTCATGTAATTTGTTTTGTCTGATGCACCGTTTGTTAGATATTTGATATTGACGAAAAACTGAACCTGGATCAACATTTGGGTGTGTTTTTATTTGACTGTTATTTCCCCAAAATGATTTTCATAGAGGCTAGATTTTTGGGGGTATTTTTGTTTGTAGTATTCATGTTATGTATCAAAATTTTATTAATTATTAACATCAAACGCCCTTTTTCGAGCTAATTTGAATGGATAGTAAAACTAAAACGAAGACATTAAAAAAATTCATTGATAATAAACTCATGATCAAAAGAGACTTAAAATAGAGTTTTAAAATAGTTTTGTAATTTTCGGTGTGGAAACATTGAAATTCATTGTATGGTTCGGATTAATTTAATGATTGATGTTCAGTACAGAAGAACAACATTATAATTGTCCGGATTGCTACTATCTGTTTATCATTATTTTCTGATTCCTAAATCATTATTGTCCGATTGTTTACCATCTTTTCTTGATTTTTTTGTCGATCGATTAAACTAATGTTCGCCTAGCCAGTAACAGTTTGAAACCTGCGTAATAACCACACAATAATAAAAACTGCTGTCTAAGCATACCTGCCTAATTTGTATATGCATTCTATGCGCGTGAGGGGAAAAACTCGGAGTGTAAAAAATACAAGAAGACATTATTGATGTTTAGTTGCCCCGACCGGTAGATAATAATGAGGCTCCACTGTATTATTTTAAATAAACGTTAATTTGTATTTTTTTTCTACAGGTACAGCTGGGATGACTATAGTTAACGTAAAAATAATTGTTTCAAATATAGTATTAATTTTAATGAAATATATAAAATTTCGTTGATTTCGTTGTAAAAAATTTAGAGTATATTTATTTTTATGTAATGAATAAAGTAAATGATCTTTTGAACAATTTGCTCAAAATGTGCAACAAGTTGTAGAAACTCGTTGGTGTATTTGTCAATATAAAAAATATATAAAAAAATCGATTAAATATAAATGTTTTATTTTTTGTTAATTTTATATCGTGAATATACTTAATTAAAATTTAAGTTGTTGATATTAATATTCATAGTTTGACAATTTTTGTTATGTGTGTTATATATGTAAATTGTAATTTTTTAAATAAAATGTAAATAATAATAATATTGTATAACGTGGTATCATTGTTTGCATCTATTTCCTAGAACCTAGAAGATAAACTATCTAAGATTATAATTATATCCTATGTTTATCGCCTTATTATTAAAAGTGGGACATGGATCAGTGGGAAACTTCTATAACTAGAATTCATACTGAGATCCCGTCACATCAACATTTGCACCTCTATAACTGAGTAAATGGGCACCTGTTCAAGTGGGATAAAATAATATATGATTTCAATATATACTTATTAAAAATTATTTATAACGCAGTTATTTGACATTGACTCTACGGCAGATTCCACTAAACAATGTTTTTACGTTATTTTTATAGTTAATTTGCCTAATAAAAAATGCAATTCTGTAGTAAATATAACAATTTTTACTGACGTAAATATTTAAACATTAGTTTTGGCAACGCTGTAAACATTTTCAGGTTGGTAAAAAAAAGAATTGGTAATAGAATATATGTAGATATTCTATTATACACATACTATATACATAATATCGCAATATGTAGGTAGGTACTAAATTAAAAATTCATAAATATGCCACGTTACTAAATATACAGTTGCAAATATTATAATTTTTTGATATTATAATTAATTTCTCTGACACAACGCCCCCGAAATATTAAAAAATCGGTACCATTTTATTAATGTGTTTATCTAAAAAAAATTCTTACATATGTAATTTTTAAATCAATACATTTTCTAAACGGCGCGGAGTAGTAAAACAATTTAATATTTTGTTTATTGTATCTGAATGTTAATAGTTCGCACACACTACAGACTTTTAGTCAATCGATAGTTTGGTAAGATACATGGAACTTGGCATACCTATCGATTAAAAATCGGTCGGTTAAACAATCAAAAGGGCTGACTGATTTCTATTTGATTAAAAGTCGGACAACTATCGGCCGACTGGTAATCAGTATGACGTACTGTATCCATGGCCGTAACTACCACCGGGGCAGGCGGGGCAGTGCCCCGAAGCCCCCGCAGCAGTGTAAAAAGCAGAGTCGATACGATTGAGGAAAAACAAAAAAAAATTATAACATGACAAAAGACTCAGCTAGCAACGAAAAAAAGGTATTCAATTTATATTTTACATATAGTTAAGGCCCTACGGTCACATGCTGCCTCGAGACCCACGAGCCCCTAGTTACGGCCTTGACTATATCACGAACAAAACTGATTAATGGGGGACAAATCAGTTTGCATCTCGAATCCGATCAAACTATCAACAAACGAAAAGTCTGTAGTGTGCGCGGGTGCAAATAAGAACATTTTCATCAATTTTCATGGATTTGATCCCATTTTGAGGTACCTAACTACCTACCTCATATACATCCTCAAGAAGAATTAATATACTCAATAAACAGTTACTGAATTTTTAAATCATTATTGCATTGAATTATTTCAATTAGTTTAAATAGCCTTTTATCCACGACTTATATATAATACATACATTACATACGTACTTTTTACTATATAATGCTATATATTATTCCCAGAGGGAACCATGACGAAAGAGAAATTTTCTGATTGGTGCATTAGAGGGCAATAATGGTCATTATTGCCCTCTAAGTCATTATTGCCCTTTAATGCACCAATCAGAAAATTCATCAAATTAAATAATACCATGGTAACAAAATACACAAACTTTAAGTATAAAAAAATTATTTACGACTGTCAAAATAAAACACCTAGTGTTTGTGTATTTGTATTGAGATGGATAAAAATTCTAATAAAATTGTTGATAGTACAAAACTTGTTCAGTTTATTAACTGTAATATTACTAATTTTAATATTTTTGGACACCACAGAGTTTGTGTATTTTGTTTCCATGGTATTATTTAATTTATATTAATTTGAAATTATATATAACAAAAATGCTTGTGTTTTGTATTTGCATTCCTTGTATTCAGTTGTGTTTTAAAGTAATTAAAATAGTCGTAGATAAAGTACAGTATACTACTCGCAATAATGGCTATTATAACCTCGGAATTTTTTTCTCCCTCGCCGCTACGCGGCTCGGTTCGAAAATTATTCCTCGGTAATAATAGCTATCATTATTGACTCGTGGTATAATATACTATTATTTTGAACTGTATTTTTTTACCATCAGAAAAATAAAAATAAAATTTTCACTTGTGTAATACAGTCTTTTGTAAAAATTATACAGGCGCCTAGATTCTCCATTAAGAAGGTAACGACGTGAAGAGTCAAACGTAGACGATAAAAGGGGGTTGGGTGATGTACGTTCGTACACGTTCGAGCTACGTTGCGCCTGCACCATTCGGCCATCTCCTCCACCTTCACAGCTTCCAGTGTGTAGCCGTCAGTAGCTTTTATGCGGTTGTCAATAGCGCGACTTTGCGCGTCAGAATTTCATTTTCGCTGTAGCTGAAAAGGATGAGCTAAACTCACCCACTTCAACTCCCTTTTCCATTCTCTCTTTCTTATCGCTTCTACTGTAAGCTATATATTTAAGGTTTGTTTGTTGTGAAATATTTAGGTTGTTTTTTTAATATAGTTTTCAGGTTGGTATATTGCAATGAAATATTGCTAATGATTAGTAATGCAGTGTATTTTTTATTTCTTGTAGGGTCAAATGTATGGAATACAAATAGCCGAGCCAATGAAGCTCAAAAATCGGCAAAACTTCAGAACACACAGAAACAAAATATTTGGTCTACTACAGTAGAAACCGGTTATAACGACGTATCGATTTAACGACTCAAAATAAAGGTCCAACTGAATCCCATAAAATTGTATTTTTACCGGTTATTACGACTATCCGCTTTTTACGACCAATATGACTCGACTGGTCCCTTCGATGCCGTTATAACCGGTTTCTACTGTATATTGTTTGAAATCAGTAAAATTCCGATTTAAATTTTTTGTTCCAAAATTTGTAAAATTTAGATTTTTTAAAGTGTAATTTAAAGATTTTATATATTAAGTCCGTTTTTTGACGAAAAAATATTACCTGGGGGGGTTTTGCGGGTCTTTGATTTAGAAAACGTAAAAAAATGATTTTCCGGGAATTATTCCGGAATTTTCCAAAAGTTTTTTTTACATTTTTTGTAAAATTGAATATTGCTAAACAATAGAACTGAATATTCACTCGAAATCATATACATCTACATTTTCACTTTATATACATCTTTTATGATAATAGATTTTGTAAAATCGGGAAGAACAAACCAATCGACTTTTATAACTATTATCGAAGAAGTGAGATGTGAAGATGCTGGTGATGCACAGTGAGTTGGAAGCATTAGATGAAGTGGCCAAAAATCTAAATCGCAGTTTCATATAATGAAAAATTATATTTTCATATCACATGTAATGAAATAAACTAGTTTTGAACCCTGTTTTGCCAGTCGAAACAAGACAATTTCAGACCAATGCGACTGTGTCGGGCAGAAACAAAGAAACAACGTTGTTTCTGTCCGGCACATTCATTTATTTATTATTTATTTCAAGTCTGTCAGAATCGCATTTGTAATAAACAAAAGCGAATCTTATTTCTGAATAATTCTATTATTAAAATAGTATAAGATATTACTGCGCTATTTGTCTGAAATAGTCTTACTTCGACTGGCTACAGAAATCAAAACTCGTTGTTTCATTACATGTGATATGAAAAATACAGTGTGTGGCACGGGATGAAACAAAGACGATTTCAGACCAGGGCGATGACAGCCCTTGCTTCGCTCGGGCAGTCAATTCTCGCCCTCGTCAGAAATCGTCTTGTTTCACCCCTTGCTACACAATATACTATTATAAATTGTTGTTCCTATGACTACAATTATAAACAATTGCGAAAATATAGTTACATTATTTAGTTTTGTTTTGTTCATATATGTAATACTTCTATATTGCCAATCAGGGTAGGGAAAAAGGATAAGTGTGTACGGCGCGGCGTGTACATATATTGTTGTCTCGTTATTTTCAAGTCAAATGGTCAGTAGTGCGCATGTGCAATCAGTTTCAAATTGACATATTCGATTTAAAATGTTTTAACCGGCCAAGGCCTCCTTCTATTATTGCTTAAATATGATTCTGCGCCTGCGCAATGGAATCCATTTGACTTGAACCTCTCACTTTAACTTATCCAAGCCCACTTATAGCGATTGGTAATATAGGAGTATTACATACCGGGTGTCCCAGATAACTTTTCCAGCATGGGGATCTCAGTATCTATAAGAGATACATGTTTGGTTAAATGAGATGAATTATTTGTAAGAAAGGGGTGAGTATTACTACACAAAAAAATATTCATAATTTTATGTGGTTTAGGCGGTATACCCAAAAAACTGAAAATTCGGAATTTGTTTAAATGGCTATAACTTTTTTGTCAAAGTAGATAGGTATTTTTTGTAGACGGTTTCTCAAAGCACTTTTTTGTATAAAATCGATTAGTGAATTTAGATTTTTTATATCACTTTTAGTTTCCGAGTTATGACTAAAAAATTAACATATTTTTATGTTTCAAGGTTACTACACTATGTTTACATTATTTTGTGCGTGCGTGTGTGTTTGTACGTACTTGCGTGATAATTTTTTCCTGCACGAAATCTCACAAATCAAAAATACATAATATATTGACTCTTTTAAGGTGCTAATCGAAGCGTCTTGACGTAAATATGATCTGAAAGAAATTTTATCAAATTCGGTCCAGCCGTTTTTTTTATTTGTGCAAAAAATACTGCAAAAAGGAAATTTCAGAATTTCGTGCAAAAAATTATCCGATTGAATTGGTTTTGGTGGTAATTGATTCTTTGAAATATCAAATATTTACTTTATAGACTTTTCATCAAATAACATCTTCTAGTTTTTTACAATATGCAGTGAAAAAATAATGTGGGCCTTCAAGGTTCGCACTAGGTTACCAATGCCACCTTTGTAGAGTCCAAACCCCATTTCATTTGTTTTGATAAATCGATATAATCTAAAATAGATAATTTTATTTATAGGTAATGGAGTTAAAGTTAAGTTGTCAAATAGAACAAATTCAAAGTAAAGTTATTTGTTATAATGGTTCTTTAGGGTGACGACATTAATTTTTAAACGATTTCTTGACTTCTTCAAAATTAATGATCGGGATCTGACACACCCACAAATTAAAATAATCAAAAGCAACATAGGTGTACATACTGTGCATATATCATATTCTAATCATGTTGTCCCTCTGAAAACCTGCCTAAAACTATTAGAGTTCGTGCAACTTATTATTAGCTCAATACGTGTTTCGACTTCACAAGAAGTCCTCATCAGGAGCCTAACAGTTCTATCTCTGTAGATTCTAGTCTAAAACTTTTAGACTCCAGATGAGGACTTCTTGTGAAGTCGAAACACGTGTCGATTGACATTGTTTTATTATGATTAAGGTGTATATTTTTAGTTTAAGTGACTTAGAAACCACAGTTTTTGTGTTTTTTGTATATTTATACCACAACGCTTACAAACGTACGTTTTTTTCGTCACTCAGATAATATAAGCTTTAATCTTTGCGTTAAGTTTGTTGATATTTTAAGATATATCATGATATAATTTAATTTAAAAATAAGTTAAAAATCGTTTAAAACTTTAATTAAGTTGGCTACTATATTATAAAATCAGCGATCCCAACAACATTTTCGTTTTTATAAAATTATGTTTGCATTATAATACCGGCCCACTGTGTAAAATGAGGCATAAGGTGGAATACTTTCCGTGGCGGTGTTTGTTATAGGGGAAGGTAGTTAGGACGGTTATCGATTGCTCTGTTGATTTATGGGTCCATAAGCAGGAGAATTTCACGCGGCTGCACCGTCATATAGTGGCACCGCATGATTAGACAAGCGAGAAGGGGTTGTATGAATCATCTTCGACTCTCGTAGTCGTTTGGATGGATAACCCGGAAGCGGTTTTTTGTCTCCACCGACAAATAACTGTGTCGGTGATGTATGTGTATATAAAAATGCGTTTGAAAGCAGCTATCGATCATTCTGATAACTAAATTATGTGATAGTGTGTGTTGTATTTGTGTCTGTTTTCATTTTGAAAATTCTATAGAAATTCATTTTTTTGATGGTTCTTCAATAGAGTGCGACTTTAATATATTAACATTTTGAAATTTACTGGTGTACAATTTTTATTTATTCCCAAAGAATATTGCCTATAATATTAATATTAAAATCATTTGGTGGTTTAACCTAGAAAGTTTTTTTTGTGATTTTTGGTATTTTTTCTAGATTTTGAGATGTTGCGAATTGTCATATAACCACCTATCTTTTCGCTCGTGTTGCCATGAAAGGGCCGACAAAAACGGGTATTTCGTAATATCTCCTTTCCGGTTGACCAAGAGAGCTATTAAGTTACTATCAATATTATAGAAGAGATAATTCATAACAACTTATTGTTTTGTTTTGTGGTTCAATATTTTCTCATTGTCAGATACGACTGTGGTTTGTTTGATCGAAGCTTTATCACTAATTTTTTGTCTCGACACCCGTTTAGTTGGAATTTATATTATACTGATTCATCAATTTAAATTATTAATTTTTATGGTTGATATGTATAGGTATAGTTTTCACATCTAAATGAAATACTCTTTACGTTACTATCTGTAAAATCAAAATACCTTGAAAAGTGCAAAAGTTATAATAGTTGAACAAAAATTATTGAATAATTAATCTTTTTTTACACTTACTTAGTTTTGAGAGAACCTTATTGAGATAAAAAAATCAATTAAAGAATTAATGGGATATGATATGTTGTATGTAAAGTACCCCGCAATTTTCTTATGGAAAAGTAGCCTCTAATTTTTTTTAAAGTATAGTACGTTGTTCATTGTACCCTCCCAAATAAAAGTCTCAATGGACGCGAAGCTCTAAATACTAATCTAAAAATTATACAGTTTTAGGAAATATTCAATTATTTGGTTTTGCTATTCATGGGTTACAAGTGTTTTGCATCATCAATAAAAGACACATGTGCGCAAATTAGCGTATACGCACCGGATGTCAAGGTATAGGGGGCCCCATATGAATGGGTTTCAAAAACAAATTTTTGTGGGAGAAGGGTGCATAACTAACCTTCCTTAGTCCGCCACTGAGTACGTGTGTTGCCCTTATGTGCACACATGTTTGCGAATGTGTATTTTATTTATATAACACTTCCTAAGGGTGTAAAATTTCTTAAATGAGTATTTGGAGCTTCGCGCCCATTGAAACTTTCATTCGGGAAGGTACAAGGAACAACATACTGAAGTTTAAAAAAAAATGACCGAAAACCGATTTTCATAAGAAATGTACGGGGTCCTTTATTATGAACAATAAAAAATGCATTTCGCACAGATACAGAAAACGTTGATACATTTTTAAGTATCTGATTCTATGTAAAAAATAAGAAACATTATCCGAGACGATTTTTTTACTTTGTTTTTGTTAAAATAATATGTTGCGATTTTATTTCAAAAAGTACCATAGGTTGCACAGAAACATTTCAGAAAATGATTACTCGGTATAGAGGGGGGGGGGGGAAATAAGGAGTCCTTTTATCTGTACAATAAGTGTGAAACATTAATTATCCCAGGCGATGTTATTTTCCAGTTGACAAAAAGATATCAACAATATTTATGGTATTTTATTTACATAAAATGTGATTTTCTTTAAAAAATATTTTTGTTAATAGTATTACTGTACTATGGTTTTATTGTTAGTTCCTATATTTTCTAAGTTATGTAGGTTGATGTACAAGTAGTTTATATCAAACAATAACGGTAGCTTCCATCACATTACCCCGGAATAAATGTATCCTAAATATTGTACAAAAAACCCTTTTACTTTAGTTTTCAGCAGAAATCTTTAAAACTCATATTGATTTAAAAAAGTATAAGTCAATTTGGTTACCAAAAGTTTTGGTATGTTTCTTTATCAAACTTTTTAAATTTCACCTTATATGAATAAGGACTATTTTTGTTGCCCTATTTACTATTTTCACTACTAATAAATGGACAGTAAAAATAAAATTAATAATAAATAAAAAAATAAAATATAAAATTTTTTACATATATGTCTTATAAATTAAATATCTTTTGGAATTTTTACTTTCCTTTATTCATGTATATGAAATATAATGAAAAGAATCCTGATTTTGACCTTCCCTGAATCAATTCTGACTATTTTCGCTATGATATCTGTGTCTGCCTGTCGATCTGTTAGCGCTGTAACTCAAATAAGACCAATCGGAGAAGGTTGAAATTTTATATTTAAGATAAATAGGTGTTGTCATAGGTACCATGACAACTAAATTTACGTTTCTGGTTTTTAAATAACGTTCAACAAAATTTATTTTATACATAATGTATAAAATATTGTTTCTATATGTATATGTAGTTTATATTTTATATCTCATTCATTTTATTAGTTTGTCAGAAATATCCTTCAATAAAATAAGAATCACGTACACTGTTCACTGTCAGTATTACGTATAAGAAAGTTCGTGGCTTCCATGGCAGATATTTAAAAAAAATAAAATAGTATGCACTGAAATGAGTTGTTTATTTAATACTAATCGACTTCTGAGCATTTTGTACCCGAAATCTTGTACTATTACTATCCAAGGTAAGTGTGAAATTCACTGGGATTTCTTAAACGATAATTTTGGTTCAACGAGATGAATTATTTGTAAGGAAAAGGTAAGTATTACTACATCAAAACATATTAATAATTTTATGTGGGGTATACCAAAAAAAAACGAAAATTCGGAATTTCTTTAAATGGCTATAGCTTTTTTGTCAAAGTAGATTTGGTTTGTTTGCAACATCTTAAAGCACTTCATGTGTAGAAATTATTGTATTTAGAATTTTGATATCACTTTTAGTTTCCGAGCTACAAGCCTTAGTTTTTAGTTTTTTTTATGGGCCACTAAGTTGACTATAGCATATTGAACGTGTTTTTTACTCTACTTTACAACGATATGTCACATGTCATACTTACTATCAAAACAAAGTTAGAACATTTTTTATATATTTGTTATTTTAATTGTTGCTATTAAATGTTTGTAATAAAATACTTTATAAATATCACTGGAAATTTTTATTTCGACCAATTTACGAAATATACTTGACGATATCTCATTGTAAAGTAGAGTAAAAAGCACAATCAAATATGTTATAACAAACTTAGTGGCCTATAAGAAAAACTAAAGTTAGGGCTTGTAGCTTGGAAATTAAAAGTGATAAAAAAATTCTAAATAAACCAATCAATTCTACAGATAAAAAGTGTTTTAAGAAATCGTAAACAAATTATGTTAAGTTGTGCAGCATACTTCATGCGTTATGTGAGAGACAATTTGATCGATGAGATCTGGTTTTAAACATGTCTTATTAACACGTGGGTAAGTATTGTCTTTTCTAATAAAAACGTTCACATTGATCCATGACCGATCGGACTGTGTCAGTGTTCTAGCTGTCTTTGATCGACGATTTTAATTGATTTTATGTCAATATTAGTATCTAAAATTAAAGTAGTAATTGAGTGATATTGCATTAAAATTTTTTCGATATTTAGCACGAAAAATTCACGACCCGCGTCTAGCTTTAGTCTACACATATGACCGTATAGCGTCTATCTATCCAGCAATATTATGATTTATGAAGTTATACTTCTATAAGCGCGTTAAGGGTGAAATTTTAGTATGCGCGCGCACCATGAAACGACAGAATGAAGTAAGGTTAGGTTATATTAGGTTAGGCTTATTTCACTTATGCAGATAATACAGGTTTCTGTTATGATAATCGATAAAACATGATTTTAGTTTTGCATTTGCTCGCTAGATGTCACTCCTAGTCTCAGAAGTTAAGTGTCCCTACAGCAGTTGTATTTTAATCACGTCAAAAAAGTATAAATTCTAACGCGCGTATTTTATAAAAAATATCAATTTAAAATTCTGGTTAGATCAAAAAGAAACTAAACAATTGACAGAGTATTTAAATATCATTAAAATTACACACAAATATGTTTATTCTATTAATTTGCCGGTAAAGTTAGTAATTGTTGTTATACAAAAAAGACAAATCAAATAGTGGTAGCAATTACTGCCGGTCATAAACCTGATTGGCGCTCTCCTCCTAATGCCATTATTCAGCATCACTGTTCTCGTTATGTTGGCAACATTCATTGATTGGTTTCATTATAGCTGTCGGTGACGTCATTACTTATACAGCTTAATATAAACGGCTTGTGGAGAGATGAAAATAGTTTACAAGTAACTGAAATTGAAAAATATTAAGAAGTAATCTAAATAATAATTTGATTCATTTAACTCTAATGTCTGGTATTATAAAGAAGTGAATACAATTTTTAAGCTAACAGACACTTTTGATTGAATCGGTAATTTAAAAAAATTACTTAAGTCAGTGTTTTTTTGTTGTTGGAATGAGATGTTGAGGGTACAGTGGACATTCCATATTGTAAATGTCCATACTGTTAACAGATCTATAGTGTAAATCCCGTCCGTTTACACTGTGAACTTGTTTACCACCTACTCCTATTTGTTCCCGGCATAAAAGGCAGCTGTTTTTTTTTTGAGGAGTGGGGATTTATAGTATGAAAGGTATCGTGTCCAACCAGGTTTGCAAACCGTCTACTGTAGTTTCATGTTTGGTATAAAAATTGTATTGGTCACATTGTGCCTAGGGGTTAAACTAGAGTATATAATTGCAGACACATTGTAAAAACTGGTTATCCTAGTGACTTACGTAGTTTTTGCATTCTCTCATATGGGACCATCCATACAACACGTTATTTATAATGCATTTTGTTCAAATCGCACCTCCGCAAAAAAGTCACAATTAAAAAAAATGTAGTTTTGAGGAAATAGCAATAAATTAAATTATAACAATTGCGGTAAATCAAAATTGAAAAGGTAGTATCAGAAAAGGACTGATACGCAGTACTTAATTTAAATATTTCAGTATTCCTGTGATGTTTGAAAAATGGTTACAATTAAAAAGCTTAGTGATTAAGTATCTAAAAAAATAATTAAAAATAATTATTTATACAATCAATTTAATTACTAAAATCCACAAATATAATATATGTTTTAAATTATAGCCTTTTATTTTGTATATGTTCTTTCTGCAGTAATAGACAAAGTAAACCCAGTATTGAACACTTGCTAATGATTATAATATGATTAGTATACTACTACACAAACGTTAGAAAATAAAGTAAGAAATTATGTAAGAAAATACAAATTTCTTGATAGTGTTCTAAGCTGCGATAATTATTTGTCTACTGTTTTTAATAAAAATAATCAATTATCATCAAATCATGCTGTAAGACAGTTAAATGTATATAATAACCAGTAATGGCATTAATCAAATATCAACAAATATTTCTAATTCAGTACAGAGTACAGTTAAGTTAAAAATGTTCAACACTGAGGTGTCGTCGAAAACTGGTGCCAGTAACTTATTCTTATATATATACTTTTTTGTGCTAAACTCAGAAAGATAAAAAAATGCTAGTAAAAAATCTAAGAGCCCACTGGTCGCATATATCATTGGTTTTCAATAAAAACTAATTTTTAACAAAATATTTGGGGGTATGCAGCTCCTTAAGGGAGACAATCCGGACAAAATCAGTCTGGAATCGTTAGGCTCCTGATGATGACTTTTTGTGAAGTCGAAACACGTGTCGAGTGAAATAGTATTTTGTGGTAAAGGCGCAATTTTAGTTTAAGTGATTATTGCTTTTAATATTTTTCTCAATCAACTATTTAAATTTACCTACCGGATATCATTCACCATGTATATAATTTTATATAATGGAAAAATAAAAATGAAATACTTGTATTCAGCATCGTATCAAACCATAACAGCAGGCTTAAAATACTCGAAAAACGTTTACACAAACACATATAAATTTCAATACACCACTATCGCGAGGCTATAATGTATACAACTGGTGTTTTTTTGCAGCCGGGAGTTATCTTACGAGTGGATGCATCGTGGCGAACCCTTGTAGTTTACGTTTTTTAAAACGCTTCATGCAGCCGAGTACCAACATTTATCTGCACACAGCGAGGGATATAAGGGTGTGTAGTCGGGTGGGTGTGTGACAAATCGCGGACACATACATTCCACTCGTACGTAGATAGCATTGATTCATACAACGGCTTCAAACGATCACTAATATCGTGATTGTGCATGAACATTTCTATGCACTGGTGTTTTTATTATAGCAATGAGTGGCAATATACGTACAATGCACATGTCTATGTATATAAACTGGAATTGCAAAAAAATGGTAAATATTAGTTTCGTTTTTGTAACCGCTTTAGTACTTTCATATTGATAATATAATTTTGTATAAATCATTTGTGGTTTTAATCTATTTAAGGAAAAATTACAGATTTTTTATTTTAATGATATTCAATATTAAACTTACACAAGCAAAAGGCGTAATGGGCCAACTCACCGCCAGCCAGGTTAACTCGCCGCCACACAGTGGGTTAAAATGATACATTTTTTGCACGAAATTTCGCTTCAAGCCAATTTTTATACTCGGTAACTATTTTGAAAGGTAAGTAGTTTTAGTTTTTGAAAATTACCCCAGGAATAGTCAATTCACCCTCTTAATTACATTTTCATCCCCTTAAATCTGAAAATCGATTAAACAAATAAGTGGAGAAATCTGAGATACGCACTATCAACTCACCCTGTAATAATACAACTTTTTCGGGGCCACATTATATATTGTAATAGTAGGTAGTTTAGATGTGTATTATTTCTTATAACATCATTCAAAATTTGCATTTTTCTCTAAATATTATCCAGAGGAGATATCAAAAAAATATGAATTTATGACTCAGCCTGTATATATATAATAATAATAATAATCGTTTAATCGATTTTTCAGATTTAAGAGGATGCAAGGGTAATTACAAAGCTGAATTGACTATACTTGGGGTAATTTTCAGAAACTACAACTACTGAGGTACTTACCGTTCAAATACGAGTAGATTCATTAAAATTGGTTGAAAATTGGCTTGAAGCGAAATTTCGTGCAAAAAATGCATGATTTTAAACCACTGTGTGGCGGCGAGTTAACCTGGCTGGCGGTATGCAAAAATGTATGATTTTATCTGTGCGCCAGGCCAGTTACTATTTGTTTAACTTACGTGACAGTAAGAAAAATCGATTTTTTAAAAGAATATATATACATATTTAAAAATAATAGTGAAGCAACAAAAAGTCTGTGCGCAGTCGATTTTCAAAATTGTGATAGTTACTATTTTTATGACCACTCGAATAAATAAACTGGTCTATAAAAAATCAAACACAGTCGCCATTTTGTGAAAAAAAACGACTACGCAAAATGATAGCTACGTTCATACAGATATAATTTTTTTTAATAACGATAAAGTTTCACCAAAATTTGGATGGGACAATGGAGAGGAATTTATTTTTTTTGTCGTCACATTGAGGCTCATAACTTCGATAATGTTTGATATTTTTCATTAAAAATTGGTACCTATTGAAAAAGTTTAATATATTCTTACAATTAGTTAAATGTCTTCTACTTGACCCTAAAAGAATTAGTGATGTATACCTGTGATTTTTTTAATTGACAGTTTTTTGAACCGTCATAGTGTCTTTTCCCTTTGAGGTAATCTTTTCGAACCCAACTTTTGGAGGCGAAGTTGTGGTTAGTATAGGTTATAACTAGGGGTTACCGTATTCCAAAGCTTATTTTTCTTGCATATCGAATTTTCCATAAAAGTGGTCTATTTTAGTGTTGAAATTAGTATGATAGAATACTTTAAAAAATTAGTTTTGGGTAGTCCCACTTTTAAATAATTACCGTATTTGTCTTAAAATATATAGTTTTAAATAAAATGACATTACATAGAAAAAGCTTTTTGACTTTTTTAAGTGCGAGTTGGCTTGCGGCAAAACGGCCGCGACAAGTTGGCCGCAACGAGATGACAGCGGCGAGTTGACCTAGGCCGTGATTTTGGTGGGTTTCATTAATTGGAATTTTGTTGTATTTCAGGTAAAAAATCAATCTAATTTGACTAGTCTATAATTAATTAGTTTAATTGAGATTTTCAGTATTGTAGACTATATTATAGTACATACATGCTCTATATGTTCCTACATAGTATAAAACCATTATTATTGATATACAAAACAGCATTGTATTGATAAATCAGAAATCAGTTTCACTGATAAAACCTGTTAATAAATTACCAACATGGCTTGTCAACTGATACAGGAGGATTATGGACCATGGGTATAGTAATCATTGTTTGAAGTAGCTTTAAACTGGATGTGACACATTATAAATAGTGAATCAAACTCTGAGCTGTGTTTTAACACTACTAAAATGTAGATTGATTTCTAGTTGACGTTTAAAATGGTCATTGAATAACAGAATTTACAGTATGTCCATATTTGAGTTTCATTTTTGTTTTATAAAATAAATGCAGTAAATTATTATTATTGAATATGACTGCACACGAGACGAAACGAGACACGTAAGTTTTGTAACCTATAGTCTATATAGATTTTTTTGTCATAAGTCTCGTTCGGTTTCTATTTTGTAACTGGCAGTCTCGTCTTGTGAAAATTGAAGCCATCTCGTATTGGTTTTGTCTCGTATACGTGATCGACACCGAGAAAAGTTTCAGTCTCATGTGAATTTATATATAATTTTTTTTTAAATAGAGAGTGAGTCATATCAGGTGAAACAAACTTGAACAGTTGATCGAAAAAAATATTTTAAGCAAAAAAGTTCATATGGATATGTGTCCATTGTGAGGGAGCTATATACCCCCAATGATTAAGCTTAAAATTTTTTTTAATACAGTAATGAAAATTGATATCCAGTTTAGTATTAATACGTGTTATCGATTTCTAGTATCAAACAATATATAATTTAGACTAGGAGTTTATGGGGCCAGTGGGTTCTTTGATTTTCACCTAGTATTTTATGTTCACAATTGTTTCCTATATTTGGCACTCTCATTAGATCATATGCCACAAAATAGAATATACATACTGTGTTGATTTGTCATAAGATTAACTGTTTACGAAAAGTACGGTAGAAAAAAAAATTGCAGACTTGAACTTAATACGGATGCTTCAAATTATACAAAATAAATTAATATTTATGTTCTAGGATACAAATTTAAGTAAACGTTCCTCTTAAAATGAGTCCTTATAAATAGACATATAGCCAGTTGTATTACTGTAATTCGTAACTTTACTAATTTGACTAAAAACAAAACTAAAAATTGTTATCTGAAGATAAGGATGCATTTTTTTTAGAGATATATTTATATTTTCTTCTATTTTATTTTTAATCCTACAGCAAGAATATAAATTTATTTTGCGTAATTTGAAGTATCCGTATTAAATTAAATTCTGCAATACTATTTTTAGCATCGTATTTCTCGTAAACGGTTGATCTTACGACAAATTAACGTATAAATCAAGTATATTTTTCTGTACTTTGTGGCATAACACCTTATAAATGTGCCAAAAATTTAGAACATGAAAATACTAGGTAAAAATCAAAGGGCCCACAAAAATCATTGGTCTAAATTATTATTGTTTGATACTAGAAATCCATAACACGTATTAATTACTAAATTGGATATCGAATTTCATTACTGTATCACAATGAGTTCTCCAGATATTAAATAAAAACTAATTTTAAGCTCAATCTTTGGGTGTCTGTAGCTATCTTACGAAGAGTTTTCGGATGCATGTTTATATGAACTTTTTTGCTTCAAATATTTTTCTCAATCAACTATTGAAGTTTTGTTCCACGTGATATGTCTCATCCTGTATATTGTGATAAATAATAAACAAAGAATTGATGACATATAAAAAATCTTTTATAACACCTACATGAAAATAGTAAGTATACCTGGAATGTTTCTGATTTCAAATAATATATTATAACAAAAATTAAAAAAAAGTTTTATCAAAATCGGTGGTGTGAGGATTATTATTGGGTATATTTTAACAATGATAAAAATCATCGATAGACTTACTTTTGAACTTTACTGGATTTATATTTTTGTATCAGTTGTTATATCTTTTAACGAAACATAAAAAATAACGAAATAAGAGAAAATATAAGAATAAATATGATAAAAAAAACATAAATATTTTAAAACTTTATAATCTGCTAAATCTTGAAATCATGTAATTCTGGAAGACTTCATTTAATATAATGGGTATAATATACGCGTGTTATTTAAGTAAGGTATCATTAATATGCATAGTGATCCCAGGCATATTTGATCATGATGGCTTCATTGCTGCAATATTAAAAAACATGATACTTTAATGATTCATAAGTTAACTGGGATGTTTCACTATTTAAATAAAAGCTATATATGTATTTTACACATTTAATTTTTGTAACATATCATATCATATTGTACGGTTTGAGATTTTAATGTATCTATTACATAATAATAGATATAATTTAAAATTAACAGAGTAGGCACTAAAAATAAAAATGTGAATCGTAATACTTGAGAATTATTATACATATATTATTCATAGAGCAAGTAAATATAAAATTAGGTTAGAATAGGTTAGAATACATTATTGTCTTTTTATTTAAAAAAAATTCAAACTTACCACATTTTCATTCCGTATTAATCTGCTATGATTGGTCTATCAGCAAACTCCCAAACCTTCATGTATCGCTCTTGAAACCCTACAAAAAGACAAAAATAAAACAACATTGAGCTGTTGGAAAAGGATAAATCCAGCCGACATAAATTCATCTCATCATGAACATTTTCATCATTGTAAATTCCGAAAAAACTGGATATTTGTAAGAAAGTAGAAAATCGTACAACAAACGGTAATTGGCGTTGAATTTGCTGAAAATTTTACTACTACTACATCCTCTGTTAATATTTTTATAACAGAAAATTTAATTAATTTATATAAATATGCATAATGTAATGAACTCTTTCAGAAAATGTAAACTGTTTAGTGGGATGTTGATGAAATTGAAAAAAGAATGCTGATTTTGTCTCAATTAGCTTAGTGGTCATATTTTAGAATCGGCACGGGGCCTCAGGTATATAGGTATATGAATTTGTGGGTTTAGTGCACAGTGTTGAATTTATACGTCTTTCTTCCGGGATAATTTTTTTGGGGGAAATCTCTTCTTCCTCCGATATCTTCACGGATTCAATTTTGATAAACAATACTTTTTTACGCCAAGGTCCCAGACGATACTAAATTTTAATTTTGATATTTTTACTACAGTTATAAACTTATAAGTTTATAAAACATTGGTTTGATACTTCCTCTTCGCGCTCCCTTCAATCATGTTGATAGTCTTTAAGTTATAAATAAACAGTATATAAATTAAAGCCCCCTGCAGGCGCCATTTTTGATTTAAAAAAATATAAAAAATACTTTTATATTCTACTCACTGAGATCTACATTTCGACACTCCACATGCCTAGATAAGAAAATAAAAATAATTTTTTTATGACACCCCTCCCCTTTTCTCCAAAGTTTAAAATGATATTGATGACTTTAGTATATCACCAAAGCCTCGTTACCTACTTTTTTTCTAATTTTTTGAACCAGTAGTTACCGAGTTAGAGGGGGGCAGACAAAATTTTTGCTTGGAGCTCCCTGAAGGCTATTTTGATTTAGAAAAAAAAATAGTGTCATATTCTACTCACTGAGATCTACGTTTCGACTCCCCACACGCCTTGGAATACATTTTTTATTTGCTTTAAAGCTCCCTGCAGGCGCCATTTTCGATTTAGAAAAAAATAATAATAAGAGTCAAATTACACTAGTTTGGTTACACGTTTTGATGTGCCACATGCCTTGATATAAAAAAATATTTTTTTTACCTGGCTTTAGCTTCTAAGCACCCCCTGAAAAAACATTCTTTCAAAATATTTGTACATATTTTACTAGAGGGTGTCATTTTACATGTTCAGTAAAAATTTCAAGGTTCTAGCATATAGTTTACGAGCTATTGTGCTTTGAGTGGAAAGGACGGATGGACGGAAGTGAGACTAATATGGTTTCTTCGGAACCTTAAAAAGGTACAGTTTTTCGAAAATTGAATAGGATATAAATTATAGAAAATAACGTTTCATTTGACATATAATTTAAAAAAAAATGTTTAATTTTTTGAACAGTTTTTTTTTGGAAAAAGAATATGACATAAATTGCAGATAAAATATTCTGTACAACTTGTATTAAATTTTTTTTATGTTTACAACAATTCAAATATTGAAGAAAATCGGTTATTTCATAAAAAAAATTTTGAACTGAACATAAATTAAAGATAATATTTACCACGACTTTTAAGCATCCGTTTCCGGCTAAGTGATCATATTCAAAAATAGGAGGTATACAAAAACCTTAAATATAAAATTCCATGTTTGTAAGTCTCGTGGTTTTGTTTGTAGCGCGATTACACAGACACACAGTCAAACACACACATACAAACACACACACATGCATGTATAAAAAAGTAAAAAGTATAATATGAAGAGAAATGAACAGCAGTTTTGAAAAACTACACAGGGCATATGTATATAAAGAAAAATAATATGTGTTGTTCAAAACTGTTGGGGGTAAATCTATGAGATATGAAGTATTGCAATATCATAACAACACAATAAAATAAAAATGGGTTTACTTAATATTTATATTATCAGAGAAAATATCGAAGTTTCATGTATAACGACCAAATTAAATTCTAAACTGTCGAATACAATCACGTATGAAATCTAAATCGACATTTTATATACTTTTTTAACAAACAGTCCAAATAGATATTCATAAAAAACAAACCATTTATGAGCTATTTAGATAGCAATCGCCATAAAGTTAAACTGCTTGAATAACATTAGAGAATTCTAAAAGGTACAGGTGAAAATATATACATATATCAAATATAAAACAAACATTTCTGGCCATTTAGATAACAGTCTAAGACCATGTTTTCATGTTAACTTTTTGTATATGTTTTCTTATAGAAAACATTGTTTGATAGGTAGGTAGTAACATTCAAAAGGAAATATCCATTTATTTATCATATTATATTATCTACAAATACAACAAAATAATCATTTGTTGTATACATTTTTAGAGTTTAGAAGTGGCTGGAGGGATGATCTCAAGATAAATTGATGGGCCTCGAGCAAATGGTTACATCATTTTTTTTTCACATTATTGAAGTTATACTTCTTTAGGTCAGGTTGAAATTTAAGTAATGCATAAAATGCGCGCGCACCATGCAATGAAGAAAATTTAATAAGATGAAGTTAGGATAGGTTAGAAGTCCATACGGATTTCTGTTGTGATAGTCGATAAAACAGGTTTTTAGTAGTTTTACATTTGCTCGATCGATGTCACTACTACTTCAAATAATTATTATAGCTTCTACTTCTAACGAACAACAACCCTACTTATTATGATTACTTAACTTAATCTATATATATAAAAAAGTTTGTCCTTAACCATTCACTCACTCACTCACTCATATATCAACATACAGTCCAAACCCCTTGACCTAGAAACGTGAAATTTCGTAGGTGTCTTCCTTTTATGATGTAAGCACCCACTAAGAAAGGATTTTTCGAAATTCAACCCCCATACTAGTATTTATGTATTTAGTATTTATATATTATTAATAACAAAAAATACGTACATAAGTTATAAGTTTAGGTTTCCAAACTTGTTAATACCAGAATCAACATTTTAGTACGGCAAGCTATCGAAACACATATAGTTTTATCAGACAAAAAATACCTAATTCTTCGAATTTTTATTTATTTACATAAATCACATTAATTAAAATAAATACCTAAGTGAAAAATATAATAATATATTTTCTAAATATCTTTCTTATAATATACATAATCTACAACAAACATTTGCTACAAAAAACCTTGTTTTAGCAGCCTGGGCCCCTATTCTCGAGCTCACTCGAGAATATGTCGATTCAAGTTTTTCGATCGAGATTTTAAATCTCGCATGCCCAGTTAGTAGCAGTCGAGATTTTTCATTCGACAATACTAGAAAAAAAGTCGCATTGAGATTCGAGAATACGGTATATAATTTACACAATCGCGATTATAGTAAATAACATTTATATCGAATGAACTCGAAAATAAGAGCCCTGGACTATTTGCGCCGTAATTTCTGATTTATTTTCTAATAATATTTAACAGTCTAAATTATTTAACATATGAATATATTATAGATGTCAGTTAAAAAGTAAATCTTTCATCTGTTTACACCTTTAATGTAAACAACAATCTTTGACCACAGTATGTTTTCTTGTACACACAATTTCTTAGTTTCGATATTGCCACAAGTTATCCAATTTGAACGCACGAGCGGCATTATAAACAAGTTAAATAAAGGTTGTATCGCTCTGAACTCTACGTGAAGCACACAACGCGTCTCTCAAATGTATACATAATTAAAGCGAGCGTTTGAGAAGTTGTAAGTTGCTGTTCATGTCGTGGATTATCCGGAAATTCAATTTCCGTATGACGATAGTTCGGGATATACCGAACGCCTGTACACGTTCTCTTCCTCTTCTCATACGTTTGTAATGTGATAGGGATGGATGGTTTTTGTTTTTAATTTGTGTTTGGATTGATTAATTAATTAAAACGTTGCATGTGTGTATGAGCGAGAGAGCAAAACTGAACCGATCAAACTGATGTACATATATTTACTGGATTTTACTATATGCTCTTCTTTTGATGTTGTAGAAAGATTTTATTTTTATCGGATTGGTCGTTTTTTAGGGTTCCGTAGAAAACTAGGAACCCATATAGTTTCGCTCTGTCCGTCCGTCCGTCTTCAAAATATAATAAGACGAAATTAAGAATAAGGTCGTTGATTGATAACCCAAAAACAGAAATAATTAAATTTTTGAAAAAATAATAATGTTTGTAGACCCCCCTTCAATAAAATGAAAAGTGTTTTAAAAAAATCTATAGACTGAAAAGTGAACTTACATTTTTTTTTCACTTATTTCATTTAGTGGGATGTCATTTGATAGGTCTCCTAAAATGCAACAAAAAATGTCAAATGCCTTTTTAATTTCAACCCTTTAGTCATGATTTTTGTAACTTATATTTGTCTTGTAGAGTACCTACATGAGCCATGTTTCATTCGGTGAATACAAAAAAAAAAAATTTACAAATTTTTTCCACCTCCCTAACATTGTAAGGGTTAAATTTTGGGAAATGTTGAATTAAAGGTCGAAACGCACTAGAGCGGTGGCGGCGCGACGCTTCACTACACTACACTACACTTCATTTTTTTAACCAATCGCACGTAACGCGCCATGCAGCGTAGTGTCACCCATGTGCGACTAGGTTCATTTAAAACATTAAATAGAATATTTTGTTGCGACGCGTAGTGTAGTGTAGTGAAGCGTCGAGCCGCTCTAGTGCGTTTCGTTCTTAATTGTTTCATTATTTATATGATGGAGTATGTTCTATAAGTTTCAATTAAATGCGAAAACAAATTTTTTTTTATAAACTTTGACACCCTGTTTTAACCCTGTAGGGGTTGAATTTCGAAAAAAAATTTCTTAGTGGGTGCTTGCACCATAAAAGAAAGACACTTACGAAATTTCACGTTTCTAGGTCCAGGGGTTTGGGCTGTACGTTGATATATGAGTGAGTGAGTGAGTGGTTAAGGACAAACTCTTTTATAGATATTGATTAACTGAGTATTCTAGTTAAAGTGCTTATTTTATTTTTACATTATAAATTTTTTAATCCATTATTCTATTATATTTATAAAAATGAAGATACTTGTGGAGCATTTTTTTGTAGAATTTCATGATCTTTAATTTGTTTGCAGAATTTTTTATGTATTTATAAAATTTTCGGAGATATTTAAAAATAACCTTTACTTTGGACCTTGGGTCCATTTTTTTGGATTTTTATTTCATTATAATATAGTTTAATATACACACACACCAAGCTATTTAATTATTTTTATTGATTTTAGTTTAGTGGTTTTGTGGATATTACCAAAAATATTTCATGTGAAAATACTGGTCCTAAAAGTTTGTTTCCACTATACCGATCGGCAAGGTTACTCGGTAAAGTCGATCGGGTGTGCGGCATACTGAATTCAAACCGATTTGTAGCGGACTCCGTCATAGAAATCGTGCCGACGCGCATAATGGAGAGGTACCACACAGCTCATATACTGGAGTTTTTTTTGCAATGCAAGTGCAGCGTGATGTAGAATGTGGATCCCACTTGGCATGTCTTCACTGTGTTACCTGTGGATACGTGTTTTGATTTGACAAACCCTATCGGTTTTGCCGAGTGGCATTTCCAATCGGTACAGTAGTGTCGAATCTTAATAGAGATTAGCTTGGATTCGGACGAGGCGATAACATTTTAATTTTAACGAGAAGAGATCAAGTCCGAGATTAGACGAAATAAAATTGGAATAATATCAACTTTACTTAGAAGTATAGCCGGGAGTCTCGTAAAGAGACTTGTGTTTAAAGAATTATCAATAATAATTGATAAAAAGTTAATACAAAATTAATGATATTTCAAAATTTCTTTGCTTATTTCTTAAGAATAAATGGGTGAAAAATTTAGAATTTTTTTACATGAAACTGATCGACTTTTTTTCGGTTTCGACGTGATAGTTTTAATTTTTAATTCTTTATAGTTCACGGTATTTAGATTAAAATTTAGCAAATAGAAGAAAAAAATCATATTTGAACTCTCAAAGGGGTTCGAAATAAGAGCCCGAAAAGTTCTCACCTAAATCGTGGATGGAACATCTCCTTTCACACGAAAAACTTCCCCGGAGTGGATTTTATTCCAGTTTTTCCCATTTTTCATCCAAACTACTGAACAGAGAAAAAATATTATAGGAATTAAAGATTAAACATAAAATTTAACGTAAAAAATGTTATATGCACTATTCGGCTAATCCCCAACCTACTCACGCATTCAATGTTCAAAGTGAAAGGTAGTTTTTGGAACGCACCGAAAAATCGGTATAACAAGATTTTTCACCGTAAATATTTCCTTAACGGCCAATTTTACCAAAAAGTTGATAAGGATAAAAATTGTAGAACTGAATCTTCTCTATAAGATCCAAGTATCACAATTTTGTTTCAAACGTTTTTTATTGATTTTTTAACTTTTTTCACAAACGTAAATACCATTATTTACGGAATAAGACAGAGATGAGATGACTTCAATTTTTACGAGACGAAACGTGACCACAACGAGACTTCAGTTACAAAAGCAGAGACTGGACGAAACTTTTGTTTCCTGTGCAACCCTAGAAATTGAAAATGTTGAAATATTTTGAATAGGTATTGAATTATCAATAGTAATACATACATTATCTCAATAATTGTCAACGTGTCCATACCATTTAAAACATAAGAAAGAGAGCAATAAAGCTGGTCTTTTATTACCTTATATGAGCAGTGGCGCCAAGTTTACAACAAACTTTAGTTTGCAGTGAGACATCATTACCAAACGTCAGGACAATAAAAACAATTTTATAGCTAAAACATAAGCGCGCTGCTGCTAAAATGGCGCCACGCGAGCTTTGCGGACGGTGTTGAAACGAACTTGTTAAAGCTGTTTTATTGACAGAACTTTTGATAGAAATAAGGTAAATACTTTTTATTTTCTTATATGGTCATATGTATGAAATGCATATAGTAAATATAAATAAGTATTGTTAAGTCAATTTGAGATATTGATTTCATTATTTTCGCTATAATATTTGTGTGTCTGTCGGTCTATAAACGCTGTTACTCAAAAACACCGGACGTAAAAGACATAAATTTCATATTTAAGATTTGTCTGAGTGGAGAAAAATAGAGTCGATTTTTTAATAAAAATTACAGTTGCCGATTAAAAATATTGTATCAAAAAATACTATTAGTTGTAACATGTACTGTCAATTTGAATAACTTCTATAATCTCCATTATATTTTTTTTAATACGCCGTATTTATTATATTCATAAATATCATTAAACTAATTATTCTTAAGTTGAATTATTTGTTAAATCTTATACAAATTATTTCATTTCAATAAAAATACAATACAATAAATACTGCGATTGTGTAAAATTAATTATATTAATAGTATATTTTTAATGGTATAACAAAAAGTCCTGCACGCAAAAATTAAAATATTTTGGACCATTTTATTACGTCAAATAATAATATTTCTTTAAAAATTGATTTATATTAAATATTTTTTTCCATGGGAAGAAAATTTCCTATTATTGAAAAAGATCTTGCAATTTAAGTAAAGAATATAAAAGTGCGTGGCGCTCATGAAGGTAAATGTATAGCTTTTAATTATTTAATTATTTCATTATTGTGAACTATATATATATTATAGTTTATCAAAAATTCTACTGTATTTATTTGATTTAATGTGCAAATTTTCTACTCTTATCTTATATTAATTTATACTTCATTTCTTATTTTGCATAAGAATTTTTATTCATACATTTGTTTTTTATTGATTTTAGTAATAAAAACCTGAATTTTTGTGATAGCTGAAAATTTATTTTTTTCTTTTTAGTGCATTTTTAATAAAAGCTTGATTTTAAAAAAGTATTTTTTTATATAATTTTTTTTTCAAATTTTTAGTTAACTAATATTAAGAGGTAAAGCTCGACAAACTCTTTCATTTGATACCCATATCAAGATGGTTATAAAGAAAAAGGTAATCCGCCATCTTGAGGCGTCCACCATATTGTATTTAGAATGACATCACATAGCTAATCGTATTCTACTCGTCAAACCCTTTGATTTGATACCCATATCAAGATGGTTACAAAGAAAAAGGTAATCCGCCATCTTGAGGCGCCCGCCATATTGGATTTGAAATAACGTCACATAGCTAATTGTATTTTACTCGTCAAACCCTTTCATTTGATATCCATATCATGACGGTTACAAAGAAAAAGGTAATCCGCTATCTTGGGGCGTCGGCCATATTGGATTTAGAAAGATATTAGATATACTATATTGCATTGTCACCGGACTCATACACTTATACAAAATTTCAAAGCTCTAGCTTAATTAGAACTAGTCGAAATTTTGATTGCAATATTTGATCTTAACTAACTATCTAACAAGTGAAGTTAAATAAAAGCTTGTAAAAAGAATTACATAAATCCAACGATTTATAAAAAAAATGTAATGATAAAATTTGTAGAAAGTTTTATTCTATAAATTATGTAGGTACTATTAATATTTTCCAATCTTTTATCAATTAGCAAAAAAAAACAATTTGTTTGGAACTCGAGACCGATAGAGACATACCTGACTCTATGAGTTGTTCTAATTTATAAGATAACACACTACAATAGAATTTGTATTTGGCTATCTGCATGTCGAGTTCTTAGTTCCATTCATAGTAGAATTTAATAAATTGTATATAACGGTATTATATAATATTTCAAGCTTTCAAGACCTGAAGGTTGATTCATGACACTCTTTAAGATTTCGAAGCAGGAAAACTATTTTCCATTTTGAACATTTTATCACTCGTCTATATCCGGTTGGGTTTTCAAGTTGCAATATATTATTTTGATATGGTGATAAAATTTATAAATGAATGCATGTACACTGCTTATTGAGTAACTCTGCTGATCAATACAATCAGTACATTTTCTTGTGTGTTTTAACGGGTTTTGTTTTCTAACATACCAATTGAATATTTCAGAATCAAGGATTAAAAAAAACGAATAAAAATGATTTGGTTTTGAGATGGAAACAAAATGGCATTATTAGTTTTTGATTTAGTGGACGTTTTTAAGGTAAATTCAAGGTTAACTGTTCTTGTACACTTATATTTGTTATTAGGTATTAAATAAGTTTTTGTACTTTTTCCAAAACATTTAATAAAATAATTTGGACAGAGATTTTTTACTCGTTTTAGAGGCAAAGTGCAAAGTACAAAAAATATTTTAATGCTATAAAATTTGGAATTATAACTTTTATATTTTTTTAGTGCTAGAGGTATGGGAGGGAAAAAATATTTTAATATTTTTTTTTAAAATTTGTTAAACGAACTTTTTAGAATAAGAATATTTAAAATCTTTGAATTTTCAGTTTTCATTAGATTAGGTATTTTTTTTGGTCAGTCATTTGCACTCATTTAAAATTGTTAAAAACTTAAAATTTCATTTTATATAGCTCAGTTTTATTATTGGTTCACAATTTGCTATACAGGTAATTATGCCAAATCCAGGTCAAATGGTTCATGAATCATGATAGACACACACGGTGTTGATTCCATGCTTTTTCCGTCTTTGCTACGGAATAAGAAAAAGCTTTATTATAGTTAGTTACAGAAACCCATATAGGAAATGCCAGGCTTGACGATGAGCCCATGTTTGGCCTAATATTGGGCTGCCAAGTGGTGCTTTTTGATATTGGTCCCAGTCTAGGCCAACATTCAGGCACCGAGCTCTTCTTTATCCGAGATTGGACCAACTCCAGGCCAGCCTTGGTACGGCAAGCCTTGGTCGACAAGCCTTGTCGAGTCTTGAACGAAATTATCATTTGCATCTTGGTCCAGTGTTGGTAAGCATTGACGCAAGCCTGTGCCAACCTTGGCCCTTTGTGATTTCCTACACGAGAATATTCCGGCATAAGTATAATAAAAATATTATTTTCATACATCAGTTTTGATCACATTTAAAAATGAAATAAAATCAAAATAATCCAATACTGCCATTACTCCCATGAATATGGCCACCTTATTTGTTATATTCCGTTATTATTAGTTCATTAGCAAATACTTCTTCGATTTTGTGTTCCTGATTAACCTGACCATACGGAAGAACCCTAGAACCAGTCGACAATTAGTGTTTAGATAAAAAATAAAAATAGCATAGTATTATTGGCATTTATTGGTATACGTACCCTCATTCAAGAATAATTTATCCCTAAAAACTTTTATGGATATATAAGAAAAAAAAATCAGAAATAATCTGAGAATAACCTATATTAATCTCAACAAAATACTGTGTTTAATGGAATCAGTTTTGACTGTTAATAGATATAATAACAATAAAAATATAACACAATATAACTCCCACAAATCAATTATATTTCCGTGCCATATAAAATAGAAAATAAAAAAATACTTTTTATTATACAAGGACATGAAAATAACAAAAAATATCTACAAAAAGCTAATAAAATTAGTTTCTAGCGAACGAGTATCAAATATATATTTTCCGGTTTGCGATGGTCCTGTAACAGATAGTCGACTTTGATTACGAGATAAATAAATTTACAACAACGCAACGGGTAGTTTAGTTCTCGTAGGTACATTATCTATACGAAAAATTGTGTAGTGTAATTTATTCTAATTTTCCTTTTTAAATTAATATTTATTTGTTAAGGGATAGTATAAAATATTAATTTATAATTTATAATAAGATATAACTTGCAGTTACACAAATTGTTGAATATTGTATAATTAAATATTTTTTTTGTGATTTAGTCTAATATAAACGAAGATCTTCGATTTTCTTATGAGTCGTTAAAAAATTTTTTTGAGCAATTTTCGACAAACTTTGATTCACCATATCTCTGAAACAAAATAGCATAGCAAGTTCATTGTTTTTAAATATTCTTTGTAATTCGCAATAGGGTCCCAGATAAAGTACAAACCGTGAAAATTCGTATATATTTATGCCTTTTCTAATGCCTTCCGCTCAGAATCTAAGGTCACAAAATGGAAGGTAACAATCAAGTTAATGAACTCATTATCTATCTAATAATTTGCGTAGTATTAATTTTATCGATTTTATAGCTCTGGGGACTGGCCTATATTGAGTCATGCTCAGGTCCATTACTGGAAAACAGTAACTGTGGTTTTGAGTAACTAAAATATATACACCTGCTTTTCCACAAGAAAACAATGTCACTCGCCACGTATTTCGACTTCAGAAGAAGTCCTAATCATGGTTAAGGTGTATTAATTAAATTTAAGCGATCTGTTCTAATCTGTTATTCGGAACAATAGAAACAAAATTAGAATTTTAAATGTCAAAAAACCTTACAAATACATTGAAATAAGTAATTAACATGATAACTAATTTAAAAAAAACTATTCTATGATCATCTTACATATCTCCTATTTCCAAAAAATACTTATTTCTGCAGAAAATAAAGGTTTAATCGCAAAATTGACTCTTTAAAAATTTATTTTGAATTAGACACCAAAACGCTTGCAGGTGACATTTCTTGTCAACAATAATCAAGTATTCAGAGTTAGACAATAGTTTAATTATTTTGAGTGTTAAAAATGAATTCTAAAGAAGTATATAAGTCTTAAAAAATGTGTGTACCTAATGTAAGAGGAATTGATATTTGTCTAAAATTAAAGTCAATCACTTTTGACGTTTACTGATGCATGACGTGATTCGCTCTGATTGGCGTTCCATTTAACATGGCGGATTGCTGTATTTTGCATTTTTATTTTAACAAAATAAAATTTATATTAATCTCACTTTTAATATAAAAATAAATAAATTTTTTAGAATCTTTTTAACCTATTTCATTATTTAAAATCATAATTTCAATGATACTTTGTTACTGGCGTCATGCCTATTATCTACATGTAATATTTTATATAAAATATAATATTAACATGTAATATTGTCGATCACAATAGACAATAGACGTAAAAAAGTTTTTATTATTGGCATAAAATAAATTTTAAAATATGATTGGGTATCATTGTATAAATTGTATATATAACAACTAACAGAAATCTGATTGTCATGCATTCTGTGCGCGTTCGACACTCGGGCTGGGTCCTAGGGGGATGTGCTCATACACGAACAGGCGTCCGCGTCGTGCGCACGGTGGCTTTGTCAACACCTGACCATCTTTCAAATCCATGTACCGGAGTAATCCGGTTCTTTGTACGCGCATCGCGCCAAGTTCAAACGCACTCACACCCACACCCGAATCGTCCTGAGTTTATTGACAAAGATATATTTTAGAAATCGTCACATATAATACCAGTGTAGTGTTGCCGTATTTTAGCTTATTGAAAATTAATTTGTGTTTCTTTATATATTTACTGGTCTAATTAATTTGTATTCAATATAATCTACTACAAAAAAATATTTTTAAATTTATATCCATCATTTCGTTTTATTGTGTCTTTATTTGTGTACAAAATAAATTGTTATATTCTTATATTATAACTTACCAAAAAATTCCAATCATTGTTCATAATAATAACTTAATTTTATAAAATAAAGTACTTACACTTTTTACGTAAAACTTCTATATTTTATGTAAGTACAGCTTATTTATGAAAAATTCACATAAGTTTAGGCAGATAGAGTAAAGTCGGTATATATAGAATACCATTCATGTTTAAAGTAAGAAAACTTTTTCATTGGACAGAGAATTTAATCTTTTAACGAGATCGTGTAGGCAAAAATAGAATTCTTAAATGAAAATAAAATAAAAAATAAAAGGATTGTGTGGTTTTATGAAACCACGGTAAAAGTGAAACTTTTTTTCACATTATAGACATTTAACTAAAAATTTTCGGAATAATAAATTCAAGCACTCAAAATTGAAATAAATCCATAAACAACAACATGCACCAGCAAAAAGTTCTAATAATTCTAATAAATTCTATATAACAACCAAACAATTTCTGTCTCTTTCATTTGACACGGCTCTTTTTTCAAATCAGATGCACTGTCCATTTCTTTATGTCTATGGCTCTGACGTATTTATCCCTACTCCGCGGCCGAGCGTCACGCGACATGCAACACACAGACGAAAAAGTTTGAGACGATGTAATAAAAGTTTCACTTTAAAAATAAAAAAATTAAAACAATCGAAAATCAACCTCTTAAAAAATGTGCGTGTAATATGCAGCAGAGTGCCTTCATTAGCGCCCCGCGCTTTTATTGGTTTTAGTCATAAAAACTTGAAAATTTTGTGATAGCTGAAAATTAATTTTTTACTTTTTAGTGAATTTTTAAAAAGCTTGTTTTTAAAAATATTTTTTTAATATATAAGTTTATTTAAATTTATTTTGTTGTTTTTATTTCAAACATATAAATTGTTACTGTAAAAAAATAGCAGTGGCGTAGCAAGGAGTACACGGACAGGATTTCTGTAATATGCATCCTATTTAGTGGTCACCATCATGAAGATTTGTATACAGGGTGAGTCATATCAGGTGGAACAAACTTAAACCGTTGAATGAGAAAAATATTTCAAGCGAAAAAGTTCATATAAACATGTGTCCGGAAACTCTTCGTGAGGGAGCTACAGACTCCCAAAGATTTTGACTAAAATTGGTTTTTATTTAATATCTGGAGAACCCATTGTGATACAGCAATGAAAATTAATACCTGGATTAGTAATAATACGTGTTATCGATTTCCAGTATCAAACAATGGTTATTTAGACCAGAGATGTATGGGGCCTGTGGGCCTTCTGATTTTTATCTAGTATTTTTTTGTTCTTCACTTTTTTCTTATGTTTAGTATTTTTATAAGGTCATATGATACAAAATACACATAAATATACATTGTTAAGTTGTCATAAGATCAACCGTTTACGAGAAATACGATGGGGAATATAGTTTTGCAGAATATAACTTAATACGGATGCTAAAAATTACACAAAAGAAATTTGTATTCTTGTTCTAGTACTAAAAATAAGAAAAATAGTTGGTGTTAATATTTCTCTTAATATGACTCCTCATAGAATTATAGCCAGTTTTATTACTTTAATTCGTGCTTTATTAATTGAATAAAAAACGAAACTAAAAATGTTTTCTGTTGTTAAGGATGCATTTTTTAGGTATATTTACATTTACATTTATTCTTGTTTTTAATTATAGAACAATAATATAAATTTATTTTGTGTAATTTTTAGCATCCGTATTAAGTTAAATTCTGCAAAACTATCATTCACATCGTATTTCTCGTAAACGGTTGATCTTATGACAACTTAACAAAATATATTTATGTGTATTTTGTGTCATATGACCTTATAAAAATACCAAACATAGGAAAAAAGTGAAGAACAAAAAAATACCAGATAAAAATCAGAGGGCCCACAGGCCCCATACATCCCTGGTCTAAATAACCATTGTTTGATACTGGAAATCGATAACACGTATTATTACTAATCCAGGTATTAATTTTCATTGCTGTATCACAATGGGTTCTTCAGATATTAAATAAAAACCAATATTAGTCAAAATCTTTGGGAGTCTGTAGCTCCCTCACGAAGAGTTTCCGGACACATGTTTATATGAACTTTTTTGCTTGAAATATTTTTCTCAATCAACGGTTTAAGTTTGTTCCACCTGATATGACTCACCCTGTATACTAAAAAAGGTTTTTGCGGACGTGGGTAGTTGTGAAGTACTGGATGATTAATATTCCATTTGCCTTACCACGGTTCTGGATAATTATTACAATTCATAGTCGTATTCCATATTCCATAATACCCGGAATCACGTGTATTAAAAAAATTGTTATTGCCGAGGCAACAATTATTATAATATAAAAAAATATAAATATAAAAAATTAAATAATTTAGTACAATACTTTAAACTAAATACGTTAACGTAAATAATTAAAATTGCATATTTAATTAAATTGTTCTCAAATACATATCAGTACCTACTCCAAACACTGTCATATCTACTGACGCAGTTAGTTAGAGGTGTAAGTTTAAATCATATTAATTTTGTGTTTATAAAATTTAAAATAGAGCAGAAAAAGGGGTCCATATTACCCGCCTGTTCCATATACAGAGTGTGCGGAAACCGAGTGATCATTGCTTACTTTGTTATTATTGGAGCTAGAAGATCGGTTAAATGGGGAAAGTATCAATATTTTTTCTGTGATGAATAATGGCGGTGTCAAAAAAACAATTGAATAACGAATTTATAGCTGAGATTGTTTTCTTCATAAAAGTGTTATACATGTATGATGGTAAAATTGATAGAAAACAAGTTATAACAAGTACCTATAAAATTAATAGAAAATATCGAAAAATAGTGTACTATGCAGTTTTAATAAAATACAAACAAATGATAAAACATTTTAAAACAATAATTTCAGGTTTTTATGTAATTTGTTTGCAAATTTTCAATGTTTTTGAATTTATTTGATAAAGACAAAAATTATTTATTATAATTAATTATATTTTTTATGAATAATACTCAAACACGTTAAAAATCTGTGAAATAAGGCACATAGGTATATCAGAAATTATTATTTTAAATATTTTTATCATTTGTTTGTATTTTATTAGAACTGCATAGCACACTATTTTTCGATATTTTCTATTAGATAATATTATACTTGTTATAACTTGTTTTCTATCAATTATACCACCATGCATGTATTACATTTTTATGAAGATAATATTATCAGCTATAAAATTCAATGATAAAATATACAGGGTATTCTATTTAAAAAAGTTGTATTTCAATATATCTATTAAATTCGACATTCAATTGTTTTTTTGACACCGCCATTACTGACACTTTGCCCATTTAACTGATCTTCTAATTCCAATAATAACAAAGTTAGCAATGATCATTCGGTTCCCGCGAACACCCTGTATACCGACTTTACTAAATATTTTTATACTGTATAGGCACAAATGTGAATTTATGAAATAACCAAATATAACTGATGTCAGTTCAGTGGAACGAGAGAAAATATGGAAGGAGGAGAAGTTTAGAGGAAAAATGTACAGCAGAATTTCAATCCATCAGCTAAATAGCAATCGCCCTAACATGTCAGCGGGTTGCGGATCTATAATAGCTCCAATGCATCAGCGTATTCGAATGTAGCTCATGTTTACTTTCTGTATAAGTTACAGCAACAAAAAATACCCTACACGTTGAAATACTGTACTGGATTTTTTATGTATTGAGTTTATGGATTTTATGAAAAATTCTGTCGGTATATAGTGATCCATAATAAAAATGACTAGCCTGAAGACCGATAAATAGTCCAGTCAATAGGGTTGCAATTTTGCTTAAAAGTGTGTTTTGGCATCATGAAATATCCTATTTTTAAATATCCGCATATTTGTATTACTATAATAAAACGGGCAAGTACGCGGGCCCGGATTTACCATGCAGGCAGTGTAGGCATGTGCCTAGAACGGCAAAAATTAAGAGGCTGAAAATTTTGGCGGAAACAAAAAAAAAAAAAATTCACATTTTTTTAAATAAACTTTACATAATAAATCTAAAAAAGGTCACCGGTATCTAAAATCTTATCCGACATAATATACTTTTTTATTTTTGTTCAAATAAAATATTTATTTTGAAAAAAGAGGTCGGCAATTTTCGCAACTGCCTAAGGGCGGCAAATATCTAAATCCGGGCCTGCAAGTATATGTTGGACACGCACATGATAGGGTTTCGTGGTTATTCTTACTACGATTTATAAAAAGAGTTATTTCACAATTTTTCATAAACTATTTTTGCTACAAAATTTGTTTATTAAAAAATAATTTTCAGTAAAAATACTAATTATAACATATATTCTAGAATTTTTTCAGATTTTTTGAATCGATAGTTTAGAAAATAGAGGGGTGGGGACGCTCTGATAATGACTTTTAAGAGCAAATACATCGTTATTGAAGGGTTAAAATTAAAAAGTCATGATACATTTTTTGTTACATTTTAGAAGACCTTTCTTAAGACACCTCACTCAATAGGGTAGGCAAAAAAAAATTTTGAATACACTTTTCTTATCATTTCTGTTTTTGGGTTATCAATCTACGGCCGTATATCTTTCATCTTATTATGTAAAAAATTTTAAAGACGGACTTGGCGAAACTATAAGGGTTCCTAGTTTTTTACGGAACCCTATAAAAAAGAATGTTTTTAAGATTTTAATGGTAGATGTATCAAAACAATCCAACAAACGCCAAATTTCTTTCTTCAAATAAAAATAAATGTAGGTACTTAACAAAATCACAAATGTATTTTCTTTGCGCGCATCAAAAAGGTTAATATTTAGAAATAATATGTACATAAGTGCGTACAATGTCCATACATACCTACTACATTAATTAGTTAATAATTTTAATAATACCATATACTATGATGATATATATAATTAATAGAACAATCTTTTCATACAATATTAATATAGATGAGTTATTCAGTAAAATAACTCAAGATACAATTTCTATCTAGGCACCCGTTTCTCTAACTGGGTAAATATCCCCATCACTTTGTCGTTTTATGTCTTCTCCCAAGTATCACCACTTCATCAGTGAGTTGACATGCAATGATATTTTCGCGTCAACATTCAATAATGACACGCGGGTAAATCAATGTTCACTTTACAACACACCGTTGGGGAAGTTATTGTTCAATTTAATTAATTTTACAGTCGTTGCTCTAACTACAGCACGGCGCGCTAAGTTTGCCCATTAATGATAAAATAATTTTGTAACATGTGTTCCCTTTAAATGTGAATGTTACAGTATTTCATTATTTATAGCAATCTTATAAATATGATTTAGTTAAAATGCAGGGTTGTATTCAATTAGTTATTATTTTATTATATGTGTATTGTATATTTATTATTTTTTTCAACTGAAATGGGTACAAGAAATTTCAAAATAATTATGATTTATTATATTTTAAGTGTACATCCTTTATTTTTTATGACGAGTTCACTTTAAGTTAAGTAAAGTAAATGCGAGCATTCTGTAGGTCGAAAAACAGCTCAAAACAAAAATGATTGACTGACTATCGCCCAGTATTATCAACTTTAACTAAATGCTCCTTTAACTAACTGTCATATTATCAACAGATCCAAGCATAATACATTTAATTAAATAGATTTTAAATTATCTGCAGTATTTCTGTACAACATATATTATGTTCATTTTTCATTGAAAGCTTAAATATTGATTTAAATCACGTTTTTAATACAGCAAATTTACTTTAAAGGAGCATTTAGTGCTAAAGGAGCTTTAAATTGGTTGATAATACTGGGCATTAATCTCATAAATAAATTAAACGAGTTTATTTTATTTTATTTTCTTTGTAATTTTATAGAATTAAAAAAAGTACCTTTTGATACATTTTTTTTTAAATATTTGAAAAAAAAAACTATTTAATATGTATTTATTCATAAAACATTTCACAAAAACTAGTTTTATTTAAAACCAATTATGAATTTCTCTACAATTTTCTTCATCTTCTTCATTCGTACAATCTTTACCAACAATATCTTTGCAATATTTGTCAAAATACTGACCAATAGGACATCTATAACGTATTTTAAAGAATTCTTTACTCCCGGGTTCCCTGAAACATTGATAATACGAATGGCAGTCGCAGTTATCTGGTAATCGTTGATCATCGATCCAGCATACTGCATCACATTTATTTTGTTTTGTATCGAATTCATAAGCACCTTTGCATTTTTTTACAATCGCTCGTGCTCCTTCAGGAGGACATCTGTAAAAGAATTATTTTTGGTAAACAAATCTAATTTTAAATCATAAAATGGTACATTTAGACGGGCCATTAAAATTGCACATTGACGGAAATATTTTCGAGAAATATGGCTCGGCAACATCAACATAATTGCAGCTTGTGGCCATGAAATGTTTTTGTACATTATGGCCGAGCAACATTTACAGCCACATATTGCCGTATGCTTGGTTGTTTACACGGTGAACATGTTTTGGCAATGAACGGCTGACTTGTTTAGCACAATACGCGCGCGAATATGAACGATACCGTACTTGTACGAGTATCTGCGGCGTTGATTGTTATAAGTAATAATATAAAGAAAAAATAAATAAAAAAGCGAAACATCTGGATGCGTCGTTACTTAAGCAAACGTGATAGTATTAAAAATTTAACAATAGAATTAACGTTGGATTGTTTTATGTTTAAAAATTTCACAAGAATGGAAAAAGTGACTTTGAACTACTACTAAGTACGTCTGGTACGTGGCAAATAAAGCCAAAACGCTGCACTTTTTGATTGGGGTATGCCACTTTCTGTGGACATACACCAGGTCAAAAAGAAGATTTTCAGATAGGGAGCCACTTTAAAATCCGTGTAGAACACTGTTATATGGGCTATCAAAGATAGCCCCCATCGGTGTTATAAAATTAGCTTTATCTCTGCTCCTAGTCATCCGATTTCAATTTTCTTTTATTTATTTTATACTTTATTAAGAAGATTATTTTTGTCATTATTCATTTTTCTCTAAATCTCAGGGGCTCTCCACAATTTTCGAAAATAAGAAAATTTCACTTTCCTTACGAACTTAATTGTTATATAACTTTTTTGTCGTGCCCAATATCATTTTTTTACTTCATATAAAAAAGAAAGACAATTTTTTCAGCATTCCATTAATATCAAGATAATACTATTTTAATGAATAACTTTTTTGGATATCGTGAGTTAAACTAAGAAAAATGGACTAATTTTGGATTATTCTATGTTGGTATACCTTTTATTATATGAAATTTTTTGTTGGGATCAAATTTTTCATATGGGACAGTTAAAAAATTGTAAAATCTGTCATGCATGTCACTAAACTTTCTTATACAATGAATTTTTTTTACGTATATCTCCTTATATAAAACAAATTATTCTGGCTTATTGATGAAAAATACAAAAAAAAATATAGAACATAAACTATACATAATAACGATCTCTACAACTTTTGTTATAAAAATATCATTCTATTATGAACTTTAAAAAAAATAAAAAAATAAATTAAACTTAAATTTCAAAAAATATTTTTTTTTTCACAATAATTTATTTTCGCAATAAGAACTTAAAATAAGAACGCAAAATAAACTCAATAAAATTGAAATCGGATGACAAGGAGCTGAGATAAAGCTAATTTTAAAACACCGTTGAGGGCCATCTTTGATAGCCCATATAACAGTGTTCTGCACGGATTTTAAAGTGGCTCCCTATCTGAAAAAAATCTTTCTTTTGACCATATGTATGACCACAGAAAATGGCATACCTCAATCAAAAAGTGCAGCGTTTTTTCATGTACCAGACGTACAAGATTCTTTTGCAATTTTCTTGTTCATTTTTCATTAATAGTTAATTATCAGTTAATAACGTATTTACCTACTTCAGTGGCGTAGTAAGAAATTTTTTCGAGGGGGTAGTATTTGGGGGGGGGGGTATATACATCTGTATTAAATTTTGGACACTGAACATCTCACCACTGACCTACTCGTTTAAATCTGTTTAAATCTCGCGCGGGATGCGGGTAACGTAATGAGAGAGAGATAGTAGATAGAGAATAGAGGGATACAGAACGAGACATGGCCGAGTATATTCCGAAGTAGTTGGACAACACGGCAACACATCGGCCATGAGTGGCTAGCATCTGCAATAGTCAATAAATGCCGAGCCATATTGCCGGGCCATACAACAATATTTCGATGTGTGGCTGCAATGTTGCCGGCTATATTGCAGCCACACATTTCGGTAAAATATGGCCCGTC
Organism: Sialis lutaria; assembly: GCA_949319165.1. Classification (NCBI taxonomy): domain Eukaryota; kingdom Metazoa; phylum Arthropoda; class Insecta; order Megaloptera; family Sialidae; genus Sialis; species Sialis lutaria. The sequence goes on along the minus strand of OX439235.1, from coordinate 24,980,741 downwards.
TAAATGTACCTAAGAGCAGATTAGTTTAATATCTACCTAGCGTATATACTTTTATGTATGGTAAATGGTACGATCTTCATTTCTTTACCCTTACATAAATTGTCAGAAGTATATTGGTAACAGTTTCCTTGCAAGAAACACTGTCCACTTTGAGGATTGAAAAACCGATTCGCCGGGCATATTTCTACTTTTGGTTCTACACCGATTTTACTACAGTTATAATACTGGTGGCAGTTTTCTGGATCAGGGAGTAATCCAACTCCATAACATGATTGTGGTTTTGGTTGACAAGGATCAAATGTAGAATTTGTACATCTGAAAGAATTATTATTATGTAAATTAGAAATTCTAAATAAAGGATCGCAAAATATATTAAGATTCGAAATAATCGAGATAATTATTCAGCCTGCGGGTTATGATTAATGGAACTAAATTATTATTTTTTAACATAGGTAATAAATGAAACATTTTTTATATCTTAACATTTTTAACACCCAGGAAAAATTGATCAGATCTTGTTATTTCATGATTTCTTATTAGATTTTATTTCTAAGGAAAATATTGAGTAGATAGTAGGGTAAATTGTACAAAATACAGTTGGGGTACTAATTTTAAAGATAACTGACCTGTTATTAACACAATATGGTGTTTTTGAATTTTCTTCTTTACAGTTAATTATCATTGGTACATATTTTTTAACTTCGGATAAAAAACAAACCATTAGATTTCTGCAGTCAATGCATGCATCTGCGTTGTTATTGATATTACATTTAGGTAATTGAAAAGTATTTTTTTCTTCATCGAATAACTTTTCGTCATTTCTAGGATGATATCTATCGGCAAACACAGTTCCCTTGAAAAAAAGGAATTTATTATTGTGGTATGTTAAGTGTATTAGTACAATTAGTAGCACTAATATTATAATAATAAGTTCGAAAACGGTAAAATATTTCAGTGGTTGAGTTTGTATTCAAAAAGTTTGAGGTATAAAAAAATTTATTTAATGATGATATTTATTTGAACTTTAAATGACCTGGAAAGGGTTAGTCAAAGTTAACATTTCTCTGATTTTTTAATCAGTATTCAATTTTATATCATATTTAATAAAATGGAAATTTTTAGATTGAAAAAAGTCCAGGACTCCGAAATAATCAAGTTTTAGAAAAACATATTCCAAACAAAACAAACTGTTGATTTTGATTTTAGATCATACTTTAGAAATTTCTATACATTTTTGAAATGCCATAAACACTTTTATTTTGTACAATTTTATCTAATTAGTGAAAAAGAAAATAGAAATTACTAATGATATCTATAAATAATGTTTTTTTTTTTATATTATGTTATATAAAAATCAATTTATAGTAGAGCTAATTTTATTTACTTACTGATACAAATAATAATATTAATAAATTTCTATACATGATTGAAAATTGTCACTAATAAAAATAATTCACATTACAATATACTGTGTATGATATTTGTAACATATAAATGTTTAAAAATATATTCAGAATAGATAAATATTTATCTCCATTTATCTTTTTTTGTCTTTTTATTTTAAATATACACAGGTGATTATTGAGATAAGCAAAATAATATTTACAATTAACTAGATTATTGTATAAAGATTATACATTTGTGACAGTGGCGCACTTATGGGAGAAGTAGTGGTTAATAGTTCTGTCCTCCCAAAGTTAATAGTTGAATAAATGAAAATTACCTAAGGTCATGGAGGCAAACAAGGTCTACCTTAATTAGAAGTGCTTTACTTATTTGTCATAGGATAAACCGTTTTCGAGAAATATCGATGGAAAAGAAAGTATGCAGAATTTAACTTAATACGGATGCTTCAAATTACAAATAATATATATTTATATTCTTGTTCTATGATAAAAATTAAGACAAAAAGTTAACATAAGTATACCTAAAAAAATGCATCCTTATCAACAAATAGCCATTTTTAGTTTAGTTTTTTAGTCAAGTTAGTAAGTAGGTACGTGTAACATAATAGAAGTGGCTATAAATCTTAGAGGATTCATATTAGGAGGTTTCTTTATATGAATTTTTTTTCTTACCTTTAATCATAGAACAAGAATATAAATTTATTATTTGTAATTTAAAGCATCCGTATTAAGTTAAATTCTGCATGCTTTCTTTTCCATCGATATTTCTTGAAAACGGTTTATCCTATGACAAATAAGTAAAGTATGTTTTTGTGTATTTTGTGCCATATAACCTTAAATAAGTGCCCAATTTTATAAAAAAATAAAAGCAAAAAAATAGTAGATAAAAATTAATGGGCCCACTGGCCCCATACATCCCTGATCTAAATTATATTTGTTTAATACGAGGAATCGATAATTTATGGGTCGAACTATTACCTGTATAAATTAGAAACAGAAAATATATTTTTTAAATAAAACTAAGAATTTTTTTATTTATAAAACCATTCAAACTACATATTATAAATGTATTTATTTTTTACATGAGCCTTATTACACAATTTTTTCTATGTATGGCCGTTATAATTTATAAACGGGACAGTGAAAATACTTGAGATTTTTGATATTAAGTCCAAATATATTAATTTCGTTTCCCTCAAAATTTCATAAATTTCTTGATTTTCTTTCGCATAAAGTTATTTACTTTTTCGTTGAAAATTCGGTTAAAATGTCGTAATCCCTGTACTCGCAATGTTAAGTTTTTGATTTTATTTTGACAATATCTTCGCTCAAAGACGGTGACTCATTTTAAGATTTTGAATTTAATAACCATTTTTTAATTGTTTTTTTTTTTTACAAAATTTGAGCTTACTCATGAATCTTTTAATTTTTCCGAGAAACATCCTAAAAAAATCTAATTACCGTTTTTTACGACCTAATATGACCGGTCTCCTCGATTTCATTATAACCGGTTTCTACTGTATCTTCTCATTCTAAATAACTGTAATTATTGTTAGTAAGGTATCTTATTAACATACTGTCTTAATAACACTTATGTATCTTATTAATGTATTAATAATTAATATAATGTATCTTATTAATATATTAACAACTAGTATCGGTTTCAATTCTTCAAATATAGTATTTTTCTCCATTTTCATACACAACGGTAAACAAAGTTGTAATGTGTAAAACGATAACTTACAGTAGTATTATGTCAAAAAAGAATTCGTTATTAAGTTCTTGTTGGCAGTTTTACACCGAGTTTCCGTGCACGTATAACGGATGACATTAGTGTGTGTAGTATAAACACGAACACATTCAATTAACGTTGATTTAAGCTCATTTCCACGCTCATAGAGCAATAAAAATGTAATTTGGATAATTTCTCGTAGGGCATTTATCATATGTTTCAAGTTAATTTATCAAAAACGAGTGTGTTTTTTTTTGTGTGATTTAATTTTAATGAAAAGTATGCGTACATTTTTAATTTATGTGTAAGTAGAAAGGTGGAGTCCAAACATAATATATTATAAATAAATAAATAAAAAAACATTTTTTAAATACAAAGCGATTTTATTTTTAAAGTAAAAATTTATTTTTTAAAGAATTATATTTTGAACTAGCGTATTGAACCCGGTGTTATCCGATTTAATTTCCACAAAACTATTATTAAATTAATTAATAAAACCGTAAGGTCTGTATCTTATAACGTTCTCGAGATATAGCTTCTATTTTTTTTAAGTTTGGTGAAAAATGGCTGTAACATTTGAACGTAATATCGGATTTGATTTTTGTCAACGCATTTGGAATTAGCGTGTAAAAATCTATATAATGACGTGTATTATACTTTAAAATTAAAAAAAAATAATACCGTCCGAATTTCTGATTTTTTCGGTGAATTTTTCAAATATTTCCTTTCAGACAAACCTTGTCCTGACAATTACAAACACAACAAAAAAAAATCAGCCAAATCGGTCGAGCCGTTCTCAAGTGATGATCTTTCATACATGCGGCAATTGATTTTTATATAGATTAATAACTTATTATTCTATTGTATAGATTAATATCTAAATTTTTTAATTGTACTTTTTCTCTAAATTAATTTATTTTAAATGACAAAAGTCGTATTGGATACTACCATTTGTTAAAAAAAAATTTTTCAATACCATCGGATAATTAAATGTTGCATTTAAAAATTTCAAATTTTTTTCGTAGAATCAAATTTTTCAATAAAAATATAATGAAAAAATCATAGTTATCATAAAAAATGAAAAAAAAATTACAAATAATTTGGTTATACAACTACCCTCTTCCCCCCAAACTAAATAACTTTTATCTGATGAGTTTTTTGTAAGCAATTTGAATGAATTTATTTTTATTTTGAACAACCAGTATACTAACACAGAAATTGTCTTTAGGATTTTTGGTTACTTTTACATCACCTACTCTGTAACACCGTTATTTGTACAGACTTGCCTAATTAGACATATAATTCAAGCGGAATTTGGGAGAGATACGAAAAACTACTACGTGGGCATTTTATTCCAATTTAATTGTTGAAGCATTTCAAGAAATAAAAATAATTGGAGCAATTTTGTCTGTAGCGTTAGTTTCAATTTTAAAAATTCTTATTTTGTTTTCAGTATTTTCTTTTAATATTTATTTTCGGTACTTTTGTGTGTTTAATCGGAATAATGTATAAATATATAATTGGTGTATTGTATATTGTATATTGTAAGGTAAATCAAACTAGATCTGTGCACAAGTACAAAAAATGTATTAAAGTATAAGTAGATTTATCTTTAACCAAAAGTTGTGTGTACAAATTCAATTATTTAAAAAAAATGCACTGAAGTGCAAATAAAAGTTAATTTGTCAAATAATGTATTTAATTGTAAATACAAATGCAAGTAGGTACTCTAACAAAAATTTACTTCTTTTATTTAAAAAAAATGCACTGAATTACTACTAAATATTTTAATTTAAAATCAAGTAAATTTATATACAGTGGAAAAACGTACTAACGAAATATTTTAACATGGGGTCTTACGGAAGAAAAAAAATCGTACAAAGGCGAAAAACGTACTAACGAGGTTCTACTGCATATTTAATGTAAGTACATTTTACAGCATAACAATTACTACTTTACTTTTTAATAAATGTAGTTATTTTTTTCATTTGAAAAGTAGTTTAGTACAAATACAAGTACAATTGTTCCAAAAAGTAGTTACATAAGTAATGCATAGCTCTGAATTAAACCGATGATAGGATCTTCAGTTTCCCGTTAATTTTATACAGCTTACTGAAATGATCCTGATAATCGGTTTGGTTAAGGCTCTTTATAATGCGATGTATGTACATATACAAATATACATATATGTACTAACGCTCCAGTTTTAAATACCGACTGAATTAAGTTTTATTTTTCATTAAAGTAATAATGTAAAGAAATAATTTATCATATCATATTAGTTGTGGTTGTTATTCAGATAATGTTTTCTTCACGCATTTCAGTTTCTCCTTAATTTTTTAAAAATATATAACAATGTGGTGTGTTGGTATTTTTTGAGGAGGATTTTTTTAAAAGCAAGCGGGTACCGTTTATAAATAAATAAAATAATATATATAATGAAAATTGAAATGAATAACCGAGAAAGCACATATTTATGTATTTATATTATTAATCAACAGCTTATTGTGAAATCGCGACTTATAAATAATGAAAACAAAAATAGATGGTAAAAGAAAATCCACAAAACATTTCATTCTTTTGTATATTCGAATTACATTTTCCAGAATATTTTTCGTAGATCCACGATTCACGTTGACTCTAATCTACAAATCTACTTATTTCAAATAGCACTGCTTTTTGCTTGCCCCGGGCTTTGTTTGTTTTCTTTCCAAAGAGGAAAATATTTATAAGAAAATACGTTTCGACTGATTTTTATATTTGTTCCGAATGTTTGTTTCAAAGGCCTTAAAGTTTTCTACTAAAATATCTTCAATATTTCAGTTTTATATTTGAAAAAGTTCAATTTATTATCCTTATAACAAGAGTAAAAGAGCGATAAGGATGTATACATATAAATGTATATAAAATATTTGAGTTTATGGCCATTATAGAATATTATATATTTTGCTATTTATTGGGGTTTCTTGACCAATTAAAACCAAATTTCTATTTAACTTAAAATTACTATTCATTGGTAAGCAGAGCAGTGGATAAAAATGTATAAGTACAATTACTCTAAAAAAATAATTTATAATTTATATAAGTACAAGTACATTGCCCAAAAAATATATTTTAGTATAGTTTTTAGAATAAGTACATATAAATAATTTTTAATAAATGTATTTAAGTATAAAACGGTTCAGTGGTCAGAAGGTTGTAACTTGTAACATTTAACATACAGACTAGTGATATAACGAATATTCGCATTTGCAAATATTCGCGCTTTTTTAAACATTCGTATTCGCATTCGCAGGAAGAATTATGAATATTTTTGCGAATAATTATGACGTATTAATAAATAATAATATAGTTTTAAATCTATTTTATTGTTAATCTATTGTTAATTTCAACGATAATGGGAACGATTCAACATCTATTTTATACTAAATTAATAGTCATTTTGAATTAAACACACAATATATGTATATACAGTTTATTAAGTTATCCATTAAAAAAACAAATCAATGCAAATTATCTGCAAAGAACTTAGAAACATAGGTAACTCGAGAAATTAACATTCATATAGAGAGGGGAAGATCTAGGTTTTGTGGCATATTATTAGGATTGAAAAAATGATCTGCAGCATGACAAGGAGAGAGAGAGAGGAGTCAAAAATGTGTGAATTTTACGTGACACATTTTTGGGATCACTTCTAAAAAGCAAAAATGTATGTTATTCAACTAGTATTTTTGCACACAAGTCAATATTTGTATTCGCGTTCGCGAATGTTTAAAATCATACATTCATTACATGGTTACATCACTCATACAGACAGATATAGTGTTGATTTCATGAGAGTTCCATTTTTGATTTCGGTACGGAATATTAAAAATTATGATTCAAATACAAAATATGTATTTATAAGAAGAATTATTATTTTCATTTAAAACTTTGGAATCAATAAATCATAATTGAATAAAATTATTCAATATTCAACATTATAACAATATTCCTGTTAATATAAAATATGTATACTAGAAAGTAAAAATTGTTGTGAATATTTCACATGTATGAATTTATTTTTCATAAATTTTTGACATATTACATAAATATAAACAAGTATATCATATAGTCATAAATTATAATATAATGTTAAAATTGTAGGTACCGATCTGAAAAAATTTTTTTATTAAAAACATTCCACAAATAGTATACAAAATTGTGTAACGAAAGCTACGTTCTATTCTGAAACATTGTCTAAACAAAACTCAAATAAAAAACAAGTGAACTAGCACAGGGTTTCGAAGGAATTAGCAAGTTGGCACACGAGGGCGCCCCTAGGCGTGCCGAGCTACAAACGTTCACCTCGGCCTGTAAGTGCGAAAGGCGTGTCGGTGGTGTCTGTTGTAGTTATCGACTCCCTCCTCACACGGAGGTTGTAGCTCAAACCTATAACACCAGATACCGGTAGTCCCTGTTAAGCTGCGTTCACACTCAACCAAACAAACATTTATTTTACATATACAGGTTGATTTACAACTAATGTAAAAAAAATTGAACAGTAGATCGAGGATGTTATTTTAAGCAAAAAATTTTGTGTGAAATTCTTCGTGAGGGAGCTACAGCCTTTCAAAGATTTTACTAGAAATTTACTAGAGAACTCATTGTAGTACACTTATGAAATTTGATAACTGGTTTAGTATTAATAAGTGTTATGGATTTCCAGTATCAAACAATAATAATTTAGACCAGGGTTGTATGGGGCCAGTGGGCCCATCGATTTTAGCCAAGTATTTTTTTGTTCTTTAGTATTTTCCTTAGTTGGGTACTTGTAGAAGATTATATAACACAAAATACACAATATAAACGAACAATGTATACTTATTGTTCGTTTATTAGGGGACCAACCGTTTTCGAGAAATATTGATAAAATATTTATATTTTTTTTTTGTACGCTCACAATTAGTATTTAATGAAATATGAATATATCTGATTAAATAAAAAAAGCTGCCATGGGAGCCACGAGACATTCTTACGTAATACTGACAGTGAACAGTGTGATTATTATTTTATTGAAACATATTTCTGACAAACTAATTAAAGATAGAATAAAATGGTGGGACATAAACTATAGAAATATTTTGTTTAACGTAAACACGGATGCTTACACTTGTCATTTTCTTAAATTTTCGACTTATTTCTGAAATAAGATAATCATGTTTTAGATTAAATGTCAAGTATGTTATTATCTATCATTTATTCACCATACATTTTTTCCAACACTAGTGATTTAGTCAGAAAGAATTTTTTAATAAAATTATTTTGAATAACCCACACTGTTTACTCTCAGTATTACGTATAAGAAAGAACCATGGAACCTATGGCAAACACGTATACTATTCAGTCTACAGAGACGTATAAGAAAGTCCCATGACACTTATATCATATATTTCTTATCTGTTATGAACCATTTGAAATGTAATTAAAAACTGATTTTTTTAAACAATTTTTTTTCAAAAATTTGTTTTCTCGAAAAAATGAATAGAACATAAATTATTATAGATAATAATATTACCTACAATTTTTAACTTGACCATTTTTTTTCTAATTTGCACTGTTTCAATATAATTCGAAAAATTCAAAAATCGATCTCAGTAAACATCCGTTTCCGGTTGAATGATCGTTTCAAAAATAATAAGTTTTCTTCTCAGGCAAAAATTAATCTTAAGTATAAAATTTCACCCTTATACAATTTGTTGTATTTGAGTTACAGCCTCGACAGACAGACATACAGACAAAACGACAGATAGACATACATACAGCATGGCGAAAATAGTAAGAATGGATTCAGGGAAGGTCAAAATGGATATTTCCATCAAAATCCGGATTTTGAAAAAAAATCGGTTTTACAATACTTACTTATACTTTAAGTATATATGGAAAGTAAAATGTGTGGTGCCCTTTTTTACAGCTTCAGTGTAGTTGAGCCTGTACTGTTGTGTATACTGTATAGCTCTATCAATAGTGTATTTCTCGCTCCACCCTCTACACAAAACACACACTCACACTCAGCGGGACGTAGTGTTAGCTCGGCAGCCGATAACACTTGTACTCTATAAACATGTTTATGGCGACAGCTTGAAAGTGGCTACATTCTGCAGCTTGTTCGCAGTAATGAAGGATTTGTATTTGATCTTGTTTGTACAAAGATTAAATTATATTTATTTATATGTAATAAAAGAATGTAATGTACAAGAAATAATTTTATGAGAATTTTTATTGTGTTTTGTTAGAAATATTTTTATTTCCAGTTTATAAATTAGAAAAAAAATGTAACTATTATTTAATTTTGAATAACATAAAATATTTATTTTGTGTCATATTTATGGTATTATAAAATTCATATTTGTTAGAAAAACATATTAATTTATAACATATTAGGTATTGGTAGAAATTTTGATACTCTCAATTAAGGCATGAAACGATTTCCAGAGTGGACAGTAGCAAAGTATAAAAATACAAGGTAGCCTCATCAGCTCCCTCAACGTTGGCGCGGGAATTGACGTCACCACGAAGACATATTCAATGTTATAAATGTATGTAGTGTTGGTATAATAAAACATCAATTTTCAAAAAATTCCTTTTTTGTTTATTTTTTTTCGTATTTTTAAATATTTTAACAACACATACAATCAAGAAGTATAAATTCGACATTGCAAAATCATTAAAAGCTGTCAGAATCACAGAACGGATTGTCAACTTAAGAATAGTAAAAATGACGCTTCCCGAAAAGATTAAATTGTCTGAAACAGCTTCTTTATGATTTTGCAATGTCGAATTTGCACTTCTTTGATTGTATGTGTTGATAAAATATCAAAAATATGAAAACAAGAATAAATAAAGGAATTTTTTGTAATTTATATTCAATTATATACATTTACATTCGAATATGTCTTCGTGGTGCCTCAATTCCCGCGCCAACGCTGATTGGCCAATGAGCTGTTCAGGCTACCTTGTTTTTATATACTTGGGGCAGTAGTATCTAATCAAGATTGCGCGATTTCCGTCACTCACAACGGTATAATCCGATCGCAAAAATGTTGCTGATTATATTTATTTGCTGATTTGGTTGTCTCCTACCTTAATCACTAAAAGGATCACTCAGAAAAATTAGAAAAAAATCTTGAATATTAAGAATCAGGTGTAAATTTAATTTAAATTATCAGGATTGAAAATTTTTAGCGTGATCAATTGTTATAAACAATTCATTGGTTCTAGAGAAAATGTTTTCCGACAAAAAATATTTCAAAATTTTCAAAAATTTAAGTGGGGAAATAATACTAAGGCCTATTTCACACATATACGGTTTCATTCGGTTCGGTTCGTTTTCGGTCGCTGCCGACAAGTGTGAAACGATGATTCAGTTTGTATTCGGTACCTAATAGAAACCGTACAGAACTGAATACTCCCTCCACACGGACAGATTTCATCAGGTTTCAATTCGTGTCCAGGGAACACAAAGCAATGAACGCGTTCACACATACTCGGTTAGTTTCGGTTTTAACCTGATAGCGAGTGTTATTTTTTTAAGTTTTGTCGCGGATTTTCTAATAAAATGAGCGGTTTTCTAGATGTTGATGTGGATCGTCTTCATGCTCTTTAGCTTCGGGAAAATAGTGTAGAATACTCCAAATTCCTGCTGTAAAGTGATGAGAGGGTGCTCGCAATGAATTCTAGTATTCCTCCTTCATTTTTTATTTTTTTTATAGAGAAACAACATGGCAACAACTTGCTTTCTCTCCATGATAACTACTGAGTTTACGGAAAAAAATAAAACCTAATATGAACCGTATGAGAACCGTGTATGTGTGAAAGGGTTTGATTCGTTTTCGGCTGAAACCGAAAACGAACCGAACCGAATGGAACCGCGTATGTGTGAAACAAGGCTAACTGTGCAAGTTATAGCTTGCACTTTGACCGATTTTTTATGTCTGATTACTTAAAGTGAACTATATTTTCAAAATAATTTTTAACTAACAATTAATTGTACCGTACCATTGACGGCACAACATAAACAATTAAAAACCTATTAAATGTTAATTAAAATAACAATCATTTAAAAAGCCACTAGAACATTGGTTAGTCGGTTGGCGAACGAAAATAGTGGTAAACCGCTCACATTTAAATGTCAATATTATATTATTGGATTTGTAATAGATACATGTGCCCAGTATTATTATTTATAAATACATTTTACTTTATCTTCTACTGTTTTTGTATGAGTCATCAACATTAAAAAAAATCCAAGCGAATAACGAGAATACCTCGAAGAAAATCGTTGTTTAAAATGTTCATTAAAAATACATTTTCTGGATATAACAACAAAACAATAATTAAATACAAGAAAAACAACTTTATTTCGATATTTATGACTCTGACAAATTGCTTTATGAGACTGTTCCTTTTATTTATAAAAAAAAATGTTATCATTAATTTATTCAAAAGCGTAATATTTTATTTATGTGCGATTTGTGTCCAGATCAGTAAAATATTCACATTTTATGTTTTATTTTTATTTTTCATATACCTATTGTATTATTACTTTTTACGGCCATATTATGTAGAAATGCATATAAAATAATGTATGTATTGTTTAGCTATTTTTTTCGAATTGGAGATTTTATGGAAAACGCCGAATTTTAAAATGACGAAAACCTCTAATATTTTATTTTTTTATTTTTCTAATTATTTTTAAAACGTTACGAAAAACTTGATTTATTTATTATAACTGATTCTATTCATTTTTGATAAAATATTTTTTTTATTGTTCGCAACAAAAAAAATGTTATATTGAATTTTTGCCCCAACTCATAACTATTATTTTTTTAGTGAAATAAAATCTTATAGGAGTCGAAATTGTTTACAAAAAAGTTACTTTTAATATTCTGCCAGAAATAATAATTGCAGTATTTTTGAAAAAAACATTTAATAGCAAACATTATACTTTAAGATAGTTACATTTTATATTTTCAATCCATTAATACAGTGGTCCTCGAGCCTCGAACCATTTCAACTCACCACGCTTTTTTTGAACTCGAAGTTTTTCCAAGGCGTCCTTCCCTAAGTCAAATCATGACTTTGTAATGAATTATTGTTTAAATTAATTCATTTATTTTTTATCCATTAACATTAAATTAATGGAATAGTTGAGCTTGCAGTTCCGCGGCGCCCCTGTAAAGACCCCAGGGCACCGCACACTTTCGAAACCACTGATTTAATTTATTTAAAAAATGTCTAGATGCAAATTATATTATATTTTTTGTCCCTACTGTAAGAATAACAAATTTAAATAAACTCAGGGTGTTGAAAAAAGATGGATACACCTGTGTAAGTCGACAGGGAGGAATTATCAGGAAAAATGATCCAGACAAAAATGTTAGCATTTTTTCCCAGTTACCACATGGCGATACCAGTTGTGAGGGAGGATCTGCCCCCCGGTGTTTTTTTAAAATGGGACCCCCCTATTTTTATATCGGAAACCGATAAATATATTTTTTGCCACCCCCCCACTCCCATTTTTTGTTAATACACCATGTAATTTTCTCGGAAATATTGATTTTCCTCCCAAAAACTTCCAAGAATCATCAGCGATGCTTTTTTGTCCCATCTCGATGTTGTGGGAAGTGGCCTCCACGGTCTCGGTATGAGCGGAAAGTTTTTCTAGACATTAAAATTTGTTGTTCTGTCATTTTCTACCGGATTGAGATAACTTCCCACTACGTCGAGTTGGGAAAAAAACCATCAATGATGATTCTCGGAAGTTTTTGGGAGGAAAATAAATATTTCTAAGAAAATTACATGATGTATTCACAAAAAGTGGGAGTAGGAGGGGTGGCAAAAAAGTATATCTTAACGGTTTCTGGGGTATTTTGGGCCAGGGAATTGATATATGTTATAAAACTAGGGAGTTCCGATTTGAAAAATACCAAAAGCATCGCCATGTGATAGCTGGGAAAAATACTAACATTTTGGTCTGAATCATTTTTCCTGATAATTCCTCCCTGTCGACTTACGCAGGTGCATATATCAATATTTTTTCAATACCCTGTATAGAAAGAAACCTTGTATATTTTAATCAATTTAAAAAAAAATAACCAGATGCGTACTTAGCAATTTTTAGGTCCTAACTGTAAAAGTAAGAAATTTAATTTAATTAATTTAAAAGGTTAATTTTTCGTACTTGTTTTTCATGCCGTCAAGAATAACTTCTAACGCGTATATTTAAGTATACACACCCATATTTATTTTATTTTTTGATATTCGGTGTAATAATTTGTTGAACGCAAATAAATCACTACCTATGTACTTCACGAAGTGTCTAGACTTTTTATGTAATGCTATATTATATCATGTGGCTTCGACTACATACATACATATACCATATATACATATTTCTGTCTAGCTAGAAATAAAAGATATTCGATACATTTACGCAGTTTTGTTTTCATCCAATTGCAAATACGATCATAATTGAACGCCCGTAACACACTGACGTAAAACTGTTAATATTTCGAAATAGAACTGTATTACATAACTGAGTGAGCACGTTCGACGTACAGCAAGTTTTCATCATTTTCTATAACGAGCTTTCCTGTTTCCCGGAGTTCGATTCGATTATCGCCGCTTGCTGGCTCCTAATTGCCCCCTTGGCTCCCTTCTGCAAACACACACAAATTCATATCAGATCTTGTTGACAAGCGGTTCTTTTCCCTCCAATTTCTTGTTCTTTTTTTGTTTCAGTAAGAATCTTAATTTTAAACTTATGTAAAAGTTATACAATAGGCCTAGATGTGAAGACCGTTTTATTAACTTTTTATTTCAGTATTGTATGTTATCCGAAAGTAATTTGTTCGAATAGCATTTGACCTAATGAAGGCTTTTTTACCTAAAAAATAATTTTAAGTTTGACGTATAATAAACGCCATGTAATTATTTTGTGTCGTTAAAGTAAATACTATTTAAAATAATTCATTGTGGCGGAGATTAATTCCCCGTTTTAAACTAAAACTACCTTTAGCTTTGCCACAGGATATTAGATCCATAATGATTTCCTTAACCAAGGGCGCAGTGAATATAACGTGGGTTTACGTTTATATTTTTGTTATTTAATAGGACGTTTCTTAGAAATGCTGCATTGTATTATAAAATATATAATTCGTTAAAATAATAATAATAAATATATAAAAGTAGATACAAAATTTTTGGCGCCACTGGTGTCAGTATATTTTACTATGTATTCCCAGGTTCTGTTTTACCGACCTCCGTGTTGTAACCGGGGTGCGAACAGAGACAAGTTTGAATTTGAATTTAAGAACACACGTACAATTACGAAGTATTGTGGCAGTTTTTTTATATTATAATTTGAACTACAAAAAATCAGTATTTTAACCTCAATACTTAAATCGATTTAAATTGGAATTTTTTATTGCAGTAAAATTGAAGAAAATGTATTATTAACTCAAAATGATATATGTATTTTTATAGTGCGCGCACCAAAATTTAACAAGACAAAGTTAGGTTAGGTTAGGTGCACATATATTTTATGATTCTTGGTAAGCTGTTCGAAAGTAATTTGTTCGAAGGAAATTTGCACGAATGTAATTTGTTCGAAGGAATTTTGTTCGAATGGAAATTTGTTCGAAAGTAATTTTATTCGAACTACATTTGATCGAACAGAACTTTGTTCGAATTTTTTAAATATAATGTAACTGTTTTTAAATAATTCTGTCAAATAAAATAAACGTAATAGTTTCTACAGATCCTAACTCACAAAACTCTCAGCTGAGAACTATGTGAAGATCCTATGGGTACCAGGCCATAGTGGAATCAAGGGAAATGAAGAGGCTGACGCTCTAGCGGTAGCTGGAGCGTGCGAACCTTTAACAGGTCCAAAACCAGCCTTCGGAATCTCCCCAAAAAACGTGAGGCACGAGATCTGGAACTGCGCCATTGAGCGGTTCCAGCAATCTTGAACCTCTAGACAAGGACCTAGACAAGCAAGATCCTTCATTAAGGACTACTCGCCTAAGACAACAGAATATCTTCTGAACTTAAGCAGAAGACAGCTCAGAATCGTAACGGGCCTCCTAACAGGCCACGGATACATGAACAGTCATCTCCACACTATAGGCATAGCGCCTAACCCACAGTGCAGGAAATGCCACACAGAGGAAGAAACCCCAGAACACATCCTATGTGACTGCATAGCACTTGCAGCACTAGGGAACAAATACCTTGGCTCCCCTTTTCTCGAGCCAAAAGACATTCATGACTTGTCGAGGAAAAGGATCCTATGCTTCGCTGAAGCAACGGACCTGTTCAACGAGTCTTAGAAACCCAGGGGAGCACAATGGGCCCTAGTGGCCTAAGTACCGGAGCCTCGGCTCCACCCCTCTTATGAAATTCAATTATACAGATCCTTGTGATGAAGATTGAATTCATGATAACATCAACCTAACCAAGACTTACAAAATTCCTCTCAACCCAATAGTTTACCCTAACCAGAACGGAGATTGAATTACCGCTTATTAAAATGTCCACATGTATAAATTTTTCATTTGTTAATATTTAAATTAAAAAAAATATATATCCTATAATTTCCCTAATATGGTCCTGTCCTAACTAATTAATCTAATTTTTTTAATTTTTTTTTAGTAAACCTTGATATCTACTTCTAAAATTAATAATTTTAGTTTTTATTTTATTATTGGACGTAGATTTATTTTAAAAGTTTAATATAAAAATATATGATTTATTTTCATTTACAGTGCGCACTTGTTGCGAATACAAATACGGCTTGTGTGAAATATCCGTTCATGCCTACAGCGGGTGCGTACTGTACCATTAATATTTTATATTAGGACTAACAATATTAGAATAAGGTCATTAGGGCTAATAATATTAGAGATAGTCAAATTAGGGTTAATAATGACATCAAGGCCAATGGTGGTAGAATTAATGACATTAGGGCTAACGAACTAACGATATTAGTGAAATTGCAATTAAAACTGGGCTAACGAATTAGAGGTAGATATATGACATTAGGGTTTTAGATTTTTGAGTTAACGATACTAAGGTTTACGATATTAGAGCCTAAGATGGGGGGTACACCCTCCAAATTTGCCGATATGCATGATACATGGGGTGACAAATCGGTTCACACAGGCAGATTTTCTTAAATTTTTGGACAAAATTAATATCTTGGTACCCTGATCACCTAGAGGCCTCGGGTTTTCGCTGAATGGTAAGTTGTAAATCTAGTTTAGCTCATTTTAGGAGTTTTTTTTTGGTCATTACCCCTCCCCCCCCTCCTCAAAATTTTTCATATATGGCTTCATGTACCTCGTTGGACTCGGGATTGATTTACGAATCGATTGGCAAGGATATTTTTTGAGTTGTGTCAAGTGGGTTGTGCGGCAACACCCACGTAGGGGTTTTGGTAATTTTTTTACTTAAGTGACAAAATTTGCGAATTTTTCATTTTTATCTCTTGAATTACAAACTCTGTAATATTCGATTAATTGTCGACGACTTATAACAACAAAACTCATAAGATGAACCTTAAAATAAAGAAGTAAAGCTTAAAAAAATATTTTTTTTCATATTTTCGAATTCAAATTATTAATTATTTCATTAGTAGAAGGGTAGCACATAGTAGCAACCAAAATTAACACAGATATTAAGCCAAGATATGTAACTTTCTTATAAACTTGACAAAGTAGTCTGATTCTAATGAATTTGTAACTTTATAGCTTAATAACATCAATTCTAATTTAAAATTTAACCTTTAAATTAGTTTTATTCTAGTTTTTATAAATAAATTGATAAAAAATTAAATTCGTTAAAAATACACAGATGCATACTCCCAGGTTCACAATCCATGATAAAAGTTACATTGAACACTTTTAAAACACGACACTATTTTTTGTAAAAACCTCAATTTTAATCCGTGATTTATTGTTGTTGAGAAGACGATACTTTGTTAAGTAAATAGTAGTCAAAACATTCGTTAAAAATATTATAAGAACCATCACTGAATGTGAGAAATCAATCAGATTCAAAAAATTAAGTCACTTGACTTTCATGACTGACTTCGTATATTAGGGTTTTGTCCGCGAATATTGGAAAATCCGCCTGTGTGCGATTGTGAGCGCCATCTGGAGGAGACCTGTAAAGTAACTATGAATATTAGTCGAGATACATTATGTGTGTATAATAATTCAATATATCAACTATATATACTTGCCTACTATATAAGTGCTACTTGTGCTACCCAACCTGGCGTTTATATACAACACAAAGTTAAAATACGTTGTTAGTGAGAGTTAACTAAAATAAACTTTTAAAACTTAACAAAAATCATAAATATCGTTAAAACGCTGTAGGCTGGTTTCAGATATCCGTTTTCAAACTTTTTAACTTACTTTACAAGTTATAGTTAGAAACTTAGCTTTTTTTTAAGCGGTTAAATGAACATCAAAGGATTTTCCGATTAAAACCGTCAAACCAAGTTTCAGTTTTCAACTCGGGTTATGATATAGAGATAACCATAAGGGACAGAGATATTATAATTAAAGATATTAGGGTTGGTGATTTTTGGGCTAACGATGTTAAAGTTGACGATACAAGGGGAACTGGCGATGTCTCACTGAATATATGTAAAACAAGAAGACCGAGAAACAAAAAAGTGTTCAATCCAGAAGACACGATGAAATAAGAAAAACAATTTCATTCAAAAATAATATACGTTTTATAGATATAAGTATTAGCAGCATATTACAATTTTACCCTAAAATAAAAAAAAGATAATTATATCATAAAAACATTAATTACGGAATAATAGCAGTATAAATTACATGATCAAAGCTGGTTTTTATGAAATAACAAAGGCAGTGTAAAATAAAATGAATGCTTTCTCTAACGTCAAAAGAAAATTATGCTTCTTTGTTAAACATTTTTCTCAAAACAAAACCATAAATTTCAAATTAAATATGTTTGTTCATCAAGCATACATGATAATGTACTTTTAAAAGAATTTCTGTACAACAGTTCGAAAACTTTGTTATAAAAATGTCACTGCATATAAAAATAGAATTAGATAACTTTAAAGAAAACTGGCGACAACGCAAAATATGGTAATACATAGAGAGTAGAGAAAAAAGATACATAATTTTCTAAATTATATTCCGCATATTGTTTCAAGAACGTATTGTATCTTAATATTGTATAAATATATATTATTAAAGTACTAATACGTAATTAAATAAAAAAAAATTAAATGATATACTAATTAATAACACTAGTCAACACTCAACAGTCATTTTGCTGCAGGGTAGACAACATCTTTTTTCAAGTAATTTAGGCACGCTAAATCCAAAAATGGCCATCATTTTGCTCAATTAGCTCTTATTTTTGAGATATTGCAAAAAAATAACGTTTTTTCGATATACAAACATACAAACTTTTTAGAATGTGGCTATTTGCACATACCGTTTGTGCATGCAATTGGTTATTTGCACATACTCTTCATGTACCTAATTAGATTAGGTTATTAAGTTATAGGGTAGGTTAGTTTACGTTATGTTAGTGGTATGTGCAAATAGCTAATTGCATGCACATACTGCACATACAATATGTGCAAATAGCCCCATCCAACTTTTAAATCAAATACTTCAACCAAAAAACATTCGTAATGTAGCTATGGATCCTAATTGAACTAAATAACCTTAAATTATACACATTCTTAAAAGTATTCTCATCGAAAATCATATTTTAATGAATAAAAATCGATTTTAATCAAATAAAAATTAGCGAAATGGTACTTAACTCAACCGCGCGTTTTGAAAATTGGTAGAGACGGTCATTTTCTTTCATGGCGTATATTGACTCTTAAAATAAGGTCTGTGAATAGTCAGAAATATAATAATGAATTAAAATATGTATTTGTTCGAGTTTCAAAACGAAAAACAAAGATAGTGTTCTACAAAAATAAATAAAAACTATATAATAAACGTCCATGCCCATATTTTTTTTATAAAAAAATGTTACAAAACTGGCAAAAATAATAATTGTTTTCAAAAAAAATATTAAATAAAAAAAAATTATTCATTACTCTGTTCACAGAATTTTTTTAACTATACTATTCACCAGGAGCGAAAATGGCCGTCACTACCACTTTTGAAACGCGCAGTTTATTTTGGTATAATTTTTTTATTCGATTTTGGTATCAATTTTTTTTTCGATTGCGTAAAAATTTTAACAAAATAAAGAAGATGGATGAAGCTACAAATTAAGTAAATTGCATTAAAAATTGGACAAAAATTGTGTACCAGCATTTAGAATTTTGGAAAATTACTGAACTTTGGCTAAAAAATCGATTTTTGTCCATTTAAAACATTATTTTCGAATGTAATAATTTTATGAATGTGTATAAATTAAGCTTTTTTAGTTGAATTATAAACAATAGTTACATTACAAATGATGTTTTGTTGAAGTATTTGATTTTTAAAAATGTATTCGAATTTGAATGTTTGCATATCGAAAAAAACGTTTTTTTTATTAGATTCAGCGTGCCCAAATAACCCTTCAAAAGTTGTATACTGTGCAGCAAATACAATTTCTTAAGTCGGAAAATTTAAAAATAAGAATCTTGCGAACTATCAATGGTCATTTTTGGAACTATTAGGTTAGGATATCTAAAAAATACATGATAACATGAGTTAGTTAAGTAATTTGGGGAATCTGAGATCGTTGGTCTCGGCAGTAAAACAAAAGTATTTTTTACACCTAGTGTTCTTGTGGTTAATTTCGCAGCATGAAGTGTTATATCAGTTAGAAGACATTATTATTTTTTCCGTGTAAATTCAGCTATCTAAACAGCGCCGTAACTACCACCGGGGCAATATCCTGGGGCCCCCGAGCATAGGGCACCCCACAGCAATATAAAAAAGGTTAAAATTAATAAGATGTATAGTAAAAACTAAAAATAGTTAGATATCAACAAAAAAAAGTTTTTATTTTACGAGGGCCTCCTCACATACACTCTGCTCCGGGGCCCCCGAGCTTCTAGTTACGGCACTGTATCTTAATCTATGTTATCATATCCATTATGTCCATTGCTTCGCAAAATGTCGACATTTGCAATTGATATATAACAATTATCAAAGACTTCCAAAAAATGGTGTAGTTAGTGTTAACATTGAAAATAAAAAATATACATTCGCATCTATGTGTCGAGAAATCGCAATTCTTTTACTTGGAAATCTTCTGGTATTTGAATCACGTTCAACAAAAACTCATTCTTTGGATAGGAAATGCAATTTACATATTTTATTTCTATTGCGGTGGTATTAAATCATTCCTATTGTTTTATTCCATGTAGTGACGGGGAAAGGGAGGTGTAAAGAGTAAAGATGGAATAACCGTGTGTCGTTCTGTCACTTTTCGTAGCTCATGAGTATTATTTTCAAGATTTCTTTTCATAAATAATTCTTAACGTTTTCAATTCGTTCAAGTTTTGTTTCAAGTATACCAAGTTGACCCCATTACATTTGTAATGATAGGAGTTTATATTGTAAACACGTTCTTTGGGGGTGATACAAACTGAAGCTTAACATAATTAGAAATAATTCGCTTGAAAGTTGCTTTTAAATTTTTTACCCTATTTCTTTAGACTTTGTGATTTGGAAACAAAATACTTTTTCTCGAATCATTTAAGCTTGAATTATTCTTGGAATAGCACTGTTCGAATGTGCCGTTGAATAATTTCATTATAGATATGTCTAATGACTAAAGAATTTCTGTTTGTTTTCTCTACTAATTTAGAAAATGCACGCAAATATACTATCATTGAATTGAAACCAAAATATATACTCCGTAATGTTGCGACGTATTATTCGGGTTTAAAAAAAATATCAATTGTTCGGAATTATAAAATAAGTTAATAATGAATGTTTTATAAAAAATGTTATTGTCGAGGCAACAATTATTACGTGGATTAAAAGCACTGTTCATACTTGCCAAATACTATACCTGAATTTTTAAATAGCAGTATAAAAAATTAAACAATTTAGATATTTTTATTTTTAAAATTTTGCTTTTCTCTTATTTTTATTAATACAATTTGTTTTAATTTTTTTTTACTCTTCATTGTCAGTCAATACAATAGTTGTTAGTCTTGTTAGTTTAGATATGTAGTTACAAGTCGAGAACTAACTGTACTTCTTATACCGTCGTATACATGAAATATACACGTACTGTACCTATTGTAGCCCAGGAAAATAGGGCGAATAAGCGTTCGCTGTGCGAAAAAAATGCAAGTTAAATTTTCTCACCGGAATTATCTTTAAATAAGCATAAGGAATAAAATACGAAAAGTCCATTACGAAATCGTGTGAACAAAAAAAGTTATTCAAGGTCGAAGGTCACGAAAATCGTTTTTTTCCAAATATCTTATAAACTATTGGTTTTATGGTAATTTTAGTTAAATAAAATTTGTTATTTAGTTAATTTTACACGGAAAGGCCCTATTCAAAATATCCGTAGGACCAATAGTTCACGAGATATAAGGTTGAGCAAAATTAAACGATCGTTGTGCGAAAAAAATCCAAGAGAATTTTTCTTACCAGGATTATCTTTATTTAGGCAAAAGAAATAACGTGTGAAAAGTCCATTGCGAAAAATTATGTACGCAAAAAAGTTATCCAAGGTCAAAGATCACGCCTTTTCCAAATATCTCGTAAATTAGTTTTACGGCAGTTTTAGATATTAAAAAAATTGATCTTTAGCTAATTTTACACAAAAATGCCCAATACAAAATTTCCGTAGGATTAATAGTTCTTGAGAAAAATTGGAGTAACTTACTAACATGTAGCTAACATAATTTGCTAAAAAACGAATCTTTGGATTTTTATGTAGAAGAAGCTATTCATGAATTAAAGATTTGTTAATATGTAACTCGCACTTTTCCATAGCATACGTAGATTGTTCTATGTAAAATGTAATATAGAGCTGCAACTTAACACTAGAAAGACGGGAGCAGTCATTTGACGGTAATTTCAATTTCAATATTGAATAATTCAAAAACTATTTGACTTACCGTAATGAGACTTTGTGACTTTTATTAATACTAGTAGTTAAATGAAACTATGTATCAAAATAATTCACATCTATTTTCTTTATTGTTTGAAATGTTGATATACCGACAAAGACGGCGGCGGTCTTTTGACGGCTATGATCTGATAAATATGTTTTTAATTGTTGTATGAGAGGGTACAACAATAAATACGTATACGAATTGTCAGTCAAATAAGCCTGTAATAGTGTATCGATATTATTGTGAGTAATTTGTGAAAAAAGCCCAGGAAATTCGAAGAAGGCGAGAATGTTTTATTCATAAATGTAAAAATAAAACTAATAAAGTATGCGATACTTATACTTGTAAAAAACCGCTTTGCGGCTCTTGTAACATGTAAAAATTGTGTATAAATATTAAAATTAAACATACGTTACATCGAGTTTTATTTCTTTACTTTACATTTATTAATTACTCATAAAAAAAGATATATAGTAAATTTGTAGTCATTTGACTGGTCGCCGTCTTTGTAGGTAGGTAGATTTTCCCGTCTTTCTAGTGTTAAACATATATTTTCAACTTAACCAACAAGATCGAGATAAGTGTTTCTGTTTCATAATAATCGAAAGTACATTAGTTGACAATACTTTGGACAAAATTACTACGTCGAAACAGAGCAAAATTGGGCCTTCAAGGTACTCGACCCTCGCGCGTTGTTTTATGCGCATTTTCCACTAATCTATATTAAAAAAATCGAAATCTATTACAATATATTCATTTGGTAGATGACTGTCTATAAGAATATATATACACTCATATATATAATAAATATATTATGTTTATAATCAAAGTTGAAGAGAATGTTAGTTTTATTTATTATTTATTTGTACTGTCTTTTATCAGTTAGCAGACAGTTAGCTGAAAGATTTTTTTTATAATTATAGACATACATATGTAGACACACACTAAATATTCTGTATATGAAAGTCCCATAGTACATATTATTATGACAGTTTATTTGTAATCCGTACTAATATTATAAATGCGAAAATGTATCTGTCTGTCTGTTTGTTACCTTTTCACGGCTAAACCGCTGAACCGATCTTGATGAAAGGTAGGAAAAAAGCTTGCATCCTAAGAAAGGACATATGCTACTTTGAATTCCAAAAATTTTATCCCCTAAGGAATTGAAAAGCGGTAGAAATTTTTGTATGGGAAAAAAATTAAATTTGGTTATTAATATTTCACCCCCTGTCACATATGAAGGGTTGTAATTATTTTCATTCGATCCGGCAGGAAAAATACTACGGGGGGCAGGAATTTTAGGGTGAAACCGAGATATTTACGATTTTGTATAATGAAGTAAACCAAAAGAAAAGAAAAAATATATATTTCACCACCTTTCACATATAAAGGGTTATAATAAGTTTCATTCGATCTGGCAGGAAAAATACCATGGGGGTGGGGGTTTTAAGGAAAAAAACAACAACCTATCTTACTTTGGAGCCGAGATATTTAAAATTTTAATATTATAAATGCGAAGGAGGATCTGTGTCTGTTTGCTATTTTTTCACGGCTAAACCACTGAACCGATTTTGATGAAATTTGGCAGGGAGATAGCTTGCATCCTGAGGACGGACATAGGATTTTGTATCCCGAAAAATTTATTAGATAAAAAAATGGGTATGTAACATTTGACCTGATTTATTGATTATCATACAAAAATCTGTATTATTTACCTAACTGAACTAAATATATTTTCACTAACCTAAATTCCACGCGAACGAAGTCGCGGGTAGCAACTAGTAATAAATAATCTTAATGATCATTATAATAGGAATTAATCATATTATTTAGCTGTAGTGTTTTTGTACACATAACCACGTTTATACAATTTCGCAATAAAGTTATGTATCTTATAAATAAAAACATTACTTACGGTACGAAATCATTTTTTATTTATTCATTATATTATACATTGGTAAACGATAAACGTCATAACATCGGAAATATAATAAAATATTATACAATGAAAGATTATCCAGTATGATTGAATTTCATGATTGGATATAGGAGGCTGAGTTTATAGCCCTGCGTTTATGAATTATCAGTCAACATGGTGTATTGATTCTACGTTTTATGTAGTGGAAATATCTGTATCTAAATCATAAAATTCAATTCCTGTGGCTATTCAAAAAGTAAAAATAAAGTATGGTTACAATTGACTGGATTAATTTAAAAAAAACATAGAAAATACACGCGTGTTCTTTACGTTATAAAAATTATGCATACACTTATGGTAGAGTAAAAGAAGTATAATATTATTATTACTGATATTATGTACTATGTTGTTTTAATTTCACGGTTATGAAAGACCAAATACGGATCTTTTATTTTATAAAATGATGGAAAAAAATTACGGTGATTTTGTAGGGGTGAGTTTTGGCGCACAAAATTTTTAACAAAAATCGTTAAATAACCAGTTGAATTCAATCTTCTACCCTACTATTGAAGGTGGTTTTGTATTTAAAGGTTGATGCCTACCCTGACAATTTATTTGTATTTTTTAACACATGGTATCGTTGTAACCAAAGTTAATTACTCATCTTGTAAATTTCACAATTTTATCTTTACCTATGTCGTTTGAATTAATTGTAATATAATGGGGTTGAAATAATCTTGTTTAAGCGGGTAAACTGTTGATGTCATTATACTTTTTTGGAAAAAAAATTATTTTTTATAAAGATACTGATTTTTTCAGGACCGTACACATTTTGAGGCCAGAGTCGCAAAAAATGAGGCCCTTTGAAGATAATCTTGGCTACACCCTTGTCTATTAGTATATTAATATGTACCTATTATTTTTCTTTTGTAAAAAAACAGAATAATGAATAAAAATTGCAAGTTATAAATTAAAAAAAGATCACATCACACTTTGTTATTTCACGTAGAGAAAATAAAATATTCATAAGATTGTTTGTAAACAACATTTAATTTATTTATGAACGTAATCACATAAAAATATACACACAATAATGAAAAAGTCCTATATTCGATCCTCATAAAACATTCATTCAGCGAGAGCTCTTGTCAAAAATGTTAGTAATTAAAGTATGAAAATAAACTCCGCAGTGGCGGCCTGTTCATTTTTATAAAATACACAATATAACAATATTAGTTACAATATAAAGGATAAACAAAATTTTGAAATAACAATAAAACTAAATGTTACGGTTATGTATTAGTTCAAAATTTGTTATACATATTTGTATAGTAATATTTTTTCAAAACTTGTAACCTTGTTTGTATATAATATTAGGATGTGACTTAACATCAAATCAAATGGGACCCGGAAAAAAGGCAGACATGGACAAAAGGCCGACAAGGACAAAACGAAGACATGGGCAAAAGAGAGACAGACAAAAGGCAAACTCCCAAAAGGCAGACAAAATTTGTATATAAATTAATAATATATTTGAGGAGGGAGAGTTTATGCAATATGCTCCCCCCCCCGTAAAACAATATTCTATTATTAAATTCACTCTAACGATTTTATTTTGAGAAGGTAGGGGGATTATATAAGTCTCCTACCCCTCAAAGATATTATTAATTAAAAAAAAATTGTTTGCCTTTTGTCCATGTCTGCTTTTTGAGATTCTGCATTTTGTCCATGTTTGCCTTTCGGGATTCTGCCTTTTGTCGTAGACCCAAATCAAATAGGTATATTTTATCTCAAATATTCATACTAATATTATAAATGCGAATGTGTGTCTGTATCTCTGTCTGTTTGTTACCAATATTGGTTTATCGGCTAAACCGATAAACCAATTTTGATGAAATTTGGTAGAGATACAGTTTCCATCCTGAGGAAAGACATACTTTGTAATGGATGTGTGATATTTTTACGCGCGATACGTTATACTTTTTTGGCTTACACATCCAGTGTGCAAATGCGAAACTTAAAAACTTGTTTTATCGATTATCATAACAGAAATTTACATTACCTTATTCCACGCGAATGAAGTGGCGAGTAACAGCTAGCTTAAGATAAAAATTATTCTGTTAAATAGAAAGATAAATTTTATTTATTTATTCAGTTCGGTCACTAGGAAACTTGTTAATTGTTTACTACTAATATTATAAATTATTAAAAAATATGCCATAATCCAAAATGAAGAATAAAATTTGAAAATAGTTTCACCATCTAAAAGTCCCGTGAGCTGGTCCTTGAGATAACCTGGAAGCCCAATTAAAACGATCAAAATAGATATCAAAAAAATGCGGTCGTTTACGAATTGCTATAAAATACCCAACTGTATAACTAATTAATATGATAACCCAGGTACAGTGGGTCAATAATAATAATATTTTTATAAAGAGATTGTGTATGTGGTAGAATAATTTTAGAACAAAATTAGCCAAGGTGGGAAATTTGCAAGTTTATTAGGTATATTTATCAGATAATTATCTGATATGTATATAAACAGGTTTACAAATACCGATAAATTTTTGGACCTGATATGAGTGTCTTTTTACGTATTTTTGCACGTTGAATTCAAATCCGTCGCCCGTTCTTTCAGTTCAAGTTTTTGAGAAAAATGGCGATATAGGCAATGTTTAAGAATTTATTACCAAGTAGGTTATTTTTTCTAATGTTTTCGTTCACGGTAAGAAATAGTACTGTATCTTCTCTCTTTCAAATAAATTTTTACCTTTCACTGTATGATTTTTTTTCTCCAAAATAGATTAGTTTGAAGATATTGTTATATTTAATGTAGAAAAGTCTATTGTCACTTTTCTCTACTCTATTAATAAAAGTATCATATATATTCAAACTCGCATATCTCGGTGAAAAAAAAATCGCACATAATAAAAAGTAAAAATTGATTTTAAAGACGAAAGATAATAACTATTTTTCACCGCGAACGAAAACTGTAGAAAAAAAATTCCTACTTGGTAATAAAGTAATAACTTCCTGAACATTGACTAAATTGTCATTTTTGGCCCTATTAGGTTAGGTTATCTAAAAAACCTGAACTAATGTCGAAAATCAGCCCTTAAATTACATCAAAAACATATTTTGACTGTTTGGGTCCAAAACCGTGTAAACCTGTTATAATTATCTTGCCTTTCTGATTTATAAAAGTTGGTAGTTATCATCTTATATCTTTACCATTTTGTTACTTAATAACTAAAAATAAACCAAAGTAAATGAAACAATGTGACCTGATTACTGAACTGTTATAATATAATCTATGCAAAAAGATGATTCCCTAGAGTATGTCAAACACATATGGTCGGAAAACTCTCCTAATAGATGAGTAACAGTAACAGTGATTAATCAATTTTATATTGGCAATTTAACTATAATTTATTAATACTGTGTACTGAATTTCTTTCTCTAGTTTGGTATAATCGTGATATCTCCTAAACAAATGAAGATAAATGCAAGTGCCATGTATCAAAATACGTTAAATTGTATGCACTACTTTTATGAAAACTATTTTTTAATCTCTTTTATCTAAATGGTTGACAAATGTACGCAATAATTTATTTATAGATTGGTCGACGAAACAAGCAAATATAA
This sequence comes from Sialis lutaria, assembly GCA_949319165.1. Classification (NCBI taxonomy): domain Eukaryota; kingdom Metazoa; phylum Arthropoda; class Insecta; order Megaloptera; family Sialidae; genus Sialis; species Sialis lutaria. The sequence goes on along the minus strand of OX439235.1, from coordinate 24,952,902 downwards.
GAGAACAAGAATACTTATTATATGAAAAATTACCTTGATCTCATAGAAAAGGAACTAAATCATTTTCGGTTTAAATATAGAGTAAAGTCGGTATATATGGACTAGGCGGGTAATATGGACACCCCCTTTTGTTGCTCAATTTTACATTTTATAAAGACAAAATTAATATGTATCTAAGCTTACACTTCTAAATAACTGCGTCAGTTGACATGATAGTGTTTGGAGTACTAGCATAGGTGGGCATTAACTCGTTAATCCGTTAATCGTTAATTAACGAAGTTAACAAAATGGTTAACGGATTAACTTTTAAGTTAACTCAAAATAATGTTAACGCTTTTGTTAACTTCCGTTAAATTTTACTTCCGTTAACTTTAGTCCGTTACATTGGTTGTTTGATGAAAAGTACATAAAAAAGTTGTCGAAATAGCAAAAAAAGGTCTTCAAACATTTTGGATGGTTAACTTTTTAACGATTAACTTTAACTTTCGTTAAATTTTCGAATTTTCGGTTAACTTTAACTTTTGTTACATTTACGGAATTTTAACGGTTTAACGGTTAACGAAGTTAACTTTTTTATTAACGGATTAACGATTAACGAAGGTAACTTTTCGATTAACTGTGCCCACCTATGAGTACTGGTATGTCATTGAGGGCAACTTAATGAAATTTGTAATTCTTATTGCCTCGGCGATAACAATTTTTTTTAAATACATGTGGTTGCGGGTATTATGGACTATGTGGTATTTTATGGCTATGAAGTGTAATAATTGACCAGAATCGTGGTGAGGCAAATAGTATGAAAGGTATATTAATCATCCAGTACTTCAAAACTATTCACATCCGCAAAAATCCTTTTTTTAGTACAAATCTTCATGATTGTGCACACTAAATGGAATGCTAATAAGGAGGTTCTGCCAACGTACTCTTTGCTACGCCACTTTTTTTTACAGTGACAACATATAAGTTTTAAATAAAAACAACAAAATAAATTGAAAATACAAATGTTTTAACCTCCTAATATAGATAATCATCAAGAGTGTAATATGGACCACTGTGGGCCATATTACACGCACATTTTTTAAGAGACTGATTTTCGATTGTTTTAGTTTTTTTATTTTTATTTTGTTTTAATTTAAGAATTCTATTTTGCTTACTCAATCTCGTTAAAAGATTAAATTCTCTGTCAAATGAAATGATATGGGGTGATTTTAAATAATATTATCATAGTTTTCTTACCGAAAACATGAATGGTGTTCCATATATACCGACTTTACTCTATATCTAATTTTTTTATAGGAAGCATAAAATGAGCTTTACATAATGTATAAAAATTAAAAAAGTAAAAATGAAAAAATACAGTTAATCTTGTTATCACGTTCTCTAAAACGCCACAAAAAAATTCATATACTGGAAATTTATGTTATTTCAATATTAAATACACGCCACTGATTATATATAAATTTAAAATTTCATACAGAAATGCTTGGACCAACAAATTTCTGGAAATGTTGTAAAAGGGCTTAATCAGATGAAAAAAGCATGCTGTATAAATAATTGAATCCCCCGGGGTAAGTAGACGCTTGTTAAAGGCATACGATGTTATTAAACATTCCATTATAATGAAACAATCAAAGTTGTTTGGGGATGATAACCACACGGCCAGCGTTTCAAAGTGGATTCTTAAATTTATAAATTAATCCTCTATTGACTAATCATTTATACATTTACAAGCGGGATTATAGATTTTGAAATATATGTATATATTACAGTGCTAATAAAAAAAACAAGTTGATGACGTCGTATATCGGAAATATAACGTAGTATGAAAAAATCGGCCAAGATATATTACACGAGTATATGCATTAAGGGTTCCGAAAGAACTTAGTACGTAGATTGGAGCCACTTAGAAACGCATTTTTGAGTTAGAAATTAAAATTATATAAAAAAATACTTTTTTAAAACAACTTTTATTAAGTAAAAAATAAATTTTCAGTTATCACTTTCAGGTTTTAATAACTAAAACCAATAAAAGCGTGGGGCGCTCATGAAGGTAAAAATATAACTTTTAATAAATTAATTATTTCATATAGGATTTGCCTTTATAGCGTCTTGCGCTTTCATTGGTTTTAATCATAATACTTGTTTTTAAAAAGTATTTTTTATATAATTTTCAAATTTTTAGTTACTGATTGACTAATAATAATAAAGGCTCTACTACTGAATGAGTAGTAGAGCGTTTCTCGTTTATTAATAAATATAATTTATACAACTTTTAACGGTAGGTACCATGAACCCGTCAATTAGATATGTTAGTTATATATCAGCCGTTATTATTTATATTTTTATTTTATTTTATTAAACTAAGTTTATTCTAACCAACTAACACACTAACAGGTAAAGCTTCTCAAACATTCATTTGATGCCCATATCAAGGTGATTGTGACGAAAAATGTAATCATCCATCTTGAGGCGTCCATCATATTAAGTTTAGAATGACGCCATACAACTTATCGTATTCTATACATCAAACCCTTTCATTTGATACCTGTTAAGGGGATTTTGAAGAAAAATGCAATTCATCACATAGCTAATCGTATTCTACTCATCAAACCCTTTCATTTGATACCCAAATCAAGATGGTTGTGAGGAAAAAGGTAAACCACTATCTTGAGGCGCCATCATATTGAATTTAGAACGATATCAGATACACTATATTGCATTGTCATCGGATTTCTACACGTATACAAAATTTCAATGCTCTAGCTTAATAAGAACTAGTTGAAATTTTTATTGCAATATTTGACCTTATACATACTAACTAACTAACAAGTAAAGTTGAATAAAAGCATGTAAAATAGGATCAAATTCTACTAATTGAGATATACATTTTGACACCCCAATGAAAAAAATGCTTTTTGACGTTCCTCTTTATTTCTTTAACATTTAAATGGTACCTATTGTTGACTTTTGTATTTGTTGTAGGTAGTGTCACCAAATTCCATTACCATTTTTTTCAAATTTTTTATGCTTCTAGTTACTGAAAAGAAAACATAATTCATTACTGCTTCTGGCCCCTCGCAGGCGTCACTTTTGACTTAAAAATATGGTCAAATTCAACATGAGATCTAATTTTGACACCTCACATGAAAAGGTTTTGTCTAATTTTGATCCATATCTTACCCAAAGTAAACATGAGTGGATGTCGAAAAAAGGTAAATACATTTTTATAGAAACATTTTTTCATAGAGATATTATTTTACGCTGCTCAACGGTTATTACTTTTTATTCATCTTGTATAACGTTTACAGGAAAAAACACGCTTTTAAAACTGCAGTGTTTATGTATAGGTATCGTACAGCAGACTTGAAGTAGCGTTAAGCAGTTATGTGGGGGACTTGAAACATCATTATGCCTTGAGGTGTTTTCATTATAAAAGAGACATTTATAATTAATCAAGATGAGAATAAAATGAAAATAATGGAAATAGCTTGCAGACAAAGGCGCTTTTTGAATCGTTTCTGCTTTTTATTGTTATTTTTTCGTAAGGATTTTTCTTACGTCATCGAGGTAGAGATTGTGAGTTCGGAAATTAAAAAATATCTACTGGACTAATTTAGATAAACATATTCATGAAATATAAGGATCCGAATAGTTATGTATAATTACGCTTTATAGAGAACATGGATGTAAATCTGCGTTCATGATGAAAGGAACAAATTCAGGTAATTATTTTGTGGAAAAACATTCGAACACGTCGATTAGTGTTTTTAGTTGCGGATTTTTTGACATAAGAAAATTGTATACAGGGTGTCTCAAGAAGAACATACGCAGTCATCATTGATTTTTTTAAATGGAACACCCTATATATTATGCCATTTTTGAATTGTACAATAAATTCTGAACATTTTTTTGTAAAATCAGCGGTTTTTGGAATAATGACGTTTGAAATGTGTCTAAAGATGAATATATGCAATCATCATTGATTGTTTTTAATGGAACTTCCTGTATATTATGCCATTTTTGAATTTTACGGTAAATTCTGAAAACTTTTTGTATAATATAAAATCAGTGGTTTTTGGAATATTTATATTTCTTTTGTATGTTTTATTATTATTAAAGTTCATTAATTTTTTATTTATTTATCACATTTCAAACATCATTATTCCAGAAACTGCTGATTTTAGAGCTATGCTATGTTCTCCAGAAAGAATTTATCGTACAATTCAAAAAAGGGATATTATACATGATTTTCCATTAAAAAAACAACGATGACTGCATATATTCATCTTGAGACACATTTCAAACGTCATTATTCTAAAAACTGCTGATTTTAGAGCTATGGTATGTTGCATAGAAAGTGCTCAGAATTTATTGTTCAATTTAAAAATGGCTTAATATATAGGGTGTTATATTTAAAAAAATTAATGGCGACTGCGTATGTTCTTCTTGAGATATCATGTATACAATTTTCTTATCTCAAAAAGTCCAGAACTAAAAATACTAATCGACGTGTCCGAGCGTTCCACAAAATAATTATCGGAATTTTAAACGGATTTTTTTCCTTTCATCATGAACATATAATACATATTAATTTTAATTAAATTAATAATTTAACTACTTATTAATAGATAACTTGTTATACATATTAACGTCATCAACGTTCCATTATCTAATTAAGTAATTTGTTTTTAACTCTCATGAACGATGTTTGTAAGCAGTAAAAAAATTTCATACAAGCCGGAGAAAAATTCGTTCCGATTTAAAAGAATACTTTTAAAAAATTATTTTCTATAAGCAAAAGTCATTTAAAGAAGTGTATGCAGTTTTGAAAATATTTAAAACTACAATTTTTCACAGTGAAAAGTGGTGTATATCATACGTTTTTATTATGTTAAAAGAAACATAAACCTTAATCATTTTATACTAAAAAAAGATTATGAACTTTTAGGAATTCGCCACTTTTTAGTTTTGAGATCCGGTTACACAGCATATAAAATAATCTCGCGAGTATTAAAAAAAATTTAATTGATATTTTCAGTCCAGTCAAGTTAATTTTTTTTTATATATGACAAATAGAATAAATATTCGCCAGGATAATTTTAGTGCCGATCGATGGGCAATTAATAAAATATTGAATTTGCAAGGTTGTTGAAAAAATAAAATAAATAAAAACAAAAAAAACTTGACCTCCGCTTATGTTTAAATCATCAATGCAGCGAAAACGATGTGAGCTAGAGCAAAAATAAACAGGACCCGTTTGATAGATATAGGTTTTTTAGTTCTAATTCAAGTTTTTTCATTTCAAATTAAATTTTTTTCATTTCAAATTCAATATTTGAAAATAAATTGATATTTATTTTTTAATTTTTTAATCTGAAGAAACTAAATATTTTTAAACAAAACAAATATATTGTTAAACTAAATAGAGCCAGTTTAACAATATATTTGTTTTGTTTAAAAATACTTAGTTTCTTCAGTTTAAAAAATTAAAAAATAAATATCAATTTATTTTCAAATATTAAATTTGAAATGAAAAAAATTTAATTTGAAATAGAAAAACTTGAATTAGAACTAAAAAACCTATAATAAAATTTCCTATAAAAAACAACAAAATTAATATTTCTAACGTTAATAGTTTTTTTGTGAGGGTCGTCGAAAATCACATGACTAAAATGTAATTTTTGAAATATATCGCTATATGCCCTGATTAGCTGTAAGACGCTCAGTATTTTATTAAGGGCATCATTACCTATCGATCGGCACTAAAATTATCCTGGCGAATATTTATTATATTTGTCATAATATATAAAAAAAATTAACTTGACTGGACTATAATATGAATACTTTATCAGTATTTGTGATATTATTCGATTTTAACTAGTCTTAACGAATTTAGTACGAGGAAGCACTTAGAAGATGTTTTTGTTTTTTTATAATTTAATATAAAAAAATATTATAATACATTGGGCCTTGTTAAAAAAAAGGATAAAATAATATCTTTATTTCTGTTGAATATAAATATCGTCTTAAATAATACTAGTTAAAATAACGGGTCTAAAAGTAACGTGATGTGAATGATCACGCCCAGCGTGAGTGGTTCCGCTAGCTGCCAAGCGCGTCGTCCGTGTCGCGACACCAGTGGCGTTTCCGTGATTTATTCTAGTCTCCCGCACGCACGCTACTGCACACTCACTTATGACAACAGCAGAATATAAATTGTTGGTTCGGTCCATCGTACGATGTAAACTTCAATTTGTTTTATGTTTGCTAGCCAAATAAATAAAATATTGTTTGGAAAAGAACTTGCAATGCGCAAAAATGTTTTTTTTTATTTCCTGTATTATACTTGTTTATTTTTTCACCAAATTTTGAGCACTTAAGGTGCTTTTTCATGTTGACATTCGTTGATAGATTTTGAATTATAACGTCATGTGTAAAAAGGTTATGGTTTGAGATTATATGTCACTAATTTCGAAGAGGTTATTATCAATTAAAATTGTTAAGAAACGTTGTTTCTTCATTTTATACTGGGTTAATTTTAAAAAAATTAATCACTTTAAGATTTACATATACGTCATAGACCTTGTATACGCTTAAATGTCAGACAGACATTGACGTTCCGTTTTTAACGCTGTTTCTTCTTTCACCATCACTTCACAGACCGAACGCTATCATGTGACAAAGTTTGATGCTCAAAAACGAGCATGAAAATGCATCTTTACACAAATGCTTAACAATAGAATATCGCATTCACACTTACCAATTTTAAGTCCAATTTAAAGTTCGACATATTTTCCGTAATTTTCTTTGGTGGTTTATAGAGATAATAACGTTTACCAAATGAAATTTGTTTTTTTTTATAAAAAAAAACAAACACTATTTGATCAATTATTTTTGGATGGGGCTGTTTGCACATACCGTTTGCGATGCAATTGGTTATTTACACATACCGTATATGCATGCAATTGGCTGTTTGCTATTTGCACATGCCGCATGTGCATGCAATTGGCTATTTGGACATACCACTAACTTAACGTACACTAACCTATCCTAACTTAACAACCTAACCTAATTTGGTACATAATTGGTTTATTATTGTTTTCAGTACAAGATTACTATTTTGCTAATTTGTTCTGATTTGTATTGTATGTTCATTAGTAGGTTGCATTTTGTTATTAGACAAGGGAATAGTTTATTTAAGATTTTGTTATTCTGTTTAGTTGGTTTTGTTCATCTAAATAATTTTCTACGTTCAAAAATTTAAAAACAAATACCGAGTCATTAAGGAAATAATTTAAATTGATTTTGCAAATAAATGTATTGTTATGAGATCTGCAAATATGAAGTTGGAATTTTTAAGATGTAACATTTTTTATCACGAATAATGAAATTATATATTCAAATATAAACTTAATCAAGATATCCCCTAGTTTGGTTTAACAAGTCAGGTTGACTAGATATATAAAAAAATTCTATAGAATTTCTTACAAATGTTCCAAGTGACGTAATTATAAATCTTGTCACGTGTGACTGTGTTGTAGATTAAGAAGAGTTTCTCAATTTTCTTCAATTCTCTTGAACAATGTAGTGATTATTTTACTTCAAGACTTTGAAAGGTGTTATAGGTAATCTATAGTTATAGCAAGTTGTTTGTTCTTGGGTTATATTTAATTGCACTATATATTAAATAGTATTCACTTTGTTACATCGAACCTGAATTGTAATAATTTGCACTTAAATTTTTATAGTATGCACTTTATCCACGCGAAAAATTTTTTTTACTTTTCTTAATGCATAAGGCGAATATTTAATTGTTTAAAAAAATCACATTAAAAATATCAAATCTATTGAGGCGAAAGTAGGTAAGCTAGTTTTTAGGTTAGGTTAAAATATAGAAATTCACATATAAAAATCACATTAAAAATATCAAATCTATTAAGGCGAATGGAGGGAAGTTAGTATTTTGGTTAGACGCAATCAAGAGGGCAAACTTGTATGGTATACAGATGGATCCAAAACTGACAGCGGCACCGGCACTGGAATATATGGGGAGTCCCCTCAGTTTAATGCATATGCATCTCTGGGGAAATGTGCCATACTATTCAAGGCAGAAACTCATGCAATATATGTTCACATGCAGGAGAATATACACAGGAACTATCAAGGTAAAGATATCCTTGTTCTGACAGATAGTCAAGCTGCACTGAAAGCCTTGGCTAGTTACCAGATCAATTCAAAACTGGTCTGGGACTGCCTACAAAACCTCACTACCATGGCAAACCACAATAGGGTAACCGTTATGTGGGTACCAGGACATAGAGGGATATCAGGCAATGAAAGAGCTGATGCTATGGCAAAAAAGGGCTCAAAAACAACATTTACAGACCCTGAACCAGTATTTGGAATTACCAAAAACACTATTCGCAGCTGGCTAGCTGATTGGATAAAAAGACAACATCAAAACCACTGGAATAATGTAGAAGTTTTGTCCTATACTAAATAAACCATCTAGAAAATTAACGAGTGAAATACTACAACTAAGTAGACAACAAATTAGGCTAGTGACAGGAATGATAACCGGTCACTGCAACCTACGGAAACACATGCAAACAATGGGAATCTATGACGAAGAACCCATCTGCAGACTGTGTAATGAAGAGGACGGAACAGCATCCCATATTATATTCGACTGTGAAGCTCTTGCTCAATGGAGACATGCACTCCTAGCAGGAGACAACTATCGAGAAGCTCTAACAAGAGAAAACTTGGTGGAAAGGCTGTTGAACCTGATAAGAACGGTAAACCTTTTTACTAAATGAGTGAATTGATGAAGAACACAATAAGCCAAAGGCTGCAGTGTTGGAGGTATATAACCCTTATCATCAATCACAACCTAATCTAATCTAGGTTAAAATACAGAAAATCACAAAAATCACAACAAATACATCAAAAATATGTACCTAATTTTAAAATTTGGCAAGTCCAAATTGAGGTCAACGCAATTTTTTTTGTGTGTGCAAAGTATTTATTTTTAGTGGAAACTATTTAGTTCAAGTGATATAATATACAAAATATACATGTATGTTTTAAGTTCAATATATTTGTTTATTGTTGAATAATTAATTTTTCGTGCAGTATATTTGTTATCAGTGAAAACGATTAAATAAAAAGTGTTTATTATTTTACAAAAATTGACAAGCCTTTGTTTTTTAGTCGTGAATTATGTTACTAATATTACTAATTATCACATACATATATGTAAAGAAGAGCCGGTAACTAATAATTATGGTTAATGTTACCTTTTTATGCTACTGTATTTAAGGTTGTGATATGGAGGGTAAATTATTATTTATAAATTATTATTATTATAAATTAACACTATAAGCTATAAATAGATGTTCAATTTAGGGCTCTATGATTATTTGTTTTGGGTATAGTACATATAAGCTTTTAAAATTTTCGTTGTATTTGTGCTCTCGAGGTTACCCCATAGTACCGAGTGCTTGGGAAGACGTAAGTAGTTCTACATCAAAAAGAATACATTAATATTATAAAGATAATTCATTGTAGTGACTGAAACAATGGCGTTCTAACAGGGGAGAGACACCCCCCTCCCGAAATTTTCAGTGTTATAAAAAAACGTATGTTTTGAGAAAACATCAGTTCAAAATACTTTCCAAAATTTACACATATTTATTTACCCCCTCCCCCTCGAAAGTGTTAAAGCCCCGAAAATTTTTCTTATAACGTCATTGAACTGAAATATTAATAACTAAACGAAGATGTGCTATGTAGATTAGAACATAGTAGCGCAGTCGCAAAATTATTCCGATTGAATTTTTTGTTTTTACCTTATTTGGGAGGTTGTCCTGATTACAAAAGTCAGAACCTTGGTTGGACATTGTATAAACTGAGAAAAGGCCGTACAAAATAAAAATGTTTTTTTAAATCAAAATCGGAATCATTTTGCGAACGACTGAGCTACTATGTTCTAGTCTAATAACGGGGTATTAAGGTATTTATTAGAGTAATTAATTATTCATTTAAAAAAGTTTATTTTTTTATTTAATTATTTATATTTAATTATTCGAATGACAAATGACACAGATTATTTTGACTGTAGAAATGTACCTACTTAAGAAATAATTTCATTTACTACCACAATGCCGATTTTGTAAAAATAAATTTGTAAAAATTGTGACTTTAGATATATTTTTTATATTGATGGAAACTAAACTATGCTTTATGAATATCGATAAGGGGCTTGATACTTTATGTAATTTTACGGATTTTGGAGAGACCTGCTTATATGATAATTTACTCCAGAATTATTATAATTTCTCAAAAAATTATTTAATATATACTTGCCTTAAACTGAAAATAATAGTATAAACTTGCCTTTTTCTCGAGAATTTTCGAACAGAATTACTATATAAATATGATATTATAGAATATTGAATATAATTATCAATATTATAAATGATTTCTACAATTCTATATTTAATTGCAAATGAAGTTAAATTATACAACTAAATTAAATTTACTTATTACACTGAAACTTTCATGTAATCGTAAATATGTATTTTTTCTACAAAACTACAATTTTATACAAACGTTACATTTGCATTTCAAATTAATATGGTAAGCAATATTTGTTTGTATGGAATTACAAAAATAGAACAAAACAATTATTGTATTATTCCAACAAACTTTTTTTACGATTGTTGTTGGTGGACTAAAAAAACATTTGCACATATTTGTTTTTGCATACAAACAGCTAACCGAAATCTGGTCGTTTGAATATACACATCCACCCACGTACACTGCGCAGCAGTGGCGTACTTATTATGTAGAGCAGTGCTTTTCAAAAGCTATCTATTCACGAACCAGTTTTGTCATTCCAATCCATTGTAAGCAAGTATTTAGGTATACGAAATTAAACAAAATTTATTTTAAAACGTCGTTCGAATATATTTTAATTTTATTTCTAGACCAAATATGTAATAAAAATACAATAAAAAATTACAAAACAAATAATAAATATAAATTATGTAATATGAAATATACATGTCCCGAAAACATACCGACAAATTTTCACGAGTTGTCGGGGTTATCAAAACAGTTGCTTTTTGTCAATAAACTCATGAGTTTTTAGACATGTCTAAAAACGAGTCGTTTAAGCAGTAGAGTAAAAGAAAGGCCCCGTATACTAAAGCAATGGATTTTGCCTTTTGACTGAATTTATTTGTAACTTGGAGAAATGATAGTTCAAAGTGTGTTGATCAAAATTTGTAATAGGAGCAACGTACAAATATCCATACTTTCTACTTCAGAGGACACCGTTAAAAAATAAACATTTTTGGCATATCTGAGGGTGTGTAGCTCCCTCACGAAAAATTTTCAAGTACATGTTCATATAATCTTTTTTTACTTAAAAATACTTTTATCGATCAACTGGTAATGTTCCACGTATAAAAATTATGACATTTTAAGTGTTTCGCTAAGAAACTGATCACTAACCAACATATGGATACCATTGTTTGACTAGCACTGACGTAGAGGCTAATAAACAGATAATTAAACAAACTTTTGTTAGAATCTGACAAACGCGGTTAGATATATACATACAGGAACTTCATTCAAATAAAATAAAGGCACGTGTATATATTTACAAAGCAATGTTTGTTAATCAACTCAGATTTAACAATTGTTCAATTTTTTTTCATTTGTGTTGTAACAGTTACACTATTTAGGGAACTATAGTTTTTGAAGTATATACGCTCATATTTAAAGAAATTGTTTGTAATACAGTAAGTAGATACTTTATAAGGTGTACATTTTAACTTGATAAAACGAAAAAAAAAGTTGTATGGTTTTTGGATGAAAACAAAATGGCATAATTTATTGTTGATTTGGTAGACTATTTTTAAGATAATTGTAGTTTAATATTGTGTGTGTGTGTTTTTTATTATTAAAAATTATTGTATTAACCTTTGTTTTGATATTTTATAACTTGGCTCCAAAATCTCATAAAATCTCGTGTACGCGCGAGTTAAGATATTCAAGGTCAAAGGTCATGAAACATGTTTTTTGTTGTTGTTGTAAATATCTCGTTTCCAATGCTCTAAATTACATGACATTTTGAGTTATTAGGGAAGTTCTAAAAATTAAAAAAAATTTGATTAAATACGCAATAACAATAAACCTTATTAAAGGTACATATTTAAGAACTATTAACTATAGAAAATTTTGGACTAAAACAATTTCTGGCTTATATTTAGTATGCTATACAAGCTCTTAGGCTTCCGCGGTGTTATTGATATGGACCAGAGATTCTCGACATAAGCCGCTTTGATTTGGTCCATCTATCGGCTAACGTTTCGTTGCACATTACAGTGGGCATCTTCAGGACTCGATAGAGCGTCTGTAGACTATGTAACTCAAAAACATGACATAGAAAAGTGAAAATAATACCACCTACTTTTTAAATCGATTTTACAATCAGAAACGGATGTAACCCCTTTTTTAATTTTCGAATATATGTATATTTTTTAAACGTAATTTTCTTTTATGTATGTTCTATTCATTTTTTATATTCTTTATCAATTACGCAGCTATTACATTATCAAAGAAAAACATATGTCTAAATTAGCCAGAAAGATATTTTTATGTATTCGTAAGTAAATAATTAGAAAGTCGTACACTGTTCACTCGCACTATTACGTATAAGAAAGTTCCATGATATCCATGATTTGGGTCAATCAGAACTGAGTACTGAATTGCTAGAATTTTGTGAAAAGTGAATCAAATGCTTATCTTTTTGGCATATTAGTTAAATAGATTCTAGTTTTACCTACTACAGCGGAAAACTAAAAATAAATGTTTAACGTTATATTACTCTACTGGTTTATTGATGCGTACATTTTTAAACTTCTGATTACGTCCTCAGTGTCATATTTTCCCGCGTTGACGTCAAATGTCGCCACTGACAGCTCATTTGTGATTCAAACGAAAAAGACGTTCAGGTTTTTATGTATTCAAAAGCTTTTTTTCTTATAACTTTATTATTGGCATCTATTGAACGATGTTGAGAATTCCAGGCAAGTAAGTGTAAGCTTGGTAAATATTTTTTATATACATGTCTGACGATTTTTAGAGTTTTTATAAAAAACATTTGCTCTTTGTTGAATCTATGATAATTTATACATTTTTTTCAAAAACGTGTTTGGAATTTTTCATAAATAAAAATATACTAAATATTTTTGTGGGTTGTCTATACATTTTAACTGTCATAAAAGCGTATGAATCAGTTAAGAGCTGTCAATAATAAATATTATTTTATTACTAACAGACTTGTATTAAATAGGGTACAGATTGACTGGATCAATTTTTTTTCAGCATTATAAACTAGGTACTCAAACACGAGCTTTTTAAAAATATTAATGGTTTCGGGGTTCATATATTTAAATCCTATGAAAAACACTATGAAATATCCCATTTCAAATAATCAACAAACCTTGTACCCAAGGAAACTTTGGTTAAATATAATTACGAACTATTACATTACTTTAGTTTTAACCAAATTGATTGTATCCTAATTTACATTGATGTTGTACAGGGTCCTTTAGATTGTTTAGATAAAGCCTTAAATTTTCAAGAAAAAATGTATTTTCAAGTTTGACGGAATATAATTAAATATTTGTATGCTTTGTTTAGCTTACTGGCTCGGCCGAGTATTCGTTCCATGTAAACACAAAGTACAGTACTTGGCCGAGTGAAATGAACGAGGGATTGGATAGAAACTGGTGCTCGACCGAGCAGCATAACGAGTACCTCGGCCGAGTATTCGCCCCATGTTTTCACTTTTCATCTATATCTATAAAAGAGTTTGTCCTTAACCACTCTCTCACTCACTCACTCACTCACTCATATATCAATGTACAGCCCAAACCCCTGGACCTAGAAACGTGAAATTTCGTAGGTGCCTTCCTTTTATGATGTAAGCACCCACTAAGAAAGGATTTTTCGAAATTCAACCCCTACGGGGTTAAAACGGGGTGTCAAAGTTTGTATAAAAAAATATTTTTTTTGTTCGTATTTAATTGAAACTTATCATAAATACTCTACAATATAAATTATGAAACAGTTATTTCAGCACTTCCAAAAATTTAACCCCTAAGGTGTTAGGGGGGTCGAAAAATTTGTAAGATATTTTTTTTGTATTCACCGAATGAAACATGGCATAAGTATATAGGTACTCTACAAGACAGATAGCATTTACGAAAATTCAACCCCTATGGGAATGGGGAGGGGGGTAAAATTTTGGTATAATTATATATTCATAACTGTTTATGATTTTAAGGTAAATTCACATTCAATTAAAAACGAAACCTCGACATTCAACCTCTATTAGCATTGGATGGGGACGGGGATGGTTTTAGATATGTTTATGTGTATACCTGCTTATGTTATAAAGGTAAATTAGGCAAAATAGTTATATATTAAAATAAAAAATTCGATATTCCACTCATAATGGCGGGGGTAGACAGGGTGTGTGTTTTTGATATGTTTATCTGCATAGCTGCTTAAGTGGAGACAGAAAAAATAATTTGCAATAAAACAAATTCGATATTCAATCTCTAATGGTCGGGAGTAGGCAGGGGTTAGGTTTTTGCTATTTTTAACTAAGATTCGAGATGTTTATGATTTTTTATAGGTAATGAATAAAAAACAATATAGAAAATTTAATGTCATCCCCTCGATATTTACGCGAGCGAAGCCGCGGGATGCCGCTAGTATTAAATAAAATAATTTACCAGAATCAAATTTCACGAAATTTATTAGATAGGTATATATAAAAATATTATCTTCAATAACAGATCATAAAATAAATTGAGAATACAACTGTCAAAAACTATTAATATGGTAATAATTAGTTAATTAGTACCTACGTGACATTTCTGATTGGTTAGAATACTAAAAATATGTCACGTGATAAAACACAATTATTTGTTGACAAATAGAACATTTTTTTAACTTTGGCGTTTTTCTTTAAATTTTAATAGGAAACTGATTAAATATTCGCGGGAAATTTCTGTGAAATAATCCTGTTTACAAACTGACATTTATAAAACAGAATTAGTTAAAAAGTATTAAAGAATCTTAATTATTTGCGAAAATTACACATAATAAATAAGAAAATAAAAAAACGTGCAATCTACAATTAGAATGTATATTTTTATCTGAGCAGATTTTTTATGTCTAACAAAAACGGCACAAATTTAAAGACAAAGGGGAGAGGGTAAATAAGATATAAAATGTCAACGGCTAACTTTATACAAAGATTTTTATTTTTGTGTAGTAATATGGGTATCACAGCAAACTCCCAGCGGTTTTGTTTGTTCGTATGTCCCTTTTTCGACCGTTTATTTTCTGGTATTAATGTGTCACATCCATGGTTTAAAAATACGTAATTTCACCTAAATCAGTGTTGACTTTGTAATCTGTGGATTATGCATATAAATAATATACAAGTAAATTTGTATTTATATAATTACAGTGCATAAATAAAAATATATACTAAAAATTGCTAGGATTCTATTTAACTACTATAGACTGATCAGTTTAGTAAATAAAAATTCTGACTTTTGATGACTAGAATTTCAAAATAATATTGATTAATTTTTCTGACTGACAAAATAAATAATAATCTTTTTAACGAGTCAACTAAAGTGGTACAAATAGCATAAAAACTCAAAAATTGATTAGTATTAATTTTAAAATAATTATTTATGATTTTTAAGCAACATCGTAAAATTTTTATGCGAGAAGAGAGAGAAACAGTTTTTACTTCCAAATATAATAAAATTTGCTTAAATTATAAACTAGAACATTATTAAGACACAAGAGGCTGTGCCCTTGGGCGCTTTCGCACCTCAACCCCCCAATTAAATTTGGAGGTAATAATCACATCATTATTACTATTTTCAGTAATATTACATGTACAAATTAACCAACCTCAAACGTGCTCGGGCCCCATCATTCGGCTGCAATCCTCGTATGCATAGATTATAATATTCACCATTATTTTTAATATTTTAACTAGGTTTAATTACTTTATAACGACTTTAATTTTATGTTTATACAATGTTATAAGAAAATAGCAATTTAAAATTATTCAAGACCGCACCCCAGACTTATTACTATTAAATATAAATTTTTGGGTGAATGACATCAATTTGACAACAATCGAATGATTTAAAACTATTTTTTTAATAAAATTGTATAAGGAAATGAATAGTGTAAATTTTTGAATTATTTATTTATTTTATATGTTTTATAAAAAGAGCAAAAGATCATTGTTTTCACGATTTTATTTATTTTAAATATTTTTAATACGTCCCTGACTTATTTATTAAATAAACATTTAAGGATTCACTACTTTTAATTTTTTTCGAAAAAACAAATAATTTTTTTTTAATAAGTATCCGTTTTTAATTACATTTCAAATGGTTCATAACAGAGATAAAATATCTGCTATGAGTATCATGGGACTTTCTTATACGAATAACAGAGACTGAACACAGTGCGTGTTTGCCATAGGTACCATGGGTCTTTTTTATATGTAATAATACTGAGAGTAGAGTAAACAATGTGGGTTGTTCTAAATCAGCGGTTCTTAAACTTATGTGGTCTGGGGACCCCTTTTTTGAAAAATTATTTTTCAGGGACCCCCATCCTTGATAGAAAAACAAAAAATGTCGTTATATACTAATTAATCACTGATAAATTGAAATATAAATGTACTTTATGTAAATTAAATTTTTGCCAAAAATGTTTCACGGCCCCCCGTAAAAGTTTGGCGGCCCCTCGGGGGTCCGCGGACCCTAGTTTAAGAACCGCTGTTCTAAATAATTATTTTTAAAAATTCTTTCTGGCTAAATCATAAGTGTTGGAAAAAAATGTATGGGGAATAAATTATAGATAACTAGCTGACCCGACAGACGTTGTCCTGTCTTAACTATGAATATTTACTCACAACCAAAACATAAATTATTAAATATAAATATAATATAAATTAAACACCACAAAATAAGACAAACAGGCTTTGCCCCCCCCCCCCCCATTTCCCATAGGAGGCTTCCTATGTTTCAAGTTGGATCAAACTGCACACGGTGTACAAATTTGATTAAAATCGGTTAAGTAGTTTAGGAGTCCATAGCGGAGGAACATGTGACACGTAATTTATATATATTAAGATAACATACTCGACATTTTTTATCTAAAATATTTGTCTTATTTCAAAAATAAATCGAAAATTAAAAAATTGCCAAGAGTGCACAGTGCACATCCTTTTCCGTCTTAACAAAACTCGTTCGATACATAATGTATAAAATAATATTTCAAATAAATAAAACAACTAATTGTCTATACGTCAAAAAATTTAATAAGCAAGGAAACGTAGCTAATAAATTATTGTTGAGATAACGACACCGTTCTCGCATTATCCTCTTTAAATAGGTATATTTCAGAATTTTTATTTTTTAAAATACCAATATTTTATATTGTATTAATTGTATTTAATTACTATTTATTATTTTAGCTTGACGATGATTCTGTGAATCGAAAGCTCGCTACGTTTCTTTGCTTATTAAATTTTTTGACGTTTAGACAATTAGTTGTTTTATTTATTATATTTTAACGTCACTACTAGTATATTATTAAAATAATATTTCTATAGTATGCGTCCCATTCATTTTATTCTATCTTTTATTAGGTTGTTAGAAATATATTTCAATAAAATAAAAATCACGTACACTGTTCACTGTCAGTATTGCGTATAAGAAAGTCCCGTGGCACCTATGGCAGCTTTTTTTATCTAACAATTAAATAAAAAAATGTTTCAAATAAAAGTTGGTTGGTTTTGAGGTGAAACCAAAATAGCTTATTTTTGTAATTTTTTGATGTAGGTAAAATAGGGTCAACATTTTTTCTTCTTCAAATTATGGTAAAGTAGATAACACATTAATTAAGTAATTATTAAATATTAATATGGCAAAACATACATAGAATATAATTGACAAATTTCATTTCAAAGAAAGAAAAACGTAAGAAAGTAAGAAGAAAATCATCGACCCATAGACCACTGATTGAGTTGCATTGTCACGGCACATAAACTCCATCTATCGGCAATCTGCGAGTTGTATAAAAAAACCTATTTGCTTGGGCACCGGTCACTTGATCAGAAAGACGAGGTAATGCGATTTGTCTAAAACAGGTTTCCATATATTGCAGGAGAGTTACGTACCTCCATTATACCCCTCCGATATCGCTCTTTTTCTTTCTATACACACACATTCATATCCTGTCTCTCTGTCTCCACATTCAAGAGCTTTTAGAGATGATCGTGATTCACAGGAAATTTGATGTTAGAAGACAAATATTTCGTTCTGATTTTTTCACATATTGGTTCAATGCTTTTGGATATAAGTTGTAGCCTTGATGATTCAAAATTCGATATTTTAATATCGTTGAAATATCACAAATCATTTCAATATACAAAAATATCACAGTTAAAAATACTTGTGTTATGTTGACAAGGAAATATTTGGAGAGTTATACATTTAAGAAAAATTTTTTTTTTGTAAAAGTTGTGTGGTTTGGTTAGGTTAGGTGGACAATTGAAGTTCAACTTTTTTTAATAAAAAAAATTATAATTTTTATTATACCATCTTATTTTGCTGAATTTGTTTTTTTATCGTGTATATTTTTTTTAATATTTAGAAAAATAATTTGTACTATTTTCATAAACTTTTTAGATGGAATCTTTTTATTTTGGAGGAAAATTGCAAGCGGCAAAAGTTTATACGTATTTTTGTGACAAATTTTTGTTAGAACGTTTTTATATTATGTTTTTAACTGTACTAAAAAACGGAAAAAAACATTATAGCTCACTTAGACTTTATTATGGAAATTGCTCTTCTGTCACAAGTATAATACAAATACCGGGTGGTCTATTTGAATTATATTGAAAATATCTATTGAAAATAATATCTCGAAAACTAAGGTTTTTTTAGTACCTACAATAGTTTCAGGATTATGAGGAGGTAACCAATGAAGGTAAAAATTTTGGCCTTGAGTGGAGGTTTTAGGTCATTCTGGGATCACCTATTCTTTTTTTTACATATTTGTATTTTACAAAAAAAGAAACAACTTTTCTTGACAAGATCCCCAATTTTATCTTATATATTAAAAATAAATAAATAAAAATTATTTGAAAAAAATTTCTGAAAATGAGGAGTTTGAAAAAAAAAAGAAATATTTTAACATGGGGTCCTGAATGTCGTGATCTAAAAATAAAAACGTACTAAAACTACGTAGTAAAGAGGTTTCAAAATTAACAAAAATGATACATTCATTTTATGCAATTTGCAATAATCAATCACGTTAACTGTCTCAACTATTTTCGAATTTTAATTTTTTTATTTCACATTCATCCATATCAATATGATTAATGTACACGGAAGTGAAGTACTTGTCGTATTATAAGAACGAAATATAATAGGATTATTATTGTCTGTACGGAATTTAATTTTAATTTTTTTTCGTTCTTATCTTATAATATCTACTTCGTTGCTTTATATCATACCTACTGTTCATACAAACTATTCATTTGTAAAATTTTATTTTTGCTATGGGTGTATCGTAACTGGAGTTTTCAATTTCAACCGTAACCGGAATCTCACATTTATTTTATTTTAATTAATATTAATAATTAAAATAATATATGTATACTTTATACATTGATTACTATCTTAATTATATTAATACAACATTACCTTAATAGTACAGGGGTACTTTATATTACATTATATTATAAAGAATAAATAATTTATCCATTACCCATAATTCTACAGCTTCGTAAGATCGATTGTTTTCAATTGTTTGTATATCTTATACGTTATTTTCGAACGAATCTTTTTACAATTCAAGTGTCAAATTATAAATGCATATATAACAGCAGCGATGGTATTTTGTATAGAATATAGATAAAAAAAATTTACCTACCACTCGAAATTTAAGCAGCAATACAATATGTATTGTGTGTTTGATGTATTATCATAAACTGTACTGTTACCTAATTATAAGTTCAAATAAGTATTCATAAGTCTATTCAAAGAAGTTATTTTTGGAAACGGGAAATGTTTTTGAAGAAAAGAAAATATCAAGGGCTGTGGTATTACTCAAAAATAAAGAATATGTTTTATTTTTACATCATAACATTTTTAATTATATCACTCCACTTCCTGCAGATGACAGTTACATAAAAAACAATAACATCTTACAATTAGAAATAATCGCTGTCAAAGATTTACGCTCTTATTGAATTACCCTATATTTTTTATTAAAAATATTATTTATAATTTGTTTGGTGACATATATAGCATGTACAATTGTACATACATATTAGGGTGACCCTTAATTTACTTATTTTCGAATTTCTTTAAGGTTACCCCACAAATTTCTTGAAGGTACGAAAAAAATAATGTATATAAAATTTTAAAGTAATTGAACATTATTAAAACGTGCTACCGAGCGATCGAATATTAACACGTAAAATGCATTTGATTTTTCAATTTTCCTTTAAACAACTGCATCTTTGCGAAAATTGAATGGATTTTGATGTTCTAAAAAGCATTTTAAAGCTGGCAATTTCTAGTTTTTGAATCATTGATTTGATTTTTTTATCACTTCCCACTACTCCTTGAGAGATTTCAGAAAAATGAAAGAAGCCAAAAATTTAATAATTTTAAATTGGCATGCCAAACCATTACAGTAGGTTGAAAAATTTATTTTCAGCAAAAAACTTTATTTAAACATTAAATTTATATTATTAATAATGAATTACAGCCCCCTACAACATAATTTTGGAAAAAACTTCGGGGAGCTATACCTAACTCTCTTATGAAAAAATTTTCGAACACATGTTTAAATAAAGTTTTTTGCTCAAAATAATTCCTTCAACCTACTGTTGAAGTTTGGCACGCCAATTATTCAATTTTAGGCTTCTTCACTTTTTCCGTAATCTCTCAAGGAGTAGTGGGAAGCGATATAAAAATCTAATAAAAGGTACAAAAACTAGAGTGTGTCAGCTTTAAAATACGTTTAGAACATCAAAATCCATTCAATTTTCACAAAGAAACAGCTATTTAAAGAAAAATTTAAAAAATCAAATGCATTTTACGTGTTAATATTCGATCGCTTGGTGGTACGTGTTAATAATATCAAATTTCTCGTAAACGGTTGATCTTAGGACAACTTAACAATGTATATTTATGTGTATTTTGTATCATAAGACCTTATAGAAATACCAAACATAATAAAAAAGTGAAGAACAAAAAAATACTAGATAAAAATCAGAGGGCCCACAGGCCCCATACATCCCTGGTCTAAATAACCATTGTTTGATACTGGAAATCGATAACACGTATTATTACTAATCCAGGTATTATTTTTCATTGCTGTATCACAATGAGTTCTCCAGATCTTAAATAAAAACCAACTTTAGTCAAAATCTTTGGGAGTCTGTAGCTCCCTCACGAAGAGTTTCCGGACACATGTTTATATGAACTTTTTTGCTTGAAATATTTTTCTCAATAAACGGTTTAAGTTTGTTCCACCTGATATGACTCACCCTGTATATCTATTAATTTTTTTATACCGGGTGTTAAAAAAAGAGTGTAAAATATTTAAAGAGGTAATAGTATGGACCAAAACAAGCAAAAAATTTCTAATAACCATGTGTCCGGAAATTTTACGTGAGGGAACTACAGCCCTCCAAAGATTTGGCTCAAAATGAGTTTTTATTTAATACCTAGAGAACCCTTTCTGATAAAATTATGAAATTTGGTATTCGGTTTACTAGGGGAACCTTTCAGAGGGCCGCTTTCGATTTTCTTCATATTGAAATATGTTATGAAGGGGGGTCCCCTGATAACCTTTATACCCCATTTTGGGCGCCGACGGGTAATAGTTTAAAAATTATGACCCAAAATATATTTAATGTTGCATATATACTTGTATGTTATTCTACTCATACAAGCGTTTGTTGGTCTAGCGGTTATGATAATTGATCGGTAACCAATAAAAAAAACCGTGGTTCGAGTCCGAGTGTGGGTTTCGAAGTTTTTTTTTAATTGCAAACAGTAACATTATTTAAATATATTATTCTCCTGTAAAATATCTTATGAATTTTTTTTGATTTCAATGTTTATTTTTTTAAATATGCAGTTTAATATATTTTTTAATTTTGTTGACAAACAATTCAGAACTTGGATTGTAAATAAAAAATATATTATTTATGCTCAAGTAACATATTTATTTATAATATAATTGAAAACAAATAAGTTCATAAGATTTTATAGGAGAATAGTATATTTAAATAATGTTACTGTTTGCAATTAAAAAAAAAAACTTCGGAACCCACACTCGGACTCGAACCACGGGTGTATTTATTGGTTATCGATCAATTATCATAACCGCTAGACCAACAAACGCTTGTATGAGTAGAATAACATACAAGTATATATGCAACATTAAATATATTTTGGGTCATAATTTTTAAACTATTACCCGTCGGCACCCAAAACGGGGTATAAAGGTTATCAGGGGACCCCCCTTCATAACATATTTCAATATGAAGAAAATCGAAAGCGGCCCTCTGAAAGGTTCCCCTTGTTAGTAATAATAAGTTTTATCGATTTCTCGTATTAACCAATTATAATTTAGACCAGGGATGTATGGGGTCAGTGGGCCCGTCGATTTTGATCTAGTATTTTTTTATTATTTAATTTTTTCTTGAATAAGGGACTTATATAAGATTACATGACTCAATATACACAAAAATATTTTGCTTATTTGTCATAGGATTAACCGTTTTCGAGAAATATCGATGGTAAAGAAAGCATGCAGAATTTAACTTAATACGGATGCTTCAAATTACAAATAATAAATTTATATTCTTGTTCTATGATAAAAATTAAGAAAAAAAGTTAACATAAGTGTACCACAAAACATGCATCCTTATCAACAAATAACCATTTTTAATTTCGTTTTTTAGTCCAGTTAGTAAAGTACGTGTAACAGTAATAGAGCTGGCTATAGATCTAAGAGGATTCAAATTAGGAGGTTTCTTTTATAAACTTTTTTTCTTACCTTTAATCATAGAACAAGAATATAAATTTATTATTTGTAATTTGAAGCATCCGTATTAAGTTAAATTCTGCATGCTTTCTTTACCATCAATATTTCTCGAAAACGATTAATTCTATGACAAATAAACAAAATATATTTTTGTGTATATTGTGTCGTGTAATCTTATATAAGTCCCTTATTCAAGAAAAAGTTAAAGAATAAAAAAATACTAGATAAAAATAGATGGGCGCACTGATTCCATACATCCCTGGTTTAAATTATAATTAGTTAATAAGAGAAATCGATAACACATATTATTACTAAACCGAATACCAAAGGCTGTAGCCGGGTAACCATGCAAAATCGGCCTTTGCATGGATTTGGCTGATTATTTTTTTGAAAGTCACATTCTATGTAACATTCAACCTGACCAAATATTAGCTTCCAAAAATTTGTAGTTTTCGAAAAAAAATTTTTTTTTGATTTTCTTAAAAAATTTTTTTTTTTATAATCCATCAATAGAATTTGATGGTGCTTGTGATATATTATAGAGGTACTTATGACTCATCAGAGATAATTTTATTATGGTCCTCTGTACATAGTAAACCAGAAAAAAAAATTAATAAAATTTAAAAAACACTATGTTGTACTCGGGGGGCAATCACCATTTTTTTTATAAAATATACCTTGTACGTACCCAAACAACATATCAAAATCCCAAACTGATATGAAGGGTATAACATACTCGTATAAATTCGCATATGGTCGTATTGGCGCGGCGCGCGCGTGACGCGGGTGGACTATATGGAGTGCAAGTGTCTTAATACTTTTAAAACATCTCTAATTTGTTGCTAAACAACAGGGCTGAACTAGCCTGGAGAGATCCGGGGAATTTGAAAGGGCCCATGGCCTGACAAAGATAATATATAGAGGCCGTAGCCGGGAATGTATGGGAACCGCCATTGAATCAATTATGCTAATTTTTTCTCATAGTTTGCTTTTTAAGAAACATAAAATCGCCCAAATTGTATTTGTGCTTCAAAATTTTTATGTTTACTAAGAACATTTTTATTTTGAAAAAAAAAAATCCTATCTATAACTTATTACCCGGGAAAAAATGATAAGATATTAGCATATATTATAAGATCCAATTGGTCAGATATGATGAGATATGCTTGGATCCTGATTTTGGCACGATCCAAGAACGCATTATAATCTATTGTAATATATTGCAAGATATAGTTATATATTATAATATATACTAATGCCTTCTTGGATCGTGCCAAATTCAGGCTCCAAGCATATCTTGACATATATTACAATATATTAGTATACATTAGTATATATGTTAATATACAAGTATATCTCGAGATATATAACAATATATTAGCATATATTTGTATATCTTGGCATATCTAAAAATATATTATAATATCTTATAATATATGCATAGGGGGAGGGGGGGGGGTGTATCCATCTATAATTTATCCCAATACTACAGAATCGACAAACCAGGGAAAACTCGTACTGAATCTATAATCAAATGTCACATATATTATATAATTAAATAAACATATAACAACAGCTTCATTTACTTACGTCCGTATTGACTTACTTGAATGCACCTATGTATACAGTAGAGTTCGTTGGTTGCTTATATACTGATTCAAAGTGAAATCACACTGCTAGTGAGAGGCAAGTCACACCAGCTTTTACGAACATAGTATCTATAGCTATTACATATATACAACCCGGGAAAAAATGATAAGATATAACAAGATATTATAAGATATGTTCGCATCTCGTTATATATGGTAATATCTTAATTTTTGAGCCTAAAATATATTAATTTATATAGATATATCTGATAATATATAGTAATATCTTAATATATATTGGCCCTAAGATCCGAAAATATATTGTTATATATTTTGATATATAGTAACATCTTTATATGTATTAGCCCTCAGATCCGAGAATATATTGTTATATATATTTATATATTTATATATCTGCTAATATATTATGATATCTTAAAAATATTATTTTGAAAAGAGTTCACTTAGCTTAGAATATATTGTAATATATTATTATATATAGATATATCTGCTAATGTATTATTATATCTTAATAAATTTTATTTTTTGAGTTATCATAGCCAAGAATATATTGTAATATATATTAATATATGGACATATCTGATAATATATAATCATATCTTAATATATATCAGCCCTCATATGCGAAAATATATTGTTATATATATTTATATATTGTTATATCTGCTAATATATTATCATATCTTAAAAAATTTTTTTTTTTATGTATTAGGTAAACGCCCGGTGGTAAAGTATTTGTAAATAAAGTGGCTGTTACTTTTTTAAATTAATAAATTTATTAAATGATTAACATTTGTTATAACAAAATATTACATTTGACCAATATCAATGGTGATAGGAATCCGGCAGTAAAAATTTGAGGATTGTAGCAGTTTGTATTAATTTTTTACTTATTAAATGTAGATGGTATTGACGCACAAACAACAGCATCCTAAGCGAAGAACCGCGTGTTTTTGAGAACATTAGTGATGCTACTGATGGAAGACATCTTGTCAAAAGAGCAAAATTAAAAAAATTACCAATAAAAATAAAATGTTCATATTCATCTTGCAATAAATCGGATAGCAAAAATTTTTTTTTGCACTTTTTTAGATTTATTTTAGTTAGTTTTTCTTTCTAATTTATTTCTTAATTTTTAGTTGGATTATTTAAAAAAAATCTTAGTTTCTCAAAAATAATACCTACCTACATAATATGAATTGGGCAAAAAAATTAATATAAAATCATCAAAATTCCCAAAAACTAGCTTTTTGTGGTGTATAAAATACACCACGTGAGTAACTGTGTTACGGTATTTCACACGAGTAATTAAGGGTTAAGAACAAATAAATACTGAATAAAAATCAAAAGGCCGCTGGCCCTACACTTCTTTAGTCTAAATAATCATTACTTGATACTGTAAATCGATAGCACGTATTTATACTAAAACGATTATCAAATTTTATATTTATATCGCAATGAATTCTGAAGAAATGGAATAAAATTTTTTTAAATACCCTGAAACGGTAAAATCAGATTAAAGAGAAAAAATTTTGACTAGAATATAAGCCAAATTTTTCTCCATGTAACTGTCCATTGCTCCTTCTGAACTGGCATCCCGGGCGGTAGCCCAGTCTCCCTCCCTGATGTTGGCATTGCTATTATACATTAACAAAATAAGCAACGAATTTTAATAATATTAAATTAATAATAATAAATATAAAAAATTCAAATATCAACCATTCTTTTTTCTAATGTTCACTTGACTTGAATTTAATATTGCACTCGCGTTATTTGTATATGTAGTTTTGTATATATATTCTGATTTCACGAAATAAGTAAATTTTATTTAGAATTGCCCATATAATCAGGAATGATAAAGTTATAAGTAACATATATTTTTGTTTTAAAAATTCACAGTTGACATATCACCCAAATTTTCAATATAATTTTATAAATTAAGAACAAAAATATTTAAACAAAATTTTGGACAGTGAAATATTTTTTAAAATAAATTTTATGCATTTCTCTACAAAATTAATATCTTTTAGTTTTACTCTATTTTTAATAGTTTTTGAGATATTTTGTTTTCAAAAAAGTACATTCATCATATTTTAAAATAGGTAGTGGATATTTTTGGTGAAACTTTTTTTTTAAAATGATGTTCCCACGCATTTATCTAAAAATTCTACAACTTGTGTTGACAATTTTTATACAAACATTGATGAATACATTTTTGAAATTATAATCACTGAATTCTATGATCACACCAGTCAGGTGTGATAATTTCTCAAAAAATACAATTTTTAGTGATATTAATAGACCGAAATTTAACTTGTAAGAGAAATATAAACTCCGTTACAGCCAAAATCTCAAAATTCGTGCACGCACTTAGAGTGTTAAGCAACAAGCTTGTGCAAAATGTTTTGTTACATGTGTATTAGCTTATATACATTTAATTATTAGATATGGAATTTTTTTGTGCTTCTCTTCTTATACCTATAACATACTCAAAATACAAAATAAATTGCTTCGTATTATGGCCAGATATGACCCAGGGAACACTGCCGTCCACTGCTTATATAATACAAATTTTTAAATATAATCGATAGGTATTAATTTATTAGAAAATGAGTTATTCACAAAAAAAAAACTGATTTATGTAATATAAATGACCATAATTACAACATAGAAACAAACATAATATGAAATCTATTCAAACACGTGAACAAATTGTCAATAGAAATGTAGTTAACAATACAATTAAAATTTTCAATAAAATTCCTAAATCTATAATAGATCCGTCTGTTGAAGAACTGAAAATTACTTTAAAAGAATATTTAATAAGCAAATGTCACATGGGTTTCTTCATTTATTTACTATACATACATATATTTCGGATTTCTTTAATAGTCACAATATTTCTATACAGTTTTTGTATATATTTTTTTATTTTATTAATACGGGCCTCAAATATCACTTAATACGCATATGAATTATTTTTTTTAATTGATTAAATAATATTCGAGTATGTTGTATATATGTAATAGCTATTACATACTATGTTCGTAAAAGTTGGTGTAACTTGCCTCTCACTAGCAGTGTGATTTCACTTTGAATCAGTATATAAGCAACCAACGAACTCTAATGTTTACATAGGTGCATTCAAGTAAGTTAATACGGACGTAAGTAAATGAAGCTGCTATATGTTTATTTAATTATATAATATATGTGACATTTGATTATAGATTCAGTACGAGTTTTCCCTGGTTGGACGATTCTGTAGTATTGGGATAGATAATAGATGGATACCCCCCCCCCTCTATGCATATATTTATAAGATATTATAATATATTTTTAGATATGCCAAGATATACAAATATATTAACAGATATGCTAATATATTGTTATATATGTTGAGATATACTTGTATATTAACATATATACTAATGTATGCTAATATATTGTAATATATGTCAAGATATGCTTGGAGCCTGAATTTGGCACGATCCAAGAAGGCATTAGTATATATTATAATATATAACTATATCTTGCAATATATTACAATATATTATAATGCGTTCTTGGATCGTGCCAAAATCAGGATCCAAGCATATCTTATCATATCTGACCAATTGGATCTTGTAATATATGCTAATATCTTATCATTTTTTCCCGGGAACATACTCGAATATTATTTAATCAATTAAAAAAAATAATCCATATGCGTATTAAGTAATATTTGAGGCCCGTATTAATAAAATAAAAAAAAAATATACAAAAACTGTATAGAAATCTTGTGACTATTAAAGAAATCCGAAATATATGTATGTATAGTAAATAAATGAAGAAAACCATGTGACATTTGCTTATTAAATATTCTTTTAAAGTAATTTTCAGTTCTTCAACAGACGGATCTATTATAGATTTAGGAATTTTATTGAAAATTTTAATTGTATTGTTAACTACATTTCTATTGACAATTTGTTTACGTGTTTGAATGATTTCATATTGTGTTTGTTTCTATGTTGTAGAATTGATCATTTATATTACATAAATCAGTTGTTTTTTTTTGATGAATAACTCATTTTCTAATAAATTAATATCGATTATAGTTAAAACTTTGTATTATATAAGCAGTGGACGGCAGTGTTCCCTGGGTCATATCTGACCATAATACGAAGACATTTCTTTTGTATTTTGAGTATGTTATAAGTATGAGAAGAGAAGCACCAAAATAAAATTCCATATCTAATAATTAAATGTATATAAGCTAATACACTTGTAACAAAACATTTGCACAACCTTGTTGCTTAACACTCTAAGTGCGTACACGAATTTTGAGATTTTGGCTGTAACGCAGTTTATATTTCTCTTACAAGTTAAATTTTAGTCTACTAATATCTCTAAAAATTGTATTTTTTGAGAAATTATCACACCTGACTGGTGTGATCATAGAATTCAGTGATTATAATTTCAAAAATGTATTCATCAATGTTTGTATAAAAATTGTCAACACAAGTTGTAGAATTTTTAAGATAAATGCGTGGGAACATCATTTTCAAAAAAAAGTTTCACCAAAAATATTCACTACCTATTTTAAAATTTGATGAATGTACTTTTTTGAAAACAACATATCTCAAAAACTATTAAAAATAGAGTAAAACTAAAAGATATAAATTTTGTAGAGATTTGTTCTTAATTTATAAAATTATATTGAAATTTTGGGTAAAAAAAATATATGTTATAACTTTATCATTCCTGAGTATATGGGCAATTCTAAATAAAATTTACTTTCTCTTATTTCGCGAAATTAGAATATACATATATACAAAACTATACAGATCACGCGAGTGCAATATTAAATTCAAGTCAAATGAACTTTAGAAAAAAGAATGGTTGATATTTGAATTTTTTATATTTATTATTATTAATTTAATATTATTAAAATTCGTTGCTTATTTTAATAATGTATAATAGCAATACCAACATCAGGGAGGGAGACTGGGCTACCGCCCGGGATGCCAGTTCAGAAGGAGCGGTGGACAGTTACATGGAGAAAAATTTAGCTTATATTCTAGTCAAAATTTTTATTGATTTTACCGTTTCAGGGTATTTTAAATTTTTTATTCCATTTCTTCAGAATTCATTGCGATATAAATATAAAATTTGATAATCGTTTTAGTATAAATACGTGCTATCGATTTACAGTATCAAGTAATGATTATTTAGACTAAAGAAGTGTGGGGCCAGCGACCTTTTGATTTTTATTCAGTATTTATTTGTTCTTAACCCTTAATTACTCGCGTGGAATACCGTAACACAGTTACTCGCGCGGTGTATTTTTTACACCACAAAAAAGCTAGTTTTTGGGAATTTTGAAGGTATTATATTAATTTTTTTGCCCAATTCATATTATGTAGGTAGGTAGGTTTGAGAAACAAAGAATTTTTTTTTTTTAAATAATCCAACCAAAAATTAAAGATTAGAAAGAAAAACTAACTAAAATAAATCTAAAAAAGTACACAAAATTTTTTGCTGTCCGATTTATTGCAAGATGAATATTGAACAGTTTTATTTTTGTTGGTAATTTTTTTAATTTTGCTCTTTTGACAAGATTTCTTCCATCAGCAGCATCACTATTGTCTTCAAAAACGCAGTTCTTCGCTTAGGATACTGCTATTTGTGCGTCAATACCATATACATTTAATATGTAAAAAATGAATACAAACTGCTACAATCCTCAAATTTTTATTGCCGGATTCCTAACACCATTGATATTGGTCAAATGTAATATTTTGTTATAACAAATGTTAATCATTTAATAAATTAGTTAATTTAAAAAAGTAACAGCCACTTTATTTACAAATACTTTACCACCAGGCGTTTACCTATTAGATAAAAAATATTTATTTTTATTTTTTAAGATATGATAATATATTAGCAGATATACCAATATATAAATATATACATATAACAATATATTTTCGCATCTGAGGGCTGATATATATTAAGATATGATTATATATTATCAGATATGTCCATATATTAATATATATTACAATATATTCTTGGCTATGATAACTCAAAAAATAAAATTTATTAAGATATAATAATACATTAGCAGATATATCTATATATAATAATATATTACAATATATTCTAAGCTAAGCGAACTCATTTCAAAATAATATTTTTAAGATATCGTAATATATTAGCAGATATATCAATATATAAATATATATAACAATATATTCTCGGATCTGAGGGCTAATACATACTAAGATGTTACTATATATCAATATATATAACAATATATTTTCGTATCTGAGGGCCAATTTATATTAAGATATTACTATATATTATCAGATATATCTATATAAATTAATATATTTTAGGCTCAAAAATTAAGATATTACCATATATAACGAGATGCGAACATATCTTATAATATCTCGTTATATCTTATCATTTTTTCCCGGGTATACAAGAAGAGTCGTTAATTCGCAGCGGCAATGTGATTTATTGCTACTAAAGACGATTATAACATTTCAAAAGCGATCTGAGGCGATTTTATGTTTCTAAAAAGCAAACTATGAGAAAAAATTAGCATAATTGATTCAATGGCGGTTCATTCACATTCCCGGCTACGGCCTCTATATTTTATCTTTGTCAGGCCATGGGCCCCTTCAAATTCCCCGGATCTCTCCAGGCTAGTTCAGCCCTGTTGTTTAGCAACAAATTAGAGATGTTTTAAAAGTATTAAGACACTTGCACTCCATATAGTCCACCCGCGTCACGCGCGCGCCGCGCCAATACGACCATATGCGAATTTATACGAGTATGTTATACCCTTCATATCAGTTTGGGATTTTGATATGTTGTTTGGGTACGTACAAGGTATATTTTATAAAAAAAATGGTGATTGCCCCCCGAGTACAACATAGTGTTTTTTAATTTTTTAAATTTTATTAATTTTTTTTCTGGTTTACTATGTACAGAGGACCATAATAAAATTATCTCTGATGAGTCATAAGTACCTCTTATCACAAGCACCATCAAATTCTATTGATGGATTATAAAAAAAATTTTTTTTTTTGAAAATCAAAAAAAAATTTTTTTTCGAAAACTACAAATTTTTGGAAGCTAATATTTGGTCAGGTTGAATGTTACATAGAATTTGACTTTCAAAAAAATAATCAGCCAAATCCATGCAAAGGCCGATTTTGCATGCTTACCTGGCTACAGCCTTTCATAATTTTATCAGAAAGGGTTCTCTAGATATTAAATAAAAACTCATTTTGAGCCAAATTTTTGGAGGGCTGTAGTTCCCTCACGAAAAATTTCCGGACACATGTTTATTAGAAATGTTTTGCTTATTTTGATCCATACTATTACCTCTTTAAATATTTTACACACCCGGTATATTGGGTGAGTTTTTTGTCCTGAGACTGCTTAATATCTGGAAAACTATGGATTTTTACGGAAAATGTTTGGTACCAAAGTTTCAAGATTTGGAGGGGCAAAACCAATGGAGGTAACAATTTCGATCTTGAGTGGAGGTTTTAAGGTCATTTTGGGTTAACTAGTTTTTTTCAAATGGAAACCAATTTATTTTTTTGCAGATTCGTATTGTGTAGAAAAAAGAAACAACTTGTCCTGAAGTGTTTTAAGGAAACTTAAATTTTATGGTCATTTTTTTTCCTTTTTTCACATTAAAAAATTTTTTTTACATTCAAAATTTTGAAATAATTATACAAGATATTTTAAGAAAAAATGCAGATTAAAAAAATGATTTTTTTTATCTTTTTTTGCGTTGAAAAACTCAAAATTTTACAAAAATCTTTTGTTTAGTCTGCACTTTCTTTAAACATCTTGCATAATTATTTTTAAAAATTTTAATGCAAAAAAAAAATTTTTTTTAACGTAAAAAAGGAAAAATAAATGACCTTAAAATTAAAGTTTTCCTAAAAACACTTTAGACAAAAGTTGTTTCTTTTTTTCTACACAGTACGAGTCTGCAAAAAAATAAATAGGTTTCCATTTGGAAAAAACTAGTTGACCCCAAAATGGCCTTAAAAACTCCACACAAGATAAAAATTGTTACCTCCATTGGTTTTGCCCCTCCAAATCTTGAAACTTTTGTACCAAACATGTTCCGTAAAAATTAATAGTTTCCAGATATTAAGCAGTCTCAAGATAAAAAACTCACCCGGTTATGTTAAAATTTAATTATTTGAAACGTAACTGTCATTATTCAAATTTTAATACGCTATTTTTAACATCGTTTGCAACGTTATCATAAAAATGTTAGTTTTCGCGGTTGAACATCAAATGTGCTAGATTTAGTGGTGAAAATAAAATAAAAATACTAGTTTTTGATGTGTACAACCTTAAACAAAACATTACTTTAAAGATAAGAATAATGAATCGTTATATCAGGTTGTTTTTGCATTGTCTTATAAAGGGAACTAATTTGTATTATTTCCAATGGTTGCATTATTCGATTTAATGTTTATTATAACACTCCTTCTCTGCCGGGAAAACATACATTTATTTATTTATTTTTAAATAGTTCGTATAGTAATAAGTTACCTACAATCTACATACATATATGCAAGATTTTAGTTCAATGAAAATGAGGTCATCAATGTTGACTATTAATGTCACATTTTTTCGATTTTGTTTAATATTTTTATAATAAAAATTATAAAATCTTTAATATTAATTTTTTTTTTAAATCTTAATGGGGTAATAATTATTCTAAATTTTTTCTGTTAACTTCGTTAATTTTTATTTCCTTATATTTTTTTATTGCAAATTTAGTATAAGAACGTAGGGCGACCTTATGTACCCCATTTTGTAGTTTAGATTACAAGTTTGCTGAAGTTAAATTGTTTTTTAAATTAATTTTTGTATATAGTATTAAATTTTAATGATGTCCAACTATGGGCGTTTTCAAGGGATCGAATAAATTGATTCTAACTCAAAAATATTTTTTGTCATAAATCAGATTAAAAAATAAAACCAATTATCCCTGATTGGGAAAAACAAAGCCAATTGATCTTTTTTATCCGTTGAAAGTTTATATGTGATAATACCCGCTCAATGTGGGTAAAAACTGATAGTTATTCTTTTGTTTTCAAAAGTCGTTCATATAATTTTTTTAGTCCAAGGTTTTACCATGAATGTTAATTATGCTGACAAAAAATTAATACCTTCAAACTTTTTAGTCTTAATATAATTAAAATAGTATAAGTCAGTGTTTCCCAAACATATTTTGTCGCAGAACTTTTATGCGATTTTTCAAAAATTGGGGAATCCTAACTATATTTGTGTATCCTTCATCCAATTTTAATAAGAAAGTAAAAATTAACAAAAACTATTTTATTAATATGTACTAGTGATGTAACGAGCATTCGTAGGGAAAATATTTTTTGCGAATATACTTTGATGTTATAATAAAAAGACATTTTTTTAATCTATTTTATTTAGTAATTATTTAATCGAATATGTTCGATTAAATCATATATGTAATACTTCTATATTGCCAATCAGGGTAGCGAAAAAGGATAATTCTGTACGGCGTGGACATATATTGTTGTCTCGCTATTTTCAAGTCAAATGGTCAGTAGTGCGCATGTGCAATCAGTTTCAAACTGACATATTTCATTTAAACGATTTAAAATGTTTTAAACTGGCCAAAGCCTCCTTCTATCATAGCTTAAATATAATTCTGCGCCTGCGCAATCGAATCCATTTGACTTGAACCTCTCACTTTAACTTATCCAGGCCATCTTATAGCGATTGGCAATATAGGAGTATTACATATATGGATTAAATAATTAATTCCTATGGGAACGAATCAATATCAAACAAAACAATAAAACAAAATAAACAAAATAATTAATTTTATTTAATGAATTAGGTACCTATTTCAAAACTGTGAAACATATATCAATAAATCAACATTTTTAAATGGTTTATTTCAACAAGACAAAATTAAGGATAACAATAAGTGACTTTTTTGTATTTTTTTAAACAAAATTTCATAGAAGATGTAATTTCTCTTGTTCAATTATTTAGTCATGTTTTGAATTCAACATACAATTTTTAAAATATCAATTAAGACAATTATTTATTTTACGAGCAGGAAAATAAATTAAGTGTAATTATCGGAAATTGTAGTTGAATTAAATAACAACACGATTAGTTATTATTGTAACAATAACTAATCAACACCTAAAAATCCTAACAAAAACGAATCAGAACAAAAAGAAAAGATAATTTTTGTTCTGTTTAAATTTATAAGTTAATTATTGAAACAAAATTAACGATTGACGATCAAAAAAGACAAATACCGAAGACCGATTGAGTTAGAGTACCGACCGAGTGCACGTGAATCACCCCTTCCTCCTCACCTCACCCCACGTTGCGACTTTTCTTTAATTAGCGCATTATTAATAATATGTTTCCATATATAACATTACTTCAAATTATTTCCTAAGTCCTAAGCTATAAGACCAAATTGAATACTGACCTCGGGTTGCACAAAGCAAAATAATTGACGATTAGTTAGTCAGTTGTTTTCAATCCATGATTAATGTTTATTCTAAACTTATTCTCAATTTGTAAATGAACAATTCACTCAATATTTTTACCTTATAATATGTATCATAACCGTGATTGTTTTTTTTTAAATTTACGTAATAAATCTTTGAAAACAACTGATTAACTTATCGAGAATTATTTTGCTTTGTGCAACCCGAGGTGAAAGTGCAATTTTATATACATTAAGTACATACGACGAAATTAATTATTTGAATAAGGATTAATGTTTTACAGTTCATAAGTCCACGTAAACAGAACCTAAACATTTTAAATTTTCATTGTAACATTAAAGCAGTCGTGGTATAAATATAAAAGTTAGAAATATGGTGTCGCGGAGTTAATTTTAGATTTTTTTACTCTACACCATTCTTTTCTATATTATCAACAATTTTTGCGTATTGCATAAGAGCACGCTGGCGGCAAATTTTTTTCTGACTTAATTTATAATTATCGTGACTGCGTATTCTTTATGTAACCTAATATAACAAAACATATCTTAAACCTGACCAGAGAACATACATATATATTTATACATATATTATTTTCACTCCATGAGCACTTCGCGATTCTGTTACTATGGGCCATAACAAGTATTTTTGCAAATGGAACCATACCTCTAAAATCATTTTCGAGCCTGCCGAAATTTGTCTGAAGATATTTTCCAAAATACTCAAAAATCGATATATTTAGTGCATTTCGAATGTACAAAAAAATTATTGAAAATGTGTATACGGGGGTTTTTTGGGTCGGGAAATCCATTTTTCACATTTATTTTTATTTTTGACTGCCGCCAGGGGGCGTTTTCGTGCATTTTTGTGGATTTTTTCACCTTTTTGGGGGAAAATTGACGAAATTATTGCATAACTCGACGAATCTTTGACATTCCCATATTTAAAACAGCCCAAAATGTTCAGCACTGATAATTAGGTGGGGTACCCATACACGACCTACATCGATTTCATTCAATTTAAGTCGACAAATTCGTAAATAAAAAAAATATATCGAATTTGTTGACTTAAATTGAATGAAATCGATATAAGTCGTGTATGGGTACCCCACCTAATTATCAGTGCTGAACATTTTGGGCTATTTTAACCCTCGGAGCCTATTATGGGTCAATTTGACCCATACACCGACTTTGATCGTGAATAACGCTCAGGTATTTTAAAAAGGGGGGTACATATAGCCTTACAGGTATAGTTCGAACTCTTGACTATATGTTTCGACAGTTTCTGTAGGCTGCA
This sequence comes from Sialis lutaria, assembly GCA_949319165.1. Taxonomy (NCBI): domain Eukaryota; kingdom Metazoa; phylum Arthropoda; class Insecta; order Megaloptera; family Sialidae; genus Sialis; species Sialis lutaria. Next base: position 24,916,256 of record OX439235.1, on the reverse strand, counting down.
GAACCATTAGTCGTTGTTGAGAAGCTATCAAAGACGGAGCAGGGTCTGGATGACCCATGTGTGTACTAGTTGTCGTACCAAAGAAAATAAATAATGGCTTATAATTTACGTTCGCGTGTCTGCGACACTTAATTACGAGACAAATATTGGTGAGAAAGATAACCCCGAAGTAATCTAGTACTATAACAAGACAAAAAGAGGTGCCGGTTTGTAAGCATGACACAGTTTATCAAACACATCGGTACCTCTTTTTGTCTTGTTATAGTACTAGATTACTTCGGGGTTATCTTTCTCACCAATATTTGTCTCGTAATTAAGCGTCGCAGACACGCGAACGTAAATTATAAGCCATTATTTATTTTCTTTGGTACGACAACTAGTACACACATGGGTCATCCAGACCCTGCTCCGTCTTTGATAGCTTCTCAACGACGACTAATGGTTCCGCAGCCTACAGAAACTGTCGAAACATATAGTCAAGAGTTCGAACTATACCTGTAAGGCTGTGGTACCCCCCTTTTTAAAATACCTGAGCGTTATTCACGATCAAAGTCGGTGTATGGGTCAAATTGACCCATAATAGGCTCCGAGGGTTAAAATAGCCCAAAATGTTCAGCACTGATAATTAGGTGGGGTACCCATACACGACTTATATCGATTTCATTCAATTTAAGTCAACAAATTCGATATATTTTTTTTATTTACGAATTTGTCGACTTAAATTGAATGAAATCGATGTAGGTCGTGTATGGGTACCCCACCTAATTATCAGTGCTGAACATTTTGGGCTGTTTTAAATATGGGAATGTCAAAGATTCGTCGAGTTATGCAATAATTTCGTCAATTTTCCCCCAAAAAGGTGAAAAAATCCACAAAAATGCACGAAAACGCCCCCTGGCGGCAGTCAAAAATAAAAATAAATGTGAAAAATGGATTTCCCGACCCAAAAAACCCCCGTATACACATTTTCAATAATTTTTTTGTACATTCGAAATGCACTAAATATATCGATTTTTGAGTATTTTGGAAAATATCTTCAGACAAATTTCGGCAGGCTCGAAAATGATTTTAGAGGTATGGTTCCATTTGCAAAAATACTTGTTATGGCCCATAGTAACAGAATCGCGAAGTGCCCATAGAGATTTTTTCGGCCCCATACAATTTGACCCACCCTAATATATATGTATAATAAAAAAAAATAAAACACGTAAATCGGATGTGGTTCTCGAGTGATAAAAGCACTACTGGACGGACAGACAGACATACGTTATATACCTATGTATATATATTATAGATAGCATTGATTTTTTAGTTGGCTGCAATCTGCAGACTATACTCTTACTAAATAAACATATAGTAGAAAACAGTTATAACGACATCGAAGGGACCGGTCATATTGGTCGTAAAAAGCGGATAGTCGTAATAACAGGTATAAATGCAATTATATGGGATTCAGTTGGACTTTTATTTTGAGTCGTTAAAACCGATACGTCATATTTAGTGTTTCCTCCCGGGAATTCCCGCCCGGGAATTCCCGGGAAATTTTGTAGTTTTTTCAGTTCCCGAATCCCGGGAAAATTACAAAATAATCATTGAAATCATTACTTTATATACTTTCAACTGTAGGGGCACTTATATTGTTATTATATTCAATAATGTATGGTATGTACTTTTAGTTAAGAATATGGATTGGTAGTCAAATTTTTGTTTGGTACATCAGGATGTAATTTAAAATGATCTTACTAGCTTGCAATTCTTGTAAGGATTGTTTTAGTTGTTTGTGCATTGTATTTTTCTGAGAAAGAATAAAAAATGCATTTTAAAGTTAAAAAGAAAAGGTTTATTATAGTAAAAATTCAAATTGTCAGTTTGCATTCAATGATTGTTTAGAGTTTAGATAGAGTCTAAACTCTAAACTAACAATAAGACTTGGCATATTTGTTTGTTTTTAAAATTCTATTAAAATAGTATTTGCTTTTATAACTTTATATTGTGTTACTACTGCCCATTTGTAGAGGGGGTGCTCACTTTGGGGCGCATTTTGCTAGAGACAGCAAATTAAAAAAAAAAAAATATTTCTAATATAAAATAATTCCTGCTTCCACTTATTGTTAGACTATTTTTCTATTTTATATAATATTTTCTTCATCCAAAGCATTATTATATCTATGCCTCATTATTTCTTTCTTTATAATTTTCAATTAACAATTTTTCTTTAAATGTAATAGTATTGTTTTTAGATAATCACCGATTAATATTCAAATTCAAAAAGTGTTCTTAATTTTTTATTGTTCTTATTATTACTTTTTAAGAGAAGCTATGAAAATGTAAAAAAATATGTATATAAATTTCGTGAATTCCCGTTTTTCCCGGGAATTCCCGGGAATTGCGATTTCCTGTTCCCGATTCCCGGCGTTGGAAAATTCCCGGGAATTTGGAAACACTAGTCATATTAACCAGAGTCGTTTCTGTACTATGTATACCGGGTGTCCCAGATAACTTTTCCAGCATGGGGATCTCAGTATCTATAAGAGATACAGGTTTGGTTAAATAAGATGAATTATATGTATGAAAGGGGTGAGTATTATTACACCAAAAAATATTCATAATTCTATGTGGTTTAGGCAGTATACCCAAAAAACTGAAAATTCGGAATTTCTTTAAATGGCTATAACTTTTTTGTTAAAACAGATAGGTACTTTTTGTTTGCGGTTTCTTAAAGCACTTTTTTGTGTAGAATTGATTGGTGTATTTAGAATTTTTATATCACTTTTAGTTTCCGAGATACAAGCCCTAACTTCAGTTTTTCTTATGGGCCGCTAAGTTGACTATGGCATATTTGAACGTGTTTTTTACTCTACTTTACAACGATATGTCACTTGCCATATTTATTATCGAAAAAAAAAATTATAATATATTTTTTTCAAATAGTTCATTGTTTCAAATATTCATTTGTTATTTTGATTGTTGTTATTGTGATTTTTGTTTACAATTTTTGTTTTTCATAGCTCACTTAAAAGTTTGTAATAAAATACTTCATGAATATCACTGATATTTAGTATTTCGACTTTTTTTCGATAATAAATATGGGAAGTGACATATCGTTGTAAAGTAGAGTAAATAACACGTTCAAATACGATATATTCAACTAAGTGGCCCATAAGAAAAACTAAAGTTAGAGCTTGTAACTCGGAAACTAAAAGTGATATAAAAATTCTAAATACACCAATCAATTCTACACAAAAAAGTGCTTTAAGAATCCGCAAACAAAAAGTATATATCTATTTTAACAAAAAAGTTATAGCCATTTAAAGAAATTCCGAATTTTCAGTTTTTTGGGTATACTGCCTAAACCACATAGAATTATGAATATTTTTTTGTGTAATAATACTCACCCCGTTCATACAAATAATTCATCTCATTTAACCAAACCTGTATCTCTTATAGATACTGAGATCCCCATGCTGGAAAAGTTATCTGGGACACCCGGTATAACCTTTCAAGTACACTACAAAAAATATAAAAAGTACCAATAAGAAGTTTATCTTCCTAATGTTTTAGGTAATTAAATACAATAAGTATTTATATAATTATATTATAAAAATTACAGTTCAATTCCAAGATTAAGAATTAAATATGAAAAGAGAGGGATAATAATATAATATGAGAGCTATAATAATATTAGAACGGTGAAAGTTATATCCATTACCGGGAGATTTGCGCCAACGATAGAAAGAGAACACAAAAACAATATAAATCTCAGAAACCTAAAATTACAGACAGTACAACCGTATCTCAGCATCTCAATTTCTTACAATTACTTAACAGGTTTTCTCGAAGGCCCCAGAAACAAAGGTTGATTAACACCGTTCGGAATCTCTTTGGGACCATCTGTTATTTAGGTAAGAAAGCGGCGGAAGCTTGCGGACGAGTTTCTTGGGAATCAACGCCACTGAAGACACTGCCAGCCAAGTGAGCCCCAGCTCGAGAAACCAGCGATTCTTTAAATGTACTTTTGATAAAGTAACATTTGATTTTTGTGTTATATTATAATATTTAAATGTAATATATTTATTAGGGCGAAGCAAAAAAAATTCTAAAATATTTATTTAATTTTGGTGAGAAAATATTAAATAAGGTGTGTTCAAACGTAACCTCAAAAAGAAGCATTAACCCGCGCCATAAGATCAATAATGATAAGCATTACGGTATTTTGAGAGGTATTTTATGAAATTGAAGCATTAGGGATCTTAACTTGTTGAAAATCAAATGTAAGAAAATATTTTGTTCTTACATATTGTTTGATAATGTTCTTATTGTTAGTATCTAAAATATAACATACTCGTATGTTAGGTATTGTAATCTTATAAAAAAACAAACAAAACGGTTTTTTTTTGTTTCAAAACTCGAGTTAACGCTATTAATATTTTCAAAAAAATAAATAATAATTTACTGTTGATATAGTTATCTTTTAAATTCATGTAATCCCAAGAAAATTCATTAATTATATAATATTTACTTATATTTAGGTATCGTATTTTGAATACGTTTTAGTAAAATAGCTTTTAAAAAATCAATGTTTTTAGGGTTTCGCAGAAAACTAGGAACAGTTTCGCTCTGTCCATCCATCTGTCTGTCTATGTATAGTATATAAAATGTATATTTTTTAAAATATAATTTGGTATACGGACGTAGATTGATAACTGAAACAGGAATGATGACATTTAAAAAAAAAACATTGACAGTCTTTAGAAAGGTTTCCTAACATATAATGCATTTTTATTTTATTTTAACCCTTCAGTCACAATATATATGCGTTCAAAGTCGTTAACAGAACGTCTCTCCCCTTTATTTTTATTTTATTGTAAATATTAAATTTTTCCGATTCACTTATTCATTACAGAAAATCGCATATAACTCGACTCCTGTGCGAGACAGAGGGTTGTTTTGTCCCCCATACTCCTAAAATCCTGAAGTATTTTTCTCGCCGAATCGATTGAGACCAATAACAAACCTTCATCTGTGACAGGAGGTGAGTTGTGAATTTATTAATACACAGGCATCAAATATCACTAAATAAGCAATTTTTTAAATTGATTAAATTATAAAGAAGGATTTTATACAGTATATGTGAAATTGTGTCTTAACCTTTTTTTATATTGATTTAAAGTAACGAGTGTTTCAAAAAGAACGATAGAACTTTGATTAAGTGGGATTTGCATAAGTGGGAAACTTCTATGACTTAGAATTCATACCGAAGCCCCGTCACGTCAACATTTAAGTAGGATAAATTAACTAGTCCCTTGAGATTTCAGTTATCCAGATTTCACTGTATATTTAATGACATTAACTGGGGATACAGCATAACCACTATGACTACGTCTGTTAAAGTGCATTTGATTCAATTGTCGAGCACTTTTTCATACAATTTTGATTGTGTCTCACCAATAACATGTACAAAGTTGATTGAAGTAATCGTGGTTTATTAGAATACCAAAAAAAATCATATAGCCCCACAGAAAAATTCAAATGGTGTTTAATTAAATCATACAATCTTAAAGGCCAATTAACTGGTCCATTTTTGAAAATTATTCACACAATTAGAATCAATTTCAAGTTGTTCTTAAGTCCAATCTGAAACGCAAGAAATGATCATTTGGCTTCAGTTATTGAGTTAACTTAATCTTGTTTTTACGCTAAATTCGCTAAAATGAAAACTGAAGTGATTTAATTCTTTTGAACAACGAGATATTCACGAATGTGGATTCTGTTGAACACTTTTAACGTTTAAAATAATTGGCATATATGTATTTTGAATCGATGCGGAAACTTTATGCTAAGATGCCAAACTGTATGGGAGAAAATCAAAAATCAAATCCTAAAAAAAAGCATTATCAAGCTGAATCTTTACGCATTCATTAAAAAGCTCATTATAATAAAGATTTGAATCTTTTAAATAGTTTTAGAACTTTCAAATTAATGTTTTCTCTAAAAATGTTTTGATAAAAAAATGAGTATTATTGATTTTTAAATTTTTTAGTTGGAATTTGATAAAATTATTTATCATCATAAGGCATATATTTTCCCAAAAATTAATAAATATCCGTTTATTTTTGATCTAGTATTACAAAAAAGAAAACATAATACCTACTCGTTTTTTATTTATAGGATTTTTAATTACATAGTTTTGTAAGGATTCATAACGAAGGAAAATTAATATTTTAATTTTGCAATCCAGCTAATAGAATTGGAGTTATTGTTAAAAAAACGTATAAGAAAAATCTTAAAAAGTGACGTTATTATCAAGGTCTAAAAAATTGACTTCGGAAGTGTCAGTAGTAGTATGTAAAGATTTCAATTACGTATTCTCTTTGATGCCTAAAACAAGTTTAAAAGTTATTAAAAAAAAAAAAAAAAACGCTAATATGACTCCACTTAGAATGAAAAATTATATTTTTGACGAGGTTACACGGGTGTATGCTATAAGGGCTGAAAAATACGTACTAGGTACGTGAACTGTTTGGAACTATTTACAGGTGCATTTTTGAGTAAAAAATGATCATATTCTACTAAATGAAATCTGCATTAAATATCCCACATGGCTATTTTTTCTAAAATTTTAAATGATATTGTTGATTTTATTATTTGTTGTTGGTAGTCCTGTCAAAGTCTCGTCACCAAATTATTTTCAGATTTTGTGAGTCAGTAGGTACCGAGTAGTAGGAGGAGGGGGGGGATTAATGTTTGCTTGGAGCTTCTTACAGGCGCCATTTTTGAGCAAGAAAAATAAATAAAAAATAGAGTCATATCCTATTAATTGAGAACTACATTATGATATCCCACTTGCCAAGAAATGGAAAAAGCTTTTTTTTTCATGACAACCCTCCCTATTTCTCCAAATTATGAAATGATATTGTTAATTTTAGTATTTGTCGTTGATAGTCCCTCCAAACTCCTGTTACCAAATTATTTTAAGATTTTTGGAGTCACTAGTTACCTAATTGAAGGGGCAAAATAAATTACTGCTTGGCACACCTTGCTGGCGCTATTTTTGAGTTAAAAAAATATATATAGGGTCAAATTCTACTGACTGAGATCTTACAACACTGAAAAAATTTACTGTTAATTTATAACATAAAAAACATGTTAACGGGAGGACGAAATTTCATTCTGTGAAAAATTAATCGGTAACGTAGTAATATTTCATACCAACAGTATCAAAAATTACTGTACCGTATGTTAAAATAATTATAAAACTTAAATAATTATTTTAACAAGTTATTAATAGTCAGATGAAAAAATTTCATAAACATTTTTATTTATTTACGTTGCTTGTGTTGGGAAAAAAATAAAAAATTGCATAGATTGATGAAAAAAATTTTGATCCTAGAAATTTTTAAAAGAACGTCTACTACAATTCAATATACAGCAGTTTCTATGACGGCGATAGGCCAGATATGTAAGGTAATATAGAAACAGTAAAATTATAGAGAATGTATGTGACATTTTCATATGCAAGAAATTAAATTAAAGAATAACGTATAATACTTTTTCAGAGTAAATAAATTTTAATAGGTACTATGTTAAAATTTACCATTATACCATTTTAATTTTTCATTTACTTTATTTTAAACTCTTCCGACTTTTTTGTTATTTTTTTTCAGAAGTTGATTCTGTCCTCAGGTTCACATCATTTTTTGTTAATTTTTAAACAAATATTCTCTCCGTGTAGAGGGCATCATTTTACATTACTTGTGCAGTAAAAATTTCAAGGTTCTACATAGCTTATATTATAGTTTACGAGCTATTTAGCTTTGACTGAAAAGGACAGACGGACGGAGGGCAAAGTAAGATTAATAGGGATTCTTCGGAACCTTAAAAAAAGAACTTAGTAATTTAAAATATAAAATTAAGTTGGTCGTATTAAAATGAACTAAAATTTCAATCAGCATTTTTAATAGTATTAGTTTCGATAAAACTAAAACTTTGAAAAACACTGATTTAAACGGTCAAATAAGTAAACGGTTTGGGCAATCGGTTCAGTTACTTTGGGGAAATTTTATTTCTTCGTCTCCGATGAGAGCGATAACATGATCCCTCTCTTACCCCAGATCAAACTCTCTCCCCTATACCTACTCCCTTCTCAACCTTTAACTTCACCCTCATGCAATGGCGGTCTCAATGATTCTGTTGGATAAGTCGACACAATATTTTTATTGGATATTGTTTTGTTTTTTATATTATCTACATGCGGTCAGACAATTTATGTTGTAACTTCTGGAAGCAGTTAATGAAATTGTGTCTGAGATAAAAACAAATATATTGTAGTTAAGTTTAATTTAAAAATATTTTACTACAAGGCGATATATTAATTGAAACTCAAACTTTATTTTTAGGAGTTCGTACTTCTAAATCAGTGGTTCCCAAACTTTATTAGACCAGGGACCACTTTGATTTAATTATTATTACCAGGAACCACAAGGTTAAAAAATAAACTTTCATTTTAATATTTTTTTTATAGACCTAAAAAAGGTCACCGATAATTCTAATTCAAAGTTAATTCAAAGTTTGAAATCTTTTATGAGGACTATATTTTACCCTTTATACTTTGCACTTAAAATTTTATAGTATCCACTTTATACACATGAACATAAATTTTAATACTTTTCTTTAATGCATAAGGCGAATATTTAATCGTTTTAAAAATCACATTAAGAATATGAAATCTATTTAGGCCAAAGAAAAGATTTTAGCTTTGACTGAAGAGGGCGGACGGACGGAGGACTAAGTGAGAATAATAGAGATTCTTCGGAAACTTGAAAAACAACTTAGTAATTGAAATTTAAAATTATGTTGGTTAGGTAAAAAGTTGTTATAGGTAAAAATATAGAAAATCACAAAAATCACAATAAATACATCAAAAATATGTTATTTTTAAAATCTGACAGGTCCAAAAAGAGTAAGTGCAAAGTATTATTAATTTTTTTTTATTAAATAAAAAATGTTTATTATAAAAAAGTGTATTTAAATACAAGCCATTAGAAACTACAGTGATGCCTCGCACAACGAACGACTCGCGTTCCGAACATTGCGCACAACGAACTTTCTGTTCGTTCATTACGCGACTCACACAACGAACCTCGCTTCACACAACGATCTGCATCATATTTCATTTTGCCGCCCGAACGTTCGTACGTATCACGAAGTCGCCCGAACATCTAAGGTCGCACTCAGTCGATGCTCAAACGAAAATGTATCAACGTGCGTCAGTCGTTCTTTTCTGCTCTTAACTCACACACGTGTTTGTTTTAATAAATTGTGTGTGAAGATTTAACCCTACAACGCTTACAAGCCTCGGTAGACTCTCCTAAATCTGAGTCTGACTAAAAAATATAAAACGTGTGTACAGTCTTTTTTATTTTACAGTACCATATTTTATGCTAGTAGAACGAATTAAAATTTTAACATGTATTGTTATGAGAAAATGCGTTTCACATAACGAACTTGCTCCTGGAACGAATTATGTTCGTTATGCGAGGCATCACTGTACTCTATTTCTATGTCACGAATTCATGATTAAAAATGAAAAATCACAATGTATCGTATTTGTAAATATTTAATAGTAAATTGTTCGTGTAAACAATATGTAGACAATGCGTCAACAATTTACGTAGACTATATTTTATAGTCCTCTGCACAACATAGGATTAGTTTGTAAACATACCCGAAAGGGTTTTAACGGAAGTGAGAGTAAGATGATTACTGTCACCGGATGTAGGTAGACAATCTCTGATTTGTTGCCATTGTCTTTGAAATTACTAAAGGAATTTATTCAATTTTAAGCATGAAATATTAAGACATGGGTTTCTGGGTCGGATATCATTTACATTTTATGTTATTAATGTTTTTAAAATTAATTATTAATACTGTTTTATGAACAGACATGGTGACTAATTTAAAAAAAACTATTCTATAATGATCTTACGTGTCTTCTATTTAAAAAAAAAACTTATTTCTGCAGAAAAAAAAGTTTAATCGCAAAAATTGACTCTTGGCGCCAAATTCAAAATTAATTTTGAATTTGGCGCCAAGACACTCGCATGTGACATCAAACTCCTTGTCAACAAACATTCAGAGTTAGACAATATTTTAATTATTTTGTGTGTTAAAAATGAATTCCAAAGTATATAAGTACCTAATAATCTTGTAAGAGGAATTGATATTTGTCTAAAATAAAAGAAAGTCAATCCCTTTTAACGTTTATTGGTGCGTGACGTCATTCGCTCTGATTGGTGTTTCATTTAACATGGCGGATTGCTGTATTTTAAAATTTTATTTTAACATAAAATTATATTAAAAATATACATTTTTTAGAATCTTTTTAACCTATTTCATTATTAGAATCATAATTTCAATGATACTTTGTTACTGGCATCATGCCTATTATACTGGTTGAGGAAAAAATACCGGATCGCCCCAAATTAATCGAAAGGATCGAGTTTTAGAGGAAATTGTTAACTATAAATATTGTAGAGCTTAAAAAGCTCTGTTAAATGGTTATATGTAACTGAAAGGCCTAATCGAGATAAACCTTTTTTAACGGAAACATATTTTGTATATACCCATAATAATTTCATAATTTTCAAAAAAGAAAGAAACATTTGTCTTAAATAATTTGCGTGTACTAGGAGTTATACACACTCACTTCACGATATAAATATAAGGGCATTCGATATAAATGCGGGCCAAACTCATGATATATGAACCTTCTCCTCTCGGAGCTAATCACCACCATAATAACACGTGACTTAAATTCACCAATTAACATTACAGTGGTGGGAACTACTGGCGTAATTACCGCCAGTCTGGCTGGTTAGATTGTCCGGGTCCCGAGCATCAAAAAGTTGTAAAGGATTTTTTTTAATTGTGATGATTTTTTTTAGAATCGAAACGATCAAACAAATTTTTTAGTGAGACAGCAGATATTTCAGTTATTCATATTCGTTTATCTAACTTTCATATTTTTACGTTTTTATTTTATTTTAAAATTTTAATATTGAATATAAAAATCTTGAAAACTTTAAGGTTTGGCATGTTATTGACTGTTTTTCATTTTAGTATTGTACCATCAAAATATTTTTTTTTACATAAATCACTTTTTTTAAACGTATCCATATCTGAAATACCTACATCCCTTCAAAATTCTAAGCAATAAATATTATTGCGTGGAGGGCGGTGAAATAATGTAAAAAAATCCCTGGCAAGAACCCCCTTCTGAAAAATTGTCTGGGACCCCCATTTTTATAACTACGCCACTGGTGGGAACCCCTCCAATCGCCCATATATCGAGCGGTTGAATTACCAATGCCGCTCTTATATCGAGCGGTGAGTGTACTTCTTTGGTGTAATGACATCTAGCGTGCAAATGCAAAACAAAAATAAAATCTGTATTAATAAAATTTTTATTGCATTCTGTTTCCGTTGCGTTACTAAAATTTCACCCTGAACGCGCCTAAAGAAGTTTAACTTCAAAAATGTTTAAATATACCTAAATATTTACAGGAATATTTTAGTAATTTTTTTTACTGGATAAATTGAATAGTAAAACTTTAAAATAAATTTAAAAGAATTTAGTAACTTAAAAAAAAAATCAATTTATATAGTGTCACTACATTACATGAGCCCTCCTTCCCACACCCATAGATAAATTAAATGAATTATAACAAATAACTGTAAAATTATACATACCTACTTATAACTGATAAAAAGTGACACACACCACGTTGAGTTGTGGTATTAGTGAGGATTATATTCTTAATAGAATCGACTACAGGCATCTAAAAGAAAATCATTTTCACCAAATATCATATTTTCAGTTAATATATAAATAGAAATACCATCTTCTTAATGAAAAAAAGTATGAAACAATATATTTTTCCGTTAGTAATTATCTTCGAAAAGATACCGTCAACAACAACTGACTTACATCAATAGTGGAGTTATTTGTTGAAACAAATTCATCGCAAAAGACAAGTGTTAGAGATGGGATTAACACTTCATAACCAGAGAAAGTTGTTATAGAAATAAACAGGCAATTTCGGATTGTTCTTTTAAAGGACAACGTTAAGATTCTATTAAATGTTTTTGGACGCGGTCTAATCTATGGCTGTCTGATAGGATTCAGGAAAAAGACTTGTTTTCAAGGGTTTCGCAATATATAAGATTTTTTTACATTTCTTTTACAATTTGCAATCTGTCATATAAACATTTAGTAAACTTATTAAATAATTTGTATTTAGTTTGAAGTAATGTATGTAGTAATAATTCAATAACAGTACATAAATAAATAATATTAAAGATTTTCTTTGGGTTGCATAAAGCAAAATTAACTACGATTAGTTAATCAGTTGTTTTCAATCCATGATTAATGTTAATTCTAAACTTAATCTTAGTTTATAAATGAACAATTCACTAAATATGATAATTTTTTACCTTATAAAATATATCATAACCGTGATTGTTTTTTAGAATTGACGTAATCATGCTGATTAATATTACTTCATGCAACCCAAAGTAAATCTTTTAACTGTTATTTTTAAATAACCTACGTGTCAAATAGTATTATTGTATTGCATAGTTCTTATTATTTTAAAATTTGTTTCGAATATCTGATAAAAAATATTCAAGACAAAATTCCAATCAAAAAGACCTATTCTATCCTATCCTAACCTAACCAAACAATTCATAATATTAACATTGCATACTCAAGGATCTTGTGCTGTTGTACTATTTATAGTTTGTTAAAATCCTTTTCACCTTATCAGAACCAGTTGCGCATATAATTTTGTAATCGATTTTAATCTTTTTATAGACATATCTAAAAAACGAGCATAATATATTTATAGGTCAAAATAAATACCAACAAGCCATAGAAATAATGCTTACAGACATGCAAAACATTAAATAATATATAGGTAATGTGATTTGACAACCCTTCCCAACATTGACCAGTACGAGTTCTTCATTTCACTCCAAAGATTTCATTTTATCTGAGAGGAAATTACGTGTCAGCATCTGTTTCACACTCTCCTGAAGATTAGAAATGCGAGACGTAATCAATAGCATAGGGCCGAAGGGGGTTCTTCTTTATATTATACAGATGTACATATATGTTCTTAAACCCTTAAGTTTTAGATAAGTAAGCAGAACTGTTTTAATGAAATCTTTAAATCGAATGTGTTATCAGATATAGACCATAGGCGTTTCAATGATTTTTAATGAATACATATTTTTTAATACTTTATACTTACCTGTACTTCATATAGGATACTACCCCCGCCCCACCTAGGATTTGAGCAATCCAAACGTAATGTAAAGTAACGAACGGTAACATTTTTTTTAATTACAATGTTGCCCACCCTGCTGTGTAAAATGAAAAACGCAATGAAACATAAATTATGATGACGATAATAATTGTGTTTATTTAAGGCGGTTATTACACTATCAAATAAATATCATATTTTTTTGATCAATGAAATTTTATCACATTTCTTTGATAGTGTAATATCCGCCTATACGTTAAATGTGATAAAATTTGATTGATCAAAGAAATATGACAGCGTAATAAGTCATCTTTTATAATATTCATAATATTTCTCTGATCATAGATAATGACAGCCTTAATCGTATATGTAGATAGTTATTATACACTCGTCGCTCCGAACAACGTAGGCATCGGTAATTCAGAATCTCCTAACAACGTAGGCTAGAGGGGCACCCACCACCGTTAATTGGTGAATTTAAATTTCGCGCAGAAATATAGCAGTCACGGTAGAATTGTGGTAGGGGTAGGGGAAAGTCGTTACATGGAGTAGTTGGTCAGTCGTTTCTCGGAGCGTACGTTAATGATGGTCGTTGTTTAGAGATTTGAGTGTAGTAGATTGAAATGCAGTACCATTTAAGGTCGATCCAGACAGTTGAACCGGTCTCGCTTCGATACAGCATAGTACAAATAATATTTTACTGGAGTGTGATCGAACCTGGCATGGATTATACCCATACTATGAATAGTCTTAAGACTGATAAAAAATTAAGCGAGGTCTAAACTTGAGCGATAATGTGAATACAATTAGATTTGATTGGAGTGAGACCGGCCCGAGAGTGGTTCGTTAATGTAAATATCATAAGATTTGTTTGGAGCGCGACCGACCCGAGAGAGTGGCTCGTTAATGTATTCACATTATCGCGCAAGTTTAGATCACGGTTCACAGTATTTTAAGATTATTCACAGTATGGGTGACATCCATGCCAGGTTCGATCACACTCCAATAAAATATTATTTGGTACTACAGTAGAAACCGGTTATAACGACAACGAAGTCATATTGGTCGTAAAAAGCGGATAGTCGTAATAACCGGTAAAAATACAATTATATGGGATTCAGTTGGACTTTTATTTTGAGTCGATAAAATCAATACGTCGTTTCAATCGATGTCGTTACAACCGGTTTCTACTGTATATTGTATCGGGACGAGATTGGATCGAGACCTGAGCGATACCGCCGATACCTATAATGTGAATGATTTAATTGTTTATTATTTATTTATATTTGATTGGAGCGAGATCGGCTCGATAGTTTGGATCGACCTTAAATGGTACTGCATTTCATTATACTAATAAATGAACATATTATACGATAAAGATAAAGATATTTTATTATCGTCATCATAATTCCCTTTATTACGAAATAACAATGGAGAAGGGGTAACGAATATGTAAATAAAATTAGACCAGTGGTTCCCAACCTTTTTTTGATCAGGAACCACTTTGATTTCATTAATAAAAATAAAATTTAATCAAGGCGTTTAAATAACATAAGTAATCGTAAAATTCAAAAGTAACATTAATTAACAGTGTTATAATTGAAAACATATCATTTTAGTAGATAATTCAATTTGCATCACTGAGATTTTTGGGCTTGCATCGTCTGTACAAGTTCTTGAATTCTTGGGGTAATATTTTTGCTGAAAGCTACACGCAATTGCCACTTACCTTCAATCGATTCTTGGACTTGTTTTTAATTATTAGTAAAGCAGAAAATCCTTGTTCGCATAAATAAGTTGTGGAGAAAAACATAAGATAGCGTAAAGCTATATCTCGAATTTTAGTGTATGAAATTGCCTTTTTACACCAAAACTGCGCATTCATTCAAAGTTTGAAATCTTTCGCAGACCATATTTTAGCTCTTGCGGACCACTGATGGTCCACAGATCACTGGTTGGGAACCACTGTATTAGACAGACGAAATGTTTATATTTTAATTTGATTGATTGATTTATATTAAATTAGAAAATTATGGCCAGTAATATAAAAATTATACTCGTGCTTCACACACTTCGAGAACTAAGCGTTGGGCATATCTGATCTATATACAGGGTGTCCAAGATAAGCGTGCAATGCATGGGGATATCCTAAACGGTAAGAGATACAGATGTGGTTAAATGAGATGAATTATTTGTAAGAAAGGGATGAGTATTACAACATCAAAAAATATTAATAATTTTATGTGGTTCAGGCGGTATACCCAAAAAACTGAAAAATCGGAATTTCTTTAAATGACTATAACTTTTTTGGCAAAGTAGATAGGTACTTTTTGTTTGCGGTTTCTTAAGGCACTTTTTTGAGTAGAATTGTTTGGTGTATTTAAAATTGTTATATCACTTTTAGTTTCCGAGTTACAAGCCCTAACTTTAGTTTTTCTTATGGGCTGCCAAGTTGGCTATATCATATTCTAACGTGTTTTTTTACTCTACTTTACAACGATATATCACATGACATATTTATTATAGAAAATAAGTCGAAGTACTAAATATTGATGATATTTATAAAGTATTTTATTACAAACATTTAAGTAAGTCATGAAAAACAAAAATTGTTAAACAAAAATCGCAATAACAACAATGAAAATAACAAATGCATATTTAAAAACAATAAACTATTACAAAAAAAGGTTTTTACTTTTTTTAATAATAAGTATGACATGTGACATATCGTTGTAAAGTAGAGTAAAAAACACGTTCGAATATGATATAGCCAACTTGGCGGCCCATAAGAAAAACTAAAGTTAGGGCTTGTATCTCGGAAACTAAAAGTGATATAAAAATTCTAAATACATCAAACAATTCTACTCAAAAAAGTGCCTTAAGAAACCGCAAACAAAAAGTACCTATCTACTTTGCCAAAAAAGTTATAGTCATTTAAAGAAATTCCGAATTTTCAGTTTTTTGGGTATACCGCCTGAACCACATAAAATTATTAATATTTTTTGATGTTGTAATACTCACCCCTTTCTTACAAATAATTCATCTCATTTAACCACATCTGTATCTCTTACCGTTTAGGATATCCCCATGCATTGCACGCTTATCTTGGACACCCTGTATAGGGGAGCAGTAGCGAATGTGGCGCACCTAAAAATATTATTAAATAGAAAATAAAATATGGATTTTTTTTTAAATTTTGTTCCAAATTTAGCACCAATCGGGCTATCATCTTTTAAGGAATTTATAGTAGGGAATAAATACAATTTGAATGAGGAAGTATGACGTCTACTCTCTGGGATTATGAAGCTTCCTGAGCATTTGATCAAGTACGAATACTGCAATACTAAGAAACTATATAGAAAATAGGATGAAAGACATTTCATTGCATTCAATGATGCAATAAATAAAGTGTATGAACTCATAAATTCTTGTTCGCTCAGAAAATATTGATCAATTTATTAAATCTCTAATTGTACAGATTTTATTAATCCACTAGCTGCCCCGGCAAACGTTGTTTTGCCAAAAAATAATTTGCATGCTCTTTCTTTCTCATTGTTATGGTGTTAAATTTGTTAGGGTTATTTTGTGTATTTTGACTATTTTGAGTATTTCGACCGATGTTTAAACGTCGTCGTGTATGCGTTTTTGTATAATTTCACTATATCTTAAGAATATAAATAAACTGTATCGTAGGTAATGTTAAAAACACGTGTCCCACGTACCGAATAGATAAAATAAAACAATAAAATTACGTAGTATACCTGTTTAAATTAAACACAATTTAATTTAAGAAATACAACAAAACATACCGATTTCAATTCAGTTATCACCAATAGATATATAATTTTACTTCCATGTTTGAAGAAATGGAAGTATTGTAATACCGTCAAAAAATCGTGTCCGAGATAAGAGTAGATTCTGATTGTACTAACTTCAAAACGTAAAGAAAAGTTTATATCCGCATGGCGGCTGTGCGTGTGTGTGTCTGAATGTAGAATTTTTTCCGTTCACGATACTACAGTAAATATGCACCGATTTGAATTATTTTTGGGGAAAATGTTTGCCTCAGTGAGTACTCCAGACCCATTGATTTTGGTGCTAATCGGATTGGGGGTTTTGGAAATATTAAAAAATTTGTACCTATTTGTCTAAAAAGTGAGTATTATCCCACCAATTTTGAAAGATTTGGTACACTTGTAGTTTAATTCAATTTAAGGGGTACTTATTTCATAAACGTGCCGAAAAAGCCACTGAAGGGGTGAAAACCACACTCAAAATTTTAATTCAATTCATGTTGCCATGGAAACAAACGCAGTTAAATTCAAATGTCACATAATTATTATTCTACAAAAATGTGTATTATACAACTGACATTAGAATATTAGAAAACTAATATTTAAAATACAAAGGTGAGTTTTATATTAAAAATTATTGTAAAATATATTACAGAACATGGAAGTCATGTTATAGTTCTTAAACGTCAAAATCATGTCAAAATACTAAAAAATATTTTATTTTAAATTCGTGTTTTGTTTTCATGATGTCACTGTAATTTATATAAAAACATAGTAGCCATTGGACGGTTTTTCTCATTTTCGTAAATATCTCGACCCCCCAGTCAACAAACAAATATATGGTGTGAATATGGCTTCGATACGTCCAGTGGTTTAGGCCTGATGATCGCCGGTACATACGCACCAAGAGTTTTATATATTAAAGCTACGGTTTCCTAGGAAAACGGTACTGTTATTTAACGGCCGTGATATGGCGGGCGTTTTTGACGGCCGTCTTAACGGTGACAAAGTCGTGGTTTCCTAGAAAATATTACCTTTTTAACTGAAAAATTATAATTGTTGGATTAACGTATAATACATGTCATATAATTATTATTTGTGCAATACTTTTTCAGTTTTTGTATTCATTTATAGTTTTGTGACATATTCATTTAAGAAAATAATATTTTCAAGTTATAATTAATACATTTTAAGAGGTGTGTATTTCATAATAAAATATGTTTTAGGATCTTTTGATTTTAATCCTTTAGTCACGATATATTTGCTTCCAAAGTCATTATCTATTTTCTAAACTATCGATGTAAAAAATCAAAAAAATATTCATAATGTAGCTTTCAATTAGTTCTTTCAATGAAAATTATAACGAACACTGTAAAAAAAATTGTACCCCCCGTCCATAGACTGGCCGTTTTATTGATGTATATATAGTTCCGATATTTTTCCATAGATTTTGTTTTAACTGGGCTTCTCTTTGCATTTACTTGTATAATGCTTGATGATTTTTGACAAAATCAATTCTTTGTCATTTTTGTAGGTCCAAATCACGTTTCCACTCATCATTTTTAATGGAACGTTCACCGCTACACGTGAAAAAACGTTCGACAAATGTTCGTCACCGCTATGGCGACCGTCATATAAATAACGGCAACGCTATTTAACGTTACGTTCACATTCAACGCTTCTTAGGAAACCAACACCATTGGTTTTCCTAGACAACGTTTTGGTGACGTCACCAACTGCTATATCACGGCCGCTAGATAACGACACCGCTTTTCTAGGAAACCGTAGCTTAAGATATTAGTTCATCCATCGAAATTGCTGTTAAAAATTGATAAAATTTCATGAGAATATTAAAGGTTCGGTCAAACAGAGAGCGGGCAGCAGCGGACTCTGTAATACGTGTAATGTTGCATCAGTCTGGTCAAACAGAAAGCGGGCTGCCCGCGGCGGACAACTCAGTCCACCATGCCGCGGGCAGCGGACAGGTTGTAAGTGTTTACAGAGTCCGCGCGTGGACTGGATTGTAAAATGGGTGATAGTGAAGATAATAATGAAAATCTAATTGATCTTTTGCGGGAGTGTGTACTGGTAGAAAGGATTTCTCATACCATGTAAACCTTGTTTTGTATATAACGAAAACAATATTTTCTTAAGATAAGCAATAATCTCTTAAACCAACTATAGTATTCTTGAACGAAGGAATAACGTAGTTGGATTAAGAGTATGTTTCTTATATTAAGAAAATATTGTTTTCGTTATATAAGTACGAAACAAGGTTTTCTTGGTCCAATACAGTTTTGTTCTGTGTAGTTGTTTATATGCAGTTATTTAGAGGTGTAAGCTTAGATACATATTAATTTTGTCTTTATAAAATGTTAAATGGAGCAAAAGGAGGTGCCCATATTACCAGCTTGGTCCATATATACCGATTTACGTAATGTTTATAATGTTACCTTTGTACTGAAATGTTTTTTTAAATTTCAAATATTATTAACAGAATACGATCAAACTTTAACATACTCGTACTATAAAAAAATGTTTTTTTTCTAAAATATTCAAACTCATTTATGTAAAATTAAGTTGGTAACGTTAAATAACAAATTGACAAACTAAAGACGTATACAATATCATAACAATGTACGAAATTGGTAGCAATCAAACTTATTGTTGTGAAGAATTGTCAAAATGAGCGTTGCGTTAACTAATATGGGTTAATACTAATTTATTGACACTTTACTCTCATCGCACTGCACTGTTATTGTAACTGTAATTGTAATACAAAAACAAATCAATTAACATACACGTTACATATGTAGATAACGTATTCTTCGTTGCATTTATAACATGTATTCAAAATATTCCCATTTCTGATTCTATTGTAGTATATTTTAATACCGTGTATATTCAAGGAAACAATGAACTTTTACTGTTATAATATTTTAATTAATTCACCCTTTTCAAAACTTCTGTTTATTAATGAATATATTCAAAGTAAGTAGCGGAAATCTGTGCACAAGAGATAATCCTATTGAAACGAGAGTTCTATTTAGAGAAACATCAATATTATCTATTGTGTTATATACTCATATGGTACGGTTGATACGAACAATTCTACCTATAATGTATTTTGCATATTATATATATTTTGTCATTTTTAACTACAGATTGATATCAGGTAGTTGTAATATTAATCAAAGGTAAGTTTTTGGATTTAAAAATCTATTAGGGGTCTACTATCTACTTTTTGTACATATTTTATGTATGTATGTACATTGTTTTGTTAAATGTGTTAAACAATTTGACAAAAAATATTTATTACAAAAGTGGTTTGTTCTTTTTCGTACAGTTAGAATTAAAAAAAAATCGATTATTTTTAATTTTATTTTCGTAATATACATATATTTAAGTACACACACAAAATTTCAAGTCAATCCTGCGATTATTTTCGAAGTTACACGCATATATTTGTAAAGACATCTCAGAGCATTTGAAAGATTTCTCGGAAACGGCTTAACCGATCAGTCTCAAATTTTAACACAAGTTTATTAAGTATATTTTTTAGTAATTAAAGGTTTTTTCTCACCGATAAATATTTTTTTTATGAACAATTTAAGGTCAAAATTTTTGTCAAAAAGCGATTTTTTTTTTGAGAACCCACCATTTGTCAAAAAATTTGATTTTGCTTATTACTTTGATTAAGTACAAGATTATACATTACTTTAACGAAATTTGTTTTTTTATTGTTTTATTTTAGATAATCCAGTCCAGAGATATCGTGGTCACCACAAGGCGCATTTTTGAGAGTACCTTCTGGAGATCAGCTGTAGCAGCTTTATTATTATTTTTATAAATAAAAAATGTTAAAATACAATTAAAAGTTACCATAATATGTGTACAAATTTTTACCTTAATAAATTTAAGTCTTCTCTTCAAAACATTCCTGAAAAAACTTTTTTGGGCCTTCTGACTATATTATAACCCCTTAAGATACTTTTATAAAAAAAATAAGTTTCCGTTTCAAAAGATAGTTTATTGAAGTATTTGAAGGTCATCTCAAGGTTACGTAGAATTTTTTGAACCCTAAAACTTTTATATTCAACATTTTTCTAAAAAATCTATTTGTTTGAGAGTTATCTATTTTTTCAGTTATTTAAATAATGTTTTTAATAAAACTATTATATTATTTAGAAAATATGAATATTAAAACACCTATATTATTACTTTTAATTCAATGAATATTATAAAAAGATACTTATTGAAAATAATATTTCTATTTTCAGTACAAAAGACGGTGGAGAAGGAAAGCCTAAAGGAACGTGTTCAGATTTATATATAAAATTTAATTAAATTCTCTTGTGATTTATTGAAAACAGAATTCTTTCAGTTTTTCATTTGTACTAACATCATAATTTATTTTTGTGAACTAATGTAAATGTTATGTTTTTATATAAAAAAGGTGACACTATTTTTGGATTTTTTTAATTATTAATTTTAGTTGACAATCCAAAAATAATTTAAATCATTATTGTTATTTACCTATTCAAATGATGATAAAATTTATTAGATAAATGCTGTTCGTTGTTTAATAATAATCTAAGAAAGCCACAAACTGAAACAGATAATGATTCAGTTCCTATTCACGGTTCACGAAAATTTAACATGTTCTTCTTCTCTTCTTCTTGTTCCTTTGTTGGCATTCTTTTGAAAGTAATATAGCCAGTAATTTTAACTTAACAGGTTCGTACTGGTTTTAATTACAGTTTTAATTAACTTTATAAATAAATAAGTTATTAAAAGAAAAAAGTGATTGCTTATTTATATTTTTATGTAATTATGTATAACATTTTTTAAAATAAATGACTTATTTTATATATGCTTTTTTCTAGCTTTGTCATCAATTAATGAACTTTTTTTATACAAAAACTATATTTTAAAGAATCCCTATTTGAAAACTCGTATAATATAAAATATACATGCACATTACAATTATTACGTATTTTAAAATTTATTAACAACGTTACTTAACATAACCTTTGACTTATATATCCCTTATCTCTCTCTAACAGATTCCGAGATCCTCAAACTATACTTTGGTATCTAGGCAACCTGCATATGTTCTCTCCTTTCGTTAATTTTGGCCGAAACCGATAATTCGGCCTAAGGTACGATTTTAGTCGAAGGTGGCTGAAGCCGAAGCTGAACGTTTCGTTGGATACTAATTATTTATTATACAATAGGTACACTTATGATTTTAATGATTTTGCTATTTTTATACATTCTCAAAATTTTCATTTGAATACATTGGAAAATTATTTCATATAGAATTCAAAGAACATTTGTATTAAAAAGTTATGAAAAGTATTTTTAATTTCCCAACTTCTTTAGCGCTTGTAGGAAAATGAATAGAATTTAAAAATTGTAAAAGAATGGAGAATATAATCATATTATGAAAACCAAAGCATAAAACGTAAAATTTAATGCAGATTATCAAAGTTTAAATTTTAATACTGGAAGTTGTGAAAAATAAAATATGAATAAAATTTGTTATAATACAAGTATTATGAAAAATAAAAATATAAAACAATTCTAAAATTTAATTCTTAAAAAAATCATATTGAATATTACCTATATAATATATACTGTGTTTTTGAAAAAAAAAAAACATTTACAAAAAATGATAATGTAATTTTAATAAAACGGGCAAGTGCACGCACATGATAGGGTTCCGTAGTCATTTTCACTACGATTTATGGAAAAAAAGTTATTTAAAAAATGTTCATAAATTATTTTTGCTACAGTGTTCCTTATAATTTTCAGTGAAAGAACTAATTAAAAGCTATATTTTGTAATTTTTTCAGATTTTTTGAATTGATAGTTAAGAAAATAATGACTTTGAAGAGCAAATACATCGTGATTGAAAGGTTAAAATCAAAAGGTTCTGGTACATTTTTTGTTGCATTTTAGGAGACCTTTCTAACCTCACTCAATGGGGTAGGTGAATTTTTTTTTTTGAATACACTTTACATTCTATGTAAAATATTTTTTTCAAGAATCTTATCATTTTTGTTTTTGGGTCATCAATCTACGACGATATACCAAATTTCATTTTATTATGTCAAAATTTTTCAAGACAGACGGACGGACGGACGGACATGGAGAAACTATGAGGTTCCTAGTTTTCTACGGAACCCTAAAAACTCATAGTGATCAGCAAGAATTGCATAGATACTATTATGTACATTTTTAAGAAAATCACTAAAAACTGTTTAGTGAGCACTATTTATTTTCAGTCCAAAAACTTGAAATTTATATGAAAATCTATAAATATTATTATTTTTTATTTGCAATTAACACAAATAATAAACAAGTATTCGTATGTATAAATCTCTATAATTACATGGATTAATTATTATTTAATCCAACTACATAGATTTAATACTAAAAGTAATAATGTGCTGTACTTCTTTTAGCTAAATTCACTTTAATATTGATTTTTCTACGACACAAAGGCTATTTATCCCAACAATTTCTGCATCGAACAGGAGAGCTTTTTGAAGCTTCAGCAATTTTTAATATCCGTTGCAGCGCGAGCATTGTTAGATTATAAACAAACATAAGAATGAAATTTATGAGAAGCTTAGTGGCCAGGCAGTATTCTGGTTAGACAAAACCTAGACGCAAATCCTTTTGTGTTATATAAATCACCAGTTTTAATTATCTATATAAATAATGTAAGTTTCTTTCTTTTTTATTATTGTATCACAAATTGTAATGGGATGATAAGGTTTTTCAATCATTATTTATTTATAAAATATAGTCTTTGTACAGTTAGGTGCAAAAAGATACCTGAATCGAAAATAAAGTACCTTGATTTACTTTTTTATATCCCGTTCGTAGAGAAAGGAATTATCTTGCTTTTTTAGTTTTTACCAAATACTCACGTTTTGAGAACTTTAAATTATAACTTCATTTTTGACTTTTTTGATATTTATGTCTATATGGGTATGTTAATATAAGTGAAACTAGTTTGTCCAATGATATATATTACGGTTAAATGGATTTAGATTAATTTTTATCAACTAGTCTACATATATGTAATTTGAATCTGATCAGTTTTAGTTTAATCGCTAAGGTATATTGTTTGTCCACAAATTACTATAATTATACCAAATCTCAGCTTTCTAGGACAAAAGGTTTGGTAGCTAGTAGATTGTGACAAACAGATACACACAGTGCTGATTTCATAAATGTTCCTTTTACTGATACGAGACATTAATAAAAAAACATCTGCCAAGTAAATGCACAGTGCTTCCTCGTACTAAATTCATCAAAAGTAGTTAATTATTGAAGAATTTAAATAAAAACCGATAAAGTATTCAGATGAACTGCCTGTCATTGGTTTATTATTTAATTTTCATACAATTTTAATTAAAAATATTAATTCTTTATACACACCTCGTTATGTCGTATATTTTGAATTTTTTGACAATTTTAATCAAAATAATTTTAAACAAATATACGATTTAAGTAAATTGAGATAAATCTTTGTAAGGGAATATTTTACAATAAACGTAGGTGACCTATATTATAGAAAATTTAATTCTCTACAAAAAAGGTTCTACAAAATTTTCACGTAACATGTGTCTTTCTTGAGATATCTTCAAAAAATAAATATTTTGGGATGTCACCCCTTCCCTTTACACACGATTTTAATAATTTTGAAATGGGACCGTCCTCAAACCAGACCCAACCAATTAACCAAGTTTCATTAATATCGGTTCAGTGGTTCATGAGTTATGCGTGTGATAAGGTATGGGGTGACACACACAGACAGATAGACACGGAACAAAAAAAGTTTGTCTTGACCTGACACGGATAAATCAAGTAAAATTTTTAAAATCGGAGAACAATTTTTTTTTCTCATTTTAAAACGATCACAAAGCTTCTCGAATTTTCGATATTGCGAGGAAGCAAAAAAACTACAAATAACCTAAAAACACTGAAAAGTATATTATAATAAAATAATTTTTTAAGTCTGTCCCATTTTATTTCATCTCAATTCCATCTTAATTGGCTTAGCACCGACTTCAAAAACTGTAAAATTTAATTATTATTATTTAGATTCGGATAACATTTAAACAGGACCACTCTTTTAAACAAAAACATCGTACAAATCGATATATATTTGTCAAAGTTATGCCTGAACATACATAAAATTATCCACATCCTTATTGAGAAGTACCTCCTTTTTTGACGTCTGTGAAAATAAAAAAATATAAGTTTGTTAATAATAGATTTTATAACATTGCTATCAAAATAAAATATTGATGAACCCTTTAATATTATTAATACATATATGTTAATTAAATTGAAGTACATATTCATAAGCATTTTATTATATTGTATTGTAAAAGAGAATATTTTCTTAATCTTTGAATTTATTAAAACAAACAATGACATTTATATGCGTAAAAACTGCCAGTGTAAAATATGTTGACTGCTGGACTTAGCGAAATGGGTTTTCAGGGATATGGAATTTAATATCGGAGAATAGCCCATAGCTTCGTTCTTTGTCGTTATAAAATTGTGCAATTTTGCAAACCGTGAGTGAAAGGTCTTCTGTCAAAAGAAAATGTTTTTACACAAGCTACATAAAAAGCTTGTATATTCTTTACGTTATTTAGAAGAAAAAAACTACCAGACTTTGTTATTTACTAGTTCAATTGAAAAGTATGTACCTACTTGAGAACAGTGGCAGCAACGTATATAAAATCATGAGGATATTGGCATGTTTAAATATAATTTTTTGTTAAGTATGTACGTTTTTACTTTCTTATACGTCCATATATTATTGTAAGCGCTAAGCAATATACAGTAGCAACCGGTTATAACGACGTATCGGTTTTTAACGACTTAAAATAAAAGTTTAACTGAATCCCATATAATTGCATTTTTACCGGTTATTACGACAATTCGCTTTTTACAACTAATATGAACGGTCTTTTCGATGTCGTTATAACCGGTTTCTACTGTAATAGCGCTTATGATACATGTATGGGACTAATTTAAAATGTCCTCATTGCAATATTTTTTATTAAAAATAATTAAAACTATTTTAAATATCACTTTTTTTTATTTTTAGTTATTTTCTGTTTTACGAGTAGTTTAATTTCAATTATTTTTTTGTTGATAAGAATGCATTTTTGGAGGTTTATTTACATGAACATTTATTTTACTAATCATAGAAGAAGACTGATAGCTTACTTAATGTAATTTGATGCATTCGTATTAAGATAAATTAGGACAAAACATTTTCTTTACTATCGTATTTTTCGTATACAATTTGCCTTATGAAAATTAGCAGATAATATACATATTTTTGTTATATACCATTAGTATCAAACAGGATAAAATTAATGATAAAAATAATAGGGTTTGCTGGCCCCATTCACCCTTAATCAAAATAATTATTGATTGATGACGAAAATCGAAAACACGTATTAATACTAAAACCCGATTATCAAAATTCGTTACTGTATTACAATGGGTTTTCAAGATATTAAACTTATTTTGAGAGAACATCTTGTGAGGGTGTAACTTCCTCACGATGAATTTCCAGACACATGTTCATAGATTTTTTTTTGTTGAAAATATCTTTCCGATCTACTGTTAAATTTATATTATTGAATAAAAATCACAGTAAATAATTTTTAAATTTTGAGTTTGATGTGTTTTTTTTTATCTCAGAGCAAAAAAGGGATTATGTATATGTTTCAAAAGTAGGTACATATATATTTTATTTTTATTATTAACCATAGAACCAGAATATAATGTAATTTTGTGTAATTTGAAATATTTATGATGCAGTCAATTCTTTTGTAACTGTTTTTCTCGTAAACGGTTGATCCTATGACAAAAGAATTTTAACAAAGTATATTTTTGTGTATTTTTTGTCATTTTATCTTCTACAAATACCCAGCTCAGGAATAAAAAAAAATAAAAAATACTTCATAAAATTGGTACCCATATAGCGCTGGTCTAAGTAATTATTTATTGAAACTGGAATGATACTGTATCATAATAGGTTAAAAAAAACTAGATTTGGGTAAAATCTTTGGAGGACTGTAGTTACCTCACGGAAAATTTATTTTTCTGCATCTGTTGGCGTTCTTTTCTTAGTAATACAGCCGAGTGATTTCTTCATGTCTTGATTGTCTTGAGTGGTTATTTATGAAGTATTTATTTTTCTGTGTTTTCTATAATTTTTTTTGTCTATTATATATTTTGTTTGTTCACTATTGTTTTCATTTCTTATATCTGCGTATTAAATAACGAAACTATCATATAATATCTATAATTTCCTATCTGCTACTATTTTTAATAAAATGTATGCAGATACTTACATTATAGAAAATATGCAAACATTTTAATACTATAATAAACGTAAAGAGACAAAAAAAAGTGTGTATTTAATTGTCATATGCGTCTAAACAAATCTCGGAACAAAAACTTGTCACCTGATTTGATAATAATTCGTATACTTTTAATTATTATTTTAATTAGCAAAATTGCAAAATATGTAGTTAATATTATTATTCAAATAAATATTTATCTGACATAATCAAATTTAACAATAATGTTAATGGAATATTAATGTATTATTAATTTATTAGTAATTAAATTTAAATTATGTTAATTGAAAATGGGGATGTTATTACATCTGAACAATGTGGAGTAACCAGTCTATGTTAATACGTGACTTAACGTGATTGTGAGTGATTTTGAATCCTTGTTCCAATAAAAATATTATAAAACCATATACATATTGTATTAGCTTACATAAAACTAAACATTTGATCAAAATAAATTTATATTAATCTGTAAAAAATTATAATTTAAGAAGTATTCCTATTTTAAATCGATAAAATTATTATTAAGGATAATAATAAGCATAGAGCAATGAAGGCAAGTTGTGTCTCTCTCTGAAGCATGTGAAATCACATATATGCATCTCTTTATAATTTTTTCACATACTTATCATTTTTTAATTAAAAAACGTGGTTCCTAATCATTCTGAAAATTTACAGATATCTAGGTAAATGAATAAAGAATGTATGCTCAAGTTTTCATCACATTATCGCTGTCACATAACTTTGAAAAGTCCTGTGATATTTTGAAATTATGCAGTTCTCATAAGAATGCTTGTTAATTTGTTTATTTAACATCTCTTAAACTATTCTTCTATTGACCTTGAAGTTGCGCAGTTTTTTAAGGGATTATATTTACCCAACTATACTATATATTAAATAGTACGCACATTGTACATCGAACATAAATTTTAATATTTTGCACTTATAATTTTATATACGCGAAGATAAATTTAAGTAATTTTTTTAATGCATAAGGTGAATATTTTATCGTTTTTAAATATAGAAAATCACAAAAAATACATTAAAAATATCAAATCCATTGGGGCGAAAGGTCGGTTAGTTTTAAGGTAAGGTTAAAATATAGAAACTTACAAAAATCACATAAAAATATCAAATCTATTGGGCGAACGTAGAGATATTCGTGTTTTGGATAGGTTAAAATATAGAAAATTACAAAAATCACAATAAATACATCAAAAATATGTAATTTATAAATTTGGCAGTCCCAAATTGAGGTCAAGTTTTATAATAAAGGGATATAATTGCACACCCCAAGCAGGCTCTGCTTGGAAGTGTGATCTACTCTCGTCCTAAAAATTTTTTCGTATATAAATTGATAAAATGAGTATTATATCTTAAATTTCTTCAGTATCTCACATACATTTTTACATTTTCTGATAGAAAACATTACAGTCTCCATTTTTGCTCAGTTTAATATCGATCGGTTTTAATTTTCTGTTATAAAAATATAAATAAAGTTCAATTTGTCGATTTAACCCGCTTTTTTGATAGAAACGCCGAACTACAGGCTACAATTCGAAATAAATTTGCACCAATCCTTTTGAATTCACTTCATCTATTATCAGAATAGAACCCTATTAAAACTCAACAAAATTGGATAACTAGAAGTAACGAAATTTGCAGTTTATTTAAACAAAAATTCATATTTTGACAAGAAATTTTTTTACAAATAGAGTAGTTGCTATTTATAATTTATTAATAGTAGTAGGCGCTATTTCTTCATTTGTCACTTCAAATTCCATAATTATTATATTGTGTTAATTAATATATAAATACATGTACATCGATACGTGCTGTATTTTAATTATTTTATTCAAAGCCAATCAATCTTTTTAATCAAGATAAAATCTGGTAAGTTTGCATTTTTAAAACAAATATATTATATACGTCATATAACCTATAAACGTTACATTGTTGTTTCATTTTAAATGCTAGACATCAGGTGAACACAGCTGTTATCGCTGCAATATGTGGATGTATTTATCTTTTTAATTATTATTAGATATTAATTAATTTATTTACTTTATACATTTTACAAAAAAAATATGTTATATAAAAATTGTAAATTAAAATGATTGTTGTTTTATTACAATACATCCTAAATTTAAATAAAAAAAGGTAATAATCGATTGATATCAAGATTCATTGTTGATTTTCTAAAAAATCTTAATGAGTGATAAACTTCATATTATATATTTATATAATATTAATTACCTCCAATCTTTTTTTCAAATATCCTTTTAAGTTTCACCAATTATATTGTACCTGTACCCAGAGCCGGCCTTTGCGATTCTGGCGCCTCAGACGAGATTTTTTTTGACCCCCCCCCCCAAATGGCGAACAGCAAAAAAAGTCTGACGGACAAAAAAAATATTTATTAAAATTAATGATTAAAAAATGTAGAGTTGAGTAATCAATGTTGTCTGCATATGTATGTATTATCACTGAAAAATAATATAATGGTGGAATGATACATACATAATATATATTATAACAGTAAAGATAATAACAAAAAAAGGAATTTAATTCGCATTTTTTGCGGTGCGGTCGTTAATCAGAAGAGTACCTATTGTTTTAACTAGTATATCTATTATAAATTTTACGCTTCCTTGCGATTACACACTTTTAATTGATGAAGAAGAATATTATTGGATTTCAAACATCCGCCGCCCCTCTCAGCCTGGCGCCCCGAGCGATCGCCCTAACCCCCCTAAAGCCGTCACTGTGCATGTCGATAATGCAGTTTTTATTTGACACTTACTATTATTCCAGTGTGTTCAGAAACGTCACACATAAACATTGGAAATTTCGTAAACTATTTTTGATATTAAGCATTTTATTAAGTAAAATGAATTATTTTGCAGAAAAAAAAACAAAATTAGTATTAAAAAAATATGTAAAGCTTAAATTTGGAGCCCTAGAACAGAACATAGAAAATCAGTTCATGACAATTGGCGCCCCCACGAAATTGGCGCCCCCACGAAATTGGCGCCCCCACGAAATTGGCGCCCTAGGCTGACGCCTGGGCCGCCTGGCCGTTCGGCCGGCCCTGCCTGTACCGTATTTATTTGATATTATAAGTTAATACATTTTTTTATGTTTAAGGGGTGTGCATTTTATGGCCTAGCCATAGTATTTGTTCAATATATTTGAATAATTAATGTTGCGTAGTAGATATATTTGTTATAAGTGAAAACGGTTAAATAAAAAGTGTTAATTATTAAAAAAGTGCATTTAAAAACAAGCCTTTTTTAAATATACTTCTCTTGTTATTTTCAGTTTCATCGAAATATCTGTTTTTTTTCTATGATATATCAACCTCCTTAAAAAACGAAACCTTTTTACAATGTTTAGTGTTCCGTTTCAGGCATAATTACGAATAGTAAATATTGGTCTAATAATACACCTGATTTATAAAATATAATGTTTTAATATTTTTGGCGTCAAATGCGTTACATTTTTTTGTTCGGTCCCGGCGAGTGGGGTATCTCATGAAAGCTGACATTTCAATGATTGAAAATACATATGATCCTAAATGGTTTATTATTTTAAAAATCTTAGTTAAATACATTTAAAAAAAATCGTAAAAATATTCTATCCTCTTCCAACATTTCCAAAAGTAATATTGAAAAAATCAGGAAAAAATTGGAAAATATAATCATACCGAGATCGCAATTTTTTCTATATCAAATTAAATTAATCTACTTTATTAATTGAAAAATTATAGAGTATACGTAGGGCTGCCATCACCTAAATTGTCGACCCCGGATAAACACGGCAAAAATCCCGGACATTTGGGCGAAATATGGTTTTTTCCACGGACACCTCTGAAAAAATATTTTTTGTAACAAATATAAAAACATCGTTGTATTTTTCTAATTTTTATTCATTTATACAGGGTGGGGCATTTTAAGTGTTACATAATTTTATTTCAGAGCCATCGCATATTTGAAAAAAATGTTTCAACCAAAAAATGTTTGGTTGTTAGGGGGTAATCAAATATTAATAATATTTTTAATTTTAGTATGGCCTTCAAGGTTATTTGAAGACCAACATCATTTTTTCAAATAGGAACTTATAGTTTTAATTTAATAATCTTATTCTACGTAAAATAACAGGAATCTTTTTTTTATTATATATATCTTTTATTTCGTTCTAATAAAACTTGGAGAATTTTTCTAGAATTTCGTATTTTTTTTTGCTGAAATAAAATAAATAGAAAAAGTTTCAAAATTTTTAAAACAATTTATCAAAATTTATTAGAGCAAAATAAACATTTTATTTATTTATAATTTTTTTCTAAAGTTTATGGTTTCTGAGTAAAAAATTCTTGAAAGTCCAAAATCTCGAAATTATTTTGTTAGATATCTTGGAAAAAGGTTGTCTAAAAATTTTTTTTGAATGTAAGATTCGTGTTTGTTCACGTAGAATAAGATTATTAAATAAAAACTATAGGTTCCTATTTAAAAAAATGATGCTTACCTTCAAATATCCTTGAAGGCCACACTAAAATAACAAATAAATATTACTATTCGATGACCTCCTCAAAACCATACATTTTTTGGTTTGAAAATTTCTTTCAAATATGCGCTGGTTCTGAGATAAAAATCTGTAACACTTTAAATGCCCCACCCTATATAGCTTAGCAACAAACAATAGACATTTTTAATAAAATTAAACACTCTTTTTGAGGTAATATGGTAACAAAAACAATTAAGCTCTTCTTTTTGGTATTAATTAGTATATAATACTACTAATTACAAGTAATAACTAACTAACTATAATATTTTAGAATAACCAATAATATTTTCATGGGTGAATTTTTTACTAAGATTTATTTCAATTTATCGCTTATTAAAAAAAATTTGGGTTTCCCCTGACAACAAAAGAGTCCGGGTTTCACCCGGACACTTTTTAAAACCCCTGCCGGACGGCCCCCGGACGCCCTTCAAACTAGGACAAATCCGGGGAAACCCGGACGGATGGCAGCCCTAAGTATACGACACTAATGCATGATGCTTGGATTTTAATATACCTACTTAAATACACTACATAATTTAAAAAAAAAACGTGAGTGCCCAACTTTACCTTTATAGTATATTCACAAATGGCACTATGAGTTTTTCACCTAATATCTATACGGCCATTACAAGGGGAATAATGCAGTTTGAACCTCATACTAACATATCATCACACATTTTCAACCCACTCTCTCCCCAGAGAGCGATTGTGTGATCTCCATACACACTATTTATTCGAATAACATAATCCATTTCGCAAACAAAGGATCGATCTATACATATATTACAACATATACGTCTATATCTATGCGTGGGGATGATTTAAAAGTGCTTTATTGAAAAATGTTATTTATTGTGAATTGTGATATATATGTATTTAAAGTAAAAAGATATCTTTAAGATGTTGATTCGTTTAATACCAAAATTCTTTTATTCGTGGTGAGACGAAAATTGAACTAACAATAAGTAAGAACAAACACAGTAGAACAACAAAGAACAGAACTATTGGTAATAATATCATAAATATGACCAAAATCGTCATTTTTGCACATTTAACCCGCGTCAAATAAAATAACACATATACCCGCGCACGGTTTCTAGGTCCAAAAGTTCTAGAGCCTGTTTTTTTATATTTTTTATGACAGTCTAGTAAAAATAATTTTTATTAGTAACTTTTTAACGAGTTATGAAAACTTGAAAATTTTTTTAAACAAAAACTAAAAATAACTTTAAATACTTTAAAATAACGTCATGAGGAATAAAGTATTATAAACTATTCTCAACCAATTTCTCACCATAGCATTCGGAGGATACTCAAAAGTGTAACACCTATACCTACTCTATTTCATTTAAGTTTACAGTAGTTGCCGGGTGATCCGTACGGTCAAATCGCCCAGCAACTACTGCAAAGTTAAATGAAATAGAATATATTATACTCGCGTCGGTCTTACAGACCAATTGATGTCGTGTACTGCGTACATGTCCTATTCGCACGAATGCTCGCGTTGCACTAAATTGAAGATCGCGACAAATCATTAAGCTACCAGTAAGCTTAGCATTCTCCGTTATAAAAAAAAAAAATGTAATCTGTCGGTCTGACAGACCAATGCGCGGGTATAGGAAGGTTAAGTTAGGGAGCATCAATTAATTACATACAAATCTTGAATATGGCTATTTGCACATACTGTTTATGTACCTAATTAGGTTAGGTTGCTAAGTTAGGGTAGGTTAGTTTACGTTATGTTAGTGATATGAGCAAATAACCAATTGCATGCACATACAGTACGTGTAAATAGTCAATTGCATGCACATACGGTATGTGCAGATAGCCCCACTCACAAATCTTTTCGTGTAGAGAGGGGGGAAGGTGAGGATCAAAATTGTTACGTTATTTTGTCTAGTTAATTATTTTAAAATAAGTTAATATAATCAGTTTTGGAAGTTATAATACCTTTTTCTGTATATTAATATTAATTAAATTATTTTTTTTAATCAATGCACTTTACTACTACTGTTTATACATATACTTATTACAGAAGGAGTTAATACTAATTAATAAACGTTTTTACGCTAGCTAAAATGCTAGCCAGTTTGAAAAACACGGCGACGTTACAGCGTCTTATTTGCCCAGGCTTTATTGTGTAAAAAAATTATACAAAAAAGTGATATTTATCTCAGAGGTCTTACATAAAATAATAAGTTTGTAAGCGATATATTATAATTATATCTATAAGATGATATGTTATATTTGGTTCATCCTGTATTTTTATATCTGCATATTGAATAGTGGTGTATATTTTGAACTAATTAATTTTCAGTTTAAGTCAGTGCGCTCCCAATGTCTATGTATAAAATTAATTCTATGTAAATATTGAATTCGGTTTAGTGACAAATAAGAATGGTTATGAAGTTAGCACAGTTTAATATTCGGCGCCGTCTGGTTTGACGACTTAATAATGGCTATTGATTTTCACTTAGATGGTAAATGCTGGTGGTTATTCTAGCTGTTTGTTAAAACTATAGCAAAATTAAATATTTTAAATAAATATTTAATTTGCATTCAATAAAATACATCACGCAAAATCCAGGAATTTTTGCTTCCCCCCCCACAATTTCACATTTTTTTAATTTTTATAAATCGCCTTAGGCGGTTATTACACTATCAAATAAATATTTTTTTGATCAAAGAAATTTTATCACATTTCTTTGTTAGTGTAATATCCATGTTACAAAATCATAATGGTTAATTTTGAACATTTTTTAGTTCAATACATTTTTGCTCTGATCCTTTCCTCCTTCTTGTCTCATATTATTATGCTAGGCATTATGCCCCCCTCGTATTGTGTAAAAATGAAGATTTGTATAATATTGGCGAAATAACAAGAAAATTATTAGCATTCGCCGTATTTATGTACAATAATTCTTCGATTTATATGGTTAATTGATTCCATGAAAAAATTGCGTGAAAAACGCGTAAATAGAAAACTGTGCAAACATAATTTATCTATTCCAAATTTTCAAATATTTTAGCCTTACTGAAATATTATTTTTTAAATATAATTTAACAGGTACCTGTCAAAAAAAAAGTTTTTGATTAATGTTGTTAATGTTTATTCAAAAATTCAAAATGATTTAAATAAAATTTTTTATCATATAAATTTTATAAATTCATGGTTATATATGTTTAATATAAATTGACAGAAACAGGCTTAAAAGGTGGGATTACTGTATTTAAAGAAAGAATTTAAAATTATAATAAAAATATATTTTCTGGAATAATGACGCTTGAAATGTGTCTCAAGAAGAACATATGCAGTCATCATTGATTTTTTTAATGGAATATCCTGTTTATTATGCTATTTTTGAATTGTACGATAAATGAACACTTTCTGTACAAGATACCATAGCTCTAAAATCAGCAGTTTTTTGGAATAATTTACTGTATACAATTTTCTTATGTCAAAAAATCCGCAACTTAAAATACCAATCGACTTGTCCGAGCGTTTTTCCACAAAATAATTACCTGAATTTTAAATGAATTTGTTTCTTTCATCAAGTGCATTGTACACGAACTATTATTATATTATATGAGTATCATAATATAGTGGTTCTTAATCTTACTAAAACCTACATAAATTAAATTAACCCTCCGTTGTGTGATGTGGCCTACGCAGGCCATTTCGATTTTCAAAGGTGTGTATCTTTTTTTTTCGTTGTCTTATCAAAAAAATGCAACAATATACCATCACATTCTACGAACTAAAGAGATTTTGAATTTTATGATCATATTCGGCTATCAGGTAAAAAAAAAACGAATTTTACCCAAAAACTTCATATGTGAGGGTAAGTGGCCTACGCAGGCCACAGGTATTATTATTATTGGTATTGTTTGTATTTCTTGGATCTTTTTTGTTTTGTTTTCTCTGTATAAACTGTATTACTAATTGGATAAATTTCAAAGAAAAACACGATTTGCCTGCCACCTTTGCAAGGATGCAATGTAGCTAACCAAAAAATACACACTAGCCGCAGGACCATCGACAAATAAATATTTTTTAGATGCTAAGTATTTTACAATGTTTTACCGTAACTATTAGGAAAAAAACAAGAAATATGAAAAAAAAAATTTTAGCATGAATCATTTTTTTTTTGTTCTTTTATAATCGTAGTCACACAATTTTTTTTATTATAGACGACATAAATACCTGTTTATTTACATTATTTGTACACCATACTTTATCTAAAACATGTTTTAATAGCCTAATCTCATATGTGGCCTGGCCAGGCCACTTCACACAACGAAGGGTATAAAAAGTTTCACACAACGGAGGGTTAATATATTCGAAAAAATCGAAAAACTATATAGTAGTACAGGACTAGTACGCGAGGCTCTACTAGCACATGACAAATAAAATAAAAAATATATTAATGGCAAAGGTATGTGATGAACATTATTTCAAAATCAACTAGGTGTAATTAATATTGACTTTAACCGAACTTCATTCACATTTAATCTCTATAAAAACAACCACTAAACGCATCATCAATAACAACAAAAATAATTATTTCAATAACACGACCCCAATTCTACAGGGGTTGACAATCAATAACGAGAGGGTGGAAACGCAGCGTGATTCTCAAAATGCAATCATAACTTCTCAGTTTTTGTTCAACCAATATAAATGGAACCTCAGTTGAGTGCAGATGTAAAAACGATGTAAATTATTGAATATTCAGAACTAGTCTGGCAGAGTATACCAAGAAATGTTGATGTGAAATAATATATATGTGAAAACTATGTTAAGATAGTAAAATACAGTCATATAGAAACTGTAATAAAAAACGGCGAATATTGGTATATTTACCTGCTGGGCACCGCCTGAGCTTTTAAAATATATCTTTATCTATCTATATTGTGTTAATAATTTTAATCAAAATAAACACATAAAAAATTATATATGATTCGATTTTTATTTTTTTCTAAAATTATCATGTCATAAAAAAATCAATATTTTCAGACCAAAATTGTTTATTTTTAAGTTTAACCTAAAATGTCAATTTTTAGCTCCTTTAAATTCGTTATTTTAGAAATGATCCGCTGGAGAGTTAAATTATTAATGTTATAATTATAAAATAAATATTTTATTTTATTAAATATATTATATCTTATTATTATTTAGTAATTGTTATTTTTATTTAATGATAAAATTGAATGTAGAACTATGTATTGGATTATTGGATCTAAGCAAACATAATTAGAGAGCATTTTTTTGAAATTTTTATTAAGTTATTATAAAATCATATAATAATAAAAATAAGGATGGGGTTATTTGCACATACCGTATGTGCATGCAATTGGCTATTTGCACATACCACTAACTTAACGTAAACTAACCCACCCTAACTTAACAACCTAACCTAATTAGGTACATAAATACATAGTATGTGCAAATAGCCACATTCTAAAAATATCTACTAATAACCTCACCAATATTTAGAAATATTATTTTGAATTTTATCAGTACACTAACCGCTTGATATAACGACCTTTGATTTAACTACCACATGATACAATGACGTAACCACCGCTTGATATAATGACTGTTTTCCTGGCGCGAAATTTAAATTCACCAATTGACGTTAAAGTTGGCACTATGGTCGGGACACCAACGTGTCGTTATATCAAGCGGTGAATAAACAAAGAGCATGGATTTTATACAAAAAAAGAAAGAGAGAGCATGCGTTGGGTATTTTGGTTAAACATGAGTGAGAAAATTTAAAACATTACAGGAAACTGGAATGTAGTGCATTATTTTTTTAAATATGTATATGGATGTCATGACGTCATCATCTGATGAAACGCGTTGTGTTTTCGTAATATTACTAAAATTACATTTCCGTGCATTTGTACAATTTGACCCTCAACGCGCCTAAAGAAGTAGTTCCTTGGTACAAAAATATGTACTTAATTGCTAACAAAAATACCATAAATACATTATCAACTAAACAACAAACCTAATAAATAACAAAATTATAATAATTTAATTTGATAATTGAGTGTTAGCGAGGGTTCCAAAGTAGATATACAAATTAATAAAGTATTTATGATATACGCTTTGCGATTTGTAATTATATGTATATGGACATTTTCATTATTGTATTGTTTTGTTTTTACTTTGAAAAACCAATCTGGATAATTTATGTATAAAAATAAAAATTAAAAAAAAAATATTTAGGAAAAATATCTGGCTTTTTAATCTACCCGAATATCACACTGCGGTTCGTTAAACCCTAAAATAACTTTTAACCGACACGTGAATTGATACATTTTTCTATAAACTTATTTAACATTTCTTTATTTTCTGAACTTATTTAGGTGGTTCAGAACTTTTGGAATGGTGACAGTAAGTATACCTTAATTAATTAAAAGAGAGGTGAATTTCGTTAAATGTATTAAAATGTTATAGTCAGTCCGGATTCAATGGTTTGATACTCAAACAAATAAGAATGTGGCTATTTGCACATACCGTATGTGCATGCAATTAGCTATTTGCACATACTGTTTATGTACCTACCTATTTAGGTTAGGTTGTTAAGTTAGGGTAGGTTAGTTTACGTTAAGTTAGTGGTATGTGCTATTAGTCAACTGCATGCACATACA
This sequence comes from Sialis lutaria, assembly GCA_949319165.1. NCBI lineage: Eukaryota > Metazoa > Arthropoda > Insecta > Megaloptera > Sialidae > Sialis > Sialis lutaria. The sequence continues at coordinate 24,877,508 of OX439235.1, read as the reverse complement.
GTATGTGTAAATAGAAAATTTCATTCACATACGGTATGTGCAAATAGTCCCATCCAACAAATAAATTTCAAAAATGACACCCATAATAATTTTTGAAAAGGGAAGCTATACATATTTTATATGCACATAATATTGAAATTAATTAAACATTATAGGCACCCCTCTCAAAGAAATGTATAGTTACGCATATATGTATAAATAATGCACTACTACAAATAAGTGATTTAAAATATATGGTATAGTAATGTTGAAAACAATAGCATTAACTAACGATGAGCTAAACCTTTATTTACACTTGAATATTTGATTCATATATACATATTTCAAATGTAAATGTGTTAATGTAGCAATTATCAGACTATATACTGTAACTGACAAAACAATTTAATTTTATGAAATCGAATGGGCTTATGATTTGTCTTTTATAACGCGTCATTTTAAATTCATATTGTTTTGATCACAAACAATAATTTTCATATTTTGATTGCGTTATGAAGTATGTTTATTTTCAAGAATTGTAAATTGAAAATTGTTGTCAATTTTAATTTTGTTACATTATACTGGTAATACAGTTAACAGTGATGTGTACATTAAGGGTATTTTTTATTTTTAACGTCCCAACACGAAGTTTTTGTAATCGGTTCGAAAATTAACATAAAAAATTTCAACATAATTTTATGTTTCACTATAGTATAATATTTACAATTGTCAGAAAGATATATTTATGAGTGTGTGAGTATTCCTACACAAAATCTCGCAAATAAAAAATACTATTGATGTCGTTTGGGGGGGGGGGGGGGGGTAAATGTTTGTCTGGATAAAAATCTTTTTTGGTTGGATTTACTTGAAACCTAGCAAACATATTCTACACTACAAATAATGAAATATGTACCTATGTCAGTGTTATTTTTTTTAAAGGGCCTAATCAACCATTCAAGGGATGTTGCCACTGTGTGGAAAAACGTCCTTTATACTATACCATATCTGTTAGTGAAATCAGGAATAAATTCTTTCAGTAGTTATCGACTGCGAAGGGAACTTTATTTTATACTATGTATAGATGCATATTTTGCATATGTCAATATTAACATGAATCTAATAAATGAAATTATTCGCTTTCGCAAAACGACTACATATTTGTTCTAATTTATATACTTTCAGTGTAACAATCCTAATAACAAAAATTAAATATTTTTTTCAAATTGATTTTATCCAATAATAACATACTTTATCGCTAGTTTAATACGCAATTGCTATTATTATATAAAACATATTTCTTATTTTATTTAATCATTATAAATTGTACGATCATACACAAGTGTTTTACTGGAATTTTCAGTAAAGTTTTTACCAATTTAAAAATAATTATAAATTATTTGACTGTCTAACGTCTTTTACAAATAATGATAAGTCAGTTTTAATGAATTAATTAATTACCTTAAACTATAAAATCCAATATTTATTATCAAACAACTAGTTAAAATTGTGCTTCTCGTTTGACAAAATTACTCATAAAATATTGAATATGTGTGTACAATCACCCTAGTATTTGTTTTATAACAAAAACCCCAAAACTAAACTAAAGTCTTGTCAACATTGTATATAGGGGCAATGCAAAATGTCTCTGCGTATATCATTTGCAAATATTTTATATACATTTCTGTAAATTCCCCTCAGGTCCTACTACATGTATATTAAATATTTATAAACAAATATGTACTTTGAAATATAAACGCCCTTGGGATAAAAAGCTGTTGGCGCATATGTATATATAGATAGGGAAAAGGTGGGTTTGGGACAGGTAATAAATATTGAGATTCAAAATATTTTTAAATATGTCTCTAGAGAAAAAATGTTTCTTTAATGTCAATATGTTTCTCTCTTGTGTTTTTTAATGTAGGGAGGTAAATCTACAATGATCTTTTGCGTAGACGAAATTTTAATTTGGTTGAAAATATGTCATTAGAATATAAGGTAGTAATACACTCATTGTAAATAATTAGGGGTCCTCCAATAGTGCGTCCGGCATTGTTTTACGCCCAAACTATTGAAGATAGAGAGTTAGGATAAAAATTTTACTGTATATATCGACCCTAAAGAATTTCAGGAAAATATTTTCAACCCCCTAAAACCGCTCCTTGGGGGGTAGTTTGAGGGGTACATGCCCGTTTCTCAGTAAAATCAAATAGAATGGTATATCAAAAAGTACATATTTGTAAAGATAATGAAAAAATAAGAAACTTTCGTAAAACAAAAATTTTCATACTTTCAATTGTTTAAAAAATATGGCGACTTGTTATCAAATTTTAGAGTTTTACTCAAAGTGCTCTAATTTCGTTAAATATTTATGGAATTTTATTATTATTTTAAATTTAGAAAGGAGAAGTAATGCACTTTGTAAAGATGTATGATTATTTGAGATTTTAATAGTTTAAAGTGTCATACTCGACATACCAAAAATTGAAAAGTTCAATTAGGGATAATTCAAAATTTTTAAATACAATGGTATATCAATTAGTACTTTTGCTCATGTACCCCTCAAACTACCCCCCAAGGAGCGGTTTTAGGGGGTTGAAAATATTTTCCTGAAATTCTTTAGGGTCAATATATGTAATAAATTTTTTATCCTAAAACTCTATATTCAATAGTTTGGGCGTAAAACAATGCCGGACATACTATTGGAGGACCCTGTATAAAAATTATTTTTAAATATACAGGATGATACAAAAAAAGTAGAGGACGCTTAAGTTAATTTTTTTAATGAAATGCCCTGAATATTTTTGCATATGTAACACTTCTCTTAGGCGACTACATGAAGAAAGAGATATGAAATGGTACTCTGTATATCTGTAATACAATTTTATGTGTCAGAATATGTGCGCATCCGTGTACTTGTGTGTGATGTCTGTGTGCCACAAGGAACAGAGGAGTCCATGTTCCAAGCACGAGAGACCGCCCACTCTACATTCCGTTTTTCGACTCTACTTTCATTTCCTGACTGTACCTTCATGGGCGGCTATTACACTATCAAATAAATATGTCAAAGATCTTTGACAAAGATTTGATCATATTTCTTTGATAAAATTAGTAATTTTGTTCTATTACACTACATAAAATATTTGATAATATTTTTTCAATATTATCTAGGGATATTTTCTTCTTTTTTGGTGCATTTTGATAATCAGTGCGTGGAAGTACATGGATGTTTGTCAATTGACGTGATCGAGGTTTGAATTTTATTTATACCGGGTGTCCCAGATAACTTCCAGCATAGGGATCTCAGTATCTATAAGAGATACAGGTTTGGTTAAATGAGATGAATTATTTGTAAGAAAGGGTTAGTATTACTGCACCAAAAAATATTCATAATTTGATGTGGTTTAGGCGGTATACCCAAAAAACTGAAAATTCTTTAAATGGCTATAACGCCTACAAAAAGTACCTAAGTAGATAGGTACTTTTTGTAGGCGGTTTTTCAAAGCACTTTTTTGTGTAGAATTGACTGGTGTATTTAGATTTTTTATATCACTTTTAGTTTCCAAGTTACGAAAATTGATCTGATTTAATCAAACCTGTATCTCTTATAGATACTGAGTACTTATTATAGATACATGCTGGAAAAGTTATCTGGGACACCCGGTATGTATAAATAACCGTTTTGAATCAATTAGAAGATATACTACATCTAAAATTTTTATGATATTTTATCTTTAAAATAGAGAAAGGAAGGTTGTTTACTTCTGCAACAACAGCAGCAATAAGTGCAATTGTCAGTCGCCATTTTGATTTATCTGTCAAAAAACATTGGTCAAATATAAGAGACTGTCATTATCTATGATCAAAGAAATATTATGAAGGTAAATATTATAAAAGTTGACCTATTACACTGTAAAATTTCTTTGATCAAATAAATTTCTTTGATAGTGTTAGCCGCTTTATACATTACGTATAATATAGATACATTAGAAAAATATATTCTTGGATTATACATTAGGATGAAGCAAAAACCTATCAGGTATTTTTACTTAGGGTATACTACAAATGTGCTTGCATAATATTTGATAAAAATACTATAGTACATACAGTGGTTCTTAATTTTATATAGTCTAGGTACCCCCTTCAGAATAAATATTTCTTCCTCCGTCCCTGATACAAATTAATAACTGGTAAATAAAAATATAAAAGTACTTTAATCCAAGCCAAACACTAAACTTTATCGGTTAAGCGTGAATTAACGCTTTTATGTAAAATATCTAGTGTTTTTAAATTTTCTTTCAAATGGTTCTTATTTTACTCCAATCTACTACTATATATGATATACTTAAATTAAGTTAATATAATGATAATAATTAATTTCATTATCAAAAAATATAATCTCGATAATTTAATACTGAAAAACGAAAAAATTAAATATTTAATGACTTAATTCACTCAACCAGTTATCTTTTTGACAATTGACTCCATACATTAAAATAACTTCCCTTTAAAGTTTGAAAATTATAAATAAAAATTGTTTTCTTTTGTAGTATTACTTTATTATAATTTATTAAGAATCCTTGGCCTGGTTGCGCATACGGTCTTTACATAATTATTCGTTAATTTACAGGTTCTTTGTTCTCATTGTAGATTATCTAAATTTAATATCTACAGGTTACTTTGAGGAACATTAAATCAAGAAGTTTTAATATATTTAAAAGGGTTATAACATAAATGTAGTTTCAAGTTTTAATTTGCTGGAAAAAGAGCCACAAAAACGATTAGTGAGTACAATACTGAACCAAAATCCTAATACCGTTATTTCGGTTTTTTTATGTTCAAAACCGGGATACCGGTATTAATACCGGTATTTAAAAAAAATCAGTCACTGAATTATCGTAAGCTCCAAGAAGTTACACCCAAAAAAGAAATAAGTAAGTATTACAGTGCGGCATGTTGCAAAATCGCTTCGAACCGTCAAATTGTAAAATTTACAAACTATTACTAATGAATCCGGCCAAGTGCTAGGAAAATGAGCTAAAATTACAATGTAGATACTGTATCTACTGCTTATTTTCCTTGTATTTACTTGATTTACAAGACGAAGTTGTAATTTTTGCTTAATAGTTTGTAAATTTTACAATTTGACGGTTCGAAGCGATTTTGCAACATGCCGCACTGTAATACTTACTAATTTCTTTTTTGGGTGTAGAGAGACGTATTTTTTAGAAATACTTTCAATTACTTTATTGAAGAAATATGGCAATTTTTAGCGGTTGTGATAAAAATACTGCGAGTTCTAGATGTCGTTTACAATTATTATAAAAAAAATTGAAACTGCTAATTTTTGATTTTTTAACATTAAATCTCAGTAACGATGATCTAGAGGTAAGGGCCGATATGTAATATCTTAAAAAAGATTTTTCAAGTAATTAAAAAAGATTATTTGAGCTTCCATTATTGTCTTGAATTTAATATAATTTGTAACATTGAGAGTTGTTACTTTTTTATTAAAAATAAAATATTTCCTCGAAAAATCGATCACATATCGGGAAAATATCATAAATTGACAATAAAATTACATATCACAAAACAGTTGAGCTAATAATAAAAAGATTTAAGTGCAAAAATCAACTCCCTATAACAGTTATTTTTACAGATTTTAGTACTAATTATAAATACCGAAATATCGGAGAAAAATGACCGGGATCCTGGTTTATTATCAATTTACTATTTATTATTATTTATTATTTCTATGAATGCATTTTCTTCAAAAGTATTCTTTTTTACTTTCAAAAGAATATTTTTAAATATTTCAATTTTAGGTGCTCCAAGCATCACCCAGTAGTATAAAATTTAGCTTGACGTCATAAAATCAGAAATGAATCCCATCGTATGTCAAAGACTACATCCTAATTTATTATTTAAATTCGTAACAATTTCGAAGAAAATCTAATACGAAAATATGAACATTTAATTAAATTGCTTAATACGTTAATATCATATAATTACATAGCTTTTAAAAATCAAAGCTGCCTTTGAAATGAAACCTTTATTATGCATCAGTGAAAATAAATTGCTTTTAATTATCAACAATTTTTACTCTCGTAAATCTAAAACGAAATTTGCAATGAATACCTTTTGTAAAACATTTTTGAAATAAACAAAACGACGACGGTAGAAACAGTCAATAAGTTTGTTCATTCATTTAAGTAGTCCCCATTCCTGATACAAATTGAAATTGTTTTGAAATTTGTGTGCGAGTTATTTGAAAGCACAAAATTAATTTTATTTTTAACATTCCAAGCTGTTATGCTTCGCAGATAATTACTGCTTTTCTTTTAAACAGCTTTAATATGATACATAAAATACATATTATGATACGTAAAAATATATAGTACGTTATATATCGGGTGTTCATTTTAAAACTTACCACCTGAATATTTTTAAAATTAAGCATTTAACAAATATTTTAAAAGTTATTTGGTTTTGAGTTTTGAGCTGGAAACAAAATGGTATTATTAGTTTTTTATTTGGTGGCCGATTTAGTCTTTTTAAATGGAAACTTATACATGTTTTATTATGGTATTTTATTCTATAGAAAAACAAGCAACTGTTGTCAAATTGCAAAATAAAAATAGAACCTGAAAACCCATTTAGATCAACCCATAATAACAATTTTTAGCGCCTTCGAATTCATGAAAATTTTGTCTGATTTGATATTATAGATAATATTATTATCTACAATATTTAACATGACTATTTTTCCCTAATTCACACTTTTTCAAAAATAATTCGAATAATAAAAAAATTGATCAGTAAACATCCGTTTCCGATTGAAAGATCATTGTCAAAAATATATGGTTTTCTTTCCAGACAAATATTAAGCTTAAATATAAAATTTTAACCTTCTACGATTTATCGTATTTGAGTTAGTGTCTACAGATCGACCAACCGACACACAGACATCATTGCGAAAATAGAATGGATTCAGGGAAGGTAAAAATGGATAGTTTCATTAAAATTCGGAATTCGGAAAAAATCGGCTTTACCTACATTAAAAAAAAAACAGTTTTTTCAAAACATTGTATTTAAATAGTATAATAATATATTAAAGGGGTTTTTGATATTTTTTCAAGATAACACCTCTTTGATGTTTTGTCTCTTTGGTGTAAACACGACATTAAAACTATATAGACAACAAAACACTACTCTACTTTTAATTATATACTTTTGTACAATATTGTCTTATACACAGGATGCATAGAATAAATAAAAAACGTATTTAAAATGAGTTGTGAAGTACGGTAACTTGAGAGACACAATTAACAATAAGTAAACGCGTATAGTGTAGAGCGGTTTTGGTGGAAACCAAATTGAAGTACGTCAATTATAATATTAATTTCACACGCAATTGAGAGAACGGATGGCCACGGTATCAATGCAATCTCAAACACCATGTTTTGTAGAACGCACGCGCGCTTGCGTAACGTTGCTACCGCCGCTGTCTCCGGATCTCCTGTGTTCCAACCGCTCGGAGTTTGCTTTAGTCCGGGTACGAACGCTGTGTGACGAATTCGCAAACTACCTTCAATTCGCGCACTTCTACTCGTTTTGTTGTGTGTGTCTGTGTGCGTGTACATGTTCATATTGTTTCAAGTGCGCGCGGACTTTTAAAATGTGGTCTTGAAAATGTGCGTCTTTTTACGGAATTTAAAATTCATTATTAAATGGATTTTTAATTGATATATGAATTCAGTAATTATTGTTATGAGATTTTTTTCATGAGGTGATACTAAGAAAAAAAAATTTATGGTAATGAAATTTCATTTTCTCGTAATTAATAAAATTAGAAAAATTAATAATTGAAATTTATGTCATATCAACTTTAAGATAAGTTATTAACTAAATAAAAATATATAATTAATTAAATATAATACAATTTATTATTATTCTAGTCTGAACATTTGTAAAATTCAATATACATTTTCTTAAAGACAATTTTTACACAAGTAAATTTTTATTGTATTTGATTGAAATTTTCTTGATTTCTGCTTTTTTAAACGAATAATATTTTTAGGTAAATCTGTAATTGTTAGTATTTTGAATTTTGTTTCTATGGTGCGTATGGCGTTTGAGAGCTGTAAGCAAAATAAGTCCGCCCCCCCCCCCTAAAAATTGTAAAAGTGGTAGGTTAGGTTATCATAATAATGTCAAAGCTTTTTTTGCTCACACAACCATCTCCCCCCCCCCTCCCCTCCCCCTTAGCTCGGGGTTCACACTACCTCGGGGACCTAGGCAGTGTCTACTGTGTAGCGCGCGCTCTGAACATGAATTTAATTGTAGGACAATGTATTTGTAAAAATAAGAAATCGTTATTGTTATGATTTTATTATGTGGTGACACTTCATATACGTATTAATTCATGTTTTATGATACATAATATAGCTTGTAGATAATGTCAAAGTAAAATTTACACAATATTTTTTTACTATGAAAACTTAATTTTTTTTCTTCATATTTTTGTCATTTCTAGAAGTTAGCAAATAAGTAAACTTTAAATAATATAAGACAATATTTTCAATTGAAATGTAATTTAAAAATTCAAAATTAGACATTTTTTAGTGTTCCGTGAGAACAGAATACCTACTCGAATTCACTTCGGTGTCCGTCCGTCTGTCATAGAAAATTTTCTCTGAAAACGTAAAAATTTGAAGTTTAGCATAAGGGTGGTGGTCCCATTATAGACGTGAAATATAAAAAGTTGAAATTTGATTCTGGGGGTTGATTTCAGGCGGTAAATTGAGTTTCCAAAAAAATTAGAGAATCATGTAGGGTGTCAAATGACAGTTCATTGAAGCACAAATTCAACAATATGTATATATGATGTATTTTTTTTGTATTTAAAAAAAATATTCGGGAAGAGAAATACTGTCTTTCACCCTTATCAACAAAAGTATCGCTCAGAAAAATAAAATAAAATATCATGAACATAGAGAATTAGGTATAGATTGAGCTAAAGTTATCAAGATTAAAAAATTCTAGCGCAAGTTATAGTTATAAACAATTAAATTGTTTATTTCCTTATAACCACTGAGAAAAAAGTTAATAGACAAAAAATATTTCTCACGATGTAAGGGGTTACTTTTGTTCTTACACAAAATTTTCAATAATTTAAGTGGGGGGCTGATGGGACGGAACAATAATTGTGCCAGTATAGCTTGCACTTGTTTTAATAATATTTTTTTCAGCTTGAATTGCATCTATGGCTCAATATACTCAATAAATTGAATATTATAAATTGTCATGATATATTTTTAACATATAGATCAAATTCCTGTATGAACATTTATTATAGATAAGTACATACAATATATAAATGTATATTTTACAATATACTTAATAATATATGCATACTTGGAAGATACATTTTATGGAGCACTTGATATGATTCTATACCAATTTTATATACGTTCTCCTGTTATAACAACACCCCCAGGTTGCACTTCTCTTTAGCTTATATCACATAAAAATACAAAAATCGCTTCCGTGCTGTGAAAATTATGTTTTCTCGTTTTATCAACGTAAATAACTCATAAATATGGATAACGTTTTTTGTTGTTTTTCAGCCTTATTCTTTAAATTTCATTTACATGCTTATAAAACATAATTTAAGTATCTACTTAATATTTTAAATGTTATATTAATGTTGTACATCAAGTAAAAAAACATTAATTGCCATTGAAATAATTATACAGTAGACACCGTTTATAACGATATCGGTTAATACGACGCGACGTATCGGTTTTAACGATTCAAAATAAAAGTCCAACTGAATCCCATATAATTGCATTTTTACCGGTTATTACGACTATCCGCATTTTACGACCAATATGACCGGTACCTTCGATGTCGTTATACCCGGCTTCTACTGTATTAATTTTATTTCTTATTAAAAATCACCATCTTATATTACACAGTATTTCGGTGGCATACAACAAAACAATTTCTATTGGACTATATAAATATACAGGTTGTCCCAAAATCGTGCTTAATCTTTTGTATATGTATATAATAAAATATGTATTTGTATATACATAATAAAAATCTAAGTTATACTTCTTTAAGCGCGTTTAGGGTGAAATTTCAGGTTGCATGTAATGATGCGCGCGCACCATGTAAGGAAAACCGTACCCGGAAAGTTGTTCGAATGTAACTTGTTCGAAGGTAATTAGTTCGAAGGAAGTTTGTAAATTAAAAAAATCTACATATAAATGTTTGTTAATAATCACAAATAATTAGCTCAGGGCTGTATTATATTTTTTACAAATGTTAATATAAAATATACAACAAAAACTTAAAAATTTCTAGACTACAAAAGTGTTATGATAGTATAGTAGTTAAATAAATAAATTACATTAAATAATTAGGGCAAGGCCGTATTAGAGAGATTATGGGAAATAAAATATTTTAAAATTTAAATATTAACAAATAAAAAAATTATGTGGACACGTTAACTATCCTTGATTACGGCAATATATTAGGGGAAAGAGGTTTGTTTACTTTAAAACCGGAAATTCAATCTCAAAGGTTAGTTTGAGGTTAACATGGATTCAATCTCCGCGACAACGAACTGTAATATTTATTAGTTTGTTTTATTTGACAGAATTATTTAAAAACAGTTAAATTATATTTTAAAATTTCGAACTTTCCGTTCGATCAAATGTTGTTTGAACAAAATTCCTTTCGATCAAAATTCCTCCGAACAAAGTTCCTTCGAACAAATTACCTTCGAACAAATTACTTTCGAACAACTTACCTAGAATCAAGGAAAACAACACCATGATGTTAGGTTTGGTAGAAAATACAGATTTATGTATTTTTGCATTTGCACGCTACATACCACTACACCAAGGAAGTACACTTGATATAACGACGGTATAAATAATTCAACCGCTTAATACAACGACGGCTTGAGGGCTCCTACCACCGTTAATTGGTGAATTTAAATTTCGCGCAGAAATATTACTGTCGGTGGTATTATGATGGAGATATGGGTCGCTATATCAAGCGGTGAGTGTACAACATTCACACACTCACTTTTTTTTATAATACTTCCAATAGAAATGATTTTTTTTAAATGTACAAGAGAAACCGTTTATTTAAAGGTCTAAAAATGGCTTCTAAATGTAGACCAATGTAAAAAGATTTTAATTATGCATTCTCTGTGATGCACAGTGTGATTATTTCTCATTTTTTATTCAAAAATCTTTCTCCGGCTCAATTTTTATCGTATCATAAAATTCTGTATTCCTTATAATTTCTATACTGAGTCTCATTATAAATTTCGGGTTTAAATAACATAAAACCTGGGGTTTTTTAGAGAAAATGTTTGCTATAAAAGTTGCAGTGTTTTGAGGAGGCCAAGTGATTGTGACCTTGAATTTTATTTTGGAACCAATTTTCAAGGTCATTTCAAGGCTAACTTTGATTTTTTTTAGTAGGAACCGTTGTTTTTTATTACAGATTTTTAAGAAAAATGTTTCTTACAAAAATTGCGTATTTTTTTCCGCTAATTACGAATCTGCAATAAAAAATAAGGGTTCCTACTAAAAAAGTAAAGTTAACATTGAAAATAGGGTCCAAAATAAAATTCAAGGTTACCGTCACTTGGTCTCCTTAAAACCCTTCAAACTTTTGTCCTAAACATTTTCTTTAAAAAAACCCAGGTTTTATGTTATTGAAACCCGAAAGTTAAAATGGGACAACCAGTACCTATATAAATTAGGGAATAACTGGAGTTTGCGTGTTGTTTTTGTTTTGTTGCCCCATTTTATTATAAAGGGATGAAATAACTCCAAAATATTGGAGTATTTTTCGTTTTTATTTTATTATTCCTAAACGATAAGATAGTATATTAAAATTAAAAATAAATAATAACAAAAGTAACTCTACTCATTTAGGTCTATCATTTGGCACCCCAAAAATTTTAATTGTTTAAACAATCAGAAATAGTTTCATTTAATTTTTTTTATGATTTTAATTAGTGTCGTAAATAAATAGTTCCAATATATTTTCAAATAATATAATAACAATATATAGGTGTTTCAAAAATCACTACTAGTTTGTTAAAATAGATTTTATTTCAAATAAATGAATCGATGACTGTAATATTGTTATAACATTATTTGAAATTCTGAACTATTTTAAGACATTATTTAAAATTATTCATAATAACTTTTTTAATGAAAGTTTATAACTTTTTTTAATTATTTAAATAATTAAAATTTTGAGGGGAACCAAATGACATATACCTTAATGAGTAGAGTAATTTTTATTATTATATGTATAAGGAATAATAAAATAAAACAGAAAAAATACTCCAATATTTTGGGGTTATTTCATTCCCTTATAATAAATGGAGGCAACAAATCAAAAAACGCGCAAACTCCAGTTATTCCCTAATTTATAGAGACTATAAGGAGTTTATACATTTTATGATACGATAAAATTGAGCCGGAGAATGATGTTTGAATAAAAAATGAGAAATAATCACACTGTGATTCTTAAAATAAATTTAAAAAATTGTGGCGGATGCCTTTTTCTGAACAATTACCGAATTTTATTTTAACCTCCATATAGATAGATGGAAGTGACGTAGACTATTATCAAAGGGGAACACTTAGCATGATAATAAGACTCGCAAATGAACAGGATTATAGAAATTTTCAACTTTATTTGATTTATTTTAGAATTGCAGGTTCTTTTAAGTTTGATAACTCATTTCTACTTTAAATCAAACAGATAATTAAATTAAATTGTGGAATGTATATTTTTATTTTCATCTAGCATCACAAATATGCACTTAGAAAGAACATATTTTCATTATAATAATACCTATATAATATTTATCTAAACATAAATTACCAAAATTGATAATTAATAATGATATATTAATTTTACTACACGTCCTCAATATACCTAATAATATACACATTAATATTTGAATTTGTGCACATTAATATTCTAGGTTCAATACTAAATACTATACAGAATGATTATAAAGTTACATTCTGATTATAAAGTTTAATTTTGTTTTCAGTAATCCAATATTCGCTATTGATGCAATTTGGTGTGGATGTTATACACGCACCGCTCAATATAACGACGACATCGGTTTTCCAACCGCTCGATGTAACGACACGTACTCGCCCCACCCACTGTGCTAACTTTAACGTCAATTGGTGAATATAAATTTCGCGCTAGGAATTAAAAAAAAGATAAACATTTTAATTATAACAACATTGAATGAAATAATAAATCAGTGATCTAAAAACAGTGTTGACAATGTGTACATCACTTACATTATTGTTATGGATTTTGAATTCTGGGTATAAGCCGTGTCGATTTTGTTGTTCTTGCACATTGCAGGGGGCATCATTAGGATTTTATGAAAAGATAATGTCTACTGCAATGTGTAACGAAACGTTGACCGATAGAACGACTTATCGATGCGGCTTATTTATACCCAAAAGTCAATGTCCATATCAAATCACCGCAGAAGCCTCAAAAGCTTGTATTCACATTATTATACATACATTTATTATTATCACTGTTCTAAAATTCCGAGCAACGATTTGAAACCTCGCGCATAGCGATAGTTTAACTTTTGCTCTAAAGTTTTATAATACTGAAGTTTTCATTCGATATTTTAGATTTTACATCATTTTCAAGATTCGGGTCCGATTCTGGCCATTTGTAGGCCTCTTAGCACCAAAATCCCTACATAAAAAAGATGGATAAATGGAGAGTGGTAAAGGTTACCCAATAGGCTATATCTTTAACAAGTAATAATGAAGAAATGCAAAAATATATATGTATGCATAATAATAATAAAATATAATCTAATAATATAAATATCTATGCCCAATTTCATGAAACTTGAATCGCTAAAAAGATAGCTGTTGAATTTTAAAATCCACAAGTTACTTTATAATTATTCATTATTTTATTAAAACACATTAAAAAGATTATTATTTTTATACTACACTTATTAACATAAAATAATAAATTTTAAGTATTATATTTATTAATTATTATTTAACACATTTAAAAAATAAAACTTAATGCTTTAAGTTAAAATAAATGCTTATTTCTGAATGATAATTTAATTGCGTCGAAAGAAGCTGTTGGCTGAAACTATGGTTGTAAATTTGTGTTCATATCTTTAAACTTAAATTTAATACAGTCCGTTCTGCTTTAAGCCCATTCGAAATAACTTTAATCCAAGTTGATAACAGCAATATTGCTCAAAACTTTGCTATACCATAATTACTCCAGTCTTAGATTGGACTCTTAAATTATCATTAGGCTATTGCTATCCAACGTTGAATTGTTCGTACTGTAACAGCCATATATATAACTGTTTTAATGAAATTAGGGATTATATATATTTTCCTTTCCCTCTCTTTTTATTTCGTGTTTCTAGAATACGGTTTAAAAACAATTTTGTGTTGAAACATTGTCATTAAGGTTTTCAATACCGGTATACATTCTTTTAAATACAATATTTAGCCAATGGTGATTAATTGTTCGATATTAAAAAAAACAATTTTTCGATTGATTAATATAAAAAAAAGATAAGTATAAATATAGATATAACTTTAAGGCTCCTGATGAGATCTTCTTGAAAGTCGAAACACTACTTGTTTCAATATTTTTTTACTCAGAAACCATAAATTTTAGAGAAAAAGTACCAGAAATTGAAAATGTTTATTTTTATCTAATAAAACTAAAGAATTGTTTTTAAAATTTTAAAACTTTTTTAATTTATTTTATTTAACCAAAAAAACACGTTAAACATTTTTTAGAATAAGTTTTAAAATTTTAAAAATAATTTTTTAGTTTTATTAGATCAAGATAAACATTTTTTGTTTCTTTTACTTTTTCTCTAAACCTGATGGTTTCTGAGTAAAAAAATATTGAAAGTTCAAAATCTCGATTTATTTTGTTAGATATCTTGGAAAGGTTAAGTTGTTAAAAAAAAGTTTTCAATGAAAGATTCGTGTCTTTTCACGTTAAATAAAATTACTTGATAAAAACTATAGGTTCCTATTTAAAAAAAATAATGTTGACTTTCATACCACCTTGAAAACCCCACCTAAAAAAATTCATCCAAGTACGTCTATGTCCCCCTCCAAACCGTACAACTTTTATCTGAAAAGTTTTTTGATAACATTTCACCATAAAAAGTTATCAGAGGTGTGCACTTAAAATGGGGCAACCTGTATACAGAATACGTAGGTATTGTTAATGGCGAACGACAAAAAAAAATCTGCTGGGCAAAAAATTGTGATAATTAAAAAAAAAATTATTAAAACAGCGCAATGATACTATACTATAGCATAGTGCAAAAAAAGTCTAATGACCTTTTTTACGCTCATTGGAGAAGCAAATTATTGGATATCAAACTTATTTGAAGAAGCTGCTTTTATCTGTTCTGACCTTCCGCCGCCCCGGGCGGTCGCCTTAGCTCCCCCCCCCCCCTAATTCCGGCAAAGATTGTACAGTATAAGAAAGTCTCATGGCATCTATGCAGATTTTTTCAGTAGGTTTATGAATGTTTTTGTAATTTTTATTTGTGACCCAGTTCATTTTGATTCCGAACATTAATGTTGAGTCTGTCCCTGGTTTTGAGTTCACATACGAGTTATATGCTACCGGTTATATGTACCTATGTATCTGGAATTGCATAAATTTCCTAGGTATTATATAGAATCCCTAAAATCGTCAGGCACAGTAATAAATGTGCACACATTATAGTATGAAGTAAATAATTTACGTACGTAGATATATCCCTTACATTTATTTAGCTCAAATCAAGTCAACTCTTTTTTTGTTTCCGAGTAATTTGAATGGTACATGGTAAGCGCATTATTACCGACCGACATCTAATCAAGTTGACGACGAACAGAAAGCGGCAGACTTTCCGCATTGGCGTTAAATAGCGGCGACCTGCTGGAAGCCACAAACGGTCGTGTACGAATTGGTAGCGTGCCCAGTAAAAAGGATGTAATAAAATAAATTCTTGTCGCGACAAGCCGTACTGTATTCATCTTTTCTCGAATCCGTTGACACGTTTAGGTTTTAATTAATTTCATGAATCGGTTGGTTTTTAGAATAATTTTACAAAAAAGAGTGTGTGCTTTATTTATTTGACGAATCGTATTTTTTATATTTAATTTTGATTAAAACTGTGTTCTGTGTTTCAAAAGTTATGATAAAACTTTTAAGGGGGTTAGCAAGTCTAGCGCGCCTGAAAATACTGGGAATTTATTGTGTCAAATGAAACAACGAATTAAAGCTACATTAACACAGCTGTTTAATCACTATTTATTTTATAGTACATTTTAAATTATTTTTCAGATTTTTATGAATGAAAATTATTAATCTCTAGCCGATGGTAGGTTTTCATCAAAATTTGGAGTTGACACCTTCCATACTTGCTTTTAACCAAATGGTCAGATCTGGAACAATTTTACAAAGTACTTTAGTTTTTGAATCTATACTCTATGGAATGAACCATTTTGGTTGGAAACAAAAAATCCTGTAGATTTTTATGGCTAATGAAAATTACAGTTGAAATAAAGTTTAAATTTTAGAGTATAAACATACCTATAATTATTGAAATATATGACTCTGAGGAGTAAAAGTGGTTCATTCCATAGAGGATAGTTTTAAAAACTAAAGTCACTTTGTAAAATTGTTCCAATCTGACCATTTGGCTAAAAGCAAGTACGGAAGATGTCAACTCCAAATTTTGATGAAAACCTACCATCGGTCAGAGATTAATAATTTTCATTCATAAAAATCTGAAAAATAATTTCGATGTGAACTTATGATGTTTATATATTAATTCCTTATATGTAAAAAGTTTTTTATATAAAATAATTTATTTTTGGGTCTAATCACGACAATCTAAATCTTGAGACTTTAAAACCTGACAAAACACTAAAGTAGAAAATTTATTGTCAACACTTAAACTAAAACGTGTTTCGATTTCACATAAAGTTCTCATCAAGAGGCTAATAGTTCTAGACCGAAAGTCTTGATTTGGACTTCTAGTGATATTGTTTTATTATGGTTAAGGAGTTTTTTCGTTTTCCGTAGTACTGTTAACATGTCAAGATTATCTAAAAACAGTTAGTATTTGAAATTTACTACCCGTTTTAAACTATAGTATCTCTCAAGTTTTTAACTGTCGGAATTTTAGCACCCATAATTTTCGATAAAATGTACTTTATATTCAATAAATATATGTATTAATGGAAATGAAAATTTATTTACTTCATATTTATTAATAACAAATTGTATTCATGTGGGCCATGAAGCTAGTATTTAACGTAGCATGGCTGTAGATAAATATTTTGACATGATATTTCGATACTTTCCGTATGTTATATGCTAATAAATGATACCTACTTTTGAGAATTATTAAATTGTTTTACAATTTAGTTAATAATAATAACTTTATTCAATTAAAAATCAAACATGAACCTTGGACATAAATATTAGCTACTAAATATGTTATAGTAAAAGCAGTAGATTATAATTGTGCATTATTAAATTATATTCTCTACAGTCACATTAATTGACTATGCAAGTGCTATATGAAATTATTTTTAGCGCTATGTGAAAAACTAGAGCAATTTAATCTAAATAAAGTCAACCGCTTTCAGTAATTTAGTTATCGGAATGAAATCAGATTTTATAACTGAATTAGGTATGTTAGTTTTTAATGTAGTCAATACAATTTCTTTCTCGACCACAAAATAAATACGAACTGATCCGCAATGATGAAAACCGAACATTGGATAAGAACTTTTCTTTGAAAATGGTTCAAATTCTTAAATTTTGTAAAAATTAAAAAAAATATGTTGTACGATAGTGGGAGCGTTCAAGTATTACGCAAGTTTAATTCCATTAATTTCCACCCCTCCTTCTTTGTAAAAAAAATAAAATAAAAATGTAGACTCCAGCATCTCATAAATAATATGTAAGAGTTTTTTTTATAATTTTATTAGACATGAAAATTAAAATAATATTTCTATTAACGAACTTGTTTTTAGGGTTCCGAAGAAACCTTATATAATCTCACTTTGTCGTGCGTCCATCTGTCCTTTTCAGTCAAAGCTAAATAGCTTCTTAACTATATAAGCTAGAACCTTGAAATTTTACTGAACATATAAAATGACACCTTCTAGTAAAATATGTACACATTTTTTGACAAAATATTTTTTGGGAGGGGGGGGGGGCACTAAGGAGCTAAAGCCAGGCCAATATGCATCCCAAGGTGTGTGGAATATCTTAATGTAAATTTCAATCATTAGTATTTGGTCATATTTTTTTTTCTGCAGGGGGCTTCAAGTAAAAATTCATTTTACTTCCCCCCCATCTAACTCAGTAACTACTGGTTCAAACAACCTTAAAAAAATTAAAATCGAGAATAAGGTGGGACTATCAACGACAAATACTTAAATCAACAATATCATTTCAAATTTTGGAGAAATAGGGAGGGGTGTCATAATTTTTTTTTCATATCTAGACATATGAACTATCAAAATGTAGGTCTCATTTAGTAGAATATGACAGTATTTTAATTTTTTTTCCTTACTCAAAAATGGCACCTCCTAGAAAAAATATGTTGCCCCCCCCATTCTCTTACTTGGTAGTTACCAACTCAAAAAAACTGAAAAAATGGTAATGAGGTTTTGATGGGACTACCAGCGACAAATGCTAAAATCAACAATATCATGTCAAATTTGGAGAAATAAGGAGGGGTCATAGAATTTTTTGTATTGTCATATCTAGGCTTGTGGGGTGTCAAAATGTACATCTCAATCAATAGAATAGGATCCTATTGCACACCTCCAAGCAGGCTCTGCTTGGAATTGTGTTCTATTCTCGTCTTAAAAAAAATATTTTTTTCTTAATCAAAAATGGGTCCAAACAGCCCACTTCGGAACTCTTGTGTATGTTTTGACCGATTTTTTTAAAGAATTGATTTACTTAGGATCATCCATCTGTGGATCACGGGCTTTGTATCCAAGTTTCAATATCATTGGTGGCTCATCTTCAAATATCTGGGTTTAATTTGTTCGATTCAAAATAAATTGAATACATTTTTTTGTCTGCGATTCTCCGAATTGAGTATCGCTAGATTAAAGTAAACTACTATCATTAGTATTCTAGTAGTGAGATATAGGGAGTTCTCGGAACCTGTATTTATTTCTTATAAAGAATATGTAAACTTTTGTATGGAAATAAAATAAATATGACTCATCAAATTTCTAATTTTAAATAATGGATATTATTTTTAAAATATTCATTATTTTCTAGTTTTTGCCTTAACTAAGATTTTTGGTCTATCCCACTGTCTCACTATCTTTGTTAGCAAAAGTTAGAAAACAAATTAATCTCCCCATCCCTTAAACTTACTTGCAAATACTTAAATGCGAAAAAAGTGTGTTTAAATCAGTAGACAGGAACACAAATTGAATTTACAGAGATAGAAGATATTTATGTACTTTAAAACAAAGTTTTGTAGTCTGCAAGACCTCAGGTTAAATCAACATGTTTAAAAAAATAAAATAATTGACAATTTAAAAATATATTAAAAAGGCCAAAAAGCAACAAAAGCGTTTTTAAATATTGAAGAATTTTTATGTATAAATTCAACAGC
This sequence comes from Sialis lutaria, assembly GCA_949319165.1. Classification (NCBI taxonomy): domain Eukaryota; kingdom Metazoa; phylum Arthropoda; class Insecta; order Megaloptera; family Sialidae; genus Sialis; species Sialis lutaria. The sequence continues at coordinate 24,857,791 of OX439235.1, read as the reverse complement.
GATTTTCATTTAAACCCGGGTGCAAATTCAAAGAAAAATAAGAAAAAGAAATCTACAGTAGGTTGGGGATGGAAAAGTAAAGTTGAAATAATTTTCATTTGAACACATTGGAGATGAAAGATGATTGTTCAGATGTACAAATCTATGTTTCTTTTCTGCTTGAATATCCGTGAAATTTTACACATCAAAATGTTTGATTAAGATTTATCAAATGTTTGGTAAAATATAATGAATTTGACATATTTTAAATATAAAATGTTCATTTCTGTGTTAAAGGTTTGAATGATTTCTTAGTAGAATTTAAAAATCTTTTTGTTCATTATGGAATCCATTAACCTAAACGACATATAACTAATAGAAATTTCGTCAGGGTTGGCCCGTCGTCTAGGTCGGTCCATTGCAATTTTTTTTATATTTGGATCACTAGTACCACTAATGTGTAAGCGCGGCAAGACTTCTCTCAGTAACAGCAAACTTTTTGCGACATTACAAAAGAGTGTGAAAGCAAATTATGTGTTATGCACTCGGTGGCTTGCAAACTACGAAAAAAAGTTTTTTAGCATTAGTGATTATCTGATCAAAAATTGAGGCAAAAACATGCAATCGTCAAATTAAGCACTGTGAATGTGTATGATTCATGTTTTAAAACAAACCAAGGGGAAAATTCAATCTCTTAACGTGTTTGGTTGTGTTGTGGCTTATCGTCAAGGTTGGACCATTTTTGTAGTCAGGGTTGGCCCACCGTAATTGTATGCGTTAAGGTGCGTTCCCGATCGAAAAAAAAGTTCAGTCCGATATTGGAAGCCGACATAGGTCAAATAGCTGCTCAAGGATGAGGAAGCATGGTCATTTCAGCTCTGGCGGTCAAAGCGGAGGGAAATTCGATCCTATCATTTTTCTTGTTACCTCGCAAGAACATGCATTCTATGTTCATGGAAAATGCTAATCGAATAAAAAAATGCAACAAGTTTGGCTTTTTATTTCACTCATTTTATTTTTTGAGGTCATTTTCAATCATTTCAGTAGATATTTAGTCGATTTCAAGCGATGGGCCAACCTAGACAACATTTCGTTTTAAAGCCTATAACTTTTTCATTTTTCACCCACTCAATTTGTGACTAAACAAAAACGTTCCTTTTTCCCAAACCTTTCCAACGATGTGCTTGAATTGAGCAAATTCTTCATAAAACGGGAGTTATGGGCAAAAGTTAAAAGGGTGGCCAACCCTGACGATATTCCCCTACACATATTTATGTCTAAAACATTTTACATAAATATACAAACCCTGGGTAACTGAATCATTAAACCCTTGAATCTAGAAACTTGAAATTTTATGGATGTCTTCTTTAAAGAGAGGAGGAGAAAAAGGTATTAAACTGCATTTTATTTTAATACGTTTATCTGCATAACTCCTTAGGTGAATTTGTGATAAATCACCGTACGATAGTTTTTGTGATTATGTATACATACCTATAGGTATCATTTAGAGAAATGAACTTACTTGGTTATTAAATAGCTAAAAATTCGATGTCAAATCATTCGATATATCAGTGTCTTTAAGACCACATTATTTTATTTAAAAGTAGTACGCAAGCTGATAATAGATTTTTATGTATCTCAGCCATTAGCACTAACTTACGCTAAAGGAATGTACATACATACAATAATACTGTAGTAACGAAGGTCATATTATACTAGTGTTAAATTTAATGTAAGTAAACTTTTGTTAATTTAGTATTGTTGAAAGTAAATTAATTAATTATTTCTCACCCCTACGGTTATTGCTAACCCATCTGTTAAAATGTTTATGGATATTTCTAAAAACGTTAAATTTTATAGGTATTTAAAAATAAATACATCATTCAATCTCTATTTTATATTGGATATTCGAAAACTTTTACAAATACAAGATATTTACATTTTTAAACTTTTATATTAATAAATTTTTAGAAATAATTAAATATTTTGAATTTATTAAAAACTTCCCACGTACTAATTGAATATTTTTCATATAAATGGTTATATAAAGGTTCACTGGCATAAATATTTCTTGGAATCGTTTCTTCTTTTAGCATATTGAACCAATTCTTGGGACTTGTTTCAAATAAATGAACAATACAACATTTTTCAAATATAATCTTTTTAATGGAACGTGAAATTTTTTATCAAATTTTTTTCTCTGATACATATAAGTATGGTAGCTACAGGCATGCGAAACCTTTTTACTTTTTAAGGCCAATGTTCATCAGACTGCTCATTGTATTCGTAAATAGCTATATACATATATATGTATACATACATAAATACATGTATTTATTAACTTCTTTTCTATGTTAGAAAAATAAAAAGAACTCCTAGAAATACGGGTGGTCTCTTAGTAGTCTCTGAGTAGAAATAATTTAAATAAAAAAACATATAAATGAAACTATTGAACATTATAATGTCCATTAAAATTGTTTGTTATATATGTTGAAATAACATGTTAGCAATTTTTCTACTGCAAAAAATGGAAAAAACTGTGGTTGAGATAAATGTACATATTATAATTTAAGATAATAATTTTAATTGAAATTTAAATGAATCTGGTTTGTGAAAATTCTTAAATGCGTAGACTCGTATGTTTAATGTATACACGTTGTGTATTGTCCAACTCATCGAAGGTGTAATCTGTTTATCTGTAAATTCTTAAGTACTCACCATGTATAAAGTTCATTCAAATGGACATGAGTTATTGACTAAACTAACAATAAAAAATTGTCTAAAACATATTTTTGTAACATTAAAATTAATAGTTTTGTAAAATCAATAACTTCATGCACTAATGGGTTAATATAATGTAATTTTCTTAACAGAAAGTGTGCTAGCCAAAGCATTTTATGTAATAAACAATATTTTATTTTATTTATATATATTTGGGGGGGGGGGGGGGGGGGGTGAACGGATTCCCTGAACTGAGATGTTAAGAAGCTGATTACTTTATTATTTGAAATACATATATCATAGGAAATTCCTAAGATAATAGATAGAGTAAATCATTTTATATTAAGGTTAGTACATAGTCCGGTAAACATTGTCCAATATTCCAATTGGAGTGCAACCACTTTTAGTAATTGCATTATTAATCTAAAAGACTTTTCAAAGAATGCATGTTATACTGGTAGAGGAATTGGTATGGCATTATGGTAATTTTTTGTTTATGACGAATGAGACTTCTTGACGAAAACCTTGACTTTTAGACATCTGATTCCCTTCTAAACCCTTCGACTTTTGTTCGAAATATTTTCATCTAACTTACTTTTTTTTTAAATATTTTCCTGGGGTAGTTACAATGAAATACTCTGTACATATGGATATGGGTATCTATATAAATTACCCAGGAGGGGGAGGGGGATATGAAACCTTGTGAGCGGTAGATAAGCTAGAGTTTCTCTTGCATTCAGCAACAAAAATACTTACAATTAGAATTTGTAAAATTAATCTCTTTGCAGACAAACGACAACTACATTTCTCTGTATACAAAAACAAAATAGCCGAAATTGTAAAAAGCCAATATAACACACATATAATATCAGAAGATATAATTCAAACAGAAAGGGTAAGAAACAAAACAACGTGGTGAAAGTGATAAAAACAAACATTGGCCAAATAAATAACAAAAACAGTAACATCCATAGTACTTTAGTAACAGTAGTCGGTCTGCGCGAGGTTTGGGCACACAAGAAGACCGTGACAGTGGTGGGGGTAGATAGAAACAAAAAACGATGCCGCGCTGTGCAATGAGTGGCCCGATGGTTCACACTCCAGCAAAAACAATTAAAACCCAGTGACGTACATCCGACCGCAAGGATCTGAAGAAGACAGAGGCGGTACAGAATGATCGGTAAACATACAGCCATCTGGTGTCGGCGAATTGTGCTGCATGCCATCATCATATTACAGATACAGATTGTTGGTGAGTTTTTACAGATAATGTATTTTAGGTAATATACATAATAATATTTATCATTTTCAGAAAATAATATAAATAGAAATTAATATTTAAAGTACTGACATCAGTCTTGGATCATACTCCATTGATGGACTTTGTTTAGATTAAATATTTGTTTATATCTGATTACTGTCATTACTGAATCATAAATCAATAGACATTTAACTGCAAAACATTTAATTTGATGACAGTCTGTCAAAGGGTATCAAAATGGTAGACATTTAAACTAATTATCCTTAGTGCAATGTATTTATTAATTATTATAATATCATAGCTTCATAACATTTGCTTAACATTGTTTAAAAACATATGATTCTTTATTTTATTACTTTTGTGATTACTGAAGAAAAAATATAAACAAAATAAGAGGCTATAATTTAAAACACAAACTATGTTTGCGGATTTTGGTTATTAAATTGGTATAAAGAGGTAGGTACTTATTTGATTAGTAAAATAATTTCATAGGAATTACAAAAAAGAAGCTCATCAACCACAAAAATATACTAAACTTTTGAAATGGCCGCAAGACTGGTGTCAGCTTAATTATCGAAATGAAAATCAGAAACGTTTTATTTTGATCACTCGGTGTACAAAATAATCGTATAATGAGTGAAATATACAAGTATGTACATATTTGAGCGGTTGCAAAATGAATGCTACTTATTACAGATTAATAAATAATATTGCATATCAAAGGAAATCTAAATAATATACCTACATATAATATAAATGATAAGCAAGCAGGCAGACTTAAAAGTAAGGAACTTTAATTATACAGCATTATGCGAACATAATAATTTTTTGTTGGATTTTTTGCTATAATTTAGCTTTTTAATTTTCTTATGTGGCATCATATTTTAGAGATCATTAACTTTAAAAAAAAATAGTATTCTATATTTTTTACTTTACCATTGGTAATTTTTGTTTCTTGTACATTGATGTAAAAATATATTTTCAAAGTAAAAGTATTAAGAATAATTACTTTAAAAATTTTATTTTAAAAATGCAATGTAATGTATGTACCTGTTTTGAAATTACTATGTAGCACTGCGTAACTTTATATATTTATTATTAAAGCGACGTAATAGAATTCCAAAAAGGGACACCAAAAAAAATTCATTAGCGTAGAAACATTTTTTATCGTATTTAAAATATGTAAAAAAATTACATTTATTGTATATCCAATTTTGATATCTAGATTATGAACTATAAGTTACCTCAAGTTCTTTAAATGTTATAATTAAAATAAATTAAAATATAATCTTGACCCAAATTATTTTATCCTCTTTTTCGAAAAGTGATGGTCATTGGAACATTTTTATTGAGATTAGGTTAACTTTTCTGTTTTTTTATTTATTTTTTATTAAAAAAAGGTAATTACTAAATGAAAAAAAGGATTGTGTGGTTTTATGAAACCACGGTAAAAGTGAAACTTTTTTTCACATTATAGACATTTAACTAAAAATTTTCGGAATAATAAATTCAAGCACTCAAAATTGAAATAAATCCATAAACAACAACATGCACCAGCAAAGAGTTCTAATAATACTAATAAATTCTATATAAAAACCAAGATCTTTTTTTTTTTTTCTATAAGCACGTGCTCTGTCGGCGTTCTGTTTTTTTACGGCGTAAAATCTGTGCGTAAAATTAATTCATCGTCATTCATTTTTGCACTATTCTTTCTCGTTGATCAGTTTTTTGGACTCACTAGCTGTGTCGTTGTTTACCAAAAGCAAATAAATAACAACATTTACATTAAACACTGACAAATTACAATACAAACTTACTAAATATGTATAATAGCACACAGTACATAAACTGTCATACAATGAATGGCTGCTTGTTCCACGCATGCGCAGTCCAAACGTTACGCGACATGCAACACACAGACCAAAAAGTTTGAGACGATGTAATAAAAGTTTCACTTTAAAAAAATACAGAAGAGTAATTTTTTGACACAATGGTGGCACGACTTGCTGATAAACGTCAGCTTTGTAAGTGGATCTATTCATAGACATAAAGAAATGGACAGCGCATCTGACTCGTAAAAAGAGCCGTGTCAAATGAGAGAGACAGAAGATGTTTGGAAATCATATATGTTATTTTCCAAACGACATGCATCTCTCTCTCACTTACAGAACATATGTTACACCCATATTACACCAATGTTAAATACGAATGCGCTGTCTATATCTCTATGTCTATGGATCTATTTGTATCTCTATGAATTTCAATCTTATATTTAAAACCATTCAAATGTTATTTAGGTGGCTCCGAACTTTTGGAAGGCACTGTATATTGACTATAAGCTTTATATAAAATGTCTGAGTTGTACAAATTACCTGTAACATAATTATATAAGAATGACAAAATGAGAAAAACGTAGATAATTAAATATAATAAAATGTTATATCGTACATATATATACCATTATACATATGTTATATATTAGTGCGATGTCTGTATGTGTGTGTATTCTTTAGTAAGGGGTAAGAATGAACAACAACGTCCGCAGTAATTAAATATTTAATAACACAAAGTACGTACGGTCTAAAAAGGAATACTACTTTAGACATGGCTTTAACCATTAATAATTATACTTGTTTAACTTGTACCACAATTTTGACAACTAATATGTACGATATACAGGATGTTCTGTTTCACAAGACAAAATTTTCAGTATTTTTTTCTGTATCATGGTAAGAAATCGTCTGCAATGGTATGAAAAATAATTGAGATTTTTACTGTTGTAGATAATTCACTTTTGTGCATTAGAATCATAATTTATATGCTTATGTATTTTATTTGATTGAAAACGGCTGAATTTATTATGGATATTTTCACCAGAACAAATAAAATAATCTGCCGTGTGCCACAGGACTTTCTTATACGTAATAATGACAGTGAACAGTGTACGTGATTTTTATTTTAGTGAAGGATATTTCTGACAAACTAATAAAAAATAGAGTAAAATGAATGAGACATAAACTATAGAAATATTATATTATACATTATGTATCGAACGAATTTTGTTTAACATAATTACTAACAATAAGATGGAAACATGTTTACTCATGTAATTTTTTTAATTTTTTGAAATAAGACAAAAATGTTATAGATAAAAAATGTCGAGTATGTTACTATCTATAATTTATTCCCCATACATTTTTTTCCAACACTTATGATTTAGCCAGAAATATTTTTTTAAAATCATTATTTAGAATAATCTATACTGGTTGCTGGGTGCTTTGACCGTACGGATCACGACTAATACCGTCAAGTCGCACGGCGACCACTGCAAACTAAATGAAATAGAGTATAGTGTTTATTCTCAGTATTACGTATAAGAAAGGCCCATGGTACCTATGGCAAACACGTACAGTCTCTGTAATACGTATAAGAAAGTCCCATGACACTCATGGCAGATATTTCTTCTCTGTTATGAACCATTTGAAATGTACTTAAAATCGAATACTTAGTAAAAAAAAAAAAAAAATTAAATTTGTTTTTTTCGAAAAAATGAATAGAACATAAATTATAGATAATAATATTACCTACAATTTTCAACTTGGCCATTTTTCTCTAATTCGCACTGTTTCAGTGTAATTCGAAAAATTCAAAAATCGATGTAGGTAAACATCCGTTTCCGGTTGAATGATCGTTTTCAAAAATAGGAGGTTTTCTTCCCAGGCAAAAATCAATCTTAAGTATAAAATTCCACCTTTCTACGATTTGTCGTATTTGAGTTACAGCGTCTACAGACAGACCGACAGACCGACAGACAGACAGACAGACCGACAGACAGACACACAGACATCATGGCGAAAATAGTCAGAATGGATTCAGGGAAGGTCAAAATTAATAATTCCATCAAAATCCGGATTTCGAAAAAAATCGCGTTTACTATACTTACTTATACTATATGTATATTTCATATACATTGGTATAAGAAAGTAAAAATTTCTGAACCTCTAAACCCGAATTTTTCTCTGTTTTCGCATAAATACATGTACTTGTTTAAGTTGGCAGCTCTCAAATGCTTCATGAAGCAAAATTTAGCTGACTAATTGTAAGATATCTACATGACATAATTCCAAATTATAAATTTTGATTCGACTTATCAGTCAGTTTATCATAGACATTAAAAAAAGTTACCTTTTTTTACAAAATCAAGCGAGACTGTTTTTTTTCGAATTTATTAACAATTATTAAAAAAAATGTCTTAATCCGATAAAAATTACAATTTTGGATAGTCATTTTTTATTTGTCGCTACTGTTAGGTTCCAGTATTGTTACAGTATTTGCTTAAATAGTACTTATGAATGTTTAATTATTTAAAAAAAATGGTACCCTTGTCAGAACTTTTTCCAAATTAACTTAATGAAACTTCTTGAAAATATAAAATACTTTTCATCTGAAAACAAGGTAGTAAATATATTTCCATCAAACAGTATTCCTTTTTAAAGAAGGGTGTGATTAAAAAAATTTATAAAGCTTCATATTTCATAAACCTACATAACATATATCAAACAAATCAGAGATAAGTAGTTGAAATGTATATTTTGAAACAGATTGTATAGTAATATTTGTATGAAATCTAAAGTTTAATTATAAAATTTATAGAATTCTCATTAAATAGATGGAGTTTATCTTCTTTAAATTTATCTTGCTCTAAATCTGTCGTTAGAAAAATGATTTAATAGAAAATAAAAGGAAAAGAAACAAATCAACGCGTCAGTGTAATCTCATTGAAAGAGTCCACCTCTGTATAGCACATTCTTCTTAATTTGTTAGTCGCTGAAAACATCTCATTTGTCATCTTTTTGTTCCTAAAAGCCGATTCGTTTAATGACACAATCTGAGAATCCGCAAGATTAGGATAGAGAACACACTGTCTCAATATAATTAGTTTATTGAAGATTAGGTATATACCGTGTGTTTACTTGGAAACATACCACCTGAATATTTTGAAAATAAACATTAAAAAAATGTTATAAATAAAAGCCGTTTTGAGGGGAAATTAAAATAGCATTAGAAATTTATGGCTTGATGGTCGTTTTCAACATTTTAAAAAGAAACACTTACATATATTCGATATCATAAAGGAACTAGCAAATTTTCTAGCTAGCAAGTACTCTCAAATGAGGTATCAAACTTATATGGCAGTTCTCTTCGAGTTTCATGAAGCTTTGAAAAGTTTCGCATACGAGTTGTATGTAAACAACAACGGTATTAAAACAGTCGTGATATTATGAAAATTATTTTGTACGGTCAGAGCCGCCAACAGTGTTACAATAAATTGAAGTATCACTTCTCTAAATCTAGCTACTTAACCGTTTGACATAGAAAGCTGAGATTTGGTATAATTTTAGTAAATGTTCGAATAACAGACCAGAGTTATTAAAAGAAAACTAAAGTTTTGGCACTTTTTAAAGGGAGGAAGGAACAGGCTACCAATTTTATTTTATTCAATTATGGCATGGATCTAGGTAAGTTCACCGCCTGGAAAATTCACCACCGGATAGTTCACCCCTGGATAATTCACCGCTAGGAAAAGTCATCACCGATAAATTCACCGCCTATAATACATAAATAATGATTAGATTAGATTGGATTCAACAATGTGCAATGTACATATTTAACCCTCCGATAGGCGCATGTATCCTACAGATACATTGTGATTTTATATTGGTTCTAACGGACACGTTTCAAAAGCTAGACCCTCCTCCTCCCGCATGTATCTTCCTAGCTCCCGTGGTGGTTTGTAACAGTATGCCAAGTGATTACAAAGTAGTCAGTGGTTTTTATACCGGGTGTCCCAGATAACTTTTCCAGCATGGGGATCTCAGTATGTATTGGAGATACAGGTTTGGTTAAATGAGATGAAATATTTGTAAGAAAGGGGTGAGTATTATTACACAAAAAAATATTCATAATTCTATGTGGTTTAGGCGGTATACCCAAAAAACTGAAAATTCGGAATTTCTTTAAATGACTATAACTTTTTTGTCAAAGTAGATAGGTATTTTTTATAGACGGTTTCTCAAAGCACTTTTTTGTGTAGAATCGATTGGTGTATTAAGATTTTTTATATCACTTTTAGAATCCGAGTTACAAACCCTAACTTTAGTTTTTCTTATGGGCCACTAAGTTGACTATAGCATATTTGAACGTGTTTTTACTCTACTTTACAACGATGTGTCACTTGCCATACTTATTATCGAAAAAAAATATAACGTATTTTTTTTAAATAGTTCATGTGTTTTCAAATATTCATTTGTTATTTTGATTGTTGTTATTGTGATTTTTGTTTAGAATTTTTGTTTTTCATGGCTCACTTAAATGTTTGTAATAAAATACTTAATAAATATCACTGGCATTTAGTACATTAACTTGTTTTCGACAATAAGTATGGCAAGTTACATATCGTTGTAAAGTAGAGTAAAAAACACGTCCAAATAAGCCATAGCCAACTTAGTGGCCTATAAGAAAAAATAAAGTTAGGGCTCGTAACTTGGAAACTAAAAGTGATAAAACAAAAATTAATACACCAATCGATTCTACACAAAAAAGTGCTTTGAGAAACCGTCTATAAAAAATACCTATCTTCTTTGACAAAAAAGTTATAGCCATTTAAAGAAATTCCGAATTTTCAGTTTTTTGGGTATAGCGCCTAAACCACATAGAATAATGAATATTTTTTTATGTAGTAATACTCACTCCTTTCTTACAAATAATTCATCTCATTTAACCAAACCTGTATCTCTTATAGATACTGAGATCCCCATGCTGGAAAAGTTATCTGGGACACCCGGTATATTACTGTTTTGTATCTCACAGATACACGCCTACTATTACTACTTACTATACTAGCGCAAAACGTACTCGTTTTTCAAAGTATTGTTGTATAAATTGTAAAAAGTTTTTATGTCTTGAACATTTTTCAGTAATTTGCACAGATTGTATTTCTAAAAAAAATTGTTTGAGTTGAAATTTACCAAAGTATGCATTTTTTCAGTTTTGTTTCAATCATTTCTTTCAATTTATAGAAATACCATTTATTTAATTTATATGTATTTAAGTGTTTTATATACCTGATATTTCATAAAACTAAATGCAAATAAAGTATTTTGAATTATTAGGTGTTTAATATGAAAATATTGAAATGTATCTGTGAGATACATACTTTCTATGCGCGCCTATCGGAGGGTTAATGGTAGTTTATAAAAAATTAAAGCCATATAAGTTTTCAGATTTAATTATTTATTTGTTTTACAATTCACATTAAAAAAATATAAATGTATATTAAAAATAATATTCCCTACTTAACAATGGATTATTTATTGTATAAATGTCCCAAACTATTTTATGATAAATCTATATTTTTTACGTCTCATTGTTGCAATCTAATAATAATATAATATAATAATAATATTTTTTTATAAAATATCCTCAAATATGTATATTGCACATTGTTGAGACCAGTCTAATCTAATATATATTTTTTTTATTCAGCGGTGAATTTACCGGCGGTGAACTTTCCGGCAGTGAATTTCTCAGGTCGTGAATTGTGAACGGTGAACTTACTGGACACCGACAAGTATAATAATCTGCTGAAATATCGCTGTTTGCAATATAAGTTTTTCAATCATCTTTCTACATATATATTTTAATTTCTAGTTTATCAGCCTGAAGATGGTATTATGTAATATTGAAAGCTTGCTTATTGTTGACGCTCAACAAATTAAACTTGTATTCTTATTATAACGTCCCTACTTCACATTATTAAAGAAAAATGTTTTTTTTTTTTTTTTAAGTTAATATATACGATGTATGTACTGTTCATAGAAAATATTATGCACTAACCTAAATACGCTCCCAAATTAAGCGGCTCATGCCGACAAAACTTTTTGAATGTAATAGGCCATATAGGGACAAAATAGCAAGCGCAGACAAGAAACGCATATAGAAGACTTGTAAGTGCTTAAATGTGACCTTATAAAATTAACTTTTCACTTTATACATGGATTTATATCTATATCGTGCTTTGTCTAATAAGGTGGAAGTTAATACACGAAGTTGCTGGAAAATCGCCATATGTCCGAATTTGTCCATAACCCATAACATGTATTTGTTCATTGAAGTATTTATATTTCTCTACAGCTTCTTTTATGAGCCGCATTTACATTTGTAGAGAACCAATTAAAGTAATGCTTATGCATGAGGAATAAAACCCTAATCAAATGACTTTCGTATAAAAATATTTAAATATACGGCGTTATATAGTCGAAGAATTATATAACTTTATAAATTAATTGGAACTCAACATGTATGCATACATTTTTTCATTTTCAAAGTATACGTTATTATATTATATTTTATTTTTTCTCTTTGAAAGTTTTTCTTTATGTAGTATATCTTTAGATGTTTAAAATATGTTTTATTTGTTTTAATAAATTTCAATAAAATAAATAGATATTGTTAGTATAGAGCAGGGATTCCTAACGGAGTTCAAATGGACCCCTTGGGCGTCTATGGAAGTTTATAAAGAATCTATTGTCGGGTCGATGCAATTTTTTTCTGTTTAAAAATTTGTCTTTTTTTATATTTATAATTGAATTGCAATGACTCCATTTTTGCTTGTCATATTCTATATTCATATTCTATATTCATGTATAGCATATATAATTGCAATGAACACTTGCATTTTTTAACAAGGTTGTATGTTTTCTGGAATCAAAAAAATTAAGGGGGTCTATCAAGAAAATTATTCTTGTAATAAGAGTCGATGTAGGAAAAACGTTGGGAACCCCTGGTATAGAGTATAGATAATTATTTAACATCTTTAAATTATGGTTTAAATATGTTTGTTAGCTAATTTAAGTGCCGTAATTAGAAACTTATAGTTCAGTCGTATGAAAATTGAGCTAGAAAAAAGACGAAGTACGATTTTTGAAAAATAATTGGTAGATTTTGATGTACATAGAACATGACGATAACTTTTCTTTTTCTTCCAAGGGACGTTCATAGTTTTCTAGGGGTATACAAAACTGTCTAAAATCAGTTTAAAAAAACCGGAACTGTCCGTTTTAAGATAAAATAGATTATTATTATTCTTAAAGTTGAAAAAACTTCGAATAAAATGGTGTAAAAAAAATTATGTACCATTAATACTTAAAATCACCTAACTACCTACGTAGAGTTTGGAAATCAATTCTAAAATGTGAATTCTGTTCAACCGCTGGTTTTATTATGCCTTTCATTGAATTTCAAAATTAAATTTTAAAGTAAAATAGAGAAAAAAGTGCCCTTAATAATTCTTTGTATCCAAAGTTTAAAAGATACATATAACTTTGATTGCTTATAACTGAAAGTATTTTGAAATATTAAAATTGAATGCAATGCATTATTTGGAGTACTTTTTCTCTATTATAATCTAAAATTTCATTTTGTAATTTCTTTGTAATTTTCTTATTTTTCTGTTGAACTAACTTTAGGGGATGGTACCACAGAGTAAATTGAATGAAACGTAGATAAAATAAATGAGGTAATACCTTAAAGGTGCAAATAAGTCATACAAATAAAAATTAATATAATTTTTTTCAAAATTTAGAATAAACAATTTTAAAACTTTTTTTTTACTATTCCAAGGTTCTCTTTATCTGCAAAAAATATTAACTCTTTGGGTTTTGACACAAAACCACAGCTTTATGACTTTTTATCACAATTTTTAACATAGGTACGATGCATCAAAATTATTAAATAATTATAAATATATTATATATTTATGATTTCTTTTGTAAAGTGTGCGAAAATTTGAAAATGTTCAACAAAAAAAACTTCACAAAAAATAAGGGTTGTGTTTACCCTTTTGCTAGTGGGATGTGACATTTTAAAAAGTTATCTAAGCAAAACATTTTTATGAAAATTATTATTTCAAAATTTTAACAAAAATTAATAGCTATTACATCAAAGTGCAGGTCGGGAAAATAATTTAAAGAAAAATTAATTCTAGGCAAAATACTTGAGGGTCTGTAGCTTCTTTACGAATAATTTTATGTTCATTACTGTCCATACAAGTTTTTTCTTAATCTACTGCCAGTTATGAATCACTGTGTATATACAATAATAATATACCGGGTGGTCTATTGAAATTGAGACAAGCAAAAATCTCGAAAACCAACATTTTCAGGAACATGTTTGGTACAAAAGTTTCAGGGTTAGAACAAGGAAACCCAATGGAGGTAAAATTTTTGATTTTGAGATTTTGAGGTTTTAAGGTCATTCTGGGGTCAACATAATTTTTTTAAACATAAACCTTTTTATTTTTTTTTACAAATTCGTATCTTACAGAAAAAAAGAAACAACTTTTATCAAAATCCTTAATTTTAACCTATCTTTTTTTAGTAAAAATTAATAGTTTCTTTTAAAAAATCCTAAAATTTAAAAACAAAACCTTTTTTTAAATTGTAACTTAAACATGTATAGTTAATAATTTTAATGTAAAAAAAGAAATAGGTTTCCATTAAAAAAAAATGTAGTTGACCTCAAAATGACCTTGAATCTTCCACTCAAAGTCAAAAATTTTACCTACATTGGTTTTCTAACCCAGAAACTTTTGTACCAAACATTTTCCCTGAAAAACCTTAATTTTCGAGATATTTGCTTGTCTTAATTTAGACACCCCGGTATTCTAAAAACGATTATTAAATTCTATACCCGCCTATTGATCTGTCAGACCGACAGATAACATTTTTTTATTTTTTTCAATAACGGAGAATGCTAAGACAATGAGCTTACGGGTAGCTTCATGATTTGTCGCAATCAATTGGTCTGTAAGACCGACGCGGGTACTTATAGGTGTTACACTTTTGAGTATGATCCGAATGCATGGTGAGATATTGGTTGAGAATCGTTTATAATACTTTATTCCTCATGTTGTTATCTTAAGGTTCTTAGAGTTATTTTTAGTTTTAGTTTTAAGAAATAATTTTTTTTTCAAGTTTTCGTACCTATTTAAAAAAAAGTAACTTTTTTTCAGAGGTTGTAATTAAAAACTGTTAATCACTAATTAAATTAAAATATTGTCATTAACTTTGGTTTATTTAATTCAACACATCCTTTAGACGGCTATTACACTATCAAAGAAATGTGATAACATTTCGTTGATCAAAGAAATATGACAGTGTAATATGTCAACTTTTATAATATTCACGTAATATTTACCTTCATAATATTTCTTTTGTCATAGATAATGACAGTTTCTTATATTTAATCAAAGTTTCTTGACGTATAAATCAAAATGGCGACTGAAAAGTGTTCGTGGACGGTTTCGACTACGAAATTACTTATAATTTAATATATGATCAAATCTTTATCAAAGATCTTTGACATATTTATTTGATAGTGTAATAGCTGCCTTACTACTAATAAAAATTAATTTTACTAGGCTGTTATAACAAAAAAAAAAACAGGCTCTAGAACTTTCGGTCTCAGAGACCGTGCGCGTGTATATGTGTTATTCTATTTGACGCGGGTATAGGAAGGTTAAGATTGTATGTAAGTTGTCTGTGCATAATTAAATATTTATTCTGAAAGCAAAATAGAGTTTAGCATAATGCGATATTTTCTAAAAGCATTATTGCCTAAACCTTTCAAGTGATTAATTGCAATAAACCGACTTAAAATTTTGAAAGTTGTGCATTAATAATAGGGTGCGTTGAGTAATTGCATATAAAATTAACTGTATGACGTCACATCTTTGTAAGATGTACAGTTTTGTTTATAAGTTCTTTTAAATAACCAATAATGTATGCTTATATGCCAATAAATTGGAATTCTCGGAAAAAATAATGTTAAGCTGTATTTTTTTTATTTTGTACAGTTTCAAAAAATTTGAAAAATTCAAAGACTAAACATCAATTTAAAAATAGCTTTTTTTCCCAGACGAAAATTTATACTAAATATAAAATTTCATCCTTTTACAATTTTTTGTTTTTGAATACAGTGTCTATATACCGACAGACAGACATTATTTATTATTTCGACCAAAATCTCGAATTCGGAAAAAAAGTCGTTTTACCAATACCTACTCATACATTTCATATAAAATACTGTATAAAGAAGTAAAAATGACTAGTATCGAGGTTAGGTAAATAATAGCACCACAAGGAAATATTTATGCATTGTTATCGTATTGGAAAGAATATAATTTATTAAGCGGGTACGGTGGATACAAAAAGAATTCAAATGATCTTCTTTTGAAAATTAAAAATTTCTTTAAGAAGATGGATGTTAAATGAATTAAAAAGTTGCTTGTATGAAGACAATCGTAGAAATGCAGATGAAAATTATAACAAGTAATCATAGGTGGGCATAGTTAATCCAAAAGTTAACTTCGTTAATCGTTAACTCGTTAAAATTTCGAAAATTTAACGCAAGTTAAAGTTAACCGTTAAAAGTTAACCATCCAAAACGTATAATGCTTTTGGCGCCTTTTCGGATTGGATACATAGGTAAATAAAACAAAAACAAGTAGAATTAATTTAATTATTACAAGCGATAGATACGACCCGCTCTAGTTTCGCATGGGTAGCAGAGCATATACGCACTTAAACTAAACCTTAATGAATTAGATTATACATCTAAATTATATCTTTTTATCTTTAAACCTTCCTCATGCTTACTTTATTTACTATACTATACTAATATGAAATATGGAAGAAAAAGATAAACTTTAAATGAAATCGGTTAAAAATGGCGCAAACACTAAAACGTCAGGTTATAATAACTTGTATTCACTGGCACAGAGCAATTAATCAACAGTGCCGCTTAATTTTTAAGAGTTTCTCGGCTTTGGATTCTTGATCTTTTGAGCAACAGCGCCGCGCCGGTGTGCCCACGTTTATTAATTCAAACAAATAATGACAACATGTCAACAAACAACCAATGTAATAGACTAAAGTTAACGGAAGTTCAATTTAACGGAAGTTAACAAGAGCGTTAACATTTTTTGAGTTAACTTAAAAGTTAATCCGTTAATCATTTTGTTAACTTCGTTAATTAACGATTAACGGATTAACGAGTTAATGCCCACCTATGCTAGTAATAAAATAACAGTTTTGGAAGCACTGCAGTACAAGATAGAGCACAGACTGAGTAAACACTAGTCCAGCAACCCTTTCACAGAGTTCAGGTTTTGTGCGAAAATGGATTACTCTTTAAAAAATTCTTTCACATCACGTTTCTCCGGACCGAATGTATAAATATTTAAATGTGTTTGCGTGTAAGAGCCCTCTCCGCGAAAATTGTATGACGTATATTACCAGTGGCTTTCGTATATCGTCGACAATATCGTAAATTCGGGAAATGAATTTTTTTTTACTTTCTCGTACGTCAATAATGTAAGAAAGTATTGTGATCATGAAAATTATTTAAATAATGTATTTTTAATTATTATAAACACAATAATAGTCGATTGGAGAAATATGCAAATGATTGAGATACCATCAGTTTCAATTTTGTGGAATAAACAAAATGTAACATAAAGATAAGAAAATAGATGATAGGTACATTACGGTAGTTCTACACAAAAATATAAAATACAAACACGGTGTTTTAAAACAATTTGCAGTTAAATATGTATTGATTTTGCAGTCATTTTATACACAGTAGAAACCGGTTATAACGACATCGAAGGGACCGATCATATTGGTCGTAAAAAGCGGATAGTCATAATAACTGGGAAAATGCAATTACATAGAATTCAGTTGGACTTTTATTTTGAGTCGTGAGAACCGATACGTTGTATTAACCGATGTCGTTATAATCGGTTTCTTCTGTATATAAAAAACATCGTGTTAGTGTACAACTGCTTATTAAAACTAATAATCATTTTAAGACTATTTTAAAAGTTCTGTGATTAATAGTTCCTACGTTCTATGTAACGATTTTTTATTTACTCAGTGTTTTGTTAATTTAAAGTTGAATATTTATACAGAATACATAGTATAATATTTAATATAAAATATGTAGACAAAACAAAGGAATAAATATAATTGTAACATTATATTCGTATATACTGATGTAAACATAATATCTCTTTAGTTCAAATGTATTTACAATGACAGTCATTTGGTTTTCAAATGTCAGAAGTTGCAACTTCTAGTAATTAGTATGTTAGAAACCACAATCTAACTACATGATGAAGTGGGGGTGAGCTTAAGGCGGTTCTAAGTTAAAGCAAACTGACATAATGTCATATTTCTGTTAGCAGAGACGTTATATAAACATGTTGTATATATGGTATATACCTTCATAACAATGATGAAGCTATAACATATATTTATGTATCAAAAATTCATATTAAACATGTCCTCCAAATTATCAAATATAATTTTATAAACAAAAAATTTGTGCAGTGAAATATTAAAAACATTTTTTATACATTTTAGCTCTATTGTCTGATAGTTTTTGAAAAGACTTCATTTTTGAAAAAGAACGTAAAATTTATAAAAGTAGATACTTTTCTGCGGGGTGGGAATCATTTTTCAAACTCTAAGTACTCTGAAAGAGCATCTTTATAGGCTAACTTTATATTTTCAATATTCTGTTAAATATACATAACTGTTATTCTTGATGTTTAAAAATAATTAAATTCAGTGGCGGACTATCAGGGGAGGGATAATATAATATACAAGCTTTCTTAACCCAGATAATACCAAAATAAGCAGCCATGTGGTACAATCCTTGAAGTCCGCAGAACCAATTTCTCAGCATAGTATGACTATCAATTCTTAAATGCCGATTATTTATTGTTTTTGTTTCTCTATTATAAAAAACTATGTATAATAAGTTATTTGATGAAACACATTATTTTATGTATACTATACGCATTTAACCCGGTGTTAATCCACAAATATATACTTAACTCTCCTCGTAAAAGACTATACCGGGTGTCCCAGATAACTTTTCCAGCATGGGGATCTCAGTATCTATAAGAGATACAGGTTTGGTTAAATGAGATGAATTATTTGTATGAAAGGGGTGAGTATTATTACACCAAAAAATATTCATAATTCTATGTGGTTTAGGCGGTATACCCAAAAAACTGAAAACTCGGAATTTCTTTAAATGGCTATAACTTTTTTGTTAAAGTTTTTGTTATAGGTACTTTTTGTTTGCGGTTTCTTAAAGCACTTTTTTGTGTAGAATTGATTGGTGTATTTAGATTTTTTATATCACTTTTACTTTCCGAGTTACAAGCCCTAACTTTAGTTTTTCTTATGGGCCACTAAGTTGGCTATGGCATATTTGAACGTGTTTTTTACTCTACTTTACAACGATATGTCACTTGCCATATTTATTATCTAAAAAAAAATTATAATATATTTTTTCAAATAGTTCATTGTTTCAAATATTCATTTGTTATTTTGATTGTTGTTATTGTGATTTTTGTTTACAATTTTTGTTTTTCATGGCTCACTTAAAAGTTTGTAATAAAATACTTCATAAATATCACTGATATTTAGTATTTCGACTTTTTTTCAATAATAAATATGGCAAGTGACATATCGTTGTAAAGTAGAGTAAAAAACACGTTCAAATACGCCATAGCCAACTTAGCGGCCCATAAGAAAAACTGAAGTTAGGGCTTGTATCTCGGAAACTAAAAGTGATATTAAAAATCTAAATACATCAATCAATTCTACACAAAAAAGTGCTTTAAGAAACCGCAAACAAAAAGTACCTATCTACTTTAACAAAAAAGTTATAGCCATTTAAAGAAATTCCGAGTTTTCAGTTTTTTGGGTATACCGCCTAAACCACATAGAATTATGAAATTTTTTGGTGTAATAATACTCACCCCTTTCATACAAATAATTCATCTCATTTAACCAAACCTGTATCTCTTATAGATACTGAGATCCCCATGCTGGAAAAGTTATCTGGGACACCCGGTATACGCTAGTGAAAACCGGAATTAAATCCGTTTAGTAGTTACTGACAATGAGAAAATTGTGCACATGCATTTTTTTTGTTCAAACAAAAAAACAGCTGGACCGAATTTGATGAAATTTCTTTCAGATCATATTAAACGCTTCAATCGGCACCCCAATGAAGTCAATATTATTTTTCATTTGCGAGATTTCGTGTAGACAAAAATAACCACACACATACATACGTATTTATGTACGTACACACATATCTTTAAAAATAGTTTAAACCTACTGTAGAGACGTTGAAACATAAAAATAGCTTGACATTTTTAATTTCAATTTTCGGACACATTACAATAACTTCTCTATATATGCTAGGACAGTGATGGGCAATCTTTTTAGCTCGGCGTGTCAAAATTCTGAAAAAATTTAACTCGGGTGCGGAGTTCAACAGTTCATTGTTTTCTGGTAAAATTTTCAATATAGTTTAGAGACTAAATAGAGATGAAAGTAAGAAACATGTGGTTACAAAATGGATGCACCATAATTATAAATAAAGAAAATAAAGGCGAAATAGTTAAAAACGTGTGTATGTTGCAGCCGGATTGTTAATTTAGCCGTCCAATCTCCGCCTTGGTTAGGACAATCTATTGGGACGAGATGGAATTAACTTAGTATAAAACGGGGATTTAATCTCCGCTGCAACGAACTGTAAAAATTTTAACGTATATTTCATTAGACATAATTATTAAAAAAAAAACAGATCGTTGCAGCGAGGATTAAATCCCTGTTTTTATACTACATATATTAATCCCCTTTCGCCCCAATAGATTGCCCTTACCAAGGCGGAGATTGAATTCTCGATTTTAACTTAATGGAGAGACTAACCTGCTTATTTCACCACAAAAGATTACCTTAATGAAGGACAGTTAACATTTTACAAAACGAAGCAAAAAAGGGCATCAACATTTTACAAAACGGCTTTGTAAAGCGGCAAAATTTACAATCCGGCTGCGACATAAACATATTTAAAAATATTTGATTAATGTTATAATGGTCTTATTCGAGTTAACCGCCACTGATTAAATTTAGAAAGTGGCTATTGGCACTTACAGTATGTGCATGCAATTGGCTATTTACACATATTGTAAATGTACCAAATTAGGTTAGGTTGTTAAGTTAGGGTAGGTTAGCCTACGTTAGGTTTGTGGTATGTCCAAATAGCCAGTTGCATGCACATATACGGCATTTACAAATAGCCAATTGCATTCATATACGGCATGTGCAAATAGCCAATTGCATGCACATACTTGTATGTGCAAATTGCCTGATCCTTAAATTTAAAATTAATTTAATTTATAACATCGTTTTGAAAGTTAATTCATTAGAAAAAGTATTTTCTTAGAACTTAACTTTACTTAATATTATCATTTCTGTACATCAGTTATTTAAAAAAAAACAAGTATCATAATTAACATTTAATCCTGAATGTAGTTATTTGTTTAATACCAACCGATGAACAAACTTAATACGCCATAACTGACAGGTTGAGATTGTCGGGGAATGTACACTAAGTGTTCCATAAATCTGATCCTTACAACTTCTAACTTTAGCTAATAAAGTGTTTCTAAACCGAACATACAATACGAGAGTGTGCATATTTGGGACCCCTGGGAAAAGAGATAACAACAACGCGAAAGCTTTATATGTTCATCTTGAACATTGGTGGCTTTAAAGTAAATATATGGGGATATATATTTGTGTATTTTGATACCAAATGGATGAAAAGAATATCTTTTTTATAAAAAATACAAACGCTTCGGAAAACTGTTTGTTATAATTTTCGACCTATTAAAACAAACTTGATTTTTGTTTTGAGATTCTTCAAGACTACTCCCTTCCCTAAACTCGAATATAGTCCAGTTTTTACATGGAAATTTTTTAAATCATTCAAATAATTACTTTATTAATTAAAGCATTTTAAGGGGGCTGGATCCCAAAAAACCAAAAGTGTGAAAATCGATCCCAAATGTATACAGGATATCCTCAATTCTAAGATTGCATAGCATTTTATAAAAAAAAATCCTTGTCTTATTTTTAAATAATATAATTACCTCACAATTTTTTAGGGAAAAAATATCTAAATTTTAATTTTAATAAAAAAAATGTTTTTATACAATAGACAATTCCCATTTGCCAACCAGCCTCCTTAAGTAAAGTAGATAAAAAAACACCAGTATCCAAAGATCAATTTACTAGATCAATGTTAAAATTGTACTTATTTTTGAGTAAAAATAATAATTAATTTTAGTTTACATCATTACATTTGGAATGAATTGAAACATTGGTATACCAAAAATGACTACTTTGATATATTTATATTAGTGTTACAACGTTAGAGTTTCGAAAGTTTCTGTCGTAAAATTAATTTACTTTTATATAAATACTAAACGCTTTCTCAGAATGACTTGAATTTTATTTATTTTTTCTTCTGTTTTGGCATATATAAATAAATAACCCCAGTTATAACCAAACGAACTTAAAGTCCTTCTCCCGACATGGATTTTTTATATACAGGAAGGGAAAGTGCTCTTGGGTAATCAGGGCAGGTGACTGATCCACGGGAAGTTTTTAAGAATCACTACTTCAATAAGAATTTATTCAATACTGCGGACGGGGTGAGGGTAATATCCACCTACTATCTGGTTTGATAATATGCGGGATTTTTTGTCCCCCCCCCCGGTCGGTATTACATATGAACTGACTGATTACAATTAATTGAATTTTACAATTCTACCTAACAAGTCAAGTATAGAGATCATACTGACACCGACACCTTTCTTTTTTAAAGTTTAATGGTTTCCCCAATAATTCCTAAGTTAAATAGTATTTCTGTCGTAAAGCGATTTCAAGTTTTAATATATAAAACTTGACTATGAATATATATCTGTAGCGAACATTGTGTGATTTATAGTTCGAAATACAATTTTAATCCATTATGTGCATTTTTCAGATTGTATTATATTTTGAATTACCTACTTTGTAAGTATTAATCAATTGATAATTACATTTTTGATTATATTGGTAATTAATTCCTAATGTAAGTGCCAGACGTATTATGAAATATAATGCTTCAGATAATTTTCAAGCTTTTAATATACATAGGTTAACCATGATTGAACTATTTATTAAAACAATTATATTTTGACAAATATGTAGCTATTGATTATTTTTTGTAATCGAAGTAGTATGTGCGCGTTTATAGTTATATACACTCAGCACTCTGCTATACGACCATTCACTGCACGACCGCTCCGTTCCACGATGTGCCGACAGTTCTAACCATCGACCTTCCCCCATCTCCATCATAATACCACCGTGACTGCTATATTTATGCGCGTTTAAATTCGCCAATTAACGTTAAAGTCAGCACGGTGGTGGGTGCCCCTCTAGCCGTCGTGTAATGGAATTTTTGAATTACCGATGCCGTCGTATAGCGGAGTGCTGAGTGTATATATTATTTTTAAGGTCCCGTATACTGAAAAAAAGACAAAAATGATCATTTTGTTGTCCATCTAACTATCCGTCAAACACATTTTTCTCTGAAACGACTATCAAGTTAAAATTAATATTAAATACTAACAATAAGGTAAACGGCCTCATAGTCCGATAAAAAATTCATGTTTCGAGCTCAATGCAATAAATATATACAGGATGACCCATTTTAAGTGCACACCTCTAATAACTTTTTATGGTGAATTGTTATCAAAAAACTTTTCAGATAAAAGTTACACGATTTGGAGGGGGACATAGACGTATGAGGATGAAATTTTTTTAGGTGGTATTTTCAAGGTGATATGAAGGTCAACATCATTTTTTTAAATAGGAACCTATAGTTTTTATCAAGTAATTTTATTTTACGTGAAAAAACTCGTATCTTTCATTTGAAACTTTTTTGAATAAATTAAACCTTTCCAAGATATCTAACAAAATAATTCGAGTTTTTGAACTTTTAATATTTTTTTACTGAGAAACCATCAACTTTAGAGAAAAAGTACAAAATACAAAAAAATATTTATTTTGATCTAATAAGACTTAAAGAATTATTTTTAAAATTTTAAACCTTTCTCAATTTATTTTATTTAAGCAAAAAAAAAAAAATGTTAAAAAAAATTAGAAAAATTCTTTAAGTTTTATTAGACCAAAATAAACATTTTTTGCATTTTATACTTTTTCCCTAAACCTGATGGTTTGTGAGTAAAAAAATATTTAAAGTTCAAAATCTCGAATTATTTTGTTAGATATCTTGGAAAGGTTTAGGTTTTTCAAAAAAAATTTTTAATGAAAGATTCGTGTTTTTTCACGTAAAATAAAATAACTTGATAAAAACTATAGGTTCCTATTTAAAAAAATGATGTTCACCTTCATATCACCCTGAAAACACCCCCTAAAAAAATTTCATCCTCGTACGTCTATGCCCCCCTCTAAACCGTGTAACTTTTATCTGAAAAGTTTTTTGATAACATTTCACTATAAAAAGTTATTAGAGGTATGCACTTAAAATGGGTCACCCTGTATATATGACCTTTCAAAAGTGTAGTTTGATAAGTAGTGACAGACTGACTCACAAAAGAACCTTTTCAAGTGGCATATTCGGATCGAGTTAACCTCTGGGCTGGACAGACAGACAGGCAACAATTAGAGACACTAATGTCCGGTATTATAAAGGACCTAGCAAATTTGCAAGCTTACTAGTACTCTCACATGAGATATAAAACTTATATGACAGTTTTCTTGGAGTTCTGCATTCTAGGGGTCCTGGAATGTAAATATCCTTCTAAATTGATAACTTTTCAACTACAGTCAAAACTTTTCTTATCGCTAATGTAATAAAAATATGTACCTAATGTAATATTTTTTGAAATATGATAATGGCAGGGTTAATTTTTGTTTGTAAAATATGTCTTATATATTTGAATTACTATTGTTTGTATACTACAATTAATTTAAGTTAAAAAAAAATCTTATAAATAATGGGGTGGGTGGGAGGTGATGGTTAATGGTTTCGTTTTTCGAATTCCGACTGTCGCCATTCGAAAGAGCATAAAAAAATCATGAAAATTTTGTATTATAGAAAAATATTCATTAGTTATTTAAATATGTGTTTATTTTGCACATTTTCATCGGGGTGTTTTACCTCCTTAAATCATTTTACTACAGCTAAGATAATTTTTTTTCTTACTTGTCCTGACTTTGTATATACAAAATTTAAAATCGATCCGAATATGCCACTTGAAAAGGTTCCCTTGCCAATGATCATCAAAACCTATAGGGTACTTCGTGTTGACCTAGAATCTTAAAATTTGGCACGAAGGAAGGTATCATAGCACAAGTAAGGAAAAAAAGAAAGAAACCATTAATTTCTAATTCTATGTAGAATTATTACGTGACAATATTAATTTTGCGGTTTCTTTTTACAGCGTCTAACATAGGTAGAACATACAAAAATGCCTTTGAATTTGGGTCCATTGTCTACGTGACTAACTCGTACTTGTCCGTCTTATTTTTATAAATGATAACATTCTGTAAAAATGAACTATATTATTTTGTATATAAAGATATAATATAATAAGATAAACTTATATAGTACTCATTTCCCCCGCGCATTGGCGCCATTGAAATATATATCCATCATAAATATAACTTTGCAGACTGCACGCGCTAATCTTAAGTATAAAATTTACTGGTTTTACTACGTCTAAGGAAATATAATTATGTATGTTTGTGTATTTGATATATTGTTACATGTATATAACATATTTTAGGGCACAGAAATGTTGTTATGTTTTAAGTAAACTTACAATTGAATTATGTCACTGAATTTGTATTTAATGTATTTACAGTTAGAATATATATAGCTTTGTGGTTTTTAGGTTTAAACTTTTCAATAATATTTCATTTTATCTGCTAAATTCACTATATACTTATATGTACTTAGGATATGTATTTTATATAGTTATATCTATGTAAAAAAATGCATCGAAATCGGTTGATGAATTAAAGAGCTACATATAGAATCACAAATAAATATACGTTCGAAACACATAATCCATTTTTTGATCGGAGAATAATAAAATATTATTAGGTCTTTATATTATTTGTTTTCTGAAGTGACAATAAAAGCGGTATTTCAGATTTATTGCAATTACTTTATAAGTTTTACTTACACCAGTAACTGAGTTTTGGAGCAGAGATAGAGCACATATAACTCCATTGTTACAGTTTTTTTATATGAAGTAATATACGGGAACATACTCCCCAACAATGATTAATTAAATTTTTTTAATATTCAATTAATCATTAATAACATTTTACGAACTGAATTGTATAAAACAGAGATTAAAAAATTATTAAATTAATTTTTTTTTTGAGGAACAAACACTTTTCGTTAATAGGGCGAATAACGATTAGTAGTTTTTCTCAAATTTATAATGCCAGCAACTATGTTTTCTTCATTTCTGAATAAGATTATGAGAAATTGGTCAAAACATCAAGAACTATAAAAGTGCGACATGTATTGTATAAATGTATTTTCAATTTCATATCCACAGACAAATCAGTATTATCTCGCATTTTAAGTAGGTTCTATAAAGGCTTGGCATTTTAGAGAAACGGGCCGCGCTGGTGTTTCGACCTTGTAAATCTATTATATGTGATTCAATACAAGTGGCATTTTACCAGCGCCGAAACAACCACGGCGTTTCTTAAAAAACAGCGCGACGCGTTTCTCTAAAATGCCAAGCCTTAACTCATGTCTTAATTAAAAACTAAAATAAATAATTATATTATTAATAATATTAGAATATAGAACAGATCTGCTTCTGCGTCAAGTCTGTGATGTTAAAAAAAGAATTATTAATTGTAAGTCAACACTAATAGTAACTTTGGTAACCTCTAACTGTTATACCCCCGACGAACAGATCCTGAATAACCAGAAAGAGGATTAGGCAGACCAACCCCGCGATGTCGATAACTTCCTAGCGAGCTCAGACTCTTCTCCAAGATGAAGATAGAGGACATCTAACACTATACGAAACTTTTAGTTCACTATACGAAACAAAGTTTGCACTTACCGCAATTCACTCACTGACAACAATTAACAATAAACAAATAGTATTAACTAGACAAACACTAACATTGACCATAGACTACGACGTATAGAGTATTGAAGAACAATGAACTACAGACTGACTGTCAAAACAGTTACTCCCATTTCTTCATCAGGGCTATGAACATTATTGGTTCCTCGCAATATCGAAGTTACGAGAAGCTTTGTGATTTAAAATGAAAACAAGAAATTGCTCTCCGATTTTAAAATTTTAACTTGATCTTTCTGTTTCAGGTCAAGATAAACACTTTCTGTCCTCTGAATACTTGTCATATGCATAACTCATGAACCACTGAAGACGGTCCCATTTCATAATTATTAAAATCGTGTGTAAGGGGGAGGGGGACACCCCAAAATATTTATTTTTTGAAGATATCTCAAGAAAGACGTGAAAATTTTAGAGAACCTTTTTTGTAGAGCATTAAATTTTCTATAGTTTAGGTCAGTTAACGTTTGTTGTAAAATATTTTTTTACAAAGATTTATCTCAATTTACTTTAAAAAATTGTCATTTGTTTTTTTACGACCGCTCTTTATTTTGATATAAATAACGTTCGCATAGCAGAAAATTTTTTTTGATTGAAATTGTCAAAAAATAAAAAATATACGACAAATTAACCAGGTGCATGTTATGAAAAATGTCGAATAAATATTTTTTAATAAAATCATCTGAATAGATACTTTACCGGTTTTTATTTAAAGTAATTAACTACTATTGATGAATTTAGCACGATGAAATACTATACATTTACTTGGCAGATGTTTTTTATTTTCGTTTCGGTTTTCGTTTCGAAAAAATAACGGTTTTCCCAGTTTTTGTGTCAGCTCCGAGTGGTTAATTTAAAAAAAAAATTATTTATATTAAAAATGTATGTTCTACCATAATTTAGAACATTTTATGGTACTTCTATAGTAGCCCGGTGCCACGCTCCGAAATTAATGGTTGCTGCACCGCATGACCGTTTCGGTTTTCGGTTCAGTTTCGGTCCGATACCCTGTTTTATACTATAGCTCAAGTAACTTAACAGAACTTATCATATCTTCAAATGTTTTAGTAATAAAATTATATATCCTTGATCGATTTACAACGGGTTGTATTCGATTATATGCTATCACAATTGATATCGAAGACCTAACCTCTTTTTACCAAATATTTTATTTTTAAATATTATAGTAAAATATAGTAACAAGGTCTAATAAGAACATAAATGTGTCAGCAATTACTTCGAAATTATCCATTCGATTGCATTCAAGAAGAGTCTACATTTTTACAAGAATTAAACGCTATTCTTATTTTTTTGTCGCGTAATATTTCACTAGGGTAATTTAAAGATTCAACATAATTCTTTTTCTACGCAGCTACAAAGTGAGGTAACACTGTCGATGCGTGCAGGCTTTAAAGTACTCGTATTCCTTCGTAACGAGAATTGTTTCTCTTACATTTGATCAATACAGAACTGATGTTACTATATTTCATTCAGTAAAATACAGAATGTTTCAGAAAAAAATACTCCAGCCCATTTATTTTATTTGATACATAAAACTTTTTAAGGTTTGTGTGCTTCTAAAAAGAATTGGTACCTTTTTGTGCTCTTAAGACTTTTTTTTGATAAATATGTACCATTTCTGTTAGACATGTACAGTTACAGTGTACAGTGTATGCTGAATTGACTGCTAACACTGCATAAAATAAAGAGAAAGTGGTGTTTTTTATTCAAATTTGTTCCAGTTTTTTGTTATAAATAGTATTCTAGATTTTATATCTGTTTATTAGTGTTTATGCTAGCTCAGATTTGAAATATATTTAATATTATGTGTAATAAAATATATTTTTCTATTCAAAAATTTAATATTGACATCTTACGTAATGAGTTCATAGAATGTTTTTTAGATTCGTAAATTTAAAAAAAATTAACAAGCTTATTTCAAATGTATTTAAAAAATAACAGTTTTAGAATAGCCCGTCTTCCTTAAATACGATTTCAATTATTTTTAAAGGGAACAATTTAAAATGCCAGACTTAACCAACCAACCAAATTTGATTAAAATCGGTTTAGTGGTTAATGAGTTATGTTTGTGACAAGAATTCGAGGATTATACAGATATAGACAGACACAAACAGGGAACAAAAAAAGTGTTTATCTTCACCTGAAATGGAAAGATTAAGTGAAAATTTTGAAATCAGAGAACAACTTTTTTCTATTTAAAAAAATATCACATAACTTTTATATACTGGCAATGAAGCAAATCTCATAATTTTAAGAATGCAGCTATTTGTACATACCGTATGTGCAATGTGCATGCAATTGGCTATTTGCACATACCGTTTATGTACCTAATTAGGTTAGGTTGTTAAGTTAGGGTAAGTTAGTTTACGTTATGTTAGTGGTATGTGCAAATACCCAATTGCATGCACATACAGTATGTGGAAATAGCCAATTGCATGCACATACGGTATGTGCAAATAGCCCCATCCTAATTTTAAAAATAAGCTATAAAGTTTTATAGCCATTTTGCGAAAGTGAAAACAATTTACGATAAAATTTTCCAGCATCCGTAACATAAATGCGTCCCTGAACTTCAACACAAATTTATACAATTGCACAAGTTTCTAGTTAAAATTCACGAACCAACCTCAAGCAGTAATCGAACACTGTACCTACCGTCAACGCTTTGACATTTTACCTTTAACTCAACACCATTGGTAACCTTCACCGTGTGTCACAGAATCGATTCCAATGCAGAAATCTGAACCCCGTGACTATTACAAATGAGAGAGGCCTGGCTGGCTTAAAATGGTAGTCGAATAAACATGTTTCTGCTTTGACGGGTTGAATGGGGTGGGGCCAGTAGCGCCGGAAACATTTGATATTAGAGCGGACAGTTGGCGGAAGTGGTTACATCTCTCCAAGTGTCATTGTATTATATGTATAGCGGAAGGGTCTTTACAACCCCTAGAGATATTACTCCGTGCCGTATACATTCAAATTATAGTTAAGCACCCATTCGAGAAAATTTAAGTGTGTTATTTATATCACTTGACGTTTCGTTGAAATATTTAAATTATTTTTTTCCTTTTACTGTGTTCGCGGATCTCAATTTGAGATTTTGTACTGGCAAGATGTTTATCTTTTTGTTGGATGTACGCCTTGGATAAATATCTTCATTTATTAAACTTGTTTTGTATGCAGTAATGAAAAAATCTACTTAATTTACGTTACGTATTATACATACAATACTAAATTCTAACTGAATAAAATGTCATTAACACCTGCTGTGTTCACCACAGGACATTCATACGCTTATAAAAAGTATCAAGCTTTCTATTAACTTTTTTGTGGGCCAATCAAGTTAGATTTTTTTATAGATTGTTTTAAGAATGAATGAAACCCACCAAATTTGTTATCTAGAGTGGTCTTTACTACATAATAAAGTGGGTGTGTGTACTTATGTATACGCGTTGGAAGTTATACTTCTTTGGCATGATTAAAAAACAACTTCTGAGGGTAATAGTGACATCTGTAAGTGTGTGTTGATCATTAACATGATAGGGTTCCGTAGTCATTCTCACTGCGATTTATGAAAAAAGAGCTAAATCCATTTTTTTCAAAAACTATTTTTGTTTCAGTGTTGGCTATAATTTTCAGTGAAAGTACTAATTAAAATTATATTCTGAATTTTTTTCAAATTTTTCGAATCGATAGTTTAGAAAATATAGAGGGGAGGGACGCTCTGATAATGACGATGAAGATCAAATACATCATGATTGAAGGGTTAAAATCAAAAGGTCCTGAAACATTTTTGTTGCATTTTAGTAGACCTTTCTAAAGATATCCCAGCTCATTGAAATTTTTTTTAATACACTTTTCATTCTATGAAAGGTGGATCTAAAATATATATTTTTCAAAAATCCTATAATTTATTTTTTTGAGTCATCAATCTACGACCGTATACCAAATTTCATCCGAAATTTCGATGGAACCATGGATTAAAATATTTTGAACTGTAATTTTGTAAATTTTTAATATTTTTCAATAAAAATTGGTATTGAATAAGTTGAATATATACTTAATAGAATTGTTTTAAGAATGAATGAAACCCACCAAATTCGTTATCTAGAGTGGTCTTTACTACATAATAAAGTGGGTGTGTGTACTTATGTACACGCGTTGGAAGTTATACTTCTTTGGCATGATTAAAAAACAACTTCTGAGGGTAATAGTGACATCTGTAAGTGTGTGTTGATCATTAACATGATAGGGTTCCGTAGTCATTCTCACTGCGATGTATGAAAAAAGAGTTAAATCCAATTTTTTCAAAAACTATTTTTGCTACAGTGTTGGCTATAATTTTCAGTGAAAGTACTAATTAAAATTATATTCTGAATTTTTTTCAGATTTTTCGAATCGATAGTTTAGAAAATATAGAGGGGAGGGACGCTCTGATAATGACGATGAAGATCAAATACATCATGATTGAAGGGTTAAAATCAAAAGGTCCTGAAACATTTTTGTTGCATTTTAGTAGACCTTTTTAAAGATATAATATATAATTTTTTTAATACACTTTTCATTCTATGAAAGGGGGATCTAAAATATATATTTTTCAAAAATCCTATAATTTATTTTTTTGAGTCATCAATCTACGACCGTATACCAAATTTCATCCGAAATTTCGATGGAACCATGGATTAAAATATTTTGAACTGTAATTTTGTAAATTTTTAATATTTTTCAATAAAAATTGGTATTGAATAAGTTGAATATATACTTAATAGAATAAAATGTCCCCTACCCGATCCTTAAATATAGTTATTCCTGTGAAAAAATTCACAGACGTTGACAGTATTTTGATCCGTCATAGTGGCTTCCCCCCTTATTATCTCAAGGTGATTGGGTAGTTACGTCAAACCAGTAGGAATAAGTTGTAATTTCATTCAACTATTTAAACACCAAAAGTGAATTAAATACTGAAATTTGAAATTTGTTGATCAACTTGTTTTTAAGATTTTTTAAGTTCAGTTGTAATCTTGTAATACATTTGATACGTTAAAAGGTAATTAATGAAAATAGAATGTTAAAAGACAGAAAAATGATAAAAAGCAATTTACAAAAAAGTAAGATTGATTTGAAAATTAAGTATTTTGTAAAGTATACATTAATGTAATTATTTAAACAAGAATTACACATTTCGACCATACCATTATTAAAAAAAAAACAATATAAGAAACTTGAAAAATATGTGAAATGATAAGTATATAAATATTTCAAACTAATATGAGAAAGACACAGGTCTTAGTTTTGGCAACAGCAAATACTGCATCCTACCCAACCACTTTTCCCCGCAAAAGTAACTCTGTAACCTCATTTTGCGACAAAAACCAACAGAAATGATTTTGTACTAAATTATATTTTTATAAGTAAATTATACCCTTTTGGTACTACACGCTGTTGCAAGTTTTATATTTTTAATACGTAAAATTTTGCAATTTTCATCGATTCGATTGCTTGCTTTTAATTGCTTTTTTGGTATGTTTTATTAAATTATCGAATTGCAAAAACAAATTCGTTATTTAGAGATATTGAAGAATTGTGTAAAGCAAATAAGAATTGTTCATCATTATATTATTTATTTAACATGCGTACAGAAAATAAAAACGAAAATATCGTCCAGTTTTAATTTTATTTGTATCTTTCTCTGCAATAAAATTCACTTTTTTGTAATAGAAATAATAGTTTCACTACAAAATCCCGTAACATTTATACAGAAAGTCTTTAAAGCTTCTGCGGTGACCTCGATATGGATCTTGGCTTCTGGGTGTAAAGGCCTGAAGATGTCCACTTTAAATTGTGACGAAATATTGGCCAATAACACAACTAAATCGACGCGGCTTACACCCAGATGCTAAGATTCACATCTACACAGAAAGGACCTCGCAGAATCCTTATGGAAAAGGGGTTTCGGTCAAACATTGTATTATGATAGTCCTTGATGAGTAGATCAAAAGTGTCATTGGGCACTAAGTCCTAAAAACTCAAACTTTTAAGATATAGTCCTCTGAAGTTGGGATCATGATTGTCTTTAATTTGCAATAAAAAAAATTGTAGAACCTTAATTTTCGCACAACTTTTTGTATGTGTTCCCAAAGACATCTATAATCGATTGCTACCATAAAAAAGTCAACTTTTCAATTCATTGAGAAATGACAACACTTATACGTTTTATTAATTATAAACAAAGCCAACTGGTTTATAATAAAAGTTGATTTATAATAAAAAAAACGTAATAATAGATTTAAGTACTGCCATTGGCTAAAGAATTTAAAAGTTTACTTTTTTATGGTGACAATTAATTATATAAGTCTTTGGGAACACATACAAATAGTTGTACAAAAATTAAGGCTCTACAAATTTTTTTATTGCAAATTAAAGGCGAGCATGATCTCCAACTTTAGAGGGCTATATCTTAAAAGTTTGAGTTTTTATGACTTAGTGCCCATTGACACTTTTAATCTACTCATCAAGGACTATCAGAATCCAAAGTTTCAAAGAGTTTGACCGAAACCCCTTTCCCATAAGGATTCTGCGGGGTCCTTTAATTTACAATTATAACGCATATTTATAAGGTTTCTTAAAATAACGGACATAGTAATTTAAATATAAAAGTATTAGTAGTTATTATCCAATAGTAATTTTTTTAATTTAGTTTTATTTAATATTATTAATAAATATTTTTAATGCAGCTCGAATGGTTAAAGAGAAATTAAGCCATTTACGTGCTATGAAGCATTATGCGTAAAAGAAAAACTCGACTACTTTATAGTATATTAATATATTAATATAAACTTTATAAGTATATTTGACGTCAGATTTGGATTCAGCATAGAAAAATACATCGAATACTTATATTTGTGTAATAAATAAAGGTTATGTACTATTTAAAATAATATTTTTTCGAATTTGAAATTTTTAACACGGGCTGTTCCCTTCCGGGCCGGAAAGCCAATAAATTGACTCACCCCGTGATCGACATTTTATGATCAATCAATGATATAAGATACCTTTTATAATAGTTTTCTGAGGACGAAATGCCCCCTGAATTCCTGGCCCTCTAAAGGTTAATGAAGGTATGTATGCAAAAGAGCTAGGTCTGATCAATTCCGTAGAAATGCCTAATAGTCATTTAGTAATTCTGTGCCATATTAAAATATTAAAGAATCTAATTTCCCTACGAACTATCACAATAATTAATGGATGAAGCTATTTGCACATACAGTATGTGCATGCAATTGGCTATTTGCACATATCGTATATGCATGCAATTGGCTTTTGTTATTTGCAAATGCCGTATGTACATGCAATTGGCTATTTGGTACACTTACCTATCCTAACTTAACAACCTGACCTAATTTGGTATATATTTAGTATGTGCAAATAGCCAATTGCATGCACATACTGTAAGTGCAAATAGCGACTTTCATAATTAATTTAACTTTAACAGGGTACAACAGTCGAAATCGGTTAAAACGACATCAGTACATATCGGTTTTACCGACTCAAAATAAAAGTCCCAACTGAATCCCATATAATTGCCTTTTAACTGGTTTTACGAACTAATATGACTGATTTCCTTGATATCGTTATTACTGATTTCGACTGTACTTCAACCTTCATTTTGATACATCAAATTTTAATTAAAAACGCATCTTTAAACTAATTTATGGACTTATATAGGTACAACATTTAAAAAAATCAATGCTCATACTTATACCTACATTATATTATTCAATATTCTTCCCCTTTTACTCTAATGATGCATGTTTCGCTATACTGAATTTCAAGAATAATCTGTAATGCAAATTTTAGTAATTTTTTTGTCAACAGTACATTGCAGATATAGAGTTTAGATATATGGCACAAATGCAGTAAGCTTTTTCCTACAATTTTAATGTAAAAATGCATTCTACATTCTATGTATACCTATATTTTTATATAATATGAACGATGAAGTTGGCTTTATGGAAAATTTAATAAATGAAAAATGTTACATAGAATACTCTTGTAGTAATGATTTTTATCTATCTGCTTTCGAAATGTTTCTTTTACAATTATTTAAATCAATATACGTAAGCAGTACTTACTAATTATCTAGTTAACTGGGCTAAACAAATAGGCTTGTATTTAAATGCATTTTTTGAAATAATAAAGAATTTTTTTTAATCGTTTTCACTTATAACAAATATACTGCATGAAAAATTAATTATTCAACATTACAAAAATTAATATATTTGTTAAAACAAATTATATCAATAAATACTATGCACTAAAAAAATATGGCGAGGAAACAAAAAAATACTTTACACTTTACCGGAAAATACAACTTTTCCGCAGTTTTTTTTCGATATGGCATAACATTAGAAAAAAATTATAAAAATTATATTTTATGTGTTTTTTAATGATAAATTCGAAAAATATAGTTTCATAATTGCACTTGAGCGGAAATTCACTTACGTGACATTTCTAGTTTTTACTATAAAACTCTCTTTTTATATGTTATGTAAAATTGAAGCAATTAATAAAAGTAATAAAATTAATAATAAACAATATTATTTATAGATAATTACAATTTTTAATGAGAAAACCTTATTTTGATTATGAGGTCAAAGTAATTACAAATTCCTATAAATTTATACCTTTACTACCTAGGTTATGTTATTATGTACATATTATTACCAATTATTAGGGACATAAATAAAGTTTATCAAAATTGATAGGTGTTACTAATTATACTTTCAAACACACATTTGTTGAATTGTTATAATATACGATTATTGGTTGACAATTTTCTGCGGTTACTGTTCATTAAAGAGCTCAAAATATATAAACGAAAATGTATGATTAACTCATTAACGCTGCATTAACAGTGCAGTTTGTCTTATGAATAGGGCTGCACAAATAAGTTGCCAAGGATTAATTGATTTTTAAATTTCTTGTATTGTATAAAATATAAAATACATACAGGGTTTTGAAAAAAGATGAATACACCTGCGTAAGTTGACAGGAAGGAATTATCAGGAAAAATGATCCAGACAAAAATATTAACATTTTTTTCCAGCTATCACATGGCAATGCCAGTTGTGGAGGAGGATCTGCTCTCCGGGGGGAACGTTCCCCCCTTTGTATTTTTCAAATTGGAACCCCCTATTTTTACAACGGATTTCGATTCCCTGGCCCAAAATACCTCGGAAACCATTAAGATAAACTTTTTTTGCTACCCTCCTCCACTCCCACTTTTTGTTAGTACACCATGTAATTTTCTCGCAAATATCAATTTTTCTCCCAAAAACTTCCGAGAATCATCAGTAATGTTTTTTTTTTATCTCGACGTAGTGGGAAGTTGCCCCAACCCGGTAGAAAATGATAGAGCAACAAATTCTAATGTCTGGAAAATTCTTCCCCTCACACAGAGACCGTGGGGGCAACTTTCTACTACGTCGAGATGAAAAAAAAACCATCACTGAAGACTTTTTCGTCATGTGATAGCTGGGAAAAAATGCTAACATTTTTGTCTGGATCATTTTTCCTGTTAATTCCTTCCTTTCGACGCAGGTGTATCCATCTTTTTCAACACCCTGTATAAACAGGCTGATCAACAACGAATGTAAAAATTTGACAGTCGAAGATGTTAATTTAACTACTACGCACCTTCCCCCCTCCCCAAAAAAAGTTACTAGTTTTTATTTAGTGTTTGGAAAACCCTGTGAAAAATTATGAAAATTGATAATCAGTTTAATATAAATGAGTGTTCTTAATAACCACACATTCTTTGAATGTGTCAGGTGGCTCGAAAAGAGGAGTACCTAGACTCGAAATCCAGGTGGGTAGGATTTTTTCCGACAACATCATAATAATAATACTCTTCAGCGAAGATCGCTGGAAAAACGTCACTGTTAACGTCGAGGAGGTGCCCCTGGAAAAGAAAGGCGAGTAGAATTAACCCCCCAAGAAAAACAATGAAATATAATCGGAGCTCTTAGGAACCTAACATAGGCACCTTCCGAATAAAGCGGTCTCAAGGAGGGTGAATACCTAATGCGGGAAGTTTTTTTAGTCTGTTAGAGTCCGACAGACCAGTTGATGCTTCGCCGGCCCCCCTGACGGTGGATGACGCATTTTTCTACCCAGAAAAAAAGCTTAGTAATAATTATAATTAAATAACTATTGTTTTTTGTATGCTTAAAATAGTATGAAGGTTTTAAAATAATAAAGATAAACATTAAAAAATATAATTACAAAAAAATACACCTAATTATCCATTTAGAAAATATTTAAAAATGGATAGAATAAGTTTTTTTTTATTTTCTGAAATATATTCGTTCTTTTTCATAAATTTTACCATTTGAATAATAAAAGAAAATTTGCTAAACAGAAATTTTCACAAGCACAAAACTTTTTGTCACTTCAAGAAACTGTTTCTTTTACTGTATTGCCTTTCTAACGAACGCATTGTAACAAGAAATAAAAAATTCAATAACAGATTCTCGAAGTTTAAAAAATCTTGTAACAAAACTACATTTGTAAATTATACAAGAAAAACAGACGAAGGATATCATTATTCAATATATTATTATGTAAGTAGTAGTAAGTACCCTTTTTATGTAAATAGTTTAACTTACAATTTTTTTAGATAGTTATTATTATCTATTACCAATTGTATTTTTATGTTTCAATTTTAAATAATTGTATGTACAGTAATGTCAGTAAGAGATGTAAAATATGTAGGTATATTTTAATTATGGTTCGAAATGATTAAAATTAAAAGGTAACTTTATAAGTATGTCTGTTTGTAACCTTTCCACGGCTAAAACTTTATGAAATTTGGCAGGGAGATGATTGTATCTTTAGGAAGGTCATTGGTTAGGTACTTTGTATTCCGAAAATTGATTAGATAAAAAAATACAAATTGTACGCGAACAAAGACACGAGAACAGTTAGTATTTTTTATAATTTTATTGTATACGATAATAGTGAACAAATCGGAATTCCTATCAACCCAGATGTGTGAATGTATAAAAAAGTTTAATTTTTTATTAGTATTATTCAATAAAAATATTAATTGACAATACATGGCCCAGTCAATAGACTCATGGTCAAACTAAGAAAAAATTCCGACCAAGCTGGATTTTGGTGGAGACGTTTATTTTGATTTTCTATGCATACCCTAAAAAGTACCCTTAATTTGGATGACGGGTTTTTGTTTTTTAGGAGAAAAGGGGGCAAATTCTATTTTTTTGCAAATATCTCAAAAATGATCAATTTTTCGAGGAAAATTGTTATGAAGAAAATTGTAGCTTATAAAATTCTACACAGAATAGGAAAAAAGTATAATCAATACTTTTTAAGTAAACTGTTAACCCAGTTAAGGGTGCAGTGAAGAGTGCCAAAACCTGAACATTTAGGGGCAAGCAATTTTATAGATTTTGGGGCGTATAATTCGAAAAAATAACCCGGACTAGAGAAAAGTAGTGCAAAACCCTTAAAAAAGTATATATAAAAATATACTGTATATGTACAAAATTAGGTTGTTAGGGTAGGTTAATGTACGTTAGGTTAGCAAATAGCCCCATCCTAATTATTAATAGTAATTTTAAATTAATTAGTAATCTTTCTATGTAAGCTAAGACTCTGGACGAGACTTCTAGGTAAATTTATTATCGTCTCGGTCTCGTTTCGTTAAAATTTAAAGCATTCTCGTATCAGCGTGTACTGATTAATTTTGCTGTATCAACTCAAAGCAAGTATAAGATCAAAAAGATCTACGTTGTAAAAGTAAAATAATGTCTTATAAAATTATGAAGAACATACCGCATTAACTTCTTCATCCTGTATAAATAAATTATATTAAGTCTATAATTTAACATAATGGCGATATTAATTCCTTTTGTACTTTCATTATCTTTGAATTATACAAAAACAAATTTATTACGCATATACTGCTACAAGCGTTAGTAACATCTGCATTGGAAGAATTGCCAGTGTAACATTAATTCTCTTAAATGAGGTGTTTACCATTCCAGTAAATGAAAAATTAAATGACAACTTGCTATTCATTATTATAATTTCATTTTGCTCTGAATTTGCACTTTTTGATAATATCTTCCCTACAATGTTCTTTGTTTCATATAAACGTAGTAAATTAAATTTTCTCTAATTTAATTATATTTTTCTTTTGAATTTTTTTTAGTAAGATGTTTTCGCTTCGGTTATAATAACGAATATTTCGGAAAAACAATATTATGTTTTACTGACGTTTATCATATTATTTGATTTATAATTAAATTTTTCAGTTTTATACAAAAGTAACATAATTTTTTGTATAGGTATATTTGAAATATATAGTAACTTTTTGACTCGGCGCCTGTTTAATTTCATAAATATTGTTTTTTTTTTGTTTAGTTTTAAACAGTTAAATCTATTGAAATTTTCAAGTTATTGTATTTTTACAGATTCTAACGTAATGAACATTTAAATTAGATGCGAAAAAATATGTATCCTTTAAAATTGAAGAATCAGTGCAATAGTAGCGCAAATTAAACGGACACCGAGACAAAAAGTGAATAATCTCACTTCGCACATAAATACAGGTCAGATTGTAACGAGGTAACGACCGTATCTCGACCAATTTTGTTGCATTGGAATAAAAAAAAAAAAAAACATATTAAAAGTCTAAAATATCGAAAAAAATTAATAATATAATAATAAAAATATATTTTTTAAAATCGTTAACCGTTTTGATGTTTTTCACGAAAAAATACTCTTTGTTCGACTACCAGTGTACACTCATCGGTAGGTAAGAAACTATTTTTTTTATAATTTTGATAACCACAACAAGGCGGCTTATTATGCATTTTTTTTAACAATTAAAAATGTATTTACTATTAATAGCAAAGCAAATATTTTAATTTTAATTCATCAGAAATAACAGTGTTATGTAGTTGAATTAATTTATTTATATAAAACTATTTAAGCAAAATGTAAAAATAACATATTTTTGTATATTTAACATGTTCGCATGCGATTAAACAAAAATTTCCTGCAGCATTTAAAAAAAAAACAGTGCACAAAAAGTGGAAAAAATATGGGAATAATTCATTCAACTTTATTTTAATAATATTGAAATTAAATTATTTATTTAAATAATAATTTGCACTAATTCATTTAAAATAATTCAGTTGTAAAACAATATGCAGGTATTTACATCTCACCATGGTATATTGGTATAAATAAAAGTTATAAAAAAAACAATATAGCGTCTCATGTCTGCCATTAAAAATTTTGAAAAAAAATGTGTAGCCTATCATACGCCGACAATCAAAACGATTAAAATGATAGTTCATTGAAATTGGTCAAAAGTAGTTGATACTTCGAGGGCACAGATCAACTTATACAAGTACTGGAACCAGTGTTGAACAATTTTAAATAAAATGTACTGAAATAGAAACATTTGTTGGTATTTGATTTATTGTCATTACTAGATATTAATCTAAAGACATTTAACTGTCTTACAGTGTAATTTGATGATAATTTATCATTTTATTAAAAAACTGTGGGCAAATAATTATCGCGGTCTGGCACACTATTAAGAAAAGTTTGTATTTTCTTATATAAATGGTTTGTATTGTTTTAAATTGTACGACTCTTTATTTTATAACGTTTGTATAGTAGTACTTATAATTTTGTCATCATTAGCAAGTGTGAATTAATTTCTGGTTTTACGTTGTTCGAGAAAAAAACATATAAAATAAAAGATTTTAAATTAAAAAACAAACTATATTTGCGAATTTTGATGTTTAAATTGATTTAATAAAGAGATAGTTATTTTATTAGTAATATGAGTTCATGAGAATTACAAAAAAGAAGCCCATCAATCCCAAAAATCAATATACTTTGCTCTTAAAGCATTCAAGATTGGTGCCAGTAACTTAATAAATATACTGCCAAAGTATCAGGTAAAAAGATATCATATTTCGTTTAATTTTAATCAATAGTTATATTACAAAAAGTATGTTACATTAACTAATTTTCT
The DNA here is from genome assembly GCA_949319165.1 of Sialis lutaria. Classification (NCBI taxonomy): domain Eukaryota; kingdom Metazoa; phylum Arthropoda; class Insecta; order Megaloptera; family Sialidae; genus Sialis; species Sialis lutaria. The sequence continues at coordinate 24,816,610 of OX439235.1, read as the reverse complement.
CCCACGTCTATAAAATCATTTATCCCTTCTCACCCCATGATGAAAAAATATTGCGACAACACTAGGTTCTATATACAAAACACAATTTTCGACAAAGAAGAAATCTTGGTATTTTATTATATAAATTACGATTTTACAACAAATATTTATTTACTTATGCTACTTTTCTAAACCATGTTTCAGAGAGTCTGTTTTAGACTGTGTTTAAAAGCAATTCCCTAAGTGAAAATTGAATGTATTTTTATTAATAATATTCCATTTCTTAACTCTTTTATAATGTCATCTACAGTATAAAAATAACAATGACGTACTAATGTAACGAGAATCTTTTCATACCAAATCCCAGCATATATATTTTGTTTTTGTAGCTAAATATAACGATACATTAAAATACAAAATAATTCAAATACAGTATCATATATACAATATTATAACTCAAACGTATTTGCCAAGTTCTTTTGTAATTTTGATTTGTTAGTTTATGGTTCTATTGTCAGAGAATGGTAAAATTAGTTCCAGTATATTAAGCTTCTTGCTTGTGGTGAGATTTGGTTTTTATCTCCACTTCTACAGCCCTCCAGTAACAGCTAATCCGCCCCAGGAAATTGCTTCAATAAATTACAAACTTACTCTTAAACCGAAAAAAATAACTCGGCGTCTGGCCTGAAAACAAGATAATATTTAGAGCCGTTATAAAATCGCAAGAATTTTTAGGTAATATAATTCGGAATTGCATGCAAATTTAATAAAGGTAATGTCTTATCTTGCTATTTTTGCTTTTTTGCTTCAATCTATGTTGTTTTTGTGTATTTTATCATAATAAATTAAACAATTGTTACATACCGAATGTTTTTAAATATAAGTATCTCTGTAAGTTATTGTCATTACTAATCTTTGTTTTCAAAGTCAATTAAAGATTTACCTTTGAATGGTATTTTTTATTAAAATGTATATAGTTGGGTGTGTGTATTTGTAATACAGTCCATATCCAACATCATTAAAATGTGTGTTTTTAATATTTAACATATTCATCTTACATGAAATATATTTTATATATGAAGTATATGGAATTGTAGTTGGCCAGTTTTTTTCTATTTCGAGATATTGATGGAAATATCAATTTTTACCATCTCTAAATTCATTGTCTCTATTTTCACCATTTTCTATGTTCGGTCTGTAGACGCTGTAATTAATAAACAACATTATAAAGAAGGGTTAAATTTTAACGGATGTGTATTAAAAACATATTTTAAGGCAAATATTGTATAGAACGTTAAATTTACTATAGTTTATCTCATTCATTTTTTTCTACGTAACAATTAACCAATACAAATGTTTTAATTATATTTGACACGGATCATAATAGAAAGAAATATTTATATTAAAAGATGTAGGGAACGTTATTTTCTATGATTTTCCTTCCATTATTTGAAATCTTTTATCAGTTAGCCAGAAATATTTTTTTTACATAAATAGATACACTTAAACTAAATAGATACATCTATCAACATGGTTTATTTTCAGTATTGAGAACTGAAGGATCAGAAGTAAGAAGAAATATCCTTCCAGAAAAATGAATTGAATATATTATACGTAATAGTTTTGTAAATACGTTTCAGGTATGTACGTAAAAATGATGTAAAATAAATATAATTAAGGTTATGTCTACATTTTTGTATTTAATATTTATGTTTAAAATCAGAGTACATTTTAATTGTAAACATCACGTTCAAAAAATACGTTATGTTTTTATATTCAGCTACATTTTTTTGTATGTGGGTACCTATTATCGTCGATAGAAAAATATGTTTTTAAATTAAAAGTTTCGTGAAAAATTTAAAAATTATGAACAGCTATTGAAAAATTATGTTAAAATAATTAATTAAATTAAAATATTTTAAAATTACCGGTAATTTTTAAATTAATCGGAATTTAGGAATTTTTTTAATTGTCAGTAATTTAATTAAAATAACACTCAATTGTTTTATTTATAATAAATATTATTTTTCACTTATCACTCTACACAATTTAGAAGTACTTATAACTCAAAATATTGATTTTGCATCATAAAAAAGTTATATATTTATTTATGAAAATACAGACTAATTGTAAGTATTTTACAATATGTACAAAAATAATACTATCATATTAGTATTATTTTCATTTCATGCTCGATATTATGGTAAAATTGTTAAACCATTAGACTACTAAATAATTAAGAGTTCTCAATTGCCCCTTTTTAGTCGAGATTAAAATATGATTTTTCAATTAGTCAATATCGAAAACTCTCTAATTGAAAGCACTTCATCATTTTGTATTACTGTGCACAAAGCATCATTGTGTTCTGTAGACCCACCCTTGGAAAATTGTGCTAATAAATTACAATCGCGGCCATTAAATGAAACTAGTAATCATCTGCGAGTAATGCGACAGTAGAGACTCTATACCGGAAGTTAGAAAAATGAAAACTTTACTTAAAAATTAATTACGTTTACATTTTTAGTATTCGTTGTAAAATATGAAATATTTTTTATAAAAATTTATATAATATTAAAAGATTTTTTTATAGTGTCCAAACAATTATTTATTTTATTCAACTTTATTGATTTTTACCACAAATCAAAAACCAAACGTAAGAACACACAAAATAGGAGTGCAGGATAGGTAAGTGTTGAATTAGCAGTTATCATGTTATGGCCTTATACTATCGATAACATCATCCTAAAAACTAGCTGTCGGATCCAATTTTACCCGGGGATATAAAATTAAACTATATAACGTATAATGCCGTGGGGTGCGATCTTTTAGGTCCACACAATCAACCTCCCAACATGGTATGACTAACAATACTTGAATACTGATTATTTATTGTTTCCATAATTAATATTACTATGTTATAGTTTGTAAATATTTTTTTTAATATGTATATGAAAAATTTTAATGGAATTTGTCAGAAATAAAACTCACCTTTGTATTATGAATACTAGTTTTCTAATATCCTAATAATGTCAATAATACAATGCATATTTTTAGTAAAACATCTGACAATTTGAATAATATTTGAATTTTGAATTGTGTTGTTTCCAAGGCAACATGAATTATTAGATGTATTTATTAGTATGGAATTCAAATTTTGATGGTGGTTTTCATCCCTTTAATGGCTGTTTGGACCCATATAAAAAATAAATACTGAAATACACGTTTCATTATTTGTATTGTATAGTATTTATTCTAAGTTCCGACTAAATTCGACCAAGAAAAAAAATAAAAATGAAAAAAACACCCTTTTTACCCTTGTAGGGGTTGAATTTCGAAAAATCCTTTCTTTCAGATCATATTCACGTCAAGACGCTTCGATTAGCTGTCCAACGAAGTCAATAGCATTTTTTGTTCGCGAGAATTCGTCCCGGAAAAAATGACACGTACGTACATACACACACACACACACACAGACATTTTTCTGAAAATGGTGTCAATATACTCTAATGCCCTTGAAACATGAAAATATGTTAAAATTTTTGATTTCGATTTTCGGACCAATTACAATAACTCCCTATTGGGAAGTTAATAAAAAAAAACTTTAAGAGCAATTGTTACATTTGAATTTATTATTAATGTATTGCTCATGTTTAATTAATTTTAAGTATTATCTTCTACTGGGAAATGGAACAATTGGTGTTTCATGTACATATTTATCTATTAGTTATTAATACGGTATTATGCATACATATAATAAAAGTATTTGTCCATTGTTTATAGGTACTACTGCGTAGCTGCTCCAGCAACATTTAATTGTAGACAATAACAAATAACAATGACTAAACAAAAAACTTTAAATATCGTTCATTGTTTCATGAGAAAAAACAAATGAAAAACAAACTCATTACAAATTTTTAAACAATTTAAAAAAGAGAAAATAACTGTATATATACATACGTATAGGTATAGGAAATACCCTATATGTAAACAACTTTTGACAACATATCAATTATCTTCCACATACAAATAACAGAATTAACTTTTTTGTTGTTTATTTTTCACACACTTTGCAATTTAAATTAACTCAAAATCATACTCTCTGGGTTTATTTCAACTTTAAAACCTTAAATTACTTTTCCACATATTACACCGTTGATAAAAAAATGAGATTCCAACATAAAAGTGTATACAGGATTACATGGTTTGACAAACTTTGCAATTTATCCTCTTGTAATGTCATTTCCAAATTTTTAAGCCTGACAGCAGCTGTATCCGCCAAAGAGGATCAAACAAGAATTAAAATATATTTAGTCATACGAAAACTTTTCACAGATGTTATTTTGAGTGCAATTTGATGTAAATACTGTTTGATTTTTAAAATTTCTTATCAATCTATTAACATTTGATTTAATGTTTTATATTATTACTAGGTATCTTACATATTTGCAAGTTTTACAAATATTTAAAAAAAAATCAAAAATTTATTTTGGTCTAATTAAATTTGGAGAATTATTTAGAAATTTTTATCTAAGCAAAAACAAACGAAAAATACGAAATGTTAAAACAATCTAGAATAATTCACCAAGTTTTATTAGACCAAAATAAACCGTTTTTGTAATTTGTACTTTTTCTCTAAAATTGATGATTTCAGAGTAAAAAAAATCTCGAAAGTAAAGAAACCGATTATAACGACATCGAAGGGGACCGGTCATATTGATCGTAAAAAGCGGATAGTCGTAATAATGCAATTATATGGGAATCAGTTGGACTTTTATTTTGAGTCGTTATAACCGATACGTCGTATTAACCGATTTCGTTATAACCGGTTTCTACTGTGTTTATAATATTTTGTTAGATATCTTTTAAAATTTTGATTGTTAAAAAAAATTTTCAATGAAAGATTCGTGTTTTTCACGTAGGATAAGATTACTAAATAAATAACAAAAAACCAAACGTTTCTTTAAATATGCAATGGTTCTGATAAAAATCTATATATAACACTTTAAATGTCCCACCTTGTATATAGTCGACTTAATTAATAATTAATAAATAATGCATATTTTCTATAATTCAATTTTATTATAGGTACTCCGAAAGGTCTGATTCATACAAAATTAATTAAAGAAATAATATTAAATCATACTTGGTTAGAGTAAAATTCAGATTTATAACTGATATACTCGTCTCGTGAAATTTTAAACTGGGCTCGTCTCGTGCGAATTCTATTTTTTTATAAAAAAAAACTGAATTCTTATACATTGTTACATTTATACATAATACATGAAATGTACGTACTGTATAATAAAGTTGGTATAATAATCATTAAAAAATTCGAACACGAGATTCCAACGGAAATAGAGGGTCTCTGAATCGAATACGACCATTATCTCGATATCGTCTGCGTTCAGCCAAAACGTTGAAACATGAAAACATGCAATTTTAAATTTTAAGTTCTCATAAATACGTAATAGACGTGCATTTCATATTTTGTAAGAACATAAATAAGCTGGGAATGGATGAATTGTCTTGTTAATTTTAGAATTTTATGCGTAATAGAAAAAAAAAGAATATTATATCTATGGTAGATGTTATTTTGTTTTAGATATGAGAAACTTTGCGATCATTTTTAAATGATCACAAAAATTTTCACTAGATTTTTCCCAGGTCAACAAAAAATTTTTTTCGTGTCTATCTGTCTGTGCATTACATATCAACAACCAAACCAATATTATTGAAACTTGGCTTATTGGTTCGGCCTAGCTAAAGGATAGCCTCATTAAAACTGTGTGTCAGTGAGAAACATTCCAATTAGTTATTTTTTGAAGATATCTCAAAAACGACACATGAAACATGAAAATTGTATAGAATATTTTTTGTAGAACATTCAATTTTCTATAAAATAGGCTACTAATGTCCGGTATCATAAAGGGGCTAGAAAATTTGCAAGCTAGCAAGCACTCACAAATGAGGTATTAATTTTGTGATTGTATTCATGGATTTGCTATGGAATTTTTAACACAGTTGGCGACCGTATAAAATAATTTTCATAATTTCATAATATCACGACTGTTTTAATACCGTATTAACGCGTGCGCGAAAGTTGTCAAAGAGAACTGTCATATAAGTTTGATATCTCATTTGAGAGTGCTTGCTAGCTTGCAAATTTACTGACCCCTTTATGATATCGGACATAAATTTTTTATAGTAAAATATTCCCTTATGAAGATATTTGTATCTATCCTCTTTTGAATAATTTAGCATCAGAAAGAACTGCATATTTTTATGTTTATAGAAATAAATAATAGAAATGAAAACAAAACAGAGAAAGTTAATGTTTAAAATCCACAGAAAATAACAATTGAAATTTTGTTTTCAGAAATCATTGGGCTGCGCGGAATGCGGATGCGCGCACCTCAGGGAGTTCTTGTTGGAGGTATCGCTGTATTACAATGCGAGTATGACCTTGAGAGCGCAGCACTGTACTCCATCAAGTGGTACCGTGATGACCAAGAGTTCTATCGGTACGTGCCTAAGGAGGACCCACCTCGTAGGACATTTCACGTAGATCCACCACTCGATGTCGATGTAAGTATTAGTGCATTCAGTAAAATATTAAGGATGAGGCTATTTGCACATGCAGTATGTGCAAGCAATTGGCTATTTGCACATACCATATATGCATTTAATTTGCTATTTGCTATTTGCACATGCCGTTTGTGCATGCAATTGGCTATTTATACTTACCACTAACCTAACGTACACTAACTTACCCTAACTTAACAACCTAACTTAATTTGGTACATATTACTATATATACACAGAAAAAAAAACTGTATTGGACCAAGAAAACCTTATTTTGTATGTAATGAAAACAATATTTTCTTAATATAAGAAACATACTCTTAATCCAACTACGTTATTTCTTCGTTCAAGAATACTATAGTAGGTTTAAGAGATTATTGCTTATCTTAAGAAAATATTGTTTTCGTTATATACAAAACAAGGTTTTCTTGGTTTGAGAAATCCTTTCTACCAGTGTACAGTATGTCAAATAGCCAATTGCTTGCACATACTGCATTATCAAATAGCCACTTTCAAATATTAAAGTAGTAAAAAAGAAGCTATATTTCAAAATATCTGTACATTGGCTACTTAAAAAATATATAAAATTAGTTACTTTTTCATTTTAATCCCAAAAAAGCAGTTAACCATTAAAATTACACTGAAATTCCATATGTGTACAAATCTACACATGAGGGTAGACAACGTTAGTTTTTCTGAGTATGAGATGAAGGTTAAATAAAATAAACATAAAATACTGTAATAAGTTTTATAGAAATATATTTGTTTTACAGTTATCGGCATCCGGTGCACACGATGTAAGATTACTTCGCACGACACAAGCGCAGTCTGGCGTGTACAAGTGCGAAGTAACTGCGGACGCGCCACTGTTTCATACAGATATACGTAGCACACATGTAACTATAGCACAGATTGGTTCTGGAAGTGTGATTTTGCGTCCGGCTAATATATTAACAGCGCAGAACGATCCGAGATATCCTGCAGCCGATTGCATTGCGCCACCTGCGCATCCGGCTGTAAATATTACTTGGTATGTCAACGGAAGACAGGTAAGAAATCAACTATTATCGATACATAAAAATTATAAATATGGCTAGTAGACAATGCTTTTAGTAAATATGTACTGTAAAATGTACATAAGTATTGTAGAGATTGGTAAAATAGTTGATTTTTAAATGCAATATTTGGTAAATAGTTCTTGAGAATAATTGTGTAATATTGTTACTAAAGAGTAAAAAAAATTGTGAAACAAATACACCTTGTAGTCTGCTGTCATGCGTCTTAACTAACGCTCGTAAGTTGAAACTTGTGAATCACAAAAAATGTGCTGCGCTGACCTTTACTGCGCTACGTCGCCTACATTTCAATGTGCGCCCGGTCTTTAAGTTCATTGTTTACTATTATACAGTAATATTACTCGCAATTTCTAAATTCTGAAATACATTTGATGCTGAAGTAAAATTGACTAATCTGAATTACAATTGATGCTTTCTAAAATACAATTGGAAAAGATGTAGATTATTTTATTTTTTACAATGTTTCTTCAAACAGTTACAAGAAATCATTTAAATGTGTAAAAAAAGATAGAACACAAAGATATTAATGAAAATGTCTAAATAAAAAATCTTTTCGGTAACATTCGTTAAACATTCTATGATAGAGCACAAATATTTGATAATTTAAATTCAGTAGTCGACAATTAAAATTATAAATTTTTAATTAAAAAAATATTATCTCTAAATAATTTTTACTGTTTAAAATTTAAAAATAGTTATTGATGTGTAAAATGAATTTTTGAAATAGGGTTTAATCAACCCAGCTTAATAAAAATCACAATAAATCCAAATTAAAAATATGTGTCAGGATTTTCAACGAACCTTCCCCTGTCAGTGGTGTGACGACTAGGATTTTTTTAATTTTGAGAAAGGAATAAACTGTCAACCGCGGAATAAAATAACTAATATAAAAAGAGTTCTCAATTCAGCTATGAATATTTTTGACGTATCTTCGGGCATAACTCTGCATGACAAATATGCATCGATTTGGACGATTTGTCTGAAATAGTATAATTCTGGGGTGTTCCCATATAAATTTTATCAGAATCTGACCATGGACTTCGAAGATGTGCTATTGAAAAGGGAAAATAAAAAACTTTTTAAGTAAGGAAAAATAAAATTGATTTTAAAGATTGTTAAATTTAATATCCTTTTAATATGTTTAAACTGTAAGCCACATTTATTAAATAAAAATAATATTGTAAGAAAGAAACATATCTATAAATGGGAAGTATTTTAATTCATTTAGAAGTGCCCACAGCAATATTTCTTTTAACACTATTTTAATTTTACCAAAGCTGTCACTTTGATTTTATTAAAAAAATATACATCAATCTTAAACGTTTATAAAACATATCTGCATATTTTGTACATACTCAGATGCAGACACATTTCGAAGTCAATATATGTCACATTTCAGGATATATTCAAACGGAAATTGAAGGAATATTCCAGACAACATTGCTCGACGAAATGACAAGATGTATGTGCTTCATATCTTACATAACATGCTAATATATTGAATCTACTTACTATTTCAAATTTAAGTAGGTACGTTCAAAGATTTTCAATAATACAAATCAAAGATATACATATTTAAACCTTTGTAGACTCATGTGACATTTCTGTAACAAACCTCAATAATCCCGCTAATATATGTACGTACTAAATATATTTAGTTTATTCAAATATGTGTAACACTACTGAAACATATCACTGAATAACTTATATTAATATCAAGTAAAATTTGCAGATGGCATAACCTATTGACGTATATTATTACGTAACTATTGGCAGTAAGGCAGGACCAGATCGGCTACTAGCCGATTTGGGTAGAAAAAAGAATACGTTGTAAGTTTCCCCATTGTACTGGCGTTTCACAAACAATTTGCGAAAAATGCGGTGTAACATTTTGTTACAACAAACAAAATAATTGTTTCAAATCCTACCATACCACATAAGTGTTTTTTTACGATTAACTCACGCAGTAATGTCACTCCCAAAAAAGTCAAATAAATAGTTAATAATAAATATTTTAAAATTTCTGAAAAATACGTTTTTTTATATGCCTAAACTTGTCTGTATAATTATGTTATAACATAATTTAAATTTTTAAGATCTTGAACTACAAAGAGTAAACTTATGTTTATCCGAATTTTAAATGCAAGAACTTGCATTTGGTTATTTCGAAAACCTTATGGGTCAATATTAAGATTTTACTTTGATCCTATTTTTGGTATTTGTGCAATGGACGTTTCATACTGTAAATCCATGTACTACGATCAGATCCCCTCCGTTCTATATTGTGAGTTTGTTTACCATTCACCTACACCTAATTTTTCACAATTGTACATATACGCGCGGGCGGGTTTTTTTCGAGAAATGGGGATTTTACAGTATGGAAGGTACCGTGCCCAAGCAGGCTTACACCGTGGAACCTCTACTGTATTTGTATATGTGTATCTATTTCGAAGGTTTGTATAAATTTTTTGACCCAGTACAGGCTTTAGGGGAAGGAAAGTTGGACGGTTATGGAGAAAAACTTATCTGTAATTTAGAATCGATAAAGCAATCAATATAATCCCATATGACGGGATTTTGTTATAAGTTAACAAAAAAAAAACAACAGTAGAACAGCATTATTGCCCAACGGTTGGGGCAACCAATCGTCATTGTTTTTTACCACTCCGACTTTTCCCATCACGCGCATAGGATGCATACAAGCATAAAGCATATGCGCGTTTACATGTGCAGAATACATATAAAAATGAGAAACGTGTGCTTTGTAGTTATTATACGCAAATAGGTACAAAATGTCACATATGTATGTCGAGTAGAACGCACAGAAGTGGGCGCGGTGAACATTACTACGTATGACATAATAAAGATGAACGGACAGTAGTGATCCGGACAGTAATGATGTTCTATCTTATTTTTTGTATTGAATAAATTCTAGAGTAATGAAATGTATTTTTAATGATTGACTTAATGAAATGTTCGTCCCTGTTGGAGGGAGGCGAAAAAAATCTTGCTTCAGGCGAACCAGGTTCGCTACGGCCAATAAAACGACTTGATTAAAAAAAATACTAAATAATCAGACTACCTTCATAGGTATTAATGTCTCATTATAAGTGCTTTAAAATTATGTATTATTTCATATTATTATAGTATTATTTATGTATATTATGGAGATATTAGGTAAATGGGATCGTCTTTATTCAGTGATCGTTATCAACTTCAGAAATAGTTTTTTTAATTGAAAGATAAAAATCGGTTAAAAATAATATGCAGAATTATATTTGATATCACCATCCTACGGGTTTCAAAACATGTTTTAATTATATTTAGTTTGTATTCAAATATAAAACAACTGATTTTTTTTATGTTTTTAGTGAGTATTTTTGAAAGGAGCCAGTCGAAAATTTTAAAAATTTCCATTTTTAAGAAGATATACAAAATGCAATGTCCTTATTTTTTTAATCCAAACTAAGGGAATTTTTCGACAAGGAATTGGAAAATTACCTGAAAAGTAGCAGCAGGTTATATCTAATAATGAACTATATATTGAAGATTAAGATTCATAAAAACATTTAAAATATCGGACAGAATTTATGTTACAACCTTAGTATAGTGATGTTTATTGAAAAACGAGTTACTTATTGTTGACAAAGTTTGAACAGTGAATATATTATAATACAAAATAATTTGGGGGTGTCTATATTTTAATATAACTTACTTGAATACACTATTAACAGTACATTTATAGGTTATAAAAAATAATAAAATAAATGTAAATGGCATTTAAACATTAATAAAATCAATAGAAAGTACAGAAAAAATGGAGTAAAAATTTAAATAAATTGACGATTTTAAACTCGGAATATAGAATGCGTACCAATCTGAAATGAGAACTTCAATTTAAATTTTGGATACGATATTTTCATTTAATATTCATTGATCAATGAATATTAATTTGCAATGTTACTCAAAAGTTTTCTTCACTTCTATATTTTTATAGCCAGAATTAAGATAAGTGTTGAAAATATCAACGTTTAAATTTCATTTCGTTTTTTATTTGCAATTTAAAACATCTTGAATTGTTTCTGTATTAAGTGTCAGTGAAAAATCTGATAAAATATTTATATTTGAAAATGAGAATAAATAATGAGAAGAAATTATTAAAGGGAAAAAATGTTTCTTTTATTTAATTACTTTTATTTAATATTTTAATTAATAAATGACCATTGTTGCACTAATAATATATAAAATCCAGTCCACGATCATTTCGAGATATCGACGGTCATGCTACGCTCAAAGAAAAATACATTTGTTATTTTGCAAACATTTGTTCTTAATGGGAAAATAGTTTTTTTTGTTATTTGACATTTGGTTAATTGATTGGATACACCTTCAATAAAATCTTAAACTCTGTTTTTACAATTCAAGAGCGATTTGCATTTTATAACATTGAACGTTTTTTTACAATTTTGAAAGCTTTACGGGAATGTTAATTTTTTCCCAAATTTGTAAATTTTTACAAAACTAACTCACAACCAGCCTTATTTAAAACGCTTTAAAAATATTTATAGCATTTTTTGGTATTGAGATATTTGAGTTCGAATATACAGGTATACCTAAGGTGGCCCTTAATTTATATATTTTCGAATTTATTTAAGGTCACCCCCCAAATTTCTTAAGGGTACGAAAAAAATAATATATACAAAATTTTAAAGTCTTTGGATATTATTAACCCGTGCCACCGAGCGATCGAATATTAACACGTAAAATGCAATTTTCAATTTTTCTTTAAGCAGCTGTGTCTGTGAAAATTGAATGGATTTTGTTGTTCTAAAACGCATTTTAAAGTTAGCAATTTTTGGTTTTTAAACCTTTGATTCGATTTTTTTTATCGCTTCCTACTAGTCCTTGAGAAATTTCAGAAAAAATGAAAGAAGCCTAAAATTTAATAATTGAGGATAATTCAAAATAGGCGTGCCAAACTTCAACAGTAGGTTGAAGGAATTATTTTGAGCAAAAAACTTTATTTAAACATGTGCCCGAACATTTTTCGTAAGAGAGTTATAGCTTCTCGAAGATTTTATCCAAAATTATTTTTTTAGGGGGCTGTAATTCTCTTACGAAAAATTTTCGGAAACATGTTTAAATAAAGTTTTTTGCTCAAAATAATTTTTTCAACCTATTATGTAAGTTTGGTACGCCAATTTTGAATTATTAAATTTTTAGCTTATTTCACTTTTCTGAAATCTCTCAAGGAGTAGTGGGAAGTGATAAAAAATCGAATCAAAGGTTCAAAAACTAGAAATTGTCAGATTTAAAATGCGTTTTAGAACATCACAATCCATTCAATTTTCACAAAGATACAGCTGTTTAAAGAAAAATTGAAAAATCAAATGCATTTCACGTGTTAATATTCGATCGCTCGGTGGCACGGGTTAATAATATCCAATCACTTAAAATTTTGTAAACATTAATTTTTTATGAAATTTGGGAAGGTGACCTCGAAAGAAATTCGAAAATAAGTAAATTAAGGGCCGCCTTAAGTATACACCAAGGGGTGATTCTTTGGTTTATTTGAAGAAGAAAATCATATAAACATGATTTTTTGTAAAGGGGATACATCCCTCGCAAGATTTTACTAAAAATAGGTTTTTATTCGGTATCTGGAGAACTGATTATTGATACAATTATACATTTATTGAAACGTATTTTTTTTATTATATGGTATACACACCGCGTCAAAATAATTTTTAAGTTAACATCCGTTTTCGCTTATCAGATTTCTCTCAAATTAGAACGATTTCTTCCTCTTTTAGATACCATTTATAAAATTTCGATATTCTATGATTTATCGCTTTTGAAATCATCTACAGACAAATATTAATATTCAAAATAGGAGGTGAAAATTGATATTCCTATCAAAATCTTGATACTGCTTCAGAGCGAAATAAAAAATGATTTAATATATTAACGAAAAATGCACAGACAAAATCGTTTAAAATATTTTATATTATATTTATTACCAGTATGTGTTTAGATAAAAATGTCGTTATTTACACTTCGAAGTCATTGCTCTTACTTTTGACATTATCTGCCCGTTTCCTACATTTTAAGTTTTTACTTTTATGTACATTACTGTACATACGTATAATGTAAGTACTTAAGTACTATAAAAAATATAGTTTAGTAAAAGGTAAAATCATGCTGCAAAATCGTTAGACTATTCTCGAAATAAACTTAATAAAACATTACAAAATTAATAACTTACATAACATATAACAATTTATCGTACAAAAATATTTAGTATGTATTATTAGTGTCACAGACTTCACTGGACTTTTTATACGTATTATGGTCGATATATGGAGCACTTTATAATAAAATAATATTATACACGTTAATTGTCCTTGGTTAGGACAATCCATTGGGGTGAAATAGGGAGATTAGGTAGAAAAGGGAATTTAACCTCTAACCGAATGAAGTGTTTTAAATAATTCTGTGGAATAAACATTCCTTTATGTTACTATATATACAGCATTTTCTAATCTATTCTAATACATCAACACTTGACTTTTTATATATTATACTATTTTTTTCGATGAGAGAAATGCGTCATGCACCATCAGGGGGCTAGTCGTAGCACCACCTGGTGTGTCGGACTCTAACCGACTAAAAAAACTCCCCGCAACAGGCATCATTCCACCTCGGGACCGCTGTTCGCATTACTTCGAGGAGGTGCCTCTGTTAAGCCCAAGGAAGGCTCTGCCCTATTTTTCGATTCCTATTTTTAGGGCTTGTTAGGTTTTCCAGTAACACCTCCTCGACGTAAACCGCAACTCTTCTCCAGTGATCCTCGCTCATGAGTATCCTACTCACTATGTTGTCAGGAGTGAGCCTGCCCACCGTGTTTCGAGTCTGCGCCTCTTTTCGCACCACCTGACACATTCAAAGAATGACGTCGTCCAGAGGCGAGTCCCCGTACTGGCAGTCAGGGCTCCCGAATTTCCCCATCTTGTGCAGGTAAGCGCTGAAGCACCCGTGACCGGTGAGGAGCTGGGTGAGATAATAGTTTATCTCACCGTGCGCGCGTCTCGATCAGTCTCGCAGTCCACTTTCCTCTGGCATCTCCTTCCCAGTGCTCTTGCCATCGTCGCATGGTGATTTCCCTGGCCTCCGGGACCGCATATATTATACTATATGATATACTAAAATTCACTTAATACGCATCTGTAATTTTTTTAAATTTATTAAATTATAAACAAGGCTTCTATATAGTATATATAATGTATATAATATAATATAATATTTTCAAAAATTGATTTGTTTTTTATTCTGTTTCTGAGGATATGCTATTTTTATTAAGGGCTCCAAATCGACCTTAATACGTATAAGAATGCCAGTGAAATCTGTGACAGTAATTAAACATAAATTTTTGTACGATACATTGATTTACGATAGATTGTTCTTACGGTAAATTGTTCATACGATAAAAATGTCCTTACGCTAAATTGTTTTACGATGAAATTGTTGTACGATAAACTGTTTACGATAAATTGACCGCAAATCCAATTAAATATAACCCTACACAGTACATCTTAACCAGAATAAAACAATATCACTCGATATGTATTTTGATTTCACAAGAAGTCCTCATCAGGATACTAATGTTCCAAACTAGAACTATTTAGCACCCAATGGGGACTTCTGATATATACATGTATGTATTTAGTTTGTCGGTTAAAAATTGTAAAATGAGTCTCGAAAATCGGAAGTTATTTAAAAAAATCTATGTGTCCCTATTTGTGAATAAAATTAAACATTTAAAAATGTATAGTTTCTTTGATTATCACGAGTGTATAATGTATACACTGTTACCAGAAAAAATTGTTTTTTTTGTATCTACATTCTTTGTGAATATTTTAAAACAGTTATAAAATTATATGTATAATTTTTATAATTTTTTGAATTGTATAAAAATGTAAACAGTTATATTATAAAAATATGGTCAATTTAATTTATTCAAAAATTCAAAACCTGATCGTTCAAATAAAAAAAGAATACCTTTAAATAATAATTAAAAAAAAAAAACAATTATTTTTATTTAAAACAAATAGTCACACAACATAGAAACAACTTTCAACTATAATGTATTTGTAATATGAAAATCAATTTGGATGTTTCATGACTATTCACTGACAATAGTTTATTTTAAACCACTCTACTGGGTATTATACAAGGAAATATTGCCATTGGAATTGTTATAAAATTCATAGACTGTATGATTTATTACTCGAGAATTGTAAATTCTCACACCTTTATAACAACTCATTTCAATTCATAGAATATTGTATTGATTTCCGTCCGCATTACATAAATATAGTTTAAAATACACACACAACATCAGAGGCATATTTAAAACGAAAATAGGGGATATTTATGACCAAACGTTTGAAATACAAAAAAAATATATATATATAAAATTTGATCATCTTTTTCTCAAATACAAGATTATACGACGTACAATCCCATAAAGAAATCCTTATATTGCAGTATTATGTACAAGTGGCGCATTCTTTACTAGCAGACAAACAATGTGGCGTCATTGTGGCATATTGGGATTTATAGTTTTATCTTGGACCCCAAACATCGTAAATGCTAAACGAGGATAGATCTACTATCGTTTTCAATGAACGCGCATCTACGGTTCTTTTCTAACAGAACGGACCGCATAGATGTCCTCCATGTGGAATCAAATCGAACTGTGCTAAATTTATGGCCTCGCATTTCACAGTTCGTAGACAAGACTGTATATCATAGCTTAAAGAAAACTCATTTCGTTATAATTGAATCAACCCGAAAATGTAGATTGTGTTTTTTTATTTATGAGATACGGTATAGGTATGTACGTATGTATATGTTTTTGAATAAAATATTATGTATACATTTGAAAAAAACTTGGTTGCTCCCTTCTAATAATATCTTGTTACTGCTTTTTTATTCACTGTTTTAAATCAATTTCGATTATAGTAAATATTTATATATGTTACCGGCAAAGTATATAATTCAGGCATTCTATATAATTCCTAGGAATTCTATATAATGCCTTACAATTTCAGGCAAAGTATGAAATAATTTTTATTTATTGTTATAATAAATAAAATAAAATATTAGTTCTGACGAATATTAAGTACCTACATGTTTTAAAATTGTTAAAATAAAAAACATACAAAAATATTAGATATTATTTAGTAAATTAATAACATATTAGGCCAGTATAAAGAAAGGTAAATAAAGTAAGATAAATAATAATCAGTATTTTAGTATTTAATTACGTAAAGTAAGCCAATATCAGTACCTGAACCAAAATTCGTTGGTAGTCTATACAAATCCTACGTAATGTTTATAATTAAATTCATTTTAAACATTCATTTTTAGGCATTCTATAGAATACATAGGAATTCTATACAATGCTGGATTTCATACATTGCCGGTAACATATATATTTATGAAATAGTGTATATGTTACCCGGCAATGTATATAATTCCTAGGTATTTTATAGAATGCCTTAAATTATATACATTTCCTAGGCATTGTATAGACTACCTAACTGGTAACCGACAATATATGAAATATTAATAATAAATAAAGTGAAGTATCCAATCTTGGTTCAGGCACAGATGTTGGCTTACTAAATGTAATAAAATACTAAAATACTTCATATTCATATTTTATCATTCTCGATAGTTGAAGGTTTGCAGATTACCGCCAATACTGAATTATTTATCTTAATACACGTCTGGACTAATATGTTATTAAACTGCTAAATAATATCTAATATTTCTATGTTTTTTATTTGAACAATTTTAAATCATCGTACTTAATATCCATCTGAACTAATTATTTATTATAATAAATATCAAACGTTCCAGTATCGTTTATGTAATTTTATTATTTTATCAATTAAGGCCCTTAATATGAATTTTGACTTTTTAAAATTAATCAACTAATATCTATCTGATTTAATAACATCATTTTATCTTTTATTTAATACATATCCTAATATTATCCTAGCATTCTAAAGAATTCCTAGGTATTCAGTAGAAATTATTTCATACTTTGCCTGAAATCATTAGGTATTGTCTAGAATTCCTAGGGAATCTATAGAATGCCTGAATTACATACTTTACTGGTAAATATATACAGGATGGGGCATAAAGATCTCCCACATTTTGACGGGGTATTAAAAATGAACAAATCTATCTAGAAAAAAAGTTTTTAAAATCATTACATAGATTCTAATTTATTGTCTGCCAGATAGTTTGTTCTCATAATACACTTGAACAAATAGCCCCGATGTTCATCAGTTAAACTCATTATGGGTACCGAAAACGGTACATCCTAACCTACCACACCTGTCTACCTTAACTAAAGCCCACACAGTACTCCCTGGAAACGTGGGAGCTCTGTTCCACCCTGTATTATTATTATTAAATTGATTCTAGGTTATAAGTAGCGAATACAATACCGGGATCCCGAAATACCGAAAACCGGGATCCGGGCCATTTTACTCCGGTATTACAATACCGGTATTAGTGCATAAAATACCGGTATTTCGGTATTTATAATTAGTACTAAAATACGAATCTAGGTAATTTGTTCGAATGTAATTTGTTCGAAAGTAATTTGTTCGAAAGTAATTTGTTCGAAAGAAATTTGTTCGAAGGAACTTTGTTCGAAGGAATTTTGTTCGAATGGAAATTTGTTCGAATGGAAATTTGTTCGAATAACATTTGATCGAACGGAAATTTGTTCGAATTTTTAAAATTATTTTAAAAATATGTGACAAAATGTGGACTACAAAAATCTTATATATTTGTCATGTGTAAATTAAAAAATATACGTGTAATTAATTTGTTATTATATTAATTACAAATAATTAGCTCAGGGCCGTATTATTTTTTTTTTACAAATTTTATTATAAAATACAAAAAAAACTTAAAAACTTTAAAATGTGTACTTAGGAATATGTTTTTTTATAACTAAGAATTATATTGTTCTTATCGTAATTGGCCTCAAATTGTTAAGGGTGTTGCTTATAACATATACAGCCCTGAGCTAATTATCTGTAATTAATAACAAATCAATTACACGTATATTTTTTAATTTACACGTGACAAATATATTAGATTTTCGTAGTCTACATTTTGTCACATATTTTTATTTTTTTTTTAAATTCGAACAAATTTCCGTTCGATCAAATGTTATTCGAACAAATTTCCATTCGAACAAAATTCCTTCGAACAAAGTTCCTTCGAACAAATTTCTTTCGAACAAATTACTTTCGAACAAATTACTTTCGAACAAATTACATTCGAACAACTTTCCGGATACGCTAAAATACGTATAATTAACTGTAGGGGAGTTGATTTTTATACTTAAATCTTCTTATTATTATCTAAACTGTTTTTTGATATGTAATTGTAGTGTCAAATTACGATATTTTCCCGATATGTGATAAATTTTCCTAGGAAATATTTTATTTTGAATAAAAAAGTAATAACTCTAATCTTAAAGAGTTAGAAAAAAACTTATATTTCATTTTTTTTTCGTTTTTTTACATTTTTTGATGTTGACATTTTTGTTCCTAGTCAGTTGTTTTAATTTTTGAATACTTATTGTTGACGACATCTAAAACTCGCGGTGTTTCTATCATAACCACTAAAAATTGCCATATTTCTTCAATAAAGTAACTGAAATTATGTATTTCTAAAAAAATACCTCTCTCTAACTTTTTGTAGCTTATGATAATTCGGCGACTGAATTTTTTTTAAATACCGGTATTAATATCGGTAACCCGGTTTTGAACTTAAAAAATACCGAAATGCCGGTATCAGGATTTTGGTCGGGTATTGTATTCACTAGTTATAAGTAGGTCTATCAAGGGAAATGATCGAGGAAATTTTTGAATAATTACCCCAAAATATATTTGCTTGCAACGATATTACCCCTCGAGAATATAAATTTTCATTCAACTTAATTTTTCCATTTTTTTGATAAAGAACCCCACAGAATCCTTATGGGAAAAGGGTTTCGGTCAAACTCTTTGAAACTTTGGATTATGATAGTCCTTGATGAGTAGATCAAAAGTGTCAATGGGCACTAAGTTTTAAAAACTCTAACTTTTAACTGAAGTTGGGGATCATGATTGTCTTTAATTTACAATATTTTTTTTGTAGAACCTTATATTTCGCTCAATTTTTTTTATGTGTTCCCAAAGACATCTATAATCGATTGCTACTATAAAAAAGTCAACTTTTCAATTCATTGAGAAATGACAACACTGAAATCTTATTGTTACGTTTTTTTAATTATAAACAAATCCAATTGTTTTATAATAAAAAATTGGTTTATAATAAAAAAACGTAATAATAAGATTTAAATACTGCCATTGGCTAAAGAATTTAAAAGTTTACTTTTTTATGGTGACAATCGATTATGTGAGTCTTTGGGAACGAAAATTAAGGTTCTACAAATTTTTTTATTGTAAATTAAAGGCGAGTATGATCCCCAACTTTAGAGGGCTATATCTTAAAAGTTTGAGATTTTAAGACTTAGTGTCCATCGACACTTTTAATCTACTCATCAAGGACTATCAGAATCCAAAGTTTTAAAGCGTTTGACCGAAACCTAAGGATTCTGCGGGGTCTTTTAAAGTAGCTACATAATTGCTTATAGGTATATTTGCATTACTTATATTAGCATCATATTTGAAATACAGGTTATTTCAAAAAGAATGAACCGATTTCTTAGGCGGCTATTACACTATCAAAGAATTGTGATAAAATTTCTTTGATCAAAGAAATATGACAGTGTAATACGTCAACTTTTATAATATTTACTTAATATTTACCAACATAATATTTCTTTTATCATAGATAATGATAATTTCTTATATTTAATCAAAATTTTTGACGGATAAATCAAAATGGCGACTGAAAAGTGTTCGTGGATGGTTTCGGCTACGAAATTACTTATAATTTAATATATGATCAAATCTTGGTCATAGATCTTTGACATACATATTTATTTGATAGTTTAATAGCCGCCTTACGCAATATTTTATTTAGAAAACGTAATACAAAACTTCAGACAAGTCACAAGTATTTTACTCATAATCAACTTGTCTTACAAGTGTTCAATGTGGCCACCGCATGCAGCACGGGTAACACCAATCATCTCACAACTTGTTCCTCCAAAACTCGTGATAGTACTGTTAAAACAACCGTCGTTGTTCTTAGGAAGCGGATAAATGTCGAATCGTCTTCGAAAAGTACGCTGTACCGTGACAACCGAATTTGTTTTCGCTAATTCTAGAACGCAGAACACTTTTTGTTGAAGACTAATAATTTCGAGGGTAAACAAACAAGTGAACGTTGCCGATAGAAAACGACGCAACTACAGCGCTCCTGTGACAGCCATTTGAAATTTAGAAAACTTCTCTTTCAAATGGTCACTGACTAATTTCATTACGATGTTTGAGAACTGAAACAATACCTATTGTACGTCATGAAATCGGTTCATTATTTTTGAAATAACCTGTACATTAAATATCGTTTCCGTAAATAAAAAGTCTATTCTCAGAAATTTCATTAGTTTTAATTTTACCGAAGGTCAATTCAATTTCTATTTATTTTTGTTCTAGGTTCTAGAAAATCTGGCAACAATCAACACTGTGATAAAAGAAAACGTGACGAGCGGTTTAAGTCAAACGCACTCAGAACTTCTTGGAGGAGCTTTAGAAGAGGCTTTACCGGGTACAATTAGAGTACGTTGTGAAGCGACACTTCTTGATGTTTACCACGATGTAGCCGAGTTAAATATTGAACCACCGCCTCCACCACTAGCTCCTCCGGCTGGTCCTATCACTGGCCCCACCGCACCATTGGGACTGAGTGATAGTTCACAGTATAGTAAGTAAGAATGTTCGTTCAATCATTTTCCAATGCACTAATGATTAAGCATTTAAGTTTAAAACGTCACAATGCCGCAATAAAACATTAAAATACGATATAAATGACCTCCAGTCAATAGAACGAATTAAAAACACGGAAATGTTTATAATAATTAAATTTATAAGTTTTTGAAGTTTTATGTTGAGCCACTAAATCCGAATCCGGCCTCTGAATTTACCCTAGTGTGGGAAATGTGAAATCCTGGAAGCTTCAGGCTCCGTTAAAGTTATATTTATCCATGGGAAAGTTAATAAAACAATGTGGTTTCTACATATTTCGAGTTGCTAAGTTTGAATCCGATATTAAAATTTTTCTACAGAACCTCAGAATTCCCCTAGCCTAGGAAAAAAGTGTATAACCGAGCAAAACTTGAGGGTTCACAGAGGTTTTTTTTTGCACGAAAAACCTGGTATCTTTCCGTATTTTGAGTTGCTGAATTCATATCTAACATAAGAATTTTCTACCGTACCTCAAAATTCCCCAAGCCTAGGGAAAAAAGTAGAAAACTTATGATTTCACGAAGACTTCATTTTTATACGATAAAGTTGACATCTTTTCGTATTTTGAGTTGCTGAGTTTATATCTGAAATAAAAGTTTTCCTACAGTACCTCAGAATTCCCAAGGCCTCGGGTAAAAAGTGAAAAGACTGAAGGTATTACGAAGGTTTTATATTTGCACGAAAAAGCAGATATCCTTATTAATATAATTTTAAAAATAAAACCTCCAGGAAACCTTCAGTTTTTGTTAGTGTTTCACTTTTTCCCCTAGGCTAGGGAAATTCTGTAAAAAGTACTGAATTTTTTTTAATATCAGATATAAAATCAGCAACAGAAAATACAGAAAGAGACCAGCTTTTTCATGCAAAAATAAAACCTCGGTTAAACCTTAAGGTTTGCTTAGTTATACACTTTGGAATTCTGAGATACTGTAAAAAAATTCTAATGTCGAATTCGAACATAGCGACTCGAAATACTTATAAATCACATTGTTTTATTAACTTTCTATGTATAAATATTACCTACTATAACGGAGCCTAAAACATCCAAGATTTCATACATTTTCCCTAGGCTAGGGGAAAATTGTGGGCTCTAGATGAAATTATTAGGCCGGATTCGGATTCAGCGGCTTTAAATCCATAAGGGTAGCCTAGTTATATGTGAAGTTCAGACCACTTTTTTTATTTTTGTGAGGCTGTGTTATCAATCATTAACTATATATAAACTTAATCTGACATTCACCTAAAGTTATAGAATGAACACCATCTGTAACAGACAGTATAATAGGTGTTATGTGTGGAACTACACCGCAGTAGTCGTGGAGCACCAACTGTGGTGGGTTTTGTCGTCTGTCAATAAGCGCGTGTATTATGTTATAATATTATTGCGGTGACGCACACAATATTCATTCAACTACCCAATTATAATATTAACAATAATATAATATAATAGTGTCACTCATTTTAACCCATTACATCCCAACTTTTTATTTCTTCGATTTTTTTAAATTGATATTTGATAAAGCTAGAAAAATATATCGGTGCTCATTAATTGATAATTAAATTGACGATATTATGTAATATTTAATAGTACTTATAAATATTCCTCCTAAAAATATCAATAAAGTTTATATGCAGCATTATTGATGGGAGGGGAATGAAAAGTGTCACCTGCCCTGATTACCGCAGGGTACATTCCCTTTCTTTATGTCATCCACGTCGGGAGAAGGATGTGTTCGTCTGGTTATAACTGTCTGCATCTAATTATAGGAAAGTCAAAAAGGAGAGAAAAAAAGCATTACCTATTGATATCTTCAATAGTTTTCACTATTTTATGAATTGTATATTTTAGGTTGAAAATAGGTACCTATACTTATTTAAATGTTAACATAAATTTTGTCAAATGTACCAATACATTTTCAATGCGTTTGGTCTGAACTTTTTGTAAAACTGAATAAAAAATTAAAATGTCTAAAAATCTAAAAGAAGCGTTTTTTCAAAAGGTTACATTTTTTACACGAACTATATTATTGTTGACAATTCCAAACGGAGCAGAATTATTTGTGTTAGAAGTAATTTAGTTTGTAAACAAACATTTTTCTTCATTCAACTGATACCTTGTTTTTTATTTATCTCTTTTTCTTGCAGGTTCTGCGATTTCCACATCTTCTACGTCGTTATGTGTTTTCATTCTTATAATTCTTTGTTATTTATATTAGATATATAAAAAAACTTTACCACAAATCTGTGTGCTCAAATGTAAAAATAGGATTGGGCCCGCAAAGAAAATACATGATTAAATAAAAATATTCATTTTTGTTATTATCTAGAATCTAGATTCATAGATCTAGATTCTAGATCTATGAATTTTTAATTTTATTAACCTATGTATATAAACGAAAATTTCAGTCAACAGATATAAGAAAAATACATTTTTATCGGTATGTTTATTGTTATTATTATATTATCAGTACTATATTATAAATATAACACAAAAACATTGGCAGTATATTAGAATGTATTAGTAGTGTGCCGGATAACCGTATCATTCATGAGTGATTCGTTAAAAATAAAAAAATAAATGTTGTTGGTAAATTCAAATTAACTTCAAATTATATGTAAAGTTAAGAAATTACATTAGTTGGCGGTGGTTTTTGTTCAAATGGTAATCATTTAATTTATTCATATTTTGAACACTATCGCTTGAATGTCAAATACGAGAATGAGGTTAGTTATATCTCGGATGTTAGATATGAAATCTTGCTCCTGTCTCGTTCAAATTTAAGGCATTCTCATCTCGAAGTGCTAATTCATCGATCTGGCTTTTTGTTTTCCGACACATAACTAATATACATTTAAGTAAGTATATATTTTTAAATTTTTGTATATTGTAGTTTTTACATGTCCTGGTTCATAATTAACCTCTAAAGTTAAATAATAATATTTGTCTGGATTGTTGAATGCATATATTTTAAGTAATTTTTATTTGAATCTTGAATAAATTAAAGAAAACTTAATATTTATATAATTGTTATGAACAATTTGCAAACAATATCCAGTAAATTTAGAAATAATAACCAGATTATTCTGTATCTGTGATGTAAAGCTAAAAATTGATGTATATACTAGTTAAATGTTAAATAATCAGGTAGAAATATATAATTAATTTATAAAAATCATCGACGTTTTTTTGTGTGATAAAAAAATAAAGTAGGAAGCCTTAAATATAGATTATGTTAAATACTATTATTTTAAATATTAAATCAATTTTCTATTATAGATATATTATTATCGGTTAGTGGAAATCAATTAAAAATTTTAAAAATGGTAATACTAATCAAATAAACACATTATTGTGATTATTTTTAGTAATGATTATTACATTATTTAGTTTAAGAGTGTTTAATTCTATTAATTAAATTCTATATGATATTAAAATGGATTTAATAAAATATTTTATTGTAAATTATATTTAATTTAAAATACTGTCCAAAAACCGTCAAATATTCAAAAGTGAATAGAATGTTATTGAAAAACAAAATATCATTAATTATTTTGTTAAATGTGTTGAAAATTTGAAATCGGATAAAGTTGTTCAGACAAAAGTTTTTTTTTATAGATTAAATAGTATACGGTTCCATTAAAAAAATTAAAGTTGATTTTGACATAGACTTTCCAGGTCAAATTAATTGAAACTTTATTACTGTATAGAAACTCGACTCCTTAGAGATATTTGACCGTTTTAAGATTATTGAGACACATGTTTATAAAAACATAATAAATTGATTACCACTTTCCAATATATAAATATTTAACATGCATTTTGTAATAACTTTGAGCAAATGTATCACAAAAACTTCCAAAAAGTTAAATAATTTAAAAAAATAATTGCTAGAAGCTCACTAACCTGGCGTTAGCTTAAATGTACATAAAATACATAAATGTAAGTACCTACAAGGTAACAATATTGTTTCATTATAATCTACAGTCTGTCACATAAGAGTGCAGCGGCGATTACTCGTAGGAGATAAATCGTAAGCATGTATCTTTTTTTTCAACATAATGGGCACCTTTGCAGTTTTCGCAATCCCATCAATAATACCCGATCTACACGAATCTAGTTTTTTAAAGATAGGATAGCAGGCTAGTAACTCGAGCACCGTGTGAACTAAACTAGCTTACTATCCTAGCAAGCTAGTAACTCTAGTCCCGTGTAAACTAAACTAGCTTTGTTTTTAAGCTAGCAAGCTAGTGAAGAAGCTAGTGAGCTAGCATCTCAAGCCAGGATAGTTTAACAGAACGGGATTCTATTTTTTAAGCTAATAGCGCCCCCCCATCACCGAATTTACTATCCTGGCTTTGTGTGGACTGCGAAGAGTCTTATTGTGTTTCTTTTGCGAACAACGTTTATTATTCCCCACGGACTTGTTACGTGCAATTATTATTTGTGCAATGATACTGGCTCAATATTCAAGCATCGTGTATACCGCTTTAGCTTGTGTTAATCGAATATAGTAAGCCAAGATAGACGCCGCAAATACTAGCTTGAAAAACTAGCCTCGTGTAGGCCGGGCATAAGACGTTCAGCTTCCCTCAGCATCAATAACTGTTTGGCACATCCTGCATGCTTTCGACAAGATTTTTGGCATATTCTTCGGGAAAGACCTCAATTTTTTTTTGATTCGACGATAGAGCAGATTCAAATTGCAGGGGCGGTTTCTAAGAAACTTAAGCTTGATTAAAAGCCAAACATGTTCGAGAGAATTTTGATCGGATGACTGAGACGGCCAATCCAAAGTAACGACGCCTTTATGCTATTTCCATGTTTTTCGTTCAGTAATGGTTTTAGCAATGCGTTCCGATTTTTGAGGTTATTATCGAGCAAATGCCTACGAATTGTTTTGCGAAATATGTTTACACCTTTTTAAGAATTATACTAAATCGAATAAACAGCTGCTTTTTTCATACTGCGGAACCAGCAAGAGTGTCCTCTATCTCGGAAAAAATACATGCTTACGATACACATATCTCCTGCGAGTAATCGCCGCTATGCTCTTACGTGACAGACTGTACCAATGTATCAATGTGCAATTTTTTATACTGTATTTTGTCTGATGAAACCCAATGTATAAATTTCTATTTTTAAATTTTTAATGTGCATGTTTATGTATTCCTAATGAAAACTATCAATAAGTTTATATTATTAAAAAAATATCTTGCAAATTTATTATAATATGAATAAAACTACCGATTGAACACAAAAATATCTCTTATACATAAATGATCGATTGTGTACATAAATATTAAAAATCCATAATTCAAATACAATTGACGTGTAGTAATTTTGCAAATAAATACAAATATAAAGATTTTTATTTTTAATTTTTAAATCACGTGTTTTATTTCAGCTACATTCTTCAGAAATTTAACCTATTTGAATTTTTACTTGTTGAAAGGTAAGTATTATTTTAACATAATATGTTTAACCATAGATATCTGTTTGTCCTTTGTAAATGGTAATGCGGTGGAGATTTATTTTATGGGGAGAAAACAGTCTACTATCTCCTCTACAGATTCCCCATCAGAACCATCATGACATATGAAAATTAATTGAACTACAGCCGATGAACCAATTTACGGGTATACGCTACCCAGCACGTCTTTGCCGTTATTATTTCGCAAGTTTATCCGAAATAATTTTTTTGCAAGTTAGAAATTTCAGTGTATTTTCGTAGTGTTCATGATATGAGAACGCTGAAATAAGTATTAAAAAATATACTGACATATTTTCAACATTGTAATTAAATTTTATCTCACTGCTCCATTTGAGGGTTTTTGTGTGGAATGTAGTTAACTTAAGATTTTATAATATTTTTATACTTTTAAGAGTATTTTTTAATGATAAATAAATTATTATTTATGCTTATAACTAAAGATAAAACACACAAATAAAAACGTCGTTTATGCTTTAATTTGTGGTGAAGTTAAAATGACGAAAGATATTTAACCCGTAGCTGCCACTGTGGGGTACCAGGTGCCCCACATTGTTTCAACTTCACTGTAAGCTGTTCAAATTTTAAAAAGTTTTAAATTTTTTAAATATATTAAAGTTTATATATTTTTTTAAATAACCAATTGGAGTGCATTCCGTATCATTTGAAGATGATAGAGGAATTTTATCGAAATAAAATATTCAGGCTTACGTGTAATTAGCATTTTAGTGTATGGGGTACGAGGTGACCCCAGTGTGGCACGTATGTTATTCTGGAGAAGTGGAACAGCTAAGGGTTAAATAGTTCTTGGACACATTTGTCTATAAAATAGACTGCTATGGCCATCGAAAGACTTTTTTTATTTATATAATAAATAAATAAAAATCTTAAAATTTAAGATTATATAACTAATACTTGACGTTGTTTTAATAATATTAACACATATAGTTTAAATTTCACTACAATTTAAAAAAATTCAATTTGTGAAATGCATTGAAAAGTAGACATTTCAAACCTTTTTTCCAATAATTGTCATTTAGCTTAGATCTCATAAAAAAAAATTGTATCGTTACAAAAATATTCGTATGATAAATTACAGAACTGAATGGGGTCACCCTCTATAATTACCAGGTGATTTCAATAATAATTGCCATAGTAGGTGCTAAAGAACAAAATAATAACGGTAAATTTTTTTTAGTATATATGCTCTTAATCAGGGACTCCCAACCGGGTCTAGATGGACGGTCCATGGAAGTTTAAAAAGGGGTCTATGATTTTTTTTTGCTTTCTACTTGTACTTTTTCAATAAGATTGTAGAATATTTATGTTTTCTAGAATCTAGAAATGTATGGGAATCTATAAAGAAAATCATTATTTTAAAAGGGGTTTATGTAGGAAATAGGTTGGGAACCCCTGCTCTAATGCAAGGAAAATTAAAAAAATGTTGCAAAATGACTCATTTTTCATGTATGAAAAAAGTGAAACCTCCCTAAAGTTAATAATACAGGAGTTTCCAAAAACGCTGAACCCAAAAGTGACTTCTTGCTTTTATGTCATGTACTCCAGCTAGCTGTGATATGTAATACCGGAAGTACTGTAACTATATAGGTATTTCTCCGCCAGAGGTAAATATACTTTGCTAGCCCAACCCCTCCCCTCACTCCAACGAAACATGTATTTACATTTTTAAATATTTTTAATATGCAATGTAAAAGAGGGCAAAAGCCCATTAATTTGCATTATTTTTGTTTTCCAAAAAATATATTTCATGACAAAATTTTAAATCCTAGCCGATAGTAGAATTAAAAAAAAATATTAATGAAACTTTTACGAAGAAAAAGAGAGAAATATATTTATTTTATTGTTAAATACAATTGAAATTTTTGTCCTACGATGTAAAAATATAATTTTTCAAATAATTTACTTTTTTCAAATATAGTTCTTTTATTACTGCAAATAAAAACTAATTAGTGTGAAATTATTTTCTGAAATTCGTAATTCAAGACGAAAATTAAAAGAAGGTGGAGTGTTTTTTGTAACACGGATTTTTTTGTTGTTATTCCCAAACAATAAGATATACAATATAAACAAAAGTTATCACCGACATTTACAAAAAGTAAAAAGTTATATTAAACAAAATCGATAAATATATGTTTTTATTCCCAAACGGTAACAAACATAAGCAAAACTTATGCACAAAAAATATTTCATTCATTTAGTTATACCATTTAGCACCCTCCAAAATCTCATGTTTAAGCAATTATAAAAAGTTAAAAAAAGTTTCAGGGTTTACTAAAAACTCATGATTTAGCAGACAAATATGAATTATTTTCATTAAAGAGTGGTAGCGGGAAAAATATTTTGTTATTTCTTTTGATATTGGTATTTATATAATAAAGTATGTATATTATAAATTATATACATACTATGTACATATTTTTGATGGAAGTGATTTTCAAACAATTCAAGGTTTACTATACGGATTATTTGAAATTACGGGTGGTAGTGGAATATAATTACATATACCAAATATATGTAATAGGACGGTTCTTTACGCGTAAGAGCAATTTTTTTTCATCGAAATATATCAAGTAAAAGCCGATATATTAGCAAAAAACAAACCAAAAAATGGGAAAACTGATGAATTTCCGGAAATGTCATGGAAAAAGTACCGCGCGGAAAACGGACAAATCCACAAAATTAGTTATGAACTTCTATTGAACCCTAGAACATTTTAAAATCATAAAATCATGTTTTATTCAATATAAAATTTCGGTTATATGACTCCACTATAAACAAAAAGTGGAGTGCCGTTAGACATAAAAAATTAAAAATCTCGGACGAAAACATCAGTGAAAAAATTTTCATTCCTTTTTCGTTCTATTGCTAAGACAATACTAAAATGTTTATTCATTAGAATTTACCGATATCTGTTTTTTAATTGAATTTAGTATTAGCAACACATTGCAGAAAGTTTCACAAAAACATGTTCATTATATCTAGGTTCCGAGATAAAAATCTTATTTGAATAAGGTACATCGAGATGAAATTATCAACTGTCTGATCTAATTTAAATTTGTAATGCGACATTTACACCGAAAAAACAAAACAGAAACATTGTGTCTTTAAAATACTTCGTATTTAAAAATGTAGGTATACTCTCTAAACCTGAAATAGTGAATTATCACTAATTCACAGTGTATATTCACTATTTGCCACACCTAAAAGTCGGCCACTTGGAATTAGTGCATATACACTCATTTAAACAGTGAAATTCACTGTAGTTATTAGTGGCAAATTCTAATCTATCAGTGAAATTCGCTGATACATTAGAACTATTTGCCACTAATAACTACAGTGAATTTCACTGTTTTCATAAGTGCATCATTTCACTGGGTAAATGAGTGTATGTATATGCACTAATTCCAAGTGGCCGACTTTTAGCTGTGGCAATAGTGAATATACACTGTGAATTAGTGATAATTCACTATTTCAGGTTTAGAGAGCATATATAATATCTATTATCAATTAAATATCAGCTTATTACTTACCGTAATACTATTACTTATACCATACCTTGTACCATACCTACATTAATATTAGCTAAAATGACGTATATATACTGAATCAAAGTGAAATCACACCGTTAGCGAGAGTTAAGTTTTGTATAAAACTGAACTTGAAAAACGACGTAGGATATGGCGCTCTCAGTGACTCGGTAAAAAGTTGAAACCACTTTTCACTAATCATAGAGTGGATTGACTCTTGAGTCATTAGTCAAACAAGTGAAAAAAAAATCTACTGTTTAAAAAGTAAAATTTTCACTATTTATAGATAAAATTCACTTTTTTCCAGTGAATTAGTTGATCACTGGGAAAAACAGTGAAAATTTCACTATTTCAAGTTTAGAGAGTAGGGTTTACTGCTTTTTTGTCAAAAAAACACTGTGTTTCTGTTTTGTTTTCGCGGTGTAAACACCGCATAAGAAATTATTAAAGATCTACACTAAAA
Organism: Sialis lutaria; assembly: GCA_949319165.1. Classification (NCBI taxonomy): domain Eukaryota; kingdom Metazoa; phylum Arthropoda; class Insecta; order Megaloptera; family Sialidae; genus Sialis; species Sialis lutaria. The sequence continues at coordinate 24,785,464 of OX439235.1, read as the reverse complement.
ATTTTTGTTACTTCGAGGAAATAACATGTCAAAAAGAAAAATATCTAATATTCTAAAAGTCATAAAAACCACTTAAATGCCGTCCCTGCAAAAATGTAGATAATAAAACATAAAATATAGAATTTATATTTCAATATCTTGCGAACGAAATAACCATTCTATTCATTTTTGCGAATGAACATTACAAATGTACTTATTTTATATATTACATAATAGCTTTGTTTTGTATATAAGTTTAATCTATATGTATATACATACATACGAATTGTAAAAGTTGCGCTACTGAATCTCTTTCAAAACTAGTAAAAATGAGAATATGAGTAACTGGGGACATTCACCACACCTCTCGTTATTTTTACATAGAATCGTTGATTTGTGTAGCGTGACGCGGCCACGCGACCGTTAGAATAAACCGGCGAGGGGGCAATAGCGGTTGTCGGAAACCCCATCCTTTAACCTCCCCCCTCCCCCTGACCTCGTCCCTCCCACCCTCACAGTTCTCTACACAGGGGACAAGATTTACGCCAGCGCCAAGTGGTGCACAGATAATTAAAATTTAATTATCCCTGTGTTACTTTAAAATAACAATTATTTTTTCATTACAATAATGGTAGAGGTATTTTCAGAGGGTGTTTTCCAATGTGACTCCCAAAGTAACTGGTAATTAGAATTAATTAAATATATTTAATGGTAAAAGATTAATTATAAACTAATTTCGTGGATTTATATATAAATATAAATATAACGAATTTAACTATCGCTTAAGCATCGTTAAGTTTTAAATATTGTATATCTTCGTCGGACTACCTACATTACAAAATAAATTATTTTTTTTAGCGTGCTGAAACCGAATCCGTTCCTCCAAATTGCACAATTAGTTTACACTTTCGAGATATCGTAACCTAAAAATGCCAAAAATGACAATTTTGAAGTTATTTATAGATATATGTACCGTATATTAACAAGCAAGTTTTTTTTAAGTTCTCATTCACGGTTACAAATATGTAGTACTGTCTTTCTCATTTAAAATTAACTTTCTTTTCACTTTACATTTTTAACGAATACATATTAGATTGAAGATATGATAGTTTTACAATTAAAAGTAGATGGTAGGTACAATGGGCTATAATTACACTTGATCATATCAAATCTCGCATTAATTACTATAGTATATCACGAAAAAATCATATGATGAAAAGTAAAAGTTAATTTTAAAGAGGAAAGACAGTACAATTTGTTACTGAGAATAATCATATAGGATGGTAGCATATTCATAAATATGTATATATAACTTACTTGATGTAAGATTTATAAAAAAAGTTTGGGAATTATATTTTTGAAGATAATTTATATTTAAAATGAAATATATTTCACTAAATTAATTTTTTGTTTTCATCCGACATAAGTGAAATTTTCATTATATGATTATTTAAATTATATCTATAAATATACTGAAATCAGTTAAATATTAGAAAATATTTATAAAATAACCAATAATATAGTTATTTGCAGGAAATGCAGAGCACTCTGACACAGTTGTGTGGTGTTGCGCCTAAGTCAACGCGAACGCAGCGCGGTGATACTCGTGCGCCGTCACCTAAAAAAATTAATATTTCGAAAAGTTTTCATATGTTCATAAATTTTCAAAATGGAGTGTACTCAGGAATGAATAAGCTATAACATATATTTTTATTTTTAAAATTCAGAGTTGACATGTCCCCCAAATTTTCAATTAAAATTTCGTAAATAAAAAAAAATTATTTAAATAATAATTTTGTGCAGCGAAATATTTTTTTTAATAAATTTCATACATTTTTACATAAAATTGATATCTTGTAGTTTTAACCTATCTTTGATAGTTTTTGAGATATTTCGTTTACAAAAAAAGTACGTCTAATTTTCAAAAGTCGATATTTTTGAGGGGAAAAAGTTTTTCGAACTTTAAGTACCGTTTAAAATTTTCTCTAAGCTAGTACTAAAACATATGTAAAAATAAAAAAAATCGGTGACAATTTCAAAAAGGGTGTGTAGTTATTTATGGAATGACCGATATCTTAAATTTTAATTTTTGGAACTTTTAAGTTATAGAATATCTCGATAACCTAAGTTTTGCATAATTTGGGGATCTAATTGCACGCCGAAAACCTTCAAATGATGTCGGCATGTGTAATGAATTGTTATTTGAGCTTGAAAATATTTATAGTCCAGTAACTTTAGGTTTTCACTAGGAATAAATTCGCATAGAGCTGAATTTTTGTATACACCTTCGTTTTGCCTTTATAAATAAGTTACCAAAAGTCCCCATCGATCCCCTGTGAGCATACTTTTTTACAGCCCACACAAGGTGCTAACAATTAGTTTTAGCTAGATATCTCTGTATATATTGTCTCTATGACTAAAATAGTTGTTATCAAATAGAAAGATTAGAAAATTATCTACAACAAAGATCTAATACCTTTTTTCGTACAAGTAATTGTTTTCACGTAGTATGGGGGTATTCTAGTCTAAAAATGTAAAATATCGATTTTATTTTTTTGCATTTTTTTAATAAATAGGAGTTCAAAAAAGATATGTACAAAACCCTATACCCAAATTCCCAAAATTGACGAAGTTATAGTGGATTGAAAGAGATATGTAACATTGAATAGCCAACTATACGTAAACTTTGAACGCGTTTTTCTCGAAACTGAAAACTGAAATTGGCTGCCATAATAACTCAAGATCTACTGAACCGATTGACTTCAAATTTTCTGTGTACACAAGCTATTACTATCTGTAACAGAATTGAGTAAATCAAATATTTTTGTTTTACGGGCAATGTCAGATTGAAAAAAATAGTAACGAAAATTCTATAAACACTTTTCTAAACAGCGCCATTTTTTTAATTTTCAATTTTTTTTTAAATTGTTTGCCACCCGCTATAGCCACACTTATATAGATAAAGAAATTTATTGGTTTTGTTTTTTCGGATGGACAGAAAAGCTATAATCATGGCAATCATTTGGAGACGTTTTTTTCACGTTGTACGTGGTTCCTGTACAAGCGTAATAATTACTTATTATTATTATTTTTTTAATTTGTATAGCTTGTCTAAACTTATATAAAAGTAAATACAAAAAATCTATAGTAAAAAGTTTTATACTTTTTTGTAAAAAAAATCCCCAAAAAATCTTAATCAAAATTCATTCCTATATTATATTAATATAACATATACTTTTTGGCTATTGTAAATATTATGACAAATGTGTGAGGTGCCAAATTTGGTCAGTAGTTAGAACATACAAAGATGTATATTTTCTGCAAACTCCCTAACAAAGTAGGCCCCGGAACACCCTCATCGAATAACCCAAAATATCGTTGTATAAGGATTTTATAACCAGACTGTATCTAATAAACGGAATGTCCGATCAACATCGTCTTTCACATATAAGACAGTTAATTAGTTTTTTACAAACATTTTGATAGTATTTTAACTAAAAATTAACGAATTGTTTTCAAAATGGCGGCCAAACTTTAAATTTTTCTTAAAAAAAATATTTTTTTTAGTTTCACCGCAATTTTGAAAGGCATACAATTTAATTTGGGTAAAATATTAATAAAAAGGTTGTAGAAGATTAAATTATCTGTCTAAAATGTGAAAAAAGATGTTGATCGGACATTCCGTTCACTAGATATAGCTGTTCACAAAATTCGTATATAACGAAAATTTGGGGCCTTCGATGGGGATGTTCCGGGGCCTACTTTGCTAGGGAGTTTTCAGAAAATACACATGTCGGTATACTCTAACTATTGACAAAATTTGGAACCTCGCACATTCGGCATAATATTTACATTAGTCCAAAATTCTACATTTCTTGTGTTAGTAGTATTTGCTTAAGTCGTCACCTTTGCATCCAGTTTCCGTGAAAATTATAGTTCGTATGAAAAACTATGAATAACCTTTTTTGTAGAGAATTTTGTAGTCTTCCCATTGTTACATGACTTTCACTATCGTAAAATCTATAAATACAGAGATATTTACATAAAACTAATTATTAGCACCTTTTGAGGGCTATAAAAAAGTATGCTCACAAGGGATCGATGGGGACTTTTGGCATCTTATGTATAAAGACAAAAAGAAAGTGTATACAAAAATTCAGCTCTATGCGAATTTTTTCCTAGATACAGCTATTTTTCATCTAAATGCTCTGGACTATTAGAAATTGTTTTGGATTCACAAAATAAATGTATCATATTATATAAGAACAAAAGCATTATATTTCAATCTTTAAAAGTAAAAGCATTCACATTCAAACTGAAAACAAATTGGGGTAATGTTATCTCAAGAACGTATTAAATTAATAACAAGTAAAATTCATCTCGATGTCTCGAACAACAAAAAAGTAATAAAAAATAGGTATGATGTAATAAAATTATAACATCTAGCAAATTTAATCCAACTTACAAATATAATTATATCTTTGTGTCAAAGGATATTTTTCTTTAGAATCTTTTAAAATTTATCTGCTCTGAGAGCGGCGCGCATTAAAGTAGATAAAGAATATTAAAAATAGAATTCATGAGAGATCTATTTTAGATAACAAATATCACCACATGAAAACAACAAAAGTAATTGCGGCAGATAAAACTGGGGAAGAAAATAAAACGGTTTATGCTGGGGAACTTTTCAGTTTAGTAGGTAATATCGCGTATCTAAAACTGGGACCATCGAAGCGAGGCTAACAGTTCAACAGAAAGTTGATCCTTTAATCTTACGTTAGATGACAGCACAAGTAATTGATACGAGTTTTTGAACAGCTCTTTCTTTTCCGTGTTTGCCCTCGTTTTTAGAAGAACTCACCCCAGATGTCTCAGAGGTTAATGGTATCCTTTGTACATTATTATTTGTTCAAATATTCATAAGTGTGCCACGATTTTTAAAGACCAATGATTAATGCGTTGCCACAAACACAGTTTTCTTTTATTAGCCTATGAACGAAAAAGTAAGTGTCGTACATAAATCATCAATTAAGCAATTGATTTGAGATTAAAAAAACTGTTCGTTATATTACTAAACATATTATTTGCTTAAAACAATGTTTCAATGTTCCGTATCGAAATTGAAAAAAAATTAAAAATTTTACCCCCTCTTAAAAAAATTATAAGGACGCCCCTGCAAGAATTTGTATATTTTATCTGATTTATTAATTGTGTGTTCCTAAAAGTCGGAGTTATTTAATTGCATTATATGTATGTTATTTCAGTAAAAAAATAAGACGCGACACCGAAGAGAGAAGATCATATGCGTAGGTATAAATATTATTATGCTTTAGTGTCAGTCAGATGGTTACACTGTATACTCAAGGTTCACTGCCTCTAGTCATTGAAATAAACTTACGAGCCAGTCTTATATAATCATTGGGAGCATTCAGAAAGTAACCGGTTACCGGTCACTAACCAGTGTTTTGATTGGTTGATTTGTGGAATTTCCGGTGGAATGTACCAAAAATTTAAAGAATGTCCATTTAGTAACACGGAGAGTGTGAAAGAAGTAACCAGAAAGAGATAGAATTTTACTGACCGGTCTCTTTCACCGGTTAGACCATGAAGTTAGACTTTTAACCGGACATAAAGGTACCAACTGCTGCCTGTTGAAAAAACAAATTTTTCTTGAACGTCAAGCAATTTTGTGTTCTATATTTTCGTTATATTTGTATTTTTTTATATATTATATTATAATCCTTTATATTTGAGTATTGCTGTGAGATTATTTTATTTGATGTATTTTATTATTAATAAATTTTGCTCTTGTGATTACTTTGTTTTTTTTTTGTGTACCTACCTACTTTTTAATATAAGTAAATTATTAATTAAAATTATTTTATTAATTAAATAATAAGCTCTGGTACCTATGTATTCAGTTATTAATTCAGTCGAGTAATTTGAGTACAGTATAATATAAATAATAGGACAGCGAACTATTATTATATGGCGGCTACATCTTATAACATATGAATTATGATAATGTACATGTTTATATTTGCTGGCCATATATCTATAAATGCAGAACAAGATGCAAAAGTTAACTGCTGTATTTTCTAACCAGGAGCAGAAACAAAGGTACTGACAAAAATTACTGATTGCAATTGAATCGGGCTGCGTTGGAGAAATAAACCTGACCTAAGAAATGTTAACACTTGCTTTAAAATGGATACATATATTTTTAATAATTACATTGACACATTAACAATTATTTACGAATAATTTATACTCATGATAGATAATTTTCTAAACATGAGATTACATTTATGTATGATATACAGCTCAATTGACAAAGTATAATAAACTAATATTTAATTAAACTATTCTACTGTTACCACAGTGCCTTTTCTATGTTATTAGCACTAAAAGCTACTAAAAATACTTTTAATATTATAAAATTTTACATTATAGGCCCTGCGGTTGTGGATGACTTCGGCATCATGTTGCGACCTAGTTGCCAAAAGTCAACTAAATAATTTGGTTTTTGGTTCTTGTGTCTACGTTGGCGAGGAAGCTTGATGATGTAGAAAAGTGCAAAAATAAATATAACAAGTTTAATAAAAAATACTCTTGATTTATTATATTCAAAATATACAAACGTCGGTCACTAATTACTTCCAAAATCACTGATTTGTCATTTTTTGCTGCACGATTATATAGTCGACAATTATCCTAAATAAGTATTTTTACGCGCGCTTGGGAAACAAATTGTCATCGTGGAAATGATATGATATGACAATTAATCATTTAATCACATGCGGTTCACAGCAATCATTGAATATGTATATCAATTCTATTAAGAACGATAATATCTTAAATTAATAACCACCAATAAATAATACTTTCAATGGATATCATTACCGTGCACACCTCTTCAATATAAGTATATAATATGTACATAATACAATCGAAACATCGTATCAATTAATAAGGCAAATAGCATAACCCCCAAAATTAAATTTAACTGCTTTGTAAGTTCCACTTTGTCTACAAATGCACACTTCTTGTTTATATATTTATTAGTTATATTTTGAAGTTATTATCATTTAATTGGTCCAACCTCCTATGTGTGAGCTGCAATTCAAAGAAAATTAAAACAATTTCATGTTTAGAAATATCTTTAAGGCTAAATTCATGCATCTGTAGAAAGAAATTACCTGTATTTTGTATATCTTAATTAACTTTTACATATTAAATTATATTATCACATATTTTTGTGCAATATCTTATTTATTCATACTTATACAGAATTAATTGTTTCTAATCATATTATAAAATTATGTTTAAGACAAAAATAATAGAATTTTATTATTCAATTTTCTGTACATACATACAAACGTCAACTTGACAGTTGTGCTGTCGCTGTCTTCACACTCTTATGACGTCACGGTCAGTAACCGATAACCGGTCACCGGTCACTCCCCTGAACGCAACCATTTATTACTTTGTGTTGTATCAGCTATGACGTTTTCCAAAGATGAACGTGTGTTTATTGTAAGAAAATCTATAATACTTTAGCAATGAAGCAATCTAAAATAATTAAAAAATCTAATATTTCAGCTCGTAACAAAGGATTTTCTAAAAAGAAGATAACAGGGAAAGGCAGAGGAGTAGAAAGGATAACAGAGTAAAGAAAAAAGATTTTACAAGCAAAAAGAAAAATATGATTGTGATGAAAGTGACGAGGATTTAGAACACTATTGTATGATTTGTTATAAAGCTTTTTCATAAAGTAGACCTGGTGAGGATTGGGTCTAAAGTATTTGGTTTGTAAAGAATGCTCTTATAATCAATGCATTAATGTTATACGCCTAAGCACACTGTAAACAAAGATTTGGTTTCGAAAAAAAAATTTTTTATTTATATGCAGAACACATACATTTAATGGAATATTTTACTTTGTTAGTTATTAAAGTACAAAAGTTTAATTTAATTTGAAAATTGAAATATACAGAACGGTATAATATAATTGTAACGTGTACTAATGGAATGGCAGAGCTAGTTTTTCATTATTTTGAATAAATTACACGTGAATATATTTGCTTTATATTTATTATAGTATTTAAAAGGGTTGAAATTTCGAATAATTATTTTTTAAAACGTCTCTATATAGCAAATTGTGTAATATTTCAACAAATAGAGCACTTTTGGTAAGTTCTCTCATTTACCATACATCCAATATTTTAAATAAAAATTAGTAAAACATATGAGCTTTCCATAAATAACATATTAAAATTTTAGACTTTTATCTATACATTGCTCTAACCTTAATATGCTTTGTAAGGTTTCATTTATTTGCTCTAATTTGTATTCAGATTCTTACTTTAACTAACAATAAGCAACAGCATGCTTTTAGTTATTGTTTTTATTATTAAGTTACAAGTTATACTTCATTTTATATTAAATTGATTATGACAACACTAATTAAGTGTCAAAACAAATAAAACATTTTTCTGTTATTTAAAAGCAATATTTCACCATTTCAAACAACTGTAAGTTTGAAAAAAAAAAGCCTATAATTTTTTGCTACAAGGCGCACAGTAGGTTAAAATTACACATTTTTGCGCGAAATTTCGCTTCAAGTCAATTTTAATGTAATCACTCGCATTTGAAAAGTAAGTAATTGTAGTTTTTGAAAATTACCCCAAGAATAGTCAATTCACCCTATAAATTACTCTTTCATCCCCTTCAATCTGAAAAATCGATTAAGCGATAAAGAGGAGATATCGAAGTGATACGCACTATCAACTCACTCTGTAATGATACACCTGTTTCGGGGCCATACTATATATTTTAATATAGGTTTAGGTATGTATTATTACTTATATAGGTTTTTTAGTTCTAATTCAAGTTTTTTCATTTCAAATTAAATTTTTTTCATTTCAAATTCAATATTTGAAAATAAATTGATATTTATTTTTTAATTTTTTAAACTGAAGAAACTAAGTATTTTTAAACAAAACAAATATATTGTTAAACTAAATAGAGCCAGTTTAACAATATATTTGTTTTGTTTAAAAATACTTAGTTTCTTTAGTTTAAAAAATTAAAAAATAAATATCAATTTATTTTCAAATATTGAATTTGAAATGAAAAAAATTTAATTTGAAATGAAAAACTTGAATTAGAACTAAAAAACCTATAATATATTATTCAAAATTTGAATTTTTCTCTAAATATTAACAGAGAAGATATCGAAGAAATACGAATTTATGACTCAGCCTGTACATATGTAGATATGTTCACTCATAATTATACATACCATATAATAGTATTAAAAAATTATAATTTATATTTGTGCAATAAATGTATATTATCTTACTCGATTTATTATTTTATGAATTCATAGTTTAATCGATTTTTCAAATTGAAGGGGGTGAAAGGGTAATTATGAGGATGAATTGACTACTTTTGGGGTAATTTTCAGAAACTACAATTGCTTACCTTTCAAATGCGAGTGATTACATTAAAATTGGTTGAAAATTTACTTGAAGCGAAATTACGCGCAAAAATGTATGATTTTTACCCACTGTGAGGCGGGCTCAAAGTGCCAGTATGATTTTATTTAAAACAAATCTATAAATTTAAAGCGCTTGATATACATACATACAGTCGAAACCGGTTATAACGACATCGGTTAATACATATCACAGATTATGAAATACAAAAAGTAATGATTTTGCAAACTAACGTATTTTCAAACATTTACTATCGACTAACAATATAATTCTTTTTAAAACTTTTTATCGTAGTGTTTCAACTATTCTTTCTCATGTACACTTTTTTCTCTCTTCTTATACATATATATAAGTATAAAGACGTTATACAAACGTAAAAATAAATGATAATGTGTGTACATTGTACATAATAACATATATTTATAAGAAATGTATATGTACCTACGTGTCAAGCCTTTTGCAGCTCTGGAATCCAATTGAAGAAAACGTAACTGTACGAACCCTTAACAAAAAATGTTATTGTATTATATAAATTCTCGTTAGAAATTCCTTATCAACACAAAACAAATCTAAATTTACGTTACATGTACTCGTTTCATTTGATACTTTTATAGTTCCCATATTTGTTATTTTGTTTTCTGTTAGCAGTAGATTTAAAATATTGCGTTGTAATAAACAAACCAACTATTATTTATTCAAGTTTGACTATTTTTAACCAAAACTATATTTCATGGAGGAAAATTTTTATCAACCAACAATACAGTCACTGTTTTGAAGATAAACATAAATAAATAAATAAATGAATAAATAAAATACTTTTGTGTATCTACTAATGATTTCATTGTAAAAATTCGAGATTTTTCATATTTCTAACTTTTGAATAATATAGTAAATATATGTACTTACTAGGCCAAATTGAACGATTTTTGAACTATTATGTCCGGTATTATAAAGGGGATAGCAAATTTGCAAGCTTGCTAGCACTCTCAAATGAGATATTAAACTTATATGACAGTTCTCTTGGAGTTTTGTGATGATTTTGACAACTTTCGCGCAAGCGTTGTATGTAAACACCAACGATATTACATCAGTGGTCAAGTTGCCAACTGTGTTACAATACGTTGAAGTATCACTGCTCTAAATTCCGTAGCAAATCCATAGATACTAATATCCTCTTTTATGAGTGCTAGCTAGCTTGCAAATTTGCTAGCCCTTTTATAATACCATTAATGTTCTATATACATATACTGGGTGTTTAAAAATTAAACTTTTCGAATTTTTACAATGAAAAATAGACTGCCTTCAGAGTGACTTTTCAGACTTACACACACACAAAAACTGTATTGGACCAAGAAAATCTTGTTTTGTAGGTATATAACGAAAACAATATTTTCTTAATATAAGAAAAATACTCTTAATACTTCGTCCAAGAATACTTAATGTTGTTGGATTAAGAGTATTTTTCTTATATTAAGAAAATATTGTATAGTTGGTTTAAGAATATAGTTCTTATCTTAAGAAAATATTGTTTTCGTTATATATAAAACAAGATTTACTTGGCTCAAGTAACCTTTCTACCTGTGTAGGAGGAGCAATATAATGATAATTATATTTTTAACTTTGTCAGTATATTTTATGATTGTCAATGGTCACTTTTTTAAATGAAAACTGAGAATATATACCTATTACCTATACGTGAAAAGTTTTTTTGTGAGAGGTTAAATGCGGGCCACTGTGAGCAGCCTAGGGATGGCGATTTTTAAATCGATTCGAATCGTGACCTAATGAATCGATCCACAAAAAAATCGAGGCCAATAAGATCGATTTCTGAAAAATCAATCTTTTTTTCAAGTTTTTGTTTATAATGTAATATAAATCTATTTTACTAAAAACTACATAAAAATCAGTATTTATTTCGTTTTACGACAGACAGATTCTACAACAACAAACAAATGAATTTTAATGAATGATGGCGCAACAAGAAATGTCAGTCACATATACAAAAAGTCAAAGATTACAAACAACAAAACGTAACTATTTCTTTTAAAGAGAGGCGAAGGAATCCAAACATACAGCCATCTCGCGTGTTTTTGAATAATTAACCCTTTAACCGGCAGCACTCTTATAATACGGGTACATTCAATTAAATGTAAATACTTTTTTGGTTTATACCAAAAAATAAAATAAAATCTAATGTCGATTTTCAAGGGTGAAATATCGATTCACTGAATCGATTCAGTACTACATATCGATTTAAAAAATCGATCTTTTTGGATCCAAAAATCGATTCTTCGATTAATCGATCTCAGATCGCCATCCCTAGAGCAGCCTCCAGAGTCGGACTTTGACCTGTGTAGATTACCGACTAAAACATCCCTCTATATGTCTCCCGGATGCCAGTCTGGAACCGTTTAACACATTACTTTGGGTTGGGTCCTTTCACTATGCCTCTAGGGCTCCCAAACCGGCTTAAAGATGGTTAAAGTCGGCTTTTTTTCCCCGGAGAACAGCCTCGACGTAATGTGTCACCCTGTTTCAGCAGTCTTCGCCTCTTAGTTTCGTCGTGACAACTGTGTCTGGACTCTGGACTCAGCTGTCCAAGTTATTTTTCCAAGTGTGCTCGGCGTTAGCCTGAACTCCTGCGCAGTAGATGCAGTCAGGAGACGTCGTTTTCCCTATCTTGAAAAGGTAAGATCGGAAGTACCCGTGACCAGAGAAATACATACGTGAAATGTACTGTATAGGTAATAATCATGAACAAATTTAAACTCGAGGTTTTAACGGAATTACACGTTTTAAAGGTCCCTTATTATTATATTATACATAATGAGATTTAAAAATTTCTTGTACTGGTCAAAGCAATTATACATTCTCAAACGCAAGTACTTATACTTAAAATATATTGAATGAAAAGTATTTATATACTTAGAAATGTAATTAAATACTTACCTAATTACCTTTTGAATATTTAAGTACCTATCAATGAACTTTTATAGAAGTACATAAGTGCATTTTTATAAAAAGGATTTATATTTGTACTTAGATACAAATTTTTGTGTAGTAATTTTACTTGTATTTATGTACTGCTTACTTTTTTGAGTACTTGTGCGGTGTGCAATGATATGTACAGTACAGATCTGGCCTTATCTTATTTTAAACATCTCGGTAAGACTTACATATTTTTATATAGTCTCGGTGTCATTTTTGGGATCAAGAGCAAGAAAAGATTCATGACAGCGAGCAACATGGATCAAAAATGGGTAAACCCCTTAAGTACAATAATATAGTCAGTTACGGCACTTCACGAATTGAAATAAAGGTTATTATTTTCAATCCCACATCTACACTATAGGTACCTATCCATATATACATGTTCTCTTTACATTTTTCTGGAAATATCAAAATATCATACTTATTATTTACAGCTTGTTAAAAATAATATGTTATGGAAAAACTTTTTTCCTTATCTGTAAATGGATAACAAAAAGAGAACAGAATGCTTTAATAAAAAGTAATGGCGTATTCGTGTCTCCTGACATCTTAAATTGAAACTGAAAAGTATCTCCGTGTATGTATGTAGATTAGAAACGTTTTTGGAAAAAATATAAAATATATATTTAATGGCAATTTTTTGTCACAACAATTTTAACCATCTTATTTTAAATTCAAAACTTCTTCCATACTCTTTATATGACATTGTTATTACTATTGTTATTAGGTATATTTTAAAGAACGCATTTTTAGAAACTAGCTACTGTTTTTTGCTCAGATTAAAATTGACATATCCGTATACCAGTGGTCCCCAACCTTTTTGTACCTAAGAGCACATTCTTGACTACCGGTCGGGTGGCGGGCACCATTTATTTTTTCAAGGTGTCCACATCAAAATCACGATTTTGCTCCAGTCACTCAGGCGTTTCTCATGCTTAAACTAAAAAAGTCATACATATGCTCTCGCTGACTTTTTGATGGAAAATTTTGTAATCTACAGAAAGGTTCAGAGGCATTTTTTTATATATTTCTTAGTTCCTACGTAAGTCGTGACTGGTAAAAAATGCTATTCTTGACTTTGATCATTGTTTATATATTGTTGATCGAATTTGTGCAATGTTTGATATATGCTCAAATGTTTTTATTAACAAATCTGCATCTATACAAAATATTTTTAATTTATCTTTAGAATTAATGTAAATGCTTTTGTAATTGCGTATAGCAATTAAATGGTTACATATTTTTCTAGCTGTACTTCACGGTATAAGTTAAATTTGAGAGAATAAATGTAAAATGATATAATAAATTTATTTATAAACAAATATTTTTTCCAAATATATACGCTTGTTTCTCTAATTAGTTACTAAAAATAAATTACATAACATGTTATTGAAAACTTAATTTTTTTAATCGTTCATTGTCAGCGGCGAGCACCCGTAAAACGGTCGGCGGGCACAATGGTGCCCGCGGGCATAGGGTTGGGGACCACTGCCGTATACTATACACGAGGTAAGAGCTTTAAAATATTACCATTTTCAATTTTTTTCAAGAAAGTAAAGGTAGTTGAAGGAAAAGGGTGGTATTTCAGTAATTTAAAGTTTTTTTATTATGCTCTTTAGTATACCTACATGCTATATGTAAATATAATAAAAATCGGTATTTTATCATATGCCTGGATATTGAACTATACAGAATATACAGACAACAAATATTTTCACTGTAACACATATAGTTTAGATTTGGGCGCGTGAGTATTTTTTGCTCACGATCACGCATGCTTGTTGACGGTTACAAAAAATCACGATATGCACGCTCACGAATAGAATTTTTTTAATCACGCCTGATAAACCACATTCGTAGCACGATCTGATTATTGAAAAAGCTGCTATAGGTACCACTGGACTTTCTTATTCGTAATACAGTGGATGTATTTCTTATTTTATAAAAAATAATAGTTCTGCCGAACTGATAAAAATTATTGTTTTTTTTTTAATTCGCATTGTTACAGAAATAATTGGAAAATTTTAAACGAATAAAAAACCAATTCCGGTTGTAGTTAGATCGTTTTCGAAAGCTGAAGGTTTTCTTCACAGATAAAAAGTAATCCTAGTTATAAAATGTTACCCTTCTATGATTTGTCACTTTTGAATTACAGGATCTACAGATTGGCAGACTCATAGACATCATAGCGATTTTTTTAATAATAAAAAGTTGTTATAAAATTATATATTAAATATGTTTTCACTTTCAAATTATACTCATGGGGTCATCAGAAAAAATCATAACACGTTTCATATACTTTGATTCACGATCCAATATTTCAAAATCGCTCACGATCACGTTGGTGGGTCAAGTGCGTGACCCAACATGACTCGAAAAATTCACAGCCCGTAGCCAGTTCCAATATAGTTGACCAAAACATTTAAGAATTATTCGAAATATTTAAATCTTGAATTAACATTTTTAATACGCACTTTTTTACATTTAAAAATATATTTTACTTGAAATATCATTTTGAAGTAAACAAGTATTTGCCAATTTAATTAATTTAAAAATGACATTACATTTGTAATAATAATAAAAAATGTATAATTTCCTACGAAAACAACTTTCTGAAAATGAATATTAAAGTTCGCTATAAATCTATTGGGTGACAAATATTGGCTCTTTTGGAATTCCTTTTCACATAATAACTATAATTTATATCCGGAATGTTACATATAATAAAAGACCATTACCATTTTACTACACTCGAAAAAAATAATAATTTACATATTCATATCCTATTTTAATAGGATCATATCAAATATAGATATATACATTTGAATACTTATCTACAAAACTGTTCTTGCAATCTTGTTTGATACATCTTATTATTCTGTTTTTATTTGATTGATAATAAGAACTTGAAAACTTAAATATCATCAATTTATAAAGACCAAAAAGTCAAATAATAATATAATTTTAAAGAACACATATTTGACGCTTTAACACTTTTTGATATTACGAACTAAACGTTATAACAAGGATGAGATGAAATGAAGTCATTATTAGAAATGAAACCAGTGTATGTTCTTTTCTATTTTTGAAATGAAGTAAATTACTTGTACTTGTCATTTTAGGATGTTGATACATATAGTCTGGTCGAAAAAGATTTTTTTTATTTCTGAAGTAAAGAATAATATATGTACAATGTACATACATATAGGGTGGCTCAACTAAAACGAAACGTCCGCGCTTTTGGTAATTTAAAATAAGATTTTGAAAAAACGCTCGAACTCGTCGATTTTGCTTTCAAGGGGGACATCTTTTGCTATAAAATTTTTGCAAGAATCTTTTCAACCATCAGCGCTATGAGCACAACCCATAAATTTTAAATAGCATGATAGGGTAAGTTATACCTTATTTGAAAGTTTTTTTCATTCTAAACAAGATTCTTTTTGTTTTTTTTTTCCAATCTGTTTAGTTTTATTCAAGTTATTTACATTTTACACAAAATATCTTATACTATTTAAGTATTATTTAGGTGCTGAAAATTAATTTGACAATAGAAAAGCTCGCTGACCTTCAATACTTTTAACTACCGTAAGAAATTGTATAAAATAGAAAACATTAATTTTAAGAGTCTTAATGAACCGTAATGAATTAAGTATTATATATACCACATCTCAAATGACTTTTGAATTTGTTTTTTTTGTATCCATCTACGAACATTTTTAACCGAGTTATTTGCGTTCAACCTTTTTTGTTTTGTGGAAAAAAAAATTATTCACTTTATACAATTAATGGTATCTTTTTTGATCAAAGATTACAATTTTTACATAATAAGACTGCATGTAATCATTAAAACTTTTGATTTTGTTCTACAAAAACAAGCTTGCTAATCATTTCGAGTTTGTTAAACAATATTTTTGCTATATTATATAGAACTGCATCTTCCCTGGCGCGTGGCGTGATCTATATATATTTTATATAGTCCTATTTATAAAAAATCTCTTTCATTTTAATACAGTAACATAAAAAAAGTAATGCTAATTTTAATAGGATTTTGACCTTATTATAATTTAACGATAATTATTACATATTTTCTATAGTAAATTTTTTTTTCTTGGTTATTAGTTGCCGCACAGTTGCTGCTGTGCCCCTAGTATTTTTTATATGGAAACCATAATACAATGGATTTAGAAACCCTTTTTATTCATAAGTGTTGTAAGGATATCAATTTCCATAATGAAAATAGAAATAATTTTATATACGTAACTAAATTGAATAAATCACAAACTTTCCAATTTAAAATATTTTATTTCATTAATTTATTTTACCTTCTAAGTCCTAATTAATCTTCTTAGACAGCTTTTATACTTTATTTTCTTAGTTTTGGTATATTTTTTTGATGGGCAAGAACTAAAAACACGTCAAGCAACAACGGTAATACAAAAAAATAAATAAAAACTAATTTCGGTTTTTCTAGTTACGTTATTTTGGAAGTTATCAGATAATTTTTGTTTTAATTAGGGTCATTTCGAGTGAGACGCAGCATAAGGAGAGATGCACCATTTTTTGTACCGGCTACAGCAAAAGGTTGACAACAATTATTCAACTGTCAATAATGCCATTCTTGTATATGAAGATAATCTCATTTAAAAAAAACATGTCGATTGTTTTGTTTCCGTGCAAAAAAATTAAAAAACTTTTCATTGCCTTAAAAATTGTGCGAAATATTTTTGTGAACGGTGAATAAAATTTTCATTACCTTGTTGTTACGTAGCTTAAATTATTTTAAATGAATTAAATAGTGACATTAGTTTCTTCTCTCGCTATAATAACATGTATTGACATTTTTTTCGGCACTCTAGTTTTTATAGGACACAGGTGCATCTCTCCCTCAATATAAGGACAGATGCACCATCAATTTTTTATCTTTTTTTAAACATATAAAGGATGTATAAAATGAAAGTAAATGCCTCTTTCCAGGGCCCCTACATAGGGAGACTGATAGGACTTTAGTCCTGGGGCCAAGGGCTAGGATGGGCCCGGCGCGGTGAGCAAAAAACTAATTGGTTGGTATTTATAAATACAAATTTTTAATTGAAAAACCTACATAAAATAAACTGCCTTGGCAGGCACGAGACTTTTTTATACATCATGACACCGAAGTATTAATATGTGATAATTTTTTTAATTTAATATTTGATTTTAAAATTTGTTACTTACAAAATCAATTAAGATTAGTGATTATTGTATTAACAAGTATTTATTTTGCTAGATGTCAATTTTGACACTTCTAATAACAAATGCTAAAATTTTCATAGATAACTAGATTTTTTGTATTATTCAAATCATTTTTAAATTAAAACCATTAGAACTAAAATTGTTCTTTTTTTGGGTTAATTCATAAGATACAAAAAAAAAGAATAGAACATAAATTATAGAAAATAATATTCTCTACAACTTGTATCTCAAACATATTTTTCTAATACCTACCGTTTAGAAAATAAATCGAAAAAATATTTTTTTTTAGAAAATCGATAATTTCCTAAAAACAAATTTTTGAGGGGAAAATGAATAGAACATAAATTATAGATAAAAATCCCTTCTACAACTTTAATCTAAAATATTTTTTTCTACTGCGCACCGTTTCAAAAATAATTCGAAAAGTTCAAAAATTGACACCAGTAAACATCCGTTTACGGTTTAGTGATGGTTTTCAAAAATAGGAGGTGCACATCTAGAGTATACAAGAACCTTAAGTTTAAAATTCCATATTCGTAAGTCTTACAGTTTTGGCTGTAGAGCGTTCACAGACACACACACACACAGACGTCATTGAGTTAATGGTTGTATATGATTCAGGGACCCTTAAAACGTGTAATTCCGTTAAAATCTCGAGTTAGAATTTTTTCGTGATCACTATACTTTATACATTACATTTCATATATGTATAAAAAAGTAAAAAGTACAGTGGGGCCTCGCATAACGAACTTAATTCGTTCCGGAACCAAGTTCGTTATGCGAAAAGTTCGTTATGTGAAACGCGTTTTCCCATAACAATACATGTTAAAAATTTTAATTCGTTCTGTAGCATTATATATGGTAGGTACTGTAACATAAAAAAGATTGTACACACGTTTTTTTATTTTTCAGTCAGAATCAGATTTAGGAGAGTCTACCGAGACTTGCACAGGGTCAAATCCTCTTTCTAATTATTTCTTGTTTCATTTCAACAGAAATTACCTTCCTGCTTTTTTTAGAACTCATAATATAGACACACAAAATTACATTTATTAAAACAAACAGGTGTGTGAGTTAAGCACAGAAAGAACGACTGACGTGCGTTGATGCATGTTCATGCAAGTTTGAGCATCGACTGCGTGCGACCATGGAAGTTCGGGCGGCAATATTAAAGACGATGCAGTTCGTTGTGCGAGTCGCGCAATGAACGAACAAAAAGTTCGTTGTGCGCAGCGTTCGTTATGCGAGGCACCACTGTATTTTAAACATTCCTGTGATAATTTTTTCCTCTTGAAATACCAAAAAGTAATAAAAAATGCCATTCAAACTTATCGAGATAAAAAAATCTTAGAGGGCCCTCCAACAATTTCATTTGGGGTCCCGTGATAGGATGTCAGGGCCCTGCAGCAGGGCCCTCACATCTTGGTTCTGCCAGAGCAACATGGACAATAAAACAACTCAAGAAAACAATTTCAAATCTATAGGATAAAGAAATTAGTCTGAATGTCATATCCAGGGAGTATAAAATTAAAAATAATCAGTTTTCGAATAGATTAGATTTGTTGCACGGATTGCCTAAAAAGGCTCCATGAAACATATACCATGTATCATCCATTGTGTAAAATTCGTGAAAGAGAAAAAAAATAGGGAGAAGATGGTACAAAAATGAATAAGTGTCTCTCTCCCTAGTCTGGGGTTTTTTTAAAAGCAAATTACGATATTAAAATAATTTTTTTTTAGACTTTTTGTTATATTTTTTAAAAGACATTTAAATAAATAAACAAATAAGATTTACACATACATTCATTTGTATTTATTTACTATTTTATAAGTAATTAAAGAAATGTGGTGCGTCTCACCCGAAATTACCCTACTACCCTAAAGTAACGGTCGGCAGACTGAGGCTCGCGAGCCGCATGCGGCTTATTGCACAGGCGTTTGCGGCTCTTCAGTAACTTTAACATTTTTTCAATTCCAAATTCTTTTTTATTCACAAAAAAATCATAAAATAGCAAGACTGCGAAACGCATTTTTGAGGCACTTTTATTATAAAAACAGGTGCGCGCCGCGGATTAAAACTAATTAAACTTAACAGCTAGCTCAAACGCATATCACTACAAACATGGATTTTTTTTATAGTATAATCGCGGAACACAGTTCTTTGGCAATTTTATTATATAACTTTAATTTTTAAATAAAAATCTTGGAGTTTATTTTTTATTTTTTTAAAACCTATGGCTCTCTGATACCTGTTGCAACCCTGATTCCTTAATAACTTGGCTCTTCTAGCTTAAAAAACCGCCGACCCCTGCCCTAAATGAATATTTTTAAACACCTTGTAGCTCAGAGCATGTTGAAAATAGACCCCACTTCGCCTACAATTTTTTATTCACAATGAGCTATGGAATCCGCTTCTAAAATATCAGTATTCCAAACCGGATCAACCTGTATAGTGTTAGTCATTAATGTTATACCGAAATACTCGAATATATACGTAAATACATTAAAAAGTTTTGTAAAATTTAATTATAAAACTTAAAATACTTATAATAAACTAAAAGACTATCTAAATGAGCCTAGCGACTCGATGGTCAAAATACACCTAAATAATAATATATTTTATATATGTATATAAATTAAGTAGGTAAGTACATTTTTGATGAAACTATTAGTGTTTTACTTATGTAGGTACAATTACATCTTGTTCTGTAATTGACTTCAAAACAACATAATAGATTTTTGGTTGTATTTTCAAACAAATTCCATTCCAATTATACATATATTTTCATGTTGTATCGACCAACGAGATGAAAGCATTCATTATTAATTTTTGATATTTTTGTGATTCGATTGATGTCGAAAACCATTTAAAGAGTGTGTTTTATGTATGATTTATTGAGTTTTAAAATACTTCTAAAAGTACATGTATATTGTATATATGTTACATTTATACATACCCACATAATACTGGTGTCTAAATACTAGAGTGCACTACGATTTATAAAAAAGAGTTATTTCAAAATTTTCGTGACTGAAGGGTTAAAATCAAAAAGTCATTTGACTTTTATTATTGCATTTTAGGAGACCTATCAAATGACACCCCACTCAATGGGGTAAATGAAAAAAAATTGAGTTCACTTTTCAGTCTATGAAAGGGGGGTCCAAAATATTTTGACGATGTTTGTTATAATTTTCAGTGAAAGTACTAATTAAAAGCTACATTCTGATTTTTTTCAGATTTTTTGAATCGATAGTTTAGAAAATAGAACTCTTTTATAATGACTTTGGAGAGCAAATACATCGTGATTGAAGTGTTAAAATCAAAAAGTTCTGATACATTTTTTATTGCATTTTAAGAGACCTATCAAACGACACCCCACTCAATGGAGTAGGTGAAATTTTTTTTTGAAAACACTTTTCATTTTTGGAAGGGGGGTCTAAAAATTTTTTTGTTTCAAAAATCTTATCATTTCTGATAATCATTTCTTCTTCTTATAATTTGGGTCATCAATCTACGACCGTATACCAAATTTCATATTATTGTGTAATAATTTATCAAGACGGACGGACATGGACAAACTATAAGGGTTCCTAGTTTTCTACGGAACCCTTAAAAAAGGTTAGACTACTTAATTTCTATATGTATCATTTTTTACCGCTTATGAATTAAGTAACAAAAAAAATTAAGTTATATTTTTAACAAAAATTCATAATAGAAGTGTTTATTTAAACATAAATTAATTATTTATGTTCTATAAAATTTCTTTCTTATATCAGTTAGCTTTTATCTTTTATATAGTTAAACATACATACACTGTAGCGTATAAGAAAGTCTCGTGGCACCCAGGACAGTTTTTTTTTATATAATTTGACAGTCGATGGAGCGAGCTTAAAACAGCAGGATACCTGGTAGTACAACATCAGCTATGTAAATGTACAACGCCTGCCACCTTCTTCCACAAGAGCAATTAAAATTCATCCGAGTGACAACAGCACCGCTTGGGGTCGTTTCATGTCGGGGTACAACAAGCCCCCAGACGCTACCTGTGTTTGCCGTCAATATAATGTCAGCTGCTAACACTTTCTTCTTGCGAGAATATACACTCGTCGTCTCTTTAATTCCTCTCCCTCCTTTTTTTCGTTTATTTGATAAATGACTTTAAAAAGAACTTAATCTGTTCTGTTGTTTTTCAGCTTTGTTATTGGCACTAAATGAATTTAATAATTATTAATTTTAGGTACGTAAATCTTATTAACAATTCATATCCAAACATAGGGTGTTGGGGTGCCCTATTTTGTTGTTTCTCGTAAATAAGAACTGTGTTTTTTAATGTCAAATAACTTTTTTGAAAACAAAAAAAGGAAGGTTGTGTTAGCGTTGTGTTTAGTGAATACAATACCGGGATCCAGAAATACCGAAAAACGGGATCCTGGGTCATTTTCTCCAGTATTACGATACCGGTATTCGGTATTAGTGCATATTATACCGTTATTTCGGTATTTATAATTAGTACTTAAATCTAATCAATTATTATTAACTAAGTTGTTTTGTGATATGTAATTGTAGTATGATATTTTCCCGATATGTGATAAGATTTTCCTAGGAAATATTTTATTTTTAATAAAAAATAACAACACTCAATGTAAAAAATTATATTAAAATCAGGGCAACAATAAAAGCTCAAATAATTGTTTTTTTTTTTAAAGCAATATTGCATATCGAGCCCTTATAACCTTATAACCAGATTATAAGTGACAATTTTTCCGAAATTGAGTTTTGTATCGCAAATGACGTCAATTCTTTAAACCCTGAGATTTAAAGTTAAAAAGTTTTTTTACATATTTGATGTTAACGTCCTTGTTCCTAGTCAGTTGTTTCAATTTGTAAATACTTATTGTTTACGACATCTAGAATTCGCGGTATTTCTATCAGAACCGCCAAAAATTGTCATATTTCTTCAATAAAGTGATTTTTTTTAAATACCGGTATTAATACCGGTATCCCGGTTTTGAACATCAAAAATACGGTATTACGATTTTGGTCCGGTATTGTACTCACTAGTTATGTTCAAATATTCGTATAGTGCTTCAAAAATTCACTACAATCAATACTACAAAGCAGACAACCTTTTTAATTTTCTTAATTATTATTGGACATGTTTTAATAATTTTAATAAGATCAATAATAATTGCTTATAGATTTCATGAAAAATATTTCCCTTTTAAGAAATGAATAGTTGTATAATGATTGATCAAACAACTATTTGATGTATTATATTATCATATGATACATATGGAATTATACACATACAGTGAAAATCTTTTAACACGAAAACGCTTAACAAAAAAATTGATTAACACGAAATATCATACACAATTCAATATAATTATTATTACATTATATAGATACACAGGCCCGGATTTAGAAATTTGCCGTCCCTAGGCAGTTGCGCAAATTGCCCCCCCCCTCCCCCCGAAATATTCCATCTGAGCAAAAATAAAAAAGTATATATTGGATTAGATTTTAGATATCGGTGACCTTTTTTTAGGTTTTTTATGTAAAGTATATTTAAAAAAATAAATAAAATTTAAATTCATAAAAAAATGCCTTTCTTTAGTTTTTAAAAATAATTTTATAATTTTATATTTTTAAATAAAATTTTTAGAAAATTACATACTCGTATTTATCTCTGATTATTATTAATACATATTTCAAAAGTTAAAAGTAAACCTTTTCAGGCTGTTATAGTAATTAAATAACGTACTAACAACATAAAATTTTAAAAACTATATTATGTTTTTGAGTGCTTATTGATATTTTATTTTATTAATTTTATGGTTTTTAAAGCCTGCTTACTTAGACCATATTCTATTAGTTTACTTACCTATATTAAAAATATACCAATTTAACAAAAAAGGAAAATATAACTACAGTAGAATCCGGTTATAACGATATCGAAGGGTGAATGGACCGGTCATATTGATTGTAAAAAGCGAATAGTCGTAATAACCGGTAGAAATGCAATAATATGGAATTCAGTTGGACTTTTATTTTGAGTCGTTAAAACCAATACGTTGTATTAACCGATGTCGTTATAACCGGTTTTCTACTGTATGTATTCAATTACACAACAAATTGTTCGGAATAAAATTTGACATAAAAGAAATGCATTTAAGGAATTGTATATATTCTATACAAATATTAAAAGATGCCAATTACATTTATATTGCCCTCTCTTTGTTGGCTTTTACCGTCCTTAGCAATTACGATTTTACAAAGAGCGATTCGACTTTACATTTTTGAGCTCATTATATCTAAAAAGACTGACATATGCAAAAAAAGAAGTTCTAAAACTTTTATAATGTAGCTAATTATATTATGTAAACATATAACAATTGTATAATATGATATTATATACCATTAAAATTAATATAGTGTTATATGGCAGCAATACAATGTTGAATAGCAAGTGATTTTCATGATAAAGTATTTTTATTGTAGATGTGAAAAAAATTGAGATTGAAGAAATACATTTAATTTATAAAAATTATGAAATTTACAAACAACTGATGAATATTTCGTTTGAAAAAATAGGTCAACGCTTTATTGACCCTTAGCAATAAGAAAGTGTATGATGGCATGGATAATTCATGTTCAGTTTGTTCAGTTATTGTTCACAAATGAACGTTTTAAGAAAATTAATTGCTTGACACATTGATTTTCTTTATATTTTGAACATTACCTCATTTGGAGATTCAAAAATACATTCCAAAACAAAGTACATATATACTTTTCAAAATAACAAAATGTACTTAAAATATTTTACTTCAAGTACATTTTGAAATAGTTTAAGTACTTTTTCAAGTGTCAACTGATTTTCCATAAGAAAAGTTTTTTTTGTATAAAATAATTATTTCTATCACATTAAATAAAAGGGTATATAACTTTGACGGTTAGTCGACTAAATGATTTCGCGTATCAAAAAACTTAAAAACTGCAGTGTTAATAATTCAATTCATCAAGTATGATTTATTTTATCTTCTAATACCTACAGTTTATGAATTTGTGGCAGCCAATTTACAAAAAGTCTAGCTGTTTTGTAAAATGTTGATACTCTTATAATATACTTGTTAAATACATGTTAACTGCCCAGAAATTAACTGTTTTTTTAATAATTCTGACAGCGAATGTTAAAATTCCTACAGTTCGTTGCAACGGAGATTGAATCCCCGTTTTTATACTTATTTATTCCCTTTCGCCCCAATAGATTGCCCTACCCAAGGCGGAGATTGAATGCTCGCTTACTAAACTGTTTTACAAAACGGCTAACCGCTTTATTAAGAGGCAAAATTTACAATTCTACTGCGACAAATACATATGTATATACAAAAAAATTAAAGGTATCATAAATTGAATTTTTTGATAGGTGTTATATTATTTTTTCATAATTATATTTGGTAATTAAGTAAACAAAAAAACAGAGTATCCTTGTATCAACATATATGTATATTTTGTATATGTATAGATGTAAAAACAATAACAATAACAAAAAAACACATTTCGAATGGAGTTTTATCCTTTGCTGCTTGAATAAAATGAAATTTTTGTCATTATTTTGATTTATGAAAATCAAGAAGGCTTTAATAATTACAAAATAAAACTGATGATTCAGGAAAAAATATTTTTAATATTTTATTTATTGAAATTTTTTTTTCTTATCCCAATATAATATCTTAGTTTAATATAATCGAATTTAAACTTTAAATCTAAATAAATTTTCTCATCAATTGTGGAAAATCGAAACTATGAAAAAAAAATTAATTTTACCCAAGGGTATAAGTGAGTTATAATGTTATTTTGTCATATTGTTGAGTATTTTATTGCAGTTATAAAACAGCAACAAATTTTTCGAAATCTACTTTAGTTCTCTATGAACTAGAGAAATGAAACAATATTTCCACAAAATCCAACCTTTAATGAGGCTCCCAAATTCCACTAAAGGTTCTACTCATGGAACTTTTGGGTGGTAATAATTTAATGCAATTCCATCAAATATAAAATTTTATTGTAAATTAATTTAAAACCGTTCATTTTTTAAAATATACAATTTAATATCTTTATATTTTTCGAATTTTGTTGAATTTTTGTTCGAGATCTACTTTAGTTCTCTATGAACTAGAGAAATGAAACAATATTTCCACAAAATCCAACCGTAGGCGACGCAGCGCAGCGCAGGGCAGCGCAGCACAGTTTTTGCTGCGTGACTTGAGTGACCGCACATTGCAACGCAGTTTCTTGTCTATTTGGAAAAAAAGCGTACATGAAGAAAAGAAAAAGTCACGGTAAATTCGTTCTAGCATCGGAATTTTCAGATAAACAATTATATACATATAATATATCTTATATTATAAAATATAGAATAAAATATGAATAATAACAATGAATAGTAATAAAAACTGCGTGACACGTTCGCAATAAACTGTGTCACAAACACTACGCGACGCAGGTTCACGCAGGCACTGAACTGCGCTGCCCTGCCCTGCCTCTCAATTAGCGCTCGTAAGTACAAACATGGGATACACAAAAACTGTGCTGTGCTGCCCTGCGCTGCGTCGCCTACGTCTCAATGTGCGCCCGGGCTTAATGAGGCTCCCAAATTCCACTAAAGGTTCTACTTATGGATTTTTTGGGTGGTAATAATTTAATGCAATTCCATCAAATATAAAATTTTACTGTAAATTAATTTAAACTCGTTCATTTTTTAAAATATACAATTTAATATCTTTATATTTTTCGAATTTTGTTGACAAACTATATAAAACAGAAATTAGAAATAAGTTCTATATAACAGTAAGGTGCTCTGAGAACGCGAGTTCTACTCGCACTTGTCCAATTTTAATTCACATTGATCAATACTTTAATAATACATTGAATGCCAGTAAAACAAAAAGCAATTTACCTTTTTTCTCAAAATAACAAGCTACAAAAAAAAATCAATATTCTTATCGATGAAATCCAATCCGGGTATATTTTTCTCGGCATCCATTTAAGTGTTTATTAACTTTTCGGTCATCCTCTTCGATAAACATTTTCATTGACCACAAACCATTTAAAATCAAGCACAAAGACTCTCTGAATCCAGACCAGGCTCCGATCGTTCAAGCACCTATTATCTGTCCCTTATTGGTCCATCGTCCCAGAGCAGGGTTATGTAAACACAGCAGCCTGCAACCACTTCTGGTAATCTTACAGATCTACTCAGTCTCTTGTATGCATGTATGATAATACTACCATTGGCGTGCTATCATATTATTTATTTTCTCTTTATAGATTTGCTATTAGTCAATTTAAAATAGGAGTAGATATTTTTTAGGTAACTTAATTTATATTTAAGAATTTTGTATAATGGTGATTTTTTCCGAATGATTTTATTTAATTTCGAAAATAAAAAGTTTAGTTACCTTTTCATTCTACCACTATAATCTGTTTCATTTAAGTCTGCAGTGGTTGCTTAGTGATTTGACGATATGAATCGTGAATCTCACCTATACAGGTTGCCTCATAACTAAGCATTTGGACGAGGGGAATGAGCGGGGGGAGAGTGCGTGTGACGTCACCGACCGTCTAATGTCAAAATTTTGCGTATAAATTTAATAGCAAACCATGGACATAGGAATATAGGGACAGAGTATAAACTAGCTTTATAGGCGAGGGGGGTGAAGCCGAATTGCGGAGGGGGACTGATTGATTACTATGGTTACTTATGTGCCTAGATTTGATTGGTTACACTTGTGCGGTGTTCAGTACCGCTAAATTTAAAAATAATTATTGATAAATTCGATTTTTTAAAGATAAATAACAACTATTCCTAACTTTATAGAAAAAAACTGTAACAATAATTCATTCTACCATTATTGTATCTTAAATAAATAAAAATAATTAGTTTTTTAACAGATTTAATTTATTAAAAATTTATATTATATTTTTTTAACATACTTATACATTTCACGTAATAAATAGTTTATTAACAAGAGCAACAGATATTTTTTAAAGATAAATAACAATAATAAAAAATTGAATACCTAACCGTGAAATGAAATTTTTACATTATTTTCTGTATTTTTTATTTTATTCCAGTTTTGATTGTCTGATCTGTTTTCACATAAAGGTACACAGTACTGCACCATTTTTGGGTGTAAACACTCTTAATTCATTTGAATTGTATGGAAAATAATGAGTTACTAATTACACAAAAAAGTTATTTGACATATGGACATAATATAATATTCAGTAACATTTGAATTCTATAGCATAGTAACCAATCAAAATTAGGCACATACTACCTCGTCTCCCTCCCCTTATCGGCTTCCACCCCGCAGCGTTATGCTCCGTCCCTATATTCCTATGTCCATGTAGCAAACTTGTAGTTTCCATGGATTTTCGACGGCTCACTACGTCATTAGCCGTCAACCAATAGCGTGAAACTACTCTATGAGACAACCTATGAATCCCACCGTCAAATCCCTTGGTAACTACTGAGATTTAAATGAAACAGGTTATAGTCACATATACAACTGATACAAGCTTAATATTTTGTTCTAAATTTATATCTACTAATAAAGATGGTATTTTTAATGTAAGTGCCAACCAAATAAAAATATTTTTTTTAATTTGATTTTAATTTATAGAGCTTCTAAATATAAGAAAAAAATATCTTTAAATTGTGAAAACCCTGAAGGATAAAATCAATTATCTGAAAATTTACCAAATTTTTTTAGAACTCTTTTTTGATAAATTGATTGAATAGCAAAATTTTTAATGGAAGATAAAATACAATATAATGTTTGCTCAAATTGATGGTTTCTGAGTAAAAATTCGTGAAAGTAAAAAAATCTTTAATTATTTTGTTAAATGGGTCGGACTAAATAATATTGTTGCTTTTTCGTAGATTTAGATACTATAATCGAAAATAAAGGTTTTAGATTAAAAAAAAATAGTTTCCAGACCTTTCAATGTCATCTCAAAGACACGTGAACCCTTTCATCTAAGTTTTTTTAAGCCCTTAACTTTACTCACCATAAAATAATATATAATAACTTTATATGCAAAATCATAAAATTTATACTATATTAGTTAATTTTCAAAGGGTTTTATATTCCCCATATGCTAAAATATACATACTTTTAGTTCGTCTTTTATTAAGGTGATCTATAAAATACCAAATTTTGAAAGATTCTAAGACATTCATTATGCGTTTTATCAAAATCGTGTTGTATAACATGAAGGCTATTATAATTTCTTATATTTATATTCGTTTCGACTTATGCAGTGAATATTACCGTAATAATCATGTTTCAATTAGTATATTATAATTTTCATGATAAATATAATTAATAATCCGTTACTTTTCATAGAAATTCACTTATTACGGACGCCACTGACTTCCTCTACTTTCATCACATAAAGGAATGGAGTCGGAAGAAGTTCCGCGACTTCAGTTCCGGGCAACACCCACACCGGAAGCATAAAACTGGACTATTCTAGATCCGGCCTTAAGCCAACTATATATTAATGTACAGGCTATATGATGGGAGAAAGTGTTAAATTGATATATGTGTTCTTATTCTTCTTCTCATATCCATTTTCATTGTTGGTAATACTTATTGTAAAACTGAAACGTTTTAACGAAAAAAGAAAAAAAAAGTACATTTATTGTTCTGATGATAAACGCACTTTAAAAAGGAATATTTTTAACTTATACCTAATTATACTTTTAGTTATCAGAAAAAGCTGCAATTAATGCAACAGGACTGTCTTATACGTAATACTTATAGTGAATAGTATGTGTTTTCTAATTTTATTTAAAAATATTTCTGACAAACTAATAAAAGATAGAATAAAATTAATGAGACATAAATTATAGATTATGATATTTTCTACAATACATATCAAATTTTTTTAACAATCATTTAACCGGTAACACATTTTGACAGTTTTTAAGGATTTTGAATTATTTTTGAAATGAGGTAAATAATTTTTTTTTAGATCAAAGTTGTTTATTAATAATAATATTATCTATAAAATCCAACCCAGCATTTAAGAATGTCCCGTAGACAACTTGCCAGCTTTTTACTTTCTTATACTATATGTATATGAAATATACATATAGTATAAGTAAGTATAGTGAATGCGATTTTTTCGAAATCCGGATTTTGATGGAATTATCAATTTTGACCTTCCCTGAATCCATTTTGACTATTTTCGCCATGATGTCTGTCTGTCTGTCTGTAGACGCTGTAACTCAAATACGACAAATCGTAGAAAGGTGACATTTTATACTTAAGATTAATTTTTTCCTAGGATGAAAACCTCCTATTTTTGAAAACGATCATTCAACCGAAAACGGATGTTTACCTACATCGATTTTTGAATTTTTCGAATTACACTGAAACAGTGTGAATTAGAGAAAAATGACAAAGTTGAAAATTGTAGGTAATATTATTATCTATAATTTATGTTCTATTCATTTTTTCGAAAAAACAAGTTTAATTTTTTTTTTACCAAGTGTTCGTTTTTAAGTACATTTCAAATGGTTCATAATAGAGAAGAAATATCTGCCATGAGTGTCATGGGACTTTCTTATACGTATTACAGAGACTGTTATACGTAATATTGAGAATAAACACTACACTCTATTTCATTTAGTTTGCAGTGGTTGCCGGGTGACTTGACGGTAAGAGTCGTGATCCGTACGGTCAAATCACCCGACAACCAGTATAGATTATTCTAAATAATGATTTAAAAAAAAAAATATTTCTGGCTAAATCATAAGTGTTGGAAAAAAATGTATGGGGAATAAATTACAGATAATAACATACTCGACATTTCTTATCTAAAACATTTTTGTCTTATTTAAAAAAAATTTAAAAATGACAAGAGTAAACATCCGTTTCCGGTTTAGTGATGGTTGTAAAAATTAAGTGGTTGTCTTCCCAAATGAGAGTTTATTATAAATATAAAATTACACCCTTCTGGCTAAATCATAAGTGTTGGAAAAAATGTATGGGAAATAAATTATAGATAATAACATATTCGACGTTTTTTATATAAAACATTTTTGTCTTATTTCGGAAATTAAAAAAACTACATGAGTAAACATCCGTTTCCATCTTATTGTTAGTAATTATGTTAAACAAAATTCGTTTGATACATAATGTATAAAATAATATTTCTATTGTTTATGTCTCATTCATTTTACTCTATCTTTTATTAGTTTGTCAAAAATATCCTTCAATAAAATAAAAATCACGTACACTGTTCACTGTCATTATTACGTATAAGAAAGTCCTGTGGCACACGGCAGATTATTTATTGTAGAAAATATGTATTATTAATGTACAAAATCTTACATTACTTTTATTTATTATTCTACAATTATTAGAGCCAGAGATATAAGCTTTCAAAATGTGCCTTATTTTGTTGCAGGTTACTTACTGGATGACGTAATTCTACACCAAAAAAGTTATTCAACACGTGTATCGAATTCATATAGAGTTTTTTAATCGATTAGGTACGCGTTTAAAAAGTATGCAGTTAATTAGAATATGTACGTTACAACAAAACAAATAAATGTAGGTTAGGTATGTATAACTACAAATGAAAATCTCATATAAAAAAACGATCACAAAGCTTCTCGTATCTTAGATATTACAAGGTAGCATATATTTTAAAGTTTAATTTTCATTCGATTCATTACCACGATTTTTTTGAAATAATTTTATATTTGTCTGTTTAAAACAAAAATATCATATAACATCGTTACAATTCAAAATAAGAATTAAACAGGTTTCAATATTGAATGTTTCTTGTTGACATGATTTAAGAATTTCCAAGAATCTAAATCAATTATACAGTACACTAGAACGTTCTGTGAAGCCAAATATTAGAAATAAATAAAATAAACAAGCAATATATCAACGTCCCTTGCAAGAAATACAACAAAAAACCGTTTAAACGTTCACTTGAGTTAGTCGTTAGACGGTGACGATATAACATCAGTTCACATTCCCTCAGTGTTCAAACGTTATGTATGTATAACAACATACAGGCATCTAAACATGTAAGAGTGATTGGAAAGTTACTTGTAAGTTACAAAATACAATCGTAATGAAACCCGTATTTTTATTTTGAATTTTTCAGTTCAAGGCATTTGAAAAATTACTTGTTACAATAAAAAGTTTCAGTAAATTGAATGATTTTAGAATTTACGAAAATATATTGCTGAATTTTTATATATATTTTTATTTAGTTTTATAAATTAGGTGTTAAAAGACCCCATCTACAGATAACTTTGTAGAGCCCATAAAAAGTACAATTAGTTTTGAGTTAATATCTCTTGTTTTTGACGGTGACAAATAAAAAATTATTTAGTATAATTGACACTATATTTTTCTAACAATAAAATTTTAATATTTCACCCTCTGTAACGTACGGAGAGTTTAAATTGGTTTCATTCGATCGAGCGGGGAAAATAAATTCGACTATGGTGGAAACTTTAGGAGGAACAAATCCCCCTTTCTCGAGTAAGAGCAGATATATTTATGTTTTTGTATGTAGGTATAATGAATAAAAAAACAAACAAAAAAAGATTTCACCCCCTGTCACGAAATCGCCAAGAACGAAACCGCGGGTAATAGTAATACATAAATTTATAGCAGACGAAACGGTTTTTTAGACAAAGCGACAAGAGGACCTCATTTATCGCCTATAATAAGTTAAAAAATGAAATACAATATCTCAATCTAAAAAGAAATACAAGAAACTTAAATCATTTTCTCGTAAACAACCAATTCTAGAGAAAATAAATGCCATGGGAGTCACGTGACTTTATTATACATGATACTGATGTTTAATCTTAATTAATTTTCGAATTATTTTTGAATCGTGAATAAATACTTGTTTTGTATAAAAATTATCGAGTATGTTATTATCTATAATTTATATTCCATAATTTTTTTCCATCTTCCATAATTTAGCTAGAATGATTTTTTGCACATAATTAATTAGCAAAGTTACACTGTTTCCTCTTAATATTACGTATAAGAAAGTCCCACGGCACTCATATATGATACTGTTATGTACCAGTTGACGAACATAAATTTATAGATTATAATACATATTATCTACAATTTTTAATCTTTAAATTTTTTTCTAGTTAGCACCGTTTCAAAAATAATTAGACAAATTCAAAAATTGACATCAGTAAATATCTGTTTCAGGTTAAAAACTCGTTTTCGGAAAATAGGAGGTATTCATCGCAGACAAAAATTTATCTTAAATATAAAATTTCATCCTTATATCATCTTTACTGTGTTTGAGTTACAACGTCTACAGATTGACAGACTGACCGACCGACGCACTGAAATCATGGCGAAAAAACTCAGAATGGATTCAAGAAACATCAAAATGGATAATTCTATCAATATCTAGAATTCGAAAAAAACGGTTTAATAATAGGTACTACTAATATTATACATGTACATATGTATATTTAGTACATGGGTATAAGAAAGTAAAAATATTAAACTTAGAAACTATTTATTTTGATTTAATAAAACTCATGGAGTTATTTTATAATTTTATTTTTGCTTGAATAAATCGAATAGCAAAAGGACAAAAAATTTAAAATCGTTCTCCATGTTTTAATAGATCAAATAACACATTTTTTTTCTCTCAAGGTAATGGTTTCCAAGTAAAAAAATTCTAGTACGTTCAAAATCTTTAATTATTTTGTTAAATATTAGAAAATTCAAGCAAAAAATAAATTCAGGCAAAAGTTTCTTATTTTCTACTTCCATGTTCGAAAGAACAGAAAATATTGTATTTTACAATTTACGATACCGTAATAAAATAAACTGCCTTGGCAGGCACGAGACTTTTTTATACGTCACGACACCGAAGTATTATGTCTCAAACATTTTTTTCTAATACCTACCGTTTAAAAAATAAATCGAAAAAATATTTTTTTTTTAGAAAATCGATTATTTCCTAAAAACAAATTTTTGGGGGGAAAATGAATAGAACATAAATTATAGATAAAAGTCCCTTCTACAACTTTAATCTAAAATATTTTTTTCTACTGCGCACCGTTTCAAAAATAATTCGAAAAGTTCAAAAATTGACACCAGTAAACCTCCGTTTCCGGTTTAGTGATGGTTTTCAAAAATAGGAGGTGCACATCTAGAGTATACAAGAACCTTAAGTTTAAAATTTCATGTTCGTAAGTCTTACAGAGCGCTCACAGACAGACGTCATTGAGTTAATGGTGGTATATGATTCAGGGACCCTCAAAACATGTAATTCCGTTAAAATCTCGAGTTCGAATTTTTTCGTGATCACTATACTTTATTTATACATTTCAGGTATGTATAAAAAAGTAAATTATAGATTTCTATTAAGAAAAATACCAACCTTGACAAGTGTTTTTAAGACCATTTCAAGATCACGTGAATACTACAATTTAATGTTTTTTTTAAACCCGAAAACTTTCATATATGTCTTTTATCAACATCCTATATATGACAGTAGTTCTGTTTTAATTATTACGTAACAATACGCTCAACAAAATTATCAAGTGTACATAACATTCCAAAATAGGTGTATAAACTTGTTGTTCAACTTAATATCACCCCGATACAAAATATACATAAATATCCAAGCGCACAAACCCACATTATTCCGTATGTCTGACTAACATTAACTGCAACGATCAGTAGAAACTTCAACTTTGTTATTGTTTGTTGAACGCGCGGGATCTGTTTAATTGGCATGAGAAATGATCACAAATATTTGATGTTTCAAGTTTGCTCAGTTTTCAATCTTAATTGCCAATTTGATGAACGCTTTGGGAGTCACAGTGGTTGAAATATTATAGCCTTTTTGATAATTGTATGAAAATATTACATATTTGGAGATACACTGTTGATGATGTTCATGATTATTGTTTTTAATAATTGATATGAAATATCGTTTGACGGCGAAATTATATTTCTTAAGATTACTAAAATTTAATAAAGGATATTATTGGATATATCTTTTATAACAACTAGGCTGTGGCGGATTAAGGGGTGGCGGAAGGGACCCAAAATAGAAAGAAGTTCCAAAATAGGTAGGGGTGTAATGCAATGACACTATCAATATTAATTTTTAATTATTTAGGATCTTTGTTTATTAAATATATTTAATAGTGCTCAAAGCAAAATACAAATAACATTTGAAGAGCCCGCTAACCCCATCTACTCTCGGTTTAAATATATAATTAGTTGATATTGTACATATACTAACCGATATCAAAGTTCATAAATAATGGGTTTTTCTATATGATGAATAAACATAATAGACATAACCTTTGGGAGAAAATAAGCTTAAAATAAGTTTCTCGATCAACTGTTATAGTTTATTCCTCCTGATATGACTTCTATTTTTTTCAAAATTTATTTGTTTATTACATCGGAATGTATATAAAAAATTAAAACAGAAACACTCGAGACCGAGACGAGACTATGGCATATTCTTTTATGAAACTAGACTTTAATTGTTGTTTTTAGTTTTTATATAGACAACACTTATTAAAATCGATACTTACCTCGTATCGTCTCGTATGTAACTACTTAATTCAAATAATATCAATACCGTGAACTGGGTTTACTTTGATAGTTTTTGGATATAATTTAATAGTAGCGTGAGTAGCGTGAAAACCTGTTTAAATGCGTACTTTTAAATACGAGCTGTGATGACTAAAATAATATAAGACTATAATAATATAAAACTTCACGGGCATTAGTTAGACCTAGTCCGCAATCTATGAATGACCCTTCTTCCGATGATAAAAAGGATAATATTCTCTTGATAGATTTGACGCGCAATAGAGAGATGATAGA
Source organism: Sialis lutaria (assembly GCA_949319165.1). Taxonomy (NCBI): domain Eukaryota; kingdom Metazoa; phylum Arthropoda; class Insecta; order Megaloptera; family Sialidae; genus Sialis; species Sialis lutaria. The sequence continues at coordinate 24,749,822 of OX439235.1, read as the reverse complement.
AAGAAAAAGAATTATAAAAAAATGATAATAATCACTTTTGATGAGAAATTTTAATGGATTGATTAAAAGAATGACCCACTTTATACGGGACCACTACAAAAGGCAGACATGGACAATAGGCAGACACCCAAAAGGAAGACATGGACAAAAGGCAGACAAATATTTTTATAAAATTAATAAAATCTTTGAGGGTGAGGGTCTTATACAATACCCCCTACCTTCTCAAAAAAATATATCGTATATAAATTAATTAATACAATTTTTTTTGGAGGGGGGAGCATATTGCATAAACGATCTCCCTCAAATATATTATTAATTTATATAGAAAATTTTTCTGCCTTTTATCCATGTCGGCCTTTTGGGAGTCTGCCTTTTGTCCTTGTCCCACTATATATTGTATTAAATAACAACATGATATGTATATTTAGAATTCTAAAAAAATACTAAATTATTCGAAAGATGATAAAATATCTAATAATACAGGGTCGTCCAATAGTGCATCGACACGGCCTACTTCGGTGCATAAAAGTGTAATAAAAAGGTAAATTTTATTAAAAGTATTGAATATCTCAGAAACTATGGGGTTTAGACATAGGAAATCCCCTATACAAATTGAAAAGGAGAAAAATCCCCATAGAATAGTGAAATAAAAAAAGGGTAGTCACATTTGAAAAAAATTAGTTTTATCATTTTTAAGTTTGCAAAATTTGATATTTTTTTATGGACACTCTGTATAACTACAATAAATTCAAATTGGTTATTATCAAAATGTTACTCTTTACAGGAACTAATATTATTGCTAAAAAATTCATCGCTACAAAAAAAACGAAGTCGCTACGATTTTTTAAGTTTGACCCTGTTTATGGATTATTTTTCGGAAAAAAATTTATTATTTGGCAACACTGTCACTAAATCAAAAAATAAATGGACGATAATGTGGAGGTTAAAAAATGACATCGGAATATTGAAAACGTTATAGGGTGTTCTATTTAAAAAAATCTTTTTTTTTTTGTTACAGCGCAAAAATGGTACTTGTTGGTATTGTTGAAAATAATTTTACGACGTTGGTCCTTTCCAATATGTACCGTAAACCGGGGTTACAACTTCTACTCGTCGTGCATATGCGTTTTTAGAAAAAACGGAAAGCATCTTTGGAATTTTTTTTGACGGTTGACAGCACTGATAGTTACGTCACAATCGACCTGTTAATCAATGTGAATGCGCCGATATTTTTTGAGAAAAAAAATAAAAAGTATGTAAACGATATTTTAATGAATTTTCAAGGTTGCAAAACTTTACTGATAACTTGTTTATTTTTTATAAGAATCATAAAAATGTTAGCACATCATATCAGTAGGTCTATACAGAACATTGCTATAAAAAAATTACAAAATTCTAACCTCAAAAATGACAACGTGGCTAAGGAATAATGTGTATGGGGTGTCTTTGATCAACTATAGGGCTTACATTGATCATGCAGTTAAAGTTATCTAGAGGTCGATGCGCCTCTGACAAAAACTGAAAACAGCACCCCCTCCCCTGGTGTAACTAAAGAACATATTTTTTTGTCATCACGTTTTTTGTGACCCTAAAATTTACTTTTACGCTCTCTTTCAGTTTTTGATGACAATTTTGTAGTCCTCATGTCACGTTAATCCTAATAATGCTATTCTGGACCATTTTGCCTCCCTTCCACCCTCTAGACTTACTGCTATTTTATAATTATTTTAACTTTTTGTTATTTGTTTTCAATTATTTATTAATAGTCCAGTGAATCTAGCATCATTGAAGTAGATAAACGAATTCGACCAACCTATATGATATTTATAAGCTCCGTTTATTTATTTTATATGTAGTAAAGTTTTGTTACTTCATTGGTGCTAGATTGACTGAACTATAACATATTCTTTCAAAAAATGCCTCCTATCTATAAGAGAAGTAACCCAACATCATAAAAATGCGTGTAACTTTTGTTCCTGTTGACCATTTTTTTTAAATCTTCCGATTTCTGTAATAAAAACAGATTGTATCAAAGTAACCCCACTCTCAGTTTAACTTTGATCACGTACTTTTTATTTTTTTTACAAAAACTATTGGGCCTAACTTTTTTTTATTTGGCGCATCGATAGTATGAAAAACCCGATAATTCAGGTTTTTTTTGCAAATTTTTATTCACCATACTTTAGATTTTACAGCCCTTTAAATTTCAAAAATGATCAAAGTAAACCCCGGTTTACGGTACCAAATTTTTTTCCTACGGGAAGTGCGCTAGGAATGCCGGACGCACTATTGGACGACCCTGTATATATGTAATTAGTAATTACATACCTATTATTTAGCATGATTATTAATATCTAACAAATATTTTGATAATTAATACAAGATTTGCATACATATATGTATATTATTGTATATGTATGTATGTATAGGTATATGTAGAGACGAGGAAATTATCGTATGTGTATATATAGTAGATCGTATGTTAAAATAACAGAATACGAAAACCAATATATTTGAATTTCATAGTCGTATAGTATTTACTTACAAACTTATAACTTCTGTTATATGTTAAAGGCTGTAGTTGGGTAAGTATGCAAAATCGGCTTTTACATAGATTTGGCTGTTCTTTTTTTAAGGTACATTATATATAACTATGAACCTGTTCAATTTTTATAGCCACAACAAAAATGCACCTTCATAACTTTTTTGGAGACCATTGTATTTATAATGTATTTTGATTCGCTGAATCCGAATTTGAGGTTAAAATAACACCTTACCTGTTTCGTTTTGAAAATGTAATCGAAAAACCTAATTTTCATTTCCAAAATTTTGGTTTTTCGAGGTTATTTTCGAAATTAATCTGATAAGGTACTGTTTCGACCTCTTTGGAACAAGCGCCTCAAAATACATAAAAATACAATGGTCTCCAAAAAAATATGTATAACTTTTTTTGCGTGGCTGTGAATTATTAGCTCCCAAAAACTACAACATCCGAGAAAAATTTGTTTTGGATTTTCAAATCATTTATTTATGTTTATCTGGCAATCGAATTTGATTATGCTTGGAGAAAAATATCCAATTCATTATGATCCTCTGAACATAGTAAACTAGAAAAAATAAAAATAAACCATTTAAATATCTACAAGTACAACATAATATTCCAAAACTTAAGTTGATAAAAAGCTATAGGGGGAAGTTGCTAATGCCCTCGGATGGTATTGAGATAGTACCCATAAAGTCATTTTATGGTCAGCCTATTTTTTTAAATAAAAACTTGTATGTTTTTGACAGTATTAATGTATGTGTAGTAGATACCCTAAGTCACACAAGAAAATAGAGAGGGATATTAATATTTTTGACACGGGACAGAGAAAAATTTAGTTACCTATTTGCGTGATAATTCATAAAGATTCTCAATTCATAAGAGTATTTTTTTTTAAATTATTTCATGTTGTTCCATTATGCTAAAGTATACCAACATTAATTTTTAATTGCTTAAAAATAGGACTAGGAAATTTTGAAACAAATATCCACAATGTTCTGTTTTGAGATCGATTTAATTATTTTGCTTTTAGTAGCCAACCTTCTTATGATGTTCAGTATGTAAATATCAAATCAAATTGATTTCGTTCAATTAAAGGGATTCCACTTTCTTTACAAACATTTCTCCAAATAAGGTCGTCAATAATGTCACAATGTGACAATAAATGTTAAAACAGTAAACAATATAACAAGAGCAATCATAATAGAATAAGGCGTCTAAAAATATGTAGTGTGCTACAATAATTGGCAGTCATTGAAAGATACATTCTGAGATTCTAGATTCTCTATGTCTGGAGTACGGATAATTGGCATCGCGCAAGGACAAAGTGGATGTCTGCCAGCGTGCCTTGCTCGTTGAAGCGTGAGTCTACTGTAAATGAGGACATCTTTATTTATCAACTTTCTTTGCAACAGCAAGACAAATTCTGTTACGTGGCTGCTCCAAGACTTTCAAATGGGTAATACACTACTTCATTGCAGAATGCCCCATGAATTCAAAAAGATCCAGGAGAGAAGACAACGACAACGCTGGATCTATTTTTTTTAAATAGTTAGCATAAAGATAAAAAGGACTGATTTATATTGTGAATTTCTGATTTTCTATTTGAAAACAAAATGTACTATTTATAAGATTATTTATTTCATCATAACTATATATTGTATAACATGACAATGTTTTCATAACCCATTTCTAGCCGGGGAAATAAATACATATAATATTAAAATGACTGAAAATAGCATATATTCACATTCACATACTAATATTATTATATGTAAATTCGAAAATAACTCTACCTGTCTGTCTATTTGTTTGTAACTTTTTTACGGCTAAACCGCTAAACCGACTTTGATTAAATTTGGCAGGGATATAGTTAACATCCAGAGGTAGGATATATGTAGGCTACTTTTTAATTGTATTTTTAGTTGTTTCTGATTTCAGGGTGAAGCTGCTTCGTTTTGGTAGTCAATTCTATGAACGTTTCGTCATACATTACGGTATACACTTCACCAGGGTGTGTTATTTGAAAATATTAAATTCAAATATGTTTGTGATCACTAGTTGTTAAATATATTGGCCAGAACCATATTGTTTACACCAAATTACCCAGATAACCGTAGAAATCTGGAGATTTACACTTATTCCTTTTTATTTATACAACCTGGAATATTAACCACATTTGGGCTCTATCAGGGCTACTTTATTGTTATTTGCTACTAATATTCTTTGTTGTTGTTTTGGGGAGGTGGAGATATTTACTATTATTATACTAACAATTGAGTTTACAAAAGTCACTACTACAATTTTTCTCTACAGTTGAACAATATAATAATCTCTTTACAATACATATACAGGATGATTCTTTACTGCCGTGCCAAACTTAAACAATAGATTAAGAAAATTTTATAAGTAAAAAACTTTTAATGAACATGTGTCCGAAAATTTTTCGTTAAGGAACTACAGCCCTTCAAAGATTTTGCTCAAAATTAGTTTTTATTTAATATCTAGAGAACCCTTTGTGATAAAATTATGAAATTTGGTATTTTGTTTAGTAATAATAAGTGTTATCGATTACCTGTATCAACTAATCGATAATTTAGACCAGGGATGTATAAGGGCAGTGGGCCCATCGATTTTTATCTAGTATTTTTTGTTTTTAATTTTTTTTTATAAAGTTGGACACTTATTTAAGGTTATATAACACAAAGTACGCAAAAATATACTTTGCTTATTTGTTATAGGAGAAACCGTTTTCGAGAAATATCGATGGAAAAGAAAGCATGCAGAATTTTACTTAATACGGATGCTTCAAATTACAAAAAATAAATTTATATTCTTGTTCTATGATAAAAATTAAGACAAAAAGTTAACATAAGTATACCTCAAAAACTGCATCCTTATCAACAAATAGCCATGTTTAGTTTCGTTTTTTAGTCGTTAGTAAAGTACCTACGTGTAACAGTAATAGAACTGGCTATGGATCTTAGAGGATTCATCTTAAGAGATGTCTTTATATGAATTTTTTTTCTTACCTTTAATCATAGAACAAGAATATAAATTTATTATTTGTAATTTGAAGCATCCGTATTAAGTTAAATTATGCATGCTTTCTTTTCCATCGATATTTCACGAAAACGGTTTATCATATGACAAATAAGCAAAAGTATGTTTTTACGTATTTTGTGTCATAATACCTTAAATAAGTGCCCAATTTTATAAAAAATTAAAGAACAAAAAATACTAGATAAAAATCGATGGGCCCAATGGCTCCATACATCCCTGGTTTAAATTATAACTGTTTGATACGAGAAATCGATAACAGAATACTAAACAGTATACCAAATTTCATAATTTTATCACAAAAGATTCTCTAGATATTAAATAAAAACTTATTTTAAGCAAAATTTTTGGAGGGCTGTAGTTCCCTAACGAAAAATTTCCGGACACATGTTTATTGGAAGTTTTTTGCTTAAAATATTTTTCTCAATCTACTGTTTAAGTTTGGCACGATAGTGGTGAATCATCCTGTAGGTATAGTAATAAAAAATACTAATATAGAGAAGGTACTCTCTCCCTTTGAGAACACCCTAAGAATGCCCGTGTCTTTATAAAATATGTTAATAATTCTTATATTTTCAGTCAAAATCTTTAGCTAATGATAAAATATAAGAAATATATATATATCAATTTTATTAGTACGAACTTACATTTTACTCCAAAGTTTCAAAAATGTAATATTCTATTCTTTGTATAAAAGAACATTCTATTTTTTTATACAAAAACGATACTTCAAAAAACATTTCAAATCTTGTAATCTCTAATCTCTACTATTCAATGTTTATTCCAGATATAAATTCAATAAATTTTTCTTATAGAAGTGTTCAAAAATGGATATATATATGTATATTTAAAAACTTTGTCAAGCTCTGGCTCGATAAAAAATTGTATAATGATGTGCTTAATAAAGTTAATAGAAAAAAATCCATTAAATTTTTTGATGAGTGTAGTATTACCACATACGATAGCACTTCTAAAACAGTTCAGATTAATGTAGGCAATAGCGATGGACGCTTGCAGATGGGGATGAGAGGAATTTATACGGAATTTACCCTTCCCACTTGAATTGAATTTTAAATTATAAAGTTCTTCCATTACGAGCACACTTTTTCAGTCTTCTCAATATTTAATATTTAAATATAATTTACAGGTACACAAAACAGTATTATGCTTTTTAGAGAAAAGAAGATTCATGTAGGGTAGGTATTTTAAATAACAGATACGAATAATATTAATATTTAATGTTTTACATGCAATTTGTAACTATACCTATGTTATATACCTACCATTTACTTTATAATGTGATTTAATAATATAATAATATTATGTAAATTATTTTTATAAAAGAAAACGATCTTATAACCGAAAATGGATTATAAAACTCAATTTTCTAATTTTTGGAATGTATTATAAAATGTGCTCTAGATTAAAGTTTCAGAAAAATGTAGGTATGTCTTAATTTAAACCAGAAAGATTTATTTTTATATGATTACAAACATGTACTGTTTACTCACAATCAGTAATACGTGTATAAGAAAGCCCAGTGGCACTCATGACAACTTTTTTTTAGCTTCTCAGAGAACATCATTAACCCGACAGTTTTGATCGCAACATAAAAGAACTGAGAAGAGATATTTGAAAGTTGAACATAGTATTTATGATACAAATCAATTTAAAAATAATTAAGATTTTTTTTTCTCTAATCATTTTGTTTGTCATTAAATAAGATGTATTTTTGTCACATAACATTCTATTTTCGACGTCCTATTTTTAGTTAGTTTATCGATAATTTTAGTTTTTTGATGATCTGTCAGTGTATTTAACTAAAGGGTTGTACAATGATACATTGATTTTCAATTCTATTTTTTTTAATTATATATAAAACACTAACACCTGGAATTATAAAATGTGTGCGTGCGTACACCATGACCTTACCACCTCCCTCTTATTTTCTTCACTGACCTTTTCATTAATTTTTTAGTTTCTCCACTGAAGAGCTGCGGCCATTAAGCTACTTGCAGCTTACTGTAAGCAGCCGTATTTATCAACCGGTTAGTGATTATACGGTTGATAAAATAATGTATGCACAGCATTACTAGCTATCAGCCGATCACTTGACTCCATTCTCACCAACTATTGGCTAGTAAAAGTCAACAGCCTCTAACATCAACGCTAGCTATACAAATCAAATTTAATTGCAGTGGTCATTGTAGCCAACCAATAACAGACAGTGGTTGGTAAATGTAGTGTAAACCCATAATAGCCGACGGTTACTCTTGCTGCTAACAGCAACCATCTTTAGTGAGCGCAGCTATACTCTAGTTACGCACTAGCTGTGGCTTTTGGTTCAGGCAAGAGACTGTTGCTTCCCTCTCCCTCAACTCCTCGGTAGTTCCATTAACACTTGGGAAGCAAAGCCGCTGATAACAGCTTAGTCTCCATTCAACCTCAGTATTTAGAGTCCTAGATCCTCAGACGTTGAGACCTCACTTGGTACATATTCCAGCTCCTTACGGTTTGATTTGAAGCGTGGATAGTGGGAGAAAACATGTTTTACAGTCTAGTAACTCCATCTGCGTCAAGAAGTAGTTGATGAAAACAAGAATAAGGTCCCCTTTCATCGTCCTGCAGTTCTTGGTAATGCTCTATTGTAGAATAACATCCTTCTTCACTTCACTCAGGATCTCAGCGTAACTCAACTCCTCCTTCTTCTGAATAGTGAAGATGTTTGGTAATGCCAACTTTTTACGTTGTTTTCATTGCTTCTTTAGCTGCATTTTCTTCAATTTGGTATTGATATTTTCAACCAATTTTCTACCGATTGAATTAGATTCTAATAATGTCCTACCACATGATTATCTCCTCTTTACTTTTGACCTTCTTGTTCTTACGAATTTGCTCCAAGAATGGGAAACGTTCTTCCTTTTATTATCTTTTTGTTCTCGTTGCAGCTCCAGTATCTGTGAAGCTGACGTCTTGTTGCCAAAAATAGGTGACATCTCTGTGGCTTCTGGAGTCATCGATGGGCCCAACCTCAATGTGATAATTTTCTCCTCGATCTTCAATGAATGTGAGGCTCATTTCTTCAACCTTCTTTGATGTCGCCCGTACCATTAACATTGTGTCTAAAATAAACGGGACGAACATAAGCTAATCTTTGAGTTTACTGTCGGAGTTACTTCATCTAGCTGGATTTAGTTTTTTTTTTACCTCAGGATCCTCTAATTTAGTTAAGGTCTAGTAACTTCGACCAAGTATATGTGTCCTCTGAATCATTGTTATACGCATAACAAATGAACAACCGAAGAAATATTTATGAAACAACGGTCTGGAGAGTAGATGGTCACATATGAAAAAAAGAGGTGGTGTGCAACAATTTTTTTTTCAAAATATCCCAAGTACAATGCATGTTACGCAAAAAAACATTCAATTTATTATGAATTATAATAGGTTACTACTTTTGTGGTACAATATTTCCTTACGATATGAAAATATCACAATTATCATAATCCAGGAAAAAAGACATAATAATACTGAAAATCCTTGTTGGAAGTCTATTTTTTCTAGACTAGCAGGTACATAATGAAAAAAAGATTAAGTGGTTATCTACCATTGGTAAACTTATTACGAAGAAGCACTTGGCAGATGTTTTTTATGGAAATAATTATTTTAAGAATATAACCATACGTTTTTTTATGAATCCGACCCCACGGATATATACAAACAACGATTATTTTTGATATGTTTTCAGAAGTGGGAACAGTAAGTCTTTTTTTTCAACACGCTGTAAAGTATTTGTTCCTCTACGTAATGATATAATACCAAATTTATATTTCATGAGTTAATGAAAATGAAGAAAACTGATAAAAAATGTCACCTCATTTAATTTTATAGAATTTTAAAGAACACATCAAATGATATTTATTTTGATAATTTATTTACATTCCATGTTAGTTTTCTTACATTTGATTAATTCCTGAAGGTTGTACGTTTATAACAAATAAATCCCACTTACATACACCTCTTTTTCACAGAACAAACAAACTTGATCAGTTCAATTCGAGTCATGTTTCGTTTAATAAATAACATCCCAATACAACGTATATAAACGCGATTGAGGTTATTTGATTGGCCTACACAAGCAACGGGCTTAAACTGTTTTGGCCTCGGTTCGCCGCCCCAACGGACCTTTCATCAGGAGGGAGGGGAATACGGTAAACAAGCAGCGAAAAGGTGGCTGTGATGGTAGGAATACGAAAGCACCTTCACAGATTTGCATCGAGTTTGATTTAGGTGAGAAAACGAAATGGGAATAGCGGTGGCATTCAAGGACACCAGAACTCGTAAAGTAAACTTCGTAAGTTTTATGTGCTTAGGCTAGATGAAATTGAATTTTATATGTGTGGAAATGATTTATATATCACAAAGTTGGTCAATGACTTTTGTATATGTTACTTTATCTGTAAAGTTAATATTACAAATTCCTAAACATTAATTCTGTCCATTTACTACGGCAGCACAAAATTTTTGAGTATGCAATGTTAAGGTTGGGTTTGATAAGATTTTTTTTCGTTAATTACAATTTTTTTGCTGTTTTTCTCAAAATGTTATGCCATGAAGAGTTATAAACAATTGTGAGACAAAGAACTAATTTTTCGATCCAGGCAATTTTTTTTATCAATTTCAAAACTATTTTATTTTTACTTATTATTCGCAAAAACGCAATCTTAATTAGTTATTAATTAATTCATCTATTTTGTAGAAATGTATCTTTGTATTTATGAATATGGTTTTTATTTTAATTAATGGCAGAATTATAAGGGAGTGATTTAGTCTAGGAATGCACTTTTTGGTTCTTTTGTGGACAAGTTACACAAATTCTATATCTTTACAAATATAGCTGCGGGTAAACAAAAATTCAAAAACACAGAATTTTGAAAAGATTGTAATGATTTTTGTTATTTTTATTAGAAAATTGAAAATGGCATGGGTAGTAAAGATACTCTGCAAATTTACCAGCCATTTTTAAAAACATGGTTTCGATAAAAACGCATCTAAGTTAACTTATGTACCATATATCTGGCTATTCAATGATACACATCTTTGAACCGCTATAAGTTCGTCAATTTTGGAAATTTTAGATATGTAATTTTAGAAATCCTATTATTTAAAGTTGTACATTATATTCTTTCGAGATATATAATTTATTTTAGAAAATTAATAAACCGTAACATTATTTATTTTGTTAATAAGCAATATCTATTTTGCGTCACAATTAACTGCTTTTTTAGTATATTAATTATGAAAACAATTTAAAAATAATTTACGAGGAATAGAGACGTGTTGAATATTTTTTCCACATTTAAAAGAATTCGTTCAACAAGAAATTATTATTCCGATCTGATTTTTTTGTTTAAGACATTAGTTTGTTCATTTTTATCGAACAATATTTCAAAGAAAAAAAATCTATGAAAAAAAAGTCGAATCCAAACTTAACATTGAGGGGATCTTACATTGCTACTATGCTGCTTTGTACTATTTACTACATTCTTATATTTCACTGATATACGTATGCATATATATTTACTAAATTCCTAAGCTAACCGTATGGAACACACCCAATGTACATATTCATTCTAAATTATTAATAAATATGGATCAATCCAAACCAAATAACCTCAAGGTTGGACATTATCATTTCAAATTTTGATGAAACTTAAATAAGTTATTGGTTTGACTTCGAAACGGAAGTGCTTAAAATATGATTAAAAAATTTACAGGGAAATAGGGAAACAAATATTAAATTAAGTATATTATGTACACCAATAAATAAAAAATATAGTTTAATATTTAAAATTAACTCAAAACAAAATATTTCAAAATATCAATTACGCGTTAAGTAGGTACACGTACAGCTTCGATGCGCAATGCTTGGATATTTTTAACGAATAGCCAAGCGGGCAAAAAAAGAAACGCATACAATCGTCTTCTCACATTAGCGCGCTAACAAAAGACGCAGAATATCTGGCTAGTTGGGCATCAGAATTGAGCACGAAACAAAGAATCGATGGAATATAATCTATAAGTTAACGTTACCTGATTTGCCTTAACCAAACCTGTAAGAAATTATGCATAAACGTTCAAAATGTCGTTCATGTATAATTGTAAAAAAAACTCCTGCTAGTTTTACCCATATTTATTATTTTTAATGATACAATTTTCAATTATTTATATTTTCATGTGTACTGTTTGTATTGTAATATTGTATAAATCATCGCATCGTTTTGTTTAAATATCTTTATCATGTCTTATTAAAATAAACCCCCGCAGACATAAAACAAACTATTCCTTTCATTAATGACCTGAAAATGAATTTAATAAAAAATTTAGCAATTAGGATTGTTATTAGCTACTCCTTTCATAAAACGATATATTAATTTATATTATTAATTATTATTTTATCAACTTTTATCACTGTCAGTCATATACAAGTTAGCATTTTGAAGTGAAACTTCTTTAGCGAGACTTGTGAAGTGGAATGACCTCGACATACATATATTAAAATTTGAATAAGAGAAAGATGGATGATAAGCGCATGCGTACAATTCACTTTACGTCGGTTATGCGTATGAGAGAGAGATAAGTAAATGTATAAGAGAAGGATGGATGATAAGTGCAAGCGTACATGTCACATTATGTCGGTTATGCTTGAGAGATGAGTAAATATAAAAAATAAAGATTGATGAATGCGTACAAGTCAGTTTACGTTGATGTCAAGCTACGTGTTTGTAATTTGTATACGGGTTTTATGTTAAAATAAAACGTTCGACTGTTAATTTAATAATCGTTTACTTTATTTATTTAATTCGCATTGTTAATGAAAACAAAAGAAGTGTCACGTCAAGCGTGCGCTTATGAGGGTGAGGAATACACCACTTTTTATTCAAAATAAAATGTTTGCTAAGAAAATATCAAAATTGGATACTACAACAACGTTACCGAAAAAGTTTTTTTTGGATATTTTAATACTAATTATAAAAACCGAAATACACTTGTTATTTAAACCAATTCCGATATCTTAATACTGTAGAAATATGGCCGGGATTTCGGAATTGCACTCAACAATCCCAATACAAGCCAAAAATAAATTATTTTTATAATAAATCAAATGAAACAACAAAATAAAACACACATTTTAATAAAAAGATAAATTATAAATACTTTGTTATACAATAGTTATAAGAAGATTACAATGAAACATATAAGATATTATTGATTTTTCATTCTGAGGACAAAAATATAACTGACAGGATTTAAAATACACGTCAATTTAATCATAAAAGCTTTTGGCCCATGTCAATAAGAATCATTATTCTGAAATCATTATTTTTAAAATGATGAAGGACATCAAATCTAGAAGCTTAACTTGGCAGTTATTTTTATGAAAGGTAATATTTTCTGCTATTTATGTATGCCTGAGTGCCCATCCTGAATCGATCAATGAAATCAAGTGTAATAAGGGGGGTCAAATGCTCTTAAATGAAATGGGATTAAGTGTTTTAATTATGGTGGAATTTGTTAACAAACTAATTATTTTTTGAGTTATGTATATTGAAAGAGTATTGGAAAATATTAATTAATGGTAAAATGTTTCAGTCATACTAAATTTTAATTAATTTAGTACTTTTAATAATTATATTATATCAAACCTTTTATTTTCTATTCCAGATAAGTACATTTATATTATTTTAAAAATTTTATGTATAATCTGAATTTAAAAATAGTTAATTTTATTTTATAATTTAATATTTTTTTGGACTGCATACGTGAGGGAGATGAGTTTGGTCTAAGTCTCATCTTTTATAGGTATTTGTAACTAAAGTTTCGTCTTAAATTTTACAAATGATAGTCTCGTCTCGTAAGAAAATAAGCCGATGCACAGTTAAATAATTCTAATAAAACATAATTAAACAATAATGTTATCTACTCTAATCAAAATAAAAATAGTAAATCATAGTCGTTGGTGTACGGGGCTGACCCTAACGCCAAAACTCTGAAGAAGACAAAAAAAATAAGCCGGTCTCCTCTTGATCTAAATTTTTTATAAAGAACGAAATTTTGAAATACAGGCTGAATTAGTACTGCCGTGCCAAACTTTAACAGTAAATTGAAAAAAAAAACATTTAAGCAAAAAACATTTATGAATATGTGTTAGGGAGCTACAGCCCTCCAAAGATTTTTCCAAAAATTAATTTTTATTAATATCTTGAGAACGCATTGTAATAATAAGTGTTACTGATTTCCAGTATCAACCAATAAAAATTTAGACCAGGGTTGTATGAGGCCAGTGGGCCCGCCGATTTTTAATAAGTATTTTTTTATTCATTAATTTTTACCCGAGTTGGATATTCTTGTAGAAGATTATATAACGCAAAATATACAAAAACATACTTTGTCTATTTATCATAGGATCAACTTTTTTTTAGAAATATCGATAAAAAGAAAGTATCGCAGAATTTTGCTTAAAAGGGATGTTTATACCTTATAAATACAGAAATTAAGCTTATATTCTTGTTCTATGATTAAAAATAATAAGATTAAAAGTTAGACCGTTTTTGTCGTAGTGAAAACGGTTGGTGAGATAAGTATTTACATATGTTTCGTAACAAAATCGGCTAACGCATATCCCTCCTGATCCCGTCAACTTACAAAATTCCCAGGAGATACTCCAAACCCCTTTTTCGTCCTATTCACCGGACTATAAAAATTAATAACCTTAAAAAAATATTAAAATATGGCGAATTTTGTAACATATTAGCAGTAAATATACAGGATGGTCCGGTTTGGGATACAGATATTTTAGGAGCTGATTCCCTGACTCATTATGAGTAAGAAATTGTGCGGGAAGGGGGGGTCTATCTTCAACACCCTCTGAGCTACAGGATGTTTAAAAAATTTCCTTCAGAGTAGTTCTTACAACAAAGATTATCTCATAACTTCCAAAGTAACGTGTCTAGAGCAACCAAAATGAGTCAGTTTCATAAGTAATTAACTAACATATTTTCAGTATTACGGTTATTGCTTTTCGTGTTTTTAGTTTCGAGTTATAGCTCATCAAAGTGGAAAAATATTTAATTTTTTTGAAATTTTTTATGAAAATGACATTTTTCTCCAAAAGTACCTCTAATATGTGGTATTTTTTATCGTTATTTTGGTACGTCATAATGTTACCTACAAATTAAATATAATAAGTTTGGACCTAGGTCTTACAGTTTTTCGGTAAATAATTATTTTTATGGTAAATAATAAAAAAAAAATTATGTAGTTATAAAAACAAATAAATTATATGACTGTTTCATTTAATAGGGCAGGTAGCAAAATAGTTACTTTGGGGGTTAATTTATAACTGGAAAACTATAAGACCCAGGTCAAAACTATCTGTAGTAAATTTGTAGGTAACATTATGACGTACTAAAAAAATGATAAAAAATACCTACCACATATTAGAGGTACTTTTGGAGAAAAATGACATTTTCATAAAAATTATCAAAAAAGAAGATATTTTTCCACTTTAAAAACACGGAAAGCAATAATCGTAATACTGAAAATATGTTAGTTTACTTATGAAACTGACTCATTTTGGTTGCTCTAGACACGTTACTTTGGAAGTTATGAGATAATCTTTGTTGTAAGAACTACTCTGAAGGAAGTTATTTAAACACCCTGTAGCTCAGAGGGTGTTGAAGATAGACCCCCCCCCCTTCCCGCACAATTTTTTACTCACAATGAGTCAGGGAATCAGCTCCTAAAATATATGTATCCCAAACCGGATCAACCTGTATAATCTACATTTTGACATTATCAGCTGTTTGGATTTTTGCAGTTAATTTCATAATAAGGATACACAATTTAAAATAATTATCAGTCATTACTTTTGTGTATGTAGATTTATATACCGGTATATTTTTGTTTACAAATATAATATAAAATTCATGTAGGTAGCATTTAGAATCTATTATATAATTCAGGATGTAGCAAATGAAGGTGACCAAACCGTGCGCAGGAAAAGGGTCCAGTCATCGTAATCTACATTCATTATTAAATAGGTGTTTTTGTTTTTCTCTCATTATGAACTGTGCATTAATATAGGGCGAGAAGATTTCTAACGTAATTTTACAGTGTTATGTTAAACAAATTATGGAACCCAACTTTCTCAGAGTAAAATAAAATTTAATTTTCTTCAATTAATTAATCTTGTTTCCCTTTTTGATGTGATAAAAATACTAATAAATTAATATATTTATAATACCTAGTAAACAAACTAAAACATTTACATTATTAAGACAGATGTTATTGGTACTTTTTTTTATTTCATATAACTTTCGGATTATATACTTATTATCCTTTTTTAATTGAAAATTAAGTTCATGTTTTCTATTGCGCGTATTATTTTTTCTGAGCATAAAAAATTCTTTGTTGAATAGATTGTAACTATAAGGCGATCAATTTTATTGTGCAATATTATGGATTGCCCAATATTATAGACCGTTCAAGAATCATATTGAAGATTGCGCAATGATTTTACAAAAGTTTGAGCGAGCTTAATTTTATTGCTCCATATTGCACACCCCAAGCAGGCTCTGCTTGGAAGTGTGTTCTACTCTCGTCCTAAAATTTTTTTCGTATATAAATTGATAAAATGAGTATTATATCTTAAATTTCTTCAGTATCTCACTTACATTTTTACATTTTCTGATAGAAAACATTACAGTCTCCATTTTTGCTTAGTTTAATATCGGTCGGTTTTAATTTTCTGTTATAAAAATATAAATAAAGTTCAATTTGTCGATTTAACCCGCTTTTTGATAGAAACGCCGAACTACAGGCTACAATTCGAAATAAATTTGCACCAATCCTTTTGAATTCACTTCATCTATTATCAGAATAGAACCCTATTAAAACTCAACAAAATTGGATAACTAGAAGTAACGAAATTTGCAGTTTATTTAAACAAAAATTCATATTTTGACAAGAAATTTTTTTACAAATAGAGTAGTTGCTATTTATAATTTATTAATAGTAGTAGGCGCTATTTCTTCATATGTCACTTCAAATTCCATAACTATTATATTGTGTTAATTAATATATAAATACATGTACAATGTACATCGATACGTGCTGTATTTTAATTATTTTATTCAAAGCCAATCAATCTTTTTAATCAAGATAAAATCTGGTAAGTTTGCATTTTTAAAACAAATGTATTATATACGTCATATAACCTATAAACGTTACATTGTTGTTTCATTTTAAATGCTAGACATCAGGTGAACACAGCTGTTATCGCTGCAATATGTGGATGTATTTATCTTTTTAATTATTATTAGATATTAATTAATTTATTTACTTTATACATTTTACAAAAAAAATATGTTATATAAAAATTGTAAATTAAAATGATTGTTGTTTTATTACAATACATCCTAAATTTAAATAAAAAAAGGTAATAATCGATTGATATCAAGATTCATTGTTGATTTTCTAAAAAATCTTAATGAGTGATAAACTTCATATTATATATTTATATAATATTAATTACCTCCAATCTTTTTTTCAAACATCCTTTTAAGTTTCACCAATTATATTGTACCTGTACCGTATTTATTTGATATTATAAGTTAATACATTTTTTTATGTTTAAGGGGTGTGCATTTTATGGCCTAGCCATAGTATTTTTTTATTGTGTCGTCTGTAGTATTTATCGTACAATATTTTTTAGTCTACTGTTCGGAGAGTTGAGACTAGGTCCTATAAAAGATGTTTGTGACTTTGTGAGTGTACACTAGTCTACTTTTCAACTATTCTTTAACCCATATTAGTTTTTTTTTACGTTTCGCTAGCAAAATCAACAGTATAGCTGCAGCCAAATCTTCAGTGATCATCACTCATGTTACACACAATATTGACGTGAATAGTTCATGATTCAATATAATTGAACGTGTAGGCGTAGGGTATGTTTCAATAAAATTGCGCAATAATAACATTGCACTATTATATTGTAGGTCTATGGGGGGCCTAAGAGAACAAAAATTGCTTTAGCAATGTTTAAGAAAATTGTTTATTACTTTTTTTTACGAAAACGAACACTAAAAAAATAGAATTTTTGAATTTTCTACTCGGAACGTAGCACGTTTTATTTTTCACCGCAAAAACTAGCTTAACCACGAAAACTACCACATTTTACCTATTTATCACCACGAAAAAAGGTAAAAAAGCAGCTTTTTATTTTAACAGATAATCCCAAACTCATATTTACTATTATACATCTAAATATATAAAAGGAAGTGCCCTGACTCACTCATTCACTCACTGATCGAAATTAACAATCAACCGTACGGTATCTTCCACTGTTCATAGAAAGCTCAAATTTGAAATATATATTCCTTGGTCAGCGTAGGTAAATGTGACGTCGGCTTTTTTGGAAAAAAGTTCAGTAGGGGGGTTAAAAAGCCCCCTCTAAATTTTAACGCCTACTAAATTAAATTCAAATGTCATGTCGTAACTATGGTTACAGTTTATTTTATTTTATTATTTATCGGTGAAACGTCATGTCAGTTTAATTTTATAGTTATAATGAAGTGAATGTGTTTAAGGTAGTTGGTCCGTAAACATGTTTTCGTCAGATTTTGTTTAAATTGCACAGGAATATTCCCTAGATTAATATCTGAAAGATAGCCCATTTTTATTAAAGTTGACCATCTCAAAGTCATGAAAAACGATCTCAAAGTTTATATTTTTAACACAGCTTATATGGACTAACCGTACACTAACGTAACGTTTTATTAGATATAATTTAAACGTAGCGTCAGATTTTCATAAAAAACTGACATGTTGTATATTTATATGAATGAAAACAGTATACAAAAAATTGGAATTATTGACCATCCCGTTATTAAGATTTAACCAGATTTAACTACCAAACCATCACATAAATTACAGTATTGTTGACAATGTGGCAACAACGTATTCATTTGATTATAGTAAAAAATACACGAAATAATGAAATAATGTTTTACAAAATATTATAAGTGGATTGAAGGGAATTATAATCGATTTCATTAATTATTAATATATTCTGTGGTAGTTTAGATGATAAAATATAATCATTTGACAAGTAGTTAATATTAGATAATGTACAGCGTTGCCATGATCATTTCTCTAAATTAAAATTTGTACTCATGGCCTAATGTGATCACATTATGATGGACCAACTACCTTAATATGAACAATAAAATACAATAATAAAATAAATATAGAGAACATAACGCATTAAAATAAATGCACAACTGAAAGTAATGAATAAATGAAATTTTTACACATTTGTCGAAAAACTTGAAGATAAACCATTACGGTTACAAATATACAAAACAAAGGTTGGTACATATAATTTTCTTTAGTAGGTACTTATTTTCGATTTGAAAACATTATTAATTCTTAAGGTTTAGTGCGATCAATTGATTTGCGATAAATTGTTCTTACGGTAAATTGTTTTACGATGAAAATTAAAAAAATTATCATGATAAAAATAAAAATTTTTGCAAATAAGAATTGATAATTGCAGACAAAATTCATATTAAAACCTTTATTTTCATCAAAATAGTCATAGGGGAGGGAAATTTAACTTCATATATATATGTATTAATCAACGACTCTAGCAATAATTTGTGACGTTTTTAACATCTAAACAAAATCTAAAGCGTATACACTTATTAATGAATTTTAAAATTTAGCTACTTTTATCACCGATTATCTTGCAAATTACTCCTAAAATCCGGAAATTATATTCCAATACAGAAATAGTCATAGGGGAGGGAAAAACTTCATATATATGTATAAATCAACGACTCTAGCAATAATTTGTGACATTTTTAAATTCTATACAAAATCTAAAAACACGGATTGTTTTTCAAGTTATTCCTAAAACCTGGAAATAATTATTTTCAAAAATAGAAATTAATTAAAAAAAAAAAAAGGATATAGGATGATTTTATGTTAACAATAATTTGTGAGATTTATAACTATATAATATCTAAAGCACAGATATTAATGAATTTTAAAATTTAGCTACTTCTGTCACCGATTGTCTTTTACTTTTTAAGTTATTATAGAAATAATTTAACTAAAAAAAATATTATAACATGATTGTATATTAAACAGTGTGGCCAGTTTCTGGAAAACCGGGAAAAGTCAGGGAATTTTGCTATACAGGGAAAAGCCAGGGAATTTGGTTGGAAGTCAGGGAATTTATATAAAAATGCAAAATCACACAAATTCTCGCAAATATCTAAGTGGCGTTTTTTTTAGGTTATTTATTTAAATTATTTAAATAAAAAACAGGGAAAAACGGTAAAAATTATCCTGGAAAAGCGGGAAAAGTCAGGGAAATTTGTCCCTGAGAAATACTGGTCATCCTGTTAAATATAGTTTAATTTAATATCCCCGGGTAACACCGGGTCCTATGGCTAGTTATCCATACTTTGAAAAATTATTGATTTTGATATTTTTTGCATACCGTACCAAAATCAGAAAAAAATACATGAAAGAGTTATGAACTGTTAATTTAATCAAGGGTACGGTTAATTTACTGATATACATATTATGATATAGTGAATGTTTAATGTTAACTTTATTACCTAATCCAGGAGTTTTCAACCTTTTTACTACATAAACCCCTTCCAAAATAATGATTTCCTTATAGTCCCCCTTACATTTTTCGATTCTAGAAAACATGAATATTGAATATACTACAATCTATACATAATACTCTATCCTCCACCGTGTATGTCTCTCTGTCTGTCGGTCAGTGCATGATGTTCTCAGTAACTACTAAACGGATTTCATTCCGATTTTTTATAGAGATAAGTGAAAACAATGTGTATTAGGTTTATTACAGATTAAATTTATATCCCCAGGTAACACCGAGTCTAATGAGCACTAGCTAATATGATATATTTTGATTTATTTTATGAAAAACTGAAATTATTTACCGAAATTCTGATAATTTGCACTTGTGTACCTATGAACTCATATATATAAATCTGTTTCTTTTTTTGAAATATCAACTTATTTTGTTTCTATAGTTCAGTAATAACGCATTTTAAAATTCGCATACCTCAATTTGACATGAGAGAAACTTCAATATTTTTCAGTGACAGATATGGTATAAGGAAAATCCAGGATGACGGGCTAGCTAGTTTGACGGACATGCTCTTTAGTAGACTGCCAACCATTCCACAGTGAATGACAGGACGATGCAATCACCAACCGTGTGTGCGGAGGTTCACAAGTCGTCGCTCTATCGGCAGCTGCAGGTGACGATCGATTACTCACCCAACGCGGCCCGGAACTGCCGTTCGCCCACTACTTTTCGACACTTCACGGTATTGGTTTTAGGTAAACAATTATATGATTTTATTTTGAAATGCATGATTTATATTGGGTCTGATTTGTTTGTGTCTCTTTAAAAGTTCCCTTTTATCCACATTTAGTTTCAGCGGATTCGACTTCCGCGGTTTTCTTTACGTGATTTTTTAAAGTTTTTTTCTTCTTCAATAGACGGGTCTTTTTAGCATATTTTATTAACAGAAAGTCAAGTACCTACACTGAATTTTTTTATTAATATTAACAAATACGTCTAGTTGAAAATATTTTAATAAGAGTGCTGCAGTTTTAACCAAATATCGGATGAAGTTATCTTGTAATTATGAATAGGAATCACTATGGAAGTACATTTTATTTATTTATAAGGTCTATCAATTACTTGTCTCTTGTCACTTCAGAATTAATAAATCTTTCTAGTTACTCAAGATTTATTTTTTAAGGAAGACAATTCAATTGATTTGATCTAAAGATGGTTATTGCCATCTTTAAGTTAACATAAAAGCCGGACAAGGTTGATAGATAGTTCTGGTCTGCACTAAATTTGAATTATCCACGATTTTATGCAAATTGCAATTTATAATCAGCACAATATTTTCTTTCAACAAAACCGTTATGTATTTTTAACCAAATGTGAATCATTTACCAAATTATTTTATTCACTTCAAAATATTTTGGGTTGACTCAATATTCAATATTTATTCCAATTTAATAAATATTTTTAACAAGTATAATTGGTCAATTTAACTAAATTTTGGGTTGTCCGTTTTGGATCAAAATTTTTGGTTCAATTTAATTATCATAGTTAATTTTAACAAGTTCTTTTTTTATGTACCAAAGGCATAGGGACATTATATTCGTATTTTGGAATTTTTTTTTATTTATTGTATTATTTACGAATTCTTACAAATATTTGATATTGAAAATAGAATAAAGTTTACTTACAATAAGTTATATTAAATTTAATAATTAATTTTGGAAACTCGCAAAAAAATAATCTACATGGTTTTGAATAAACTATATACCGGGTGTCCCAGATGACTTTTCCAGCATGGGGATCTCAGTATCTATAAGAGATACAGGATTGGTTAAATTAGATGAAGTATTTGTAAGAAAGGGGTGAGTATTACTACATAAACAAATATTCATAATTCTATGTGGTTTAGACGGTATACCCAACAAACTGAAAATTCGAAATTTCTTTAAATGGCTATAACTTTTTTGTCAAAGTAGATAGGTGTTTTTTGTGTAGAATCGATTGGTGTATTTAGATTTTTTATATCACCTTTAGTTTCCGAGTTATGATCCCTAACTTTAGTTTTTCTTATGGGCCACTAAGTTGGCTATGGCATATTTGAATGTGTTTTTTACTCTACTTTACAACGATATGTCACATGTTACATTTATTTTCGAAAATAAGTCGATGTACTAAATGCCAGTGATATTTAAGAAGTATTTTAAAACAAACATTTAAGTGAGCCATGAAAAACAAAAATTGTAAACAAACATCACAATAATAACAATCAAAATAACAAATGCATATTTGAAAACAATTAACTATTTAAAAAAATACATTATAATTTTTTTTCGATAATAAGTATGGCAAGTGAAACATCGTTGTAAAGTAGAGTGAAAAACACGTTTAGATATGCTATAGTCAACTTAGTGTCTCATAAGAAAAACTAAAGTTAGGGCTCGTAACTCGGAAACTAAAGGTGATATAAAAAATCTAAATACACCAATCAATTCTACATAAAAAAATTGCTTTAAGAAACCGCCTACAAAAAGTACCTATCTACTTTGACAAAAAAGTTATAGCCATTTAAATAAATTCCGAATTTTCATCTCTTTGGGTATACCGCCTAAACCACATAGAATTATGAATATTTTTTTGTGTAGTAATACTCACCCCTTTCTTACATATGTATAATTCATCTCATTTAACCAAACCTGTATCTCTTATAGATACTGAGATCCCCATGATGGAAAAGTTATCTGGGACACCCGGTATAGTATACTATACATATATAAATATTTATGTAGGTATTCGAAAATGTATATTTTTGGAAATAAAAATCTGTTATACCTACTTGATTATGTATGAAATAAAATTTTAAATAAATATTACATCCACAGATAAAAAATAATTAAGAATAATAAAAATAGTTATCAAAAAGTCAAAATATTACGTTTTTGACTTTTTTGATAATCACTCCTACCATATAAGAGACATATATTTTATATAATTTCTCGGATATCAATAATTTTATACAAAAATAAATAAAGTAGATATTGTATTATGATTGTTTTAAGAATTTGATATTCTTACTTTTCTGCACCGTGATGAAACCATCTGGCACACATGTTCACCAACAACTCAATCTTATTGTGAAACTTTATACCAGTTAACAACATGTTGTACCAAGTTGGTATTCCTGATCATTCGCCACTATTTGTTTAACATAATAATTAGAAAATTAACTTTTTAATAACATTCGTCTAATTTGCAATATGTTTTTAGTTAGCAATAATGAAATTGATTGATAAAACAATATAGGAAAGTGTTGTACCTCAGAAAATTATAAATTTTTAGTTTGCAGTTCTTATTTTATTTTGTCATAGATAACAGCTTGTACAATTCGTATTAACCATAGACATAGAGCATGGACCGCGCATCTGACTCGAAAATAGAGCCGTGTCAAACGAAAGAGATAGAAAATGGTTTAGGATATACTTGTTCTTATTTAAACAGGAGTGTCTATTTCAATATTCTTCTTAGAAAAGGAGATAGATGTATCCCAAACGTCACCGCATCTGTCTTACTGTTTTGAAAAAATGTTATACGATATTTTGTTAGTATACATAGAATGCTCTATGTCTATGGTATTAACTAACATATGACTAATGTTGATTTTAATTAATATTTTAGTTCGAATTAGATCTAAAAGAATTATTTTCTATAATTATTATCTGTTTTTATCCACTTTACATATAAATCATATTATTTTCTTTGTCCGTTCGTCTGTCTGTTTGTTACAGCCTTCTAACTACTGAAAAGTTTAACCTAGAATGTCGAGATTTGATGTAATTATGGTAGACCAATAATTATAAAAAATGGGTCTCAAAAAATTATTCTATCCGATCATTGCGCAAAATTGTGACCACATTGTAAAAATTATTAAAAAATATTGAAACATGGTAAGGTAAGGTTGTCATAATTATATAATAACTTTTTTTTGATCTTCACTATCAAAAAAGTAGGTACCTCAAAACCCAATACAACGCACAAATGTCCCTCGTGGGCTTCTACCTAGCACCTTATCCGTATGTTTATAAGTATAGCTCTGACCGTTGCTAAATTAAGTATGATCTTCATCAAATGAGACCCCAAAGTCCATGGCCCGGTATAGCTATCACCGGACCTGTGAGTAATAGTATCAAAATATCGAAATGCGTTTATTGAGTAAAAAAAATGTAATCAGTTACAGTAGTAGAGTATTATCTTTCTAAGACTAATGAATACATTTAATTTGATTTATTGATTTAGAAATTATGGTTAAACATATTTAGAGAAAATAAATATAATAGTTATTTAAAACAGTTAGAACATATGATTTTTTTTCCTTGTTCTAGTTAACCTTAGATTAGGAAAGTTCATGGATGCATAACAAGTAACTTATTCCGCAATATGAAACTTTTATCAAAACTTGATAGCGTTTTCTTTTTTAAAATATCATTTTCAACGTAATGTATGTATATCTCATAGATGAAAATTTATTATGCTTTAAATTGCAATTGAATTTGGTTTATAAGAGATGTAGATCACTGAAAAACTTTTAAGGTAACATAAAATATTTAGTATTAATTATTTCCAAACAATTGATATTTTTCGAGACCCAAATGACATACCGGTGACTTTATGGATCATTTTTTTAGCGCTTTTTGAAGAGGGTTAATAGGTTATCAAAAATATTTTATTCCGGTGAGTGGGGTATAAATTAATGTTGACAATTCAAGGAATTATAATATGTATTATTGTTATTATTTAAATCTTCATTGTTATTTGTCGTATTCGTGTTTTCTGAATCTTGAAGAATACTTTTAGACAGCATTTTTATTCCAAGTTTAAATAAAAAAATAACACTTGATGACAAATCTGTTTAACTGAAAAGCCTCTTTTTGTATTCATTTAAATAAAAACAAACATACGAAAAAATCTTTTTACGCAAACCATACACACGAGTTAATATTTTTTACACAATCCGTCATATTTAACTATGTTCGTAAATATAAAAAATTCCCCACAACATTTTATTATGAAACATATTACCGCAATATGTATGGTAACTACCCTAGCCTTTTTCCATCTTCCTTACTCCAGAATAACACCCACCACTTTTAGCTGTCATATCGCATTTGTCTTAAATTCTCAACAATATTATTCAACCTTAAAGTGTTTGTTTTTAGTAAGTAAACAGTACAGCCGTGTTAATGACTGCTGCGTTTTTATTGTTAAAAGTTTAAACATTGTGATTAATTTTACAAAAGTATAGTAAAGTATAATATAGTCCGGTGCAGTTAGCTTTTTACCTCGGAACCCGTCTATAGTAAATGGATTTTCATGGGACTTCATTTTTCATTGAGTTTCTAATCGTAAGGAATTTAATCTTTTAAATTAAAAAATATTGCTAATAATTATTTAATTATTTATGGGTCATACCATATCAGTGGTTCAGTACTGGTTACTTGACCGTTCTTAAAAAAATTAAAATTTTGTGTGCAATTACACTAACATGTTGGTAGTTCAAAATGACCATAATTTTAATTTTATTGTTTTTTGTTTTTGCGTAATGGCCATATTTGTTCTATAGGGTGGACTATTCTTTCTTGCGCTTTCAAGGGTTTGCAGAAACTATAATATCTCAGCATCTATTTATCATATCGACATTAAACTAAATCCAAATTATTCAAAAAAGAATTAGCTACAAGATAATATAGACATTTTCTTCGAAATGTAGTCTGTTACATTTCAGCTTGAACTCGTATCTCTATTTTTTTTAAATCCCATTTTCAAGGGGATGTTTTTGCAAGAAGGGGTAAAGTGTACAAGTAATTTTTTTTCTTGCCAAGAAGTGGGAACGAGTTATGTTCATACATCAAAGTTGAACCCTAAGACTGACATCCACTTTTCAAAAAATTCTCAAGTCTGAAAATTTGAAAAAATAGTACTTTTCAAAGCTCAATAATTCTGGTGGATGACCAGATAAAAATCTAAAATTTCAACCCGTAATAGTACTACATAATAGTATTATGTACCAAAAAAATTTACTTGTTGACTCTACCCAGTCTTGCAAAAACATCCCCTTGAAAATGGAATTTAAAAAAAAGTACGATGCAGTTAGACGTGAAAATTCACTATACTGGGTGTCCCATTTTAATCTATCACCCCCCAAATTTTTTTTATCTATCAATTAAATCAAAAAATGCTTCAAATAAAAGTTGTTTGGTTTTGAGGGGGACCCAAAATGGCGTTATTAGTTTTTTATTTTTTGGACGTCTTCATGGTCAAATAGGCCCAACTTTTTTTTTCAAATGGAAACCTATATTTTTTATTACAAAATAATTTTAGATTTTAGATTTTTACTAATTTTTTACTCGAAACCCATTAACTTTAGAGGAAAAGTGTAAAAACAAAAAATGTTTATTTTAATATGATATAACTAGGAAAATTATTTCAGATTTTTTTATTTTATTGTTTATTTGCTTTAATATTTTGAAGAGCTAAAGTAAACAAAAAATCCTGATATAATTTTCCTAGTTATATCAAATTAAAATAAACATTTTTTTGTTTTTATACTTTCCCTCTAAAGTTAATGGTTTCGAGTAAAAAATTAGTAAAAATCTAAAATTATTTTGTTGAATATTAAAAAAAAATGAAGTCATACAAAAAAAATTTTGAAACAAAAGGTACTTGTTTTTTTCCAAACAATAAGATATTGTTATAAAAAATATAGGTTTCCATTTGAAAAAAAAAATTGGGCCTATTTGACCATGAAGACGTCCAAAAAATAAAAAACTAATAACGCCATTTTAGGTCCCCCTCAAAACCAAACAACTTTTATTTGAAGCATTTTTTGATTTAATTGATAGATAAAAAAAATTAGGGGGGTGATAGATTAAAATGGGACACCCAGTATAGTGAATTTTCACGTCTAACTGCATCGTACTTTTTTTTTTAAATTCCATTTTCAAGGGGATGTTTTTGCAAGACTGGGTAGAGTCAACAAGTAAATTTTTTTGGTACATTATACTGTTATGTAGTATTATTATAAGTTGAAATTTTAGATTTTTATCTGGTCCCCCATCAGAATTATTGAGCTTTGAAAAGTGCTATCTTTTCAAATTTTTTGAAAAAAGGGGTGTCAGTCTTAGGGTTCAACTTTGATGTGTGAACATTAATATTCCGAGCTAAATGATAAAACAGAACAAAATTAATGACATAAATTATAGATTCTCTATAAAATTTATTTAAAAAAAATTTGTTTTTCAAAAATAATTCGAAAAATTTGACAAAAATAAACATTCGTTTCCGAAAATAAAAATTGGCTTAACCATACTATATGTAATTCATACATACATATGTATAGCCGTATAAGAAAGTAAAATTATTTTGATTATTCAGTTCAGCCTTCAAAAGTTCGATTTTGATAATTTTTCGTACGTGTAAATCTTTTATATTTATTTACTTTAAGAATAAGTTTTTTCTGCGATTTATTCACCGACAAACGCTGTTTTTCTTTAGTATGTAAGCGAGACAAGATTCTGTTTGACGATTCAAATACTGAGTGTTTTCTGGTGCAGTTAATCTTATATTTTGCTTACTTGTGATAACAATAAGCTTTTTCTACTTCACCCAGAATTGTTTACATTTTTATCATCCTTTTGTCATTCTTATTTTTAGATTATTCCTCACAATACTTTTATGTTATATACTTTTTTTATGTATGTATATTTTCAGACAGAATAAAAAAAAACAAAAACGTAACTCAAAGTACAATTGAAATATTGCATCTCTTGTACAAGCTTTGAAGCTTCTGCGTTGATCCTGCAATGAATTCTGGCTTTTGGATATAAGTTCTTATCAAACTATAGACAAAAGTTATGGTTATCCATAAGAGATTATTTTTTAATGACATTATTTGATGACCCGTTTAAAAAAAAGTACCTACTACAAAAAAGGTGCCATGGGTACCACGGGACTTTCTTATACGTAATACTGACAAAGAACAGTGTACGTGGTTTTTATTTTATTGAAAGATATTTCTGAGAAACTAATAAAAGATAGAATAAAATGAATAGAACGTAAACTATAGATTTTTTAATTAATGGGACATTTATAACTATAGAAATATTATTTTATACATTATGTATCGAACGAGTTTTGTTTAACGTAATTACTAAGACAACAAACAAATTATTACTCTTGTCATTTTTTTAATTTTCGACTTATTTTTACTTCCATGTTCGAAGAAATGGAAGTATTGTAATACCGTCAAAAAATCGTGTCCGAGATAAGAGCAGATTCTGATTGTACTAACTTCAAAACGTAAAGAAAAGTTAATTTCCGCATGGCGGCTGTGCGTGTGTGTGTCTGTGTGTCTGTGTGTCTGTGTGTCTGGATGTAGAATTTTCTTCCGTGTACGATAACTACTGTAGATATGCACCGATTTTAATTATTTTTGGAGAAAATGTTTGCCTCAGTGAGTACTCCAGACCTATTGATTTTGGTGCTAATCGGATTAGGGGTTTCCGAAATATTCAAAATTTTGTACCAATTATCGTCTGAAAAGTGATTAGTATCTCACCAATTTTGATAAGACTTGGTACATTTGTAGTTCAATCCAATCTAAGGGGCACTTAATTCATAAATGTACCAAAACAGCTACTTAAGGGGTGAAAATCACCCTCAAAATTTTAATTTTAAATACTAATAAATTCATGTTACCATGGAAACAAACGCAGTAAATTTCAAATGTCAGATAATAATTATTTTATAAAAATGTGTATTATACAACTGATATTTATAAATACAAAGGTGAGTTTTATATTAACAATTATCTATTGTAAAAGATATTATAGAACATGGAAGTCATGTATGGTTCTCCATACCGATATTTGAAATATGTCATGATATCTATGGCAAACACGTACACTGTTCAGTTTGTGTAATACGTATAAGAATGTTCCATGACACTCATGGCAGATATTTCTTCGCTGTTATGAACCATTTGAAATGTACTTAAAAACGGATACTAATTAAAAAAAAAATTAAAAAATTTGTTTTTTCGAAAAACTGAAAAGCACATATATTATAGATAATAATATTACCTACAATTTAAACTTGGCCACTTTTCTCTAATTCATACTATAATTCGTCAATGTAATTCGTAAAATTCAAAAATTATAGAGTTACAGACAGACAGACACACAGAAATCATGGCGAAAGTAGTCAGAATGGATTCATAAAAGGTCAAAAAGGATAATTCCATCAAAATCCGGTTTTCGAAAAAAATCGGTTTTACAATACTTATACTATATGTAATAATATGTATATTTCATATACATGGATATAAGAAAGTAAAAACATGAATGGTTCCATCAAATACAGGTCGTTTGAGTAAGGGGTCTATAGGAAAAGTTTTCGGTTCGAGAACATTCACTGTATACTGTATTATACACAGTTATCACATATGGTGGAGGTGCCGAGAAAGAAATAACGAAAATATATCTAGATTGAAGCTACCACATAAGTGCCTGTCATAAAATGTGTCCTTGTAAAAAGGAGGAAAAAAGGAAATAAAGAGAGGTTAGGCTTGTAAACAATGTATAAGGTTCAAGAAAAATATGCTGTTAGTGTGAAACATTATATTCGTATATTAATGAAGTTATTACAAATATTAAATTTCGTATAAATATAAAAATTGAACTAAATAGATTATTCATATGTTGGATAAATTATAAGTTGTATGTGGAAAGGACTGCCGTTTGAGAGAAGGAGACAACCATATAACCGCACGTGGTCGTTAGCCTGAATTGTAATGTTTCATTTAAGTCACTATGCTACTACATTTATTATTAAATCTCTAAATGTTTATGATTGATGTTATAGAGGAATTTTTATAAGGAAGCGTCCATTAATAACTTTTTTATCATTTTTTATTTTAAAATATTTTAATTTAAACCTGTTCTTTCATAAAAATTAAAAAATAATAATAGAAAAATATATTAAAAAATTACATCTCGATAAAAAAAAACTTTGTGCGGATGGAGGAGGGGTCACCTTAAATTCAGATAACTGTATTAAATACTATAGTAGGTCTAATGAAATAATTATTAAAAAGGTGGTTTTTTGGTGAAACCACTGGCAGCAAAAGAGTTAAGGCGGCTATTACACTATCAAATAAGTATGTCAAAGATCTTTGACAAAGATTTTATCAAATATAAGAGACTGTCATTATCTATGATTAGAGAAATATTGTGACGGTAAATATTATAAAAGATGACTTATTACACTGTCATATTTCTACGATCAAAGAAGTTTTATCACATTTCTTTGATAGTGTAATAGCCGTCTAATTGATATTTTTTTATTTTTTTTAAATCTATAAAAATGGCATGACCGCTCATATTGTGCGATTTCATTAATTTCCCGAACTAAAAAAAAGATACTTGAATTTACAGTACCTATATTAAACACCCTAAATCAGGGATGGAGAACCTACTTTTTTCTGTAATAATTGTCAATATCGATTGAAAACCATCCCAATTAAAATATATTTACAAACATGAAAATGAACATAAAAACAAAATTAATTTTTATTTTATTTTTTAGTTAATGAACAAAAAAATTCTTAAATATCCATGTTAAGTGGTAGTACGAATTCACAAATTTGAAAATATATTTCTAGATTAAAAATACAAACCTAGGAACAGATAATTTATCTAGTAACTTTAAACTTCTTCCGAATCGATGGGAAAACTTGTCTCTAAGTTCGAAAAAGTACCAAATATACCTAGTTGTCTGTTTTTCCCGATGAACTTTTTAGTAAACCAAAAATGGCTTTAAGATCAAAATTGGTTCCTTATCTCTTCCCTCAATGATGCGTTTTACCTCTGTACAAATCATACCTTGTAGATACCTCTACATTTTTATTTTATTATTATATTGATTTGAGTCGCAATGGCAGCGACGTGTTCAATGGTAAAAATCAAAACTAATGTAATCGGGTCAATTCGTGATTCAATAATACAAGGTCTGTTTGACAGTTCATTTGTTTTATACTGTGACGTCATCACCATGAAATTTTTCTAATAAGGAATTTGTGAAAAACAAAATATAAATAAATAAACGATCAATACTTTTAATATAATAGTTTTTTTTTATTTTTTATTTTGAAGCACAACACAAATATATGTAAATTTCTTGTCGATATAATACGTCATCGATGCTAAATTTATATACCCAAAATGGCGGCTATCCAAAATAATCACAGCAGATTTTGTAATATTGAATCATGGGGTCAATTGTCATCTAACCATACTTAACCGGTGTTTAGTAAACAATTCAATCATTAATTATATACGTTTAATAATTAGATTATTAAAATTTTCTAAAAAAAAATAAGTATAACTAATGAAAAATATGAAAAACCTTGGAAAAACTACCAATAAAATGTACTGTTGCGTATAGGTTAGGTTGTTATTATTTTTTATGATATTAAAGCCTAATTAATATGTAAAATACTTAGTTCTGATATAATTCTTTAAATAAACATAAACGTATTAATGCATAACAGCATAACAAATTCAAACAGTTCACGTAGTATGTACCTTTATAACCCTAATAACGCACACCTGTAACCTATGGTATATGACTTTTTATGATAACAATTTCAATTTTTATTTGATAATACATAGTATGAAGTACATTTTTAAATATAAAATTGAATATTCATAACACCTAAATATATACATACAGGCTGTTTAAAAAAGCCCGGTACCCCGGAATCACTCTTTTTCTTTGCCTTAAACCAAAAAATGTTCGAGGAAAAAATTGCTTGGTTTCGAGGGGAGGATCGTTTTCAGCCTTGTTGATATTATTCATCGACATTTTCGTTGAAACTTTTGAGTGATTTTGCATAGTTTTTCAATTACCTTATTGAAATAAATGCACTATCAGAAGAGGAGAGAATATATCTCTTGATGATGCGAGGTTGGGGAGATCAAGAGAGACCTCCCCCTGAAACCAAGCAACTTTTGTCTGAACATTTTTTGGTTAAATCAAAGAAATAGAGTTATTCCGGGGAGAGAAAGTTGATTTTTGAACATTTTTGATTTTTGCTGTTTAATGCTCATTAGTGGCAAAGAATTAGCCCCAACAAAAAAAGTTTCGATCAAAAGATATTTACTTTCAATCGAAGAACTTGATAAGCTAATAAGAAATAAGGGTTCCCATTTAAAAATTTTAACTTACCCCCACCCTCCGTAAAGAGGAGAGAAGTTAAGGGGTGGTTTGGTGTGCAAACGATCCTCCCCTCGAAACCAAGCAACTTTTTCCTCGAATATTTTTTGGTTCAAGGCAAAGAAAATGAGTTATTCCGGGAAACCGGGCTTTTTTAAACATCATGTATAATGATAATATTAATAGATATGAATAATCTGAAAAAGGGAAAATATATTTTCCATGGGATATTACATAATTAATTAAAATTAAATCAACATCTTAATTGATTAGAAAAATCTATTTTAATATAAAATAATATAATTTGAACCATTATCCTCATTAAAAATACCGATACCGTGTACGTGTTCATAATTTGTTAATTACTTTTGAACAAAATGAGTCGTACGTTATAAAAAGTCGAACCAGCTACCTTCAAAATGGCATTTAATTAATCTTCGTTAATAAGATTCCCAAGTTTTTGCTCTTTACTA
The DNA here is from genome assembly GCA_949319165.1 of Sialis lutaria. Lineage (NCBI taxonomy): Eukaryota > Metazoa > Arthropoda > Insecta > Megaloptera > Sialidae > Sialis > Sialis lutaria. Next base: position 24,716,791 of record OX439235.1, on the reverse strand, counting down.
TATCTAATACTGCATGTAATTACCAGGTAATTTATTAAAAACAAAAAGGAAGATTTACTTTCACTTTCTTTCTTCGTGGGATGAGTTCTGCTAATGCAGTGTTGCCAACTTTTTTTAAAAATAAAATCAATCAATGTAACACAAGCGCTGTCTATAAAAGATGAATATACCTATAGTAGTACGTAGTTATCAAAAGTGGCGAATCACTCATTTTCGTGATATTTATATTGAAACGTTGTGAAATAAGTAGGGCATTAATACTTGAATACTGATTATTTATTGTTTTTTTTTTACTATTATACTACCTGTTACCCGCGGTATTACTAGAGTGGATTTTAAAACATCGAATAAAACTTATAGCAACCCTCCATACGTGACAGGGGGTTAGATATAAAAAAATATTTTTATTAATTATACAAAATCGTACATATCTTGGCTTTTGTGTGAGATAAGACGATGTTTCCCCTAGGGATGGCGATCTCAGATCGATTAATCGAAGAATCGATTTTTGGATCCAAAAATATCGATTTTTTAAATCGATATGTAGTACTGAATCGATTCAGTGAATCGATATTTTCACGATTCGAATCGATTTAAAAATCGCTGTTTTTCGGAAAGAATCGCCATCCCTAGTTTCCCCCCTTAAACACTCACCCCAGTGGTATTTTTCCCGCCGAATCGCATGAAACTAATTACAATTCTCCATGTGTTACAGGGGATGAAATATTCAATTTTTCTTTTTTTTCCTTATTCATTAAACAAAATCATAAATATTTCGGTTAAAAATAGCAGAAACCCACCCCCTGTCCACCGTAGACATTAAGGTTATTTTATAAAGAATGACTAATATGCATAAAAATGTGGTATTGACTTGAAAAACGTTAAAAATAACGAGTCTCGCTATTCCTCAAATAAGTGTCCCGCAATACCCCAAACGCTGTTTACAATTCGACATAAACTATAGTCGACACTGTGTGTTCATGCAAAACTACTTTTGAATGTCGAAATGTCGAGGGTAAACGATAATTATGTCCATAAAAAAACTTTTTTTTCATCCCAAAATGTTATAAAAACAACGCAAATACGAAGAGTGAATAAAACTTTTGAACAATCAATTATACACTTCTTGATATAGAAACTCTCACGATACGAATTGATGTGTCTATTACTGTTGAAAACTAGGCATATACAAAGACGAAACTATACCAGCTGTTTTAGTGTTTTAAACTCATATAAAGATGGCGGAATTGATGTTTCCCGCTATTCCCCAATGTACCACCATTCCCCAAGTTCCCCTATAATAATTCAAGAAACTCCCATCCTAGTTCTTTTATATATGTATGTGCGTGATGACAACCAGTATCTAGTAGATTAGAAAACATATAAAACTTTTTCAACCTCGTAAATGGAGACCGCGTTAATGAAGAAATTACCGTATAGATAAAATATGCAGTTCATTTGCAAATGTAGGTAACTAAATATAAGTTTGCTATTTATACTAATTTGCGTGACAGAGTACCTACTCACTTAATTTGTAAAGTACACGGAAAAAAGTACTATGTAAAAAGTTATGAACGAAATTTAAAAATTAGGATGTGGCTATTTGCACATACAGTATGTGCAAGTAATTGGCTATTTGCACATACCATATATGCATGTTATTGGCTATTTGCTATTTACACATGCCGTTTGTGCATGCATTTGGCTATTTAGACTTACTACTAACCTACCCTAACTTAACAACCTAACTTAATTAGGTACATATACAGTATGTGCAAATAGCCACTTTCTAAAAACTAAGCAATGTGAAAGATAATTAATTTAATTGTGTTACTCTTAGTTTTTTTTTCAATTTCCGTTATTGGTAATAGTCATTTAAATCTCTAAATGGACATATAAGAACCCAGTATTTGATATTTAACAATACATGTGTACCAAACTGTTAACACAAACAAACTAGTAACATATAGTGTTTGCGCCGCGTTCGTAGACTTGGGCGTGCGCTGGTTCTTTAAAAAAATCTGGGGTTTCAGTGGACTGTATGGGCGTGTAGATGTGACAGACACGGGAAAGTGACAAATTTCCACTAGCTTTAAGCATCGGCGACCTGCTCCCGCTCACTGGCGATCTCCTAGGTAGAGATAAATCAAGGAAAAGGGATATCGCAGCGACACAATCACCCACCGGCCGTCCTGCCTTCGGCTCGTCAATTCCACTGCCACACACTCGAAACTTTACACACCGCCACTTTGGTGGCTGTACTACTTTTTATTTATTTTATACCATGCTCTGTATTTTAACTATATTCGCGTTTGTGTATTAACGTTAAGTCAGCACGTACGTGAACTCAGATTCGAATTCGTACTTGTTCTCTTAGTGACTCGCTTCACACCGGCCAACCTGTAGAACATTGGTGCCAGTGGTACCAACACATAGATATAGAAAAAAAAACCGGCATTAATGTGTTTTTATCAAAAAAATAACGCGCGATACAAATAATTTCGCTTTTATAATAAATACCTACTATATGTATAGTAACAGTCAAAAACTTAACGTGTACATAAAAGGTATTCTAAATGTAAATTAATTTGAAAAATTACAGTGTTATAAGTAAATATTTTAATTTTATAAATATATTCAAAACGAATATATAAAGGGTGGTCCGGTTTGGGATACAGATATTTTAGTACCTGATTCCCTGACTCATTGTGAGTAAGAAATTGGCGGGATGTGGGGGTCTATCTTTAACACCCTCTGAATTACACGGTGTTTAAAAAATTTCCTTCAGAGTAGTTCTTACAACAAAGATTATCTCATAACTTCTTAAGTAACGTATCTAGAGCAATCAAAATGAGTCAGTTTCATAGGTAATTAACTAACGTATTTTTCAGTTTTACGGTTAATGCTATCTGTATTTCAATTTCCGAGTTATAGATCATCAAAATCGAAAAATATCTTTTTTTGTTGAAATTTTTTATGAAAATGACATTTTTCTCCAAAAGTACCTCTAACATGTATTTTTTATCATTATTTTGGTACATCATAATGTTACCTACAAATTAACTATACAAAGTTTGGACGTGGGTCTTATAGTTTTCCAGTTATTAATTAATCCCCAAAGTTACTATTTTGCTACCTGCCCTATTAAATGAAACAGTCAATAAATTTATTTGTTTATAACTACATAATTTTATTATTTATTATTATTTACCATAAAAATAATTATTTACCGGAAAACTGTAAGACCCACGTCCAAACTTTGTATAGTGAATTTGTAGGTAACATTATGATGTACCAAAATAATGATAAAAAAATACAACATGTTAGAGGTACTTTTGAAGAAAACTGTCATTTTCATAAAAAATTTCAACAAAAAAAGATCTTTTTCGACTTTGATGAGCTATAACTCGGAAATAGAAATACAGATAGCAATAACCGTAATACTGAAAAATATGTTAGTTAATTACCTATGAAACTGACTCATTTTGATTGCTCTAGATACGTTACTTTAGAAGTTATGAAATAATCTTTGTTGTAAGAACTACTCAGAAGGAAATTTTTTAAACACCCTGTAATTCAGAGGGTGTTGAAGATAGACCCCTAGAGCTCACTCGAGAATATGTCGAATCGAGTTTTTCGTTCGAGATTTTAAATCTCGCATGCCCAGGGCCCCTATTCTCGAGCTCACTCGAGAATATAACGATTCTAATTTTTCGTTCGAGAATGCCCAGGAGCAGTCGAGATTTTTCATTCCACATTTCTAGTAAAAAAAAGTCACATCGAGATTCGAGAGTACGGTATAATTTACACAATCGAGATTCTAGTTAATAACTTACAATTAGTGGCTTTTAGTTTTAGTTTAGTAATCACGAATGAGAAAAAGTTGAACGAACTCGAGAATACGGGCCCTGATTTTTCATAAGTGATTAATTGTAGTATAGATTATATACATTATAAACAAGCTGAAATGAGTAGTTAAAAAGTTAACACAGTAAAATAGTTTCATTGACAGATAGAATTTAGTATTATGAACAGTTTCTTGATCAAGGGCGACCGAAATCTAGCGCGAAACTATAAATATTCGTCAATTTTCTGATGTATTTTTAATAATTTTTATCCATGTACTCCCGTTTAGCTAAACGTAAAATATATTTTCAAAAACTTGGGTTTCTTGAATGATTTTTTGTGAATTTATGCGTTTTGGTTTCTATACCAATCACAAGTTGGCTATGTGAATTGGCAACTGACTAAAATTTTGATTTTTTAAATATGCATTCGTTTGTACCTCGTAAGTACCCGTTTGCACTGCAAATATTTTTGTTTGTTCTTCAAAGGGCCGAAAGGTTCAAACGATTGGACATACGAAAATCTAATTTCATTGTTATTTCATATGTTTAGTAGATTAAATAAATTGTTTATCATGTGCAATCGCTTGTACCTTTTGTGTATTCGTTTGAACCACCAACAATTATTTTTTAACTCTAAGGGCTTGAAGTGAAAAAAAAAGTATTTTAAATCAGTTAAAGACATTGGATTCAACTTTGTTTGTACCCGTTTCTACTGCAAATATTTTTATTTGTACCTCAAAGGGCTAAAAGGTATAAACAAAATTATTAAAAAAAAAAAATCCAAATCTGTTTCCAAGTTCACATAGCCTCACAAGTCAATACAAATATATATTTACACCAATTTCGATTAAACAAGATATTTTAATCCAAAATTATATTTACATTAAAAATAAATATTTTCAGTCTTCTTATGAAACATTAAATATATTTTAGATTTTATCTCAATCTTGTAAGTAATAAAATTTATAATAAAATATTAATAACTATAAAAAGCTTTTACTTTATTTCTAATGTAACATTTATATATGATTCAAATTCATTTTCAACATAGTAGACTTTTAAAGTTTTCGTTTACGGTATCCAATAGCATGTTATCATCATTCTCCTTTAAATTGAACTTTTACATTCTACTATATGATTTTTGTCGCTAAGATATACTATTTCGATAATAATAGATAATTTAAAATTGAATTCACTTAAAATATTTCAGCAGTCATAAAAATAAGGAGACAGCCTTATAAACTCACCATACACCTAAGAAAAAGACCTAGCACCATTGTAGGACGGGTATAGTAACCCATAACCCTCAAATGAGGTAAAACAAGAATTGGGTTTTTTTCGTATAAAACTTAGAAATGAAAGATATTATAAGAAACAGTTTTGATAGTTCAGGCAACGTAAAATTTTTTACTAGTGTGTGAAATCAGAAAAAAATATGTGAAGTAGGTACCTTAAACTGTGATTAGAACATGCAGAGATGTATATTTCCTAAAAATTCCCTTGTAAAAGATAAAGCAACAAACATTTTATACAAAAATGTACATAACCATGGCTCCCACATGAAGAGGGGCTGGTATGACTATAGATCTGGGGTCAGGTCTAAAGGGAAGTCGGCAAGGCGAGAAGTACGGCTATACATGAGTCTTTTCGCCCCAATAGATTGCCCTAACCAAGTTAATATTATTAGGAGAAAAATCAAAAATCATCTAAAATCACTACACACTGTAATTCTTATCCTATTAAGACGGTTTATTTAAATAGTCAAAAATAAATTTGATAAAGAAAAATAAACAATTTAATCTGAAAACTTGTAGCTTTACTTTTTTATGAAATATCCTCAAATACGAGACAGTCTAATCTAATAAATAAATAAAATATATAATATATTTTTCTCTGTTTTTCAGTGGTGTGTTTAATTACCGGACACTATTATGTATGTATATTTCATATACATACATAAGTATAAGAAAGTTAAAATATATATTATTATTATTTTAATATCATGTGGAGATAAACAGTATTCAGCACACAATAATTATCTGAAAGAATAATTCGTTATTAAAATATAAAAATTATTATTTCACCAAAAACTACATCAAAGTACAAAAAGTTTTAAAAGTACGGCTATACATGAGACGAAAGTCAAGATCGTCTCGTCTCGGTCTAACAATATATCGTACATTTTGAAATTGTCTATCAATTTCAATCTTCTATCAACAACTTTTGTTTTTAGTAAAAATGTGTCAAACGTAGTGCCATGTTATATTATTAATCCTTGAAGAAGTCCAAATGAAAACAGTAAGCATTTATTTCAGGGCCGTAACTAGAAGCTCGTGGGCCCCGGGGTAGAGTGTGTGTGATGGGGCCTCCGTTATGTAAAAAAAACTGAATACCTTTTTTCGTTGCTACCTCAATATTTTCGAGTGCTATTAATTTGAATGACCGTTTTTTTCGTTAAGCTGCTGTGGGGCCTCACTTTACTCGGGGGCCCCGGGCACTGCCCCGATGGTAGTTACGGCGCTGATTTATTAAAAAAAAAATACTTTTGTATAGTTTTTTTTATAAAAATTCTGTACTTACCAACAAATGTTGATACCACTTCTTTATTTTTAAATGTAATTCTATTTTTGGATATAGGTTTCTGGGTGTAAGACGCGTTGATGTGGTCGTGTTACAAATTGCAGTGAACATCTTCAAGGCTCATTTAAAAAGTGATTTTTAAAAGAGCTTTTTAGTAGAGTCATTATAAATTTTTAGAGAGTCATTGTAATAGAATTGATCGCATCGGCGCAGGCGCAAGTATCGTAAATCAGGAGTAGGTGGTAATTAAATAAACAATACGGAATGAAGGGATCGTTTAGCAGGATATTTACAATATGGAACGTCTACTGAAATTTTGTTATGATTAAGTCTAACTGCTATAACTCAAATATTTTAGATGCATAATTGAATATACAGGATGATTCATTACTGTCGTGCCAATCATAAACAGAAGATTGAGAAAAATATTTTAAGCAAAAAACTTCTAATAAACATGTGTCCGGAAATTTTTCGATAGGGAACTACAGTCCTCCAAAGATTTTGATCAAAATGAGTTTTTATTTAATATCTAGAGAACCCTTTGTGATAAAATTATGAAATTTGGTATTTGGTTTAGTAATAGTAAGTGTTATCCACTTATCATATTAACTAGTTATAATTTAGACTAGGGATGTATAGGGCCAGTGGGCCCATCGATTTTTATCTAGTATTTTTTGTTCCTTAATTTTTTTATAAAGTTGGGCACTTATTTAAGGTTATATGATACAAAATACACAAAAACATACTTTGTTTATTTGTTATAGGATAAACCGTTTTCTAGAAGTATCGATGAAAAAGAAAGCATGCAGAATTTAACTTAATACGGATGCTTCAAATTACAAAAAATAAATTTATATTTTTGTTCTATATGATAAAAATTAAGACAAAAAGTTAACATAAGTTACCTCAAAAAATGCATCCTTATCAACAAATAGCCATTTTTAGTTTCTTTTTTAGTCATGTTAGTGAAGTGCGTGTAACAGTAATAGAACTGGCTATAGATCTTAGAGGATTCATCTTAAGAGATTTATTTATATGAACTTTTTTTCTTACCATTAATCATAGAACAAGAATATGAATTTATTATTTGTAATTTGAAGCATCCGTATTAAGTTAAATTTTGAATGCATTCTTTTTCATCGATATTTCTCGAAAACGGTTTATCTTATGACAAATAAGCAAAGTATGTTTTTGCGTATTTTGTGTCATATAACCTTAAATAAGTGACCAACTCTATAAAAAAATTAAAGAAGAAAAAATACTAGATAAAAATCAATGGGCCCACTGGCCCCATACATCCCTGGTCTAAATTATAAATGTTTAATACGAGAAATCGATAACACTTATCATTACTAAACAGAATTCCAAATGTTATAATTTTATCAGAAAGGGTTCTCTAGATATTAAATAAAAACTCATTTTGAGCAAAATTTTTGGAGGGCTGTAGTTCCCTAACGAAAAATTTCCGGACACATGTTTATTAAAAGTTTTTTGCTTAAAATATTTTTCTCAATCTACTGTTTAAGTTTGGCACGACAGTGTTGAATCACCCTGTATAGTAAAATTGATATCATAATAAACATAACTCTCTTTAAGCCACTTGTCAGAATTATCACTCTTGTTTTGTGTGATTGCATGTGCATTTGTTAGGGTGCACAGAGATACAATAAGAGTCGAAGATTTGCTCATGGACTGGCAAAAAGTAGATTTCAGAATTTCTTGAAAAGATTTATCCGATCTAATATATTTTGGTTGCAAACGATACTTTAAAATATCAAACGGTTTTATTGATTTTTTACCAAATAACATCTTATAGTTTTTAATAATTGTGAAAAAAATAACAATAAATAATCAATATTCAAGTATTGATAGTAGGCTGTGTGAACCTCAAGGGTCGCACTTACAATTAGTTACAAATGCCACCTTTGTAGAGTCCAAACCCATCTCACGGCTTATTTATTTTGATATCAAATACTGTCGATTGGACTATTTTAGATCTTTTACAATTTGAATGAAACATTATTGAAGTTATACTTTGTTAGGTGCGTCCAGGGTGAAATTTTAACAATGCAGCAGCAACGAAATGTGTTGCGTGCAACTATGCGCGTTCACTATGTATTAATTTGCACGCTAGATATCACTACGCCAAAGACATAAAACTTCTAACGCGTATACATAAGTACACACACCCACTTTTTTTAATCAAATGCGTTTATTGCACTGATTCGTTGTTTCTAGGTGTCAACTAAATACAGCGTCATATTTGTCTTTTAAATTCAATTGTAAGTAAAAATTGAAACATTAATTATCGTAGACATTTATTCAACTATGTATTATAATTTGTAATAAACATCTTTCTAACTGGCAACATCGAGTTTCTTACAACCGAGTTCTCTACCTCTTTTTCTTCTTCTCTGATATCACAAAACAAGTTCACCGATGCGTACATTTGCAGAAACTTTAACAGAAGAAGTTAGCTCATAAATAACTTGCGCACGTATACAATTTTTAAAACGGGACGTTTTTAATCTAATTATGAAGTTTTAACGAACCGTTTGTTATTGGATACTTAGCATTTTTACAGCGAGAATGTACGTCATGTGTAGTTTAATTATTATTGTGTAATTAATAACTAGTTGTTATTTAGTCAAATTATAAAGGATTAAGATGTACACTATGTACCATTATTTTTTAAATATTTAAGTTTTAACAATGTTCAATTAAAAAGAAATCAATATTGACACTCATTTTCAATTTGTAACGTCACACGCATTTTATGTTAGTTCTTAAAAATGTATTATTAATACTCGGGAATGCTCGTTTTTTAAATTTTTAATAAGGAATAAGTTTCTTGTTCCATAATATTTCTTATAATAAAAATAAATAAAATATTTTTACTCTTACAACTTACAACACATTAACAAAAAAGTGTGAATATATACTACATAGAATTATAAATCTCAGGGACACAACAAAATTGAGTGAAAATCATGATCCAATAATACAAAGTCTGCTCGACAGTTCATTTGTTCTTTACTGTGCGTGACGTCATCACCACGAAATTTTTCTAAAAATATGATGTTACAAGTCATAATTTCATTTTTAGGGTTCCATAGAAAACTAGTATCCCTTATAGTTCTGCGCTGTCCGTCCGTCCGTTCTTAATAAATACGGTCGTAGTTTGATAAGATTGATAACATTTTTGAACAAATAATTTTTTGGACTCCCTTCCATATAATGAAAAGTGTATTAAAAAAATCACTGACCCCATTGAGTAGGGTGTCTTTAGAAAGGTCTCCTAAAATGCAACAAAAAATGTATCAGAAACTTTTGATTTTAATCCTTCAATCACGATATATTTGATCTTCAAAGTCATTATTAGAGCGCCCCCCCTCTATTTTCTAAACTATTGATTCGAAAAATCTCAAAAATCAGAATATAATTTTACATAAGTAATTTTATATAAGTTCACTGAAAATTATAACGAGCACTGTCAAAAATATTTTGGTCTCCCTATTCATAGAATAAAAAGTGTGTTTATTTTTTACAATTTCCCCATTAGATACATATGTCTCCTAAAATGTAACAAAAAACATTATATGACATTTTGATTTTAACTCTTCAGTCGTGATATATTTGGGTTTCAATGTCTTGGTCAGAGCGTCCCCCCTTTTATTTTTTAAACTATCTATTTAAAAATCTGAATAAATTCCAAAATGTAATTTTTAATTAGTACTTTCACTGAAATTATGACGAAAACTAGCAAAAATAGTTTATGAACATTTTTTTAATATTTTTTTTTATAAATCGTAGTGAGAATGACTACAGAACCCTATCATGTGCGTGCCCAACATTCACTTGCCTTTTTTATTGAAATTTATTATATTATGAACGTAGAATTTTCCTTAATTGTTAATAATATTTATAATAATATAACATAACGTTGTGGCGCCTGAAAATTTATATTGTATTATTACAAACACTTTAAAAAATATTATTTTACATCATGGTGAGTTTTACTAAAGTAGATCTAAATGATAAAAACCGTCTAATAATAAAAGTGTATTTATAATAAAAGACCGCAATTTAATAATAATACAATTGAAATGTTAGAAAATGAAATGATCTACTTCACACAAAAAAAACGTAAAAGAACAAGTTATTTGCTATAAATTGATATTCTAAGCATACTTATTTAAAATTGTAAAATATATACTGTAAATACTACATATATTCGAGATTCTATAGAAACTGGAATCTAGACTAAAGTTTAATTTATTCATTCATTCACAATAAACTTAGCTATGACAAAGACGAAAAAGATACAAAGTTCTGGCGCTCTTTATTCACAGCCCGTCTGATCATCTGATATAAACATTTTATATGCGCAGTAAAAAATGACTAGAGTTTACATATACATACAATCATACATATAACAAAATGTAATTTTAAAAATGCATATACGATTTTAGCTTAATAAAAAGTCTAAGTAAATAAGTCAGAATATAAGGTATTGGTTTATTTTTATTATTATCTCTATATTATATATGCACTAACAATATTAGAATTCATGAGTAACTCTTCTACACTCAGTCTAAATTCTAAACTACTGGATCTTAAACGTGAACTTTTGGTGCGCCATGTTCCTTTAATGTTTTTTTCAAATTTACCAACAGAAATATATAACATTGTTTAATTTATTAAAGAAAAATAATTTTTTGTTAATACACGAATCATTTTTGTGTATTAGTTCAAATCTGATGAATAACTTTTGTAGATTGGACTTTTCCTTCCATTTTTTTGTAATGCTGCACAACTAATTTTGACCGAGTTATGAAAAAAAACTTTCAACTATCCAAATATGCTCTTGGATTTTTTATAATTCATTATATTTGATCAAAAATACTTTTCTATTGTCTTTTTGCAATTTTTTGACGATAGTCAATTTTTTAAGTATTTTAGTGCCCAAAAATACGCAAGTCTAGTTTAGAGTACGAGATAATTTTAGTAGTCCTATGTTATTTGTACAAGTATCTATCAAAATTTAAATTATGTAAAATAACTTATCGATAGATAGGTTTGTAGGTACATATTCCAAAAAACCCTAAATAATAAACAAGTCAAATTCTGAAATAAAATAACAAAACAAAAATTCGCAATTTTCAATAAAATACACTTAATAAAATTGAGAACGAAAAAAAACTGTCGTTAAATACCACGGAATGTTAGAAACGCATAAATAAGAGTAAATAAAAACTGTAAAATACAAATACCACCCTGCTTCTCCAAGTGTGTACTACATCATGATGAAAGTCTGATTTCAATATTCATAAAAAGTTTATATTCTTCCTGTTCTATATCATGTTTTTCCCAACCGCGTTCTGTCATCTTTCCGAAATATGTGGTTTTGTTTTTCATATGGTGGCTTCGAAAGTAACTGCGCGTAACCGCGAAATATCCGTGAATATTGTTCTTGTAGCTGTCAGATTATGTCGTTCAGAATTTATATTTATTATTTCTATACAGCAATACACATAAATCTATGCACAGCTATGAAATTGTTTTTACTACAATATTATAATATCTCAGATTATTTTTACATACGATTTTTCATCTAGATACTATATTTTTTAGTAAGTACATAATTTGTCTTCTTTGAAAGTAATGTGTTCAATCGTATGTTTCAAAGTAATATATTTGTGCTGTTTTAACCCAGATATAGTGTATACATTGAACATCTTACATTTAGAGTAGGGCGCGTGAGTAACTTTTGTTCACGACCACGCACATTCACAAACGAAATATTTTTAGTCACATCCTCTCACTCACGATTACAGAAAAAAATTACAGAAAAAAACACACGCTCACGAAGTTTTGCTCACGCACGGTTCGTCATGCTCGTGACACGATTTAATATATGTATTATGTTAAAAAATTTGTATGGTATGATTGATATAGTGTCAACCTCTTTAAACTTCTTATGTACATATATGTTTTCTGATAAAAATGATATTTATATTCTAGTAGGTACTGAATTTTTTGTACGTTCAGAAATTAATTAAAAGCTATAAAATTGCCTTGAAATATACATATCCTGAATGATTCACGCACGATAGAAATTTACTTACGTACGATTATTTCACTTCGACTCACGATCACACATGCATACGATCCAAGATTTGAATACCTACCTTACATTTCTGCTATTCAATGATGTTCAAAAATTTTCTACATCTACTTGGCGTACCATGAAATATCACTTTGCGTACCCTATACTTTGGAGACCACTGTTCTACGAGGTTAAAAATTTATGTATGCTATTAAATGTACTACACACATATGATTTTTTAATATGTCACCATTTATATAAGAACAGTATAAATAAATGAAAGAAATCATTTGGATTGTGTTTATTTTACTGTATTTAACAATAATAAAACAATGCAAATTGCATAAAAAAATATTGTATTTATTTAAATTTAAGTAGGTACTTATGTCATTATATGAAGCTTGCATTCTATAAAATATACCAAAAAAAAACGCTTCAAATAAATTCTGAATATTCGATTCATAAAAATATGTAATCATGAAATAAATGTTTAAAAGTATAAAATATCAAGTTTCATTGTGAAAATAATCAAAATAAATTCAAAGTAATTAAATGTGATACTTTTATTTTACAGAAGTCAAAATAAAAACATCTTACTGTGAAACACATTTCGACACAAACCTAAATATAAATATACAATATACATGTTTACCCAATTAGCATCGAATAAAAATAAGTATGTTATAAATAACGTACATATGTGCTTTTTTAGAGACTCATTGAAAATTATGTACTCTGAGCAGAGCTGTCAAAAGTACTTAGTCAAGGTACTTCAAGTACAAGTACCAAGTATTTAGTGACAGTACTTCAAGTTTCAAGTACATTGCGCAATATTTAAAAGTACTTGAAGTAAAGTACTTCAAGTACCGAAAAGTACTTGAAAATTCAAGTAACTTATTGCAAGTACATTTTAAATTTTAATTGTTAGAACCATTAAAATACAAAAAAAAATGGTAATTTTAAATATTTATATACATATTATCTTCATTACCTAACAAGGGTAGTGTCAAGTATTCGGATAAAAAAAATACTTAAAAACACGTGAAAATCAGCTGAGCTTTTGTTTGCGGGCCGCGGTCACATATTATTAATAAATTATGTTTTTATTATGTGTTTTTTAAGTATTGGATATTTCAGAATGTATGAAACTGATTTTAATTTCTTATTGTTTCTTAAAAATAAATTTTAAAATATTGTTTTATTTATGTCACTCAATTAAAAATTTTAATTGTTAAAACTATTTTTTATAATAGAAAATAACATATGTGGCCTATTAGAACCCATCTATAGATTTATGTTGTGTATTTTGAATTATCCGCATTAGAAATTAGAGGGCTAGGGGGGCGCTTGAATAACGACTTTGAAAGCAAATATCTCGTGACTGAAGTGTTAAAATCAAAAGGTTCCAAAAAATGTTTTGTTGCATTTTAGGAAACCTATCTAATAACATTCTGGTCAATGCAATGGGGTAACTAAAAAAATTTGAACACTTCGTCTATCAAAATTTTTTTTTAAATCTCATAATTTCTGTTTTTGGACCATCAATCTACGTCATTTATCCCAATTTTCATCTTAAAAGGTATATAAATGAGAGAATAACAAAAAAAAGTTTTAAGGGCGAGGGTGTATACCGAGTCACGATTCCTACCGTCAAATCCCCGGCAACCGCTGCAAACTTAAATAAAACAGACTATAGGTAGTAAGTAGGTATATCGTAAATAATCAACGAATATACCTTTTTGATATCTTTAAAATATTTTTAAAGGCTTTATAAATTTCTTTCCATGTTTTTATAAGTGATAAAATTAATTATTTTGTTTAAAAAAACTTTTCTTATGGAAAATCAGTTTATTAAAGTAAGTACTTGAAAAACGACATGGTGTATTTAAAAATATACTTGAAGTAAAATACTTGAAGTATTTTACTTGCAAAATCAAGTACTAAATTCAAGTATTTTTAAAAAATTACTTCAAGTATCAAGTACATTGCGCAATTTTCAAAAGTACTTGAAGTAAAGTACTTCAAGTACTTTTTGGTACTTGAAGTACTTTTTCAAGTATTTTACTTGAAGTATTGACAGTTCTGACTCTGAGTAATATTTTTTAAGAATAAAATATATAATTCATTGCAAGGGAAGAATGTAAGATTTTGCCTGATGCAGCCCACGCTATACTCGGGCTTCAAATTATGCTTGATAGCGTAAATCTCTTAATTCCTGTATAATGTATATTTTTTCAATTCAGATTTACAGGGTGGGGCAATAGTGCTCGATTGTTCAATAGCTCTTACACCGTAACAGATAAAAAAATCTTTTTAATGCAGATGTAAACTGTTGGTAAATGCGCATACAGAAAAATTATTTTCAAATATACAGGGTGTTACAGAAAAGTGTGGTACGCTTAGGTAATCCCGGCCGGATTTTTTTGTAAATTCCGGTAATTCCGGTTCCGGCCGGAATCGAAAATTCCAGTTCCGGTATTTTTGTATTCATTTTTATGTAGAATGTAGATACCCTTGCATAATGTACAATGTACACCAAGGTTTTTCGTAGGTTTTTTTCGTAGTCTATGTGGACCCCCTGAGTGTCTATAGAAGTTTGAAAAAAGTCTATGGGAAATTTGAAGTTTTGAAATTCATTGTTTTTATGCAATGTAAGAATTTAAAAATAGTTCAAAGAGCAAAAAAGGTCATTTACAATTTTTAATTCACAAATAATTACATGAGGGGTCTATCTATGAACTTTGTCATTCCTTCTAAAGGGGTCTACGTGCAAAAAAGGTTAGGAACCCCTGATGTACACAATAATTCAGTTTCCTGCATTATTTAAATTATTTAACTTATAATTTAAAAAGTATTTTGCTTCCTCGCAATATCGAAGATACGAGAAGCTTCGTTATCGTTTTAAAACGAGAAAAAAAAATTGTTCTCTGATTTCAAAAATTTTATTTTATTTATAGAACCTTTTTTGTAGAGCATTCAATTCTCTATAATATAGGTCACCTACTTTCGTTGTAAAATATTCCCTTACAAAGATTTATCTCAATTTGACTTAAGAAAATCGTCATTTGTTTTTTTAAAACTGCTATTTACTTTGACCATGAACTTTGACATATTAAATGTCATTTTGACATTTGTTTAGCAGAAAATTTGTTCCGTGTGTCTGTCTGTCTGTGTGTGTGTGTGTGTCTGTCTCCCAATCCTTGTCACACGCTTAACTCATGAACCACTGAACCGATATTGATGAAACTTGGTTGGTTGGTTGGGTCTGGCTTGAGGACGGCCCATTTCAAAATAAATAAATTTGTGTGTAAGGGGGAGGGGTGACATCCCAAAAGATTTATTTTTTTAAGATATCTCAAGAAAGATACATGTTGCGTGAAAATTTTATAGAACCTTTTTTGTAGAGCATTCAATTTTCTATAATATAGGTCACCTACGTTTGTTGTAAAATATTCCCTTACAAAGATTTATCTCAATTTGCTTTATAAAAATCGTCATTTGTTTTTTTAAATTGCTATTTACTTTGACATATTAAATGTCATTTTGACGTTTTAAATGTCATTTTGACATTCGTATATCAGAAAAATAATGATTTTGATTGAAATTGTCAAAAAATTCAAAATATACGACATAATAACCAGGCGCGTATTAAGAAAAATGTAAAATTAAATTTTTTTATTAAAATCGTATGAAAATTAAATGGTTAACCAATGACAGACAGTTCATCTGAATACTTTATCGGTTTTTATTTAAATTGTTCAATAATTAACTACATTTGATGAATTTAGCACGAGGAAGCACCGTGCATTTATAAGGCAGAGTATCTTTTATTAGTACTCCTATCTATATAATATATCGCATAAAAAAAACTGTGAAACTCATAGAAGATATTAAAATTATGTTTCTGGCTTTACTCGCCGGTATACTCGTATATAGTTTTTCATTTTAACAAGAAAGCATAATAAGATAGATTTAATTTGATTACGATAATATCAAAACTATTCGATATATTAATCAAAGATGTGAGGTACGTCGTCGGGTACAAGAAATTTTTTGCACAATTTAATATTTTTCTTGCAAGATTGCATAATGTACAATAAACTAAACAAATATTTTTCAGGTGTAGTCCACAGGTGGAAGTGCCTATCATAAGAAATACTAATAATTATATAAAAAGTTAGAAAATTTTTGAAAGTTTAAATTAAAAATGGTTACTTTAATTTCATTTGTAATGAATTAAAGTTAATATAAGCATTCGTGTTTTGGTTTAATTCTACACGTTCTTTTCTAATTCTAACACTTGCAATGCATGCTGTACGGATAAGCCTTGACAGTAGTCCTGTGTGAGCCCAATTCGTCGTAACGCCGTAATCTCCTAGGGGAATAATCAGAAATCGTACACGTTCGAGTGTGTTCTATCGTACAGATTGAACATTTCGCGCGAACCAATCAGCGTAATGGAATCCATACCACGGCCGCAATGTACATTGTTGTCGTCGTCTTTGTAATACGCCATACTTCCAATATTACATGGTTAATGCTACATAAAATATCTGCCATGGATGTAATGGAACTTTTTTATACGTTCCAGAAATATACACCAAATAAATAATAAAATCATTTTACACCAAGTCACAAAATATCTGTTATGAGAAAATAGTTGTTTCGTAAAGCATTTAAATAATATATGTAAAATCAATTATTTCGCAAACTTTTATCATTTTCGAAGTATTGGTAGGTCAAATATTATGATCATTTTTAAACTTATAGGGGGTGAGCACACTACATTAACTTAACCCATTAACGCCCAAAGGTGTGTCAACGCAACATTATGAAAAACAAATTTTAATGTTATAAAACTTTTTTTTCATTTTTATTTTATGAGTTTGGTATAATAAGAGGCTTTCTTTGACATATTAAAAAAATTAATTGTTTATGTTTAGTTGAAAATAAACAAACGAAATATCAAGTGTGCGTTGACGCACTTTTGGGCGTTAATATGAAACAGTTGTTGTGTTCAAGTTAGTACAGTCAAAGCGTCGTAAAAAATAAGGCAACCGTGCATTTTGGGTAGGCAGCAATTTTTTTAGGTGGGTTCGTAGAGAGATCATTCGTGACTCTAAAACTCATTTTTCGGGTTTCTGAAAGATATTGTTTTTCCGTCATCTTCAAATTAAGGGTGCAATTAGTTTTTTTATTTATCTCCGTAACAGTCTGCTTAACAAAAAAAATTTAAGAAGCATTTTTGAAGGTAATCAAAGTATCTATAACTTTTATTCTTAACTTTTTGGCGTAACATTAAAAATAAAAATGTTGTGAGCAAAAAAGGATAAAAAAATAGGGGATGAAAATCTTCAAGGCAAGATAACTATTGTATTTTTAGTCCTACAAAAAAGTACTTCTGACCTTTTTTGTAGAACTTTTCTTAACAAACAATTTAATCTATTCATTTTTGTTATGTATTCTCTTATAATACATTCAATTAATTGCACACGTTACTATTTGGTAATCTTTATTTTATAGTCTTTTTAATTTACAATTTGTCATACAATTTTTTTATTAGAAAACAATACAATCCTTGTTTTTTATCCATAGCTGACTATTTATCAATAATCAATATATAACAATATCTTCCCCTTAAAGATTATTGAGATATTTGATTTACATGCCTTTTGCATGTGCCTAATTCAGTTTCACATAAATACATTTTATTTCCAATTTTTTTAATAATTTTACCCTCTAACCATCTATTATTACCACTTCTATAATCTCTTATAATAACTAAATCTTCTTCGTTAAAATTAGTATTCCTCTTTCCCTTATAACAGTTAATTTGTCTCAGATGTTCTTTTTCTACCTGTTTTTCAACTGACGGAATCAACAAATCAAAACGACTACGTAATGATCGCCGTAGTAATAACTTAGCAGGCGTTTCATTTGTACTTATTTGTATAGTATTCCTATAGTCAAACAAATATTTATTTAATATAGTTTTGATTGACATTTTCCTATTTATATATTTTCCCTTTTTAATAGCCCTTTTACAAATTTTTACTGCTGCTTCAGCTAAACCATTAGTTTGTGGATGAAATGGTGCCCCTGTTATATGTTTTATACCATTCATCTTTAAAAAATATTGAAATTCTTTTGACATAAAAGTCGATTGATTATCACTACATAATATTTTTGGTAAACCAAATCTAGAAAATATTTCTTGTAAACATTCTATAGTTGTTTCAGTATGCATATTTCTTACTTCATAACATTCAATCCATTTAGATGTTGCATCAATTACAACTAGAAAATGTTTATCAAATATTGGTCCAAAAAAATCTATGTGTATTCTAGACCAAACTTCTGATGGATATGACCATGGCGCTAATTCACTTTTGTTTGGTTCTTTTTGGAAAGCTTTACATGTGCCACAATTTTTAATATAGTTTTCTATATCTGAATCTATTCCTGGCCACCAGAAATAGCTTCGGGCTAACGATTTAGATTTTACAATACCTAAATGATTTTCATGTAAAGATTCCAAAATCATTTTTCTATATTTATCAGGGATAATAATTCGATAACCCCATAATAAACATCCTTGTTCAATCGACAGTTCATTAATTCTACTTAAATATGGTTTACAATCGGGTAAAACATTTATATCATCTGTAGATAAACCTTGTAAAACATATTTATAAACCTTACTTAATATTTTATCTGTACGCGTTGCTATTTTAATTTTATTCAAATCAATTGGTAATTGATTACTTTCATCAATATACATAGCATGAATACAATCTGAATCAATTTGAACATTTTCATTATTTAATGTAGCTCTTGACAACCAATCTGCTCTATTATTTTCAGATTTAACATAAACTATATCGTAATCAAATTGATACAAATAACTAGCCCAGCGCTGCAGTCTGCTTGCTGCCATAGCTGGTAACCCCTTTTTAGGTCCAAAAATTGATAATAATGGCCTATGGTCTGTCTCCAATATAAATTTTTGATTATATAAATACTGAAATAACTTTTTAACCGCATAAACTATACTCAATCCTTCCTTTTCAACTTGAGAATAATTTCTTTCAGCTTTTGACAATGTCCTTGATATATAACAAATTGGTCTATCTATACCATCTATTATATGCGCTAAAATACCACCTATTCCTACACTACTTGCATCTACTGTTAACTTTAATGGATAATCTGGGTTAAAATGTGTTAATATTTCGTTTGATAATAGTTTATTTTTAACTTCTATAAAAGCGTTCTCACAGTGTTTATCCCAATACCATTTTGTATCCTTCCTTAATAATTTATATAAAGGATCTAATAATGTAGCAGCTTTTGAAATAAATTTTATATAATATGTTACCATTCCTAAAAAACCTTTCAATTCTTTTATATTTTGAGGTCTCTTAACTTTATTAATCGTTTCAGTACGTTCTTTAGACGGTCTTATACCTGTTTTATCAATAATGTGTCCCAAATAATTAACAGAGTTCTTCATAAACTCACATTTATCTTTTTTAAGTTTTAACCCTGCGTTTGATAATGTATTTAATACATATCTTAATCTTTTTAGATGAATTTGATCATCTGTACCTGTGATTATTATATCATCTAAAAATATTGCTATACCTTCATTATCATGAAATAAATCTTCCATAACTTTTTGAAAATATGAAGGAAATGTTTTAACACCGTATGGACACCTGTTATATTTAAATAACCCTTTGTGCGTACTAATAACCATTAACTTACTAGATTCTTCTGTCATTAACAACTGTTGATATGCGTCTTTCAAATCTATTTTTGAAAACATATCTCCATTATATAATTTAGAAAATAAATATTCTAACCTAGGTAATGGGTATTCATACGATTCCAAAACAGGATTTAAAGTTACTTTAAAATCTCCGCATATCCTAACATCACACTTCCTGTATCTATTTCAAATATAAAATTTATATTATTAATTTGAATATTTAATTTTATAGCATCAGTATCATTTTCTATTAAATTTTTAAACAAATCTAACGTTGTAGTATCATCAGTAGTTGTAGAATCATTAATATTATCAGATATTAAATTATAATTATTACCTCGGTTATTACATACTGATTTTAAATGTCCTTTTATTTTACATATATCACATATATACGTTTTATATCTACATTCATTTGGACTATGAGGACCTTTTCCACATCTAAAACAAACTTTATTTGTCGAGACTTGCAAGTTACTTGATTTATTATATCTTGTATTATCTTGACTCTTCATATCCACTTTTTTATTCTTGTGATAATTCCTCTTTTGCGAATTCACATGAAATACTTCATTTCTTCTAAAATTTTCATCCGTTTTGACTTTAGTTTTCTCTTTTAAAACTGCTTCTTTTGCCATGGCTATTTCAACTAATTTTTTAAGATCGACGATAGACGCATCCTCTTCCATAAGTCTATCTTTTATATTACCTGGTGATAGTCCAATTATAAATATATCACGCAAAACTAATTTTAGTTCTGTTCCATTAAAATTACAATCAACAGATAATTTTTTTAATCTAGCATTCCAATCCGATATTGATTCATTTGTCATTTGTTTTGCATTATAAAAATCTTGTCTACTAGCAAAATATGACCTTACTTGTACTAGATGATCTCTCAATAGCTTCATCAAATCTTTATATGACACTTCCAGTAAAGATTTCGGCGTACATAAACTATTTAATAAATTAATAGTGACTGCCGCCAACGCTTGTATTAAAAATGCCCTCTTCAAATCATCGTTTTTTATTTTATTTATTATAAAAAACTGTTCCATTTTCATTTCGAATATCAGAACTTCATCTGACTGATGATCAAAATCAGGTATTTTTCCTGTAAATACCTTGCTTTCCATCTCTTCTTTATTTTGAATCGGCATTTTATTATAATACTTTTCCAGTTTACTCGTCGCCAATGTTATGTATTCTCTTATAATACATTCAATTAATTGCACACGTTACTATTTGGTAATCTTTATTTTATAGTCTTTTTAATTTACAATTTGTCATACAATTTTTTTATTAGAAAACAATACAATCCTTGTTTTTTATCCATAGCTGACTATTTATCAATAATCAATATATAACAATTTTTTTATTTGGTTTATTTTTATTGATGTTTCAGTGTTATTAAGGGAGGTAAATTGAAAGTATAAGAGTTACGTAGGTACAAAAAATTGTTGATACAAAAAAAAGTTTCAAATAAATGTTGTTCGCTGTAATATTTCCTACAACTTCTATTTTGAAAAAAATATTAAAATTTCATTTGTTTATCCGCTACGCTAACAAAAGTGGTTAAAAGCACACTTTATTTAGTTTTAATATCTAATTAATTATAATGATTTTTTTAAGTTGTTACCCCCGGAAAAGGAACATTTTATAGTAAAGCACATTCATTGTAAATTTGGGATTGATATTTTGAACTGTTATTGTTTTATTAAACTGTTAATAAATTGTCTTTTGATTAACAGTAAAAAATTTTCTATAAACTTTTTTTTTGCACAATTGTTTATATGGGTTCCTGGAAACTTATATAAGTGGTTGCCACCATAAAATAGTCAATTATTCAATAGTTTTGAAAATGGTGATGCTTAAATCTTATTGTTGTAAAATATCTTACAATAATATTAAAGCGTCACCATTTCTCAAACAAATGAATAATTGACTTTTTTATGGTGGCATCCACTTATATAAGTTTCCAGGAATCCATATTTTTTTTTTTTAAATTATTTATTGGCATTTATGACAATACAGCCAGTAAGATCAATTTAACTAATTTATTCTACCCAGCACCAGACTAGGATTACTTGAGGGAAGGGGAATTGCCTTGGGGCGACCAAGGCTGGAAACGTTCACGAGGCCCGGGGAAGATGGGGGTTCACTATGTTTGAATTCTAGGCTCTGAAATAATGTTTATTAGTTATTCATAGATTACCAAAAGGTAAACTTTTTCAGTTATCCTTTGGTATTACATTTTTACTGTTTTTCTCTTACTGGCTGTTACAGGTTAATCTTACATGTTTTTATAAAATCATATAACAAAAAATATATATTTGAATTATTTAAACTTAAAAGTGATGTGGTGTTGAAGGGTGGAAGGACTTCTTGGTTAATAAGCTGTTTCATTAAATTATTTGTTTCAGTTGTGTGATGTTGGCAAGCGAAGAACATATGATTAATGTCCGCTGTTGAAACGTTGTCGCATTCGCATATTTCTGAGGGCGCTTTTTCCAATTTTATGAAGGTATTTTCGCGTTTTTGCATGGTTGAATCTGAGTCTTGAGATTGTTACAATCATACTTCTGTTATAATTTTCTCTGACGAACCATGGAGATTTAGGTATCTTTGGTTGGATGCTAAAGTATGATCTTCCTTTGCGTTTGGCCGATTCTGTCCATACTGTCTGCCATCGTTCCGTCATGATCTTTTTGTATATTGTGGTGGTGTCATTGACAGGTATTTTACAATCTATTGTGAGGTTTTCCATGACTCCCTCCTTCGCTAGTTCGTCAACTTCGTCATTCCATTCTATGCCACTGTGTGCCTTTACCCACACTAGGGTCACCTTGTAGCCTCTTAGGAAGATCTTCTTTATTAGGGTTTTAATTTCATAGATTAGATGGTTATTCGTGACTTTTGTGTCCGACATCTTGAGTGTTTTTAGCAATGCTTGAGAGTCAGAAAAAATGATTATGTCTGCCATAACGTTTTCCGTTAGTGCAAATTCTAATGTTTTTTTTACTGCAATTGTTTCGGCTGTGAAAATGCTTGCTGCATCGTCAATTTTGAATTTTTGCCGAATATTCAATGCCGGAATTATAAAAGCTGCGGCTACTCCGTTTTGTGTTTTAGAGCCATCTGTATACATTGATAGGGGGTAATTATAGTGTTCTTGTATTTCTGCGATGATGGTCTGGTTTAATTGCTGGTTTTCAGAGTAGTTTATGTCCACTAGGATTTCTATTTTCATTAGGTTTATATCAAAGTCGGATGTGAAAAAGGGTAGCTTGTCATTTCTGTATATACTTGTTGACTGGTGAGATACTTCCGAGAATGAAGTAACTAAAGCTGGAACTTTCTTTTTGCGCCAGTATTTGTTTTGGGAGTTAGTTTGTGCGAGCATGATCGTGGTGCTATCAGGGATGCTGTTCTTTGAGATTAGTTTATTGGTAAACTTGTTTGATAGATATTCTCTTCTTAACCATAATGGAGCTTCCTTCGCTTCTACTAGCAGCGCGTTGGTTGGGGTTGATTTCAACGCTCCTATGCATATTCTCAATGCTTGAAATTGTATCCTGTCTAATTTGGTTAGGTTGGTGTTGGATGCAGAGCTGTAGAATTGGCATCCATAGTCTATTTTTGATCTTAATAAGGATCTATAGATTAAAAGTGCTGTTTTGGGGTCCGATCCCCAAGAAATACCATTGATCGCTCTAAGGAGGTTTAACGGTTTTTTGCAACCTTCTATTATGTTATTGATGTGCTCGGACCATAGGAGCTTTTTATCTATGATTAATCCTAAATATTTGAAACTGTTTTTTATATCAATTTTGTATGTATTTAACGTAATATTATTTTGTAGGTGGTGTTTGTGTCTTGAAAAAATTAAAGCTTGACTTTTTTGGGGATTAATGTCTAATCCCATATCGAATAGCCAATATTTTAAGTTATACATGGCTGATGCTAAATCAGATTGACATTGCGAAATTTTCCTTGCTTCCGAATATATGCAAATATCGTCTGCGTATTGAATTATTTTACAAGGATCTGGGATTATGTCATGTAGACTGGCAGTATATAAATTAAATAGAATCGGGCTTAGGATTGAGCCCTGAGGTAGGCCCTTGCTTGTTTTCCGGGGACCGTGTAGTTGGTTGTTGTTTTCGATATAAATATCTCGGTTGTCTAGCAGGGCCTGCAGCCTTTTTGCAAATTGATCGGGGAGGCCCAAATCTCTTAATCTTAATCTGAGAACCGAAAGATTAACGTTGTCGTACGCCGACTCGATGTCCGCAAATACTGCTATAGAGTAGTTGTCATTAGCCATGGATAGTTGGAGGTCATTTATAAGGCAGTTTAGGGCTTCTGTGGTACCCAATCCTTTCCTAAAACCGAATTGTTTGGGTGGAAGTAAATTATGGTTTTCAGACCACCATTCGAGTCTAAATTTAATCATTCTTTCCAAAGATTTATAGACACAAGAGAGAAGAGATATTGGTCTGTATGAGTCAGCAAGGTTTGGGTTGCGATTTTCTTTCAGTATAGGGACTACTTTAACTTTTTTGAAGTCTGGGATTGAGACTTCTTCTATCCAGACTCTATTTAATATGTTTAACAAGGTTTGTTTCCCCTCTTCTGGAATGTTACTTAGCATAGGATAAGTGATCCGGTCTAATCCTGGCGCTGTATTATTACTTATTTTTATTGCCCTTTTTAGCTCTTCAATGGTGAATGGAGTGCATAAAAATTGGAAGTCGTTGGGTTTAAATGTTGTTGATTTTGGCATATCCACTGTTGGTGGTGCTATTTTGGTTAGTAAAGCTTCTACCCAATCATTGTTTGTCGGATTGATGGATTTAGAGGAGTTATCTGCTCTTTTGAATTTTTTAATGGTTTTCCATATGTCTGTTATGTTACTTTGACGGTTTAAGGAGGTGCAGTAGACTTCCCAACTTTTAATTTTAATTGATTTGAGTCTGCTATTTGTATATTTTTGCACTATTTCCATGGTTATGAAATTTTCATATGTAAAATTACTTTTGAGAATATTTAGGCAGATTTTTCTAATTTTTATTACCTCCTCGCACTCAGTGTTCCACCACGGAGGGGAATTTTTAATTCTACCTTTTGACTTCCTTTTTTGGGGGATTGATAGCTCTGCTGCCTCGTTTATTACATTGTTAAGCCTACTATAATCTGCTAATGCATTGTCTGAATGACTCATTGATTTAATTTTTTTGCTGATTACATCCGCGTATAGATCCCAATCCGCTTTAGCTGTGTCCCAATGGGGAGAACTTAATGTATGATTTTTTTCCGAATTGTGAGGCTCTTTTCCTATAACTATTTTGATTGGGAAGTGGTCTGAGCCATATGGGTCGTCAAGTACCTCCCAATACGAATTTGTCGCTACCGAAGTTGGCACTAAACTAATATCTATAGCTGATGAGTTTTGTGAAGGTGACGAGAGACGTGTTATGCTGCCGTTGTTTAAATAAATGAGGTTTAAATCATCTACTAGTTCTAAAATAGTTTCTCCTCTTTTATCGTTCTTTAAACATCCCCATGCAGTGTTATGGGCGTTAAAGTCTCCTCCAATGAGTAGAGGATTTTTTATTTGATCGAAAAATGAGTTAAATTTGTTTTTACTTACATGTTTGTTTGGGGGAACATACACGCTCACTATATCGAACCACTTATTGTCCAGGTACACCTTAATTCCGCATGCTTCGATTGGGCTGAAGTTGATTGTGAATTGATTTTCTTCAACGATTAGGGATTTTTTCGATAAGATTGCTACTCCCCCTCCTGCTGAGTGGGACCTGTCTGCTCTGTAAACATTATATCCCGCCATGTGTGCGGTCAAGTTCTGATTTAGCCATGTTTCTGAAATTAATATAATATCAGTGTTATAGTGGTGAAGTAATATTTCTAGGTTATGTTTTTGTTGTGTATAGGATCTCAGGTTCCATTGTATAATTTTAATAATGAACATCTTGAGTTTTCGATGTATCCAGTATATTTAATAACGTGTCATTAATGAAGTTCGGTTGTGATTCCTTTACTATTTGAGGGTCCTTGATTAATGATTTAATAAACGTGGCAATATTGTTAACTATGTATTCTAGTGTTATTTTTTCTGACTCTGTTGTTCTATGAGGATTGTTCCCCAGTGGCGGTGGTGATGGGGCTCTAGCTGTGTTGTTGACGTGTTGACTTGGTGTATAATTTGGTTTTTGTGGGGTGAGGTGGGTTCTTGGCCTTGTTGGCTGGTTGTGGGTGTTGTGATGAGAATGACTTTGAGCTGAGAGAGTTTGATTGTACTTTCTTTTATTAGATTGAATATGAGGTGAGAATGGGGCAGGATTTTGGCCCTTTGCTGGTTGCAGTGAGGGGAATTCTGTGATCGGGTTCTTTACTACATCTGCATACGCAGGTGCATGTTCTAACTTAAGTGCTTCGTCTATTGAGATATTTAACATTGCCATATTTCTTTTAATTCTCTTTTGTTTAATGTATTCGGGACATTCTCTATCGAAACTCGAATGGGGGCCTTTGCAATGGACACATTTAAGCTCCCCGTTTGAGTCACACTCCCGATAATCATGTTCCTGTCCACAATTTTTGCATCTGACCTTCCCCCTACATAAAGAACTGGTGTGGCCGTATCTAAGACATTTAAAGCAAATTGTTACATTTGGAATGTACACATCTACGTTGCAATATACATTGTGTATGGACACGAATGTAGGTAACTGTTGCCCGCTAAATGTTAATTCTACTAGCTGTCTGGGAACTATTTTTGAAATGCCGTCTTCTATTACTTTCCTCGTCAATCTGCGTACTTGTAAAATTTCTATATCTGAGACAATATTATCTAACAAATATTCCGGTGAGAATGAGGTATCCACTTGGCGAATGATACCTTTTCTTTGCGTGAATTGATAGGGAATGTAAAATATTATATTCTTAATTGAGTGATTTGCAAGCTTATTAGCTGCTTCTGAGGTTTTAAATTGAATTTTAACCCTATTTATTCCTACTTTGTCGATCTTAACTATTTGTGGTTGAATTGAACGGCACTTATCATAGAGGATTTTCCCTATTATCATGGGATGTAATCTTCCCACATTATTAGATTCCCCCTCTGCATATACTATAAATGGGCCTTTATCTGTTTTATTATAATAGTTCGTTCTATCTATTGAATTGTTTACATTTGCAGATTTATTTTTATCATTGTCTAAACTTACTTCATTTACTTGTTGAGAAGATTCTTGTGTAGGATTGTTTCCCACCTGTGACGTATCAGAACCCTGACGTGCACTCCTGACGTCAGACATTTCTTTGGTTTCAACCTGCATAGTCTCGATCTCCGGGCTGCTAATGCTGCGAGTTGGAACACCACTAGTGGAACCGGCCGCTAATATATTTGTGCTACTGGATTGAGTGAGACGGGTATATGTTAAATCTGGAACTTTTGTTAATTGTTTCAGTGTTATTTCTTTTAGAATCTCTTTGCAGTGCTCTTTCATAATTGTTGGTTTTTGGTTATTTTTTTTAATTATAATGTCTTTTTTCACCTCGAGTCCTCTGCGATCTTTCTTAAAAATCTTACCCGTGTCTGTCTCTATATCTGGATTTACCAATGTTGTCAAGGCATTGTATATGGTTTTAGAAGTTGACATTTCTGAGTCGGGGGGATCTCCTCCCCCAGACGAATCCTCCATATTCGCTTTACCACCGTGCACTAACTGTTTTTAATTTTATTTGTATGAAAAAATGTATTAGATTCAATTAATTTAAATTATTGTGTTTTGCTGTTGCGCTCTCTCTGATACATAGGTGTGTACTCGATGAGAATCGTAACTCTACTGTGAGGAATCCATATAAATAATTGTGCAAAAAAAAAAGTTTATAGAAAAAGTTTTACTGTCAATCAAAAGACAATTTATTAACAGTTTAATAAAACAATAACAGATCATGATATCAATCCCAAATTTTTCAATGAATGTGATTAACTATAAAATGTTCCTTTTCCGGGGGTAACAACTTAAAAAAAATTATAAGTAAATTAGATATTAAAACTTAATAAAGTGTGCTTTTAGCCACTTTTGTTAGCGTAGCGGATAAACAAATGAAATTTTAATATTTTTTTCAAAATAGAAGTTGTAGGAAATATTACAGCGAACAACTTTTATTTGAAACTTTTTTTTGTATCAACAATTTTTTGTACCTACGTAACTCTTATACTTTCAATTTACCTCCCTTAATAACACTGAAACATCAATAAAAATAAACCAAATAAAAAAATGAATAGATTATATTGTTTGTTAAGAAAAGTTCTACAAAAAAGGTCAGAAGTACTTTTTTTGTAGGACTAAAAATACAATAGTTATCTTGCCTTGAAGATTTTCATCCCCTATTTTTTTATCCTTTTTTGCTCACAACATTTTTATTTTTAATGTTACGCCAAAAAGTTAAGAATAAAAGTTATTGATATTTTGATTACCTTCAAAAATGCTTCTTAAATTTTTTTGTTTAGCAGACTGTTACGGAGATAAATAAAAAAACTAATTGCACCCTTAATTTGAAGATGGCGGAAAAACAATATCTTTCAGAAACCCGAAAAATGAGTTTTAGAGTCACGGATGATCCCTCTACGAACCCACCTAAAAAAATTGCTGTCTACCCAAAATGCACGGTTAAATGACGCTTTGACTGTACTAAGTGGCGATATAGATATTATTGTAAAAACCTTAACAGTTCAGTGCATCTTCTTTGTTTTTATGGATCGTGGCTTCTGGGTGTAAGCCGCGTAAATATGATTGTGTTATCGGTCAACGTTTCGTCACATATTGCAGTGGACATCTTTTAAAAGTGAAGAGCCTTGAAGATATCCACTGCAATATGTGACGAAACCCTGGCCGATATCACTGATAACATTGACGTGGTTTAGACCCAGAAACCAAAATCCATATCTAGATCACCGCTGAAACCTCGAAACTTATTTGTCTTTATTGTGAAACAAAGGGAAAATAAAATATAAAAAACAACTAATGACTTAAAAAATTAAAACAATGAAAATTATATAAGTATTAAAAATAGTTTTTGAAGTCGATGGCAAGTCAATAAAAAACTTAAAACGAATTCAAAAACTGCTAGATTTAACGGTTTTTAGTGTTTTTAGTTGTTTTTTAATAGTGTACTTTTGCCTCCAAACTCCAATATAGCAGCATCAAAAAATGCTTAGTTATTTTTTTCCTTAAACGCAGTTTTATGATGTGTACATACTTTAAATAATGAAGTCGGTTAAAATCATTAATAAACGAGAAACTTTACGAATGGAGTTGAGCAGTAACACGAGTGGATGACGTGATGTTATGAGAAATCACGCATTCTCTGATTTTGTACCACACGTGGGTGAAAATACGGGGAAATGTAAGCACTTGATAAATACTTAAGCTCATTAATACCTAGTACTTACCTATGTTTTGTTATAGATTATTTAATCATTTAAATCAGTGACGCATCTTTTAATTTTTAAGTGATTTTATTGATATTTTTAATTCTTCAATTTGTTTCAATTCAACTCACAATCAGTCATCTCATGAAAAACTTTGACAGCTCTTTCATATGTTTCATGTGTATGTTTCTGTTTATGATGAAAAAGGAATGTTGCAATGGGTCGATCAATACAGATTTTGACGTACATACATACATGCCATGTTCTTATGGTTCTATTTAAATTTTGATTGGTAGAATAAATTTCATCAGATATTTATAGTTAGTTGGATTAACCAGTAATGTTATATTTACACTTATCCCTCAATTTACGCGGTGCCGGATTTACTCTGTTTCACTTTAACGCGGTTGAGAAAAAACACTTTTTTTTTAAATATTCAAGTACTCCAAATCAAATAAATATGTTCAATTGTTAAGAGCCAGTGGGGTGAATTTTGTAATACAGTCGTTGCGAATAGCGTAAGTATACCCCTGTGGCAGCTGGATGATCACAGTCAGCTAACAATCAATTGTACAGGAGCTATATACAATTCGACAATAGACTAATATAGAGTAAGGTCGGTATATATGGACCATGCGGGTAATATGGACATCTCCTTTTTTTGCTCCATTTTACATTTTATAAAGACAACATTAATATGTATCTAAGCTTACACTTCTAAATAACTGCGCAAGTGTATGGAGTACCGGCATGTCATTAAGAGCAACTTAATGAAATTTGTCATTTTTGATTATTTTTGTTCAATTAAGTTAGTAAAATATTTTATTGTATGAAATTGTTTGAATGAATTATATTGCTGTTTAAACATGTAGGCACAAGGGTTGGTAGTATGAACAGTGGTTTTAATCGACATAATATTTATTGCCTCGGCGATAGCATTTTTTTTTTAATACACGTGGTTGCGGGTATTATGGAATATGGGTTATTATATAGCTACGTGTTATAAGTGTAATATTTAACTAGAATCGTAGTAAGACAAATAGTATGAAAAGTATATTAATCATCCAGTACTTCACAACAATTCACTTCCGCAAAAATCCTTTTTTTAGTACAAATTTTCATAATGTTGCCCACTAAATGGAGTACTAATAAAGAGGTTCTGCCCTCGTACTCTTTGCTACGCCACTGATTTTTTTACAGTGACAGCATATAAGTTTGAAATAAAAATAACAAAATAAATGTTAAATACAAAAGTTTTAACCATCTAATTATAGATAATCCTGTATTATAGTAATATGGACTACTGTGGGCCATATTACACGCACATTTTTTAAGAGGCTGATTTTAGATTGTTTTAGAATTTTTATTTTTATTTTGTTTTAATTTAAAAATTCAATTTTTGCCTGCTCGATCTCATTAAAAGATTAAATTATCTGAAATGATAAGTGCCGATTTAAACCGACTTTACTAATACTAATTAAGAACTTATTGTCTGTCTCTAGGACTGCACCCGTAAATGAAATGGGTCTCGTGAATGTTTCCTTCCCTGATTGCCCCAAGGCACTTTCTGATCCCCCCAGTCATCTATGTCTCTGGTTATGGTACAGTGAAGTAAATAACTGATTGTATATGAAAATAAATGCCAAAAAACGCCGATGTATGTATGTGTCTGCCTGTCAATCTTATTGTTTGACGAGCTAGCCAAATAAGTGGAAAATATATTTACCACATTGCATATTATATTTTAAAATGAATGTGGCTCTGAATAGGTTAAGGACCACTAATATAGACATTCGCTTTTAGATATGCTTTTCTTAAATAATGATGTCTAGTGAAAATATATAAATTATTGTATGAACAATTATATTCCATATTATCTTTACATTTAGCATCAACTACTAAAAGTTAGCAAAACACTATTTAGAAGTAACAAAGCATGTCTCAATTAAAATTATTAATTTATCATTTACACAAACTATTAAAGTTAATTACTTTCTATCGATGAATTACTTTATTGTGAAACAAAAACTGTACCCTATACATGCACTAAACGTAATAACTCTTTAATTACAGCAGTTACAACATATAATACAAGATTGAATTAACTGAATTAATTGGTTTTCATTGACTATGAGATGACAAAATCCGTTAGTGAGAGAAACTTCATTTGAACGTGGAAACGTAACAAGAATTGCTTAGGACCAGAAATAGCTGTGTTATCAAAGACATACGTGCCTTTAAGCTGCTTGATTGGAAGGAATATATACTATGTATATTAATATAAGTTAAATTTATATAATATAATAGAGAGAATAATTATTGTGTTAATGAAATATAGTTGGTAGTACGTGTTACTTCTTCGCATACTGTTTTTTTTTTATAGAATAAGCGTTGGCGTTGTTTTTTTTTGCCATCCCCCCACCGCCCTGAATAATCAGTTCTTCGAGTCGATCATTAAAAATACATTTCTTTACTCTAATAATTAAAAATAAATATATATTTTTTTTAACCAAAAACAACAAGAATTGATGGATTTTGAACACTAGGGAATGATAAAATATTTTTTATTTTTAATTCATATGATCTTTTCGAAAGAAAAACTATTAGGTTTATTTATCAGTTCCAAAATACAATGTTTACACTTTTTCTTAAAAATTGATAATTTTTACAAAAATTTGAAGAACATATTTATAAAAAATCCACCATTAACCCTTGCACTAAAATACCTTGTAAAAGGTATTTATTAGTTGCTTAGTAAGAATTTGTTAGTTGGCAGCTAGCAAATAAAAGCACATAGATAAACAATATATTTATTTACAAAATTGTGCTTGACAGATCGATAAAGAATTTAATTTAAATGTTTTTGAAAAAAAAAATTAACTTTACATAAAAATTGCAGCTTGTGCACTTTTTGGAACAAAAAAGTCACTGAATTTACTTTAAAGCTCCCTGTAGACGCCATTTTTGATTTAGAAAAAAATAAGAACGAGGGTCAAATTACACTAGTTTGATTATCATTTTGACGTACCACATGCATTGGTATAAAAAATATATTTTTTTTACCTTGCTAGTCAACTGATAAAATATTTTAGTTTATTATTTAATATCTATATTAATTTTACAAACTTTATTGCAAAAATTACACAATTTCATTTCAATATCCTACAAATATAAAATAATCAAAGTATATGTACATATGTTGAATTTATAAAGAAAATGTATCCAAGATATATTCCAGTAGGTAGGTATATAAATTCTATCTTCTTATAGTTTAGAGATAAATAGAGTGACACAAACAACAAATTCGAAACTGTATGGAAGCCATCTTAGTTAGAAATCGACTCAATAATGTCAAGAAATTGAAAGAGCTCAACAAATAATCTATTACAAAGACGCGGAATACAAATGGGTTCATTTCAATACAATTTCTTTCAAAAGAGGATCGATTTCATTGTACTACACAAGGGATATATTCGGATATACATTTTCGCACTCGGCCTTCCTTCAAAGGATACAACACAGTAATTCTCCTCGCTTGTGCAAATGTTAATTTTACGTCTTAAAAGAAAATAATTATAAAGTTCGATTCAAATAGAAAAAGTGTTTATGTATAAATAACGTATTTTCTTATTATATGGAAACGACTTTCTTATTATATTGAAACAAGTTCTGTTGGATGTTTTTATTTATAACTTTTGCAATATTAAATGACTTATAATATTAATATAAGGTATAACATTTATATATGTATTAAATAGTGTGTTCCATAATCTGGAATCATAAAAGTTGAGTTTCTACAATGATTCATACAAAAGTTTCATTTTATAAATAAAACGGGCAAGTGCATGTCGGGTACGCACATGATAGTGTTCCGTAGTCATTCTCACTACGATTTATAAAAAGGAGTTATTTCGTGACTAAAGGGTTGAAATCAAAAAGTTATTTGACATTTTTTATTGCATTCTAGAAGACTTATCAAATGACATCCCACTCAATGGGGTAAGTGGGAAAAATGTGAGTTCACTTTTCAGTCTATAAAAGGGGGGTCCAAAATATTTTTGACAATGTTCGTTATAATTTTCAGTGAAAGTACTAATTAAAACCTACATTCAGATTTTTTGAATCGATAGTTTAGAAAATAGAGGGGGATGGGCGCTCTGACAACGACATTAAAAAACAAATATATCGTGACTGAAGGGTTGAAATCAAAAAGTTATTTGACATTTTTTATTGCATTTAAGAAGAAGTATCTAATGACATCCCACTCAATAGGGTAAGTGGGAAAAAATGTGAATTCACTTTTCAGTCTATGAAAGGGGGTCCAAAATATTTTTGACAATGTTCGTTATAATTTTCAATGAAAGTAGGTACTAATTAAAATATACATTCTGGAATTTTTTCAGATTTTTTTAATTGATAGTTTAGAAAATAGAGGAGGGGGAGGGACTTTAATAATGAATTTGGAGAGAAAATACATCGTTATTGAAGGGTTAAAATCAAAAGGTTCTGTTTTTTGTTCCCTAAACATAATAGCATCGAAATATTTATGGTATATATCTGACAAATGGGAATATGTTTAATACATAATCTAATAAAATGAATAACTATACAGAAAGAGCCCCTTGTGCGTAAGACTTCTTGTATTTGACAATTTTTATTATTACAATAGTAGATATTTGCTTTTAATCCAACCTATTCCAATAAAACGAAGCAAAAACTATTACTTATATGGTCACATTACGTGATGAATACATTTTCTGAATAACGATATCGAATAATATAACATTTTGAAACAATATTTCATTTCTAGATTGTATTTGATTTTCAAAAGCTAAAATTTAATCTCAGCAACGGAAAAATCAGAACCGAAAAAGAAGGAACAGAAAAACAACCCCACGGTATAAAGATTGTAATAAAATCACAACCCGGAGACCAGAATTCTCATCAGACTAATTTATTAGAGCTATGTGTGTATGACGAAGGAATAGAGAGACGGTGGTATATGTATAAGTATTATTCCCGTCACAATCCTGCGAGATTGACTGGAATGAAATTGTACGAAATAAAACGGGGATCCACGCGGCGCACGGATTCCATCGGCGCGTCAATCTAACTGGAACCAATCAGTGTAATGGAATCCAAGGCGACCGCGCCACTTCTCACATATATACACACATACATTCATCCACAATGTCTTTGTTACGGGCCGTGGTTTAGAACCACCCCACTGTCCGGTCTTTTCTCTTTTAACATTGTAGAATATAATCGAGGCAACAATTGCATTCGCTTAACTATACAATGATCTTCTTAAATTCACTTACATCCCTACTTAATATAATAATTCTATATTTAGAGTAAAGTCGGTATATATGGAACACAATTCAGGTTTTAGGTAAACAAAATCGTGATAAAATTATTTAAAATCAGGCCTTATCATTTCATTGGACAGAGAATTTAATCTTTTAATGAGATCGAGTAGGCAAAAATAGAATACTTAAATTTTAATTAAAAAAAAAATCGAAAACAATCGAAAATCTGCCACTTAAAAAATGTGCAAGCGTGTAATATGGACCACTCTGGTCCATATTACAAAAAAAATATTTTGGACCCCCCTTTCATAGACTGAAAATTGAACATACATTTTTCCCCACTTACCTTATTTAGTGGGGTGTCATTTAATAGGTCTAGTAAAATGCAATAAAAAACGTTAAATAACTTTTTGATTTTAACCCTTCAGTCGCGATATATTTGCTTTTTAATGTCGCTGTCAGAGCGTCCCCCCCCCCCTCTATTTTCTAAACTATCGATTAAAAAAATCTTAAAAAATTTCAGAATGTAGCTTTTAATTAGTACTTTCACTGAAAATTATAACGAATATTGTCAAAAATATTTTGGACCCCCTTTTCATAGATTGAAAAGTGAACTCACATTTTTTCATTTACCCCATTGAGTGGGGTGTCATTTGATAGGTCTTCTAAAATGCAATAATAAAAGTCAAATGACTTTTTGATTTCAACCCTTCAGTCACGAAAATTTTTGAAAAATACTTTTTATAAAATTAGTGAGAATGACTACGGAACCCTATCATGTGCAAGTGCGTGTTGGGCACCAACACGCACTTGCCCGTTTTATTATTTAATATTTATCAAAATAATTTTATAATTTAGATTTTCACTAATTGTTTACTCGAAAACCATTAACTTTAGAGAAAAAGTGTAAAAAAACAATGTTTATTTTAATCTAATATACCTAACTAAGGAATTTATATCAGGATTTTTTTAACTTATGCTCTTCAAAATATTAAAGCAAAAAAAATATTTTTTTTATTTAAAAAAATCTGAAATCATTTTCCTAGTTCAATTAGGTCAAAATAAACATTTTTTGTTGTTTTTTTGCAGTTTTCCTCTAAAATTTACGTATCCGAATAAATACCAAAGAAAAATTAAGTCACAAAAAAGATTTCCATTTGAAAAAAATATTGGCCTTATTTGACCTTAAAGACGTCCGAAAAATCAAAAATTAATGTCATTTTGTTTCCCCTCAAAATCAAACAACTTTTATTTGAAACATTTTTTTATTTAATTGAATAGATAAAAAAATTACGGGGGTTGATATATTAATATGGGACACGCTGTATACTTGAAAAAAAAAAGTTAATAGAGTTCATTTTTTAATCAAGGTTCCTATATCATAAATCTACAACAAACTTTGAACAATACCCTGTAAATATGATCCTAGATAATGCACATATGTATATAAATAAACGCAAAAAGACGCATCTGTCATGGTCTCAACGATTCATCATCGGTGAGTTTGCGGACGACATCTACAAAGACTCCCGCCCAATTAATTAAGTGCAGAAAGACACCGTCACCTTCACTGGTACATCCCTCTCACTCATCATCACCACAATTTATCTCTCTCTGTCTAACACAAATACGCTGCTATCACATTGATATCAACATCTTTAGTTTATTAAAACAAATCAATTTAATAACTTCTTATAGGTCAGGGGCGCGTAAACTTTTAGTTTCTGTTCGAAATACATACTCTAATTAAATACTGTATAATACATTAATTTGTCACGAAATGTTGATTGAGAGAATGATCAAAATAATACCTACAGCTTACACTCAGAAGCTAAAAATTACTGAAAGGTCATCACCAAACTCTTATAGTTTGTAAAGTTTCATTTTAGGTATTTGAAAAAAACAGTCGAAACTCCAAAGTCCCCTGTTTATGTTTCATAAACAATTATAAGCAAACTCTTATTTATTACTTAAAATAACTCATTACCTAGCGTCGTTACTATATCGCTCCACGAGTCATTGGCGTATCATTCGGATTAAAAAATAAATAAATTGTTTTCAAATATAAAATTCATTAATAATAAATGTTTGATGATGTTTTTAAAAAGTATTTGAATGATAATTGATTCAAAGTGAAACGTCTATTTGGAATTACCATCTCTCTTATACATATCAAATTCATTTGTAATTTAAAATATATACAGGTAGGTATTTGCATATTATTAATTTTCAACTGACGCTTCTGAGATAATATGCATGGAATTGACGAAAGTGACATATGATTAAAGATGGTCGCCGTCAAATTTTGGCAACACTTTCATATACGTTCTACCATTGGCTGTTATGTATATGAATACATGGAGTCTTTCCTAATCTAAGATTATACCAAATTAAAAATTACCTGCACAATCTACTTTCTAAATTAATACTCAAAATTAAAGAGATACCTAAGTCGCGAATTTTTTTCCAATACACAACTCAAAATCCTGGATTTAGAATCTTGAATATTTAAAGTATTTCCTTTTATGTTGTATACATAAGAAGGAATTTATCGAAATTTATTTTTTTCA
The DNA here is from genome assembly GCA_949319165.1 of Sialis lutaria. Taxonomy (NCBI): domain Eukaryota; kingdom Metazoa; phylum Arthropoda; class Insecta; order Megaloptera; family Sialidae; genus Sialis; species Sialis lutaria. Next base: position 24,679,138 of record OX439235.1, on the reverse strand, counting down.
TTTTTATATTATAAATATGAATTTCAATTAAAATATTTTATAATTCGAATAAAAATTCAGACTGACTCCCACAATATCAGTTTAGAGCTAATAGTGTAATCGTATATAAATCCTTAATATATATAAAGCTCAACGTCTCTCTGTCTGTCTGTCTGTCTGTCTGTCCGTTAGTGCGCTTATCACTCGAGAACCAGTTATCCGATTTACGTGATTTTTTTTTTAATTCATAGGTACATTCTCTGGCCAGGTTATAGGCTATATTTTATTACGTTAGGTAACATAACAACTAAGCAGTGACGATATTAGTAAATCAAGTCCGAAAAAATTTTACCGACGGCACGCTGTTTTGCGATACGCTGCCTAAACCATTGAATATAGAACAAAATAATGTATTAAAGAATTGTGTAGAATCAAAAGTGCTACAATAAAGTCCGCGACACCATATGTCTAACTTTTATATTTAAGCCAAATTGACTGTTTTTATGTTACAAAGAAAACATAAAATATTTGGGTTCGGTTTACATGGAGTTTTGACCTGCAAAACTTCAATCCTTATTGAAATAAATGATTTCATCGTCATAAGTACTTAATGTAGATATAATTTGCCTTTTACAGAATCCAATTTGGTCTTTTGGTTTAGGAAATAACGTGAAATATACATAAGTATAATAACATATTCGTTAGAATTTGTGCGAACTAGATAAAGTGTCGCGGGGAGAGGGAGGACGCCACGCTGGGCAGAGAGGGAGAGGACAGGCCTGTGGTATTCTTTTGATTGTCAATTGTTTAATTTGTTTTCAATAATTAAGATTTAAATTTAAATAGAACAAAAATTATTTTTACCTTTTGTTCCGATTCGCTTTTGTTAGGTAGGTAATTTAAGTGTTGTTTGGTTTTTATTAGAAAAATAATTAATCGTGTTTATACATAATTCAACTATATATTTTTTAAATCCTAAACAATATTTCCGCGAGCGAAGCCGCGTGGGCCCACCTAGTTTTATATAAATACTCACAAAAAGTTTCGTGTAATTATAAAAGCACTGTTTAATAGTAAACCAACAAAAGGTTAATTGAAACTTGGAATAATTATAATTGATAAATGTCTGTATAAACCTTGACTTTTCTTATTCGGTTCTCTTCTATATACGAACTTGAGGCGAATATCTTCACGTATTTAGCTTCAATTAATTAAATGCAAGAATACCTCCACCCCCTACCTAACTCTTGTCGCCATCAACCCCTTCGCTCACATATCTTGTGCAGACAAGAAACCAATGATGGCAACACACGAGGAGGATAAGGGGGCGTTGACGGCCAAAGTTTAAATCATTCGTGGGATAGTTTCACAAACTTTATGTGTTCTACAAGGCTACTTTGATGTGTAGTACTTAACAAAATGGTTGGAATATAAATAGAACCTAATGTTTGATAATTACTAATGTTTTTTTTTAAATATACATATAATACTTTTTTGTTAAATATTATTTACTGTAGAAGTAGTAAATATATATACTTAAGTTATAATATATTTTTTAAACAAAGACTATAACACTATTTATAAAATATGTACTGTATGCACTAAGAAACTTTGGTCAGATAAGCTTAGTTTATATTTGGTTTAAAATACTAAAGATGTGTTGAAAGACACAAATATTAGATATATCTAACATTATTTGGTAAACAATTAATTTTACTTGTTGAATTTTTAACCAAATATTGGTTTGTTCCATGTAAATTATGAATAGGAAATATAATAACTCCCGGTTTGGTAGTGCATTTTTGATTATTGACATATATATAAGGTATATCAATAATTTGTATCCACATTTTTGGGCCCCTTCTGAATCAATAAATATTTCGTTAGTTACTTAAGATTTATTAGTTAAGGTAGGCGACAACTCAGTTGATCTTAAGGATTTTTATTACAGGATTTTTATATCAGAACGATCTGTAATTCTGGCCCACACATATTTGAATTATCCACGATTCTATGCAAATTGTAAATTATATCAAACAGCACTATTGGTACTTTTAATAGAACTGTTGGTACTTTTAACAAAACTGTTAAGTATCAATAACCAAATGATTATATCTTATATTTTGGTTAACCCATTTGACCCACACAAAAAACGTTAACAACATTAAATTGTTTATTATCGGTCTACCATAATTTCTATAACTATGCCAAATTTCAGTTATCAAGATCAAATAGTTCAGTAACTAAAAGGTTGTGTCACACAGACACAGTATTGATTTTAATTCGGTGTTTACACCGAGAAAACAAAACAGAAACACGGTGTTTTTATGACAAAAAAGCAATGAACACTATACATTTTTAAATACGAAGTATTTTAAAGACACGATGTTTCTGTTTTGTTTTTTCGGTGTGAGATTTTTACTTCTGTATAATCGTTTTTTCTTAGAGGATTGTGTCCGCTTCTCAACTAGTTAGTATCTTTAAAACCAGTGTTTAGAGTTAGATAAATATTAGAAATCCTATAGTATGTGTCAGAATACAAATACATTTGTGTTAAATATCCGCCATATTTAACACATTCGTGTCCGGTGTCATAAAGGGGCTAGCACAATTTGCTAGCTAGCAAGTATTCACAAATGAGGTATTCATTTTGTGATAGTATCTATGGATTTGCTACAGAATTTAGAGCAGTGACAATATCGTTAATATCGTTAGTGTTTACTTACAACTCGTGCGTGAAACTTGTCAAAATCTTCATGTAGTAACTCCAAGAGAACTTTCTTTCATATAAGTTTGATACCTCATAGCAAATTTGCTAGCTCCTTTATGATAATGGACATCATATTTTAATTCATCATTCGTGATTTGTTTTATAAATCGATTGCAATTGCTGTTAATGCAACAAAAAAACAGATAAATAAAGTATAAATAAACCATTCAAAATAATATATTTATTTTATAATAATAACAGACATGATTAAATATCTGTACAAAGAAACATTAAATTTTAAATGCAAGAAAAATTTATTAGACCAGTTTATAAAACTAGTTGATAAACAATGTAATCTTAAAACGGTTTAACATTCCATCTAACATTTAACAGTACATAAAACTTGTTAAAGTATGCTACTGCAGCACACTCTACTCCCAAAGCTGTTAACGGTTTATTAAATATTCACATGTGTTTTCATTTTCTTGAATTTCTGCTCAAGATTAACATTAACTTTCATGAGTGATTGTTTTCAAGTTTTTAGTATAGATTTCAGAGAAAACTTATTACTCTATTATGTAAAACTATTCAAAACATAAATGAATATTTATCAAAATGATTTTTCATAAGTGAAATTTTTTTCAGCATATCATTTTTTAAATTTATTTATTGTGCATGCCCAAACATATGTATTGCGTTTTGCTATCGACATACATATATGTGCTCTTTTCTACTTCTAAAAACATGCAGTACAAAAATCTAGCGAATTTTTTGATAAAACATTTATACAGGACTGAAACTTTTTAAATAATATTTTATTTACCACTAACTGAATTAAACGGTGGTTACTATGTTTTAAAAAAATTGTGTGAAGAGAGAGCATAATGCACTTGCGTGCGTACAAAAGAGAGCGTTTATCAAGCTCTACTCCGTGGTTGAAATAATTTTTAATATCTATAGATCTTGGTTTCAAGATATGCCGTATTCAGCCCTGAAGATGTCCACTGCAATATGAGACGTAATGTTGGCCGATAAAACGGTCAAGCCGAAGCGGCTTATAGTCAGATGCCAAGATCTATATCAAGATCACCGCGAAAGCTTTAAAGCTTGTATAACACAATAAACATTTTCATATGGCACGCAGTCAGGCTCGTATAAACGTTCTCTTATGTACGAGCACAAGTGCATTATACGTTCCCTTTCGTGCTCATTTGCAATCCCTTTTTAGTGTTCCGTACCTCAAAATGAAAAACGGAACCCTTATAGAATCACTTTAATGTCCGTCTGTCTGCCTAATCGTCAATGTTCTTTCTTAGGAACGGCTAGAGGTATCAAGTTGCAGGTAGTATCAAATATTAAGATCTACTACAGCTTCAGTATATTTCTAGTGTTGTAAAAAAATCAAGTTTCTAACTCAATAATATGTAATAAAAAGATACAGCCGTTCAAAGCGTATTCACTCACTCACTTACTGATTATCATAACCTATAGGATACTTTCCGTTTACCTAGAATCTTGAAATTTGGTATGAAAAAATGGTCTCAGAGCACAAGTAAAAAAACTCAACATTTCAAACGATTCACGCAAGTCAATGAATCAAACTGCGCATTATTGTATTAATATATTTAAACTCAAAATGATTTATAAGAAGAATGATTTTTTTAAGATTCGTTTTTCGATTTCCAATTTTTCAGGTAACTTCGATCCGTAGTTGTGACCCGACGAGAGCGTAAGCGATTTTCAAATCTTGGATCGTGAGCGTGCGTGATCTTGAGTCAATGTAAAACAATGAAATGTACTAACGCATCTTTTTTTTTTCGTACGTGAGTCCCCAAGTGCTTTTAAAGATAAAATAGTAAAAAAGGAATTTATTTATTTTTTCTGAACTCATAATGCATAAAATAATGCAATACTCTTTTAAAACAACTTTCTATATTAAACATACAGTATACAAAATAAATTTAATTTAAAAAAAAAAACGTTTTGTGTGCTATTACTTGCACTAGAAATGTAATTTAGAAGAAATAAAATAAATATAAAATATACAAGTAAAAATCATTAACTTCCATCATTTCATATAAAATCGTATTTCGAGCGTGACCCACTTTGCGTGATCAGACATGACTAAAAATATGTTGTTCGTGAGCGTACGGGATCATATGCAAAAATTTATGATGCACCCAGCTCTAAATTCTTATAGCGTATAGTTTAAGAGGAATAACATAAAGCAAAAATATCTTTACATGTACCTATTTGCACATATTTATTTAAATATCGTCAGAAAAATCTCATACGTAGCTTATTGCAGATATACTATCAATCAAATTAAATATATTCACATTTGCACTTAATGTTTCCCATAAAAGCAGTTACAATATCAAACAACAGTGCAAAAGCAATAAAATACACCCTTTAGATATTCCACCACCCACATTTACAACTACACATATTTGTCTCCATCCCCATCGACTCCTTGTAACTCGCGCTTCGCCCTTTTAGATTTTCCGAACTACCCAGAAATACACCCCCATTATCCCCCCTTCCGCACCTATTCTTCCCTGATCCTAGTTGCGACGACAGCGGTATGACGCATTAATCAACTTTTTGTCGTCGGTTTCTACACCCTCATTAACCGACCTACATAATTGGTCATATTTATCATTTTGATGAAGATGCTGTACCACTTCTCGCAGCTTCCGCGGTTTCCCAGCAGCCTCAGTGCCTGCTAGATCAGGTCTATGCTTGCTCTGTATTATATATGTGACGTATAAATACAAGCCGCTAAATATGAAGTATGATTCTGCATTGTTGTGATAATACAGGCTCATTGTCAGTCGGCAAGATTTTATACATAGTTTTATAAGATCGTATCTTTTAAGATTTATAACTGCTAAAAATCTTAACAACAATAAAATATGAAAATTTTGATTTGTTCATCTATTTGACATGAAGGTGATGAAATAATTATTATAAATACTAAATTTTAATAAATAATTTGTATATACCTACATGGTGTCCTATTTGAAAATCTTCACACGGATATAATAAAAGTTGTAACATTTTAAGGGTAAGTAAAATTATTTTATTCATTTCTTAATAGGTTGTGGATTTCAAAGTTATTTCATGCTAAACTTTTTTTGCAATAGGAACCAATTTTTTGTAGATTCCTATTTTACATGTATGAGAAATAAGAATTGTTTGTTGGAAATAAAATATTTTAAATATTTTGTAAGAATCCTTGGTTAACTCACCGATTAATATTAATAAGTATATATAATGTAAAATTTTGGCAATATTTATTTTAATGATCTACTCATATAAATGACAAATAAATTGTGATAAATCGCAATAAATGATCTCGAATATTAACTTACGTTTGAAACACTTCTTGTGTTCATGTTTTCACATTATTGTGTGTTCTAGAATCTAGACAATACAACTTTAGTGACACTGGTTGCTCAACTAATCTGGTGCATTTGCAAATTCCTAATTAAATTATTGTTTTTGAAGTTTAACTTTAATATGAATTTATTTATAGAATAAGAAAAAATATTATTTCTTATTTCCTCTTTACATTATTGCTGTGGCAGACTTCGTCTATCACACTAGTACCTATTTATGGAAAATATACCACTGCTTCGCCCGCAGTTTACCTTTCAAAATAAAATTCTTTTCTAATATGTACACTGTATAGGTACATAATTTTAAATATCAATTTTTTAATACGTATCTACTAACCTAATTATCAATAATAAGTTTTAATTTTATTTCAACAATATCACAACTGACAACTTCCATTGCTGATCTTTTAATTTTTATACAATTTTATTTTAAAATATTGTACATTTTTCTTTATACATATCTACAATATTGTAGTTATTTTTATTATATTGCGTCATGGCTACATTATAAGCATCCACAACGCGTTGTGGCATTTCACAAGACCCTTTTTAATTCGTTATTGAACGAATTTGACTTTCTAATCTTTTTGAGTATGCCAAAACGCGTTACGAGCGTTTTTTAAGTGCCACGATCCAAAATTCACATTGTAGCTAAATCTAAAAAGTCAGATTACGTTGTGGTCGATTTTTCGCTCAATGGGCAACAGTATTGTTATTATTAAGTAAACGAATAATAGCAGATTTTGTTAAAATACTAAACTATTTATTTTGAATTTGAGGTTAATGATAATAATAGTTAGAATATGAAACTCAAAAAATATCTCGCAACGGCTCATATAAAGGTTTTCACAAATCAATTGCAACTATAAGTATTTGTATATTCAAAACTTAATGGTAACACATAAAAACTATGTTAACATTGCGTTATTTATTAGTTCTTTTGATACTGACTAACCATTTATCATTTATTGATTTTTCGTTAAAAAGTATATCTATCCCCACTATCGACCATATAACTACAATATAACAAGTAACACTTTAATCAAGTCTGGATAAAGACTTATTCAAATGAGATAATACGTAATTTCGATCTAACCGGAATATCCAAGGCCGTCACTGTTCTACGCGATGAGGGACTCTTGAATACCATAATGAAATTTCCAGAGCCCTGATATAAACTAAGTGCCTCGTAAATCGCTCATCTATTATTACACTCATTTTGAAATTCAATTTATTTCCATCGCTTAGAAAATATAGGAACGTTGAACGTTTAAATAAACGCAGCAATCATTTGTAAAAGTTGCAATCTGATGAAATTAAATCATTTATTATAAAAACATTTTTTTCTTTTTGGGTTTAAATCGGTGATATATTTTACTGTCTGCTTTTTGATTTATTGTTTGAGAATGTAGAATAGTTTCTGAGTTTTCTTTATTGTAAAATTGTTTGGATAAAATAATAAATTATTTTTATAACTACAATGTTTTTGAGAGTCATAGGTGTGTCAAAAGTATACAAGTTGGGCAGAATTATTTTTAAAACTTGAAACTAGGACTTTCCTCTTTTCTATGTTTTTCTTAATTTTTTGTATACAGGTTGTCCCATTTTAAGTGCACACCTCTAATAACTTTTTATGGTGAAATGTTATCAAAAATCTTTTCAGATAAAAGTTACAAGGTTTGGAGAGGGACGTTGATGTACTCGGATGAAATTTTTTTAGGTGGTGTTTTCAGGGTGATATGAAGGTCAACAACATTTTTTTAAATAGGAACCTATAGTTTTATCAAGTAATTTTATTTTGCATGAAAAACACGTATATTTCATTGAAAACTATTTTTGAAAAACTAAAACATTCGAGATTTTGAACTTTCAACATTTTTTTACTCACAAATCATCAGGTTTAGGGAAAAAGTATAAAATACAAAAAATGTTTATTTTGGTCTAATAAAATTTAAAGAATTATTCTAATTTTTTTTAACAATTTTTTTTGTTAAATAAAATAAATTGAAAAAGTTTTAAAATTTTAAAAATAATTCTTCAAGTCTTATTAGATCAAAATAAACATTTTTTGTATCTAGTACTTTTTCTTTAAAGTTGATGGTTTCTTAGTAAAAAAATATAGAATGTTCAAAATCTCTGTACGCGCCGATAGGGCGCGCAGTGGTTTTACCGCGTTTGAATACGCCACCATATTGGCCGGCATGATAACTTAAGTCAGATTACGTGGAACTCCTTAGAGTGAGGGTTGAGAGATTCGGGAAACTTCTTAACAAGAGAGGTTCGATTATTTATTGTTATTTTAATCAATCGAAAGATTCGTGAAACCCTTAGTATTGTAATATATAATACAGTGAGAGACAAGTTAAATACAATACATTTGAGTTAATAGTTTTAGTTATTTTGATAATCGTTTATGTGAGTGTTGGAGATATATCTATATTTAGTGATATATCGAATTATTTGTTTAGTTTATGTTGATGTGTAATTACTGGTTTAGTTTAATTAAGTGTTTGCAAGCTATTATTGTTTTGAGGCACATAATAGTGATTTAAGTTTGGTTATAAAGGAACGTGCTTGCTTCAGTGGATGCTGTACCGGTTGGAGCTATTACGATTTAATCCCATGAGTCCATTTCCTTATTATATCCCATATATAATCTGTATTGATGGGCCGATCCAGCTATTCGAAAGGTAAGCAGTTTTTTAGTACTATTAATGTGCCGAAGTCTAAATCAACGACTTTTCGTTTAGAGCTACAGTCCACTTATATATATTTAGTTTCGAACTGGAGGACACAATCTCGAATTAAATTTAGATAAGTATCTTGGACAGGTTTAAGTTGTTCAAAGAAAGTTTTCAATGAAAGATACGTGTTTTTCACGTAAAATAAAATTACTTGTAAAAACTATAGGTTCCTATTTAATAAAAATGATGTTGACCTTCATATCACCCTGAAAACACCACCTAAAAAAATTTCATCCGAATACATCAACGTCCCTCTCCAAACCTTGTAACTTTTATCTGAAAAGATTTTTGATAACATTTCACCATAAAAAGTTATTAGAGGTGTGCACTTAAAATGGGACAACCTGTATACTCACCGCTCCATATCATATAACGACCTTTTATTCAACTACCGCTCCATACAACGACTGGTAGACCGCTCTAAAATTAAATTTTCCAATTGGCATTAAAGTTGGCACAGTGGGCCAGGCGACGGCATGTCGTTATATAGAGCGATTGAAAAAACGATGCTGTCATTAAATAAAGCGCTGAGTGTACTTGAAACAAAAAAATACATTTAAAGGATCAATGGTGATGTACGACGTGATTGTGTTTTCAAATTCTCACGTTTATAATGGACAATGAATTTCGATCTAATTGACTGAATTTTTCCATTAGAAAACTTTAATGTTAGTACTGTTCTTTTTTAGGATTCTGTAAAAAAACTAGCAACCCTATTCACTCTGTCTGTCTGACTGTGTGTATAATGTCATCCCATTCTCTCAGTTATACAGTGCCTTCGAAAAGTTCGGGGTCAACTAAATAACATTTGCCTGGTTTGAAATATAGGATTGAAATTTATAGAGATACAATGAGATCACCAAGTGAAATTTAACCACAAAAATACCCACCTGTACATCCCCGGGAGACGGGGAGAGGTGGGAGCCAAGAAATCTTAAATGGTACGTTCAACAGATTCTGTAGAAAAACTGATGTTTATCAGCAAGACGTGTCATCATTTTCAAAAATGTACTGAAATGAAAATAAAACAGAAAAATTGATTTTTTTGACACAATGATGACACGACTTGCTGATAACTTTTTTTATTCTATAACATTTTTTAAAATGCATTTTACCTACTCGATACAAATGTTCAAATAATCATAACCTGCGTTGTTTTCGTCTTGGTAAGTCCTTTCGAACGAACCCTCACTCAGCCCCACGCACCATTTAAGATGTCCTGATCCCCCCCCCCCCCCCGCCTCCCGGTGATATGCATGTGAGTGTTTTTGTGGTTAAATAATAGATTTGCTGATCCCATTGTATCTCTATGAATTTCAGTCCTATATTTTAAACCAGTCAAAAGTTATTTAGTTGGCCCCGAACTTTTGGAAGGCACGTACGCATATAACATATATCTATCTATTAATATAAAATTTGGTATGTGGACGTGATGACCAAAATTTTTACATCAAGCAGCCCGCATTTTTTAAAGTTTTAATTGGGATATAGATAACTCAACTAGAAGGGTCCGAAAATCTATGGGTGTTGAATTAGATATGATTTTGTTAACACACTGTATTTAATGAACGAAATGTCCTATCAACCCCGTCATTAGCAATTTAGGCTAAAAATTAAACTTTCTGCAACCTTTTTAGTTGTTATTGCAAAAAAAAAAGATTTTATACCTTTCAAAATGGCGCCCAAAATAAAAATTTTATTTTGACTTCGACTCTCATTTTGAAAGGTATACAGTAATACTATGTATTACCAAAAATCATGAAATTATTTTTAATATATTTAATTATATTTCAAAACATGAAAGATAGGGTTGATCCGACTTTTAGTTTACTATTAGATAATAATTTTATGAATCCATTTCAGTGTAAAGATGTGTAGGTACTGTTTTTGTGTGATTTATCTTATTTAAACTAACACTTTTATTTTAGACGCTATTTTGAAAGGTATAAAATCATGTTTTTAATATGATAAAAGAAATGTTGTAAAAAATTCAAATTTTTTCCTAAATTACGAAAGGCGGGGTTGATCGGAGACTCCATCCAGTGTGTTTACAAAATCCTTGTCTAACTGGTTGTCTTATCTAAAGGTAGCAACAAATTTTAAAAAAATGCGGGGTGCTATGATTTCCAGATTTGGTCGTCGCACCCCAGTCTACTACATCCGTACACCAAATTTAATCTTAATAATAGGCATGATATCCAAATATTCGTTACCGCATCTCAGTCTAAATCCAAAAACAGATTAATCCAAATAATAAAAAAATACTTTTGTCTGAAACAAACAAAATGATGTTTACCTTTGTTGTCAATAATTAATTAATATTAAAACACTTCTAATCATAAGCGATGCCATCATATATTTTTAATGTTATACTGATAACTGTATAAGATTCGATATTTATCTTTTAAAACAATAATTAAAATAAAATATATAAAATTCGTTCAAAGTTCTCACGTGCAGCCCTTTTCAGTACCTCCTGACAATAAGTTGATTGTTCTTGCCTAATAAGGTTCGAAATTTAATCCCACAAAAACATAAAAATTATAATAGAAGTTAATATTTTAATACATAAAGTAATCTCAAAATGTTCACATTATTGAAATGAAAATCTAAATGAACAATAAGCAGTGTTATAACAGTCTATCCGCAATAATAAAAAAACATTCAAAAGTCAGTATATACACAAATGATCCCAGAAATAAGAGTTTCGCGTAAAAAACTAGGGTTTATTGTTCTCGACACACGGTTAAAAGTTTTTATCCTAGTGCGTGCGTTTTCAACAGATATGTATTAAGTTCAATTTTATATGATTCTCAATTCAATTAAAATATTTTTATTATTGATTTTTCATATATATTACAATAATATTTACTTTTGCTTTTCATCTCTGAAAAAGAATCATAAAAAATGTATAATTACGTTATTGTCAAAATTATCATCAATCAGCCCTAAATTTTTAAAACTTCAACAGCACGGCTTGGTGCAGTAAGTACAAATCTGTAAATGTTATGATGGCCAAAAGGATTAATGTTCCTAACATTCGCTCGTAAAGCGGATAATCATAAAGTGAGAAATCCTTCTAGTTGAACCACAACTTCCGTACGCTTGTACCTAATATTATGCGAAATTTGCAAACGTGGGACTTAATAAATAAAAATCGATCAAGACATACATGGGTGTATGTCATTTGTGTTCCAAAGGTACCTACTAAATACTGTTTGAATCCCCACTTTTTAGTTACAAAATAAATATATATATAGGGTCAAATCCTACTGATTGAAATCTATATTTTGACACATCCTTGTTAATTTTTTTAGTCTCCTGCAGACGTCATTTTTAAGTTAGAAAATAAATACCTAAATGATCAAATTCTAATGATTGAGATCAAAATTTCGACACTTGTAATCTTTTTTTGTCTAGTTTTAGCTCTCAATTTTGTTATGTTCAGTTAAATTTTTAAGTTTTAGCTTATCTATATAGTTTACAAAATATTTTGCTGTGACGAGAACAAGTGAATGAACGACAAAAATTGGTAGGGTTTCTTCGAATCCCTTAAAAGGAAAATACCTACTACTAAAATTTTAATTCGTTAATATCAATTATTATTATTTTTGCTTATAGCGAACCACTTTATTGTAAATTATATTATTGTTTTTGTACACAATATACGTTAAATAGAGAAACATAATTTTGATATCTAAATAAATCATAATATTATTATCACATCTTCGAATGCTTTTTAGATAATTTGTAGAGCAACCCCTGCAGATTATTACTATGGACAACACATACTTAGCATTTTGATGAAATAACTAATCAGTTGATAACCACAAATTCTAAGCATGCCAGTCCTGTTTTAAAGAGGCTTTGTCAGCGAATATATCCTGCGGTCTCATTTCAACCGCTCCAGGCCGCGAGAATCAACTGTCTGGAACCCGGAAACGCATCCGGATCTCAGACGTACGCCATGAATATGTTCTTGTTTGTGTCAATAAATTTATAGTTTTATGCCAAACGGAAAAAGTCGAGTGTGTATGCTAGACATTTTTATTCGTATATTTTTTTATTTCTTTGAAAATTCTCTGATATGATTTGATTATTCAAAATTACAAAATTAAATATTTTTCTTTGAATTAAAATACTAGAATTGATATCACCATAGATTGATGAAAATTATATAAAAAAATACCTTGTCAAAATTGCGTATCTGTATATTAACTACAAATATTTACTAAACTTTTATTTTTGTTCTATGATTAAAAATAATATAAATATACCTCCAAAACTAATTTTTTATCAACAAATAGCCATTTATAGTTTCATTTTTAACAGTCATACAGCTGGGTATAAATTACTATAAATATATGATGACAAGTATTAAGAGGTATTTTTAAATTAACTTTTTTTCTTATTATTAATCATAGGACAATAATATAGTTTATTTTGAGTAATTTTAAGCATCCGTATTTAGTACAATTCTGCAGTACTTTCTTTTTATCAATATTTCTCGAAATCAGTTGTTCCTATAAAATAAATGACCAAAGTATATTGTTATGTATTTTGTGTCATATAATCTTCTATAAGTACCCAACTCAGTAAAAAATTAAGGAACAAAAAATACTTGTTACAAATCGGTGTGCCTACTGGCCCCCTACACCCCTTACTATTGTTTGATACTGGAAATAGATATCACTAATTAATTAATACTTAAACGGTTATAAAATTTCTTAACTGAATAACAATAGGTTTTCTAGTTATTAAATAAACACTAATTTTAAGCACAATCTTTGGAAGGTACATCCTTCCAAAGATTCCCACACGAAGAAATTCCGGACACATATTCACATAAAGTTTTTTGCTTACAATAGCATCCTCGACCTTCTGATAATTTTTTTACACTAGTTGTAAATCACCCTGTATACAGAATGAGTCATATCACGTGGAACAAATTTAAACAGATGATTGATAAAAATTTTGTCTTAAATTATTTTTTATTTAATATTTTGAGAACCCATTGTGATTTGTGAAACAGTCATTAAATTTGATACCCAGTTTAGAATTAGTACCTGTTCCCGATTATACTATCAGTATCAACTAATGATTATTTATACCAGGGATATGTGGTATTAATTATCTGGTATTAATTGTTCTTAAATTTTTCATTATGTTTGGCACTTTTATAAGGTCATATGACACAAAATACACATTAATATACATTGTTAATTTGTCATATAAGATCAACCGTTTAAGAGAAATACGATAATAAAAATAATATTGGAGAAGTTGACTTAATGATAAATTCTACTAAAATTTAAACTAAGTTTTTCTCTATGTGGCCGTCCGCCGCCCCTTCTAAACTGGCACCCCGGGCGGCCACCTGTCTCTCTCCCTAAAACTGCCATTGCCGTTATACACATTATGCATTAACAAAATTAGCAACGAATTTTAATAAATATAAAAATTTTAGACATCAACCATTATTTTTTCCAAAGCTTACTTGACTATTGCACTTGAGTGATTGTTGTAGTTTAGGCTGACGCCTCGACTTTATAAACATGTTTTAGTTTTTCATGGCAATTGTGATTTTTATTCAATAATGTTGTATCTTCATTATCAGTTGTTTTATTATCATACGAGAAGCTTTGCGATCGTATTTTAAATGGGGAAAAAACTGTTCTTCGATTTCAAAAATTTCACTCGATCTTTCCGTTTCAGGTCAAGACAAACACAAATTTATAATCGTTTCAGTATCAATACGTGTTTAATACTAAACTGATTATAAAGTTTCATAACTTTATCACAATAATGGGTTCTCAAAATATTAAATAAAATCTTATTTTAGACTAAATCTTTGAGTATCTGTAGTTCCTTCACAAAGAATTTTTGGACACATATTTATATGAACTTTTTTCCTTGAAATATTTTTCTTAATCAACTTTGTTCCACCTGATATGACTCATTCTGTATATAGAAATAAATTATAAACCCTTTGATGTATGATACATTTACCATTTACGTACATGTGTAGTACCTGTATATAAGATACATATTATACAAATGTATGTACAAACATTTATGAATATATCTCAATAATCAAAAGGCCAAATTTAATTCATAGGTAAATAATTTTCACAGTTACTCTGTAAAGATCAAAGAATTCAAATAAATTTATATAAATGTAAGATTACATCTCTGTTATAACATTTGGTATATTTTCCAGTAATAATTATGTTCTAATATAATTGAAGCTGTACCCATAATTTTGCCCTAATTGAAATAAGCTTGATTCATTTTGTACTATTTCTGTTGCACTTTTAAATACGTGTATAAAGAAAAACGAGTTTAAAAAGAATACAGAAATAAAATTGCTGCTGACATGTATGTATAATAATGAAATATCTACGCACCGAAAAATAAGAATTTAGATGAAATTAAATCTAATTTCGAAATTTAATCTTCGTTGATTATCATAGATCTACGCAGTTTTAAATTTTGAAAGTTTGAACTAATTTGCTCTATGTTACTATGTTAATCTACGATCTAACTCTACATGGATCTAAGTAGATCTAAGTGTATCTGATTTTTGTTTATTTAGATCTAAAATATCGTAGAACTATGGTAACTAATTTAATCTATGTACAAAATGTACATATATTGAATTTTTTTTTGTACGTCTCATTCTCAAAACTGTTTCCAAAACAGTTTTAAAAATTCTTTTACTATACCTTTTCAATTTTTTTTGTTAAGATGAAAACTGTCTCAAGATCTTGAAATGAAAAGTTATACAAGCACTAACAAAATTCACTTTCCTTACAGCAGTAAAATGTGGTAGGTAGTTCGACTAATCGTGGAATGCTAATATAATTATCACATAAAGTTGAAAAACAAATTTAATATTCACAAATTGTTATATCATGTGAAAGAATTACCATCTCAAATTTCATTTTATCATCTCGAAATCGCAAACAAAACATTTGTCAAGTGTATACAAATAGGTATCTTTTTTTCAATTTAATTGTTCGATTAATGTCCGGTATTATAAAGGCTAGCAAATTTGCAAGCTTTCTAACATTCTCAGATGAGATACCAAACTTATATGACAGTTCTCTTGGAGTTTTTTGATGACTTTGATAGATTTCACGCAAGCGTTGTATGTAAACACCAACGGTATTAAAACAGTTGTGCTATAATGAAAATTATTTTATACGGTCAGAGTCGTCAACTTTGTTACAAGTTGAAGTATCACTGCTCTAAATTCCATAACTAATCCATATATACTATAACAAAATTCATAACCTCATTTATGAGTGCTTGCAAGCTTGCAAATTTTCTAGGTCCTTTATAATACCGGACCTAAGTTAATTTAATTTTAGCAAAGAATAAAACAACTTATAAGTATTTAAAAGTTCGCTTATCAAAAAACAGCTTTTTCTCTTGAAAATGTGTATTGGGGTTTTTTGCACGAGAAAACCTAATCTGATGTTTATTTTGATATAAAATCTACTTTTGACACACTTTTCAAACAAAAATTTGCTAGATCAATAATGGAAATTTTAGTTTATCACATTGTTATAATCAGTAGTGAGTGTCTTTATTGGCCTCAAAACACATAGTGCGTTTTTATGTGTTTATAGAAAGTTATAGAAATTTCGAGAAAAATTCCAAAAAATGGAATTGTATGAATATTTTGGGAATACTAAATTCGAAATAACATAAAACTTTTCCTTTCATTAGCCAAAATAGCCAATGCTATGGTTTAGGTGATTTCGCTCAAAGTTCGTAACCCATATTAATGGATCCTTGTGACAACATTCATCCCAAAAATTCAGTTTGGAGGATTTGAGAGGGTTACCCTACGTAATTTGTTGCGCTGAATACGAAAAAAAATAACGTAGGTAGGCCAGGATCAACAACGTGGATATGGCGAAAATAAATATGATCCCTTTGGAGTGCTTGATTTTCGTGAGTCTCCTTGTTTCTCACGTTGG
Organism: Sialis lutaria; assembly: GCA_949319165.1. Taxonomy (NCBI): domain Eukaryota; kingdom Metazoa; phylum Arthropoda; class Insecta; order Megaloptera; family Sialidae; genus Sialis; species Sialis lutaria. Next base: position 24,662,316 of record OX439235.1, on the reverse strand, counting down.
GGTGCTTGATTTTCGTGAGTCCCCTTGCCACTCACGTCGAATTACCTGACATTATGGTAATAGTAAATCCCCCATAAGAAAGATACAACCAAGTGCTAACCTGCTGGTAGGAATTAATGATATATTCAATTTTCGGCCTTACATTAGGTAATCTTGAAGATGATTTTTGCGAGACGTAGGTAATGCTGTTTTTTCGTGTTCAGTGCATCATCATAAAAATTATGTATGCTAACTGTCGGGCCGAAATAAAAAAAAAATGACCTTGAAATGCGTTTTTTAAGGTAAGGGTGTCTCCTGAATCCTTTTTACTATTTTTTCGTATTCAGCGCATCAAATTACATATGTATATAGGGAAACATAAAATATTTTGTGTCCTATGGGTGGTCGATATTTCGACCGCTCCCGCCCTTAAAAGGTTAACAAACATACATAAAATTGTCTCCGAGTATTAAAAAACAAAAACAATTAATATTAATTTTATTACAATTTATTTGAACCTCAATTTCCCCTTTATATAAACAACCACTGTAGGTTGATTTGCAATAAGGAAGACGATGCGGACGACAGTAGAGTGTCAAAGCATAGCAAATGATAATATATAGTATACATAGATACCTATATAGAGAGGTGTAAGTTCATTTACAATTGTAATTTAATTTCTATTCGTTTTCCATGTTTATGAAACGCCGTTACCAGTGCCTTTGATGATATAACATGAAGAAGAGTTCGTAGGGAACAAAGCCAAGGCTTCATCATCGTTTCGTTTTAACACATCAATTAAAGTTTGCGTAATATGAAGAAACTTGCCTTTAATGACACATGAAATGAGTTTTGTAAAATGTTGGGGAGCGAAACTAAAATAACGTGGTTTGGTAAGAGACTAATTAAAATTTTAAATTAGTAATATTTTTAAGATTACGGAGATAAACCACACAATGAAAGATACCTACTTTGGTACTGTATTATGCGTTATAAGCAGGGCTTTAAAAAAGGTACCGGAACTCACTTCTTGTAGTGATTTTTACTAAAGAAAATTATATTCAAATCAATTAAAATAAATTTCAACGCCGTTCCACCGCGTTACATTACAAAAAAACTGCCATTGGTGCCACGGGACTTTCTTATACGTAATACTGACAGTGAACAGTGTACGTAATTCTTATTTTATTGAAACATATTTCTGACAAACTAATAAAAGATAGAATGAAATAAATAGGACATAAACAATAGAAATATTATTCTATACATTATGCATCTGTGGCGAAATTGAGTTTCGCCCCTATTTATCATAAATAAAAGAGCCAAACAAACAAAATCACCGGGACAAATATAACATCATATTAATTAAACAAACACCACATTCACACCAACGTTTATAACACCGTGAAACCAATCATGCGACACCGTGACAAAGCAACGTTAAACAAGTACTGTAGATGTGTCGTCACTACCCCACTACTGAGTGTTTTGGAATTCAAGCGCGCGCCGGCTAACTGAGACAGCGCTAGATGGCGGTCGGCCGTGAGAGGCACAACATCTACGTCACTGTGACTGAACAACGTGCCACGTGGCCGCCATTATTTGTTGAATATAACTGTTTATCAGCGATCATCGGCTCGCTGGATGCACACTGTGCTTGAAATATAAATATATCGTCGTCAGAAAATATTCTAGAAGTGATTTACGCCCATATTTTTGGGATTCCACGCTGCAAAAAACTTCAAATAACCGTATCAAGAATCTGTGAAATATCAAACGAAGAGATACAATATCCATGGTGTTCAATTCAAACAAACGAAGCATTTAGAAGGTTTACACATACTATATCGCAGCGTCTAAGTTTCAAGACAATTTTCGCAAGTAAGCTACATATCGATGCTAGTCCATGTATAATTGATAGCCAAGTAAATTATATATCTGAAGTCTAAGACGCAAGAAAACGGACGTCGATATCACGACCTTGAAAAAACTCATTCTCGACTTCTGGACGCGCCAAGCTCAGCCTGCGCCTACTTGTGACATACACAACCTAACAAGAAGTCAACCACGGGTTACTCGAGACTAATAAATTGCTTCGCGACGATACTATCAACCATTCTTCGTGTTGATATAATTTCTTTGTTTACTTGCCCCGCCATAAAAATATCAGCCGAGTCAATAGCTGATATTTATGGCACCAATTGTTTCTGCATAATGCATATTATGGAATATCAAAATATTAATAAACCATTTTATTAATATATACGCCCTTGGTCGTTTTGTTTCTGCGCTACGAGTGAATGTGGAGTCTAAATACACATAATTATTTATGTTTGATATGTTAATACGCCATAGTATTAAGAAACGTCCCTGTTTGTTATTGTACTGCTCTACGTGTGAATGGGCATTCCTTAATGGGGAAGAATTATTAAAGTCTCATTGAACTCTCGTTTAACCACCTACGAGCGCATTCTTCGCGTTCAGGGGTAAGCGTGAAAAAGGGTTCTATATAGACACATATGGAATATAGATATCATAACCATCTATATTCTGGTAATATAAAACAGTATCATCCCAATATACTGTAAATAGGTTGAGCATATGTCAACCGCAAGGAAGTGGGAGAAATACCCGAGAGATTAGTCATTATTAGGTTATACTTTATTATAAGAATTCACAATTATACATATATTAGGTTATTAAAAAAAAAAAAAAGTTTATATTATCTTCGAATTGGATTAAGGTGGGGAACCTTTCCGCTATTCACATAATCTGGGGAACAGGCCGTCGTCCTTACACCCGGAATCGATTCCTCTACTATGTTTCCTATGCATTGCTTTTCCTGAAAATTTATAAAAAGTAGTATGTAATTAAATTAGTTATTATATTATACCTTTATACGTTAGGCTTAGTTAATTATATATTTGTACTTACCTGTGAAGTTCTGTCTTCACCATCTATGTAAATAAAAGGAAAATAAATTCCGATAAAAAAAACTGCGTTTCATCATTTGATTAAACCTGAATCAAATTTCTATCTATTAGTTTAAAATTCGGCTCTGGGCCCTCTTGCAACGTAAATTATAGTACAGCGAGAGACTCGGTGAGCCAGCACGCTATAACACAACAGTGTTACCAAGAATCCACTAAATTTATTAATTAGTTATTAATGTCATCATCAACTATATTATAAATGTATGTATTTTATTTTTATTGATTATTCATTTAATAATCATTTTTTCTGTGTGCGGCTCCAATTCCGCCACAGAATGGTAGCAGAGCGTAGTTCGATCAAAATCTCAGACAAAAATTGATTTGTATACAAAACGAGGCCATAGAAATGGTAGTTAAAATTGTCTTCGATCAAAATTGATCCAAAATTAATTTTGCACTCAGTTCTCACGTTCAACGCTGAGAGTTGGGAATTAAACGATTACTTAGGTACCCGTACAGGTTTGTACGTCCGTCGTACTTTAGTTAGTTGATTTTATTATCCTTGTTCATAGTTATTTAATTGTCGAAATGGCAGTTAACCATTCCCCGGATATAAGAAATTTACCGCGAAGCGAGAGAGGTCCTCCCTCAACGCGATATCAAAGTCTGCCGGATCTAGAGAACGATAATGTATTCCTCCCCGTGTCAAGGGATAACGGGAGTGCAGGCCTTCCCGTGTCAAGGGATAACGGGAGTGCAGTCCTTCCCGAGTCCAGGGATAACGGGAATGTAGTCCTCCCCGAGTCAAGGGATAACGAGGCCCGTGCCCCTAGTCCAATCCAGTCTCCACCTCGACCAGTGAGTCAGGCAAGAGAGAATTTGGAGCCCTGGCAAAGGGATATGTTTCACGCAATAACCGGCCTGGCCGCACGGCAAGAAAGTACTCAAGAAGCACTTTCAAAGTTGGTTGCCGTCATGGACCGAAGCGCCACATTTACCAACCAGATCGTACAAATGATCCCACGTTCCACCCAACCGCCAGATAGGGACCAAATGCTGATTCACGGGCAAAACGTGTTCCAATCAGTTAATAAATGTAACGGACTCGACCCAATAAAGCTCCTATTCTTCCTGGAGCAGGTCGACGACGTATTACCGTGTCCACCATTAACAGACGGCCAAATTTGCAATTTGGTGGCACGTAGGTGTGAGGGACCATTACTGCGATGGTGGTTAGACAGACTTCCAATGATGAACTCATGGGTGGAAGCCAAACATACGTTAATCCACCAATATCTCACTTTTATCGACCGGGAGACCTTGATAGGGCAACACGTTTGCCGACGTCAACGTTTCGAGGAGGATTTGGCAGAATTTATAGAAGACGTGTATGCAAAAGCGAAATTGCTAGAATATGAACGTCCAGAACCCATATTGATTCAATTGATGTTCAGTAATATCAATGCCAAGTCGTTCAACGCAATGCGCTTTACCGTGCCTCCCACAACCATCGATGAATTTAGGATTTTGGCCAGACAAACGGCGGCCTATCAACGTCGTTTCTCATCTTCGTTCCCCGGTAGATCGGAAACTCCATACCGAGCGCCAAACAGGCGAGAGATTGCGGAACAACCGCGTCCCAGAATGATTGGACCCGGCCCAAATCCTCATCGGGCCCACAATATTAACACCGAACCACAGTCGGAAAACTAAGAGCAAGGACGCGTAAAGCAGGCTACGCTCCTCGCAAACAAAATAAAGGTCCTGTCCAAATAAAACCTTCGCCACGCATTTCGCAGCGCGCCATTCACCTACCTTTCATAAAGGTTGGCTTAAACGATCATCAAAGGCTGGCACTGGTCGATACTGGTGCCTCGCTGTCGTTCCTGTCACTTAACGCTCTAAAAGGGCTCGACAAAGTCGAAACAACGCCGACTCAGATAACTTGTCGAGCAGCTAACGGTTCAAGTTTATTAGTAAAGTCCAAAGTGAGGTTATGCGTTAAAATAGACCGGTTCACCTGGAAGCTAGAGTTCTTGGTGGTTTCGGGGTTAGCTCATGACTGTATCTTGGGGGTTGACGCCTTACAAAAGATGCGATGCATGGTCGATATAGGAGAAGCAAGACTACATTTCAAATTTAATAATGAGGTTTCTGTACCTTTCACCCCTCAGTCAAATGGAAAACTGGTAGCTTCACTCGATACTACTCTAGACTGCTCATTTACACTTTCTACTGACGAATCAGCGGTCTTGCAAGGTATTATCGCCAAATTTAGGGACGTAATAACGAAAGTAGTAGGCAAGGCGCTTAACTACGAATACAAAATACGCCTGACAGACGATATACCGGTACGAAAGGCACCCTATCCGTTGACGCCTCCCAAGGCGAGGGAAATGAATGAGCACGTCCAAAAACTTCTGCGAGAAGGTATAATCGAGCCATCGAAAAGCCCATACGGTTCTCCAGCCTTTCTGATTAAGAAACCTAGCGGTGGTTTGAGACTATGTGTAGATTACCGCAATTTAAACCAAAAGATCATATACGACTCTTTTCCGGCCCCGTCACTCGAGAATGCGTTTCAAGCACTACACGGCGCTAAAATCTTCTCCACCATTGATCTCACCTCAGCATTTTATCAGATTCCACTCGAAAAGGGGTCTAGAGGGTATACCGCATTCTTAATCCCTAACGGTGCATATCAGTTCCGGTATACTCCGTTCGGACTGTGCGTGTCGCCGCAGGCTCTAAATCGAATAATTTTTGACATTTTTGCCGATCTGAGATTCAAATGTGTGTATCCATACCTAGACGACTTGCTCGTGTACAGCAACACGGTTGCTGAGCATTTCGAACACCTAAAAGAGATCTTTAGTAGGCTGGGAAAGGCGGGATTCACTGTAAATCCCGACAAAATGTCACTCTGCCGTAGTAGAATCAAGTTTCTTGGGCATATCATTTCAGGGGAAGGGATCCAGGTTAACCCTGAAAAGGCGTCCGCAATTAATGCTCTACCGATTCCCAAAACCTTGAAGCAAGTGCAAAGCTTTTTGGGGATGGTGGGGTTTTTCGGTCGTTTCCTACCCCATTTAGCGGAAATCGCCGCTCCCCTGAACAATCTAAAGAAGAAGAACGTAAGGTTTCGTATGGGTGAAAATGAAGTTAAGGCTTTTCAGTCGTTGAAGGAACAACTCTTGTCGCCGGCAATTTTAACATTCCCGGATTTCGACAAACCCTTCGTGGTCCAAACAGACGCGTCGGACATTGCGTTAGGAGCGGTGTTGTTACAAGAGGTGGATGGGGTTTTCCGGGCTATTCAATACGCCAGTAGGAAGCTCAACCCGGCCGAACGTAGATACCCGATTTACGAACGGGAATGTCTAGCGGCGGTGTGGGCGATCGAGAAATTTCAAGCATATCTCGAAATAAAACCATTCACCCTTCAGACCGACAACTCTGCGCTGGCGTGGATGTTTAACCACCCCAAGCAGTTGGGGAAGGTAGGACGCTGGGTCCTAAGGCTGAGTCGATTCAAGTTCACCGTGCAACATATACGAGGAACCTTGAACCCAGTGGCGGACTGTTTAAGTCGCCTGTTTGAAGTCGGAGGAGAACCCCCCGCAGTGGAGTTGAATATACTCCAACATGTCCCTGAATCCTTTACGTCGATCAAAGACTATCAATCTCAGGACCCAGACACACGCCTCATTCTGGACCAGATCCAAACTGGTCAGAATGTCAAAGGGTTTAGTGTACGTCAGGGTCTATTGATGAAAGAAGTCGGTCGACGAAAGCTCAAACGTGTGGTAGTACCTACAGCTGTCAGAGGGATGATTCTTGTCTACTTTCATGATTTGGATGCAGCGGTGCACCCAGGCATCACAAAAACATATCGGTCCATCGCGAAGACGTTTTGGTGGAAAGACTTGTATCGAGAGGTAGCTCAGTACGTAAGGGGGTGTCCCATCTGCCAACAAGCCAAGGCAGATAACCAAGCACCATCAGGTCTCTTGGCATCGAACCCTCCTTCACGAATTTGGGAGAGAGTCTACATCGATTACGTAGGCCCCCTCACCAGATCGTCGCGCGGGAACCAATATGTGCTCACTTTAGTAGATGGCTTTTCTAAATGGGTGGAACTAATTCCTACCGCCAGAGCGACTAGTGAGGTCACCTGTGCCAAGTTGGCCGAGCTAGTGTGGTCTCGATATGGTCCGCCCGAATATGTGATATCCGACAACGCCCGCTGTTTCACCTCGGGAAAGTTCAAAGATATGTGTCTGGCCTGGGGAATACATCCAATAACCACAACGCCATATCGACCTCAAGCCAACCAGGCCGAGAGAATCAATCGGGACCTGAAGGCAGGGTTAACGATGCTAGTTAACCAGCTGGGTCGGACTCATCGAGAGTGGGACAAATACTTACCCTGCGTAGCCCTCAGTCACAACAGCACGGAAAACGAATCGATCCAGCATTCGCCTGCTGTCGTGTTCCTGGGACGCGAACTACCCCACTCTTTGGAGAACCGATGGCAACTCCAGGGAGTCGTCGATACCGAAACGCCGAACGTCGAACGAATCCAACAAGCATTGGAGAAGGCCAAGAGTAAGATGAAGAAGCTGTACGATCGGAAACACCGTCCAGTACCCTATCACGTGGGTGATTTGGTTCGCCAGCGGCTTCATCACCAGGTGCGGCCCGGAGATCCAGTGGTGGCAAAGCTACAATGGAGGTATTCGGAACCACGGCGAATAACCGAGTTCGTGTCACCGGTCAACGTAAGGCTGGAAGACCCCAAGGATCCGGCCCGTACGTTCAGGGCGCACGTAGATCAGCTGCGGCCGTGCCACCAGCAGGTATAGGGTGAGTTTAGATTTAAGTTTCCTTCTTTCCTTTCCTCTCCTGGGTAGACGAGCCACCCCAGTCGAGTTTGGGGGGGGAGCCTGTGGCGAAATTGAGTTTCGCCCCTATTTATCATAAATAAAAGAGCCAAACAAACAAAATCACCGGGACAAATATAACATCATATTAATTAAACAAACACCTCACACCAACGTTTATAACACCGTGAAACCAATCATGCGACACCGTGACAAAGCAACGTTAAACAAGTACTGTAGATGTGTCGTCACTACCCCACTACTGAGTGTTTTGGAATTCAAGCGCGCGCCGGCTAACTGAGACAGCGCTAGATGGCGGTCGGCCGTGAGAGGCACAACATCTACGTCACTGTGACTGAACAACGTGCCACGTGGCCGCCATTATTTGTTGAATATAACTGTTTATCAGCGATCATCGGCTCGCTGGATGCACACTGTGCTTGAAATATAAATATATCGTCGTCAGAAAATATTCTAGAAGTGATTTACGCCCATATTTTTGGGATTCCACGCTGCAAAAAACTTCAAATAACCGTATCAAGAATCTGTGAAATATCAAACGAAGAGATACAATATCCATGGTGTTCAATTCAAACAAACGAAGCATTTAGAAGGTTTACACATACTATATCGCAGCGTCTAAGTTTCAAGACAATTTTCGCAAGTAAGCTACATATCGATGCTAGTCCATGTATAATTGATAGCCAAGTAAATTATATATCTGAAGTCTAAGACGCAAGAAAACGGACGTCGATATCACGACCTTGAAAAAACTCATTCTCGACTTCTGGACGCGCCAAGCTCAGCCTGCGCCTACTTGTGACATACACAACCTAACAAGAAGTCAACCACGGGTTACTCGAGACTAATAAATTGCTTCGCGACGATACTATCAACCATTCTTCGTGTTGATATAATTTCTTTGTTTACTTGCCCCGCCATAAAAATATCAGCCGAGTCAATAGCTGATATTTATGGCACCAATTGTTTCTGCATAATGCATATTATGGAATATCAAAATATTAATAAACCATTTTATTAATATATACGCCCTTGGTCGTTTTGTTTCTGCGCTACGAGTGAATGTGGAGTCTAAATACACATAATTATTTATGTTTGATATGTTAATACGCCATAGTATTAAGAAACGTCCCTGTTTGTTATTGTACTGCTCTACGTGTGAATGGGCATTCCTTAATGGGGAAGAATTATTAAAGTCTCATTGAACTCTCGTTTAACCACCTACGAGCGCATTCTTCGCGTTCAGGGGTAAGCGTGAAAAAGGGTTCTATATAGACACATATGGAATATAGATATCATAACCATCTATATTCTGGTAATATAAAACAGTATCATCCCAATATACTGTAAATAGGTTGAGCATATGTCAACCGCAAGGAAGTGGGAGAAATACCCGAGAGATTAGTCATTATTAGGTTATACTTTATTATAAGAATTCACAATTATACATATATTAGGTTATTAAAAAAAAAAAAAAGTTTATATTATCTTCGAATTGGATTAAGGTGGGGAACCTTTCCGCTATTCACATAATCTGGGGAACAGGCCGTCGTCCTTACACCCGGAATCGATTCCTCTACTATGTTTCCTATGCATTGCTTTTCCTGAAAATTTATAAAAAGTAGTATGTAATTAAATTAGTTATTATATTATACCTTTATACGTTAGGCTTAGTTAATTATATATTTGTACTTACCTGTGAAGTTCTGTCTTCACCATCTATGTAAATAAAAGGAAAATAAATTCCGATAAAAAAAACTGCGTTTCATCATTTGATTAAACCTGAATCAAATTTCTATCTATTAGTTTAAAATTCGGCTCTGGGCCCTCTTGCAACGTAAATTATAGTACAGCGAGAGACTCGGTGAGCCAGCACGCTATAACACAACAGTGTTACCAAGAATCCACTAAATTTATTAATTAGTTATTAATGTCATCATCAACTATATTATAAATGTATGTATTTTATTTTTATTGATTATTCATTTAATAATCATTTTTTCTGTGTGCGGCTCCAATTCCGCCACACATCAAATGAATTTTTTAACGTAATTATTTTGGATGTTTACTCTTGTCATTTTTGTAATTTTCGATTTATTTTTTAAATAAGACAATGATGTTTTAGATAAAATATATTGGATACAATATTATCTATAATTCATTCCTCAAACAATTTTTTCCAACATTTATGATTTATCCAAAAAGTTTTTTAAATTATTTTGAATCACCCATTACTTTTCACTCTCAGTATTACGTATAAGAAAGTCCCATGACATGCATGGTAGATATTTTTCTTCTTTATTATGAACCATTTGAATCATTAAAAAAAATCAATAGAAAATATTGATAATATAAGACTAAAAATTGTTCATAGAATTACCTATAATTTATGTACTATTCATTTTTTCGAATTTTTTTTTATATGTAAGTATCCGTTTTAAGTATATTTAAAATGGTTCATAACAAAGAAGAAATATCTGCCATGAGTGTCATGGGACTTTCTTATACGTACTACAGATATTGAACAGTGTACGTGTTTGCCATAGGTACCATGGGTCTTTCTTATACGTAATACTGAGATTAAACAGTGTAGATTATTCTAAATAATTATTTTTTTTAATTCTTTCTAGCTAAATCATAAGTGTTGGAAAAAAATGTATGGGAAATAAATTATAGATAATTACATACTCGACATTTCTTATCTAAAACATTTTTGTCTTATTTTGTTTTATTTCCGTCCTAGTAATTAGTAATTACGTTAAACAAAATTCGTTCGATACATAATGTATAAAATAATATTTCTATAGTTTTTGTCCCATTCATTTTATTCTATCTTTTATTAGTTTTTCAGAAATATACCCTTCAATAAAATAAAAACCACGTACACTGTTTACTGTCATTATTAATATTACGTATAAGAAAGTCCCGTGGCACCCATGCAGCTTATTTTTTCAGTGCAATGAATTATTATTTTGAGTGGAAATTATTTATTTAAAATGATATAATTTGCTTATATTTTAAGTTCAATATATTTGTTTAATGAATTATTAATTATTCGTGAGGTATATTAATTTGTTATAAGTGAAAACAATTAAATAAGAAGTGTTTATTATTTAAAAAAAAATGTACTGCCCAAAGATTCTACAAATACAATTGTAACAGATTTAGTACCTGATATACTAGCTCCATGATATAACTTCACTCATCGCTTGATTTACCAACGTTGTTGGTAATTGAACCGCTTGAATTGACGGCGTTGAGAGGGGCCCCCACCACCGTGCCGACCTTAACGTTGATTGGTGAATTTAAATTTCGCGCAGAAATACAAATCACGGTAGTATAATGGAGGGGATTGGAGAAGGTTGGTAAATCGCGCGTTTGGCCCGCCGGTAAATCAAGCTGCCGGTAAATCAAAGGTTGGTAAATCAAGCGATGAGTGTACATATGTACAATAATGTACATACAACTTACTACTCCGTGAATTCTGCGCAAGCGTATTGTTTGTATTTGTGACGTTTATGAAACATGGTTTTTGACGGTTCTGACAATTCGAATTTATTTTAAATAAATAATTATTAATATTATAACTACAAGTGTTGCTACTGATTATTAATTGTTTTCAAATTTAACGTATTTCTTGTCAATTCGCATATAAATATCTGTGATTCCTAAAACACCAAGATTTTGATTGAATATATTTATAACCTAAAATTTAAGTGCACGTGTGTATTTTTTCAAATAAGTAACGAGCAGAAAAATGGTATGTTTTATAATTTATCTATTTAAGAAACTAAACATTATATATATTTTACTTTATTTAAGGCTGTCAAAGTTTCAAAAACCAAACGTAACAATAAAATGACAAATCGCCTTGTAAAATCAGGAAAAATAAAGAAAACTTCTAAAAAGAAGAAAGTTTTTAATAAGCAGCCTGTTATTCAAACCCCTGCAGTAGTTGAATCAGAATCCGAAGAAAGTGATCATGGTGAAGGCATGTTACAAATGGTCGAAGATGATGATATTTCTTTTTTAAAACAATCGGTTATAGATCAATCATACTCTATATTTAAAAACATTAGGGTTGCAATGTATGTATAGCAATAAAAATCACAAAATCGTCTTTTTATTTGCATAAATTTTAGGAATAATGAAAATCAACATAGAAAACCAAAACGAAAAATTATGAATGATGAAAATCTTGAAGATGAATATGAAAAACAAGCCGGTTTAATTACAAAAGATACAAAAAAAATTAGGACATTATTACCAATAAAAACTAAAGAGGGACTTACAAGTCGATTTATGGAAATTAACGGTAGTCAATACTTTTTTTTAAGGGGGATAGCCACTGTGACGGGTCAAAAAATTGTCAATGTTTGGGAATTTTTTCACAGATATAACTAATTATTTTTGAATTTAGATAAAGGACGTGTTATTAAGTATATATTCAACTTATTTAATATAAGTTTTTATTGAAAAATATTAAATATTTACAAAGTTATGAGCTTCGGTGTGACGACCAAAAAAAAAAATGGTTGACTCGAAATTTCGAGAAGGGTTACCTATATGAAAAAAATAAATAAAATTTTTATCAATATCTATATGAATGTAGCTATCGTTGCACGTAGCCATTTTATTTTATTTTATTTTTTCACAAAATGGCGATTGAAATTTTTTTTCATTTTTAAGACCTATTTTTTATTATTAGAGCGGTTTTAAAAATAGTAATTATTAAAGTTTCAAAAATCAGGTACGTGCAACGATAGCTACTGCAATTATGAAAATTATTAAAAAAATATATATAAAATCCGTTCATTAGTCGAAAAATGTCATTCCGAGATAAGCGTGTTTAATGTTTTTGTTTTGTCATAACCGGCCGTGCTACATCGTCTCACTAATTTGACTGTAACTCCGTCAATTTTCAAAATTTAAACTCAATTTTTTGTACACATATTTATGAATATGTATACTTTAAAAAAATCTAAAAAAAAAATTATATTTTTTTTCTGTCACAGTGGCTTTCCCCCTTAATCAATAGTTAGATCATGAAACTATTAACTATATATTTTAGATGAAGAAGAAGACACTGGTAATGAAGATAATCAAGATGAAGAAGTAGAAGCGGACTCTTCTGATAAAGAAAGTATTTTTGACATTGAAGATTTAAATGAAATTGAAAATGATGCACCGATAACACCAGTAAAATTATTATCATTACATGAAAAATCTATGTCACAACAGCAATTGAAAATAGCTGGGCTTTGTGCTGAAGTCTTAGAAACTCCAGAAGTTAAAACTGGAAATTTAAGAGTTATAATCAAAATGTTTGAAAATTTTGAAAATGGTTTTATTGTACGAAAGTTAGCGGCTTTGTCTTTAGTTGAAGTTTTTGATGATATTTTGCCTTCGTATGAGATTAAAGAACATGATATGAGTGTTAAATGTATGATTTTGTATATCCTAGTTCATTTAAAAATTTATCACTGAAATATTTCTGAAACTACGTATTTAAATATTTTTTTTAGTAGCAGAAGTTAAGAAAAAGTTCTGAAATAATTCCCTCAAACCGAAATTTTATTTTATTAAATGTGTAATTTCAGATATATTCGGGTGATGAGATTTTAAATCTATTCATGTATAAACGTATAATTTATAATCCATATTATTTATTTTATAGTAAAGAAGGATACTTTGCAATTATATAAATACGAAGAAGCATTATGTTCTGTGTATAAAAGTTTCTTACAAAAATTAGAAAAAATATCAAATGCCTTGCTGAAAAATCATAATAATGCTGCAGAGGTACATTTTATTAATTTTGTCTAATATGTGAGAATAATAATATTTATTATTCGTTTCTAGGATAATAAAAAATTAGCAGAAGTAGCCGTATCATGTTTCTGTAAATTATTAATAAAACATTCATATTTTAACTACGCAAAAAATATTGCACAAGTTGTTGTTCGGTTTTCTAATCACAAAATAAAATCAATTAGGGAAGAAGTCCGAGATACAATGAAGGAAATTTTCAAAGATGATAGAAAAGGAGAAATATCTGTTATTGTATGTATTCAAGTTTTATTTAAGATTTGTTAGAAATGATTATTTAAATTTTTCAGATTTTAAGAAATATAAATATTATAACAAAACAAAAATCAGGGAATATGAGACCTGAAATTTTAGAATCATTTTTAACACTTAGATTAAGAGACGTTAATTTAGATCAGAAAAAAGAGGAAAACTTAAAAGAAAAGAAAATGAAAAGTAAAAAACATATGATTTTGAGTATGTCAAAAAAAGAAAAGAAGGTATGTTACAGAATTTATATTTATTGCATGAGGTATTAATTATTTTTTATAATTTTTCAGAGAAAGAAAAAATTGCAAGCTTTAGAACAAGAAATGTTGGAAACTAAAGCAGAAGAAAGTGCTTCGGAAAGGCAAAAAAATTTAACGGAAGTAACTAAAATACTTTTCACGATTTATTTTAGGGTCTTAAAACAGTCGGAATCAAATAATAAATTATTGACAGTTACGTTACAAGGATTGGCAAAGTAAATATTTAATTAAATAATAAGGGGTTACTCTGGGAAAATAATGGGCTTTTTAGAATTTTTTTTAATGAAAACAATTTTTCAATTTCTTGTACTTTATGAAAATAACGTTGATAAAAAAAATGAACAAAAGAAAAAAAATTATAATCAGTAAAAGTGCTGCTAGATTAAAATTTTCCTAATATTTTTCTGGATCTGCAAAACAATAAAAAAAAAAAAAAAACTATATTTGACCGATACGACTCTTCAAAGTAATTAAAAGAATACAATTCCTATTTTTTTTCAGGTTTGCTTATTGCATCAACGTAGAATTTTTCAGCGATTTAATAAATGTTCTCGATGGATTACTCGAAGAAAATAAATTGGGTTTCCGAGAGCATTTATATTGCGTGCAAACTGCATTTACTATTCTGACTGGTCAAGGCGATATTTTAAATATTGACCTACTTCGATTTTATATCTATTTTTATAAAATTTTACTCGCTCTGCCTAAACATAAAGATGACTTTGCTAACATTATCGATACTCTCAATATGGTGTTAATAAAGCGAAAAAAAAAAGTCAACAATGAACGACTTCTAGCATTTTCTAAACGTGTTATGACCATATCTTTACATGTACGTGAATAAAATAAATATTCAATAGGGTGGCCCTTAATTTACTTATTTTCAAATTTCTTTAATGTCACCCCCCAAATTTCTTAAAGGTACGAAAAAAATAATGTATGCAAAATTTTAAAGTGATTTTGGCTTCTTTCACTTTTCTGAAATTTCTTAAGGAGTAGTGGGAAGCAATAAAAAAAATTGAATCAAAGGTTCAAAAACTAGAAATTGTCAGCTTTAAAATGCGTTTTAGAACATCAAAATCCATTCAATTTTTACAAAGATACAGCTGTTTAAAAAAAAAATAAAAAATCAAATACATTTTACGTGTTAATATTGAATCGCTCGGTGGCACATCTTAATAATATCCAATGACTTTAAAATTTTGTATACATTATTTTTTTGTACCTTTAAGAAATTTGGGGGGTGACCTTAAAGAAATTCGAAAATAAGTTAAATTTAGGACCACCCTAATATTCAGTGATGATTTTTTGTCTCGAATTAAAATTTTATTGTATACTTTAGATGCCACATGCGAAAACATTAGCTTGTCTTGGAATCGTGAAGTCAATTTTACACGGAAGCAAAACAGCGGAGATTCTTTTAGATTGCGACAATTCAGCGGGCGATGGAAGATATTTACCGTTTTTAGATGAACCCGATAATTGTTGTGCAAGTAGCACGGCATTTTGGGAATTGACAATGTTACAAAACCATTATCACCCGACTATATCACAAATGGCAAGAAAAATTGCAATAACCATAGATCCTACGGCAAAACAAAGTTCTTTACCACCTGAAATATGGCGAATGTAATTTTTTGCTATTTTAACTAATTTATAAATTTATTTAATCAAAATTTTCTTTTAGGTCAGCTGAAGATTTGTACACAAAATTTGATTCTTCGTTAATGGCGTTCTATCCACCAATTTTACCACCCAAAAAATGTAACCCTAATGAAAAAAACATAAGACATTTGATTAGTTCAGATTTAAAAAAATATTGTAAAAATATTTTGAAGAATAAAGTATAATGTATACATTGTATTATTTATTTCTATATCAGTCAGTTTATTTTTCAGATATTTTCAGTCATATCCATTTTGAAGGTCATTCGGTTATAAAAAAAATTATAAAAATTTTATAAAAGATAGACAGTTTTATGACATGTATAAATATTTAACGCATGCGCGGCATACGTTTACCGTATACGGTATGAAATGCATTGCCACTGCTAGAGCACGGGAAATAATCGATAATATTGCGTCGTGTGAACAGATTTAATTTTTTGTATAAAATTAATCATATGAAAATTGATTATTATTTAATTAATCTAAATTCAACAGTATTGTTTGTATAATGAGTATAAATTTTAAATAAAATATGAAATATCGTAGTAAAACTTTGCATACAAAAACATATCAGAATGCTAAAATCTTGCCATCAAAAATAAATAATTTATTATCAAAAATATCGCAAAAAATATGTTATTTAATTTTTTTATTATACGTAGTGGCGCAACCAGGGCCATAACTACCACGGGGCAGTGCGCGAGCTTAGGGGGCATAGCAGCAGCGTAAAAAAAGGTACAAGTTTACAATTAATAATAATAGTAAGGTGCCTACGAAAAAAAAATAATAAAAAAAGTCGTTAAAAGCACACAAAAATACTGAGGTAACTACGAAAAAAAGGTCTTCAATTTTTTTTACATATACTGGGGGGCCCCTCACTCACTTGCTGGCTCGGGCCCCCGAACTTCTAGTTACGGCCCTGGGCACAATTAGTTTTTTTTAATGGAGTAGAGGCAAAAATATGCGTTTTTTATAAGTATAGATTAATATTTGATATTTTATAGGCATCGACTATGGAGGGTAATCATCCCCCTAGGTGTGATTCCAGGTTTCGCCCTCTCTGTGAATTTGCAATTTTTATTAAACTAAACAAACCCAATATTTACGATGTTGTATAATAAATAAAAAACAAAATACAATACAAATTTAATATTTCACCCCTTGTCACGTATGGAGGGTTGTAATTGGTTTCATTCGATCCAGCGGGAAAAATACCAAACACGCGAAGTCGCAGGTAACAGCTAGTTTATTATAAAAAATAAATAAAATAATCCTAAAAATATAAAATTATTTAATTTAATATAAACATTGTACTTAATGTAAACATTGCTCCTCCTAGGGGTGCGTGATAAAACGCGAGTATATCGAGAAAAAATATTATTAAAAAATTTATTTAATTTACTAAAAAAGAAAAGCAATAAAATACATTGACATAATAAAAAATAAAATACACTTTTACATTTACACTGATAATATAATACACTTATAAATAGTATTTAATAATTAACTTATCAATATTAAATTAAAAAAAAGATTAATAATTATATTATTAGTGACTCCCTTGGGCCTGTCTTGCAGAGCAAAGTTTTTCGAAAGAAGGTTTAATATTAGAAATTGGCACTCTAAGCATTTTTTTTTAATATTTAGCTGAGATCTATTTTTCAGTGAACATTATTGTATGATGGTGGGCGGGGGGCGATGAGAATTTTGATTGAAAATTGGGTCGCAAATACTAAAAGGTTGAGAAACGCTGCTGTAAGTATATCCTGGATAGTAAGCGACAACCTATTATATTATTATTACAGTTTCAACTGTAATAATAAAATTTTAAGCTGTACCTATATTTTGCATTTATCCATCAATTTATATTGAGTATATATATAAACATTACAGTTTCAGTTTCAGACTGTAAAAATATGTTTTAATGATAGGTTCTCAGTTGTCACTTACTTACTATCCAGGATGTACAGGAAAAAAATGTAATTCTTCAGGTTTTTATTTTTCTGTGTATAGTAGGTCCTAATCGCTGCATCACAAGCGCTTTCTACTGCGCATACAATTGTCAATAAAAACAATAATTATTAAATCATACCTAATGCTTTGTTTGATAAGCTAAAAACATGGGCATTATTTAAAGTTTTTATTTAATTCTGGTTTAACCTGTTTATTGAAAACCTAGAAGCAATGAATTAAATATTACATACCTATTTATGAAATAAATATATTTAAGATTTCCGCAATGTAATATTTTCCCGATCTTAAGCAAAACCGATTACTGAGTCATTACTTTTAATCTTCAAAAGTATGGGAGGGGTGGGGGATTGTCCCCTCTATAATTACAGAGGCTTGAACTATGGCGATACCGTTTTTAAGTGGTACGTATTTTCACTTAAAAATTAAAATAATTTATAATTTTAAAACTTAATAATGTACGGGTCACGGGGATTTCCCGTTTTGTGAGTACCCAGTTTTACGAGATTCTCTGCGCATGCAGATTTCCTCTAGTAGTGTATGAGGCAGTCGTAACTCATCCAGTATTATTCGCATGAACTTGTAAGAAGGGAAATACCTACCTAATTTTACAAATAGGTATCTTAACCTTGGGTTGCACTCTCTAAACCTGAAATAGTGAATTTTCACTAATTCACAGTGTATATTCACTATTTGCCACAGCTAAAAGTCGGCTACTTGGAATTAGTGCATATACACTTATGTACCCAGTAAAATGATGCACTTATGAAAACAATGAATTTCACTGGGTACATAAGTGTATATGCACTAATTCCAAGTGACCGACTTTTAGCTGTGGCAAATAGTGAATATACACTGTGAATTAGTGATAATTCACTATTTCAGGTTTAGAGAGTGGATAACTGAAAAAAATTATTAATATTTATTTATCTAAAAACAACATATAAACTATAACAAAATAGAAAAGTATGGTAAAAAGATATAAGCTTACTGAGAATTATTGTTAGTTGTAAGTAATGCAAATGACTTACAATTAGAATAAAAGTGAGGTTAGGTTGTTTATTAGCCCATGATTAGCCCACATAAATTGCCAATTCTTCTTAAGATTCTAAAAGTTTATTTACATTGAAGAGCAGGCAGAAATTTTAATACTTTAACATAATTTTTAATAATAATTCTAATATAATTTCCATAAACATAGATAGGTACTATTGTCATGTATGTATATGGAAAATTTTGAAATACACAAATGAGGTTAGAATTTATTTTCGCGTTTAAATCATAAGTATGTTATATCTTTATTTTACTGGGATTATTGTATATTATATAAACCATATCATGATATTAATAATTAGAAAAACAAATGTAAACTTACCTTATTAGTCACGATAAAAGCAATTACCACTATGACACATTGTAATCGTCCTTAACGTAAAATGGATGCAAGCGACATTTACGACGCATGCGCAGAAAAGTCACTGGTTATCAGTGAGAACCACTGATTTTCCAGTGAGTTCTGCCTTCACTGAGGGAATCAGTGGAATTCTCACTGATTCAGTTTAAGAGAGCATAAAGCAAAATAATCCACGATTGAATCGGTTGTTTTAAACCCATTATTACGACAATTCTAAAAAATAATCATGGTTATGGTACATTTGATAAGGTAAACAATTATCATATTTAGTGAATTGTTAATTTACAAATTGAGATTAAGCTTAGAATTAACATTGATCATGGGTTAAAAACAACCGATTAACTAATCGAGGATAATTTTGCTTTATGCAACCCAAGTAAGTCTCTTTAAGTTCTTAATCACCACATTTATTTACTGTTAATAATACCAAACATATTTTTTATCAACATACATTTTTTATAAAAAAATAATCTCTTACTTGGTTAACAATCTGAATCTTTCATGAATGTAAAAAAATTCACTGAATATTTTAACACAGAAAATAATTTCAACTGCTTTACATATTTTATGTAAAAATAAATTCTCTTGGGTGCATTTTGAGAAATAAATTACGCATTCCCACCTTACAATAATGGCCAATTTATTCTACTTGCTTTTTCCGTATTTGTCCTCATGATGTTTTTTTCTTCTATAAATACGATCCGTACATACAGACAAAGAGAGAAAACATTCGTCGTACGCACACCTAGGTAACTGACAATTAACTATCTATGTATATTGCACACCCCAAGCAGGCTCTGCTTGGAAGTGTGTTCTACTCTCGTCCTAAATTTTTTTTTCGTATATAAATTGATAAAATGAGTATTATATCTTAAATTTCTTCAGTATCTCACTTACATTTTTACATTTTCTGATAGAAAACATTACAGTCTCCATTTTTGCTTAGTTTAATATCGGTCGGTTTTAATTTTCTGTTATAAAAATATAAATAAAGTTCAATTTGTCGATTTAACCCGCTTTTTGATAGAAACGCCGAACTACAGGCTACAATTCGAAATAAATTTGCACCAATCCTTTTGAATTCACTTCATCTATTATCAGAATAGAACCCTATTAAAACTCAACAAAATTGGATAACTAGAAGTAACGAAATTTGCAGTTTATTTAAACAAAAATTCATATTTTGACAAGAAATTTTTTTACAAATAGAGTAGTTGCTATTTATAATTTATTAATAGTAGTAGGCGCTATTTCTTCATATGTCACTTCAAATTCCATAACTATTATATTGTGTTAATTAATATACAAATACATGTACAAATGTACATCGATACGTGCTGTATTTTAATTATTTTATTCAAAGCCAATCAATCTTTTTAATCAAGATAAAATCTGGTAAGTTTGCATTTTTAAAACAAATATATTATATACGTCATATAACCTATAAACGTTACTTTGTTGTTTCATTTTAAATGCTAGACATCAGGTGAACACAGCTGTTATCGCTGCAATATGTGGATGTATTTATCTTTTTAATTATTATTAGATATTAATTAATTTATTTACTTTATACATTTTACAAAAAAAATATGTTATATAAAAATTGTAAATTAAAATGATTGTTGTTTTATTAAAATACATACTAAATTTAAATAAAAAAAGGTAATAATCGATTGATATCAAGATTCATTGTTGATTTTCTAAAAAAATCTTAATGAGTGATAAACTTCATATTATATATTTATATAATATTAATTAACTCCAATCTTTTTTTCAAACATCCTTTTAAGTTTCACCAATTATATTGTACCTGTACCGTATTTATTTGATATTATAAGTTAATACATTTTTTTATGTTTAAGGGGTGTGCATTTTATGGCCTAGCCATAGTATTCTATAAATACTCTAATACACCTTATCATTCACATTATCACTGATGAGAACTATTAATACATTGATATAATTAAATAAATTAAAATTATTTAAGATATAATAAATAAGTAATACTATGGCTAGGCCATAAAATGCACACCCCTTAAACATAAAAAAATGTATTAACTTATAATATCAAATAAATACGGTACAGGTACAATATAATTGGTGAAACTTAAAAGGATGTTTGAAAAAAAGATTGGAGTTAATTAATTTTATATAAATATATAATATGAAGTTTATCACTCATTAAGATTTTTTAGAAAATCAACAATGAATCTTGATATCAATCGATTATTACCTTTTTTTATTTAAATTTAGGATGTATTATTGTAATAAAACAACAATCATTTTAATTTACAATTTTTATATAACATATTTTTTTTGTAAAATGTATAAAGTAAATAAATTAATTAATATCTAATAATAATTAAAAAGATAAATACATCCACATATTGCAGCGATAACAGCTGTGTTCACCTGATGTCTAGCATTTAAAATGAAACAACAATGTAACGTTTATAGGTTATATGACGTATATAATATATTTGTTTTAAAAATGCAAACTTACCAGATTTTATCTTGATTAAAAAGATTGATTGGCTTTGAATAAAATAATTAAAATACAGCACGTATCGATGTACATTTGTACATGTATTTATATATTAATTAACACAATATAATAATTATGGAATTTGAAGTGACATATGAAGAAATAGCGCCTACTACTATTAATAAATTATAAATAGCAACTACTCTATTTGTAAAAAAAATTCTTGTCAAAATATGAATTTTTGTTTAAATAAACTGCAAATTTCGTTACTTCTAGTTATCCAATTTTGTTGAGTTTTAATAGGGTTCTATTCTGATAATAGATGAAGTGAATTCAAAAGGATTGGTGCAAATTTATTTCGAATTGTGACCTGTAGTTCGGCGTTTCTATCAAAAAAGCGGGTTATATCGACAAATTGAACTTTATTTATATTTTTATAACAGAAAATTAAAACCGATCGATATTAAACTAAGCAAAAATGGAGACTGTAATGTTTTCTATCAGAAAATGTAAAAATGTAAGTGAGATACTGAAGAAATTTAAGATATAATACTCATTTTATCAATTTATATACGAAAAAAAAATTTAGGACGAGAGTAGAACACACTTCCAAGCAGAGCCTGCTTGGGGTGTGCAATAATGAAAACATATATTTTCATTATTTGTGCTTTAACTTTATGAAATTAACACCTAAATAATATTGTTAAACCGATTTTTTCGAAAATTATTTTATGTGTGGAAATATCCATATTGACAATCCCTGAATACATTATGTATATTTTCGATATGATATTTGTATCTCATAAACGACAAGACACAGAAGGTTACAATTTTATACATATATATCAATATATTATATCTTATAGAAGAAACCCTTATATTTTTTTTAAACGATTTTACATTCAAACAAAAACGGATGTTTACCATTGCCATTTTTTAAATACATATTTTGAATTATTTTTGAAACGGTACGATATGATTTTTATTTTATTTTGAATGACCGCCTTTTTAAATCCGTAGAAGAATATTGCTGTCTGTTAAAAATACCCGATGTTAAGATTATAAGATCGATATTTCAAACAAATTCCAAAAATATCCGAGTAAAAAGCTGATAAAAATGTTTAAAATATGTTCTGACATTGAAACATATTTTTTTTGCTCTAAACTTTAGGAAATAAGAAATCATTACATATATTAAAATCACATAAATTAAAAAAAAAGTAATTTATTTAAAATTGTATTAATGATTTAACAAATATATACACAACAAGCATTAAAATCTAATAATCAATATCAAAATAATAATTGTAATAATAATAATACTGTTTCTCCAATACTGTTTCTGGAATCACTTTAATTCTAATAGTGATGTCCTCCACTCACTATTGGACCAGAAAAATTAATTTGTGAAGTAGCTCCACCATGTTGTGGTTGGACAGCATGTTGTTGGTAAACTGGAGCTTGGTATTGTTGATATTCATGTTGTTGTTCAACAACTGGTGCAACATGTTGGAACTGCTGAACAGGAATTTGTTTATGAACTACAGGTGCTACATAATGTTGTTGCTGAGCAATAGGAGCTGCATGAATTTGCTGATGGTAGATTGGTGCAGCCTGGACTTTCTGTTGAACAATTGGAGCAACTTGGTATTTATGTTGAGCAATTGGAGCAGCTTGGAAATGTTGTTGATGAACTATGGGTGCCGCTTGGAATTTGTGTTGAGCAATTGGAGCAGCTTGGAAATGTTGTTGATGTACTATTGGTGCTGCTTGGTGTTGTTGAGCTGGAGCATAATGTTGTTGGTGGGGTTGATGAACAGCCTTTCCTTCATACTGAACTTGAGCCTGGAATCCACTATGTTTATCGGCAGTATAATGAACGATACGACGTCTTCCATCAGGTTGCACCAAACTGTAGTATCCTTTAACAACATCACCGTCGCGTTCTTCTTTTTGTTCTTTCACATCCCCTGTATGTCCATCGTGGACAGCGTATTCGAAGTGATATTTCGCTGGTGCATACTCTTCGTGATGATGGTGATGGTTATCACCATAATGTCCAACTTGTTGCTGCTGTTGTTGTCCTACTTGTGCGTACAGGGCTTGTTGTTGTCCATAACCTTGATGTTGCGCTGATACAAAAGCCACAAACAATAATGTAAATAACGTGATAGTGTTAGCCATGATGATTGTTGTTGAGTTGTTACTGTTTTGAATGATTTATTGGTTGTGATATGACTTCCAAAAATTCACCTGCGTTATATACCTGTCGTGAATTTCGACGAAGATGGGCGGGACCTTTCTCCTAACGGCTACTGCTCTACATTCGCGTAAATCAAGTCACATTATGCGTTCCGTACCAAGGTTATTCCGCATTCACTTTCTTTTGGATTATATAATTAAATTTAATTTGCAGATATGTAAGTGACATAGCTTCCGAAATAAATGCCCGGAGAAAATGCACTCAATTATTTTGTCTGCTTCGCAAAAAAATGCCAATTATGTATTGGTATGGTGTTATTATGTATCACAATGACCGCTGGTTCCATTACATAGCAAGAATTATGAAATTCATTATCCCTTAAACGGATAAACTATTTAAATTATTATTACGTGATATTACATAATATTTTAAAAACTTTATCTTGAAAATTTATGTGAACAGTTGTCTAAATGAACAAAATTAATTTAAAAAAAGTATGTGTGTGGAGTCTACGTATTCCTTGTTATTATATTGGTATGTTATTAAATAAATAATAAATATTTACATTTTCCATTTCTATTATTAAATTTAAAGTAGATATAGGTATGTAGGTGCATATAAGAATATAAGTTATATGATGGTTTCTTGTAAGGGGATTTGAAAAAAAAAATAGTTATTAAATGATTTCAAAAAATCTCAAATCAAAAAGGGATAGTTTTATTTCATTTTTGATCAAATTGAGCATTTTCAAATTTCAATTTTACATTATTTGCAAAGCTAGACTTATCCAAAACTGACTAAAAGGAAAAAATATAATATTTTAACACCATAAGTCAGTGGTCCCCAACCCTATGCCCGCGGGCACCATTGTGCCCGCCGACCATTTTACGTGTGCCCGCCGCTGACTATGAAAGATAAAAAAAATTATGTTATCAATTACATGTTACGTAATTTATTTTTTATTTTTAGTAACTAATTAGAGAAATATAAGTGTATTTATTTGAAAAAATATTTGTAAAGTACAGCCAGAAAAATATGTAACCATTTAATCTTTTTCTGGCTGTACGCAATTACAAAAATCACTTACATTATTCATATAAAGATAAATTAAAAATATTCTGTTGATGCAGATTTGTTAATAAAAAACATTTGTGCATATATCAAACATTGCACAAATTCATTCAACAATATATAAACAATGATCAAAGTATCAGTTTTAGGAATAGCGTATTTTACCAGTAACGGCTTACGTAGGAACTAAGAAATATATGAAAAAATGACTCTGAACCTTTTTGTAGATTCCAAACTTTTCCATCAAAAAGTCAGGGAGAGCATATGTCTGACTTTTTTAGTTTAGGCGTGAGAAACGCTTGAGTGCCTGAATCAAAATCGCGATTTTGAAAAAATAAGTGGTGCCCGCCGTCCAAACGGTATTCTAGAATGTGCTCTTAGGTACAAAAAGGTTGGGGACCACTGCCATAAGTATTCAATAATATCTATAATAATTATAAGACTTATTGTTTCTTGTATAACAAATGGAATGATCATTTTTCATCAGAATGCAGAATATTTATCAAATAAGTATTGGTACCTATTATATCACAAAAAAAATTATGTGTGTTCATTTTCAAACTTTACCAATTGAATATTTCTAATCTAAACTAACAATAAGTAAATAGGTATAAAAAATCAAATTAAAGTTGTTTGGTTTTGAGGGGGAAAAATGGCGTTCTTTATATTTTATTGGGTTAATGTTTTAAATAAGAACTTTAATAAAATAATATGTGTCTTAGTAATTTATACACAAACAAAAAAATTAAATATAAAAAACTTTTTTACATTAATACATAAAATAAAAAATAACAATTAAAATTAAAACATCCCCTTGAGGGGGGGGGGTGGCATGAATAAAAACTTCTGCTATGAGCATATATCTTTTTTATAGCCCAACATTTTCATGATTTGGGCTCGATTCAGGCCATTGTTAGGCCTTATAGCACCAAATTTCCCTGCATAAAAATTATTTTTTATGTAAGTGTACAGTGTACATCAAAACAAATATTTTACACCAGGTTTGGTCCAGTTGCTCTCTGGGATTTTGGGGTTGAAATTTTGAAGGGACCACGTAATTAAGTCTCTACGGAAAAGTTTCTGCCGTATATTCAAAACATCTTTAATTAGTGTCTATTGAAATAATAGTCACTTCCAAGCGGGTGAAACGCGAACATTTTTTGGGTATTTTTCAGGGGCACTATCTATTACACCCTTGCAAACTGGCGGACCGGTCCTATCATCCGAGCTTTGTCACTTTGTCAGAGTGAGTACTTCAAAGTAACAACGACAGACGGTTGTAAAACCTACACCGAAATACTTGTACATCAGGCCTCTATACTAAAATACTAAAAACCATATAATTTAAATAAAATTATTAATATACTTTAATAATTAAAGTTTCCAATTTGCTAGTATTAGAACCTTTTAAATGGCATTACTATCATTTTTATTAAAATAAGGAAGAACTTTATGTAAACATAAAAATTATAGAAAATAAGCTGTTGTAACAAAATACATATTTATCTTTTGGATGTAGGTACTTATTATTTATTTATAAATTCACAATCACGTTCCATATAATATGATTGTGTTTAAATTATTTATAAACATTCATACATACTTATGTACTGAAATGTTACTATGTATTACTTATTAATTAAATTAACACATTGAACACCGTACGAACTGTATATACCATATACATATTTATATTAGGTTAAAGGCAGATTGCCAATTTTTGAGCTGAGTGAACTGTGAACATGTATGGGAAATATAATAAGGAAAATCTATCATGAGTAAACATTATAATGATATTATTATAAAAAATCGACTAATATTTTACCTATCTTAACGGCAACATACACACATGATTTTGTGTGTGTACATCTATTTCACAATACCTTTCAAATGATATATGTTTCATTCCCCTTCTTTTATAATAAATACTTTAAATCACGACTATCGAAAAAGTTTTACTTGACTATCAAAATCATTAAAAAAAATTTTTTTTTTAAAATGTAGCAAGATAATGTTCATAAATGAATTCGAATAATTTGATATGATTTTAAGGACTTCCTGTATAAACATGTAGATTGTTCTAATTTAATTTTGCCTTCACATCAAAAATGATTAAGAAAATACTGGACAAAAATATACAGGGTGAGTCATATCAGGCGGAACAAACTTAAACCGTTGATTGAGAAAAATATTTCAAGCAAAAAAGTTCATATAAACATGTGTCCGGAAACTCTTCGGGAGGGAGCTACAGACTCCCAAAGATTTTGATTAAAATTGGTTTTTATTTAATATCTGGAGAACCCATTGTGATACAGCAATGAAAATTAATACCTGGATTGGTAATAATATGTATTATCGATTTCCAGTATCAAACAATGGTTATTTAGACCAGGGATGTATGGGGCCTGTGGGCCCTCTGATTTTTATCAGTATTTTTTTGTTCTTCACTTTTATCTTATGTTTGGTATTTCTATAAGGTCATATAATACAAAATACACATAAATATATATTGTTAAGTTGTCATAAGATCAACCGTTTACGAGAAATACGATGGGGAAGATAGTTTTGCAGAATTTAACTTAATACGGATGCTAATAATTACACAAAATAAATAGATATTCTTGTTCTAGTACTTAAAATAAGAAAAATAGTTGGTGTAAATATTCCTCTTAATATAAATCCTCATAAATTATAGCCAGTTTTATTACTTTAAATCGTGCTTTATTAATTGACTAAAAAAAAAACTAAAAACTGTTATCTGTTGTTAAGGATGCATTTTTGTAGGTATATTTGCATACACTTTTATTCTTGTTTTTAATTATAGAACAAGAATATAAATTTATTTTGTGTAAATTTTAGCATCCGTATTAAGTTAAATTCTGCAAAACTATCTTCACCATCGTATTTCTCGTAAACGGTTGATCTTATGACAACTTAACAATATATATTTATGTGTATTTTGTATTATATGACTTTATAGAAATACGAAACATAAGAAAAAAGTGAAGAACAAAAAAATACTGATAAAAATCAGAGGGCCCACAGGCCCCATACATCCCTGGTCTAAATAACCATTGTTTGATACTGGAAATCGATAACACGTATTATTACTAATCCAGGTATTAATTTTCATTGCTGTATCAGAATGGGTCCTCCAGATATTAAATAAAAACCAATTTTAATCAAAATCTTTGGGAGTCTGTAGCTCCCTCACGAAGAGTTTCCGGACACATGTTTATTGAACTTTTTTACTTGGAATATTTTTCTCAATCAACGGTTTAAGTTTGTTCCACCTGATATGACTCACCCTGTATAACGATTCACATATTTTTAAAAAGTGCATTATTGGTTGAAAAATCAAATACTAACATTGGTAGCTTTCAATTTAAACGTGGATTCTATTATAAATATCCTTTATAATTGATAAATATGTGCAATAATAGCGCCAATACAAGTGCCGCCCGTGATAAAAATTGAGTTCAAAGCATAGCACCTACACAAAGCATCATATTTCAGAAAGTATTGAACCTACAAAACAATATTAGGGTTTTTGTGTGCAGTTCTATCTTGTTTGTGCATTTCTTAAATTGACCCTTAGCTGCCACTGTGGGGTGCCAGGCGCCCCACACTTTTTCAGCTTCAATGTAAGCTGTTTAAATTTTACAAGGTTTCTATTTTTTTTAATATATTAAATATTATATATTCTTTTAAATAACCGATTGGAGTGCATTTCGTATCGTTCGAAGATGATAGAGGGATTTTATTGAATTAAAATACTCAATAGCTTACGAGTAGTTAGCATTTTAGTGTATGGGGTAAGAGGTGACCCCAGTGTGGCAGGTATGTTATTCTAGAGAAGTGGAGTAGCTTAGGGTTAAAATATATAATTCTAAAAGTAAAATTCAATTCTTAAGGATGAACTTGAAGACCAAAAAAGTGATTTAATTACACCTTTATTTTTTTAAAAGATAAAAAAAAACTTTAATATGCTTTACCTCGAATTTCGCAGTTCTAACATTTCTATTCAGTTACCCTTGTTTGGAACAAAAGTTATTGATAATAATCTTTTCTATACTATAACACTGATCATTTAATAACTATTTTGGTCGTAGGGCCTTCAGAAATTTGGTTGCATGTACTTATGTACGCGCGTTAGTAGTTATATTTCTTTGACGTAGTGACATGTAGTGTGCAAATGCAAAACTAAAAAATGTTTTGCCGACTATCATAACAGACATCTGTATTACCTACATGACTAACCTAACTTCATGGTGTTGTTTTCGTTGCATGCAATGGCGCATTTCGTTATCGTTGCATTGCTAAAATTTCTCCTTGAAAGCGCCTAAAGAAGTATAACTTAAAAAAACGTACACTCGCAGTACTCTATAATGTCTATAATATATACGACGGCATCGGTAATTCAATAGTTCCATTAGTCAACGGCTAGAGGGGCACCCACCATCGTGCCGACTTTAACGTTAATTGGTGAATTAAAATTTCGCGCAGAAATATAGCAGTCACGGTGGTATTATAGTGGATATGGGGGAAGGTCGATGGTTAGAACTGTTGGCCAGTCGTGGGATGGAGCGGTCGTGCAGTAGAGGGTCGTTTTTTAGAGTGCGTGACCCTTTTAAATATCATAACCACTGGATTAAATGTTACCCAAAATTGTATTTGACTGGACTAATAACGAAAAATGCATTTATCTTCAATGTATGTTCATTTTATTTTGAAACTTACCTTTTTAACCTTTTATTTTCATATTTCTATATTACTTTAACTTAAATAGTAGGTTCATTTTTTTAACATTAATAATTGACATAGGTGTATATTTTGTATTGTTAAAAATATATTCACTAATTCCAAGTAATTTATAATACAATATTTCCGACTCTTCATGACGGTTAATTCAATTATTTAAATGGCAAAGAGCATATTATCCTTTTACAAAAGTAGATGGTCATCGATTTAACGATAATGTACTTTTTTGTATGGGACAATAGCATGTCTATTAAATAGAAACCTTTGTGTTAAAAATGCGTAAGTATTATATATAAAATCGAATTTTCATAAACCTTTTGAACTAATGTGTTCAATATATATGTAAATTAGAATCGATTAATCTAAAATAATCACATTTATTACTCTTTATTGATAGGTTACTGTCAGTATTAAATTTTATACATTTTATAGTTTTTTTTATTAAATAATGACTATTTTTTTTTCTTTCTAAAAAATGGCAATTCTAGTAATTGAGAACATTTATTTTCCTCATTTTCAAAACCCAATATTTAAATAAAAATACATAATTTTGTTGTATCTGTCAGAATTGAGGCCAGCGTACGGGTTAAATTGTCCGGGTTAATTTTTTTTTAGTTAAATAGGTGCTGCTAATTTATTTACATACAAGTCAGAATCGTATTTGTCATTTTGAAACATAAGGCGCAAAAATAAACCTCATTGAAAAGAAATTTTATTTTATTAAAAATAATAATAATAAAGAAAATTATAAAAAACAATAAAAATAGAAAGTGGCTATTTGCACATACTGTATACAGGGTGTCCCAGGACTGTGTCAAAGCTCAATATTTCATTTAATATAATGAATTGGAAGAAAACTTTAAATGCAAAAGTTGTCAGACGAGAGGAGCGGCATAATTTAAAAATAGTTACATTTATACAGAGTGTCCCATAACTGCGTTACAAACCAAAGTTATGTTTTTTTAAATACAAACTATATATTTTTATTTGATAATCTAAAATCATTAAATTTTCTGAGTATTTTGGTGTATCAAGTATGGGATTATACAGAGGGGTTTAGAAATAATGACCAATTTTGTAAGAAAATAGGAACATTTTCAACACCTTGTAATTTTCTAATTACAACAAAAAAAATGTATTCTCTGCTGAAAGTAGTTTTGGTATATTCTCTATTATTGTGATATTATGTTAAACACTTACAACATTGTATTATTTGTACAGGGTGTGTCAAAACACTGAACCTAGTTTTTTTCAAAATTTTCAAATGGAACACCCTATATATTTTTACATTTTCGAAATGCCTGTTCAATTCTCAACACATTTTACAAACCATGTTCTATACCTAAATCCGACCGTTAATAAGTTATTAATTTTATTTTAAAATCTTAAGATGTTTTATAAAAACAATACAACATTATTATAATCAATAAAACAGTTCGCTTAAAAACAATTTAACAAACTAATAGAACGTACAAACTTTAACAACATAAAAATTTAATTATTTTATGGAATATAATAAAGTTGTATTGTTTTTAAAAAAATCTTAAGATTTTAATATAAAATTAATACCTTATTAACGGCTGGATTTAGGTATAGAACATGGTTTGTAAAATGTGTTGAGAATTGAACAGGCATTTCGAAAATGTAAAAATATATAGGGTGTTCCATTTGAAAATTTTGAAAAAAAATAGGTTCAGTGTTTTGACACACCCTGTACAAATAATACAATGTTGTAAGTGTTTAACATAATATCACAATAATAGAGAATATACCAAAACTACTTTCAACAGAGAATACATTTTTTTTGTTGTAATTAGAAAATTACAAGGTGTTGAAAATGTTCCTATTTTCTTACAAAATTGGTCATTATTTCTAAACCCCTCTGTATAATCCCATACTTGATACACCAAAATACTCAGAAAATTGAATGATTTTAGATTATCAAATAAAAATATATAGTTTGTATTTAAAAAAACATAACTTTGGTTTGTAACGCAGTTATGGGACACTCTGTATAAATGTAACTATTTTTAAATTATGCCGCTCCTCTCGTCTGACAACTTTTGCATTTAAAGTTTTCTTCCAATTCATTATATTAAATGAAATATTGAGCTTTGACACAGTCCTGGGACACCCTGTATGTACCTAATTAAGTTAGGGTATGTTAGTGTACGTTAGGTTAGTTGTAAGTCTAAATAGCCAATTGCATGCACATACTGCTAGTGACCGACCGAAGGTTCGGTTTCGGTTTCGGTTTCGGCTAGTTTCGGCCTAAATTACGTGTTTCGGCCAAGTTTCGGTTTCGGCCATAAAATGGCCGAAACTTTCGGCTTAGCCGAAACTGTGAATCACGTCTTTTTTATGAACAATATGATATTTTTATACATGTTTGTTTTATTTTTTACATAACTTTTTTGTTTAATAATTAAATCCATCTTCTGCGCAGTATTTTTTTCACAATTTTTCCGGAAAATCGTCATTTTTTCTGTGTATCGTACGGTTTTTCGTGAATATCACGGCTTTTACTTGATCAATATCGACCAAAATACATAAATAGAATCAATTGTAAAAAACCCCTCTATTGAAATGTGTGGGAAGGGGCGTGGAAAAATATAACTTTTAATATCTAACCGAAAAAAAAATACAAACAGATTGTTGTTTCTCTCAATTACTTTGCACCAAATAAGAATATTTTGATGAAAATTAGAGATAATGTACTTCTTATGATCGTTAATAAACCTACCAATATTGATTTTAAAATATAAAAAATTAACGCCAAAACTTAAAAAAAATTGTTTGACATCTTTGTCTAACTAATTTGTTTATCTCAAATTGTAGGGTTTTTAATGCTCCTTCAAATGTTTATAAACGTGCATATACAGGTATCCCATTTTAATATATCAACCCCCCCCCCCCAATTTGTTTTATCTATCAATTAAATAAAAAAATGCTTCAAATAAAAGTTGTTTGGTTTTGAAGAGAACCCGAAATGGCGTTATTAATTTTTGATTTTTTGGACGTCTTCATGGTCAAATAGGCCCAACATTTTTTTTTCAAATGGAAACTTATACTTTTATTACGGTATCTTGTTGTTTGGAAAAAAACAAGCAGCTTTTATTTTAAGAAAATTTTTATATGACTTCATTTTTTTAAATATTTAACAAAATAATTTTAGATATTCACTAATTTTTTACTCGAAACCCATTAACTTTAGAGGAAAATAGTAAAAAAAAAAAAAACAAAAAATGTTTATTTTAATCTGATGTAACTATAAAAATGATTTCAGATTAAAAAAAAAAATTTTGCATTAATATTTTGAAGAGCAAAAGTTATAAAAAAAATCTGATATAATTTTCCTAATAATTTCAGATTAAAATAAAATGGAAGAAAAAAGTTATATACGTTTTTCTGATATTTTTCGGATTTTTGCCGTAAATAATTTTTCCCCGATTAACGTTCGTTATTGTTCAAAACAAATTACAAAATTTAAAATCTAGTTGAAAGAGGAGTGTTTGAAACAAATTAAAATATATATTAGTAAACCCCCCAAAAATTAAGAATTTTACTAATTTCACCCGCAAAAATTAATTATACCGTGCGGAAGACGGATTTATCCATAATCTTAGATAGGGATTTTTTTTAAACCAAAAACTCGCTGTAAGTAGAGATTTTTCTATGACCGCACTATAAGTAAACTTGTTTCAAAAAAATTTTGTAAAA
The DNA here is from genome assembly GCA_949319165.1 of Sialis lutaria. Lineage (NCBI taxonomy): Eukaryota > Metazoa > Arthropoda > Insecta > Megaloptera > Sialidae > Sialis > Sialis lutaria. The sequence goes on along the minus strand of OX439235.1, from coordinate 24,628,870 downwards.
AGTTTCGGTTTCGGTTTCGGTTTCGGCCGAAACTGAGATGAAAACCGAAATTCGGTTTCGGTTTCGGCTCAAAAATCGTTTTCGGTCGGTCACTACATACTGCATGTGCAAATACCCTCATCCATAAAAATATATATGTTTGAGTTATTATAATAATATGAGAGCTTCTTTTAAATATTGTTTTTATGTCATTTACTCATATAATCATTAATAACATTTTTATTATGAAATATATTGATTTTGATTTTAATTTCTTTCATTATCGAACTACATTATACTTTATTTACACGATTAGTAATAATTTTAAAGAATTTTGTTGTACAAAAAAGAATTTCATTTTTAAATAAAATTTCGTAAAAACTTTTTAACGAAATTCTACGTTACCATTGAAGTGAATTCTATCTTGATAAGTTGATCCAATTACTTGAATTGAAAAGGACATATTATCGTTTCTGTAAAGTGAATGGACATCAATTTGGTAATAATGTGCTTTTTGTTTGCAGACAATCGTACAGCGGTTTTAAACTAGAAAACCTTTTCAGAATAAAAGAAGTAAGTATATTGTTAGATTTTATAAAATGTATTTGTATCTATTTTTTAATACTTACTTTATTATCAATCTTAAGATACATATATAACATATCAGTATATTCCGAAAATCTTAATTTGGTTTAAAATGTATTAGAATATATTGTAATGGAAAATATCAATAACCTCCTGTAATGTACTACTAGTAGGGGTGTGCTGCCAAACATTTAACAACCGGCTCGCTATATAAAAAAAAGCCAGGCCCGCATTTACCATGCAGGCAGTGTAGGCACGTGCATAGAGCGGCAAAAATCGAAGGGCGGCAAATTTTAGCGAAAAACAAAAAGGTTTTTTCGCACTTTCTTTTTAATAATTGATAAACTTTTTACATGAAAACCTAAAACAAAAGGTCATTGATATGAAAAAACCTTTACTTTTTTATTTTTGTTCAACCAAAAAGGGTGGCAATTTTCGCAACTGCCAAGGGGCGGCAAATTTCAAAATCCAGTCCTGCCTAAGGCACATGTTGTGTTAATTCATTTATTTATAATGTTTTCGTTTTTTTACAATTTTAACAGTACATACAATCACAGAAGTACAAATTCGACATTACAAAATCATAAAAAGCTGTTAACACGACACTGTCCCGTTTTATTATTTAAGAACAGTAAAAGTAACGCTTCTCGAATACCTACACCAGATTGTCTATAATAACAACTTTTTTATGATTTTCCAATGTTGAAATTGTACTTTTGTAATTTTTATAAAAATGGGTCGAACTTTTATTCGCTGAATAATTTAACAAGCTCGAGATTTTCAAAAATCTTAACAACCAAATCGCCGATTTTCAAAAATCTTAACAAACGGCTCGCGCGAGCTGGCTCCAGCACACCTCTGACTACAAGTGCAATTTATGGACTCATGATAATTGTACTAATGGTCAAAATACATCCAGAGGCTTTCGCTGCGACTTTTGTACCAATTAAGTTTAATTATGTGACTACTCCATGCTAATCAGGTAACCACGAACTCCTAAGGTTTTGTTTTTTTTCTTTAAGTTAATTTCGTTACTATATTTTTTAAACTTAATAATGATTTATAATTACAGTATAGAAACCTGTTATAACGACAACGAGGTGATCGGTCATATTAGATCTTAAAAACCGATAGTCGTAAAAACCGGTAATTATTTTTTAAGGTATTTCTCGGAAAAACTAAAAGATTAATTATTAAGCTCGAATTTTGTAAAAAAAATAGTTATTAGATGCTCCATTCTAAATCTCAAAATGTGAGTAAACGATATCGTCAAAATAAAACCAAAAATTTAACATTGCGAGTATAGGGATTACGATATTTAAAGCGGATTTTCAGCGAGAAAAAAAAATATGCGAAGGAAAATCAAAAAATTTATGAAATTTTGAGGGAAACTAAATGAATATATTTGGAGTTACTATAAAAAATATTAAGTAATTTTACCGTCCCGTTTATAAGTAAAATAAAAACTTATTTTCTGATAAAAAATATCTCGGTACAAGCTATGACAACACCGCAAAGTATAGCCAATTTGAGCAGTATTTAAAAATCGTATACACGCTGAAGTGAATATTTTTGTTTAAAAGAAAATTAAAATAATAAAAACTATTTCTTGATTATACTAAAAACTAAAAATTGTGTCTAAAAAGAGTATTGTCTATAAACCGATAAAATTACTAGAAAATATTGTAAACAGAAAGTTGTTCAGTGCGGTATTTTGTTGTAAACAATATCGTTATAAACGGTATATTGAAATGGCAATTATATAAGATTCTTAAGATTTTTTTTAATTTATATTTTATTATTATTTCTGGTATACTGAAACGTTTTCAAGATTCTAGCTTTGTACAAGAATGAAAAAAAGTCGTGTGGTAGCGGCAGCAATTTATTTATTTCGAGTTTGTTTATACATATCAATTAATTTTGTAATACATAATATGCATTCCTATATATAATATAAATAATTAAAATAAAAACAAAATATTTATTTAATTTGCTTGTATTTTAATCAATCTACGTAATATGTAAACTAATTTCATGTATTTTGTATTATTAGGCCTGGTTTCTCAATATGAGTTTAAACCACATGTCCCAGTTAAACTTAATATTAAACTATAAATTTGTTTCTCAATGTCCAGTTAAAAATTATAATTAATCTTAAGATTAACTTTTAACTGACAGATGAAAAATTTATTTTTCTAGCCTAAATATAAACTTATTATTCAACTTCTTTTACATTCTATAGTAGCACTATATTCTTTTATTAATTCTAGTAATGTACCCTGTTCTCTTTTATTGAAATTAACCCGTTTTTATCACATTTAATATAATAATTAGGGGTTAATTTTTAGTTTGACATAAAAAAAGCCTCCATTTAAACTTATATTGAGAAACAGAGTGAGGTTTAAACTGGACATTATGTTCAGTTTAAACCTAGGATGACGATTATTTAATCTGAAGTTTAAACTCATATTGAGAAACCGGGCCTTAGTGTTTTAAAAATTCATAACTAACACAACTCTACTATTATTAATTTAAGTAAAGGAAAGTATTCCTAAAATATAAGATTATATGTACCTACATATGTATAACAAATCCCCCTTAGGCATTCACATATATCATAATTAATAAATTAATCTAGATTACGTCATATCCCTGACACAACAATATTACTAACGACATGTTATAGTAATCACTTGTATATTGTACACACCATTATGGACACGAGTAATAACACTTCAGGTATAACACCTTCTTGCCCAGCGGTCTTCAAACTTAATTTCAGAAAAGTGAAGAAATGTTTCTATAACGGGTATTTTTTTAAATAACGAATTTTCAGAGAAAATGTTTCAGACAAAAGCTTCATGGATTTGAAGTGGCTAAATATCGACAACATTGGTTGACCTTGAAAAGGACACCGTGATGGGTTTCCAGGTTTAACTTTTCTTTTTCAAATCTAAACCCATATTTTGTATTGTAGATTCGTTATTTACGAGGAAAACTAGGCAACTTTTACCTGGATTATTTTTTTTAGAAAATGTTCATTTTTATGATAAGGAGCAAAACAAAAACAAATTTATTGATATTCAACTATTTTTTGCTCAGAAACTACCAATTTATAAGAAAAATAACAAGAGGAAAGAAGTGTTTAGATCTAGGCAAGGATTCTCAGATAATTTTTTTTAAATTTATTATTAATTTAAAAAAAAATGTTTAAAAGAAATTTTTATTAAAAAAAAACAATTACAAATAAATAAAAATTCTCCGATAATTCTTGTTAAAATTTAAGCTTTTTTTGCCTTTTGCTATTATTTAAAAAATACAATAGTTTTCGAGTAAAAAATTATTGAAAATCCAGAAATTACTGTTTGTTTTGCTCAAAATCATAAAAAATTGACATTTCATTGAAATGTTCCAGACAAAAGTTACTTATTTTTCCCCGTTAGTACAAATCTGCGACAAAAAATATGGGTTTAGATTTAAAAAGAAAAATTTAACCTGAAAATCTATCATGACGACCTTTTCAAGGTAAACCCTTAATGCCAATATTTAATCCCTTCAAAGCCATGAACTTTTGTCTTAAAAATTTTCTCTGAAAATTTGTTATTTTGGAAATAATCCGTTTGAAAGTCTTTAAAAAAACACCCGGTATATATTTTTGTTTATTATATTTTCCACATTACCAAAATTGGTTTTTGTTAAAATATATACTTTTTATTTATTTTTCTAGTCCCCTGAGATGAGATGAAACGAAAGTTAAGTATGTCTAGTCTCGTTTCGGTTTTTAGATTACGCGATAACTTCAAATAAAGTGTTAAATATTTAGAATATGAAATAAATTTGTTTGTATAAAAAGAAAACAATATTAATATCCATTGTGATAGAAATTCCGTAAGGAATAGCATTTTGAATTTTCTATTAAATGTTCACCATTCCACTAAAGAATTGATTCTCCCTTATTGTTAGTCACATTTCAATGCCCCCAGCAAGGATTCCGTCTACTGTGCCTTGACTTCCAAGTGCTCGCCAAGTATTATGGAACTAGGAACATTGTAAAAGGATTCAACTAACTTAAAATTTTCATTGAAAACATTGCTGAATATTATATACATATTTTGCTTTCTTACATCATATGTACATATTTTACTATACGAATTATGGTAATTTTAATTAACACGACAGCATTGGACTCTTGTGTATGCAAAGAACTAATTTTTTTAACTGGAAAATAATTTTTTCAGTTTTTTTGATAAATTTTAAAATGATTTTTTTGAACATATATTTCGCTATAATGCCATTTCAATTAATTATTTGATTAATGAAAGTTATGACTACCAGAAAAGGGTGGTTTAGGATATCGGTGTGGCCAGTCAACAATATTGTTTTTTGTTATCGTAAAAAAATGTTTTAGATTTTTTAGCAGGAGGGAAGCCATCGAAAATCCTGGATCGAAGGCTCGTGTTTGGATTTGGGGGCCATGATGAAAGTTGCTTATTACTTATTATTAGAGATTTTGAAAAATGTTAATTTTAGATTCTGCAATTAGCAAGTAAACGTTTGTGTTTTCGATAGAATTGCACATTATTTAGTTAATAACTAATTAGAATTACAATAAAACGATAAATATGTAAAAAATAGCTTTAAAAATAATTAAAAAGCTAGAAAAATTACGAATTCGTAATCTGCAAAAAAAAAATTACCTTAACATTTAAAAGATCTAACAGTGCATATACATATATTTAAGTGTCCTGTACTGCCATTTTATTAGTTTAACTACCTATTAACATACTTTAAAAAGTATTTACTTTTTTTAAATTTATATTTAGTATGTGAATAATGAATTTCAACAATAATAATATAAACTAAACAGCTATATAAATAGTGTAAAAACCCATTTCGCATCTTATATGTATTTGTATGTATTTGTGTGCGTATAAATTCTCATCAATTATTTTCAATTCAATTTTTCCCCGTTTACAAGTTCTTGGCGTATTCCAACCCGCTACCTAAATTGAATTGCTCTGACTGAAGAAGAATCTAAATTGCAATATGTAAAGCACTGTGCAGTTAAGTTCTTTTCAAAACATAAATCAAATCTAGGGCAATATGCATATTGTTGAAAGCATTCTAGTAAACAGTTTTTGTATATTGGATTTTTTTAACACGTTTGTGGTTGAGTAATATGCATTGTAATTTTAGTGACGACCACAATCTTATTTTGAGTTAAAATTGGAAATGTTTTTAGTAGTTATATTAATGTTAAACTTTACTTATGGATGCAGTTTTTTGCAGTAACTTGGACGTATATTTTTTAATGTTATTAAAAAAAAGTCAAGTACGAGTAGCACACATGCCTTGAGGTTTCCGTACCGTTATAAAAAATTTAAAGAATATAAAAAATTAAATTGTACATTTTGAAAAATAAACATTTAAAACAAACCGATTTTTTATTTTGAGATACAGAACCCTAATGAAACAACAAAATATATCTAAAGAAGGCGAGGGTAATGTGCAAGCTTTAAAAATATTGCACTTTTTCCTCTTCAAAAAGTGCAAGAGTGGATCATGGGGTACATGACCTCCCCCCCTTAACCTAAAAAATTAAAGTAAATTAAGAAAAAGGCTTATTAAATATACTAAAGTAACTATTTTTGTCCATTTTACAGTTCATGATCCCCCCAAATTGTAAATTTAGATCCGTCCCTGAATATGTAAGTCAAAAATTAAAGTGATTTGGTACTGATAATGAGTTTTTGCTTTACCAGGGTGCTGCGCCATCCATCTATCACTTTCGACAGCATATTGGCCTTTGAGCGGACTATAAAAAGCGCGATGATCCAAAGTAAGTGTATACAATTATGTACCATCGTACACTTATCCCATTACTTTTGTTTAATGTAAAAAAATATTTTTTTTATTTTATTTATTTATATCATAAAAAAAGTCTTATGTGCAATTTAATGATTTTTTTTCTGATATGAATTGAAGATGCATTAGCTCACCTAGAAAAAAAATCGGAGGGTGGGGGTAACCACTAACCCCTCCTTGGGTGTGCCAGTATGAAGATGTATAAGTTAGATAGCAATTAATATCATTTTCAACGGAATCGGCATGTGCAGCGTATACTGCAATAAATTGTGACTGAAATCGCTCAGTACACACAAGACCATGCAGAAAATATCACTGTATGAATGAGACTTGACTATTATAAATGGCGGACTCTTACTATGCAACCAATTGTTATTACTCTTAAGATCGGTAGTCTCAAATTTTCGAAAATCGTAAAACACTTTAATTAAAAAAAATTGCTCATTACCATAAATATTATTAAAAGTTATAAGTTACATATTAACAGTAACATGCCTAGTGGGGGCAGTCTGCCTCAGGTGCTAAGATATGTAGGGGGCGTTAGATATTATATAACTTTAAACATTTAGTATTTTTAGTTTTTTGCTTATCAAATTTTTTTATATATTCCTCCAATACCGGTTTACGAAAAAAAAATTCGGAAGAGGTACATACAACCATTAATAACGAATTACATATTTTTTTCATTAATAAGATATTTTGAAGACAAAAGAAATAATAAATAGGTTAACATTTTATAACAAAAGTAAAAAAAAATAATTTTAACATAGAAGATAACCCGTTGCGTCGTTGGAAAGTTATGCTTCGCTATACGAATTTTCTTAAAATCGTATTAGCCATAGAGATTCTTCTTTGATGATGATGTTAATTAGTTAACAATCAACCTGATCGTGGAAAATCTAAATACATGTCCCTAACAATAACTTATCTATCTCGAGTTTTTGGCAGTCTTCTTGTTTATAAACTTTGTCACAACTTTCTCAAGAAATATCCTTTAAAATTAATTTTAATTGTGTATTACGTAACTACAATATACCGAGTGGTCTATTTAAATTGAGACAAGTAAATATATCGAAAATTAAGATTTTTCAGGGAAAATAACTCTCAGTATTACGTATAAGATAGACCCATGGTTCCTATGGCAAACATGTACACTGTTCAATCTCTGTAATACACATAAAAAAGTCAAATGACACTCATGGCAGATATTTCTTCTCTTTTATGAACCATTTGAAATGTAATTAAAAACGGTTAAATTTATTTGTTTTTTCGAAAAAAATGAATAGAAAATTAAAATAATAATACTACCTATTTTTCTCTAATTCGTACTAGACAAAAATTTATCTTAAGTATAAAATTTCACCTTTCTACAATTTATCGTATTTGAGTTACAGCGTCTACAGACAGACTTACTTCATGGCGCAAATAGTCAGAATGGATTCAGGGAAGGTCAAAATGGATAATTCCATCAAAATTCGAATTTCGAAAAAAACGACTTAACAATACTTACTTATACTATATGTATTATGTATATTTCATATACATGGGTATAAGAAAGTAAAAAAATTGTTTGTCATATTTAATTTTATTACAACAAAATTTGCTAATGCAATTACTTATAATTTGTACGACGCTTTTATGTATCGGTAGAGGACCGAATTGTAAACGAAAGCTTATTTATTTATATGCAACACTGCTTGCTGTGTTCTGTTCAACTACTTGGCAAAGTCGACCAAGTCTGGCTATGTTAGCGGTACGTAATTCAATTTAGACTTGGTATTTCGCTACTGAATTATGCTTCAAAAATAAAAGCTGTATTATTATTCATGGCGAGTGAATAAAGAAATGTAAAAAAAATTCGGTACGAAAAATCGTCTGAGCGTTTAAAAATATTTAGCTTGGTATATCTTTAAATAGCACACGTCACAAAATAAAATTTTATTAGTGATTATTTTTATAACGCAGATGGAATCAATAAACATACTTATGTTTCTTTTTTCATAAAAAATAATAATAAGAAAAATTGATTTTATAATATGTAGTGAATGATGAGCACAATATTCATGTTGTGCCCCTCTTTTCTTCAAAATAGAAACTCGGATTTATTGCATTGCTATTGGTTTGCAAGATTTGGTTTTTGTTAGAGGTTTTATGTTGATTAAAGTTGTGAAATATAAAAATATAATTTAAACTCATCAAATTTATTAAAGGATGAAAATATTTATAGGTAAAAAAAACGGACAAGTGCTGCGAAGTCCGTACCGTTATATAAAACTTAATTATTGACAATAGTTAGTTACATAGAGAATGGATACAATATTATTACGTTGTTAAAAAGTTTGCCCTTAACCACTTACTCACTCACGTTGGCTGAATCCCCTGGACCTAGAAACGTGAAATTTCGTAGGTGTCTTCCTTTTATGATGTTAATACCCATTAAGAAGGAATTTCCTGAAATTTAACCCCTGAAGTAGTAAATTTGTATGGAAAAAATATTATTTTTGGTCGGATTAACTTGAAACTTAGTATAGATACTCTAAAATATAAATAATGAATCACGTATTTAAGCATTTTTCAACCGCTCAAGGGTTGCAAGGAGATGGAAAAGTTTTTAAGGAAAAAAATATTTTAGGTTGTATATTAAATATTAACTCGAATAAAAAAAGTATAGGTGCAATGAATAAAAATCAATATAAAAAATTGTAAGGGACGATCCCTGTCACGTATGAAGGGTTTTAATTAGTTTTCATTTGATCCGGTGTAAAAAATACCACGGAAGTGGGGGTTTTAGGGTGAAAAACAACCCCTATCTCGCATAAGAGCCAAGATATTTACGATTTTGTATAATGAATAAAAAGCAAAACAATAGACACATTTAATATTTCACCTCTTGTCACGTATGAAGGGTTGTATTTATTTTCAAAATCCACGCGAGCGAAGCCGCAGGAATCAGCTAGTTGTTTATAATTCAATAAAGAATTAGAAATTAATGATTTTCTGATTTTTTTTACTTTTGTTATGACACCTTCCTTAGAGAATAATCTGAAGATTGTAGGTCAACGGGATGTACCCTATAGGTCTTGATGATTAGTGAGTCAATCTGTCAGTATCAAAATACAGTTTAAAAAGTCATTTTTTTATTGCATTGAGTTAGAATCTTGAAATTTTTTTACAGGACTATGAGGCTGTTGTAGACCTTAGTATTTTATATTAATTTAAACTTGGCCGTTCCCGAAAAAAGAGTCTTGACGGACAGACAAACAGATAAAAAAGTGATCCTATAGCGGTTCCGTTTTTTTTTTTGAGATACGGAACCACAGAGCTTGAAACCTCTACGTTAACAGATTAAAATTTGATTTATTTTTCGTGAAGTTATTGAAGATAGCAATTTTTTGTTAATATTTTTTTAGGTAAAAATCATTAATGTTATTCGAAAGCGTAGAATTTCAACTTTTAAATATTTTTACAATTTCTTTGTGAGCTCGTAAAAAAATTATCATACGGCATTCGTTAAAATTATATGTTGAAAGCTTAAACCTTTCTCTTTAAAATGCATTAATCGTTTTTTCCATTAAAAAAACACATTTTCTACTACATAAATTTCACAAAGGATATTTTACTTTAATTAAATTTATAACGATGAAAACCAATAAAAGTTCTGGACCTTGTGTATTTCCGAGATTACAAGCTTTTAAATTGTTATTTATGAATATTTTGATCTTGTTATTATAGATGAGTATATGCTACATGAAAGTGGTATAGTTTATTAAAACTGAAAACAACGATTTTGTGTTGAATTAATATTTCAGTTAAATTTAAACTGTGGTCATCATCGCGCCTTTTAATTTGTGCATCCCTGTTAAATAAGTGATCAAATTTGCAGAAAAATTAAAATTATTTCTTAATTCTAGACTCTACAGTACCTACTCTAGATTCTAGGCGATATGCAATTTAAAAAAAATCTAATTTCATAATTACAAATGCAAACCAAGTTTTTTATGTACTTCGGTGGACAGAAATATTTTGTCTCCTGATAAATATATGCAAATTTTATCAAACTCATGAATGAATGGAATACATTACGTAAACCTGCACGTTTACAGTTAAATTCTTTCTCTGAAATCTTATATAGTATTCGGTGCCAGTCAATAATAAAGTTATAAGAAGAAAAAAGCTTTTGAATACATAATAGCAAGAACGTCTTTTTCGTTTGAATCACAAATGAGCTGTCAGTGGCGACATCCGACGGGCGTAAGTGGAACTAACATTGAATATATTTCTCTTATTTCACCATGAACTAACAAATGAAATTATTTATTTTTGTTATATTATTTTTATATAAGTATAATAAAACCACAACAACATATGTATTATGTATGTATAAATGTATTTATACATACAAATATATAATATATATAATATATAATATTATATAATACTGACACTATTTGGTAATTTATCAATTACTAGCGGATTCCCGCGGCTTCGCTCGCACTAATTAAAACCCTACATACATAATATGTTATGACATATTACATTTTTTATATTGATTTTTACTCATTACCTATGAATATCTCTGATCTTACTTAATAATTGCAAAAACCCACTCAGTTACTTAGTTTATTGACTAAAAAACTGCTACAATTATATTGGAAAAAATCGAAATTTTTAGGTAAAAATGTGCAAAATTTTTGATGAATTAAAAGAATGACTCTTGAATCGGAATTTAATTTATGGTTCGGGTTCGGTTCGTAGACTATGAAATATTGTCTACTGTTCTGGTTTAGGTTAATGAAAATTCGTTTTTTTCGGGATTCGTATTCGGGTTCAGGTCTCGTGCCATTTAACAGTGAATTTCGATGTAAGAAGAATTTACTTTGCATTAATTATAAATGGAAAATTCATGACAGTTAAAATATTGCCACAACACAGACAAATTACTTATGTGGGTCAGACATGACTCGAGGGCCGGTTTTTGTCCACGTAGGAAAACATAGGTAATTATATTATTTTATAACACTTCAATAACCAGAAACCATAACAAAAAGAAGTCAGTTTCTCATTAAAATTATTTCTCAAAACATTAACTAAAAGCGTTGAAAATGGAAAAAAATTCACGTATCCTTGTATTGCTTTTCAGATGGAAAACTATAATGATGAGCGTAACTACTTCTGTTTAACTTCCGTTTCTTTTATATACCGGAAATTGTTGTGATGGCCATTGAAATCTACATTAGATTTACGTCTCTTCATCACTTTTATATATGTTACATATATAGGGTGCTCATAAATTATATAAAAATTAAATAGGTAAACAAATACAGTTTATCTAAATACTTTATTGATGTTTATTAAAATTATTTGATATTTTGTGGAATTTGCAACACTGTGCATTTATTTGGCAAATGTACATATTTTGTAATATATCTTTTTTTATGTTATACGTCCAGTAAATATCTAGTTTCGCCTCCGTAATTGGTTCCGGTGGAAATTAAGTCCATTTGTTTTATCTAAAATAACTGTCATTTTCGCCATCGGAGATCATGCCCTCTGTTATGTATGGGTCTACGACAAAAGGCAGTTATGGACAAAAGGCAGACAGATAAAAGGCAGACATGGATTAGAGGCAGACATGGACAAAAGGCAGGCACCCAAAAGGCAGACATGGACAAAAGGCAGAAAAAAATTATAAAACTAATAATATCTTTAAAGGGTGAGGGGCTTATAAAATAACACCCTGCCTTCTCAAAAAAATATATTGTTAAAGTAAATTAAATAATACAATATTATTTTAGGCAGGGGCATATTGCATAACCCCCCCCCCCCTAAAATATATTATTAATTTATATAAAAAATTGTCCGGCTTTTGTCCTTGTCTGCCTTTTGGGAGTCTGCCTTTTAGGAGTTTGCCTTTTGTCCGTGTCGACCTTTTGGGAGTCTGCCTTTTGTCCATGTCTGCCTCTTGGGAGTCTGCCTTTTGTCCTTGTCGGTCTTTTGTCCGGGTCCCGTTATGTATATAATATTCCCCAATTTCACCAACGGAGAATGATTAAGATGAAGATTGAAGCGTTTATTTTTATCTAATACAACCTCCAGTTACGTCATCGGAGCTTGAAAACAATTGCTGTTTTGTTTGTAATGATTTTATCAACAAGTTCAAGATCTTTCTCAAATTGGTAACATCAAAAGGTTTTTTGAATGAAAATACCAAATTGAATCTTTGAATCAAAATCTGAAAATAACGAAATGGTCTATTTTAATTTGTAGATTAGATAAATTTATTATGTAATGTAGTTAAAAAATTAAGTGAAAGAGGTTTTGACATTAGGGGCCGTCTATAAAATACGTGCGCAATAATTTGACAAGGAGGGGGAGAAAATCAGAGCAAACGTGATTTGATACATCAATTTCATATAATTTTCCTAACAACAACCATAGTTTTCACTTTTAGGTTGTGAAATAACGTAATGTACAAAATTAACCGTAATAATTTTTAACTTCTAATATTTTAATACTAGTCAGTAATCACCAATACAAAGAATTGTACTAACAAAATGTACGGGTGTATATATTTTATTTTAAATGTGATTTAAATATATATATTTATTACCTGATTATCGTAAAAAAAGGTGAGATCTGACGTATCATGGCGTAGTATTAGTTAAGGGGTATACAAAAATGTTACGTAGCGAGAGAATTTTTTTTTGGCACATATGGAAACGGAATATTAGTTTTGTCTTCGAAAACTGCTTTTGGTGCAACACCACCTTTATAAATAGGGGTCTATTTTTGGTTGCTTTGGTCCATGTTACATATATATTTTAATAATTTGAGACTAAAGACAAATTATTAATGTCCACACCAAGATAACAAATTATCTTCTTAAAACAAGAATCACAACATTATTTCAAATTCCGTGCACATTTAAGTATTTTATTGAAATCCGTGATGATATTTTAATACTTATTCTATTTCTGTTGATTTACAAAATAACTTAACAAAGAAAAATGCAATTTAATAATGTTTTCTAAACATAGAAGTATCTCAATATGAAACTTTAATCAAATGGAAAATATTTCAGATTCCTTATCGAAACTTTTGCTATATTTAATCATAAATTATTACATCAATGAGAGGCGTACCATCGTGTAAGTTCTAACACCGCGGAACTCATCGACTTCTTTACAGGAGAACAAAAAAAAAAAAAAACTTTGAAGTTTTTTTCTACTTATTTAACAATACAACGTAAAATATTTTGTAAAAAGTTGAGTCAAACAAAACGAAATTAATTCTAGAAGATTAAAAAAATATTCTCTGAGATATTTTTGACTATAATCGAAGTACACATTACGGGATCTTTCTAATAATAAATTAAAATTATGATAGATCAAACAATGCATCTAACGATTCTCTATCCATTGATACCAATATCGACAATTTTTGACATACCTATATACGCAGAGCAAGAACTTTTAGCGACGGTAATTAATTAATTTTTGTAAACTGGAAAATAAAAATAAGTACTTATATAAATATATATGTAAAAATGAATACATGTTTAGATATCAAATGCTACATTTTACAACAAATACACATCTCAGTTTTAGACCGGGAGCCAGGCTACATTCCGTTTAAAAACCGTTAGGATTCATAAGAGTTGGTGATTTAGATTTAGAAAGATGTAAAGAATGAAATTCTGAAGGTTGCCGGAAAAAAAACTCGGAACTTTTTTTGATAAGAGCATTATAACGGAGTCCTTCCAGTTATAAAAAAGTAGATGTTGCACCATTTTTAATTTTGATGAAAGTTTAGTCAGTTGTTACTATACGTATTAGTTAGCAAAAACTGTAATTAGAAAATTTTAAATGTTCACAGGTTGGAGGTGGTGATCGTTTAACCCTCGTAAGATATGAAAATTTCATCGATTTTTAACGTTTTTTTGACTCGTTATAGCATGCGTTCTAAATAAATAATTATAATGAACTTGGGGTCATTTGAAAGCCTAAAGAGTCTAGCTTCAAAATGATTTAACTAAATTTTAAGTTTAGGTTATTTTCGTTGTAGATATTCGTAACAAAGGCTTTTCAATATCATTAATGAAATTGTCATTTTATCTTTTTTTCAAAATTTTCAGTGAATTTCTGGTTTAACCGAGAAAGCTGTAATTATGCATAAGTTATGTTTACATATAGTACTCAGTACCCACAAAAAATCAGCTTGATTGATGCACATTTTCTATTAAAAAAATTAAGTTAAATATCACAAATATCACGGAAACACCAAAAACAGCTGTTTTCGAAGCAAATAAAAGTTATGTGGGGGGGCAATATAAATTGCTGAATTTTTTTTTACAAATGCTCTTAATAATTATCTTAAAAGGGCAATTTGGTTCGTTTTGTTATTTTAGCTGCCAGAAATTTAAAAATAATCAAAAAAATGCAAAAACTCCAAAATTAGCTATTTTCAAACTAAAAAAAATCTGTGAAGGGGGTGAGATTAAAATCTGATTTTTTTTCTAAAGATGCTTACAGTAGTAAGGTTCAAAGGCCAAGTGGTGTTTTTCTGATTTTTTAAAATTTTCTAGCCACTAGTGTCCTGCAATTAGACTGAAAAACATCAAAATCACGCTTTAAAAATGAAAAATAAAATAAAAATCAACAATTTTAGTAACTCCGATAAAGCTGTATCGTGGACTTAAAAAAGTCATATAAGCGTCGCGCGGCAACTTACGTCACTCAAAAGGGGCAGTAGCATCTGTAGAAAAAAATTTCCATTTTAATCTCACCCTCACTTTACTTCGAAAATAGCTAATTTTGGAGTTTTTGCATTTTTTTGGTTATTTTTAAATTTCTGGCAGCTAAAAAAATTTAAATAACAAAACGAATCAAATTGCCCTTTTTAGATAGTTATTAAGTGCATTTGTAAAAAAAAATTCAGCAATTTATATTGCCCCCCACATAACTTTTATTTGCTTCGAAAACAGCTGTTTTTGGTGTTTCCGTGATATTTGTGATATTTAACTTAATTTTTTTAATAGAAAATGTGCATCAATCAAGCTGATTTTTTGTGGGTACTGAGTACTATATGTAAACATAACTTATGCATAATTACAGCTTTCTCGGTTAAACCAGAAATTCACTGAAAATTTTGAAAAAAAGATAAAATGACAATTTCATTAATGATATTGAAAAGCCTTTGTTACGAATATCTACAACGAAAATAACCTAAACTTAAAATTTAGTTAAATCATTTTGAAGCTAGACTCTTTAGGTTTTCAAATGACCCCAAGTTCATTATAATTATTTATTTAGAACGCATGCTATAGCGAGTCAAAAAAACGTTAAAAATCGATGAAATTTTCATATCTTACGAGGGTTAAACGATCACCACCTCCAACCTGTGAACATTTAAAATTTTCTAATTACAGTTTTTCCTAACTAATACGTATAATAACAACTGACTAAACTTTCATCAAAATTAAAAATGGTGCAACATCTACTTTTTTTATAACTGGAAGGACTCCGTTATAATGCTCTTATCAAAAAAAGTTCCGAGTTTTTTTCCGGCAACCTTCAGAATTTCATTCTTTACATCTTTCTGAATCTAAATCACCAACTTTTATGAATCCTAACGGTTTTTAAACGGAATGTAGCCTGGCTCCCGGTCTATTTGAACACAGCGAGCAAATAATTTATAGCGACAATCTTTGGAAAAAGTTCGGCGTATTCGTTCTGTCCGTAGAAAGGTACCTATATACCTACTAATAGTACTGAATAGCCAAATATTGCTCGGCTTAATTCGTTCGAAGTAAAATGCTCGTCAATATACATATACGTATGTATACCGAGTGATTCACTTAACCTGGAATTTTGTATATGTCGAGAACTAAGTAAAATAATGAAAAATGGTTACGACTGAAGTTAAAAGGTATCGAAAGAGTCAAATATTGGTGACCTTGAATTTCACCTTGATATTTATTTTCAAGGTAAAATGAAGGTCAACTTTGATTTTTTTTAAATATGTAACATTTGTACAAAAAGTTTTTTTTAATGTAAATTTTTTGTTTCTAACGAAATTTCTATGCACTTGCAATTTTGTCGTAAATTTGAAATTACTAAATAATTTTACTTTTTACAAGGTCGGTCAATTCCTGGATTACGCCAAAAGTAATTTATTAATCGACCGTATAAAAAGTAAAATTATTTAGTAAATTGCAAGTGCATAGAAATTTCGTTGGAAACAAAAAATGAATTTACATTAAAAAAAAACTTTTTGTACAAAGGTTACATATTTTTTCCGTATAATACGAATATGCAATAAAAAATATAGGTTCTCTAATAAAAATTCAAAGTTAACCTTGAAAATAAATGTCAAGGTCAAATTCAAGGTCACCAATATTTGACCCTCTCAATACCTTATAACTTTAATTATAAGTTAGTTAGGGCAATCTATTGGGGCGAAAGGGGATAAATATAATATAAAAACAATCAAATGTATTTACAATTCCCACTACAATGAACTGTTTTGTAATAAATCTGTTAAATAAAATAAACGTTAAAATTCCTACAATTCGTTGCAGCGAAGAATGAATCCCCGTTTTTAAACTATATTAATCCCCTTTTACCCCAATAGATTGCCCTAACCAAGGCGGAGATTGAATAGACTAACGTGAATATTATTAGAGCATTAACATTTTACAAAACGTAATTGTTCAGAGATTGAACCCCCGTTTTTAACCTAACTAAAACTAACCAACGTTAGATCGTTCCAATAGATTGCCTTAACCAAGGATAGTTAACGTGTCCACATTTTTATAAAGAGGCTGTCATAGGCGCCGTTTTATAAAACAGCTAAACGTGGCCAGCCACTTAATAAAATGGCGCTATTTTGTAAAAGGGCTAACCGCTTTGTAAAGTGGCTTTACCATTCGGCTACGACATAGACAATATATTTTTATTCATAATAAGTTCGTCTATTAAGACATGTAGGTCTCATTTAAACATATAATGCATATACGAGTACAATACAGTTTTCTACTAAATCTCTTACAATCAATAAATACTTTAAATAATAACCTTTATCTATCACGTAACGCATGAAGTTAAATGTACAATTAAACATAATAAAAAAATTATTTTCATATATCTAGAATGTGTTGGCATCATAATTAGAGTGCGAAATACCCTTAGTTTTAAAATATCAAGCATTATACTAGACACAAAGTCAATAAAATAACTTTAAATATAAATTGCATTCCTTTAAATAAGGAATGCAATAAACGTTTTATTAAACAAATCATATTATTGATTTACTTACATTTTAATAACACAGTTGTGAAGTACGAGTATAATTTTAATATTGAAACATTCCATTTTAATGGAATTAGGATACTGTTATACAATTAAAACCAATAAGTATTTAAAATTTAAATTAATATGAACTGTTGGAGGAAAAGGAGCATTCCAGCCGACAAGAATTGCATCTTCATCAACATCATAATTTACTCGTATATTCATATAACCATAATATTATTGAATTATTCGAGTGTGTATTGTAAAATAGAACTAATAATAAAATCAAATACTATAGTTTTTAATGCAAATATTTTTGTGTATAATTTATGTTATTTAAATATTTTATTTGTAATAATTCGTGGTTATTGCAACTGAACATGGTTTTTTAAATCAATTCTGCCTCCCGTCGCATTGATGTTGTAAATATGTAAATAACTACATTTTGCAGTTGATGTTTTTATTTTTAATTAATAAATTTGAATTACTAAATACATTATTTGAACGGTATGTTTTATTTTCATTTTTAAAACAAAGGCCACACTAATTGTTTTAAATGTTTTGAGAATTTAGAGCACAAAATACGTTTCTAAAAATTTGTTTAAATTTTATAAATCGTAAGATGTTCAGTCATTTTTAGTCATATCAATTTTTTTTAAAAGACAGGACTGGAATGACCCAATTTCAGTCCTGTCTTTAATCATATCTGTGTAGGTACATATTAGTGACCTACCGAATGTTCGATTCCGATTTAGGTTTCGGCTGATTCAGCCTAAAATAAGTGTTTTTGCCAAGTTTCGGTTTCGGGCTTTTTTTTTGCTTGAAATTTTGTTCGTCATATTTCGCTGCACCTCGGCTTCATTCATATGATTCATAATTTATAGGTAGTTGTTTTGAGTTTAGTTTAAAGCTGAATTTTGAAAAGGATTTCATCTGTTTTATACCTATAGTATTTTTCTGACCAAAAATTAACAAAAACTAAAGTAAACCTGTCTGACAATTAAATTTAAAAAGATTTAGTTAAACGGTAAAAACTGAGACGAAAACCGAAATTCGGTTTTGGTTCAAAAATCGGATTCGGTAGGTTACTAACCTATATTTATATTAATAGCAAAAGGCTAATTAATGAATTTACAAATTTTGCACTTCGGTATTATTATTAAAACTGTCACAAAACACACATAGAGTAAAGTCGGTATGTATGGAAAACAATTCATATTTTAGGTAAGAAAACTATGATAATATTATTTAAAATCAGCACTCGTCATTTCATTGGACAGAGAATTTAATCTTTTAACGAGATCAAGTAGGCAAAAATAGAATTCTTATTTTAAAAGTAATAACAATTAGCTTTTGCTCTTATTTAAAATAAAAAAAACTGCAACACAAAATGAGTCATTTTTTTGTAATTTTTTAACAAATTAATTTGAAATAAATTAACCATATTTATTGGCACGTTAAAATAGCAATAATTACTGTAATAACATAGAACATCAAATTAAAAGCTTTACCATCTTACCCAGGCTCAATTTTGCCCTGTTTTCCCCTACATACATACCTATCAACTATGCATGCTATGTATTCAATAAAATATGAACTACCTACCATGAAGACACCACTTCATGTGTCTTGCATCTTTATGTAGTTACATTTTTTTGTTTGAATCAATGCTGTTATTGGTTTATTAACTAATCTCATATTGATTAATACCTTATCAACATTACCCCTAGGGATTTTGTATTTTTGCGATAAATCGAATGCATCTGGAATATAAATTAGTTGTACCGAATATTGAATATTCATGTTTTGGATGTAAATATTTTTTTAAAATACTTTTTCCGCGGAAATTTTATTCAAATTTCTTTGTCCTGGATTACCGTTTCGGATGTAATTTTATTTATTATCAGAGAGAAATATAACAGTAAATCAAATTTATTACACATATAGCTACATATTTTTTATAAATTTGTTAACGTACATAAAATATATTGTATGAATTATATCAATTAATTTTTATACAAACATGAGTTAAAAAATATTTTTTTAATGAAAGAAATGGAAAATTATAAAAAAACAACTGATAAACAAATCCATCAATAATAAAATCCTCTTATTCAATTCAGTAATTATGTAATGAATACTCGCAAAAAAATGATTTAAAAAAAATTATAAGAGATAATACCTATCAATCAATATTTCACGATATACAGTATGTCCGAATAGTTGGAAAACAGTTAAATATCTCAATATGGTTGATTTTTTAGTAAAAACGTTTGATATAAATGTTTTAGAGTTAAAAAGTGCATTCAATGATCATATTTATTTGACCTGTTTTAAATGTCCTTGAAAGGTCTCATCAAGATCAACTTTTAGAATTTTTATCTGACTTTATTTTTAGTATAATAAATAAAATAATTGGAGATTTTTGGAAACGTACAGCTTAAGAGAAAAAACAAAACAAATAATAATAAATAATTAGTTTGATCGAATAAAACAAGGATATGTTTTTTTTAATCTAAAATAGTTTCCATAATCAAAATCATTTTTTTTTAGTTTTTCTCTCATGTTTATGACTACCGAGTGAAAAATTCTTGAAAATCCAAAAATTTCCAGTTATTTTGTTAATTTTGCTTTAAAATTGTCGTACACAAAATTATTTTAGACAAAAGTTACTTTTTTTCGTTGATTAAGATATCGTAATAGAAAACCTAGGTTTATTTTGAAAAAATAAAGTCCTTCCAAGAACAAATAAATTGTATGTAAGTAGTATATTGTGTTCATTATAAAAACTATTGTAAAGATATTTTTACCAAAAATTCAACTTCTTTTAGATACAAATTTGACAGTTTCCAAAATATTGAAACTTATATGGGCATTTCTGTACTTGTTAGTAGGGTCACTTTCATGGGTAGTGTTCCAATGATATTTTTGCTTGTTTGTTGTAATTTTATGTTTTAAATCAGAGGGTCCTAATCTTTTTTGCACGTAGACCCCGTTTGAAGGAACGAATTAAGGAGTGAATTAAAAAATGTAAAGAACTTTTTTTGTTCGTTCGTGTATTTGTAAATGACCTTTTTTTGCTCTTTCAACTTTTTTTTAAACTCTTGTGTTGCATAAAAAACATCGAATTTTAAAACATGCAAACTTCCATAGCTTTAGATTGAAGATAAAATGGAACTCAAAGCAATTTGCAGTATTAAATGATATAATTCAGATAAAAAAAAACGACACAGGGGACTGTGCTCAAAATTTCACGATAAAAGTGTAACTCATTTTTACACTAATAAACATCAGTTTCAGAAAAGAACAGTATGGTATTTGCATATGATAATTATTAATCTCTGAAAATTAAGTACTTTCACAATTATTCTGGGTTGGCGATAACCCAGGAGACTGTTTGGGTTATCAAATGTGGTTTCTTAGTCACTTAAACTAAAAATACACCTTAACCACAAAATGTTGTGGTTAAGGTGTATTTTTAGTTTAAGTGAAATGAGTGACAGATTTTTTTTTGTAACTTTTTTATATTACGCACAAGTAGATTCATTTTTAATTTTCATATTTCATAAAAAATACAGCGAAATGAATATAAAATAAAAAAATTAAATGTGAGACACCAAGTTGTCCAATTATTGGAGATATATCCATATAAGTTTGGAACATCCTGTATTCCAACGGTGATTCGTTGATTGTTTTCTCAACACCATGTTTTTTTTCTTTTTTGGTGTTAGGTTGTACACATATGATGTTTATATTATTTTTATCATAACCTGCCCAGGTCGATGAGAGGTCAACATTAAAATTTTAATGAAACCATATTCTATTTTATTATAGGTACCTCATTTTTAAATCTGAATCGAGTGGGTAAACTATTTTATAGATCAAACATATTCACAGTACTCTTTTCTTTATTCTAGCATGAACATACTAGATCGTGAGTGGTTTTTGCTCACTATCATGCACACTAACAAGTTCATTTTTTTTACTCATGCTCAGTCATGCACAACGTATGTTGCTCATCGTGCCACAATTTTATGCTTATTGAAATTGAAAAATGTATTTCATTTTATTAACATCGTAATAAATATGACCAAATATGTATTTTGTATCTTCAACAAACTAATGATATTACTTAATTCCATTTTTATTAAAATATTTGTTTGTTACATACATACATAATTTAGGGTGGGTCAAATTGTATGGGGCCGAAAAAATCTCTATGGGCAACTCGCGATTCTGGTACTATGGGCCATGATAAGTATTTTTGCCAATGGAACCATACCTCTAAAATCATTTTCGAGCCTGCCGAAATTTGTCTGAAGATATTTTCCAAAATACTAAAAAATCGATCTATTTAGTGCATTTCGAATGTACAAAAAAATTATTGAAAATGTGTATACGGGGGTTTTTTGGGTCGGGAAATCCATTTTTCATATTTATTTTTATTTTTGACTGTCGCCAGGGGGCGTTTTCGTGCATTTTTGTGGATTTTTTCACCTTTTTGGGGGAAATTGACGAAATTATTGCACAAATCGACGAATCTTTGACATTCCCATATTTAAAACAGCCCAAAATGTTCAGCATTGATAATTTGGTGGGGTACCCATACACGACCTATATCGATTTCATTCAATTTAAGTCAACAAATTCGTAAATAAAAACAATATATCGAATTTGTTGACTTAAATTGAATGAAATCGATATAGTGCTGAATATTTTGGGCTATTTTAATCCTCGGAGCCTCTTATAGGTCAATTTGACCCATACACCGACTTTGATACGCTCAGGTATTTAAAAAAAGGGGGGTACCACAGCCTTACAGGTATAGTTCGAACTCTTGACTATATATTTCGACAGTTTCTGTAGGCTGCGGAACCATTAGTCGTCGTTGAGAAGCTATCAAAG
The DNA here is from genome assembly GCA_949319165.1 of Sialis lutaria. Lineage (NCBI taxonomy): Eukaryota > Metazoa > Arthropoda > Insecta > Megaloptera > Sialidae > Sialis > Sialis lutaria. Next base: position 24,606,245 of record OX439235.1, on the reverse strand, counting down.
ACGGAGCAGGGTCTGGATGACCCATGTGTGTAGTAAAGAAAATAAATAATGGCTTATAATTTACGTTCGCGTGTCTGCGACGCTTAATTACGAGACAAATATTGGTGAGAAAGATAAACCCGAAGTAATCTAGTACTATAACAAGACAAAAAGAGGTACCGGTTTGTAAGCATGGCACAGTTTATCAAACACATCGGTACCTCTTTTTGTCTTCTTATAGCACTAGATTACTTCGGGTTTATCTTTCTCACCAATATTTGTCTGGTATTTAAGCGTCGCAGACACGCGAACGTAAATTATAAGCCATTATTTATTTTCTTTGATACGACAACTAGTACACACATGGGTCATCCAGACCCTGCTCCGTCTTTGATAGCTTCTCAACGACGACTAATGGTTCCGCAGCCTACAGAAACTGTCGAAATATATAGTCAAGAGTTCGAACTATACCTGTAAGGCTGTGGTACCCCCCTTTTTTAAAATACCTGAGCGTATCAAAGTCGGTGTATGGGTCAAATTGACCTATAAGAGGCTCCGAGGATTAAAATAGCCCAAAATATTCAGCACTATATCGATTTCATTCAATTTAAGTCAACAAATTCGATATATTGTTTTTATTTACGAATTTGTTGACTTAAATTGAATGAAATCGATATAGGTCGTGTATGGGTACCCCATCAAATTATCAATGCTGAACATTTTGGGCTGTTTTAAATATGGGAATGTCAAAGATTCGTCGATTTGTGCAATAATTTCGTCAATTTCCCCCAAAAAGGTGAAAAAATCCACAAAAATGCACGAAAACGCCCCCTGGCGACAGTCAAAAATAAAAATAAATATGAAAAATGGATTTCCCGACCCAAAAAACCCCCGTATACACATTTTCAATAATTTTTTTGTACATTCGAAATGCACTAAATAGATCGATTTTTTAGTATTTTGGAAAATATCTTCAGACAAATTTCGGCAGGCTCGAAAATGATTTTAGAGATATGGTTCCATTGGCAAAAATACTTGTTATGGCCCTTAGTACCAGAATCGCGAGTTGCCCATGGAGTGAAAATAATTGACCCACCCTAATACATATATACAGTGCGTTCACGATGAAAGGAACAAATTAGTTTAAAATTCAGGTAATTATTTTGTGGAAAAACGCTCGGACCCGTCGATTAGTATTTTTAGTTGCGGATTTTTTGACATAAGAATATTGTATACAAGGTGTCCTAAGAAGAACATATGCAGTCATCATTGATTTTTTTAAATAGAATACCCTATATATTATTCCATTTTTTAATTTAGCAATAAATTCTGAACACTTTTTGTGCGCATAGCATAGCTCTAAAATTAGCGGTTTTTGGAATAATGACGTTTGAAATGTGTTTCAAGAAGAACATATTTAGTCATCATTGATTTTTTTTAATGGAAAATCCTGTATATTATGCCATTTTTGAATTGTACGATAAATTCTGAACACTTTTTGTACGATTTAGTATAGCTCTAAAATCAGCAGTTTTTGAAATAATGACATTTGAAAAGCTAGAAATAAATAAAAAATTAATTAACTTTATTAATAAAACATACAAAACAAATCAAATTATTCCAAAAACCACTGATTTTAGAGCTATGGCATGTTGTACAGAAAGTATTCAGAATTGACCATACAATTCAAAAATGGCATAATATACAGGATTTTCCATTAAAAAAAATCAATGATGACTAAATATGTTCTTCTTGAAACACATTTCAAACGTCATTATTCCAAAAACAGCTGATTTTAGAGCTATAGTATGCCCTACAAAAAGTGTTCAGAATTTATTGTACAATTCAAAAATGGTATAATATATAGGGTGTTCTATTTAAAAAAATCAATGATGACTGCATATGTTCTTCTTAGGACACCTTGTATACAATATTCTTATGTCAAAAAATCCGCAACTAAAAATACTAATCGACGGGTCCGAGCGTTTTTCCACAAAATAATTACCTGAATTTTAAACGAATTTGTTCCTTTCATCATGAACGCACTGTATATGTACGTACCTAGTAATTTTTAATATAAATTCGTTTACTCAAAAATTTTTTTGCGATATGATTTTCTAAATTTAAAAAAATTAAAGCTACTTTTATAAAATTATTATTATAATTTGAATTACCAAAAATAACTTTTGAGATGTACCTTATTCCTGAAAAAATTTACTCAAGATTTCAAAATCACTTACATCCGTAAAATTCATAATCCGCGTCCAACTGTAATCTGTAATACAGTAGATGATTCATACGTACCGTAAACCTCTTTTGGCATGATACCTTCTATGTATATTGTCAAATCTCCACTCTCTAAAACTGTATCAGTGAATAGTCACTGATTCTTACACTATGGACTACTCAGTACTGTGAAATAGTGAAATGTTGTCAGTGGATAATCACTGAACAAATTAGAGGAAAGTCACTGAAAAAATCAGTGAATCTTTGTTAATATGGCTAAAATCACTGGTTGATCAGTAAGAACCGGTATAGATCACTGATTTTCAGTGACTTTTATGTTCACTCAAGGAATCAGTGGAATTCTGATTCAGTTTAAGAGCACTTCTCGAAAAGCCTCACCAATGCGTCTATGTATAACTGTCATTTATTTCGCGAACATCTTATAATTGATCGAAAAACTTGAAACAGGTGGTAAACAAGCCCACAGTAATGAACTAAAGAAATTTACAATATGGATCTGTTTACAGTACGGACACTTACAAATGCTCGCACCATTTTCTGATAAATCATTTAAGATCTAAGAACGTAGTACCTATAGTTGCCTATGAGCATTTTTGTGGTTGGTCGACCACAGCAGTTTTTTTTTCGTTACGTAACGCAGATCAGACCCCCACTACCTCTTGTCATAACAAAACGTAACAAATTGATTGATTCTCTCCTCGCTTAATGAATGGTAATTTAGTAAGGTACTTAAAGTTTCGATCTGTTACTCTTTTTTTTAGGAAAATAAATGTTGACACCTTTTTATTGTAAAGAAATTATCGGATATTTTTTTCCTTTTTAAAGGATCTCCCAACGAAGAGGTTTCAAATTATTTTCTACATTATATACATAGTCACTTAGTCACTACCGTATGATATTGATAATATATGTTAGAAAAAACTACATTTAATATAAAAAGTTTATAAACCTCTGGTTCAACCTGTATTATTCGACAGCTGCTAATCCCCGATTCTAGAACCCCTATTTTGTGCAATAGCAAAAAGAGTTCGAGTATTGAAAGGCATATCCTATCAATTTAATTAATGATAAAACGATTTGAAGTAATCTCGGATTAGATGACGTATTTACTAATTCTACTTCGAGTATCACTTACAAGGGATTTGTTCGCACATATATCGAGAATCTATACAAATACGATTACCTGAACCCCAAACGCCCGAAGATTCATTCAATTTTCTTTCTGAAATACATACATCAATAATGCCGATATACTCGTACTTGTATGGCTATGTTATGATACATTACATATGTACATATTTGTAATGTAGAATGTTTTTACTATAATTTAGTATACCTAAAAATAAAATTAATTAAAATAAATAAGATACATATATGATACAATATATTATATATCTTCCCCCAGGTGATCTTATAATTATTTGTGACCTATTTTCTATACAAATATATAGGCTGATCATTATTAAACACTCCAAATTTTTATTTCGAAATTTAATGAAAAAATGATCACAAAAAAATGACTCATGATTTTATTAGATTTATATTTTATTTTATTTGTTAGTGTTTCTTATGTTTTTTTTAATGGTATCTTCGATTTTGAATTAAAAATAGTTTCGGGTAAAGATTCTTATATTTTCACGTAGAAATTCTTAAAGAAAAGAAACATCAAATAATAAAAAAAATTACAGTGGGAGCCACGGGACTTTCTTATATGTAACACTTACAGTGAACAGTGTACGTGATTTTTATTTTATTAAAACATATTTCTGCAAACTAATGAAAGATAGAATAAAATGAATGGGATATAAACTATAGAAATATTATTTTATACATTATATTATATCAAATTAATTTTATTGAACGTAATTACTCAACTAAAAACGGTTGTTTACTCTTGTTAATTTTTGAATTTTGGAACTATTTTTGAAATAAGAAATAAATGTTTTAGATATAAAATGTCGAGTATATCATTATTTATAGGTAGTTTATCCCTCATACATTTTTCAACATTTATGATTTTGACAGAAATATTTTTTTTAATATTTAGAAACACCTACATTTTTTAAAAAAATTTCCAAAAATGTGTTTTTTCGATAAAATTGAACGTAAAATTAAAATTAAATAAGATGATAATATTTTACAATTTTTTACTTGACTATTTCTCTGATTCGCACTATTTCAATAATAATTAGAAAATTAAAAAATCGACATCAATAAACATTCGTATTCGGTTGAAAGATCGTTTTCAAAAATAAATTTGTCGTATTTGAGTTACAGCGGTTATAGACCGATAGACATCACGAAAATAGTCAGAATAAATTCAGGGAAGGTCAAATTAGATTATTCCATCAAAAACCGGATTTAGAAAAAATTCTTACGTACTTACACTACTCGTACATGTATATTTCATTTAGGTATAAGAAAGTAAAAAATAACAGTTTATTCTGTAAGTAGCTTTTATTACGTTTTATTATGAACCCGTGGTATATTGGAAGAATAACTCCTATTCCAATAGTTCTGTAGAATAGGTGCTAGAAAAATTATTTTGGACATCCGGTGCATAATATAAAAAAATCATCATCTTTCCCATCACATATAAATAAATTAAAATTTAAAACATTCACAGATAATAATTTAAAAATTAAATTAAATTTTTTTAGCATTAGGATAGATATGGTTAAGTACATAAAGAAAAAAGTAAAAACGCATAGGTGGGGAGAGGGGATATTAAAATAAATGTTTAAATGAATATATAAAATAAACAATGTTTGATTATTTTAATCTTTTTGGCACGTGTTTATATATTCTTGAATTTATGTTTTTATGCATGTATTTTTTATCTTTACATTCAACTGGTTTAGAAAGTTCTAATTCATAGATTCATCTGGTTAATGAACCGATGAAAGTTATGTTAGGTGTAAAAAAAATCACTTGGTAATGTGGAAGAGTTATTCTTGTGTTTTTTGTTTTATTTTATTGCAGTGTAAACTAATTTATATTAGTTCCTGTTTAAATTTTTGGTATACCGTACATGCCCACCTATCGGAACTTGCATAAAAGAGAACGCTAAACTTATATAAATATTTATACATACATATGAATACAGGGTGGATAAGAAAACTTTTTCTGCTTGGTGATTATTTATTTATTTAATTCATAGACTACGGATTAATTTATATTAATTAAATTTTTGGGCAGAAAACATTTAAACACAAACAACTCAATTCGTTATTTTATCACTATATTCTAAATTTATGCTTATGCACTACAAATAAAGTCACTACAAATAAAACCATTAACTTTAAAGGAATGTGTATGGAACGAAAAATATTTATTTTAATCTGATATAACCATAGAAAAATTAAATCAGGATTTTTTTAACTTTTCAACTTTATTAAAGCAAAAAAAAAAAATAATAACTAATATAAAAAAATCAGGACTTTTTTAACTTTTGCTCTTCAAAAATAAATATTGAAGTAAAAAAAAAATATAAAAAATCAGGTCAAAATAAACATTTTTTGTTTGTATGCACATTCCCTCTAAAATTGACGGTTTCTTAGTAAAAAATCTTATATTATTTTGTTAATAGAAAGAATTCTTTACAAAAAGCTACTTGTTTTTTTTTTCATAAAATAAGATACCGTAATTAAAAAAATACGTTTCCATTTGAAAAGAAAAATATTGGCCCTATTTGACCTTGAAGACATCCACCAAATAAAAAATTAACGACGCCATTTTGGTTCCCCCTCAAAACCAAACAACTTTTATTTGAAACATTTTTTTATTTAATTGATTGATAAAAAAAGTTAAGGGGGTTATAATGGAACACATTGTATATAAATTCTGAATACTCCATTCAACATAATAATATTAAAAATTCTCCATTAAGATTTTATTTCTTATAATTACTTAATTATTTGTGGACATCCGGTACAAAACAATCAATTGAATATTCATTTAATACAATACAAATTTTAATTATTATAAAGTTAAAATTATTTCTCATACACCAATTTATGAAAGTGTGATGTACGAAAAAATCAGAGCATAACCATATTAAAAATAAATCGATCTGTCAGCGTGTTGAACAATATTATTAATTTAATGAAAGTGCGTATGACGTAAAGTAATTATTATATTATATGACATCTAGATCAATGACCTAAATTCTTTCTCAGTCACATCATCATCACAACTCTAAATTATCGAGAGTATTGTATAAGAAATAATCAAACTTTTAAAAACCATTTATATAAATGTACATTTGCTAATACTGTTCAAATATTAATAATAAGTACTAATATTACACATACGAAAGTTATATGTATATAAATTATGTCATATCTATATATATTTAAATATAAATCATAGCCTACATTACTGCCGAAAGTGAATATCTACTATTAATTTTCTATAGCATTTTTTTTTGCAAAAATGTACCTATATCACATATAGGTACATACATACCAGATGTTTTTTAAAGACTTTCTAGTTGATTATTTCCAAAATAACGAATTTTTAGTAAAAAAATTTCAAACTAAAGTTTCATGGTTTCAAGTGCGCTAAATATTGACACTATGGGATGACCTTAAAAAGGTCTCCTTGATAGGTTTTCAAACTAATTGTTAAAAGTACCTACTTAGATTTAAGTAAGGATTAGATTATTAGATTACATATTTATTTATTTATTTATATATAATTCATTTTTTTCCAAAACCAAATTTTTTCTTTATAAAAAAATTGTTTGAAAAAATAAATAGTTAATTTAAAAAAAAAAACAATTCTTAGAGAATATGCTTGCTTAATTCTAAGTACTTTTTTGTTTTTGTGATTTTTCATTAAAATTGATAATTTTCGAGTAAAAATAATTGAAAATCTGGAAATTTCTGTTGGATTTGCTCCCTTTCATAAAAAATGGAAATTTTGAAAAAAATATTGTAGACAAAAGATATTTATTTTATTTCAAAAATTTCTAATTTGCAATAAAAAATATAGGTTTATATTTCAAAAAGAAAAGTTGAACCTGTAAAACTCGTTAGTGGGACCATTCCAAGGTCACCTCATATTATCAATTTTTAGCGCCTCAAAAACCATGAATGTATTCTCTGAAAGATTTCTACTGAAAATTCGTTATTTTATATAAATAATTCGCTGGAAGGCCTTTAAAAAAACACCCGGTATAAGTAAATAACAATTTATAGATATTGATTTTACAATTTTCTTACGTATACAGAGTATTTAGCTAATTTTTGCTATAAACCACTATTTTCATTTTCTTATACCAGGTGTCCAATTTTTTTAGCACTAGGATAGATATGATTAAAAATCGAAAAATTCAGATTTTATTTTAGTCACTGTATTTTTTTGTCATAGTGATTCTTGTTGTTTGCGGTTTCTTACGGCACTTTTTAAATGTATGATATTTTGAGAATTTAAGTAGGTATCACTTTTCGTATCATTTAAGTAACAAGTCCTAACATTATTGGTAGATTTTATTTACAAAGTATATAGACTATATCCAATATCATATTTGTTGTAACGTTTTCTCGGATTGAACTATTTATTGTTTTATCTGTACGACGTTACATATTTATATATGTTATGCCGGCAGTACACACTCGCCGAGCTCGCTCGCCGAGACATTTGGTAAGGCGAATGTGTACGAGCGCATGGATGTACACACTCGGCGAAACTACCCAGTTCAATTTAAATTGAAGTAAATTCAAGCGAGAGTGAGCGCGAGAGGTATACTGAATGCGCTCGCTCTAGCCACTCGCTTCCTTTGACTCGTGGTCAAAAACCGACTTTATGTGGAGCGAACACGAGGCGAGGCGAGGCATGGCGAATCACCACAGGGCGAGGCGAGCGTTGCCAGTACACACTCGCGTTCGGGTAGTCTCGCCTAGGCTCGGCGAGTGTGTACTGCCGGCATAATAAATAATTATAAGTGTCTTGCAATTATTAGTACTCTTTTTCAAAATGAATGGATTTTTTAAAATTATTATTTTCAAATATTCGCAGTTATTATATTTATAATTTATATTTTGATTGTTGATATAATAATTTTTGTTTCTCATGGCGAACTTAAGACGTCTATTCCGCGAATAGTCGGCTCGATTTGCCTATACACGACCCAATCTGCAGTACAGCCACTCTACCTCCCAACAATTCGGGTGTTGTATAGAGGCATTTAGTTACTAGTAATAATATATTGTTTTCTATTTAAAAACATCTGCCAATTAAATGCACAGTGCTTTCTCATGCTATATTCCAATAGAGTATTTACATCAATTGCCTGACATTGGTTAACCATTTAATTTTTATACAATTATATTAAAAATGTCTATTCGACATTTTTTATGGTTATTTATTTGTATATTTTTTTATCAACCATCCCCCTTCTTACACGATTTTAATAATTTTGAAAAGAATCATCCTCAAACCAGACCAACCAAGTTTCATTAATATTAATTTTTGACCATTTTTTTAAAAAATCTTCCAATTTCTGCAATAAAAATAAAAGGTATCAAAGTAACCCCACTCTGTCTAGTTTTGATCACGTAATTTTTTTTTCACAAAAACTATTGGGTCTAATTTTTTTAATTCGCATATAGATAGTATGAAAAAAAAACAATTATTTAGTTTTTTTGTAAATTTTTACTCACCATACTTTTTAAAGCCCTTTAAATTTCAAAAATGATCAAAGTAATCCCGATTTACGGTATCGAAAAATCTTTCGTACCCTTTACTTGTTAAGATTTTCAATTTTGCATTAACCCTGTTTATATATGGGGTACCACATTAGAACGATGAAAAAAATATTTCAGCATGGTTAGCAAAAAACTAAAACGGCATATGACGGAATTTAATAATATTCCTTTATAACTTCTTGTGTGGCTTAAATATGCCTAGTCTTTTTTCCTCTGCGAAAATTTTTGTAATCGCGGAATGTTTGGGATGTCTACCACTTATAAACCTGTTAAAATAATGACATCTGAAAATGTATTGAAAATAAGCTGATTTTTCAGGATTGCTTAATGAAAATGTCTAAAACCCTTTGCTGGATAAAATATATTTTCCGATTTTCCAGTCCGACGCGTAAAAATCATCTGGCAACATAACATCGCTGAGAGAGGGAAATCCACGATTAAAAAATTTTCGCAAAGGAAAAAAGTGGTAGACTAGGCATAATTAAGCCACACAAGATGTTATAGAGGGATATTATTCAATTACGTCATATGCCGCCCGGCCCCCAGACTATAACTGCCAGAGGGGGGAATACTTCAAATATGTCGCACAACTGTCTTATATTATATATAAGCTGAGTTAATAGTGCGTATTTCTTCATTATCTCTTCTCATTTAAGAGATAGAAAAAGTATTCGAAGGTAACCAAAAAGCACGTTATAAAATTATATTTAAATATACAGTGTGGTCTTGAAGAAAGGTATATAAATTTTATTTTAATGAAATGGCTCATTTATTTATAAATTAATTAAATCCTGTTCAGAAGTTTTATACAGTAGTAAACTGGTTTTTTGAAAAATATTGAGGAGTTAATGAAACAAAAAATATAAAACAAAATTACGTTCTTAGACATTGGAGCTAACTTTTCGGGCTGTTGTCCACGTTGTCGTATTCTTACACTTGACGTTTCGACTCTCATGTTGGAGTCTTCTTCAGAAGTGATTCTAAAACTGTTTCTGAATCAATTGAAGAAAACTCCGACATGAGAGTCGAAACGTCAAGTATAAGAATACGACAACGTGGACAACAGCCTGAAAAAGCTCTTATGCCCGGCCTACACGAAGCTAGTTTTTCAAGCTAGAATAGCAAGCCAGCATCTCAAACCAGGATAGTTTAATAGAACCCCATCCAATTAAACTATACTAGCTTGAGATGAGATGCTAGCTTAAAAATGAAGCTAGTTTAGTTTAGACGGGACTAGAATTACTAGCTTGCTATCCTAGCTTTGAAAAACTAGCCTCGTGTAGGTCAGGCATTATGAACAACGGTCACAAAAACCTACAGAGGAAAATTCTTTGACATTGTTTTGAAATATCATTTTGGGTTTAATTGTGGATATTTATTCTTGCGTTTTGGTTCGGCAGTAGCCTAAGCTACTGCGCACCTACAATCCACGTAGAATTTAATTATTTTATAGATGGTGTCTGTTAAAAAACTTTCAAAAATTAAAGAGTAAAAAACATAAAAAAATAGTACAGTATGTTCTAAAATCATTATCTATCGTGTCACTTCAATATTGATGATATTTGTATTAAATGGTGGTAAACGTATTAAATTATTAAATGCTGATGAAGATGCAATCCTTGTTGACTGGAAACACTCCTTTTCCAACAGTCCATTGGTGTTAATTTATTTTATTTATAAAAATTTAGATATACTATACAGGGTGGGGCATTTAAGCTGTTTCTATTTATTTTATTTCAGCAAAAAAAAAAAATAAATACGAAATGTTAAAAAAATTCTAGAAAAATTCTTCAAGTTTTATTAGAACGAAATAAACATTTTTTTTATCTCTACTTTTTTTCTAAATTTTATGGATTCTGAGTAAAAAATTCTTCAAAGTCCAAAATCTCGAATTTATTTTGTTAGATAGGTATCTTGAAAATCTTAGGTTTTCCAAAAGAAAATTTTCAATGAAATATTCGTGTTTGTTCATGTAGAATAAGATTATTAAATAAAAACTATAGGTTCCTATTTAAAAAAATGATGTTGACCTTCAAATATCCTTGAAGGCCACACTAAAATAATAAATAAATATCACTATTCGATTACCCCTCACAACCATACATTTTTTGACTTGAACATTTTTTTCAAATATGCGGTGGCTCTGAGATAAAAATCTGTAACACTTTAAATGCCCCACCCTGTATAGTGTACATTAATTTGATTAATACAATATTAATAATCGCAAACTGATTGTGGGCTTAGACGCCCACGGCTGTAGGAGTATTTTTAATCAGACCAATCTCCAATGGGTACAAGTTTGTGTTGTCTATATAGGACCTGTCATTTATTTCAATAACTATATGTATATTTCTAGGGCTGCACACTACAAGACGAACCAAAATTTTGGGTAAATATTATCTTGGTTTTGGATCTAACAACTGACAGATTAGAGAAAATTAAACCGACAACGTCATGTAAGTGGAAGCGAATTTTAGATAAGCTAAGAGAAAGCAAATATTTTATTTCTTGTGTCTTTGTCTTGCGAACACATTTACTTGCAGTAAGTATTTTTCGCATGTGTTTAACAAAGATGGAATAGATTAACATCCTTTATTTCTCTTTCTACCGACAGTTTGTTTTCGGCTGCCTTACTAATTCTATGTTATAATAAATGTTATATAAAAATATCTAACATTATTATGATAACCTACTTTGAATTTTTTTTTATAAAATTATCCCTCAAATTGTGCAGTTCTAAAATTTTCTTCAAATAACCCGTGGTTTCGGAAACTTTACTTACACATTTATCAATAGATCTTGCCCCCGTTTAATTTGTTTTTATGAACACTGCATACATACATATATAATTTATAAGATTTAATACCATTCGTACATTTCAGTCTGTATTTTCAGCAGCTATGCAGATAAACATATCAAAACAAATAATAGTTTAACATCCCTTCCTCCTCTTGGGGGTTGAATTTCGGAAAACTCCTTCTTCGAGGATGCTTACGTCATAAAAGGAAGACATCAATTAAATGTCATGTTTCTATGTAGGCTAGAGGTTTTAGCTCTGCGTTTATGTATGAACAAATGAAAAAACTATTTAAAACGATTACTTTTTATCCCTATTTGGGTTAAACTTTGAAATATCGCCATACACATATATTTTTATTTCAAAATAATAGTATTTTATTTGAAATTCAATTTATATGCAGATATATGTACAATTGTGCATAAGTACCTACTAAAATAAATGTTTAATACTCTCCTTCATGGGCGTACCCAGCATTTTGTTCAGGGGGGGCAACATTTTTTTTATGAACCGATTTAGTCGGTGTGTTTCACCAAGGACTCCACAAAAATAGGGGGGGGGGATCGAACAGAAGGGTTATTAACCTTTTTAGATATTGAAGTGTAAAAAAATGTTGTGTACTGTCCTTATAAATGGGCATTATTGTAAATAAACATTGAGTAATTTTTCCTTTTTTTCTTAAATATTCTATCGTTTCTGTGCTACGCTGTTGCAAATTTTAGCTAATCTAAATGCAAAAGTAGGAACAAAAATGTTAACTTTTTCATTTCTTCTTGAATTTTGGTCGCAAACTTCTTTTCAATCGTAAATTTATATTTATCATATAGAAGACAAAATCATCTATCATCTATATATAATATAGTTGTCGGTTTTAGTGGGTTCCATTCATTTTTTTTCCTATTTTAGGTAAAAAAATCGATCTAATTTGACTGGTCTATAACTCAATAAATATACCTATTAATAGTTCAAATGTAAAAAAATAAAATTAACATTTTTTTGCCTTATATAAAAAAGAAAATGACAGTTTAACTGCTTCTGGATCAAAATATAGATTAAATATCAAATGTACATCAAATAATAATAGTCCAGTAACTTTAGGTTTTCACTAGGAATAAATTCGCATAGAGCTGACTTTTGTATACACCTTCGTTTTACCTTTATAAATAAGTTACCAAAAGTCCCCATCGATCCCCTGTGAGCATACTTTTTTACAGCCCACACAAGGTGCTAACAATTAGTTTTAGCTAGATATCTCTGTATATATTGTCTCTATGACTAAAATAGTTATCAAATATTAAGATTAGAAAATTATCTACAACAAAGATCTAATACCTTTTTTCGTACAAGTAATTGTTTTCACGTAGTATGGGGGTATTCTAGTCTAAAAATGTAAAATATTGATTTTATTTTTTTGCATTTTTTTAATAAATAGGAGTTCAAAAAATATATGTACAAAACCCTATACCCAAATTCCCAAAATTGACGAAGTTATAGAGGATTGAAAGAGATATGTAACATTGAATAGCCAACTATACGTAAACTTTGATCGCGTTTTTCTCGAAACTGAAAACTGAAATTGGCTGCCATAATAACTCAAGATCTACTGAACCGATTGACTTCAAATTTTGTGTGTACACAAGCTATTACTATCGGTAACAGAATTGAGTAAATCAAATATTTTTGTTTTACGGACAATGAAAGATTGAAAAAACAGTAACGAAAATTCTATAGACACTTTTCTAAACGCCGCCATTTTTTTAAATTTTCAATTAAAAAAAAATCATTTGGAGACGTTTTTTTACGTTGTACATGGTTCCTGTACAAGCGTAATAATTAGGTACTTATTTATTTTTATTTTTTTAATTTGTATAGCTTGTCTAAACTTATATAAAAGTAAATACAAAAAATCTATAGCAAAAAGTTCTACACTTTTTTGTCAAAAAATTCCCAAAAAAACTAAATAAAAATTCATTCCTATATTATATTAATATAACATCTACTTTTTGGCTATTGTAAATATTATGACAAATGTGTGAGATGCCAAATTTTGTCAGTAGTTAGAACATACAAAGTTGTATATTTTCTGCAAACTCCCTAGTAAAGTAGGTCCCGGAACACCCTCATCAAATAGCCCAAAATATCGTTGTATAAGGATTTTATAAACAGACTGTATCTAATAAACGGAATGTCCGATCAACATCGTCTTTCACATATAAGACAGTTAAATATTTTTTACAAACATTTTGATAGTATTTTAACTAAAAATTAACGAATTGTTTTCAAAATGGCAGCCAAACTTTAAATTTTTCTTAAAAAAAATATTTTTTTTAGTTTCACCGCAATTATGAAGGCATACAATTTAATTTGGATAAAATATTAATAAAACAAGAACATCTACCTTGCTAATTTATAATAACTATTAACAGAGTTTGTGTATTTTGTTTCCATGGTATTTTTTAATTTATATTAGTTTGAGATTAGAACAAAAATGCTTGTGTGGAAGCTTACATTCCTTGTATTCAGTTGTGTTTTATGTAAGTAATTAAAATAGTCGTAGATAAAGTAGGTACAGTATACTACTCGCAATAATGGCTATTATTGACTCGTGGTGTAATATACTATTATGTTATAATAATATAATATATAATAATATATTATTATAAGTTAAATTAGTGAAATCCCTACCACTTAATATAAAAATATATTGCTTGTTTATCATGCGCTTTTAGGTAATATATTATTTAGTACCTAATAAACCTATACAATTAGTAGAATTATTGATTGATTACAAATACGTAATTGTTAATTTACACAATCAAATAATGTATGTGTACATATATGTATGTATGCACTGTATATTGATAACAGGTTAAACCAGGGATGGGGAATATGTGGCTTTTCTCTCTATTCAGTGCGGTTTTGTAATACCTAAATACAAAATGTGTAAATACCGAAAGCGCCAGTTATTGTATTCAATGGTTAATATAATCAGTACTGGATGCACACTGTTTACAAAGGTCGCGAGAAAACAACCTAATACTTTATTAGTTAGGGTTTCGTACCACAAAAAAAAGAACCCTTATAGGATCATTTTGCTGTCCGTTCTTCTCTCCGTCAAGACTCAAGACCCTTTATCTCAGGAATGACTAGAGATATCAAGTTGAAATTAATATTAAATATTATATTATAATCCTGTAAACAAGTAAATTTTTTAACTCAATGCATTAATAATAATAGGCCTTTCAAAACATATTTTCAATCTTAGGACGTAGTTCCTGTTGACCTGGAATCTTGAAATTTGGTACGGAGGAAGATCTTATAGAACGAGTAAAGGGAAAAATCTGAAAATCATTAATTTCTAATTATATTAACAATAAGGATAGTGACCGCATCACTATTGTGCACATTAGAAATACTTAAAACCAAATTAATGAATACGTTTTGAATATTTTAATTAAAGAATAATAAACAAACATTGTATTACATACGATAAAGTTTTTGTTAAGTGACTATATACACGGTGTTCGCGGGAATCGAGTGACCATTGCTAACTTTGTTATTATTGGAGCTAAAAGATCGGTTAAATGGACAAAGTATCAGTATTTTTTTCGGGATGAATAATGGCGGTGTCAAAAAAACAATTGAATGTCAAATTTCAGAGATATATTGAAATATAACATTTTTTTAAATGGAATACCCTGTATATTATTATTGAATTTTGTAGCTGAAGATGTTCCCTTTATAAAAGTGTAATACATGTATGGTGGTAAAATTGATAGAAAACAAGTTATAACAAGTATAAAATTTATAGAAAATATCGAAAAATAGTGTGCTATGAAGATTTAATAAAATACAAACAAATGATAAAAAAATTTAAAACAATAATTTCAGATATTTGTGCCTTATTTCGCAGATTTTTAACATTTTTTAGCATTATTCATAAAAAAATATAATTAATTATAATAAATACTTTTTTTCGTTATTAGTTAAAATCAAAAACATTTAAAATTTGCGAACAAATGACATAAAAACCTTAAACTATTGTTTTAAATGGTTTAATCATTTGTTCTCAATTTATTAAAACTTCATAGCACACTGATTTTCGATATTTTCTATTAATTTTATACTTGTTATAACTTGTTTTCTATCAATTTTACCATCATACATGTATTACACTTTTATAAAGAGAACATCCTCAGCTACAAAATTCAATAATAATATACAGGGTATTCCATTTAAAAAAATGTTATATTTCAATATATCTCTGAAATTTGACATTCAATTGTTTTTTTTGACACCGTCATTATTCATCCCGGAAAAAATACTGATACTTTGTCCATTTAACCGATCTTCTAGCTCCAATAATAACAAAGTTAGCAATGGTCACTCGGTTCCCGCGAACACCCTGTATACTAAATGAATTTCAGGATTAATAATATAAACTCAATAATAGATAAAAGTACATATATTAAAATCATTCCCATAATTGTATTTTAAATTACTTCTCAAAGTACTCTTTTTAGGGAAAGACACCCTGCTTATGTTATAATTTTCAACATCCTTCAAATGAATGAAAAAAGTTGGCTGAGTTCGAGAAATTACCAAAATATGTAGTCTTATTTATTATGTGTAACTTAATCTTTTTTATTAACCAAAAATTGGAGTTATCAAAAGGTTCCCCATACTTGGGTTAATCTATAATCATGAAATTTCATAATTAAAATTTTTGCGATTAGAGTAATTTGTTGCACTTGACTCACTCCGGTATATACATATTAGTGATGTAACGAATGTATGATTTTAAACATTCGCGAATGCGAATGCGGATGCGAATATTAGCTGTCGATATTTGTGAATGCGAATGTGAATATTGACTTTATTGAAAAAAAGCTAAAAAAAGGTCTTTTGATTAAAAAACGATATTTTTATTTGTTAATACATCATATTATATTCGCAATTTTACCTGCGAATGTGAATGCGAATATGAATATTTAAAAATGTGCAAATGCGAATGCGAATACGAATACGAATGTTTAAAAATGTGCGAATATTCGCGAATGCGAATATTCGTTACATCACTAATACATATGTATGACCATATAAGAAAGTAAAAACACGTAGAAATAATTTGATCGAATGTTTATTTTATTATTACGCGACCCAGGATAAAAAATTAAAGAATGAAATAACGATAAATATGAATATAAATCAATTATTATTATTATGTAGTGAAATTATAAATATAATAGTAAAGGTGACAATTTTTCATTGAAAAGTTTCACAACTTTTAATTTTACTGGTCTTTGAATTTTGTTTATACGTTTTTTTTGGTTGGTACCACAAACTTTAGCTAAAGTAATACAAAACAATACACTTTTAAAAAGTAACAATGTATTTTTAAATTAGTTTTAGAAATTATTGATTCTTATACTGTTATCGAAAATACATAAGTTTACAAAATTTTAAGACAGTCGGACATCGGGAATTAGATGAAATATTGGCTAAAAGTTTTGTTCGAAACGGACAAACAAGCAAAATTGTAAATAAATAAATAAAATATTACATTACAATTTAACTGAATTACAAACTGAACTTTTCACCGATTTGAAACATTTCAGGAAACTTGTCATTAATATTTTCATGAAATTTTACGTCACTATGTAGTTATAAAACAGAATAAAAATCAAAGAGAATTTGATAGGAATTATTGATAACGGAAAAAAAAACTTTTAAATTAATTCCAAACACACACACACACATCCACACACACACGTAAAAAATAAAAATTACACCACAAACTACCCTCCTCCTTCCAATACTCATACGTGTAAATGCATCACAAACCCGCCAAAAACAAGAGGTGGCTACCGGCGCTATTTGGTTTAATAATTAATAGAATTTCGGCGAAGTTGTGTTAATACTGTGACAGAATAGCTTTGTGAAAGGACGAGGCAATATTAAAACATAATTAAACCACTTCTAGAGGTACGGCCCATTGTCGTCGCGCGCTACGCTATCGTTGTCGTTGCTGTACGCTAAACACGTAATTGTTTTCAGCGCGGAAACACCAAACTAACCCCCACCAAACAGCACCACCGTCCGTCTGTGTCATAGGATCTAGGAAAATGAACCGAAAACAAATTCGTCGAACCACAGTTAATCAAAACTATAATCAGAGAGAGATGGATCCACTTTCGCATTTATAATATTAGTATGGATACAAAATTATAAATATATCGGTTCCTATTCGAGATAGAGGGGTTGTTTTTCCCCTTAAAGCCCCCACCTTTATAGTATTTTTCCCGCCAGATTAAATGAAAATAATTACAATCCTTCATATGTGACAGGGAGTAAAATATTAATAACCAAATTTTATTTTTTCCTCATATTAACATTTCCACCCTTTTGCAATACCTTAGGGGATGAATTTTTGGGATTCGAAGTAACCTATGTCCTTTCTCAGGATGCAAGCTATCTTCCTGCCAAATTTCATCAAGATTAGTTCAGTGGATTAGCCGTTATACACACATGTATAATATTAGTATGAATTAATATAATTCATACTAATATTATATATAATATAATAAATTATATATAATATAATATGGTTAACGAAAATAATTTTTATCTCAAGACTTGGAGATCAAATATCGCCGATTTAAATAGCTAGATTTTTTTAAATACAGCTGAACAATAATATAATTAAAGAAACAAAAATATATCTACAATTTTTAATGGATTTTTATTTTGATATTGAAGATATGCATGGAGATTATTTGTGAGCCCACAGCAGGATAACTTTATTATTTTCAAATAGTTTTTTTTTAATTCGAACCTGAACCTGAACCTGAAAAAAATAACGGTTTTTGAATCCAAAAAGTTTGCATTGTGCTGAATCTGAACCCGAGCCGAAATTTACTATTGAACCCGAACCGAACCCGAACCATAAATAAATTCTGGTTCATATCCCTGGTTTCATCATAACATAACGAAACCACAAAAAAGTTTGATATCCATCAACAATTGTTGGAGCTTGCATGGGATATGTTGCCATACCCATCATACTCTCTGATCTTACACCGTTAAACTTCCACTAGTTCCGTGCTCTTCAAAACTCCTTGCGTGGTATAAAATTAAATTCCGATGAGGCCGTAAATCAGCACCTTGTTTAGTTTTTCGCCGATAAAGACAGGTCCTTCTATGAACTAGGAATTATGAAGTTCACTGTAAGATGGCAAAAGGTTATCGAAAAAACAGACAATATATTATCATGCCTTGACTTTCCCGGTATAGTTTTAATGATACATATATTTTTTCGAAATACTGACCATCACAACAACAATCATATGATTGATGATTATTGTGAGATAACATACAGTGCCTTCTAAAAATTCGGGGCCACCTAAATAACTTTTGAATGGTTTGAAATATAAGATTCAAATTTATAGATACAATTGGATCACCAAATCTATTATTTAACCTCAAAAACACCCACCGGCATATCACCGGAAAGTGTGGGGAGGGGGGAGCAAGGAAATCTTAAATGGCACATGGAGTTGAGTGAGGGCTCGATCGAAAGAACTAACCGATACAAAAACAACGCGGTATTGATGAGGTCCTTACGATTTTTTTTAAGAGTTATGATCATTTGAAAATTTCTATTGAGATTAGGTTAAATTCATATTCAAAAATGTTTTAAAGTAAAAAAAAATAGATTCAGTTGAAAAACTGACGTTTATCAGTAAATCGTGTCATCATTGAGTCAAAAAATTCCACTCTTTTTTTTATTTTTTATTTTTTTATTTTAGTACTTACCTATATTATTGAAAATGAAAAAAAATTAAGAAAAACAGAAAAGTTGAATTTTTTGACTCAATGATGACACGACTTACTGATAAACATCAGTTTTTCAACTGGATTAGTTTTCTTCATTTTATAACATTTTTGAAAATACGTTTTACCTAATCTCAATAAAAATGTTCAAATGATCATAACTCTTCGAAAAAAAATCGTAGAGACCTCGGCAATACCGTGTTGTTTTTGTCTCGGTTACACCTTTCGATCGAGCCCTCACTCAACCCCATGTGCTATTTAAGATTTCTTTGCTCCCCTCCCCCCGCCTCACGGTGATATTTCAGTGGGTGTTTTTGTGGTTAAATAATAGATTTGGTGATCCAATTGTATCCCTATAAATTTCAATCTTATATTTCAAACCATTTAAAAGTTATTTAGATGGCCCCGAACTTTTGGAAGGCATTGTATAAGAATTATTAACCACAATTAGTTATGTAGACAATGAATTCGATTCCCATAGAATTTTAATTGGAAATTAATAATTAATATATTTCATATTTTTAGAGAAAGTTATTTTTTTTCGGGAAGTTCTACTATATTTTACATTTATGTATTAATTTTCAGTAACCCGCCACTGATCCACTGTACATATATGTATACTCTCTAACCCCTTTCGTATTCCACCGTGAACAACCCAGTAGTCTGTTGTACTGATAGTAGATCGCACGTGGCGTATACAGTTTGTAGAAGCACTTAAGTTTCAATTCTCTACAATACTTTATAAAGAATTATGTGTCTTGATTAGATGTCGAGCAACGTGTGTTAAACATTAAGAGCCAATGAATAAATTGAAACCAAAAAGTACAAATTCGTTGTTTTTAATTTTTTTTAAATAATATGTATTGATGTCGTAAGTTTTCTTATTATTACAGTGATGGTGACGCTTGGTTTAAACCTCTTTTAAACTAATAAATACAAAAGTTTTGTTAGGTATGTCTCAATTTGATGGAAAATGGCTTATTATACATATAATGAGATTTCATTAAAAATAAAAAATAATCATATTACCACAGCATTTCTCAACCTTTAAGCACTTGCGACCCAGTTTTCAATCACAATTCTCATCGCGCCCCCCTTCCCCCACCCTCATACAAAAATTTACACTGAAAAATAGATCTCAGCTAAATATAAAAAAATGCTTACAATTAGTGTCAATTTCTAATATTAAACCTTCTTTCGAAAAACTTTCCTCTGCAAGACAGGCCCAAGGGAGTCACTAATAATAATCTTGTGTTAAATTTAATATTGATAAGTTAATTATTAAATACATTGTGCAGTACTAATACATTCCTATTTATAAGTGTATTATATCAGTGTAAATGTAAACGTGTATTTTATTTTTTATTTTTTAATATGTCAGAATGTATTTTATTGCTTTTCTTTCAGTAAATTTGATACATTTTTTAATAATATGTTTTCTCATTTTTTTCTCGAAATGCTCGCGCCCCCCATTCAGTTTTATCACGCCCCCCTAGGGGGGCGCGCCCCACAGGTTGAGAATCACTGTATTACCATCAAAAAAGTTTATTAAAAATCCTGTCATCGATTTCTTAATGATAAGTATGTATAAGACCGCACATTGAGATGAGGGACGAAAGTCCACGAATTCCGATAATTCTCGTTGAGAGTCTTGGTTTAAATGATCGGTCAAGCCGCATACACGAGTTAATACCATAAGGGTTTCGAACTACATGGACAATTTCTACTAACTGAGATCTACATTTTGACTCACCAGATGCCTAGATATGAAAATACAAATAAATTAACTCTATGATGTCCCATCCTATTTCCTCAAAATTTTAAATGATATTGGTAGTCTCACTAAAGCCCTGTTACCAAATTTTGTTCAGACTATTTGAGCCGGTAGATACCGAATTAGAAGGGAAGGAGACAAAAGTACTTATTGCTCCTTTCAGGTGCCATTTTTGAGTTAACAAAACAGAGTCAAATTCCATTGGTTAAGGTTATACATTTTTGACATAACACATGATGCCCTAGTATAAAAAATATATTTTGTTTCCTCGTCATATCGAAGATACGAGGAACTTTGTGATTTCATGTTTCTAACTATATAGTTCATAGTTTGCAAGATATTTTGCTTTGACTGAAAAGGACGGACAGACGAAGTGACGACAAAGTGAGATAAATAGGGTTTCTTCGGAATCCGAATGAAATATTTACTACTTGATGTTAATAATATCTATATTCCCGTCTATATTTAATCTCTGTCACGTGTTTAAGATGATACCGAGACGAGGTAGGCTTATTTTTTATGAGACGAGAATGAGACTAGATGGTTTCAATTTTCATGAGATGAGATTGATTGTAAAATCAAGACCGAGACGAATCTTAAGTTCCAAAAATTGCCGAGACATACCTGATTCACATATCGTCTCGTCAGGTGTGAAGCCTTACATATGGGTACCAATCAAAATCCCGACAGTTAAAATCCGGATAAATAAAAATCAAGACAATCCAAAATCTAGTCAAATAAATATTCCGGTAAATCAAAAATACGATAGGTCAAAATCCTAATAAAACTTTGTCAATTATAAGAAAATAAAACTACAGCGCAATATCTAAATTAGTGTTTCTCAATCATTCAGTGTTCACTGACCTGTTTTTTTGTTATCCACAGAAATTTAATAGAAAATAATATTTTAATTAGGCGCTTGACATATCAAGTTAGAAGCAGTAATTAATATCACGGTGCACTATTTCTCTAAGAAACAGTATAATACCGGGTGTCCCAGATAACTTTTCCAGCATGGGGACCTCAGTATCTATAAGAGATACAGGTTTGGTTAAATGAGATGAATCATTTGTAAGAAAGGGGTGAGTATTACTATATAAAAAAATATTCATAATTCTATGTGGTTTAGGCGGTATACCCAAAAAACTCGGAATTTATTTAAATGGCTATAACTTTTTTGTCAAAGTAGATAGGTATTTTTTGTGGACGGTTTCTCAAAGCACTTTTTTGTGTAGAATCGATTGGTGTATTTAGATTTTTTATATCACTTTTAGTTTCCGAGTTATGAGCCCTAACTTAAGTTTTTCTTATGGACCACTAAGTTGGCTATGGCATATTTGAACGTGTTTTTTACTCTACTTTACAACGATATGTCACACGCCATACTTATTATCGAAAATAGTCGATGTACTAAATGCCAGTGATATTTATTAAGTATTTTATTACAAACATTTAAGTGAGCCATGAAAAACAAAAATTGTAAACAAAAATCACAATAACAACAATCAAAATAACAAATGACTATTTGAAAACAATTAACTTTAAAAAAAAAATACATTATAATTTTTTTTTACAATAAGTATGGCATGTGACATATCGTTGTAAAGTAGAGTAAAAAACACGTTCAAATATGCCATAGCCAACTTAGTGGTCCATAAGAAAAACTAAAGTTAGGGCTCATAACTCGGAAACTAAAAGTGATATAAAAAATCTAAATACAACAATAGATTCTACACAAAAAAGTGCTTTGAGAAACCGTCCACAAAAAATACCTATCTACTTTGACAAAAAAGTTATAGCCATTTAAAGAAATTCTGAATTTTCAGTTTTTTTAGTATTCCACCTAAACCACATAGAATTATGAATATTTTTTTTATGTAGTAATACTCACCCCTTTCTTACAAATAGTTCATCTCATTTAACCAAACCTGTATCTCTTATAGATACTGAGATCCCCATGCTGGAAAAGTTATCTGGGACACCCGGTATAGTAAATATAAGTGAAAATACACGTTATATTAACTATCCTTGGCCAGGATAAATTCTGCAGACCTAATCCCCGGGGATATTTTAATTTAAAACGGTAACTCAATTGTCACCGCAATGAACTGTTTTTAAATAGTCTTGACTTCATGTTTTTAATTTAAGAACTAAAAATAAAATTCTTACTCGATTTATTGAAATTTAGACTGGAATTTTCGGGATTATGACCCAGACCCGATACGTAAATGTATAAAATTATAAGTTTAGAAACTATGATGTTAACAAAAATACGATGGTCTTAAAATTCACAATGAAAAAAAATTATTGTTGTATAGTATAAGGTATAAACGTACCTATTAGCCTTAGAGGCGGTGACAAAAATTTAGACATCATAGCAGCCACTTAAACTAAAAATACACCTTAACCACAAAATTTATGTCACTCGACACGTGTTTCGACTTCACAAGAAGTCCTCATCAGGAGCCTAACGATTCCAAACTACCTTTTCTTGACACATTAATAATAAGAAATAATAATATTTTAGAATTTGATATCTACCGGAAAGATACTACCACTAAACGATACATAACTTTTGACTCTAATCACCACTACCAACATAAAATTGCGGCATTTAATACGATGGTCCATAGATTAATTAATATCCCTTTAACTCAAGAAAGATTTAATAAAGAATTTAAATACATCCAAGAGATTGCGGAATTCAATGGTTTTAATAAACAAATTATTAATAACATTTTAAATAAAAAACATTCTAAACTAAATCGTCTCCAAGACATTACTCTAACTAAAGAAATTAAAGAAGAACCTAAAAACTACATTAAACTCCCGTTTGACAAGACCACCAAAGGGTTGTCCAGAATGTTTAAGAAATTTGATTTTAAATTAGCTTTTTCTAATAATAATAACATTAAAACTCTCCTAGGTAACCCCAAAGATAAAATAGAAGTAAATGATAAATCCGGTATTTATAAAATCAGCTGTTTAAATTGCGAAAAAAGTTATATAGGCCAAACTAGGAGATCTATAAACATTAGATTTAAAGAGCACATGGCTCACCTTAAATACAATCGGGTGGATAAATCTAGCGTATCTCATCATATGACTACATTAAATCATAAAACGGACATTAATAATTTAAAATTAATTAAAACATGCAATAATAATCAATTAGACGCAGCAGAAAGCTTAGAAATCTTGAGGGATAAGAATAGTATTTTTAATGGAGGTACTGGACCTATCCCAGCTTCAATCCTTCTAGACCTTGCCGTTGATTGGTCTGAATCATTGAAGCGTGATAAGTCCTTTTAGTATATACAGGGTGTCTAAATACCAGGGGACACCATGGGGATCTCGGAAACTATAAGAGATAGAGATTCGGTTAAATGAGAGAAAAGTTACCTTTAAGAGGGAACAGTTCAATGGTGTATTTACATTTTACAAAAATTTCATAGCTTACTAGATATTAACCAAAAACCATTTTACTCCGAAATCTTTCATCGTGAATATTTCTTAAGAGACTTGAAATTTAAAAAAAAGTTTCAAATAAATGTTTTAGGGTTTAGTATTGTCTATTTAAATATATTTTTTTAATTTCCAGAAATGTCACTGTTTTTGAGATATGACACTAACATATGTTTTCTTAAATGGAAGCAATATGAAATTTTGTAATTTTTGAACAGAAGATTTTATTACCTTTTCAATGATATGCAACTTGATATACTTATTTTTCAAAATATCTCAAAAAATGATCAAAAAGTACATTTTATTTATTTAATACACTATATCATCCTAAGATGGCTATGACAATTAACAATAAGATTGAAAAACAACTGAAAATGTATTTATAAGCTTACATAACATAAATTAACTATTTTATTTATAGAAATAAAACATATTTTTATTAATTTAACACAAAATACCAGCCAAAGATGGCTATGATTATTAACAACAAAAAAACAATAAGCTATTTTTTTTTTAAATCATTTTTTTATTTCCAGTCAAAAATGGCTATGGCTGTCAACTATAAGATTTTTAAATCAACTGAGAAATTGTTATTTTGCCTGTTTGTAACTTATAATTATTTGTGATACGTATTTGTTGATAATATTTTTTTACATTTTAAAAATGCAATATTATTCTGTTGTACCAAATAAATGGATGGGTGGAACTAACCAGCACCACGATCACCAGACATAACTTGGATTTTTTTTCATATGGGGTACCTATTGTTAAAGATAAAGTTTTTTTTTATAATTTTCCACAAAGACTGGTAAACTGTATTAAATAAAATAGCTTATTGTTTTTTTGTTGTTAATAACCATAGCCATCTTTGGCTGGTATTTTGTGTTAAATTAATAAAAATATGTTTTATTTCTATAAATAAAATAGTTAATTTATGCTATTTAAGCTTATAAATACATTTTCAGTTGTTTTTCAATCTTATTGTTAATTGTCATAGCCATCTTAGGATGATATAGTGTA
The DNA here is from genome assembly GCA_949319165.1 of Sialis lutaria. Classification (NCBI taxonomy): domain Eukaryota; kingdom Metazoa; phylum Arthropoda; class Insecta; order Megaloptera; family Sialidae; genus Sialis; species Sialis lutaria. The sequence continues at coordinate 24,580,420 of OX439235.1, read as the reverse complement.
TTAAATAAATAAAATGTACTTTTTGATCATTTTTTGAGATATTTTGAAACATAAGTATATCAAGTTGCATATCATTGAAAAGGTAATAAAATCTTCTGTTCAAAAATTACAAAATTTCATATTGCTTCCATTTAAGAAAACATATGTTAGTGTCATATCTCAAAAACAGTGACATTTCTGGAAATTAAAAAAATATATTTAAATAGACAATACTAAACCCTAAAACATTTATTTGAAACTTTTTTTTAAATTTCAAGTCGCTTAAGAAATATTCACGATGAAAGATTTCGGAGTATAATGGTTTTTGGTTAATATCTAGTAAGCTATGAAATTTTTGTAAAATGTAAATGCACCATTGAACTGTTCCCTCTTAAAGGTAACTTTTCTCTCATTTAACCGAATCTCTATCTCTTATAGTTTCCGAGATCCCCATGGTGTCCCCTGGTATTTAGACACCCTGTATATAGGTTCTGACCAAGACTGTATCAGTCTGGAATCGTTAGGCTCCTGATGAGGACTTCTTGTGAAGTCGAAACACGTGTCGAGTGACATAAATTTTGTGGTTAAGGTGTATTTTTAGTTTAAGTGACTAAGAAACCACAGTTTCTTCGTTTTTCAAGTAATCATAGCAGCCCTCAAAATTTGAATTGTTTTTTAATTGGGATATAAGGTACTGGCACCAGTCTTGAACAACACCCCAGTGTTGAACATTTTTAACTTAAATGTACTGAATTAGAAATATTTGTTTACATTTGATTACTGCCATTACGGAATATTAATCATATACATTTAACTGTCTTACAGCGTGATTTGATGATAATAATTGATCACTTTGTTTAAAAACAGTAGACAAATAATAAGAAAAGTGTATTTTCTTATGTAAATACTTTACATTGTTTTAAATTTTATAACTCGTTATTTTATAATGTAGTAGTAGTAATCCTTTCATTATTATAAGAAAGTGTTCATTACTGGTTTTACTTTGTTTATTACTGGAGAAAAAAACATATACAAAATAAAAGGCTATATGTAATTTAAAAAATGAACTATATTTGTGGATTTTGGTAATTAAATTGATTTAATAAAGAGGTAATTGTTTTATCATTAACATGAGAATTACAAAAAATAGCCCACCAATCCAAAAAATAACATATTTTGCGCTCAACGCGATTCTAGACTGGTACCAGAATCTTATCCGGTGTTTACACCGAAAAAACAAAACAGAAACATCGTGTCTTTAAAATACTTCGTATTTAAAAATATATAGGTTTTATTGCTTTTTGGTCATAAAAACACCGTGTTTCTGTTTTGTTTTCTCGTTGTAAACACCGCATTAGAGCTAGATAAATTTTATGATATTGTGCGGAAAGTCGAATCAACCCCGTCATTCGCATTTTAAACTCAAACATCTTTTATTTTAAACTTTTTCAGAAATAATCACGTGGCAAGTCTGAAAATGAACAGCCAGTATATTTATTAGAAATACCATCAAAAACGTCAATAAAATATATTGAAGGAAATACATATAAACTCTACATAACTCATTTTAAATTAAAATTGCATGAACCTTTGTACAAATGTACACCCTGTTTTAAAGAAAACTTTCTTAAATAAATGTGTCTGAATAAGACACCATGATATCCACACTAAACTTTATCTGTGTTCTTACTTTTTTATATTCTTATTTTGTTGTTGTTGTTGCAATTGCACTGAACGTATAAAAGTGTCGATACGTTATACAAATGTGTTTAATTTAGAAGTAAATGTATTGCAAAACTTTCTTTTTTATTTTCTTACTAAACGAGTATTTGTTATTTGTATTTTAAATTATATTTGAAAAGAAAACAACTTTTAATAGATGATTAAGTTTATTAAAATATTGTTTTTTATGTTTTAAAATAAAAAGTAAACAATAGCAAGAATAGCAATATTAGTCGGTAAAGAAAATTTTACTTAAAAGATTATCACGCTGAAAATTGATAGGCCATTGTCGAATTATGTATATTGTAAGCATTTATTCATTCAAACTTTGTATCAAAAATACACATTATATAATGATCACCTGCAAGAAGAATTTACGCAGATCTAGACCAGGAGTCCTACCCCTCCCTCTCAACCATTACTAAAAAAATGTAAAGTTAAATTAAAAAATATTCAATTTAAAAATATATGTGTGTTTCGCTTTCACTAAAAATACCCCCAAAATTTTGAGCAAATTTTTTTTATGGCACCCATCAAAAACCTAACCGCCATAATGTGACAAAGATATAGTTATAGTTTTAAGTTTGTCTGGATTGTCGATATAAACGTTGAAAATATTTATCTAAAAAATAGTTTAAAAAAATTTTTCTATCGTATTTTGGTATTTTATAAAAATTCTTAGCTAACCAACAAATCTTTGATTCATATTGTTTTAATATATCCAAAGCAATTTCGTTATTTCTTAAAAAAAAAAACTTTAAAATATGATAAGTAAATATTAAATAATACCACTCTTTTATTTCAAAACATAATTCTATTTTCTTTCAATAAAAATGTCTTTGTTTGCACGTTGATACAAATTATGAAGTCGAATGACATATCGAAGTGTTTTATTCTTTGTGACAAATCAGTTATTATATTGATTTTATATCATTTTGAAAAAATTTATACACATAAATAATAGGGATAAATAATATATAAATGACGTAAATGGATTTATTTTATTGAAAATTGAAATTTTATTAGTTCGGTAGTGTATATAGGTATATTCATATTTATCAATACAACAAGTAGATTTTTTTATATCACGGCTTACGAAAAAATTGCCTTAGTATTTTGTATAGATCACAAAATGTCCTATCGTTCTACGCAAGAATATGTCTAATTTTTTAGGGTTCCAAAGAAACCCTATTAATCTCACTTTGTCGTCCGTTCGTCCGTACTTTTCAGTCAAAGAGACTTCTGCTGTAAAATACCCCCCCCCCCCCTCTGCATTATTCATTTCAAATTTCAGAGAAATAAGGAGGGGCGATTTATTTATTTTATTTTCATATCTATACTTGTGGGGTGTCAAAATGTAGATATTAATTACTATAATTAGACTCCTTTTTTCAAACGCACCTGATGCAGCATCAGAAAATCCACACACAATATATGTACTTCGGAACACTTATGGCATACACTCGTGTACATATGCCTTGGCCGATTTTTTTTAGTTTAGGTGTGAGACATACCCTAGTACCCGCGTTCAAATGACTGGCATGAATAGGCAAATATTACGCACTATTACAATTCGATCCACATTTTTTTCATACCACCTTAAATATACATAGAATTAGACGATATCGCAGCCTATTTTATACTTTGTTTTTCGCCAACCGTGTTGCAACATACACTCATCGCTTGATTTCACAACGTTGTTGGTAATTGAACCGCTTGAATTGACAACGTCGAGAGGGGTCCCCACTACCGTGCCGACCTTAACGTTGATTGGTGAATTTAAATTACGCGCGGAGATAGCAATCACGGTAGTATTATGGAGGGGATTGGAGAAGGTTGGCAAATCGCGCGTTTGACCCGTTACGAAATCAAGCGGTTACGAAATCGAGAGATGAGTGTACACCCGTGTTGACCATTTTATCAGGTGATTTTTGATTTTCATGTGACGCGAAGTAAAATTTTCACAAAAGTTTTTGCGTTTTCTTTTCTTAATATTGAAAGGAGGAATAAATTGATAATTCAGACATAATATTCACTAATTAAAGAACTAACCATTATTTTATCGATTAATCATAGAGTCTATGTTTATAGTTTCATTTTGAATTCAAAATAATATAGGTGAATAATTTCAACAGAGTACACATTGGTTATTAGAGCCACGTACACATTGGTAGAGCCTGCTATTAGTGGCACTTAGTTCATTATACATAAGTTTTTTAATTAGCAACCGAATGCTTCCGACAGTTTTTAATTACAAAATCCCAGAATAAGTAAACTTGGATGTTAACAGTTTATAAGCACATACATACTATTTTTATTAACTTTCCCGATTCTTTTTTGTAACCAAAACTCAATGAGTCTCATTAAAAAAATTATGAGTTCTTTACGACATGTTTATAATAAGTCGAATATTCTATATGTAGGGTAAGAGGGGGTAATACACTGCTTGTCACAATTAGTGGGACACTTTTTCAATGTAACATAGTTTTATTAAAAATTGTCATATTAATATGAAAATTCAGATAAATCATATGTGCGGCCTTATTTCAAAGCCCAAAGAGTAACAGCTTTGTCTCTTCATCAATAGAGGATGTACAACCCTTACAGTGGTGAAAAATGGAATTTTCAAGTAGGTATTGAAAAACAAGTTTAAAAACTGATTATTCCAAAATAAAACTAAAATTCACAATGATTATTATTTGTATAACTTACTTGCGCCCTTTAGGTACTAACTTATTAATTTAAATAACATCCCGGGAAAAATTATAAGATATAAGCATATATTAGCATATTATATGCTCGGATCCTGAATTTGGCACGATCCAAGCATATCTTATATATTATCCATTATTAAAAAAAATAACTAATTAATACAAAATTGCGTATAATTATACAGAAACCTTAGATATTATTTAACCAATTTAAAAAATATATATGGACCACTCTGGTCCATATTACACGCACATTTTTTAAGAGGCTGATTTTTGAATGTTTTAAATGTTTTATTTTTATTTTATTTTCATTTTAGAATTCTTTTTTGCCTACCCGATTTCATTAAAAGATTAAATTCTTTGACAAGAAAGGGCTTCTTTTAAATAATAAATTTTATTAAAATTAAAGTTTTATAACCTAAAACATGAATGGTGTTCCATATATGTACATATACCGACTTTACTTTAATGGACGTTCTTTTATTGCGATTAAAAAACATTGTTTAACTCGGTGATATCTTTCCATTTTAAACTAAAACAAAACAACATAGTTTAACCCAAATCGCATCTGGTGTTTTTAATTTCCAATTGTTTGTAAAAGTAAACTTAATACATCTAAAACAGTGGAGTGTTTTTTTTAGAATTCCACCTAAGCGCGTTGGAGCTGTTACAATTCTATTAAAGTTTCACTTCTTTTAAACGATCAAACTTTTTTCAACTGCCCAGTGAGTTTTCTCATTTCGCTACGGTAAATTTAATCTGGAAGGGATATTACTTGTCAACATCTGCTCTGAGGAGACAATTAGTTAAACTACAGCTCGTGACATATTTACTAAAACATGTCTATTGATATTTTATAAAAACCCGTACCTTACTTAAATAATAATCCAGTGGTTCAGTTTTTGTTCCAAATTGGAATTTTTATGGTACGAACAGGTCTTCGTAATCCAGTTTGACTCTTAAATCTATCCAAAACATAAAACGAATGGGCAGTATGTATTTAAAAATTCCTTATTTTATACACTTGAGCATAAATATATTCTATTGAATTGTTTTATATAAAAAATAATATTTTGAGCAATAAAATTTGCATTTTGAACACAAAATTTTTGTCTTGTAGTTATTAGGCAGTATATCAACTTTTATACAAATATGGTTTTTGTTATTGTAATGAACAAAAACTAATGAAATATTGAAATAATTATTTCGTTATTTGATACTATAGTTTTTTTAATATTTAAAATGGTACGTGGTAGATAATACATGTTAATATGTATTATCTACCACTAGCGCCTATTTTAAGGATTACAATCAAGAATATTTTCATATAAGATATCTGACGTTTTTAATTTTATATAGATAAGTATTTATTTATTACAACTGATCTCTGCGAATATCCTATAACAATCCTGTATATATAATACTAGCGGAATCCCGCGGCTTCGCTCGCGTAAACTTCGAAATTAATTAGAACCCTCTATAAGTAATAGGGGATGACATATTACATTTTTTTTATATTGATTTTTATTCATTACTTATAAAAAACGTAAATATCCCGTTCTTAGTTAATTTTTTTTTAAACTAACCCCCGTCTACTCTCGCCATTAGGGGTTGAATATCAAATTCTTTTATTGCAGATTAAATCCATCCTAGTCCCCGTCGAACTTTCATTTTTAATTGAATATTAATTTGTCCGAATTTATTTTAATATCATGAACAGTTATTATTATTATTCCCATAGGGGCTGTATTTTCGTAACTGATATTTCTCTTGTAGAGTACCTACTTAGGCCATGTTTCATTCGGTGAATACAAAAAAAAATGCTGAAATAATCGCTTCACTATTTATATTTTATAGTATATGTTCGATAAGTTGCGAACACAAAAAATATTTTTTATATAAACTTTGACACCCTGTTTTAACCCCGTAGGGGTTGAATTTCGAAAAATCCTTTCTTAGTGGGTGCTTACATCATAAAAGGAAGGCACCTACGAAATTTCACGTTTCTAGGTTCAGGGGTTTGGGCTGTACGTTGATATATGAGTGAGTGAGTGAGTGGTTAAGGACAAACTCTTTTATAGATATAGATGAATATACTATTATATTATATGGATATCTACATTGTAGATGCATGGAGCTTCAAGCAAATTTGAACTAAAAGACCCCATCTACTGTGTTAAATTTAGACATTGTCTTCAATGGAACGTTTTAGGGGAAAACAACCCCTGTGCCCCATCTGTATTCTCTTGAATTCAACACTGCCTATACAAAAAAGAATAAAGAAAACGTTTGGACAAAATTCATTAAAAACAAAAAAATATTAGATGTATGATATTTATGAACAATTAAATGTAATCTACAAGAAAAATTCATAAATAATAATATTAATTAAAGTAATACGAGTTCTTAAAAGATTGGTATGAGACTAATGGCACATGTAATAGGGGGTTTAAGGGGTTATACTTCCTTGGAATTTACCAAAATACATTAATTAATATAATAATTGTGAATTTGTAATACATAAAAAAAATAATTATATACAATTAAAAAAAATACGCCGCTGTTTGTCATACTTATACCTAAATAGTATATAAACTCTTTAGAAAAATAGACCTTTTAAAATTTGTTTTAAGCTCTTGCTTAAATATTATAAAAAAACAAAATCAAATCATAATATTTTTATATTTTAATTAATAATACCTACTATTATTTGCGTAATTCGCCGCTGTCAAAATGAAAAAAAAATTATATTAAATTATAAACAGAAATTGCGTATTTTTAGAAAAAAACAAACGGTTTAATAATTTACAAAAAATGAAAGAAATAATATATTTTCTACCAATCTATCAAAGTTCAACTCCTTGCAATCTCTTTTTCTCAACATCCCACCCTTCACACCTACCATACTTCAACAATCGATCTCCATCAGATAACATGCATAGAAATGCGCATTTTTCCGCACGTTGCACTTTAAAATTATCATTTCAATTGATAACAGTGGCAGCCAGTAGAAAAATACAAAAATATTTTTTTACTGAAAACCAAAATTATTTATGATATAACATTCACAAATCGAAGAGTTCTTAACAATGGAAAAATCATATAAACTTTATAGTTAATTCATATTATTGAATCGAAGTCACTGATTTTAAATTTTAAAAAGTCAATAAAATACAAATTATAAAGGTTTTATTTGTTATTATGTTTTTTAGAGCCATACTTTATTAGTTCCTTGCTAGTATAGTTATTTTTTTAATAAAAATTGGACAAAAAACTATTTGAAACAAAACCTGTTTTTTTTAAGTACATTAGAATTTTTTTAATATAAGTATAGCGGTTTGCATTAAATAAATAAAAATTAACTTTGACGAGGCTTTTCAATGTTATTCCAAGATCAAATAAATATAATTATTGAAATATATTTTTTAAACCTAATAAATTTTTACCAGATAGCCTTTCTATATTATTTATTCAAATTAAAAACTATTACAAAAATAATAAAAAAATACACATTTTAAAAGTAATATTTAATGTAATTTGTACAGTTTTTTTTTGTGGTCCGCTACTGATATCTTATGAAAAAACGAGCATTTGAATAGTCTGTGCAAATCAGCGTCTTTACGATATGCAGGCAACTCAAGAAGCAAATGATGTGCAGCTAGCGAAGCACTCTGTACGGTAAACATAGTGCACAGAATGTATACATTCGCAAACGTTTTACATTAACACTTTCATGCCGCATGATGAAATAAATATATCGTCTCCAAGATTCAAAAAGGAAAATTATACATACATATGTCATTACAACATATCCTCCGAAAGAAAATATAATTTTATAAAAACAATTTATTGATTAGAATGACAGCATAGGTCAATTAAATGTGCAATGTTAGGTTTTATCAATATCAAGGTAGAATTTAATAGACACGAATTTTCTCGTAGATAACGATTTCCTTGATATTTTTAAAGTTCCGTACCTCAAAATGAAAAAAAACAAACGAAACACACTGCCATGCAAAAGTCTATGGACACTCATTTTTTTGTGTATTGTAAATATAAAACTGCAAAAATGGTTGATAAAAAATCTTAATTACAACTTTTGTAATAATCCTAGCATATCTAAAATACAACATTTACAATTTTCCATTTAAGGAAAAATTTTGAATTATACCTATGCCTGAAAGGTCAGTTTTATTCAAGTTGAAAGTATTGACGCACAAGATCTTTCAAAGTAACGAGAAATTGTTTTTTTGTACTATTTTGACTGCGAGTAAACATATTTTTTTTTGCTATTTTGGGGATTTTTATTGACTAAAAGCTGTATATTTACATTCAAAATCACATTTCAGGTCAAAAATCTATCTAATTTGACCTATCTATTGTTTTAAAGGGATCAAAATAAAAGTAGAAAATTTCGGCACATACACCCTGTGTATTTAAATGCATTTTCACCAACGAAAATCGACAAACATAAAATGTTTTCAGTGTAACATTAGTTCTCGGTTGATCGCATATTTTTTCGTGTTGATTGCAACCAATATCCGGTATCGTTTTGACAAATTCCAATTTATATTTTTAATTGAAATTGGAACAAAAACGATAACACCTGCCACATTAACAGCGAAATGCGTCAACTATGAACAAAATGTTACATTTTTACTCATTTTCACAGTAGATATAACAAGGTTTATCTGCTTATACCAGAAATTCTCAACAAAAAATATTTGAAGCTGTAAAATTATTTTACACTGTAACATCTAATTACAGTAATTTACCAAAATATATACAATAAGTACATGTAATCACAAAACACATTACCATTATTAATTAAAAATCAATATTATAACAAACAAAAAAATTACAATACTTCTCTTTCATATTGTGTTCAATCTATACAATTATGAAAATATTCCATTTTTATCTTTAATGACTTGTTTGACACTACGATATTGAATTGAGAACTACTGGCGTATCAAATTAATCCTATAAATTCTAGGGTCACCCCACTTACTTCTGTAAATGTCAGTACATATTAATGTGTACATAATTATATTCATATACATACATTGTATATACATATATTAATATTTAATGATGCATACATTTATGCATTCTAATTCACGGTTATCAGTTGATTTTCTAACAGAACAATTAAAATGCGCACTATTTTAAATAAAATTAGAAATGATGATGAGTATTAAAAAAAACTCAAGCACTCAAAAAACTATCTTAGCATTTGTAAAAATTACCAAGTAAGTATTATATTCATTAATTATGTTCAATTGAATTATACAAAAATATTAATGCTCCTTTAAATGACTAAATGTGTACTAGATTTGTGGAATTTGCAAGAATATCATTTTATTGCCACTTTTGTCACACTTTATCCTTATTGCTAGTATAATGCTCAAAACGTAATGTGATTGCATAAAAACAATATGTTTAGTGCTCAAAGTGTTTAAATACTACCCTTTTATATCATAATTATTCGCCCTCAAAATTTTAAATATATTAACACATATATAACCTGCCATGGCATACATACAGGGTGTGGCATTTATTTTGAGACAAAATAATATCTCGGTTGGACTCGATTATTTCGAAAAAAGACTTCCGGTCTAGACCGGAAGTAGTGTTTTTTGACAGGAATTCGCTTTTTTTAAATGGAAAATACCATTTTTTTTTACCATGGATTTCGATTGAGAAACGAAAAATAAATACTTTTTGTTCCAAACATTTTTTCGATTTAACCCATATTTTGGTCATAAACAACATCTCATTTAACGTAAGATTCTAATTATTTCCCCTTTAAATTAAATAATTATTTTGTTTTTGTACTAAAACAATCCGAATTGGTTTTTTTTTACAAAACATACTCAAAATAATTTACATACCTTTACCTTACAACTATTTCTGTATTTTATCAGGATTCAAAAAATTAGTTTAGATTAGAAAACATCACCCCACAAAAAATGGTATGTACTTTACATGTGACATATACTACCCAAAGTGTTTTGGCCTCCTGAACTTGAATCTGGGGTCAGAATCGCTCCTACATCCTCCAGTCTTCAGCAAATGATAACAAACTTCAGAAATCTGAAGAAATTTCATTTAATTTTATGGGTTAAATCGAAAAAATGATGAGGACAAAAAGTATTTATTTTTCGTTTTTCAATCGAAATCCGTGGTAATAAATGGGCATTTCCATTAAAAAAAAACTGGTCAAAAAACACCACTTCCGGTCTAGACCGGAAGTCGTAATATAAACCTTTTAATGGCCCCTTCGGTGCCCTACAATTTTTGTCTATAACTTTTTTCGAAATAATCTAATCCAACCGAGATATTATTTTGTCTCAAGATAAATGTCCCACCCTGTATATGAATTACACTTTTGTTTTCGTTGATGAATCGTCATTCAAATATGAAAAACTGACCCACACCAAGGATGTAAGATTCTTTTCTTTTTTTTCCTTCACTGTTTTGTTGTAGGAAGGTTTGATCCTAGTCCGGCAGCTCAGTAGTATTTATGAATGTGTTGTGTATGTGTGTTTGTACGTTGGTGTTTTATCAATGTTAGGAGTTTAAAACAAGGACACAAGAAGGGTGGGGATTTTGCTGATGGGAACGCAATATTCAAAAGTCACCAAAATGGGGTAGAAGATCTTTAAGAGATGAAAAAACTGATATGAGAGCAAAAAAAAAGTTTCCACTAACTCCAAGTGGGTGCAAAACTCAAATTTAGGGAAAGCTAAAAGCGACAATGAAAAAAAAGTCACTAACACCAGGGTGTGCTTTTTCGGTTTTTTCGATGCAGTGTCAGCGACCTCTAGCTACGCCTAATTCTATATAGGTATATAATACATAATAAGTAATTTTGTAAAAAAATCAAAACAAGAAAAATAGCGCTGTATAGGGTCAAGTACAATTTATACCTTTAACCACAAAAAGGGATGAATTTAGTTATAATAAAAATAGTTGTTAAAATTCAGATTTTTATCATTGATTTTCCAAAATGAAATGGAATTATAAATAAAATAAAAATGTTTAATTTTTTTGTAATTTTCGTAAAGGTGTGTAATTCAAAAGCGCCATTCAGTTTCATAATGCTTTAATTAGATTCTATCAATATTTCAAAAATGACAACGTGACTAAGGAATAATGTGCACGGAGCGTCTTTGATCAACTATAGGGTTTACATTGATCATGCAGTCAAAGTTATCTAGAAGTCGCTGCACCCCCAACGAAAGCTTAAAATACCACCCCTTCCCTTGGTGTAACTAAAGAACATGACCCTAAAATTTACTTTTGCGCCCTCTTTCAGTTTTTGATGACAATTTTGTAGTCCTCATGTAACATTAATCCTAGTAATGTTATTCTGGACCATTCTTCCCCTGTAGACTTACTGCTCGACCTTCGGCTTGGCGCACCCCCCAGGCTTACCCCCTTCCTAGACTTGGCGCTCCTGGTGAGAGCAGGTTTCAAACCCCCAGCTACATCACTGCCCACAACTAACAGCACTATTTATAGTTATTTTAACTTTTTTGTTATTTGTTTTCAGTTATCTATTAATAGTCCAGTCAATCTAGCATCATTGAAATAGATAAATGAATTCGAGCAACCTATATGATATTTATAAGCTCTCTTTACCCTTCACAAATACGTAGTAATGATTTGTTACTTCATTGGTGCTAGATTGACTGAACTATAACATATTCTTTTAAAAAGTACCACCTATCTATAAAAGAAGCAGGTAACATCATAAAAACGCGTGTAACTTTTGTTCCTGTTGACCTTTTTTTTACATAAATCTTCCGATTTCTGTAATAAAAATCAAGAATATCAAAGTAAACCCATTCTCAGTCTAACTTTGATGACGTACTTTTTATTTTTCTTACAAAAACTATTGGACCAATTTTTTTTTATTTGGCATATCGATAGTATGAAACCCCCCGATTATTTAGTTTTTTTTGCAAATTTTTACTCACCGTACTTTACAGCCCTTTAAATTTAAAAAATGATCAAAGTAACCTCGGTTTACGGTAGCACTTTTTTTTTGTTTGTATGTTCGAAATTTTTGTTCCCTGGTCCAAATTATTCACGATTGTACGTTTTAGACTGAAATTTTCATCAATTTATCTTGCAAATTACAGATGCATTCTTTTGTAACGCGGTCAACTCACGTGTGGGTTTTGATAATTTTTTTAAAATTCGTTGTCCTTAAGTGTTTCATTTTTCCGTTATTGGCACGTAATATCCGGTATTATAAAGAATTTGCTTAAGCCCAAACGTAAGCTAACGCTATCTGTCAGGTACTATACATAAATTACAACCCACTGACAGTTATAATGAATGATATGGTTTATAATTACATGAATGACTTTAAATACATGCACATTAAGTAGAAATCAGCGATTTAAAATCAGTGACGACAATGTATTTCATAAAATGCATAGCATTTACATAATCATACATTTATTACCACTGCTCTATGATCCTCAGCAAATTCATAATGATTTGACACCTAGCAGATAGTGTTAGCTTAGCTGTTGCTCTAGAGAAAATTCTTAAAATACCCAACATAAAAAAACGTACACACTAAAGTATAAAAAAACATAACTGTTTCTGTAAAGAAAAGAATAAAAATCTAATACCATCGCAATGTTTTAATATACAAATACACAATTTTATGTAAACGTCAATTGTACAAACGTCTTTATTTTCTTCTCTGTCTAATGGATTGCACTTTACTGTTTTGTTTTTATGATATCTCTACTAAATTGTTTTCAAGATATTTTTGCGTGACTGCGAATACAATGCAATACTTTTACGAGAAAATATATTTATATATTTTAAACTTTGTAGTATGGTTGCATGTTCCCTAATTATAAAAATTAATACATGTAAACTGTATAATGTGAATATATGTTTTACAATATAATTTGTTATGATATGAGCTTAAGGGCGTCTGTAAAGGGAGGGACACTTATTTGCCTTTCCTGGGATATGATTAATATGAATATTTTAAGGGGGTGTCCTGTGTTTATTGTTAGATAATTATCTTAAAAATCTTTCCTGAAAATAACAAGTCAAAAATATTATGACGAATTTTCAACCTGGCTTTTCATACGCAAGTTGACCAAAATTATGTTTTTAATTTAAAACTGTATTACCAACTTAAGTAGGGTATTTTATACAAATTTCGATGTAATTTTCATATATGATAAAATTTTTGACTTCCAATTTTTTGTACATACCGTTTTGAATGTTAACAAAAAAGGTCATTACGAGACAATCCGCAATTAATTTTGAAAAGAATACCAACAGAACTTGATAGCGGGGGAGGGAAAGTGATAAAAAATGCGACCTTTTGTTCATCGTCTATCGTTGTCCCATGGGTATTACTTTCTGGGCTGCGACAAATTCGACAAAATAGACTTTTGGTCAGCTTTTCGGTGTAAATAACCCAATTTGCGTCGAGCGCACAACCACGTGTGACTCTGCCCGACAGGTCTAGTGAGGCTCAAAAACAAGCTTAAAGTGACCAGCAAGATCTCTATAAGAAAGCAAGTCTACTGTATGGTCCTGGAATAGCTATAAGTTTCCAATGAATATTAATTTTTTGTACACGTTGAACGCGTTTTTCTATAACGGATTTTTTTTTTCAAAATTGGCGTTAAAAATCAATTCATCCAATTATTTTTAGGGAAAATAACAAAAAAATCTCGTCGATAAATCTCTTTTTTAATAACTAATCAGTTTATTTATTTATTTTAGCCAAAAATTTACTTTGAAAATTTTACATTTGCGTTTACAGCTTTGTTATTTTCACAGTTTTTGAAGTTTTCACGCTTTTTGAGGTTTATCGACGACAAATGTACTATTAACTAATACAAAATATTGATCATCAGTTTCAGATAAATATAGACAGAGTTGAAGTGTACGCTAATTTTCTACTCCGCCACCGATGCTTCGAAGCTATTTATCTCTAACGCGGAATCATTTTATTTTTTGTATTTGTTCAATATTTATTTAAATTATATAAAATGTCAGTCTTATAGGTCAAACAGTTCAATAGATAGAAGACTGAACAGACAAACACATACATAGTTGATTTCAACTGATATTGGTCGTAAAAAGCGGATAGTCGTAATAACCAGTAAAATCTCAATTATATGGGATTCAATTGGACTTTTATTTTGAGTCGTTAAAATCGATACGTCGTATTAACCGTTGTCGTTATAACACTTATAACTGGTTTCTACTGTATATCTAATTTATTAACAAATATTAATGTACAGAAATTAAATTTCCTGAATTAGAAAACTTTTACCTAATAATGAACATGAACAATATACACATTTACCGGTAAATATGCAAATTCTCCAGTTTTATACTTTTTCAGTATACATAAAATATGTATATTATAAGATACTTTTCTTAACCTACGTTTATCCGAGTACAAGTACATGGAAAACTGTACGTAGCAGAAATCGATAACATTGTATTGTTGTTTCTGCGTTTTTACTTGTTTGTCGTTGAAATATACATACACAATATAGTCACGTTATTTTGTATTCGTAGGAATTGAGAAATTCTTACAATATCATCACATTTGTACCAAAGAAGTGAGTGAGGTAATATTCACGGTATAGTATATTAGGTGTGTGAAACTTTTAATATATAGAATATACTTTTGTTTGGTAAACAAAGGTATTCATAATTTATTTATTTGATGATGATGATAATTGATGGTTGATGTCGTCTGTATTGCTCCTTTTTAATGATTTTATTTGATATTTTATTCTTAACCATATTTTAAAATATAATTATACAACAATTTTATTCGATTAAAAACTATACATTATTTGCCGTGAATTTCAATTTATTTGGTAATTCTAAAAGGTCTCTTTAAATCCCACTTAAGTTTTTGGTAAATCAAGAAAAACTTTTAAAATGTGCACAAAATTGTTAGTAACCACAATTTTTTTAACATATCTTTAAGTACATTCTAGGACGTTTTGAAACAAGATATAGATAGTTAATTGAATTATGAACACAATAGAATCAAAAAGTCAGATTTGAAAATGTATGGACGAGAGAACTTTTGGATATAAGCTCCACACCTTCTCGTTCCAAAAACAAAGAGAAATTAATGACGATGTAAATTCAAAATACTATGTAATTAGTTCACATAAAAATCATACATTTGAAAGAGTTCAGAATACCTTTTTTATTTGATTTTTTGGTACGGAGTTCTGTAAAATTTAAGCATATTTGTGTATAAAAATGAAGTACACTCATAAGAAAGTTAAAATGATAGTTGAAAAAGCAATGCAATATAGCCAATTCAACAATTTAATAAATTTTATAATTACTACTTTTCTACAGATTGAATTTTCATTAATTTCCCTGAGTAATTAAAACATCAAAAATTGTAAACTTTTTGTAGGTTCTAACAATAAGTGTTATATTTTAAGACTAAACTCATGAAGTTTGAATTTCAAACTGTTTTTTTTTCAAGATTTGTTATCCGATGTTTTTATATGGCTATTTGAGATTAAACAAAAATATAAAAAAAAAAAACAAAATAAATATTTGTAAACACTTTTTACAAATATTAAAAAAAAAACACACGTTTTCAAGCAAAAACTACACGATTACAAATGATATTAAGAGATGCGCTTTGACAAAGTAACAAATTTACATTTTTTTGCATGCTTTACAATCCATTAAGTCTGTAGAAAATGGATTAAATATCAATTTGCAATAAAAGAAGATATTTTTTACATATTCTATTTTATTTGATGTTTTATTTATTTATGTATGTCTATTTTTTACTATAATTACTGAACTTTCAGCATTGCACATTATTTCCTACACATATTTGGATTTCTTAATTGTTTTTAAGTGTATTGAATATTTACGTTATAAGATTTAAATTAAACAAGTCTACGATAATAGAAAAGTAATATTATTTTGTTCATTTGATATAAAATGTATCATTTTTTTTAAATCGTTCTATTAGGTTACCTATTAAGAACGTGAACTATTTTGAGCCCATTGCAAACATCATTTTTGAGTTAGGAAAAATAAATAAAAAATGATTGAAATCTACATTTTGACACCGCACATGCCCGGGTATGAAAATAAAAATAAATGATCTCAATGACGCGACGCCTCTCCGTATTTCTGCAAAATGTTAAATAATATTGTAAACTTTTGTTCGTTGGTTTTAGTATCACGAAAGTCATGTTACCATTTTTTTCAACTTTGTTGAGCAAATAGTCTCCTTGAAAAAGGGGTGGTAGAAGTTTAAGGACTTTTTGGAGCCCCTTATATGCGCAACTTTTGATTTAAAATTAAATTAATCAAAATAGGGTCAATTTTTACTTATTGATATCTACATTTTACCATCCCGCATTTCTTGATATAAAAATTATTTTTTTAGTCTTTAACTGTTTCCAATTTTTTTAAATTCATGTATTGAGGTCATAAACATTACATGTTTAGTTAAAATATCAAGTTTCTAGTTTATATATTTTACGAAATTATTTGCTATGAGCGAAAAAGACGAACGGACGACAATGTGAGATAAACAAGGTTTTCTTCGGAACCCTAAAAATCTAAGTTTTATAAATATTTAATTTAACCTCGTAGAAACGCCACTGGCATGAATACACACGTGACTACTGACAAAGACGTTTCTGAGCAAATTGCCGTACTGTTTGTTTTGCAAACTAACAGATTCTAGCACTTTTCTTATTATTCAATGCAGAACAATAGAAAGGGTCACGGATAACATTGTAACACCTACTATTAAATGTTATTCTCATGTTAAAGTATATTTTTCTCGTAACAAATTGTGAACGAATTGAAACAGTTGCAGGTAACATTATTGTACATACATAGATGTTCTATGTTATGTCTCCAGTCTCTAACGATAATTGTAAAGGTGTATGTTTATAGTAGATGTTTGTAAAATAAAAATAAGTACCTACTAATGCTAGAATACTTGACATACCAACTCGTATGTCCGGCATCATAAAGGACCTAGCAAATTTGCTAGCTAACAAGCACTCTCAAATGAGGTATCAAATTTATCGTTGCTTTAGGAATTTCGTGTCGCTTACCCTTCTTTTTAAACACGACGGGCATTTTTCTGCAATTCAAATAATTTATTAACTAAATCAAGTTATGTAAAACAAACCGTTCCACTACAAATAATAGATTATAGGTGGAAGCATTGGGTATGCCCGAACCTCCCTCAAAATAACTGTCTATTGCTCCCACTGCATAGTTTTTCAATTTAACTTTCTTGTGTAAGTTTTTTGGTCAAATATTTTGGCGTGATTTACGGGTTAATTTATACGTTTGTAAATATACAATGGAAAGGAAATAAAACAATACGTATATCTTCTTGCTGGTCTCTCGTTTATTTATTGCGAAATCACCACAAAATACATATTTACACTGACGCGCATCCTACCATAAAAAACTTGTGTCTTTGACAACTAAACGAAATGACAAATAATCTATGCATGAGCAGTGTTGCCAGTGAGCAAATTAAACTACCAACCTTCTTTTTAAAAGAAATTAAAAACCTACAATAAAATTTGAACTACGATGGAGTGACTAAGCCTCCCGACTGCCCATCCCTCCCCTGCTTCTCTTACTCATATGTCCGGTATCATAAAGGACCTAGCAAATTTGCTAGCTAACAAGCACTCTCAAATGAGGTATCAAATTTATATGACAGTTCTCTTGGAGTTTCATGAAGACTTTGACGCGCGTTGTATGTAAACACCAACGGTATTAAAACAGTGGTGGTGATATGAAAATTATTTTGTACGGTCAGAGTCGTCAACTGTCTTACAATACGTTGAAGTATTACACTAAATTCTATAGCAAATCCATAAATACTATCACAAAATTAATACCTCATTTGTGAGTGCTAGCAA
This sequence comes from Sialis lutaria, assembly GCA_949319165.1. NCBI lineage: Eukaryota > Metazoa > Arthropoda > Insecta > Megaloptera > Sialidae > Sialis > Sialis lutaria. The sequence continues at coordinate 24,562,050 of OX439235.1, read as the reverse complement.
GCCAGTAAATTTTGCTAGCCATTTATGATACCGACCAATATCTATGTAAAGTTCTTAAGCAATCTGAATTATATTAGTACGGCTCGTAGTTTTGAATCAAACCACTCAGATATCTCAAAGTTGAAAAACTTTGAGAAGGTGTCCTTAAGGTTATTTTAAAGTCAACCTCGTTTTTATTGTTCTGTAACTAAAAAAGGAAAAATAAACAAAAGCGACAACGTTAGTAATGTAATAATTATCTTTTAAATCTTAATAGGTACCAAATCCAACTTGCACTAAATTTTTTAAAGTCAGCGCAAATCACGTAGTCTGTTAACTAAAGATCTCGGAGACGTAATGCAATCAACAAACCGTTAATTATTATGGTAAGATTTGCGCCGACTTCAAAAAAATTTTGTGCATATTTCCATAGAAAAATCAAAGTGGTTTTCTTTTTTATTTACATTTTCTTTTCATGATGTTCATTTTATATGAAATTACATAAAAGGAAGTTGATATTCGTGTGTAGTTAAGCTAGATTAGGTAGGTAGATTTTTTAAGATAATTATTACTTTATTACATTACTTATACGTTGTTGCTTTTGTTTATTTTTCCCTTTTTAGTTAGTTTTTTAAGTTGATTTTTTAATTCATTCCTTTAAGAGACTTTAAAATTGCAAATAAATTATTAAATTAATTTAATCAGTGTAAGCGTTCTTTAACACTTGAGGATTTTCGATGAGTTCCGATGTACATTTTCCAATTCCACCATCAGATCTTGACAAAAATTATCTGGACCACATAGAGAATATCCCTTTTCGAACAAAAAGAATATCCGAAGTGACCCACGCAGTACAAAATTGTGCATTAAAACGACGCTTAAAAATAAAAACATATATCATATTTTGCAAGAAATTCCACCTTTTTATGTCGGTTGTAAAGGATATTTTTTATAGAATAAAAATACATAAAATAGAGAAATATGGGCGTAGACAACATTGTACAATATGTACATTCTAATAACTTATCAGTTCGAAGGCTTGAATTATACCCGGTATTATAAATATGTTTACAAGCACTTTCAATGGGATTTACGACAAAAGTCAAAATCCCGAAAGGCAGACATGGACAAAAGGCAGATAAGGACAAAAGGCAGACGTGGACAAAAAGCAGACATGGACAAAAGGCAGACACCCAACAGGCAGACATGGGCAAAAAGCAGACAAAAAATTTATAAAATTAATAATATCTATAAGGGAGAGGGGCATATTGCATAAGTCCTCCCCCCTCAACTATATTATTAATTTATATAAAAATTTTGTATGCCTTTTGTCCTTGTCTGCCTTCTGCCCGGGTCCTCTTTCAACGGGATATTAGTTATGTAATATTATCAATGGTTTTGTTTTAGAATTCAAAACAGTGATACATCAAATTATTATATAAACCAATTGGTGACTGACTGTACGAGATAATTTTCATAAAATGTTTTAATACAATTGAGGTTTACTTACCACGCGTACAAGAAACTTGTCTAACACTCCATGAAACTACAAGGAAACTGTCATATACGTTTGATACCCTATTTGAATGTACTTGTTAAATCATTTATACAACCGGGCATTATTGTACAATAATATATTGATAAGTTCTAATTAAACTGTCATGTTGCAAATAAAAATAAATACTTTTATAATTTGCATTATTTATAATACAGATAAACTTTTACGAATATATACATATATCCTGGTTCAAAAATAAGCTTTCAGTAGCATTCGTAACGAAAAAAAATTAGTCAGTAAAATATCTTTTCAAAAAAACATTTTCAGCTTCCAGCATTTTAATAATTATCGTTTCAAAAGTATGTCTCACTCATAATAAAACATAAATACAAAACGTTAGCATCAAGTAAATTATTTTTATATTGATTGGACATAAAATAACGACGTAGTTAATTATATATGTAGGTATATTTTCCGATAAATCGCACGGATGTCTTGAGGCAAAATAAATAATGAATCAAAAGAATTTCGTTTGGTATTTGAACTTTTATATGCCTTTGACATTTTAAATATATAATAAATTTTTAAATCATCCAAATTATTTTAGAAATAATTATAGCTAATGGAATAAAGGGAAGTAAATGTAAATATATTAAAAATTCAACAAATTTATAATTTTCCTAATTATCTACAAAAACACTCATTTTATAAATACAAATTCTCGGAAATATATACATAAATAACGATAACGAATAAATATATAATCTTGTTGATTATTTTATTCTGTAGATTTCGGTATTTAAAATGCAAATTATTTTAAAAGTAAGTTGCTTTAGTCACTAAAGCAACTCTTTAGTTTAGTTGGATTATAGTAGACATAGGGGAAAGTAGCCATAATCGTACTGCAACCTAAATCGTACTACCGCTAGTTTAAAGAAAACCGTTATACATATTAACCATCAATTGTGGATATAAGTAACAAAACCGTATTCCATTTGCACATCTTTTTTTTGCACTTGTAAAAGATACGATATTAAATTGACAATCGCACGACTAAAAAAGCTATTTGAATTAAATTTTAAAGAAAAATATTTTTATTAACCGTAATCTTCTAGGAATTTTTTTTTCTATCTGTTATTTATAAAATATGCAGTTAGGGAATTCCCCTTTCTAATTTATTTTCATAGCAGCTTAAGTATACAGGGTGAGGCAGTAACTATTACCACCTTAAATATCTTCGAATCTATAAAGCCCAGAGAAAAATTAGTGGAACCAAAATTGTACGGTACGAAGGGGGCTATCATATAGCGTAAATAATTTTTGTCCAGGGGTAGGCACTTCGGAGATATCAAGGTCATCATCATTTTTTTAAATTGATTCGTTACATTTTTTTCCATAATGTGATAGAGGAGCTGAAAACAAGTTCAGGACTCTTCACACAAGATCATTGAACAAGATTTAAAGTGAAGAAAAAACAATTAGAAAATACATTTTTTTATTAAATGAAATTTTAATTTAAAGATGTTCGAAGTGGTGGCCATCATTATCGATGTAACACTGGTAAATTTCATTTAATAAAAAAAATGTATTTTTTAATCGTTATTTCTTCACTTTAAATCTTGTTCAATCATGTTGTGTGATGAGTTCTGAACTTGTTTTCAGCTCCTCTATCATATGTTATTAACACTTCGAACATGTTCTGTAAATGTAAATTTCATTTAATAAAAAAATGTATTTTTTAATCATTTTTCCTTAATTTTAAATCTTGTTCAATGATCTTGTGTGATGAGTTCTGAACTTGTTTTCAGTTCCTCTATCATATTTTGGAAAAAAATGTACCGAATCAATTTTAAAAAATGAAGATGACCTTGATATCTCCGAAGCGTCTCCCCCTGGACAAAAATTATTATCGCTATATGATAGCCCCCTTCGTACCGTACAATATTGGTTAGATTAATGTTTCTGTGGGCCTTATAGATTCGAAGATATTTAAGGTGGTAATAGTTACTGCCTCACCCTGTATATTTTAGTATTTTACGAGTTTTCAGTTCCAAAACTTGCGATAATTTTATATTTATGTTACTTTTACTTTAAGAATTGAATTGTTTTTGTTTCTATAAAATAAACTGTGCATGAATGCATATAAAAATTTTATTTATAGTTTTTTTGTATGAATCATTTCATTTTACCTATTTTTTACAGAGTTGAAGGATATGGAACTAATCCCCTTTTTCTATATCTTTTTTACACGGTTTTTTCTGGAACGTATCTAGTGTATCTACCGTGTAAAAACAGAATTAGGTGTATATCTTAAAGAAAAAAATAAAATAGGTACTTGTTTTTTTTGCATTTAGTCCCTCAGGTTCTTAAGCTTGTTCATCAAAGAAATTTATTTACGGTTTTAAAAATAGCAGCCGCCCAAAACCGAACAAAAATTACATAAGAATTTTCTGTAAACTGTTTTTATCTCATGTAAGTAGGTATATTCCTTTCCATATGTTATAAAGAAGTATTTGCGCAACATACTCGTTATTCCATATTATTAATTGATACTGAATCCCAGACCACAGGTTTTTTATTACTCATGTTATAACACATTTTATAACCTCAAATTTGTCATAGGGATTATAAAATAAGCCACCACAATTATTATTCAAATGGAAGGTAAATTTAAAATATAGATCAATAAATTATACTCATAGTATAATATTTATAGATTTTCATTAAAATGAGCAGCTTTGGTGCTTTTTCAATTGGCTTAGTTTTAACTCCGGATATTTTTGAAACTCCAAAACGGCCTCGTTTTTAATGTTCCATACCGAAATTGGAAGAGGAAACATCTATGGAATCAACACTGTGTCTTTCCGTCTGTCTGTCATGAACTCATAACTATAGTAACTATATAGTAGACAAATAATAGATATGAGATAATTTTTGTTTTGTTTTATGCGCTTTCTGAGGGCGAAAATGAGTCACAAAAAATGTTATTGCAATTCAAGAAATTTCAATATCTAAACGTTTTGTTATTTTCAAAATCTTTAGTTAAGAAATTATAAAAAAAACGTAAAAAATATATAAAAGTAATAGAAAATCAGAAAAAATTGCCGTCAAGTTGAAAAAGTCAAGAAATCGGCGAAAACTGATTTTGCTCTTTTCTCCATCCTGGAAGGAGTACATCAACTTCGTTGGGGAGAAGGAAATGACAAAATTTCTTAGTAATTTTAACACTAAAAAATAATCATTATATGGAAAAATATCTTGTCAGAATTACAGAAATACCCAAAAACTTTTTTCGACTATAATAGTTTCAGTCTACGTCTACAACTATTTTGCACCCATTGAGGACTTCTTATTAAATCGAAATACGTTTCGAGTGACATTTTTTTATTGTAGTTAAAGTGAATATTTAGTTTAAGATACTACATACAGTTAAAGAGTGTAAAACTATACTTGACTGCTGAAGTTGTATCTCGATGTATTTAAAATACATTTATGCTCTCGAAAAAAATTTCAGTCTTTGTGAAGGGCAATTTTGGTTCTTCTGTCACAAAAGCTTGACAGTATTATACAACATTCACCCCTGAATTTTTTTGCGGACGCCTCTGTCCATAACGTCAACATAATGAATGTTCTTTACTGAAAAGATCACTTTAAGTAAAAAAGATACAAATCAAAATGTAACATAATACCATCTCGAAAAAGAATCAATAATCCAATTTTTAAATCATCCGTTTCAATTAACTTCAAGCATAAAAAATGTACGTTTCTATCTCTCTCCACCAATTCAACAAAAGACTGGTCTACTAACAAGTACACACACACACATACACACAAACACACACACATACACAGATGTAACGTCAACTGAATAATGTAACACTTTTGTTTGGAAATCCGTATGCAAATCATTGCTAGTTGCGGTTTTCATAATTTAGTAACAAAGCAACGGTAGCCGTATCAATCAGAACAGATCAAACACTGTAGCTTCGAATATTATCTGATTATTGTGTTTCATTAACGTGGAGAGGGTCAATAGAATTCTATTGAATTTTGTCATTAATTTTAATTGATGTTGTTATTAAAACTATATTTTATGTATGATTGACTTTAAATGTATTTCAATCAATAATAATTTATGGTGTTTGGATTTTACAGTATAAAGTATCTTTAATGTTTGATGCAAAATGTATTTTAAATATTACCTACTTATAATTATAATTAACCAATTATAGCATTTTAGTATTTCGTACAATGTGTCTGTCTGTCACAACTTTTTAACTATTGCACCGTCTGAGATCTAGCATATACAGAAGAAACTGGTTTTAACGATATCGGTTAATGCGATATATCCGTTTTAACGACTCAAAATAAAAGTCCTATCTGAATCCTGCATATCATTGCCTTTTCTAATATACCGTTTATAACGATATTGCTTACAACAAAATACCGCCTTGTACGTCTTTCCGTTTACAATATTTTCGGATAATTTTATCGGTTCAGCGACGGACTGTATTTTGATACCATTTTTTTTAAATAGGCAATACTCTTTTTAGACACAATTTTTATTTTTCTTTGAAATAAACTTTAATACTGTGCCACATGTCTATACTTTGCGGTGTTGTCATAGCTTGTAGCGTGATATTTTTTCATCAGAAACTATTTTTATTTTACTTATAACATATAAACGGGGTGGTAATTTTACTTGATATTTTTTATATTATCTCCAAATATATTAATTTAGTTCTCCTTAAAATTTCTGAAATTTCTTGATTTTTTTTGTTGAAAATCCACTTAAAATATCGTAATCCCTATACTCGCAATGTTATTTTTTTTGATTAAACATGTTTAAGATATCTTTCGCTCACATTTAAAGATTTTGAATGGAGCTTCTAATAACCATTTTTTATTTTTTTTTTGCAAAATTTGAGTTTACTTATGAATCTTTTAGTTTTCCGAGAAATACATTTAAAAAATTAATTACCGATTTATACTACTATTAGGTTTTACGACCTAATATACTCCTCTCGATGTTGTTGTAACCGGTTTCTACTGTAGTTAATAGTTATCTTTTTGAGCTTCAATTTTTATTTATATTTAATTTTTTTGTATTGAAATGTCCTTCTGTTCTTATATGCGTATTTCTAAATAAGTAAACACTCTAAAAAGATCCCATAATCCAAATTTCTCAAATTTAAGAGGAACAATATTTCAAGATAAAAATCACAAATCCAAAAACTGAAAAGGACTTTAAAAACGACATTTTAAACGTTTTAAAACATAAAGTGGAATTTTATTTTAATTTTTTTTTAATAATATTTATTAACATAAACATACATACTTATTTGTATTTTTCAATTAGTTACATGTTGTGTATATTACTCTTCTATGAATATTTACTGTTTATAATTATTACTAATTATTATATTGTATGTCCTAAATTACAGTTAATTATTATGGTGTTGAATTACTAAATTAACCATATAATTTGCACATGAAAAAAAATGTAAATATGAATTAAAATATTTAAAATTTCGGGAATTTCCGAGAAACTCTATATCCTATTCCCAATCCTGGCATTGAAAAATTTCCATGAATTTGGAAACAATACATGTATATACCTACTCATAAATATTAATAATTCATGAAAGTAAAAAATGTTTGAAAGGTAAATAAAAATTTATCATCATTGTATATTTGTATGTACATACATTATTAACAATTAATTTTAATGTTTTCATTTCTTAAACATTTTAAGAATTGTGTTAAGATGTTCTTAAGATTGTTTCTTTTGCTGATGAAGACATTGTTCAACAAACTCAATTGATTGAAAACATTAGTAAACTGCACAATTTATGTTCATAGTACTTATATTTTTTAAAATAACTTTATATAAAATCAAAATGCTGTTACTTCTCAATTGAATAAAGATTGCTCAAAGGTCTTTTTACATAAAAAAAGATTTATTAATACAATAGTATTTTTAAGGATTCTTCGATGAATGGGATGAAAAAAGGACCGGTATTTATTTTAGATATTCCTTTTATATGTTTTCAAATCCCTTAACTCCAGAAAGATTTTCATAGTGCAAAGAGGAAGCTTTGTACTAATGTAAAAATCTAAAATTCAAATTTTTGTGAGTTTTTAGGTTGAAGATTTTCTCGAATTTCAAAGAATACAACAATATTCCTATATTTCTTAACTGTTCCTTATAGAATGATCATTTATAATGTAATGACTATTGATTAATGGTCGAAAGTTTCTGCGGAGTTTACTCAATAATTAATATTATTTTCTGTTATTCTGATACATGGATTTTCTTATACAAATTAATCATATCTAGTTGATAAATGAGTATTAATTTTTAGAACCAATCCTGCTTGGTTTCTAAATGCATTCAATACCTATACACAATACACAGCACGGCATTATTGAGTGTTTGTTTTGGTAATTATTGTATCAATATATCAAATCTTTGGCTCAGGAAAAGTGTTACAAATGTTACATAAAAATATATTTATTTTAAAAACATAATATTTATTTGCTCCTAAACACGTACTTAAATACTCTTATTGCTAAATTTTTTGATAGGACATGTTATTCGGCCCAAAGTGACTAGGAATATGTTATATTGAATATAATTCATCGAAAAAATTAAAGGAATATTTTATTTTCTTAAAAAATGTGCAATTTTAAATTATGATATTAATTCATGAAATAACTATTGTTTTTATTTAATTGCATTCGTGTACATTTTAAAAGGTTACGGGTCAATAAAGGGTGGGCTGAAAATTTTAAAAAAGCTTTACACAACTTTGGCATCATGTGTTTAATATAAAAAAATGCAGCTTTGAAAGCTGAAACTCTTAGCTTTAAAATGTTTTCTATTTGATTTTTTAACAAATTTCACAAATGATTGTACATTTTTTAAGTTTTTCAAGTGTATAGGTACTTTTCAATTTTTTGGGGTAGTAAAAATACTGGATTAATTATTACCGAAGCTATAATACGATTTTAGGAGAATTTTGTTTTTAATTTATTTTTAAAGTTTCTAACTAAGAATGAATACATACTTACCTACAAATTGAAAGCTTGAAGTGTATACTTCAAAATAATTTTTTTACGATTTTTTTGTCCATGAAGTTCATGAAGTGAAAAAATGCTGAAGTTTTCTACACTTGATGCCAAAGTTGTGATTCTTTGGTGCATCTTTTATTGTCCTATAATTTTTTAAGATGAATCTAAAAAAATAATTTTAAGACAAAGTGGAAATGGCATACTTTAATTTCTTTTTTGAAAAATATCCTTATGATAATTTTTAATAAAGCTATAGGTATTTGAATATTATACAATTTTTTACGAAATTTGTAAAGCATATAACCAGGCGCGAGGGGTCCACGAACAGACGAAATTAACGAGCTCCAACTTTTCCGATTTCACTAGTTATTTATTTATAACAAAAAAATTACTAACAAGTTCTGGATCACATAATAATTCAAGTGATATGAATAATAAACTAAAACGTTTTGTTAATCCTACCGCCTTTCATATATTCATTATTATGTCACACAATTTCTCCCCAACATTGTCCCTTTCTTAAGATAATGATTAATATGAAATGTCAAGACACAAAATAGAATGTCTCGGAGAAGGATTATTATTTGACTTAAATGGAGGGTATTTTTAGCTTCTACTATATATAATATACATGTATGTATGTATAATTGCATATGCATACACAGTAATACACACTTAAGAGATCCACAGTGGTGGGTAGGTAGATACATATATGCTATTTCCAATAATGCTAATAGAGAAATCATACCATACCATAATAGCGCACAATGGTCCGAGTGATTCGATCCCGTGACTAAAAGTCCATTATTGCAACTTAGACAAAATTCTAAAATATATTTTTATTATAGTATTTTATATTATAGTTATATTTTCATTATAATGTAATTATCCTCATTCGATTTTTTTTAGATAACATCATGTTATGTATGTTTTCGGCAATGTATGAAATGCGGCATTGTATATAATTCCTTGAATTACATACTTTACCGGAAACAGCTGTAAGCAGATTTATGTTATACATTCAAATGTATATTCTGCCAAAAATTTACTATTAGGTGTGCAAAAAAGTTCTGAGCTTAGGATTTCATACAGTCGAAACCACAATTAAAATGTAGTCATCTTCCTTTCCTTTTAGGATATTGGACTTTCAAAATGCCAAGTTGTTTGGCGTTTGATGTACATAATCTCAAAGATGTGTAGTCTAAAAATAGTAATAACAAAAGGGCATATTCGATTTTCCGCCCACGTGTTTTATCGAAAAAAAAAGCTGCTAAAGCTTTTATGCTTTATAATATATACTGCACATAGAGAGATCTTTATTACTTGAAAAACGGAGAAACTGTGGTTCTTAGTCACTTAAACTAAAATTGCAACTTTACCACAGATGTTGTGTCACTCATATTCAGTCTGGAATCGTTAGGCTCCTGATTAGGACTTCTTGTTAAGTCGAAACACGTATCGAGTGACATAACTTTTGTGGTAAAGGTGCAATTTTAGTTTGAGAGAACTTTATGTTATGCTACGTGTTGTAAAAAATTAACCATGGCAATTTGCTCTACATATGGTAGGATTGGAAAGGTGTACTTTATTATGAGTTATTACAACTAGATAAAATAATCATAGGATACAGTTAACAACAATTGATGAATTTGAGAGATACGTTGGAAGAAAAAGTTCATTTATTGGACAAGGACGTTATAAAGTGTTATTTTTTCTTGACAATACCCGTCTACTAGTTGCGAAATTGACTCAGAACCACAGAAACACAAGTACACGGAGAGAATATTCTTTTGGAAATTAACAGAAAATGCTGTAAACCTGAGGACAGAATCAACTTCTGAAAAAAATTAACAGAAAAGTCGGTAGAATTTAAAATAAAGAAAAATGAAAAATTACAATGACATACTGGTAAATTTTAACATAGCACCTATTAAAATTTATTTACTCTGAAAAAGTAATATACGCTATTATTTTATTTAATTTCTTGCATATGAAAATTTCATGTACATTCTCTATAATTAACTTCACAATAGGGAGTTATTGTAATTGGTCCGAAAATCGAAATCAAAAATTCTAACATATTTTCATGTTTCAAGGGCATTAGAGTATATTGACACTATTTTCAGAAAAATGTCTGTGTGTGTGTGTGTGTGTGTGTGTGTGTGTGTGTGTGTATGTACGTACGTATGTACGTACGTACGTGTCATTTTTTTCCGGGACGAAATCTCGCGAACAAAAAATGCTATTGACTTCGTTGGGATGCTAATCGACGCGTCTTGACGTGAATATGATCTGAAAGAAAGGATTTTTCGAAATTCAACCCCTACGGGGGTAAAAAGGGTGTTTTTTTCATTTTTATTTTTTTTCTTGGTCGAATTTAGTCGGAACTTAGAATAAATACTATACAATACAAATAATGAAACGTGGATTTCAGTATTTATTTTTTATATGGGTCCAAACAGCCATTAAAGGGATGAAAACCACCATCAAAATTTGAATTTCATACTAATAAATACATTTAATAATTTATGTTGCCTTGGAAACAACACAATTCAAAATTCAAACTGTCAGATTAGTTTTTCTAAAAATGTGCATTATATTATTGACATTATTAGGATATTAGAAAACTAATATTCATAATACAAAGGTTGAGTTTTATTTCTGATAAATTCCATTAAAATTTTTCATATACATATTAAAAAAATATTTACAAACTATAACATAGTAATATTAATTATGGAAACAATAAGTAATCATTACTTATTGTTTCCATAATTAATATTACTCAGTATTCAAGTATTGTAAATCATACCATGTTGGGAAGTTGATTGTGTGGACCTAAAGGATCGCACCCCACAGCATTATACGTTATATAGTTTAATTTTATATCCCCGGGTAAAATTGGATCCGACAGCTAGTTTTACTGTGTTTCTATATTACTTTTCATATCTGGCCTATCGTCGTCATAGAAACTGCTATACTGTATATTGAATTTTAGTAGACGTTCTTTTAAATTTTACCATGTCGGGTGTTAAAAATTTCTAGGATCAATTTTTTTTTCATCAATCTATGCATTTTTGTATTTTTTATTATTTAAGTTTTATAATTATTTTAACATACGGTATAGTAATTTTTGATACTATTTGTATGAAATATTACTACGTTACCGATTAATTTTTCACAGAATGAAATATCGTCCTCCCGTTAACATGTTTTTATGTTAAAAATTAACATTACATTTTTTTCAGTGTAATGTACTAAATACATTTACTAAAAAGTAAGTGTACTTTTTAAAAGTACTTAAATTACTTATTGCTAGTTTTGATATATGTTGGCATATTTTATCCGCCAATTTGAATTTTGAAATACCCTTATTTAAATCGGATAACTTTTGGTCTTTTAGCCACAGATTCGAGTCTCTTAGAGCAATGTGCAATGGCCGCATTTAAGTGGTAAATATCCTTTGCCACAATGGCCCACAGTGGGATCAAATATCAAATTTTGCTTCAAGCGAATTTTCAATCTGATGAAACTTTATGAAATAAGTATTATGACAAATGATAGGCAAAGATTTAATCGTTATAAAGGTGGATCGAGGTATGTAAGTACTGGTAAAAGGTGAGGATTTATTTGTTTTGAGTTATCCTCAACCCCCCTCTTTTTATAAAACTAAAACAATCGTGTGATATTTTGTCTTAAGATATATTTTTATTAATTAAAATTTTTCAATGATTATACATGCTTAATATGATTGTTATTTTCACATTGTACACATCGACTCGAATAAAAAGATTAATTTATTAGATATAAGTATTCATATACAAATATTTTGAAAACTACTGTTTTTATTGGATTGAAATCAAAATGACAGTTATAACTCAATAGTTTTGTTTATTTGTTTTACTTTAAAGCAGAAAAACCAAGTTGCGGTAAATCATAAGTGATGGATATCTTGAAAACAGTAAATAAATGTAATTTTAGTTGAATACACAGGACTGTATTAACTACGGCTTGCAAAAACCCGAAAAATTTAAAAAATCGGTTTTCGGTTTTTCATAAAGTGAAAACCGGTTTTTAGTCGGGGTTTTTAATTATAAGCATTTTTTTAATAAAACAGTTAATTGATATTTAAAAATAAAAGCGATTTTTGAACTATGTATTTCAATTTGAAATTGAGATTATTCAATTTCAAATTGGGAATTATCATTTTTAAATTAGTTAAGTTTAAAAGCTAGTGTTAAAAGTGATTTTGGCATAGTACCTACTTCAATGTCTAAAGTGTAGGTCCATTTTAAAAATCTACTTCGATCGTCTTTGTGATTTCACTAAACATTTACAATTTTGTATGAAATATTATACGTGTATGTATAAAAAAATATAAAAAAATCAATAGTCATGTGAATCTCTGACAACGCGTAAAATTGAAGTTATCTGTATTATGTTGAAAATGTCATAGTCAAATGAGATAGTCCATAGTTCTCAGTTCATTCTGAACATTGTTATAGAGTAGATACTTGCTGCATGCATATTTCAGATACATGTAGGTATGTTCGATCTTTTTTTAAATATAACATAAAAAAGTGAGTGTGTGTACTTATGTACGTCCGTTAGAAGTTATCCTTCTTTGGCGTAGTTGCATCTAGCTGTACAAATTACTACAAATGCAAAACAAAAAATATGTTTTATCGACTATCATTAAAGTTTAAAAATTCTCAACGGCTTTGCCGGTAGAAACACGGAAAAAACCTGAAGAATTGCAGTTTTTTCCTATACATTCCAGATAGCAAGCGACAACCTATCTTTATAAAATATTTTTTGCAGTCAGAAACTGTAATAATGTTTGCAGATACTCAATATAAATTGATGGATAAACTGAAAACATTACAGCCTAACATTATATTATTACAGTTCAGAGAGCAATACTTATATATTTTATAATAATAGGTTGTCGCTTACTATCCGGGATGTACAGGGTAAAACTGTAATTTTTTAGGATTCTTTTTTTCGTGCACCACTTCTGAACGCGGTGGCTGTGATGATGATATAGTTATATCAACATTGACTATCCATTTCGTTTTTATAAAATTGTATTAGAAACTATAAATTCTAAAATTATCTTAATTTGCTGATCAAATTACATATACTGTTTATCAATCTTTATATTGTATAAATTAATTACGGAGCACTCTAACAGTGAATGTTTCATTAAAATCAGTTCAGTAGTTTTCGTGTCAAGCCGGTATAAGAAATAGACAGGAAGTCAAATTTTTTTAAACAATAAAACTGGATAGTTAAAGGACCTCCAAAGAATTTTTTTCTATAACAGATTATTTTTCGGTCTTTTAATAAGAAAAACAATTTCATACGTAATTGTTTTTAGAACGACATAATGTATCGAATTAAATCTCTCGTACTGTACTTATAGTTTTACAATTTATTTAACTACTTTAAAACCACTGGTTGCATTTAATAGTTAATCTATTAGGAAAGATATGACTTCATAGTACTGTATAACAATTTTTAATAATTTTTGGACTTAAAAAAAATGCGTACTTATATTTGATCTCAGCATCATTATACAATATACATATATACATAATAATATTATAATTATTTTTCAAAAATTTCTTAATTACCCACACTCGGAGATGTGGGCCAGGGATAAAATATTTTTATTATTTTTGATTTTAACAATAACAAAACGTTAACATGTTTTTGTTCCTTGAATCGACAGCTTTCATTTGATAACGCACTCATCGGAGTTGAATAAATAATTAATTTTAGGCAACCCATTTACAACGCGAAAATACGCGAAAAACTTATAATTTTATTTTTATAAATCAGGTCTAATATTGGCCCACCATTTACTTTAATTATTCCAAATCTCAGTTTTTTCGATCTAACGGTTCATTAGTTAGAAAGTTAACCTCGGGTTGCACAAAACAAAATAATTAACGATTAGTTAATCAGTTGTTTTCAATCCATGATTAATGTTTATTCTAAACTTATTCACAATTTGTAAATGAACAATTCATTAAATATGACAACTTATAATATGTATCATAGTCGTGATTGTTTTTTAGAATTGACGTAATAATGCTTTGAAAATAACTGATTAACTAATGAATTATTTTGCTTCCTGCAACTCGAAATAACAAAGTCAAATAAACACAGTGGGTTCTTATTCCGAGTTCGGTACGGAACATTAAATACCGTATACATAATAATATATGTATAATTACAAATAAAAAAAAAATACAAATAATTTATATTTGTTGAGAAATTGTTAGACCGTCTCTGGCTAGATTGATTTCATCCCGAGCTCGACTTCATTTCCCCTCAACCTGATCTATTATTTCTCTGGCAATACCGCAAACAAAACGCAAATGTTGTTTTCTCATTTTGGTTCGATTTATTCTCGCGATGGCGATATTTATTGTTCAATCTGCGATATTGTCTCGCGGCCCCTCGCTGCCTGGCGGTCGTCCGTATTGAGTTATACGTAATCCGAGCCGAGACGCGCGGCGATCGTCAGCACATCCATCACCGCGGTGCAGAAACACTGTCAACACTAGAACGGAGGGTCCCCAAACGTAGCGGGTGACGGTTCACGACTTACGAAAACATACAATTCTTTGTCACTTCACCCTCCACTCTAACTACAAGAATGCCTTTTTTGGATTCCGTACAAAATAATTATTTCGGTCTGTCTGTATATCACAGCCTTCTATTATCTCAATTATATCTGTTAAGATGAAATTTGGTATACGGACGTACATTTATGACCCAAAAACAAATAATGAGATTAAAAAAAAAATTTTTTGACCCACCTTCAGTGAATGAATAATAGCTATTATTCAACGAGACATGCTTTCATTCGTTATCAGAGCGCTCTCCCTCTCTCCAATTTCAAAACTATCGATGCAAAAATCTGAAAAAATCCAGAATGCATCTTTTAATTAGTAGATACTTTCAATGAAAATTATAACGAACACTGTAGATTTTTTTAGTTTATATTGTACTTACGTTAGAAATGTAAATTTCGAAAGAGAATGCGGTACAAATGACTATGGAAACATATCATGTGCTTGCGTTATTTAATTCTTAATTCTTTTAAGTTTAATATCTACAGTCTACAGACATTGAATTAAAAATTTGTGCTGGACATTCGCGCTGTGATGAGTTAACATATGTTCTGCATTTGCATGACTACTTTTGTGATAAACCAATTTAATGTAGCTTATGCCATTATTATGAAAAAGCATTTTCTATAAAAAGACCATACATAATTTTGATGAATTAATTAATGGTTCACGCGCTCATTTTTTTGAAAGCTTATTAAATGACTGCTTAGCTCTTTTGAGTGATAGCGTGAATATACCTACGTACTCTGTAGCATTTTTCAGATTTCAAGATACACCTTGGCACAGGTTTCATTAAAATCAGTCCAGTAGTTTTTAAGTTCATAATAAAAATTTTACATATCAAATCGAAATTTACTATTTTGTGCATTCATATTTTACCTTTTACGCATTATATTAACACAAAAATTTTGTTAATAATTTCAAACAATTTAAAAATCAATGGTCTTGGTTAGGGTAATCTTAGTGGGCTCAATCTCCTGTGGCAAAATTGACCTTTACTATAGTTAAATATATAGTTAATATATTTTTACTAATAACACGACGAAGCTGCTAAAAAAGAATAAAATCGAGTTGATAATGAACGAATAAAGAAAAATTGAAATATATATGTATTTATGTAAAATCAAAAATTGTACAACTATTCATTCATATTCGATATTGTTGGTCAATCAAAATTGATTTGGTTGCATAAAGCGAATACAATCATATGTATTTAGTTAAATGTCAGTTTTCCGTTTATGATTGACGTTAATTATAAACGTTATTTATAACGTTTATATGGTCGATTTCATAAAACAAAAATTACCTATAAACCGTTTACTAATCGTATTTAATATTAAATATAGTCGTGATTAATTTATCATATTATCAATACACCATAAACCTGATAAATTTAGATAAGTATATTTTTTGTTCGAGTCATATTTGTATATACAGTAGAAATCGGTTATAAAGACATCGATCATATTGGTCGTAAAAAGCGGATAATCGTAATAACCGGTAAAAATGCAACTATATGGGACTCAGTTGTACTTTTATTTTGAGTCGTTAAAACTGATACGTCGTATTAACCGATGTCTTTATAACCGGTTTCTACTGTAATATAAATAAAATGTAGGGGAAACGGTATAATTATTGGCCACTTAAGAAAAAAAACTCGAAAGAAACGTTATTCCTTTAATAAAAGTGATAAATGGAATATAAATACAGTAATATGTTCATTATTTAGTCCTTTATTATTGGTATATGTGTTACAACTATAAGTATAAGGAAAAACGAAAACTAGAATAAAATAGAAAATATCTCAAAAAAGTATAATGATTGGCCATTTTTTATGATTGGCATAGTATTTTTTACAATTATTGGCCATAGTGATAGATGGTAAATTTCATAAAACTTCTACAAAGGTAATAATTAATCAGCAAATTTTGTATTTATTTGTAATTGCTAATTTCTGTTACTCAAAAGAGAGGCAGTTCGTTTATTTGATTTTATTTCAATTATTTTTCTGTTACTCATTTTTTTTATTTCATAAAAAAGCTGATTTTCAGTAATTTATGTTCGTTTATCCAGCTTTCATATTTTTACGTTTTTATTTTATTTTAAAATTCTAAAATTGAATATCAAAATCTCGAAAACTTGAAAATTTCGCATGTTATTAACTGTTTCTACTTTCTTATACACATGTTTTTATTTTAGTATTGTATCATCAAAAAACTTTATTTTTCATAAATCACTATCAAAATTCTAAGTAATAAAAAATTATTGTGGGTGGGCAGGGGGCTGAAATAATGTAAAAAATTGTCTGGGGCGCCCATTTCATAAATTTTATCAATCGTTTCTTCAAAATTTTTTCTAAATCTAAATTTATTTGTTCATGAGCTACGTTTTCATCATTTATGTTTTTAGTAACATTATTTTTATTATTTTTCTTTTTAGGCATATTGTTTACCTATAAATAAGAATTAACCACCAGTGGCCGATTCTTATAGAAAATCTTTTATGTGTTAACACAATGATTGCTCAGTAGAGTTTAAAAATAATATTTTAAAAATAATTAACAATTAGTAGGTATCTGAAACATTTACAATTAATAATTATCTTCAATATAAACTAACAGCTGTTTTTAAATATTGCAAATTATTAACACAAAATTTATTATTATCCACTCATTAATCGTTATGTAGTCTTTAACAAAATGTCAAAATTACAATACGTTAAAATTTTAAATCAAAGTAATTTAATTCTTTTTGGAAATATTAAGCGTATACTAAAAAATATGCTCTTAAAACAATCACAATAAACTAGGCTACCATTTTAGTAAGAATTTCGATTTTATTATGTTACCATGTTTCTTATTTTAAACAAAAAATCTGAAAAGTGACCAATCATTAGTGGTCAATAATTATACCGTTTCCCCAATATGGTCTATGAGGAATTTAGGTTAAGAAGGTAAGGGATTACATATTTCTGTTAAATAACAAATACTTATTTATAATAAACTGTTCAAGTGTAACGCTTTATTATTATACATTCTCATATCAGAATAATTTAGGTAACAGTTTAAAATATTGTGGTAACATAAAACATAAATCATTTTTCAATATGATTTAGGGCAACAGCGTTTAGAAGAGGTTGATCTCTGCAAAATAAAAATAACCCCTCTAGAAAGTACAGAAATCCTCTGTCAAGATTCCGAAACAGAGAAGATAGATTATGTTCTGGCCCCAAGCTGTGAATTTCATTAAAAAAACAATACTGTATTTGATAGAATCGAGTGATTTCTTGGTTTTCAACAAAGATGATATATGTATATATGTTTTTACATATTCAGAAAAAAAATATTTCTTATATTTTATTCAGATTTTCATTGCATTTACGACTTTTAACCTAGTAAAAAATTTAATCTTATAGATTGCTCTATAAATTATTAATATAACATTATAAAATTAATTAAACGAAAAATACAATGTAGGATATAATGTTTTAGATATTCTATGCAAACTTATTTTATCGCGGAATTTTTACACGATTTATCAAAAATTGTGGATCTCTAAGTATATTTACATTCTATGGACCACCCCTTCCCCATTTTAATAAGACATTAGGTGCTTTCCAAAAATGTTCTATTTAATACAAAATTAAGGGTTGATAAAACTAGCTCTTATTACATTCAGCTAACTCTTTTTATCGCATTTTACGATGGACGGATTTTGCGCGTAAAGTAATTGCTATAAATAAATAAAATGCAAGATAAATTTTGGGTTATATTCAAAGTTATCACATAAAAAATTGTTTTGTTTCATAAAACGTTCGAGATACATTAACATTGACGAAAAATTTATGATTTTCTCAGGTTTCTGTTTACTTAGGTTAGAGTTCTTCTTTTATTAATTTGTATATGAATTATGAAATATTTCTTTAAAGATATTTGCAAAAGCATTATTAACAATTGATCAAAATAACTGTTAAGTAAATCCCGTAAAATTAGTTACTTGATACCACAACAAATAACCTAACCTAAGTTGAACATAAAAAATTATAAAAAATACTTTTTAAAAACAAGCTTTTATTAAAAATGCACTTAAAAGTAAAAAAGAAATTTTCAGCTATCATAAAATTTTCAGGTTTTTATGGCTAAAACCCAGCGGGGTCATATAGGCAAATGTATAGCTTTTAATTAATTAATTATTTAATTATTGTATTTATAAGAAATTGTTAATTTGTTATCCAAAATTCTATATATTAATTTAAACTAATGAATTTAAGAAAGTGCAAATTTTCTACCCTTATCATATATTAATTTATACTTCACTTCTTATTTTACATAAGACTTTTTATTCATACATATGCCTTTATAGCGCCCCGCGCTTTTATTGGTTTTAGTCATAAAAACATAACAGTTTTGTGATAGCTGAAAATTTATTTTTTACTTTTTAGTGCATTTTTGGTAAAAGCTTGTTTTTAAAAAAATATTTGTTTATATAATTTTATTTTCGAATTTTTAGTTACTTATTGATTAAATAACATACTAACAGGTATAGTTCGACAAACTGTTTCATTTGATACCCATATCAAAGAGGTTGTGACGAAAAAGGTAATCCCCCATTTTGAGGCGTCCGCCATATTAAGTTTATAATGACGTCATATAGCTTATCGTATTCTACTTATCAAATCATTTCATTTGATATCCATATCAGGACAGTTGTGAAGAATAAGGTAATCCGCCATCTTGAGGCGTCCGCCATATTGGATTTAGAACGATATTAAATATACTACTATACTATATTTAATTGTCACCGGACATATACACATATACAAAATTTTAAAGTTCGACCTTAATTAGAACTATAGTCAAAATATTGATTGCAATATTTTACCTTAACATACTAACTTACAAGTGAAGTTATATAAAAGCTTATAAAAATAATAAGGTGAGTGTAACAGAGCTAGGTAGGTACGTTTAAACTTTTTAGATTAAAATTTCTCGAACCTTAAAATAGTCCTTTTTAAGAAAAATAATGATTTCGAAAGGGACCCGGACAAAAGGCAGACATGGACAAGAGGCCGACAAGGACAAAAGGCAGACCCCCAAAAGGCAGACTCCCAAAAGGCAGATATGGACAAATGGCAAACTCCCAAAAGGCAGACATAGACAAGAGGCCGATAAGGACAAAAGGCAGACTCCCAAAAGGCAGATATGGACAAATGGCAGACTCCCAAAAGGCAGACATGGACAAAAGACAGACAAGGACAAAAGACAGACAATTTTTAATACAAATTAATAATATATTTGAGGGGGGAGGGTATATGCAATATGCCCCTCCCTAAAAATAATATTGTAATAATTAATTTACTTTAACAATATATTTTTTTGAGAAGGTAGGGGGTATTTTTTAAGGGCCCTCACCCCTTAAAGATATTATTCATTTTTTCTTTCTTTTGGGTATCTGCCTTTTGTCCATGTCTGCCTTTTGTCCATGTTTGCCTTTTGGGTGTCAGCCTTTTGTCCATGTCTGCTTTTCGGGATTCTGCCTTTTGTCCATGTCTGTCTTTCGGGATTCTGCCTTTTGTCCTTATCGGCCTTTTGTCCATGTCTGCTTTTCGGGATTCTGCCTTTTGTCCATGTCTGTCTTTCGGGATTCTGCCTTTTGTCCTTATCGGCCTTTTGTCCATGTCTGCATTTTGTCCATGTCTACCTTTTGTCCGTGTCTACCTTTCGGGATTCTGCCTATTGTCGCAGACCCATTTCGAAACACACTTAATAATGATACATATGTATGTAGTATTTTTTTCTAATATAACGCATATTCAAGCGAGGTTAAACAAATTTAAAGATGCGGATGCGGTTTAAACTTTGTAAAAATAAACAAAACACGCGGAAGCCTTAAATCTTCCCGGTAGAACCATCGAGTTCCGCGAAACCAATTTTATTTGAAACTCCTATAAGTATATTATATTTAACATTTCATAACATTATCAATTTTTATATTTTAATTTCTATTAAGCTACATCATTATACAGGGTCCTCCAATAGTGCGTCCGGCATTCCTAGCGCACTTCCCGTTGGAGATAGAAAAAAAAGTTTGGTACATAATATTATTGGTTTGAAAAGATCAACGTCGTAAAATTATTTTCAATAATACAGGGTGTTCCATTTTTGCGCTGTAACAAAAACAAACATTTTTTTAAATGGAACCCCCTATAACTTTTTCAATATTCCGATGTCATATTTTAACCTCCACATTATCATCTATTCATTTTTTGATTTAGTGACAGTGTTGCCAAATTATAAATTTTTTCTCGAAAAATAATCCATAAACAGGGTCAACTTTAAAAAATCGTAGAGACATCGTTTTTTTTGAAGCGATTGATTTTTTTAACAATAATATTAGTCTTGATAAAGAGTAACATTTTGATAATAACCAATTTGAATTTAATTATACAGGGTGTCCATGAAAAAATGTCAAAATTTTCAAACTTAAAAATGATAAAACTCATTTTTTTCAAATGCGACTACCCTTTTTTTATTTCGCTATTCGATGGGGGTTTTTCTCCTTTTCAATTTGTATAGGAGATGTCCTATGTCTAAACCCCATCGTTTCTCAGATATTCAATACTTTTAATAAAATTAACCTTTTTATTACACTTTTGTGCACTGAAGTAGGCCGTGCTGATGAAAAACACATGCCGGCAAATTGATTTGAGCCATGATTTGAACCTGGATGAAAATAGAAAACATTTAGAACATTTATTTTCAACTTTTATCTATTATGTTTTTTCAATTTTGTAACTTTTCATAATTTTTTTAAATAAAAGAAATAATTGTATTACATAAGTATAATCCGTTTTAACTATTAATTTTAATCAAATATTATATTGATACTTAAGTACTACATTTTGTCATTTGTTTTTCATCAGCACGGCCTACTTCGGTGTATAAAAATGTAATAAAAAGGTTAATTTTATTAAAAGTATTGAATATCTGAGAAACGATGGGGTTTAGACATAGGACATCTCCTATACAAATTGAAAAGGAGAAAAACCCCCATCGAATAGCGAAATAAAAAAAGGGTAGTCGCATTTGAAAAAAATGAGTTTTATCATTTTTAAGTTTGAAAACTTTGACATTTTTTCATGGACACCCTGTATAATTAAATTCAAATTGGTTATTATCAAAATGTTACTCTTTATCAAGACTAATATTATTGTTAAAAAAATCAATCGCTTCAAAAAAAACGAGGTCTCTACGATTTTTTAAAGTTGACCCTGTTTATGGATTATTTTTCGAGAAAAAATTTATAATTTGGCAACACTGTCACTAAATCAAAAAATGAATAGATGATAATGTGGAGGTTAAAATATGACATCGGAATATTGAAAAAGTTATAGGGGGTTCCATTTAAAAAAATGTTTGTTTTTGTTACAGCGCAAAAATGGAACACCCTGTATTATTGAAAATAATTTTACGACGTTGATCTTTTCAAACCAATAATATTATGTACCAAACTTTTTTTTCTATCTCCAACGGGAAGTGCGCTAGGAATGCCGGACGCACTATTGGAGGACCCTGTATAACGTTTCATTTCATTAACTATACCAAATTTATAAATTTTAAACAATATTCAATAGTCAGTATGCATAATAATTATGAAATTCAGGCAAAATGTACATATTTGCAAACTAATTTATATAACATAACTAATAAATTAACTGCAGCTAAAATCGAAATTCACATACATATACACTGATTGATTTATCAAAGGCACAATAATTATGAACATATTATCGCAACTTATTTATTATTCATATTAGTTTTATTAATCAGATACATATAGGTTATGTTATTGCAACTACTATAGCCGCTATACGTGTCGATAAATATACACGAAATAGCACATTTCAAAACAAGCGATTAAAGAGAAAATCGAAAAAGCAGTTTTAATATAGAATTTAAAAATAATATTTTAATGAATTGTCAATGTATAATTATTGAGTAACATCAGCTCTTGAGAAATTTATTTTTTCTCTTGATAAGAATGAAAGCATAAAAATACAACGATAATTGATTTCGATTCTTATGGATTTGTGTTTAAGACAATATTAAAATTGAATATTGTTGCGCAGTTATACAGATCGTTGTACTTTTGTAGCGAATTTTAAATGCCGTATTAACGTAATGGCATCTGTCCCGCAACCAATAACATATAACTATGTGTTTGTCTTTTTCTTATTATAGAAAATATAAAAAAGCGAAACTTATTTATATTACCTACACTATTAAAGGGTTGTGGGATAAAGTGTTAGATATGGACTATATGAGATAGTTGTTTTATTTATTGAACTAAGATTATTAGTTCCGGCGGTATAAGCTTTATAATCATGCTCACGAAGTTGCCACCAATACCGCTGGAGAAGACGTAGTTTTACATCAAAAATACTATAGCATCTGCGCTGCAACTATTAATGTAGAACAAAGTTTATTGTCATTTATTCGCTATTTATTCATTATATAAAATTGTTAAATACCATTTCTAACGAAGAAATTTTGAATAGATAATAAATAACGAAACAGTAACAATAAATGTACTTCAACTTAAATGTTGCAGTACAGTTGTTATTGCGCCCCTAGTATTTATGACATATACATAAGAGTATTTTTCGTGCGAGATTTATCCTTGACAGGAGGCGAAATATTGAATTTTTCTATTTCGCTATTTTTTTAATATACAAAATTGTAAATATCTATGCAAGATTAGGGGTACATTTTCCCCTAAAAACTATATTTTATATTTATGTATTTTTTTATTTTCTACGATAAAAATAAAATGAATTATTTATTTATTTA
The DNA here is from genome assembly GCA_949319165.1 of Sialis lutaria. Taxonomy (NCBI): domain Eukaryota; kingdom Metazoa; phylum Arthropoda; class Insecta; order Megaloptera; family Sialidae; genus Sialis; species Sialis lutaria. Next base: position 24,538,007 of record OX439235.1, on the reverse strand, counting down.
AATTTTTTTGGCAGTATTTTTTTTAATTCAATTTTGTATTATTTGTATAATTATTATAAGCACTTTTTAAGATTTGAATTTTTTTCAATATTTTAATTTTTTGGCAGTTTTTTTAACAAAATAAAAAAAATTATTAAAAATTCAATTTTTTATTACTTGTCTAATAATTCTAAGCACTTTTTAAGATTTGCGCATTTTTTCAATAGTAAAACTATTTCGGTACCCTAAACGGAAATTATTAATTTTTCTTAGATTGCGACCATTTCAACTTTTGATCAGAAAACCAAAAAGTTAACTCTTATTCATTTTGTACAGGGTCCTTTATTAATTATTTCTAAAATAATTCATAAAAGAAAAAATGTTTTTAATAAAAATAATTACATTATTTAAAATTAAGTGGTTAATTTTTCATTAAAAAATCCTAATTGTTTTCGCTATCTACGCACATACTCATAAGAATAAATAAACAAAGAAAAAATAAATGCAAAATAGTGTTCGCACTTTGACGGCTTCTTTTTTCCACGCTTGATATGAATAGCAGCCCGTGATAGAAATACGTGTCATGCGCATTGAACCCTTATATGAGATAACCTGTACAGTGGTCCACCAGCCGCTAGTCCAGTATCCAATCTCATTCCGTGAAGATACAGCTGTCACCCTTCCAATGTACGAACATTACCGTATTGTTACGCGTTCGCGCGTTCAACAGTGAAAATTAGTGCACAAAACTAATTGTTCAGATCATAATGGATTAGTTGTCAGCTAAATTGTTTACAATCAAGTGTGTAAATACGTTAGCAACGTCTAAAAATTTGAATTTACTATATTTGCTTAAAGGTAATATGCAATAATTAGTAAACGTATTTTAAATAAAGTTAATATTTAAAATAATTCAATTGAATACTCAACCAAAGAAGGATATTTATTAAAATTATATTGTATTGTCATATAGGAACAATGAATTTATCCGGGTGATCAGGTATGATTTTTAAAAGTCGATTTTTTATGGAAAAATTATATTAAATAAAAACATTAATTTTAATACTGATAGTATTAAAAGAAGTTTCCTTGTACATATAGATAGAATATATCAACACTAACACATTTATTTGTAATTTACATTTATTTATTGAAAAGTTTAATAAACAAGCTTTCGATTAACAAAATCATCATCGGGTTGCTATAAAAATAACCATTTATTATTATTTTATTATTAAAAAATATATATACATTATAATAATCATTATTTCTTTGTGTTATTTTATTTGGTAAAAAAAGTATATTAAATAATTTTTTGCTATATTTATTTAATATTTAGCACACGTTTCGTTTTCGTGCAGTTTAAAAAAAATATTTTGAAAAAAATATCAATTTTATTTGTTATTATTACCTATCAGTAGTGTATATTATTTTTTTGAACTACTAAGATATACGACCTGTTTTTATATCATTTTTATATTTATTGAAGTCAAATTATTATTTTAAAAGATTTTAAAATTATTTTTATTTTATAAAAATAAAATTGCATTTCGAAATATTTCTTTCGTTTTTCAGTACATTATTTATAAATTAAATATTTTTTGTAACAGATTTTAATATACTATACAGGGTTACACATTAGGAGTGGATATCGACTTTATTTTCGAAACTATAAAAGTTAGAACAATATTTCAAATCGTAACTACCCTTCAATTAGCATTTGGAAGAATAATTAAAAATCATGCAACCCCCATCCATACTCGCATCGCCCACAGGCCTCCCAACTTTGAAATTTCAAATGGAACCCCCCATATTTTATTTCAGAATTTGAAAGATCAATTTTATTAATGAACATTTTACTTCAAACAATTTTTTCTATGATGGACCATTTCGGAAATATTGGGTAATATTTCTATTTTTTATTGTATAGTATTTTGGTCACATTAGGGTGGATATCGACATTATTTTCGAAACTATAAGAGTTAGAACAATATTTCAAATCGTAACTACCCTTCAATTAGCATTTGGAAGAGTAATTTAAAATCATGCAACCCCCATCCATACTCGCATCGCCCACAGGCCTCCCAACTTTGAAATTTCAAATGGAACCCCCCATATTTTATTTTAGAATTTGAAAGATAAATTTTATTAATGAACATTTTACTTCAAGAAATTTTTTATATCATGGACCATTTAAGAAATATTGCGCAAAATGTGTATTTTTTAGGGTATAGTATTTTTGTCACATAAGGAGTGGATATCAGCTTTATTTTCGAAACTATAAAAGTTAGAACAATATTTCAAATTGTAACTACCCTTCAATTAGCATTTGAAAGAATAATAAAAAGTCATGCATTCCCCATCCATACTCGCATCGCCTATACGCCTCTCAACTTTGAAATTTTAAATGAGAACCCTCATATTTTATTTCAGAATTAGAAAGATCTATTTTATTAATAAACTTTTTACTTCAAGAAATTTTTTCTATGATGGACCATTTAAGAAATATTGGACAAAATGTGTATTTTTTAGGATATAGTATTTTTGTCACATTAAGAGTGGATATCGACTTTAATTTCGGAACTTTAAGAGTTAGAGTAATATTTCGAATTATTACTACCCCCCATATTCGCATCGTCCACACAAATAAAAATACTGTTATAATGTCGATGTCCACCCTAATGTGACAAAAATACTATACCCTAAAAAAATAGAAATATTGCCTAATATTTCTTAAATAGTCCATGATATAAAAAATTGCTTTTAGAAAAATGTTCATTAATAAAATTAATCTTTCAAAATCTGAAATAAAATATGGGGGGTTCTATTTGAAATTTCAAAGTTGAAAGTCGTCTGGGCGATGCGAGTATGGATGGGGATTGCATGACTTTTTATTATTCTTTCAAATGCTAATTGAAGGGTAGTTACAATTTGAAATATTGTTCTAACTCTTATAGTATGAAAATAAAGTCGATATCCACCCTAATGTGACCAAAATACTATACAATAAAAAATAGAAATATTACCCAATATTTCCGAAATGGTCCATCATAGAAAAAATTGCTTTTAGTAAAATGTTCATTAATAAAATTAATCTTTCAAAATCTGAAATAAAATATGGGGGGTTCCATTTGAAATTTCAAAGTTGGGAGGCCTATGGGCGATGCGAGTATGGATGGGGGTTGCATGATTTTTTTTATTATTCTTCCAAATGCTAATTGAAGGGTAGTTACGATTTGAAATATTGTTCTAACTTTCATAGTTTCGAAAATAAAGTCGATATCCACTCCTAATGTGTCCAAAATACTATACAATAAAAAAATAGAAATATTACCCAATATTTCCTAAATGGTCCATCATAGAAAAAATTGTTTGAAGTAAAATGTTCATTAATAAAATTGATCTTTCAAATTCTGAAATAAAATATGGGGGGTTCCATTTGAAATTTCAAAGTTGGGAGGCCTGTGGGTGATGCAAGTGTGGATGGGGGTGGCATGATTTTAAATTACTCTTCCAAATGCTAATTGAAGGGTAGTTACGATTTGAAATATTAATCTAACTTTTATAGTTTCGAAAATAAAGTCGATATCCACTCCTAATGTGTAACCCTGTATATATACGTAATATTTTTTTATTGAAAATATTTCGACCTTAACCTAACATTTCACACACAACATGCATGTATTTTCGTATGAATGTATTCACATACAATTTCATCCCCACAAATGAAATTTAAATATGTAATTATATAATATTAAAACACGTTCTTAAAATGTAAATTTCATGAGTAAATATAATGAGTACAGTGAACTGAAACGCAAATCGTATTAATGAATTCATATAATCTACGGTGGAGCTACTTCAGACTTTACCGTTGTATATACATTAATATACAATTAACTTATATTCGTTATAAATGTGTTAAATTATGGTATATTGGTTTTAAATATTTTCTGAATAGAGAGTTTTGTTTGCGTAAAATATAAGATAGAATATTGTCAAAGGTATCTGAATATAATTAATTTTGTAGTACTTTTATGTTTATATTTTAATTTTGTTCAGAAAATATTTACTTTATTATCATTATGTGTTATGTTTAGATATTTTTGAAATAATAAAAAAAAAACACTTTAATTTAGTCCTTGTTTGTGTATGACTGATATTATCATTTGAATAATAATATAAAATATAAGATTTATGATATATCTGCGCGATTGTAAACATTAATTCTCGACACTAAAAATATTGTACGAAATCAATTTCCCGAATCAATTTCTAATTAATTATTCAAAATTGAAATTTATAATTTGTTGAGTCACTCAATGTATGATCAATTTATAATAAGATAATTAATTTAATTACTGTACTAACCCATTTGTTCCCACAAATGTTAAACATAGATATAACTAGAATTCATTTTGTATTAATCACCGTACTCGAACGAGTAAAATGGGTACTAAGTGGTTAATATTTATTTAATAATTTTATAGCATATATATTCCTACAAAAGAGCATGTATTCTTAACCAGGCTATGTTTTGGGAACTGAGAATAAATTTGAAAGTAAAAAAACCCTCGCTGATCCCTCAAAAACTTTTTCTACTGCCACGGTTTCGTTTGGATTCAGTTGCCATACTATCGTAGTTTTATTACTTTTGAGCGTTAAAACGAATTTTTATTATCTTTATAGAAACATATTATATAATATCTATTAAAATAAGCAAGTAATTAACGATTATATAGGGAGGGCCATTTGTTGATTTCCTTTTTGAAGAACGTGTTATTGCGACATTGGCTACACTGCAGTGTAGTGGCGACGATAGAAAAAAATTACGAAGGTTTTTTTCCAAGAAACTGGTAGTTTTCGGTGTAAGTATAGAACTCTCTTCGAAGGAGAGTGTATAACTTTCTACGAGCTTACTTGGAAAAAACACAGGAACTGTCAGATTTAGGATAAAATAGGTTATTATAAATCTTAAAGCTGATAAAATATCGAACAAAATTATGTACTTCATTTTTTTATACTATTAATATTGACTGAAATAGAGCACGTTCAAAAATCACCTTGCGTTGCGAGTTTGGATATCACGTCTAAAATGTTGAGTTCCATTCAACCGCTGATTTTGTGTAAATATAAAACAATCCATTTCTTTCAGCGGAGGTTTCACACTACATATCAATATGACATGTTAATATGTCAAGCGTGTCAGTGTTGCCAATGTCGAAATAATATGCACTTCAAAAAGAATCCAACAAATGGCCCACCCTATATAACATACAAAAATAAATTAAACTAGCTGTCGGATCCAATTTTACCCGGGGATATAAAATTAAACTATATAACGTATAATGCTGTGGGGTGCGATCCTTTAGGTCCACACAATCAACTTCCCAACATGGTATGACTTACAATACTTGAATACTGATTACTTATTGTTTCCATAATTAATATTACTATGTTATAGTTTGTAAATATTTTTTTTAATATGTATATAATAAATTTTAATGGAATTTATCAGAAATAAAACTCACCCTTTGTATTATGAATATTAGTTTTCTAATATCCTAATAATGTCAATAATATAATGCACATTTTTAGAAAAACTAATCTGACAGTTTGAATTTTGAATTGTGTTGTTTCCAAGGCAACATGAATTATTAGATGTATTTATTAGTATGAAATTCAAATTTTGATGGTGGTTTTCATCCCTTTAATGTCTGTTTGGACCCATATAAAAAATAAATACTGAAATACACGTTTCATTATTTGTATTGTATAGTATTTATTCTAAGTTCCGACTAAATTCGACCAAGAAAAAAAATAAAAATGAAAAAAACACCCTTTTTACCCCCGTAGGGGTTGAATTTCGAAAAATCCTTTCTTTCAGATCATATTCACGTCAAGACGCTTCGATTAGCACCCCAACGAAGTCAATAGCATTTTTTGTTCGCGAGATTTCGTCCCGGAAAAAAATGACACGTACGTACGTACGTACATACGTACGTACGTACGTACATACACACACACACACACACACACAGACATTTTTCTGAAAATAGTGTCAATATACTCTAATGCCCTTGAAACATGAAAATATGTTAAAATTTTTGATTTCGATTTTCGGACCAATTACAATAACTCCCTATTGGGAAGTTAATAAAAACAATATAGTGAGTAAAAAATTATTGTTCTAATATATTTTAAACTAACGAAAAAGTTATTATACCTATGTTATACCGGGTGGTCTATTTAAACTGAAACAAGTAAATATCTTGAAAATGAAGGTTTCGCAGGGAAAATGTTTGGTACAAAAGTTTTAGGGTTAAGAGTGGAGAAATCAATGGAGGTAAATTTTTTATCTTTATTAGAGGTTTAAAGGTAATTTTAAGATCAACTCTATTATTTCTTAAATATGTATGTTAATAATAATAAATAATAGTAAAATACTATACATATGTAAGAAATAGGTTTCCATTAAAAGAAATCTGTTGCCTTCAAAAAGACCTCCAAGTACTCAATGTAAAAAAAAAATATTATATTTCCCCCTCCTAATCCTGAAACTTTTGTGTCAAAAATTTTCCCTGAGAAACCTTAATTTTTGATATATTTGCTTGTCTCAATTAAAATAGACCATCCGGTATAATATATTAACTACATAAAATTGTGTAATAATAATTATATAAATCTTATCATTGGCATTCATTTATACTATATATAACAGTTCAACATTACTTTGGAATAGATGAATAAGGATGGTACATATCTCATTTGAATTTTAAAATAAAACTTTTTCAATTAGTTCCTTGTTAAAGTACCACTTGTGTAGTCAATTGTAGGATAAATGCCATATAATCATAAATTAACTGTATTGTCTGTATTGTGGAAATGACTTCATATTCAATTACTACAGTATTTTTTTACAAATTTGCAATTTGCATAAACAACTAAACCATTATATCTGAATATTATTTTTTAAATAATAAGGAACATTATAACAAAATATAAAAAAAATGTCAGGTAGTATTCAGCAAAATTAAATATACTCAAACGTAGAGACGAAGGTTTTAGAAGTGATAGCAAAAAGTGACGGTTATGGCAAAAACAATAAGACATTGAGTGAGGTCGCGGATCTAACCGCATAATCAACGATGGACAGCATTGCCCCATGGACTTGGGTGTTCCTGGAAGCGCTTTTGTTATTACATCTCCAACTGCCCGGTGAGTTATTTATTTGATAGTAAATATATGCTTAAATGTAAATATACCACGATTTTTATTACAATAAACTACTTTTGCCTGCACAATTCTTTGTTATACACAAACAAGAATGTACATACATTGTGTATATTTACATGATTTTATTATTTAATATTTCTTTATGTTAACACTTTTTGTAAAGAAATTGCGTAGATATAAATTAAAATTAATAAATATATAATCGATTAATTCCTATATGATAATAGATAAGTACACAAAAGGGTGCTTGTAGTTAAATCTCAATTTCAGAATTTATAAAATTGAAACAAAAGTCGATCCGTCGTACAAACCGATAAAATTATCCAAAAATATTGTAAACAGAAAGTCGTTAAAAGCGGTATTTCGTTGTAAACAATGTCGTTATAAACGGTATATATTATTACAGGAAATTATTTGGGATTCAACCGGGACTTTTATTCTGAGTCGTTATAACCGGTACGTCGTATTAATCGATGTCGTTATAACCGGTTTCTAATTTATATTGTTTTTGTGCAATAACATTTTATGGTTTTAGCATTATACTTAGCATAAATTGTAACCTTAAAAATAATATTTAAAACAATAACATTTTGCGTTTTGAGCATTCTGTTTTGTTCATTAACATTTTCGTATATTTGAACCCTATCATGCATACATTTTTTTATAAAGGGTTTAAATTTTAATTCCATTTTAGTCATTAGGCATAACAAAATATATTCTTAATTTAAAAATTTGATTTTTTATACCTAGATATATTCAATACACATCTTGTAAAAATTAAATACTTAATAAAAAAACATATTTTTCTGTTACATACCGTTTAAAAAATAAAAATTTAAATAAAACGGGCAAGTGCGTGTTGGGCACGCAAATGATAAGGTTTCGTAGTCATTCTCACTATGATTTATAAAAAAGAGTTATTTCAAAATTTTCGTGACTGAAGGGTTAAAATCAAAAAGTCATTTGACTTTTATTATTGCATTTTAGGAGACCTACCAAATGACACTCAATGGGGTAAATGAAAAAAAATATGAGTTCACTTTTAAGTCTACATATGAAAGGGGGGTCAAAATATTTTTAACAGTGTTCGTTATAATTTTCAGTGAAAGTACTAATTCTGGATTTTTTTTTAGATTTTTTGAATTGATAGTTTATAAAATAGGGGGGGGGGCTTTCATAATGACTTTGAAGAGCAAATAAATAGTGATTGAAGGGTTAAAATCAAAAGGTTCTGAGACATTTTTTGGTGCATTTTAGGAGACTTTTCTAACAACATCCCACTCAATGGGGTATGTGAATTTTTTTTAAAACACTTGTCATTTTATGAAAGGGGATGTACAATTTTTTTAAATCTTATTATTTCTGTTTTTGGAGCATCAATATACGACCGTATACCAAATTTCATCTTATTATGTCAACATTTTTACAAGACAGTCGGACGGACGGCCATGGAGAAACTATAAGGGTTCCTAGTTTGTCTACGGAACCCTAAAAATGATAAGATTAAGTATCCGTTTTCGTTTCAGTATAATCCATTATAAAAATAGGGTATACATCTACACAATAACCGTAAGTTTATAATTTCATGTTTGTATGTAAGTGTCTCCATTTCATATATGTAGAGCGTTCACATACAGAGTGACAGACAGTCATTAAAATAATAACCATAAAATCTCGAATTGGAATTTTTTCATGGAAAAAAATAATCCATGAAAAATTTAGTTATTAACCCGTCTAGATACACTGGAACACCTGTACTTATATACTATATGTATAGGATGTACGTACCTATGCACGATGCAAAATATAATAATATCCCAATGTACAAGCACCATATTACATGCATGAGCTAAGTTCTGTGAAACATAATACAACAAAATAATTTCTATTACACCTTTGCCTCTGATCTCTATTTTCATAAACGTATTTATGCACTTATATACAACTAACTTAGTTTACAGGTTCATAAGCGTTAGTTTTACTATTATACAAATGTATGTAAATAAAAAACTTATATAGTAGCAGTGACGGATATTAAAGGGTCACTACCGTATTATTTTAAATACAGCTAGATGAACAAGGTGAAAAACGTTCTATTAGGTATTAGGAGATAGAAAAGTTTTTAGGAATTTTAAACGTGAATTGGAACCAGGGACTTGAACCGGAACTTCGGGTTCGATTTGGGCTCAATAATAAATTTCGGTTCGGATTCAGGTTTGGGTTCAGATAAAAAAAAATACTATTTGAAAATAAAAAAGGTATCCTGCTGTAGGCTCACAATTCTTTAGTTATATACATTATACATATCTGCATTTATTTTCGTTTATAAACATTTAATGCAATGTTTGCTATGTTCTAAATTGTTGTCAATAAATATTTTTTTTAATCAGCTAAGATTTACACGAGTGTATGCCATAAGGGTTCCAAAGTTCGTATTACGTGGACTGTTTGGAGCTAAAATTTAGATAATATTGTTAGTGTGGGTTGTGGCTATTTGACCAAAGAAATCTCAAAAACTACTGAACGAATTTTGATAAAACCTACACCGAAATATTCCTAGAAATTCCAGAAGTGTTATAAGATGCTAATCTTCACGCTGTCACTAAAAACAGCTCAACAGAGAATAATTTAGCTGTACAAGTAAAAAAATAAAATAAACGCGCGGACCATTTAATCCGTACTTTAAGTTAAGCTATGGAGGTACATCAAAATTATGTATTCAAGTTTTGTAGAGTTCAATTAGTTCTACTTAAAAGTCTGTGAGAGCATACATCTAACATTAATATTTAAGTCGCTGCAGACGTTTTTTATATATGTACATGCATATACATTAAACGCGAGCAAAGTCGCGTATAAAGTTAATTTTCAATTTGCATTATCCCAGTATGAGTAACGGCATTAACTACATGAAATCGTTTTTAAAATTTAAATAGTACATTTATTACAAATCATTTCAATTTTCGGAACATAGAATTAATTAGGTAATATAGAGACATCAAGAAATAAAAAATTATTTGAGTTAAAAAGTTAAAATTATATTCGTCATATTAAATCATTTCTTACTGCAATGGCATCGGAATGGGATACGGGGTGGACACGTATTAGAATAGATGTGTGGAGGTAAAGGAGCATCAAAATCATTGTGTGTTGACGAATCAACGGGGATTTCGATTGACTGGACTAGTGTATAAATATTACGGCAAAGGACCCTTTATGGAAAACCGGTCTCGGTCAAATGTTACGAAACTCTGCTGAATGATAGTCCTTATAATGTGTAGATCAAAAAGTCAATGGGATCTAGGTCTGAAAAACTACTGTTTTGAAGCTACAGTCTTCTGAAGTTATCGAATCCACGTGCTTGATGAACAAAAAATCCTCTGATACACGGGCATGGAAAAAAAATTCATTATAAATTAACCAGCCTTTTTAGGGTTCCGAAGAAACCCTATTAATCTCACTTTGTCGTCCGTCCGTCCGTCCGTCCTTTTCACTCAAAGCTCAATAGCTCGTAAACTATATAAGCTAGAACTTTGAAATTTTTACTGAATATGTAAAATGACACCCTCTAGTAAAATATGTACAAATATTTTGGAAAAATATTTTTTTAGGGGGGGTGCTAAGAAGCTAAAGACAGCAAAAAAAAATATTTTTTTTTATACCAAGGCAAGTGGCACAGCAAAATGTGTAACCAAGCTAGTGTAATTTGACCCTTATTCTTATTTTTTTATAAATCAAAAATGGCGCCTACAGGGGGCTTTAAAGCAAATTCAAAAAAACAAAAAAAATGTATTCCAAGTCGTGTGGGATGTCAAAATGTAGATCTCAATGAGTAGAATATGACACTATTTTTTATTTTTTTTTATAAATCAAAAATGGCGCCTACAGGGGGCTCCAAGCAATAATTTTGTCTGTCCCCCCCCCCCTCTAACTCGGTAACTACTGACTCGAAAAATCTGAAAAAAATTAGGTAATGAGGTTTTGGTGAGACTACCAACGACAAATACTAAAGTCACCAATGTCATTTAAAATTTTGGAGAAAAGGGGAGGGGTGTCATACATTTTTTTATTTTTATTTTTTTATCTGGGCATGTGGGGTGTCGAAATGTAGATCTCAGTGAGTAGAATATGACAGTATTTTTTATTTTTTTTCTAAATTAAAAATGGCGCCTGCAGGGGGTTTCAAGAAAACAAAAATTTGTCCACCCCCTCTTTAGCTCGGTAACTACTGACTCAAAAAATCTGAAAAAAAAATTGGTAATGGGGTTTTTATAATACTAGTAACGACAAATACTAAAATCAACAATATCATTTCAAATTTTGAAAAAATAGGAAGGGGCGTCATGGAATTTTTTTTATTTTCATATCTAGGCTTGTGGGGTGTCAAAATGTAGATCTGAATTAATAGAATATGATCCTATTTCTTATATTTATTTTTAACTCAAATATGCACCTGTAAATGGCTCTAAACAGTCCACGTAGTATATACTTCGGAACCCTTATGGCATACACTGGTGTATGTCTTGACAAATTTTTTTTTTAATTTATTTTCGTGCATAGAATGCGAATCCGTGGTGAAAACAGATACATCATCCTTCAGTTTTCAGAAAATCGCTAAACCACCTTAAGAAATCTGATATCGTTACGTAGTGCTTGAGCGACTTTGAATAAACTGATAGTTTGGTCTATTTGGCAATTGTACATACACTCATCAACAAAATGAAGGAATTTTGATATTTCTAAAGAAAGGAATTGTGATATTCAAACAACTGTAACCCCGGTAAAAATAATTACTAAAAAAAATCAGAAAGAAAAAGATGTATGAAACTGCGCACACCTACCGATTAAAAATCCACCGACTAAATAATCAAAAACGCTGGTCGATTCCCATTTAATTAAAAGTCGGGCAACTATCTGCTAACTGGCAATCAGTATGGTGTGCTATTCGCAGCGTGCGCGATGACAGCGCCAACTAACGGGTGGACTTTAGTAGCAACTTGGGTGGACTTTGACGTACTAACAAACAAATAATTTCAATAAAATATCGTAATATATACATTTTAGACGATTATTTATGACTATTGGCTATGTGCACGAAGTGTATTAGCGCCGCTAGCGGGTAATAGAGAAGGATTGAATGGATTCAACTCTCTTTTTATCATTGTTTAATATGTTTAATACCTTGAAATTTTGTATTAAACAAATATCATTTAATTTAGCTGTTTGCAAATAATATAAATAGTATAGCATAAAAGGTACGTAAAAATTATTTATTTTGGGTATCTTTTTCTCTTTAATTATGTATAATAGAGAAATAATTAATTCGTTTACATTGACAGCATAACCTTAAATTTTGGTGCCGATAATTTAACAATATTGCTCACCACGAACACTCGCATCGACATTATTTCTAACTCCACCCCCTTGCACATAGTCTTTAGTGGGATTAACCATGTTGACCTTTCTATTTTCAATTAAAAACGAGCCTATTAAAAATGACAGTTAGTCCACCCAAAGTGTTATTTTTTGCCACGTTCTGCGCTGTGATCGATTTCGTTTCCCCCACTACCTACTTTGCACCCAGCGAATATGTGCACATCTACCACCATCTAAACTGTTTAATCGAGGACAAATCGGTTTGCAGCTAACCGAACCTGATCGAACACTATCGGGTGACTAAAAGTTTGTAGTGTGATAGTAAAAATAGTTTGTAAAATTAAGAAATGTTATCATTAATAAGGATTGATAAGGTTGAGATAGGATGTGGGTGTCACGAAAATCGATATTACATCAATATAATAGCTTTAAAAGAAATAAAAATAATAGCTGAAAATATTTGGCGTGTATTTAAATACACTTTTTATTTCAATAATTTCACTAAATATTTTATAGCATTCACTTTGTACACTCGAACATAAGTTTTAATACTTTGCACTAAACTTTAATATTGTATGATCCCACTGATGTTTTACATGTGATTTTTGATGATTATTTGTTATATTTATTGTGTTTTTTGTGATTTTCCATATTTTAACCTAATGCAAAATTAACCAACCTCTTTTTGCCTCAATAGATTGTTCTAAACAAGGACAGTTAACGTAAATATCATTAGAGCATCAACTATATTCTGATATATGTATGTATACGTGATTTTTGACAATTGTAAGGTCATACCGGCATATTCTTCAATACGAGTTAAAATTTTGTATTAAAATTGAATACTTTATCTTTGCACTAAAAATTTGATAGTATGCACTTTGTACACTCGAACATACTTTAAAATTTTTAGTGTAAAGCATTAAAATTTATGTGTGTAAAATGCATACTATCAAATTTTTAGTGCACATTTATTTATACATGTAACCTAAAGTATTTATTGTCATTGTTAACTCCACATTTCTGCATATGCTAATTAGCGAACTAACGTCTAAAGTTAACCTCACAAATGCTATGTAGGTGGCCGTTAGGTCTCCTGAAATTCTATGCTGTGGCTCTCACGTCGTACCTAAAATAACGTTCATTTCAATATTACCATTGGTATTGCAGTCAGAGGTGTATCAATAATTTTTGAAGGGCGCATTTTATATGGTATATAATTTTAATTTTTAGGATTCTACACCTAAAAATGAAAAGTCAGAACCCTTTTTATAAGATCACTTTGTTGTCCGTCCGTCTGTCTGGTCATGAAGACCATTTTTCCTAGGAACGGATAGAGGTGTCAAGTTAAAAGTAGTTGCAAATACTAAAGTCTTACAGCTCCGTAGTCCTGTAAAAAAATCAAACTTCTAGCTCACTGCAATGCAAGGTGCTTGCAAATTTGCAAGCTTGCTAGCACTCTCAAATGAGATATCAAACTCATATGACAGTTCTCTTGGAGTTTTGTGATGACTTTGACAACTTTCGCGCAAGCGTTGTATGTAAACACCAACGGTATTAAAACAGTAGTGCTATTATGAAAATTATTTTATACGGTCAGAGTCGTCAACTGCGTTACAATACGTTGAAATATCACTGCTCTAAATTCCATAGCTACAATAACAAAATTAATAATCTCATATATGAGTGTTAGCAAGCTTACAAATTTGCTAGGTATTTTATAATACCGGATAGTAGACTGACTGACTCATTGATAGTTAAAATCTATCGGGTACTTAAATTTGTTACAAAGGAAAGTCTCAGAGTACAAGAAAATAATCCAAAAATCATAAGTGTCTAATTTTATGTGGAATTATAAACAATAGTCAACATAATAATATAATATTTACCATGTAAGAAGCACACACCACATATTTTTCTTTAACTAATGTTATTATGTAAATATTAAATTATTCTTCGGTACAATATCTTATGGATTTGTTTTCAAAGTTTATTTTTTGATGTATAATTTAATATTTTTTATAATTTTTAAATTTTGTTTATAAACAATGCAAAACTGGGACTGTAAATTAGTTTTATCTATATAACAATACGGAACCCTCAGGGCGGAAGTTCTACTCGCATTTATCATTTTATTTTAATCATAAAATAAGTGTATTTCGTTGATTTGTAAATAAATAACTATTAAATAAATATATGCAGTCCTCTCTTTTGTATGCATATTGAATATTTTTTTATAATGGTTCATGCTATGGTAAATTAGCATACTAAGATCGAAAAAATATAAAAAATCTTACTTAATATGTGATAAATATAAAATTTAAAAAAATAGTAAGTTCATGTAGATAATGTGGTAGGTTTTTTCATGGAGGTATAAAATAGAGCAGTTTTTAAAACCAGTTAACATCTGTGTTTTAATTATTTAAAAAAAAATAATAATTTTATCAAAGTTTTTATAGTTTTTTAAATGTTAAACTGCAGCATTTTTGTTTTGATTTTGTTATTCATAAATTTTATTTTGATTTCATATTAATGCAGTATAAACATTTAAGTAATAAAAAAAAATATTCAAAAAATATAAGCTCTTTAACTTTTGAACTGTTGCCATTTACATGTATTAATCGTTGTTTTCTTTCAAAAGTTTACTAAAATGTCCGATATAAAAAATACTGTAAGACTTCATATATAGGCATACTTGCTTAAATACGTTCCAAATAATCTATTCCAGCTTCCTTTAAAATAATCGTTTCGCCGAACCCGTATAATAAAAAGAAATTCTTTTAAATTAAAATGATAATCCTTTTAAGCCACATGAACCTCCGTCCCTGACTGCAGCTCAGATATTATTATTGCGTTAGCCACCACATATTTTACTCCCACATATTTTTCTCTGTATAGACACGAACAAAAATATTAATTAATAGATCAAACTTTAACAGAAATTAAATTTAAAAATTTGAATAGCCCACTCAACCATCAATCATTTTTATAATAATGAAACGGGTGCTGATGTAGAGAGAAAAAATCATCTGATAACTACAGCATGGAAATTTCAAACCATCAACATTTTAAGCTGATTTAAAAAAAAAATAATGAAAGGATTCCAATTAAAAAAATATATATAATATTCACATTTTTATCAATTCAGTATGTTTCCAATACGTAATAAATATTATATTCCTACCTAAAATTTGTACCTATTATATAATTAAAGTTAATTTCTTATTATGTACCTGTCGTTTTACCTGGTTGTATTTAAATTTTTTTAGCGATGCATGTCCAAAATAACGAATTTTAAAAAAAAATATTTCACATTAAATATTCATAATTTAGAAGACCCTAACAATTAACATTATTGGTAGATCTTAAAATGGTCACCTCGATGACATTTCAAGGTCAACTTATGTTTTCAAATATATTATGAACATTTACTGAAAATCCCGATAGTTCTGCTTATTTTGATTGAAATAAAAAAAATACATTCAGTCAAAAGTTGCTTATTAATTCCCTTAAATTACAAATCAACAAAATATTTGTTTCCGTTGGAAAAAAAATTTACCTTGAAAACCCATCAAAGTAACCTTTTTAGTGCTTCCGATATCATGAAACATTTATTTGAAATATTTTCTCTGCAAATTCGTTATTTTGGAAATAATTTCACTAGAATGCAAAAAAAACACCCGGTGTATTAATCTATATCTATAAAAGAGTTTGTCCTTAACCACTCACTCACTCATTCACTCACTCACTCACTCATATATCAACGTACAGCCCAAACCCCTGGACCTAGAAACGTGAAATTTCGTAGGTGTCTTCCTTTTATGATGTAAGCACCCACTACGAAAGGATTTTTCGAAATTCAACCCCTACGGGGTTAAAATAGGGTGTCAAAATTTACATAAAAAAATATTTTTTTGTTCGCGTGCATTTAATTGAAACTTATCGATAGTAAATATTCAATTAAAAATAATGTTCGATATTCAAGCCCTAAAAGCATGGGATGGGGACGAGGATGGATTTAGATATATTTATCTGCATACCTGCTTTACTTATAAAGGTAAATTCGGGCAAAATAGTCATCTATTAAAATAAAAATTTCGACATTCAACCCCTAATTACGGGGGTAGACAGGGTCTGTGTTTTTGATATGTTTATCTGTATAGCTGCTTACGTTATAATGGTGGAGTCGGGCAAAATAATCTGCAATAAAAAAATTTGATATTTGACCCCTAATGGCGAGTGTAGACGGGGTTAGTTTTTTCAATTTTTAACTAAAATCCGAGATATTTACGTTTTTTATAGGTAATGTATAAAAATCAATATAAAAAAATATGTCATCCCCTATGTATGGAGGGTTCTAATTAGTTTCGAAGTTTACGCGAATATAAAAATACAAACACTGCTTTCTGAATTCTAAATGTTCTTCATCCATGCAAGTATAATGTTAGTCACATAAATGCATTATCATCTTTCTGGTTTAAATATCATATTTAATGTGACTTTAAGATCCCTGTGTCTTCATTTCCAGTAGTTGCCAAGACGTTAATTATCCACATTATCATAAAATTATTTCAATATTGCCATTTACCCATACAAAAGACACCATTGCATATAAATGTTACTCTAGTACAAAACCTATTTACCTGTACGTATCTCCTTCTAGACTTTGTATAATTAACTCTTACCTAGTAGCAAAATAGTTTAATGAGTTTATTAAGATAAAAGCAATGGTAAATGTAATAAATTAAATGTACTTGACTTGTAATAAGCACAACTAAATGTAGTTATATACGTATTTCCTAGCTTCAACATTATATTTTAATATAATCATTTTCATTCGTATTGAAAACCGAATTTCATATCAACTTAATAAATCACTCAAACTAAATATGTATTTACATTACGTAGGTATAATATAAATAGCAATACCACTCGACCCGTGTTTCGATATCAAAAGTCTTCATCTCTATTTATAATTTTAAAGCTCCTATGAGGACTTCTTATGAAGTAGAAACACGTCTCGAGTGACATTGTTAGTTGTAGTTAAGATGCACATTGTACATTATATAGTTTTAATGACTAAGAAACCACAATTTCTCCGTTTTAAAGTAGATAAAAAATTAATAAATCGATTCGAGTCATTTTTTTTTAAATATTCATAATATTATTTCATGAACTTTCTACTATATAATAATTCATTCTAATTCATTTCTAATATAATAATTCATTCTTTCACAATATTATACATTTTTTCATAAATATAGGAAAATATATTTTCAATTTAAATATGTATTTAGGTAGTTGACTTTAACTGTAAAATGAAAAACAAAAACGATGAATAAATTTTATAACCTATATATATATACCTACAATTTCCCAATAGTATGTCCAATAACACAATAGTTTTTGCAATTCGAGAATTTTAATACCGAAAAATCAAGGTATCGAATCGATGAAAATCAAGTTAGGTATTTCGATACTAAAAATACAAAATTGTAAACGCGTAGCACTGAAACTTTTGAAAACGCAATGATAGATATACGACCTTTCTTATATAAAATTTTATTTTGTATAAAATCATTTATGTCTGACTTCAACTAAACTCGAGTAGTTTTGATATTTAACTCTACAGTTCTCGCGCCGCGCGCCGAGCCTGTCAGGTAGGTCTTCACGAAGTTATCAATTGTTAATATATTAATAATTTTATTATCAACAGAGTTTTAGTTGTAACTATTATATTGTCACTATCATTATTATAAATAAAAGCCTAGTAAAGCAATAATATATATAAAAAAAAAAAACATTGCTATTTATTATAAATTACACTAATTTAGTACACTAATTGACAAGCATACAAATATAGAGCACTTTTTGCAATAATACCGACCAAATTCTTAATTTTTAACACTATATGTGACACAAACGATAGCGTCAAGCGGTCAGCATACACTTATTACAACTCTAGGAAGGTATTTAATTAGTTACGGTGCACCCCGCCCCTTCTACCCTAAGTACACAACAGTAATGGACACCCAAAAGGCAGACATGGATAAAAGGCAGACAAAAAATTTATAAAATTAATAATATCTTTGAGGGGTGAGAGGCTTATACAATACCACCTACCTTCTCAAAAAATTATATCATTAAAATAAATTAAATAATTCAATATTATTTTTAGGGGGGGGGGCATATTGCATACCCCCTCCTCAAACATATGAGTAGATAAAAATTTTGTCTGCCATTTGTCTACGTCTGCCTTTTGTCAATGTCTGCTTTTTGGGAGTCTGCATTTGTCTGTCTACCTTTTGTCCGTCTATCTTTTGTCTGCCTTTTGTCCATGTCTGCCTTTTGGGAGTCTGCCTTTTGTCGTTGTCGGCTTTTTGTCCGGGTCCCTAAATGTCTAATGGTAAAACAAGACACGGCTTCATTCTTTTAAATTAAATGAGTCGGTTCAGTAAGAAAATTTAAAGTTAATTTTACTTCTTGGAATTAATTTAAAATATAGAAAGAACTATTCTATATTATTGAACGTCACAGCTTACACTTGATTTGGATGACTGACAGGATATGGGTATGCTTTGGAGTGACCAAGGCAGGTAACATTCACAATGCTGAGGTTCACAGGTAGATCCTATGGTCAACACATGAGGTTTTTATCCTATCTAAACATATACTTCCTGGAACTGCGGAATGGCTCTTTCTCCATCCCAGTACAGTGCTCAAGTCTTTTAGAATGTATTTTATCTTCTGGTAATATGGCGGCTTCTTTTAAAAATAAATCTACTTGTTCATTTTCTGGAATTCCATTGTGACCTTTGATATACAAGAATGAAATATTCTTCCTTTGAGGTCGGGCATTACATAATAGTTGTAGAGAATATTATTATCTACATTTTATGTCTAATAATTTACCAGAAATATTTTTCTGATAAAATTAGAAACGCGTACACTATTCACTGCCAGTATTACGTATAAGAAACTCCCGTAACCCCCACGGCAGCTTTTTTTTAGTAATTGATTAATTGTTGTCTCGTTTTTGTAAAAGCAGTCTGATAAATTCAAAAGAATATTACATATTAGTAATTATATACAAATAGATAACATGTGAGGTAATAAATCATACGATACATATTGTTAAATTCCATTAAAAATCGTATTAAGCAAAAAAAAAACCGGAAACGTTATATTTTAGTTTATACGCACCAAATACATATTACGTACATTGTACATACATACATATATGTACATTGTTGATAGCCAAACCTTATTTACAAATGAATGGATGGAAACTTCTAGATGTTATACATGTAATCAGTTTACATAACTTTTTGAATAATCAGCAAATAACCTCAATAATTATTGTTTTTTATTCTTCAATTTAAAAATTGTAATTTAATATTTTTTAAACAGACAGTACTTTTAGACTATCCATTTTGATTACCTATGAATCTTATTTCTTTATTTTCATCGTGATAACTGCGTAAACACAGAGACTCCAAGCCGCTCTAAGGGCGGAATGAGACAACTCACCGCACAGTGGGTTAAAATCACACATTTTTGCGCGAAATTTTGCTTCAAGCCAAATTCCAACCAATTTTAATATTTTTAATGTAATCACTCGCATTTGAAAAGTAAGTAGTTGTAATTTCTGAAAATTACTTCAAGAATAGTCAATTCACCCTTTTAACTCCTAACATCTGAGAAATCGAAGTCCTATGAGGGGGGGATTTCATTTAAAGCCATTTATTAAACAAAAACCTTAATTGACACTGTATTTTTTTGAACAAAATATAAAATGAAAGTTCAGTTTAATCGAATAATTTTTAAAAGAAATAACCACGAATCCAAATAAAATAAAATAATGGGACACACATTTAAAAAGGTTGAAAAACACTGGTATTACGGACAAATCTATAATCACCTGATTAATTTTTCAACTGGAAGTGGAACTTGACTTGAAAATGCTTTTATATTTTGAGGATTAAAAAAACATCATGATTTAATCGCATTTTGTAAATGTACGATAATTGAAATTTTTAATAAATTACATATTTTTTTAGCTGATTGTGAGCTCAGTTGGAATGGTCGTCTCATCCCCATTTTCACCAATATCTGTTATTTTTAATAGCTTTGAAAATTTCAAATGGGCCGATCAGACGCGATCAGATCACAACAATTACTATTTAACAGATAACCGTTAGCACAAACAAACTGGTAACATAAATTGATGAAAATGATCCAGTGAAATTTTTGAAATCGAAGAACAGTTTTTTTCCCCATTTAAAATACGATCGCAAAGCTTCTCGTATGATAATAAATAAACTGCCTTGGCAGGCACGGGACTTTTTTATACATCATGACACCGAAGTATTAATATGTGATTACTTTTATAATTTAATATTTGATTTTAAAATTTTTTACTTACAAAATGATATTCAGTGAATGGAATTGATACATTGTATTTAATATTGACATTAAATATTAAACAAAATCAATTAAGATTAGTGATTATTGTATTAACAAGTATTTATTTTGCTAGATTTCAATTTTGACACTTCTAATCTAATAATAAATGCCAAAATTTTCATAGATAACTAGATTTTTTGTATTATTCAAATCATTTTTAAATTAAAGCCATTAATACTAAAATTATTCTTTTTTTGGTTAATTCATAAGATACAAAAAAAAGAATAGAACATAAATTATAGAAAATTATATTCTCTACAACTTGTATCTCAAACATTTTTTTCTAATACCTACCGTTTAAAAAATAAATCGAAAAAATTAAATTTTTTAGAAAATCGATTATTTCCTAAAACAAATTTTGGGGGGGAAAATGAATAGAACATAAATTATAGATAAAAGTCCCTTCTACAACTTTAATCTAAAATATTTTTTTCTACTGCGCACCGTTTCAAAAATAATTCGAAAAGTTCAAAAATTGACACCAGTAAACATCCGTTTCCGGTTTAGTGATGGTTTTCAAAAATAGGAGGTGCACATCTAGAGTGTACAAGAACCTTAAGTTCAAAATTCCACGTTCGTAAGTCTAACAGTTTTAGCTGTAGAGCGTTCACAGACACGCAGACAGACAGACAGACACACACACACACAGACGTCATTGAGTTAATGGTTGTATATGATTCAGGGACCCTCAAAACGTGTAATTCCGTTAAAATCTGGAGTTCGATTTTTTTCGTGATCACTATACTTTATTTATACATTACATTTCATGTATGTATAAAAAAGTAAAAACAACCCATAACAGGTAGAACTCATATTATTCATTATTGAATAAAAATCACAATTGCCATGAAAAACTAAAACATGTTTGTAAAGTCGAGGCGTCAGCCAAAACTACAACAATCACTCGAGTGCAATTAGTCAAGTAAGCTTTGGAAAAAAGAATGGTTGATATTTTATATTTATTAAAATTCGTTGCTAATTTTGTTAATGTATAATATAACAGCAATGGCGGTTTTAGGGCGGGAGATTGGGTGATTACCCGGGGTGCCAGTTTAGAAGGGGTGCTGGATGGCCACACGGAGAAAAATTTAACTTAAATTCTAGTAGAAATTTTTTCTCTTTAAGAAACGATCATCATTAAGTCGACTTCTCGAATATTATTTTTATTATCGTATTTTTCTGAGTGCCAAACATAGAGAAAAATTTAAGAACAATACCAGATAAAAGTCAAAGGACCCATTGGAACCACACATCCCTGGTGTAAATAACCATCATTAGTTTATACTAGAAATCGATAACAGGTACTAATTCTAAACTGGGTATCAAATTTAATTACTGCATCACAATGTGTTCTCAAAATATTAAAATAAAAACTAGTTTTAGACAAAATCTTTGAGAGTCTGTAGCTCTCTCACAAAGAAATTCTGGAAAATTGATCGTATAAACTTTTTTGATATGACTCATCCTGTATCAAAATACAATAAAAGAATAATGAATGTATATTTCCATTTATCTTTCAAAATATATGACTAAAAAGATTAAATAATTTCGCAGATGTAAAAGCCCGGAAAAATATTGCTCTAGTAATTAACCCTCCAGTACTGGCGTACGGTCTCTTAAACCTCGAGTATTTTTTATTACTATAACTTCATGTAGAAGGATGTATCCATAACTAATTAGACACATTCCTAAAATTATGTTTAATGTCTGCTAATCGCTTGTACCTGTTGTTTGTTTCACATATTGTGTTATATATTATATTTATTATATTATTGCAAAAATTGCTATAAATTTTTATGCTGAGAGCATGCTCAGATTGTGTGTATTAATTGTTTCAATATATTTTTTATCTATCAATTAAATCAAAAAAGGTTTCAAATAAAATTTGTTTAGTTTTAAGGAAGAACCAAAATGGTATTAATACTTTTTGATTTTTGAGCGACTTCAAGGTCAAATAGGGCCAACTTTTTTTTCAAATAGAAAACTATATTTACACGGTATTTTATTGTACGGAAAAAACAAGCAGTTTGTGTCTTAAATAATTTTCGATTTTCATGAATTTTTTATTTTATTTTGTCAATTTATTTTTACATATGACTTTTTTATAATTGTGTAAAACTACATCAATTGATTAATAATTACAACAATTTAATATTAACACCATGTTAATAAAATTGTAAATGTATGTACAATTGATAATTCCATGAACGCCTTAAGGCCCGGCGCCAGTACTAGTGTCCCACAATCAAGCGCCAGTACTGCAGGGTTAATTTTATAAAACATTGTCATTAGTAACAATATAATGTTCTTAAAGGTATAAAATAATTATTATTTGAGACGCACGAATATTTGCCTGGGGCATCAGATAGCTTAAAGCGCCCCTGCCTGTCACTCAAAAACACCACAGAGACACCCTTCCATTTAAGGCATTACAGAAAGATGAAGATAAATTAACTACACTAAGCTTATTAAATATAGCCTTAATGATTCATATGTTCTTGAAATAAGCCTAGTCTTATAGACTATATCTTATAGACTTACCTTTAATTCGAGGATGACGTATTAATTCAATTTAAAAATTTGTATTATTCTGTCTAATTGAAATAAGCTATATATATATATATATATATATATATATATATATATATATATATATATATATATATATATATATATATATATATATATATATATATATATATATATATATATATATATATATATATATATATATATATATACATATATATATATATATATATATATATATATATATATATATATATATATATATATATATATATATATATATATATATATATATATATATACATTTTTGCTGTCTAAAGCCCGGTTTTACTAGAGTCCCAGTAAGTTAAGTAAGTTAGAAACAAGTTTTTTTTTTGTTTAAATCTTATAATTTCAGATATTTCATTATGTATTTTAATTATAAATAAAAAAGTACGTATTATTACATTACATCCATGTTTTTAAGGAAACGGAAGTAATATAACACAAACGTCTTAAAAAATGATCTATTTAATGGATTTTTTCTACTCTGAACACTCTCTATTAATATCAATCACTATTAGAATACAAAAATATAAACATAAATAAGACAAAACATTTTTTTTGTTCGGTGGGTTAAAAATTGCTAGTCTGACACTGAAAGGGGCTCATAAAAAAATAAAAAGTTAATAAGACGGCACTGAATATACTGTTATAAAAATAAAATATTGATTCTTGATGGAGAAAAAAAGGTACAATATTTTTTCATAAAAATGTATAAATTATATAGTTAATGAATTGGTGTGTCAAAAAAAGCAACAAAAAAATCAAAGCTATCTGAATTGTGGCGAAAACACTGTTACGCAAATAACAATTATATCATGCAAATACAGTGGCAAATGGAGTGATGCGGGGTGCAGAGAAGGAATACGCGTGACACGATCAACCTTTTCATTTAGATCCGTCGCAGTTTGTGCGAGCACTACATTTATCATCTTTTTGTTCTCACATAACGACCTCTCTTCAGCCAACCAGCCAATCGTCTGCGTGAGGGGTTTCTAACCCCTGACGAAATACATCAGTGTGTTGTGAAAATTATATCAACCTTTCCCAATGGTCCCAAATCAATCTTTAACTTCCATCATCGAAATAAGTATATACAAAAAATTAATAGTATTATCACACAGTATGATAAAGTGCTAGAAAAATAAGCAGTCCATATTGAAAACATTGTAATTTTTGCTCATATTTCTACCATTTAACCAAATTAACAATTAATAACTTAGTTTTTGCAATGCAGTGCTACATATATCAATAAAATTTATTTATTATTGAGGCAAATTATCATTCCACACACATTTTTGATATACGAAAAATATTACAATTTTACTTTAATGTATTAAATAGAATTATGCATTGTAAATGTGAATATTTTGGCTCAATTTTTATCAACAAGTTTTACAACAGATTGTATTAAAAACTAACTACGTACTATTTTGGTTGATTTGCAATGCCCTATTGTAAAACGATATTATTTCTAATTCGCGCACGCAAGTTAACTCTCGCATGAGAAACGATAACTGAATTGTATATAAGCTCTCTGAGCTGTGTTTTATAATAAATAGTTCTATAGCGATTACTGTTTATGTTTCTTAATTGAACATAGCAAGTTAATTTGAATGATGAACGGATATGTTTCACCTCTAGAGGGCCGGAAATCCAATATTTTGACGCACCAGAAAATCTTCAATTTTTGTACTTCCAAATAAATAAAAATCGTTTACACGAGGCAAAGGGATAGTTCTTACCCTATTATAGAGATTTTTGACGTCAGATTTGGATTCAGCGTCAAAAATACAACGAAAACGTATGTTTGTATAATGAAAAAAGGTTACGTACTATTTAAAATAATATTTTTTCGAATTTGAAATTTTTAACACTGGCTGTTCCCTTCCAATGATATAAGATACCTTTTATTATACCTTATACCTTTATACTTATACCTTTTCAATGATATAAGATACCTTTTATAATAGTTTTTTGAGGGCGAAATGCCCCCTGAAATCCTGGTCCTCTAAAAGTTAATGGTTATTTATGTTTTAATTAATTATGTTTTAACCTATTTAATTTATAATATTAAATTTGCAATGCTATTCAACATCGATAGTTAGGTAAATTTTACAATTATTACACTGACAGAAATCATGTTTAGCTAACTTATATTTCACCTAGTAAAAATTATTTTCTTTAGTAAAAATCACTTGCAGTATCTTACTATGAAATTACATTTTTACTTTGCAAAATTCTAAAGCAATGCTGTCTCGCGCCACACTGTAAGCTGTTTCCTGTATTCCATCAATATTTGTTATTTTCATTTTTGTGTGAAATAAATAATCACCAATAGAGTACATTTTGACGTAGAGTTACGTCTTCCCCAGTGGTACTAGGGGGTTATCTCGGGAGAACGAATGCATGTCACACTTTGAAAGCTTGTATCTATAGAACTAATAATAAATAAATAAAATGTAAATAGATCACTTCTATAGTTCAATTTATAATAAAATGAGTTTAACCCTCCATCCCTCAACACTTAAATGCAATAGTATATCTAATTCACAGTGTATATCTACTATTTGCCACAGCTAAAAGTCGGCCACTTGGAATTAGTGCATATACACTCATTTAAACAGTGAAATTCACTGTAGTTATTAGTGGCAAATAGTTCTAATGTATCAGTGAATTTCACTGTTTTCATAAGTGCATCATTTCACTGACAATGAGTAAATGAGTGTATATGCACTAATTCCAAGTGGCCGACTTTTAGCTGTGGCAAATAGTGAATATACACTATGAATTAGTGATAATTCACTATTTCAGGTTTAGAGAGCATATATAATATCTATTATCAATTAAATATCAGCTTATTACTTATCGTAATATTATTACTTATACCATACCTACATTAATATTAGCTAAAATGCCGTATATATACTGAATCAAAGTGAAATCACACCGTTAGCGAGAGTTAAGTTTTGTATAAAACTAAACTTAAAAAACGACGTAGGATATGGCGCTCTCAGTGACGCGGTAAAAAGATGAAACCACTTTTCACTAATCATAGAGTGGATTGACTCTTGAGTCATTAGTCAAACAAGTGAAAAAAAATCTACTGTTTAAAAAGTAAAATTTTCACTATTTATAGATAAAATTCACTTTTTTCCAGTGAATTAGTTGATCACTGGGAAAAACAGTGAAAACTTCACTATTTCAAGTTTAGAGAGTATGTCTCTCTGTCTTTTTGTTACCTTTTCACGGCTAAACCGCTAACCGATCTTGATTAAATTTAGCAGGGAGATAGCTTGCATCCTGAGAAAGGATATAGGATAGGTACTTTGTATTTCGAAAAATTGATTAATTATCTTACAATTACTTTAGAATTAAAAAAAATGGGTGTGTGGCATTATTACGCGCGACCTGTTTTATCGACTACCGTAACAAAAATCTGTATTATCTAACCTTTTATTCTTCTTCTTATTCTGTGTACTCAAGTGCAGTGGTTTAATTTGTCTGCCTCAGTTTTATACAAAATATAAAGAAAAGTTCAATACCCTTTATCATGTTTCAAAGAATAAACAATATAAATCAATATCTCATATTAAAAATAATAAAAATGGTAAAAATAAATAACTTTGCTGCATTTGATCTACAAAACCATCCACGGAAAGTAGAATAGTCAATATATTACATAACGCAATTTCCAAAAGTTAGATAAGCACTGGTATAAATTGTATAGATCGCATTGTGAAGTGGCTTTCTTGGCTGATGAATAAACTAGAGAAGAGCTTATATAGACAAAGATGAGTTTTCTGAACGTATCTGTAAACATAACCAATTCAGAAGACCTCTGCTGATGAAGCAATCATTCGCGCCTCCAGGATGACAACCTACTTCAGATAATTGTCCCTCTATTAAGTGAGATGTTGAGGACAGTGCAAAATAAAATCATTGTTATTATTTCATGTAACGATGCGTCAGTTTTAACGGAAAAAGGTTGACATCAGCGCATGAAATAACGTCAAAAGTCTATTGTGTGTTTGTTGAAATATGTAAACAATTTATTTACTCATGGTGCGTTACTTTGACATTTTATTTTTTATGATTTTAATTTAAGTAATTTGTTTTTGATAATAATGATTAATGATATTTTTTAGTCAGATTACCAGTACCAAATTTCTCATTGCGTCAAACAGGCGGAAGAATACACAGAGTGAAATTTTTTGACATAAATTTCATTATTATTTTATAATAATTATTTTTATACTCATATTTAATAGGAGCCATCTGATAAAATATAAATTATGTAGGGTTCAAAAATATAAAATTCAAATTGCCCTGATAAAATTTTTCGAGATATTATCGTATAGTTTTTCAATTAATTCGATTATATTAATATAAGGCTTGCATTTAAATGCACTTTCTTTATTAAACACTTTTTAATACCTATACTTTACGAAAAATGAATCAGGTATTTGAGATTAAATAATTAAATCACTTTAAATAAATAGCCCTGGAAATAAAGGTTTTACTAAGAAAAAATCCGACCAAGTTGGATTTTGGTGGAGACTTTTATTTTGATGTCCTAAACATACCCTAAAAAGTACCCTTAATTTGGATGGCGGATTTTTGTTTTTTTTATGGGGTAAAGGGAGGCAAATTCTAGTTTTTTACAAATATCTCAAAAATTATTAATTTTTCGTGAAAAATATTTATGAAGAAAATTGTAGCTTATAAAATTCTACATAAAAAAGGTATTTATACTTTTCTCGTATAATCAATACTTTTTAAGTAAACTGTTAACCCAGTCAAGGGTGCAGTGAACAGTGGTTAAAATATCAATATTTTTAAAAATTATGGTTGATCAGTATTCTTTAGAACTTCAGGAACAATTTGATACCAATTTTGATTTGAACAAATTTATTAATTTTTAAATTATTTTCCTCGAAATAAACATTTTTACGTTTTTTTAAACCCTCTAGAAAGAGTATTTTTCTGTCAAATTCAATATATGTGGTCCCAATCGATTCGTCTAAATGTCTCCAACAAATATCAACCATAAAAATACCCCATCATCGATTTAGTCTGAAAAAAATTGAAAAAAATCTTGAAAACGGGGTTTTCACCCTTCAACCCCTTTCTAAGAGTGTTGCACTACTTTCTCTAGTCCGGGTTATTTTTTTCGAATTCTACGCCCCAAAATCTATAATAATCAACCATAAAATTGCTTTCCCCTAAAATTTCGGATTTTGGAACTCTTCACTACACCCTTAACTGGGTTAACAGTTTACTTAAAAAGTATTGATTATACGAAAAAAGTATAAACCCCCTTTTTAGTGTATAATTTTACAAAATTTTCTCGAAAAATTAATAATTTATGAGATATTTGCAAAAAACTAGAATTTGCCCCCCTTTACCCCCTAAAAAACAAAAACCCGCCATCTAAATTAAGGGTACTTTTTAGGGTATGTTTAGGACATCAAAATAAAAGTCTCCACCAAAAACCAGCTTGGTCGGAATTTTTTCTTTTTTTTTCTTTTTTGAGTATATTGCCTGGGCTAAAAAAGTTCCACTGAAAATAAATACTTTGCACTAAAAAAAATATACTTTGCACTTGAATTAAATTTGGACTTTTTAGATTTAAAAATTACATATTTTTGATGTATTTATTGTGATTTTTACCTAACTTACCTACCAATAACAATAACCTCCTTCTTTTGGCCAAATAAAATTTTATATTTTTAATGTGATTTTCTATAATATATTTTAACTTAACGTAAAAACTCCTCCTTTCGCCCCAATAGATACGGAACGCTAATTGTAAGAAGTATATTAAAATAATTAAAAATCTATTCAATATGTATGTAACGAGTAGGTAAACATTTTTAAATATCAAAATATTTTAACAAAATCTTAATGTAAAAGTAAAGTTACAAAAAGAAGAAAATATTCTTTTCCAAAACACTAAAAATTCTCACTGTATAATAAATTATCAAAGCATTTCTGTAGCCACTTACAAGAAAGCATAGCTTGTTCGTTAGCAAGAAGATAAATATTTATAAAATGATATAATTTTAAAGGGAATGCAAATCCTTCGTTTTATGTTTGACGTTTATTTTAATAATACATGTCATCTTTAATCTACTGTAACATCAGCTTCTGAAAGCTGCATATATTATATTTACTTACAGCTTTTGTTAGATGGGAAAAGTGTGAAATCAAAGAATGCATGTGCTGTTGGGGATAACGAACGAATTTTGCGAAACGTATATTTAATCTTCCTTTATTAATTTCAGAATAGGTACCTATATTTTCTTTTCTTATTGTTAATTATTCTATTTATACTTTAAAAAATGTTCATTACAATTTGTCATATAAATATTTCGTATTATAAGCGTGGTAAAGCAAACCCGTAGGTTAGACTGAAATTTGTCAAATGTAACACTGTCCCATGGGACAAGAAGAGACGTTATCTCATAGAACAAATGCCCCATGTATTGAACCTGTATTTATATATAAAACTATTATTAATTTTAAGAATATTTACTGATTTTAATTAAACCTCAAAATTATGTATGAATATTTTGAACATAAAATATGTTTACATAAAACAACTCGAGTGCCCTTCATTATAATGTTTTAATGACTACATTTAAAAATAATATACTAATAAATAAATAAATAAATAAATAAAAAAAAAAAGAATTATATTTAAGTGCATTATATAAACTATATAAACCGGTTATATCGACATCGAAGGGACCGGTCATATTGGTCGTAAAAAGCGAATAGTCGTAATAACCGGTAAAAATTCAATTATATGGGATTCAGTTGGACTTTTATTTTGAGTCGTTATAACCGATACGTCGTATTAACCGATGTCATTATAACCGGTTTCTACTGTATTCACTTTATACATCGAATATAAATGTTAATACTTAGCACTTTTTTATAGTACCTACCTATGTATGTCAACTTTATACACGTGAACATAAATTTTAAAACTTTTTTATTTTAATGCATAAGGCGAATATTTAATTGTTTTAAAATACACTCAACATTCTGCAATACGACGGCATCGGTAATTCAAAAATTCCACTACACGACGGCTAGAGGGGCACCCACCACCGCGCCGACTTTAACGTTGATTGGTGAATTTAAACGCGCAGAAATTATAGCAGTCACCTTGGTATTATGGTGGGGATGGGAGAAGGACGTTGGTTAGAACTGTCGGCACATTGTATAATGGAGCGGTCGTGTAGTGGATGGTCGTATAGCAGAGTGCTGAATGTATAGAAAATCACGAAAAATTACATTAAAAAGATCAAATCTATTTGGATCAAAGAAAGGGGGTTAGCAGGTAGGTTTGATAAAAATATAGAAAATTACAAAAATCACAGTTCAAAATTTAGTGCAAAGTATTTATTTAAAGTGATATAATTTGTTGTGAGTTCAATATATTTGTTTAATGTTGAATAATTTCTTGCAGTACCTACCTATATTTGTTATAAGTGTAAACGATTAAATAAAAAGTGTTTATATGTATAAAAAAGTGCATTTAAATTATACAAGCCGTAAATAAATAAATTGCTTTGAATTTATTATTACAGTATAAATAATTTGAATATTTTAAAGTTAAGCCTATTTCAAAAAAAATATTTGTTTTCATCAATCCATTATTGTAAATTTGAGTTATTTTATTTAATATAATAAATATTTGTATATTTTTTAACGTTTTATTACTTTGTCTAAAGATACTTAATAGTTATGTATTTAAAATACAATAATTAAATAAATTCAGATAGGGTGTTAAGATTAATAAGTTTAGATTCATTATCAATGTAACAATAATCATTTCTAACAATAAACGACAAGTAAACAAACAAATAAATAATTTAAATTAAATTCAGTATAAAGATATGTATATTCTAATAATATCATATATTGTGCATAAATGTGTTACGTCTTAATCCATCCCACGAAAAGAGAAAAGAAAATCCTTAAATACTTGCTGCATAAACATTTTATCCAAAACGGTGCTATCGAGAAAAACTCAATATAAAAAAACATTCTATATACGCTCATAAAAATCTTCTGAAAGCTTCGCAGTTTTGTAAATCAAACGATTACTGTTTTTGCGTAAAACGCTATAATATTTGATAAACTGTCTAAGATGGTATACAGTATATTTAATAATAAAAATGTATTTGAAATATATGTTTAAAAGTACATAATACATTTATATTGTATTTAGATAGGTATTTTACTTACCTGTGAAATATTTACAGTTAATTTTTTATTACTACTTGATTTATTATATAGGGTAAAGCCAAAGAATATATTTTAATAGGGTTATATTTAATTGCACTATATATTTATAGTATTCACGATAGGTACATACATTGAACATAAATTTTAATACTTTGCACATAAAATTTTAAGTTTACACTTTATGCACGTGAATATAAATTTTAATACTTTATTTTTTAATGCATAAGGCGAATATTTAATCGTTTTAAAATATAAATCACAAAAATCACATTAAAAATATCAAATCTATTGGGAGCGTAGTGTTTAGGATAGGTAAAAATATAGAAAATCACAATAAATACATCAAAAATAAAAAAAAGTACTTATTATTTTTTTAGTGGAAATTATTACTTTAGTGATATAATTTGTTTTAAGTTCAATATATTGAATTTTTAATGTTGAATAATTAATTTTTCGTACAGTATAAATAATAAATTATAATAAATAAATAATATTTATTTTTGTATAAAATAAAAATAATTTTTATATCGATTTATTTTTATATTGACTTTCGTATTTTTTAAAAAGCGTTCATTATTCCTTGTCCATATAAAAATACTTTTCATATAAAATATGTAGATATTACTGAAACCTATATTTAATGATATTTTTTTGTACAAAATTCCATATGATAATCTCGTCTTGTGAAAATTGAAGCCATATTGTTTCGAAATCTTAAAAAAATATTTAGGTATTGTATATGTAATCGAGACTGAGACGAAATCGAGGTCGAGACCGTAAAAAGTCTTCCTAAAAAGTAATTTTTAAAAAGTTTTGTACGCAATTCCCTGTACAATTTACCTATTTTAAATTAGATGATCAAAAACAAATACGTCAGAAAAAAAAATGTTGACTTTCTTTCATTTCTAAAATTTCTTTAAAATAACACCTGAACTCTATAATATTACAGGTACGAGTGGGTTGCGAGAAATGTTGATGCGCGCACCCTCAGCAGTACTAGCTGGGGCATCTATGAGATTGCAATGCGAGTATGACCTTGAGAGTGCAGCACTATACTCTATAAAGTGGTACCGTGATGATCAAGAGTTCTATCGGTACGTGCCCAAAGAGGATCCACCACGCAGGACGTTTCGTGTAGATCCACCACTAGATGTTGACGTAAGTACTACATATGTACCGAGTGTAAAACATATTATGTACATAAATATTTGCAGACTTGTTCATATTACAGCAAACTCGTAAACACATGTTTTCTTGTTTTTGGTTTAAAGTTACTATGAGTTGTACCTATACTGTTTTCTGTAATTTAGTAATTAGTTGTAAATCTTGTAATAACTTATTTTGGTGTTTATGGCCAAACTGAGAACAAACTTCACTTTTTATTTATTATAATGATAATTTATTTAAACTGAGGTTTAGTTTTCAATTCAAAATTATAAAAAAGTATAATAGTAGGTACTTGTAATATAAAATAAATAACATTAAAAAATATTTTTTCTACAACCGTGTTAAAAAGTAGGCTTTTTCTTTGTCATTTCAGTGCGTAAAGTAGTACTTTTACGCACGCCGAGCGTAAAAGTGTTTCTATAGTAACAATAACACATACATTTTCATATATTAATTTGGATTTTGTCAGTAGTAGATTTGAAATTACCGATTTTGCAGCTTCCGATATTTCTGGCGGCATGCAATTTTCATTATCACTTTCCATATTATTATAAAATTACAATAATAAAATCACAGAATAAAATACGTGAGTGAAAATAATCCACAAATAATCTGAATATAAATGTCAAACAATAACAATATTCATTTGTTTTTTCAAAATTTAAGTACTTGATTTAAATTTCAATATTAATAATTAATATGACAAGTTATTATTATTTAATTAAAAAATCATATTACATTATTATTAATATTATAATAAGGTTTTAGAAAAAATATTGTGTGCACCTCGGGTGTAAAGTGCGTTTTTCGCACTCGTGTGATTGTTAATCTCGGCTAACGCCTCGATTAACAAACATTCCCACTCGTGCGAAAAACAGCCACTTTACGCCCTAGATACACAAATATATATTAAATATTGATCGTTTCAGAGATGTTAACTGATTTTTACTTTCTTACTCAGCCACATGTATATATGAAAAATAAAATAGGTATAAACCGGGTATAGGTATATTCACCGTCCACAATTTACCGTCGGGAAAGTTCACCGCTGGTAAATGTGCTGCCGAATAAAAAGACAAAAATATATTATTAATTGAATCTATTTATTTGATTAGACTGGTCTCAACAATGTGCAATATATGTACATATTCATAAAAAAAATAAAGCCACATGTATTCAGATTGAAAAATTTATTTGTTTTACAATCCACATTAAAAATAAAAATTAAACATAATATTTCCTACCTAATAAAGGATAAGTTATCGCGTTAACGTCCCAAACTATTTTATGATAAATCTATATTTTTTATATCACATTGTTATAATCTACGAGTATGTTCCAAAATATTCCAAACTAGCGAACCCATCCCGGCTTCACACGGGAGTTAATATTTCACCTCCTATCACGTATGGAGGGTTGTAATTAGTTTCATTAGATCCGGTGGAAAAAATACCACAGGGATGTTTGTTTTAGGGGGAAAAACACCTCCTATCTCGCATAAGAGTCAAGATATTTACGATTTTTTCCGGCTTGATTTACCATAATCAACACTGCTTTTCCTTATGCTAACTAACGTAACAAAATATACCCTTAAACCTGGCCAGAGAGCATATCTATTGATTTGAAAGAAAAAAGACGTAAGTTGGATAAGTGGTTCTCGAGTGATAATGCCACCAACGGACAGACAGATAATAAATATGGATGTTGAAATGATATGTGTAGGTATTATAATACGTATGGTTGCAAAAAACAGTTATGTATTAATATATTTATACAGCATCTTAATAATTAATAATGTCAATTGGATAAGTGGTTCTCGAGTGATAATGCCACTAACAGACAGACAGATAGAGAGACGTTGAGTTTTATAATACACTAGCTGACCCGGCCACGCGTTGCTGTGGTTAACCTATACTTTAGCAACATGTGGTGGTTATGCTATTAAATTGTAGGTTATATGAAACGTTTGGAAGTTTGACATAGCGCCATCTATTGAATACTTACTCAATCCAGTCAACAGATGTCTGTTAGAATCGTTTGGAGCTAACAGATAAAGACAAATAATTTGCAATAAAATAATATTGCGATCATAAATTGAGATGTAAGCTATCCTATCTTTCAAGTTGGATCAAACTGCACACGGTGTACAAATTTGATTAAAATCGGTTAAGTAGTTTAGGAGTCCATCGCGGACAAACATGTGACACGTAATTTATATATATTAAGAAAGATATGGATATGGATGTTGAAATGATATAGGTATTGTATTATGCTATGTAAGGTGCAGAAAAACAATTATTTACTATACAGGATGTTTTTTTAAGACTTTCCAGCGGATTATTTCGAAAATTACGAATTTTCAGAGAAAATGTTTCAAACAAAAGTTTTATGGCTTTGAAGGGGCTAAATATTGACATTAAGGGTTTACCATTTTCAGGTTCAAATTTTCTTTTTCAAATCAAAACTCATATTTTTTCTTGCAGATTCGTAATTAACGGGAAAAATAAGTAACATTTGTTTGAAACATTTTTCTTAAAATGTCCATTTTTTATGATATGGAACAAAACAAACAGTAATTTCTGGATTTTCAATAATTTTTTACTCAAAAACTATTATTTTTTTTTAATAACCGCGAGAGACAAAACGTGCTTAGAATTATCGGAGAATTTTTATTTATTTGTGCTTGAATCTAAGCACTTCTTTCCTCTTGTAATTTTTCTTAAAAATTGGTAGTTTGTTTTTGTTTTGCTCCATATCATAAAAAATTGACATTTTTTTTTTAAATAATCCAGACAAAAATTGCCTAGCGTTCCTCGTAAATTACGAATCTACAACAAAAATATGGGTTTAGATTTGAAAAATAAAAGTTGAACCTGAAAACCTATCATGGTGACCTTTTCAAGGTCAACCCATGTTGTCAGTATTTAGCCCATTCAAATCCATGAAACTTTTGTCTAGAACATTTTCTCTGAAAATTTGTTATTTTGGAAATATTCCGCTGGAAAGTCCTTAAAAACCCCGGTATATTTATACATCATCTTAATTAACGTCAATAACTACTTTGTTCACCCACTATAACAATGTTACTAGATGTAAGAAAACATATTCGTTTTCAAACTTTTTTGTTCCAATTATACAGATGAAATTTTCACTTTATCTTTATTTAAAAGCCTCATAACTTTTCAACGCCTACATTAAATGTATACATTAACTAATGTAAATCACACTTAATTCTTATGGCGGATTTAATTTGTTGTTAATTTACATTTACGAAATAAGAATAACTGAAGTCTAGCTGACGAATCCCCATGGTATTTCAGTTCTTGGAAACTCTTTACTTGAAATAAACTTGCTAATGAGTAATATTCTGTAACACCGAGTGTAGGTTCTCTGTACTCTTTTTGTTTGGAAAACAAAACTTTCTAAAACCACGGGTATCAACTTGCTTCTTAATAAAGTAAAATGAAGTGTTCTCAGCTGTACATATATTTACAGTATAACAGACAATATTTTTCATATTTTCATGAAAAGAAAATTAATTTCTAATATTTTTTTTTAGTTTTTAATTATACATACTTATTATTAAATTATACCGTTTCTAGTACAAAGAAAATATTCACTATAAGAATTCATTGGATTTCCGATAATAATTACATTTTTTTTCCTGTCTATCCCGGATAGTAAGCGAAAACCTGTGATTATTAATTATATGACCAAACAATAATTCCGGTTAGTTTAATCTATAATATACAGATCTAACAAGTTGATGAATAGCAAAAAATTACTGTAATAAAACTGTAAATTCCACCATTTTAAATTATAGTTTCTCTCATAAAAATAAATAATCGATGTAGTGTTATCAGTTTAAAAAATCAAACTAAATTTTTAGTTACTTTTGATGTCAAAAACTGAAGCAATCTAAAAAAACTTGCTCCTGGTAGAGCTCTGCGTCATTGACAGAATTCGTGATATTGATCAATGGGTAACATTAGGTAATGTGCCAAGTAACCAGATCGTTCTGCAAGTAGTTTGAAGATTACTTGATCCTTATTTAAAAAGATCACTTTCCAAAGGCTTATAGTAACAACAAATACACTGCCCTAGGGAGAGCTAGTTTACATCCCGATTCGAAATCACTATTCTTTTAGTAAAATTTAAAGTAAGTACAGTGTTTGCGCCAAGATAATTTTAGTAATAAAAATCATTACAATAGCGACATTGCGAATAAAACTATTTTGTGCGGGTTCTGCGTTGGTCATTTGAAATTTGATTATTGACGATTTTATTTTTAATATGAATTGGAACATATACATATAACAGATAATGCGTAACTGTACTAACCTTATTTAGCGTTGTCTCCAGCATACATTTAAGGATAAGGAAATATGGCAAAATAAGGATTATATGTGGCACCTGCAGTTGACAATCTACACTCTCTGTTATTTATAATAAAACGTTCTGGACACTCACAAATACGATACAATTACACAGAACACTTATTTATATTGTAAATGATATAAACTTTATTTGAAAAAGTATATTCACTTGTCTACTTGGTTAATGTTTATTTGCAATGTTTTTAATGATTACAAAAAATATATATTTTAATAATACGCATACCAAAATGCGTACGTTTATTTGCGGTGGTCACGACTATGCGTTTTGCGGTTTTTTAACGATATAAAAATGCGGATTGACCGGAAAAAGATTTGATGTTTAATTTCACGTGTTGCACGTTTATATCAAAAATTCAAACTTGTTTTTACTTGTTGTGAAGTAAAAGACGGTTGCGCTTGCAGCGCTGCGCTCGGTCACTTATCAAACTATATTGATATTCGAAATGTGGCGGCAACATTCCCCCGGCCTTGAAAAAACGTTTTCAAAACCCGAAGAGTTGAGTCAAAAAAAACTAAACAAAATTCTAAAGTAAAAATATTCTAACTACTTACTAAGACTATACCTAGATAACTAGCTAACTTATTTTATTGGTTGGGTAAAGGACAGAGGCGCACCACTGGCCTTGTATAATTACCCGTTTTTGTTTTGATTGTACAAACCCGGATAATTCCGTCCTTCCCCGGAAATACTTCCTCAATGATACCTAGCGGCCACTGAAACGGTGGACAATTGTCGATTTTTAACA
Source organism: Sialis lutaria (assembly GCA_949319165.1). Classification (NCBI taxonomy): domain Eukaryota; kingdom Metazoa; phylum Arthropoda; class Insecta; order Megaloptera; family Sialidae; genus Sialis; species Sialis lutaria. The sequence continues at coordinate 24,499,810 of OX439235.1, read as the reverse complement.
ACACTAATGTGCCAACTGTAATCGGGCAACTAGGTGTGTTCCATTTTTGACGGATCTGAAGAGTATTTAGATACTCCTTATTCCAGCGAATCCAGAAGGAGTGTGTGATTTGATCCAATAAGGCTTTTCTTTGTAACAGATTAGAGGACAATGCGGGGTCTGCCTCTGGGAAACTTTCTAGTGGCGCCAGCGTCAAGAAGTGCGCTGGTGTGAGTGCGGTAGGCTCTGATGGGTCAGGGCTCAACCAACACAAGGGCCGTGAATTTAACAAGGCCTCTATTTGGGCTAAAACCGTACTCATTTCTTCATACGTTAATAGCTGATTGCCAATTGCTTTTGTCAAATGCGATTTGACGGCCTTGATGTTCGCTTCCCAAATACCAGAGAAATGAGGGCTAGCGGGTGGCTGCAAACGCCATTGAATTTTATGGGTAGTTAATTCTTGCTCTAATGCGCGGTTATATTCTTTAGAATTGACTAACTCATAAACGGTATCTAACGCTGATTTAGCCCCAATAAAATTTGTACCCTGATCTGAATACATTACTGCACATGTACCTCGGCGAGCCAAAAAACGGTTGAATGCGGCCAAAAACATGTCGGTTGACAAATTTGAAACCAACTCCAAATGTACCGCTTTTGTGGCTAAGCAAATGAATAAGCAGATATAGGCCTTTTGGCTTTTCGTACCCCTTCTCCTAGCTAATGTTATATGATATGGCCCTGCATAATCTACGCCGCAATGAAGGAAGGCTTTGGCTTCAGTCACTCTGTGAACGGGTAAATCAGCCATAATTGGAAAAGTGGGCTTCGGATTAAACTGAAAACAATAGTTACATTTTCTAATTCTATTGCGTACAACTCCCCTACCAGCTAATATCCAGTAGTTCTGGCGTAATAACGATAGCAATAAATGCGGACCTGTGTGCAAATTTTTGCGGTGATAGTGGTCTATCAATAAATTTACAAAATGGTCATTTTTCGGGAGCAGAATTGGAAATTTTTGATTAAAATCTATGTTCGCGTTCCGAAGTCTACCTCCTACTCGAATAAGTCCATCTTTTAGGAACGGGGTTAACTGCCTGTAAGCAGGGGAACACAATTGTCCCTTTTCTAATAAACTGAATTCATCTGCAAAATGAATTCGTTGCACGACACGTAGTAGTGTGTGCTCGGCCTTTTCCAAATCACTTACAACTATGGAATCTCTAATCGGTAATCATTTTAAAAACCTAAGTACATACACAGTGCTGTTAAGTAACTTAGAATAGGATGAAAATCTGCGTATAAGAGAACGCAACGGGTGATTCTCATTACTCACTACAACTAATGCGATTGTTTTTTCTTCGAGAGATGTGACACTTTGACTATCTTTGCGTTGAAGAGGCCATTCTTCTAAGTCAAAATGCATCCATGCGGGGCCTGACACCCAATCAGACTGTTCGAGAAACCGTGCTGGAGTTAAACCTCGAGACAGACTATCTGCTGGGTTGTCTTTTCCATCTACGTGGTACCAATCTGCGACTGGTATTAAATTTTGAATTTTTGCCACCCGATTGGCTACGAAAGTTTTCCATCGGTGTGGTGAGGCATTTATCCAATCAATGACTACCGTAGAATCACTAAAGGCAAAAACTCTGTCTACTATGCAACGTGATTGGAAACTACTAATTGCGAAACTAATTAATTTTGCTAACAATAGTGCTGCACAAAGCTCTAGCCTTGGTATTGAAACTATTTTCAACGGCGCGACCTTTGATTTCGCGCAGGCTATTGAAACATTAATTTTTCTACTAAGATTAAGTACTCGAATGTACACTACCGCTCCATACCCTTTTTCACTTGCATCAGAAAATCCTACACACCAAACTGTGGAGTGATTTACGATACCTAAATGTCGCGGAATTTGAAAGGTAGATAAATACGGCAATTCGTCATGAAATTTCCGCCAGGAATTCTCCAGGTTTTGCGGTACCGGAGCATCCCAATCAATCTTTTGAACCCATAATTCTTTGATTAACGATTTTGCGAAAAGGGTAATGGGCGCTAAAATTCCTAATGGGTCCCAAATTTGTGCGATTGTTGATAAAATATTTCTTTTGGTGCAAGGTTTAGTTTCAAAATTAACATTAAAGGATAAAATATCATTTTGCGGATGCCATTGCAGCCCTAACACTTTAGAAATATTATCACTAAAATCAATTGGTTGCGTTTGTCGAATGTTTTCGGGAATTTGCTTTAATAGTTCTACCGAATTAGACGACCACTTGACCAAATCAAAACCACCAGATTTAAGTAGCCCTATTAATTCTTGATGAATAATTTTAGCTTGATCCAAATCGGCAACACTGCTTACTACATCATCCATATATGTATCTCGGAGTGCGATTTGAGATCCAGTGGGAAATATTTTGGCCTCGTCGATAGCTAATTGTCGAATTGTGCGAAGTGCTAAGTAAGGTGAGGATTTGACTCCAAACGATACCGTATTTAACTCGTAAACGTTTAGTGACTCGTCCGGAGAAAATCGCCATAAAATGCACTGAAATTTGCGGTGTTCAGGATGCAAAATAATTTGTCTATACATTTGCTTGATGTCTGCAGTGATCGCGATTTCAAATAACCGAAAATTTAAAAGCATGGTGACTACATCAGCTTGTAACTTCGGCCCTGTATGCAAAACATCATTGAGCGACAAAGAATTATCAGTTTTAGCACTTGCATCAAATACTACGCGAATGGGGGTACTAGAACTATCTTTAAAAATAGCGTGATGGGGAATAAAATACGACGGCAAATCGCAGTTATTTTCATTCACCAACGACATATGACCTTGATTTAAATAATCCCTAATTACCTCACTATATTTTTCTCTAAGCGTGGGTGAGGACAAAAGTCTTTTTTCTAAACTAAAATACCGTTGACGAGCAATATCGTAAGAATTACCTAAATTCTTAGGTTCCTCTTTAAACGGAAGTGCGACTGTATAGCGACCTGAAGTGTCGCGTTCGGTCGTACTACTAAATAGCTGTTCACAAATGACGTCGTCCTCATTTAAATTTTGCGGTGTGGGTAATTCTTCAATTTCCCAAAAATTTTGTATCAATTTTTCTATTGATTGTTCTACTATGCTACAAAAAGACTGAGATATTTCAGGGGTTGATAGTGTGGGTGCTTTACCCATAACAATGAACCCTAACCTAGTTTCAAGAGCTATTGGCAAATGCGGTGAACTAGTTACTTTAACAGTCCCTAATAACTGTGCAACTAATTCAGCTCCTAGTATCCCATCTATTTCCCCAGGTATGTGAAACCTGTTATCCGCTAAAGGTAACGAAAATAAATAATTAAGTGCCCCTGTATGTACAGTCGCAGTGGGTAGTTCGTCAGTAATTTTGTCTATTACTAAAGCGCTAATGTTCAACCTAATATTATTATCAAAACGAGAAATCAGAACAGCTTGGATTTGACCCTTTACTGGCCGTATACTCGCCCCAATACCTAATACTGAAGTGTGTAATTTGCGTATAGGCAGTTTTAATTTATTACAACACTTTGAAGTGAAAAAATTCGACTGACTGGCCGAATCCAGCAGTAAACGAACCTCTTGCATTTCACCCGTGTGTGTTACTACGTTAACGAGAGCGGTGGAAAGTAGAGTGGTGGTGTTAGTTGGCGAATTACAACTATCTGATGTTGAACAAAGACTGAGTGGTTTTTGATCACTGTCTAATTTTTCAACGATAGTTTGTGAAGAACTATCACCGTTATTTTCCCCTAATTGTGCGTCATTGTCAAAATGTAGTAGAGAATTGTGTCTACCTTTGCAGACAAAACAATTAAACGTTGATTTGCAACGCAAAACTGTATGTTTCGTACTTAAACAATTTAAGCATAAATGTTTATCTTTTGCAAATTTATACCTATCTTTCGGTTTAAATTTCAAAAATTGCGGACATTTGTAAATAGCGTGAGTTGTATCAGTGCACATAATGCAATTATTATTTTGATTTTTAATATCACTGTTTGCTACAAATGATTGAGTTAATTTTGCTTTCTGAGAACTCGAAGCCGTTGGTTTTTGTAAAGCTGAATGACTACTATTAGTTTCAGTTCTACCTAGAATTTTAGCTTGATTCTTGACAAATTCAATTAACTCTGTATATGACGGTATACTAGAGCCTTTGATAGACATTTCGAATAAACGATGCGTTTGCGGATCTAATTTTTTCAGAGCAATTGACGTAATGATAAAATCCGCTAAATTATCTAACTTTAATTGCTTTAGTGCTTTGATTGAGGTATCATATTTTTCCAAGAAAAGATTTAACGAATGAGCAGATTCCTTTTGAATTGCTTTAAATTCTAATATTTGCGTCAAATAATTACTGGCAAGCGCGCGTTTGTCTTGATATTTCTCAATTAAAGCATTCCATACAATTAAATAATTGTCGGCTGTGGGCATTACCCCAGAACAGACCGCTAAAGCTTTACCCTTTAAACGCCCCAATAAATAATACATTTTCGAAGTATCATCTAAATCTGAATTATCGTGAATTAGACTTTTAAAAGTTTCATAAAAAATTGGCCATTTACTAGGTTCGCCCGCGAATTCTATTATTTCTATCTTAGGTAGCCGCGCTACCGCTCTCAGTGGCTGCCGAGATAATTGCACAGACTCATCATCATTTTTTTCAGATTTTAAAGCTGTTTCTGCAGCAGCTTGTATATAACAATAAAATTCGTCTATACGATCTAATAATTGATAATTTGGTTCAAACTCATCATCTACTTCTAACTCTAACTTATTAATTGACTCAACTATTTCGAGTAACGCGTTTTTCGTTTCTTCCAGACTCTTGTATCGAATCAGAAAATTTTTTAAAACGGCACTATCTTTAATTTTCTTAGAATCGTCATGCAAACGTTGTAGTCTGAGATAATACGTTTCTTTTTTCTTTTTTAAAGCCTTTAATAATTTTTTCTGTTCAACATTTGTCTCCGCCATTTTATACTAATATTTTACAAAAAAAATCAATCAAAATAACAATAAAATGCGTACACAAACACGTAAACTAACATACAAATTTACAAATCAAAAATGCGAAGTTCTACTGTAACAATATCACGTGACCGTGACGTCACACGGCCTTGCTTGATAAGTGACAGAACGTATTCAAATAAAATATGGCTGCCAAACTGCATTCAAATTAACCTTATAAATTTCAATAATCTTTTTTCAGACGATCCCAAACTAATCTGCGGCTGAAGGACCATTTAATGTTTGCGCCAAGATAATTTTAGTAATAAAAATCATTACAATAGCGACATTGCGAATAAAACTATTTTGTGCGGGTTCTGCGTTGGTCATTTGAAATTTGATTATTGACGATTTTATTTTTAATATGAATTGGAACATATACATATAACAGATAATGCGTAACTGTACTAACCTTATTTAGCGTTGTCTCCAGCATACATTTAAGGATAAGGAAATATGGCAAAATAAGGATTATATGTGGCACCTGCAGTTGACAATCTACACTCTCTGTTATTTATAATAAAACGTTCTGGACACTCACAAATACGATACAATTACACAGAACACTTATTTATATTGTAAATGATATAAACTTTATTTGAAAAAGTATATTCACTTGTCTACTTGGTTAATGTTTATTTGCAATGTTTTTAATGATTACAAAAAATATATATTTTAATAATACGCATACCAAAATGCGTACGTTTATTTGCGGTGGTCACGACTATGCGTTTTGCGGTTTTTTAACGATATAAAAATGCGGATTGACCGGAAAAAGATTTGATGTTTAATTTCACGTGTTGCACGTTTATATCAAAAATTCAAACTTGTTTTTACTTGTTGTGAAGTAAAAGACGGTTGCGCTTGCAGCGCTGCGCTCGGTCACTTATCAAACTATATTGATATTCGAAATGTGGCGGCAACATACAGTAATAATTACAGTTTATAAATCATTTATTACTTTGTATGCATTACAGCTTTTACAGTTTGCCCTGTAATTTTTAATTGTTAGTCATAGGATTATTTCAAAAATAGTTCAGTATTTTTTGCTAACAAAAATTTTATTTGGTCACATTGAATATTTTACTCTCTAAAACTACCTATACTATAAGATAAGCGTGCAATGCATGGGGATATTCTAAACGGTATGAGATACAGATGTGGTTAAATGAGATGAATTATTTGTAAGAAAGGGGTCAGTATTACAACATCAAAAAATATTAATAATTGTATGTGGTTCAGGCGGTATACCCAAAAAACTGAAAATTTGGAATTTCTTTAAATGACTATAACTTTTTTGGCAAACTAGACGTGTACTTTTTGTTTGCGGTTTCTTAAAGCACTTTTTTGAGTAGAATTGTTTGGTGTATTTAGAATTTTTATATCACTTTTAGTTTCCGAGTTACAGGCCCTAACTTTAGTTTTTCTTATGGACCGCCAAGTTGGCTATATCATATTCCAACGTGTTTTTTACTCTACTTTACAATGATATGTCACATGTCATACTTCTTATTAAAAAAAAGTAAAAATCTTTTTTTTGTTTTTAAATATGCATTTGTTATTTTGATTGTTGTTATTGCGATTTTTGTTTAACAATTTTTATTTTTCATGGCTTACTTAAATGTTTGTAACAAAATACTTTATAAATATCACCAATATTTAGTACTTTGATTTATTTTCTATAATAAGTATGTCATGTGATATATCGTTGTAAAGTAGAGTAAAAAACACGTTCAAATATGCTATAGCCAACTTGGCGGCCCATAAGAAAAACTAAAGTGAGAGCTTGTAACTCAAAAACTAAAAGATATAAAAATTATAAATACACCAAACAATTCTACTCAAAAAAGTGCTTTAAGAAACCGCAAACAAAAAGCACCTATCTACTTTGCCAAAAAAGTTATAGTCATTTAAAGAAATTCCGAATTTTCATTTTTTTGGGTATACCGCCTGAACCACATAAAATTATTAATATTTTTTGATGTTTTAATACTCACCCCTTTCTTACAAATAATTCATCTCATTTAACCACATCTGTATCTCTTACCGTTTAGGATATCCCCATGCATTGCACGCTTATCTTGGACACCCTGTATAATAATATAAAATATGTACAAATTCAAGTATGGTGTGAAGCCAACATATATTGAAACCATGACAATCAAGCGCCGCAACACGTTTGAAAACTAGCATTGAAATCTAGCAAATAAACTAGCAGCAAATCTAGCGTCGTGTGAGGCGGGCTTTTTTATGGAAAAAACAAGCAACTTTCGTCATAAATTATTTTTGGTATGAATTTAATTTTCCAATGCATTAAACACAATAATTTTAGATTTTTATGAATTTTTTTACTCAACTTTAAAGGAAAAGTGCAGAAAAAAATATATTACTGTAAAATTTATTTCTCTTAAAGATAATTTTTTAGTTATTGAAATATTTTATTGTATTATTTTAATTATTTTGTTTTATTATAAAAAAAAATAGAGAGCTATGAAATCGAAATTGCCTAATGGCACAGAGTTTAAAAATTCGTCTCTTCTTGTATTAATTAAAAATGAATTATTTAAATAGATCATAACGTACAGAAAGGTAAAAGGTAAGTCCCACAACATGTTAAGAATATGGGCAAAACGATTCTTCAGTGTACCTACTACAACAAATGTTATAATTTGATTAGTGTGCCGTGATGTCAAAAGGGTTGAAACGCTCATCTTCTCTAGAAGAGCAGCACTGTTTATAAAAATAAATTAAATATTTACAGTTTGCACAATCACCGTTAGAGTGTAATGCATACAAGCTGAGAAAATGGTGGAGAGGGCATTAGATTATATACGTGTGTCTTATAGTCTGAAAACAGTCAAATGTCTCAAAGAGATTGAAATTATGGTAAACATGTTTCTATACAAATGTTTTAAGATAAAAAAATATTCGATAATTATATTTTTAAATACAGTGTGTTAAGTAAGAGCGTTACTCAAGCCTAAATCTAAATTTTTAAAAAATTTCAGTCTATGTCGAATCTTTTGTCAGAAAAAACACAGAAACCGCGTTGTGAGTGACATGTACGCGAAACGCTTCGAAGTCGTGTTTTTTTTTGCACGCACTCAAAAGGGCCAAAAATGTCTTATGCAGTGGCGGCCAAGTACATTAAAAAATCGAAGGTATTTGTTTAGAAGTGGGTGAATTGATTTAAAGAGTCGAAAAATGTCGACGACTTTCCAGATCGTGCTTCAATAGGGAAAATGACCAAAAAGGAGGAATATTAATTGATATTAACTGAAATTTTCCATCAAAGCGCAATAGGCAAAGGGGGTTCTCTGAACCTGATGAAAAACGATTTAGGTTTGTATAACTTACCGACTGCGAGTAATGCCGTACACGCTCTTACTTAACACACTGTAAAATGACCAAGTGCGTATTGGACACGCACATGATAGGGTTCCGTAATCATTCTCACTAATATTATCATTACATTTGACAGTAAAATGTTTCATTGAATGCAAATATATCGTAATTATTTTAGGATGACTTCCTAAATACATCCCACTTAATGGGGTAAGTGAAAATAAAATGTTGAGTACTTTTTTCATTCTATAGAAGGGGGGCCAGATATTTTTTCAAACTCATCATTTCTTGTTTTGGGTTAACAATGTTCGTTTGTATAAAAAATTTCATCTTAATAGGTATATAAATGAGACGGACGGACGGACGGACAGAGCGAAACTATAAAGGTTCATAGTTTTCTACGGAACCATACAAAAATAGTATTTTTTTGTTTGACTTAAATTTTTCAGTAAAAATCACAAAATAATTTTTCAATAAATAACCATTAACAAATAAATTACAAACAAATAATGTAGGTACTAGTAATAATAAATTCAAAATACAGTGAAACCTAATTAATTGGGACTTGGATAAGTGGGAATCTTCTATTGCTATAATTTATACTGAGGTTCTGTCACAACTAAGTAATAAAACACCTCTTTAAGTGGGATAAATAACTGGTCCCTTGAGATTCCTGTTATCCAGATTTCACTGTATATTTAATTGTAATTGTTATTATGAATTGTAATTGGTAAACAGTTTTTTATTGGCATATTTTATTGTTGAAAGAAAAGAAAATTTATTTAGAATGCATTTAAGCCTATAAAAATTTCTAATAAATATACAACCATAAAATGTGTAGGTACCTCCATAAAAAATAAAGTACTTTAAACAGATAAAATAAAATAAATACCTAACCCAGTACCAACTTGTCTGATGGAAGCTACTTTTAACTTTCTTCTTTTGCAATCTCACGAAACAGATGCTAGTGAACTTTCCCTCTTTATTCACGAAAATATACAACGATGTTAATAAAACAACACAATAGGGATAAGTTTACAAAAAAAATCCACGAAAGAATAGACATTTGTGATATCAGTGCCGTATGCTCAAAGTGTTAAAATATATTTATTTATTATTTTTTTAGGAAAGACTGCACTTTTTGTAAATTAAATAAGACCCAATTAATTTTTTTCGAATTTCGTAAACATTTGACGTATCATTAATAAAGTAGGTTGACTACCAAAATTAATCCAAAATTAAATTTTTCATATTTATACAGGTTAATTAAGTTTTTGTCCGTTTCCATATAGTAACGCAAACATTTTTACAATAATTTATTGAATTTTAATATCTATAACAAAGTAGGTATATTAAAATTAACTATAGACAAAATACTGAGTGCACCTCGTACAAAAAAGTGGCCTATTTACGCTCTAGGTACACAAATAACTGTTTTATATGAGTTTTAATTGACCAATGCCTACTATTTTTTTTAATATAAAAATGTTTCTAAACAGTTGCTATTACCACCTGATTAATGATAATAGCGCAGACAACCCCCTCTTTCCGTCTCTTATAAACTGTAACCAACCTTCGTAAAATAGATCAACCACATTTTAACTGAAGGAAATTAATAATTAAAAATATTTTTTCAACCAATTCACATTTTTTCAATATTTTATAAATGTACTGTACTATAATAATAAATGTACGCCACTGAATTATAGTATGTTTTCAGAACCAAGATATTCTTTATAATTTAGCTTTAATTATCTAACTGTTGTCTTCATTCTAAAGAAGAGAGTGTTTTGTTTTTTTCCTTGAATGAAAGTCGTTAATATCCTTCTTAGAAAATGTTCACTTCGTCGTTTGTTTTTTATTTTAATTTTTCGAAATTAGTCTCTTTCAAACAAAACATTTCTACGATTAATTTTGCATTTATATTTCAAATGTTTTTTTTAATTTATATCTGTCTTAAAAAGAATGGAATCAGATGTTTTTAGAAAAAAATGATTATAGATAGGTATTTAAAATAAGGAATATCTATTAACATCTCATAGTTATATTTTTGTTGTTCGTATTCATTGAGTTTTGTTGACTGAGTGTTATTTCAAAATTAAAAGGTGAAAGTACCAAACCTCATATTTTTTGCGGACCCTTAAAAAATGTTTACCTGACTTTTCTTCTCAGATTATTATTTATTTTAAAGCAACGATATTTTGTTTAGTTTTTTTTTATATTTCTTTATGGCCTATTAATAAAAAAAATTAGCCAATTATATTGACAGCACACCTCCACCAGACATGGTTGACATATGGGTGAAGATTGTGCCCCGGAGCGACCAGGGCAGGCAATAGTCACGAGGCCCTAATGTCCATGGAGATATGGTTAGGGGTCACCCATTAGGTTCTATTCTAAATTAAACTATGACTCCTAATATTTACACCTCTGACACCTGCATGTGTTTAATGCACATACCGTGTTATGTGCATCTCACATAAATATGTATGTCTCACTCAGTATAAACATTAGAGTCGCGCTCGGCTTCTTCGGTTCGTTCGTTGTAAAATGCTCAAGTTAAGACGTACCATTACAACAAATAAGCATATGAAACGCACATTTAAATATTTCCCTAGAATTACCAATTAGTGTAATAGTTTGATTCAAAGTAAATAGTAATGTTAAAAAATATAAAACTTTATATGTATATTATATATTAAATGTATAACGTTCCAAAGCACCTATTATTATGTAATTTCTAAACCTGTAATTCAACTAGCCAACATTAAATTTAAAATTAACTTATCAGTAAGACAAAAGCTGAATTATATGAGGATTACACCGATTATCATTGCTCGGCATGCTATGATTGGATAATCTAGGAATAGGATTTCACACGAGACTGAACCTAGATATTCGTAAATGTTTGTAAAACGAACGAGATAGATTGGCTTAAATTTAAACAAAATCATGATACCAAATTAATATTTTATTAGACAGAATGGGTTAAATTTTTATAGAGTGAAACTTTTTTAAACAAGAATTTCTTCACATATTCAGGCCGTTTAGAGAAAATACAATTATTTAAACAAATTTTCTATTGTTATAAAAATATACACAAAAACGAAAAGAATATTTATTTTCATTTCAAATTTTTGTATTTAGCCAGGTTAATTAATTTAAATTGTTTGATAATATTTTTCTTAATCTATAACTTGAATGTAATTTATTTGAATTGTATATTTGTTGTTACAACACTAAAAGAAAGAATTAAAAAAAATCTAGGATAATTATATAAAAAATTATAATTAAAGGAATTTTAGCGGTGATATTTTCTAAAAAAATTTCCGGTCAATTCACATTATATTTATGTAATATTATTAAAATTATAACTTTTTTGTATATGTATTACAAGGTACTCGATTTTAATGTCGATTTTAATAAGGTATTTTTTTCCCGGTCATTGATGATTATTATTTATGTGATTAATAAGTAAACTTGTTCATTTATTTAGTTAATTGATAATAACAATAGAAAATGATTACAACGACATCGAAAGGATCGGTCATATTAGGTCGTAAAAGCGGATAGTTGTAATAACCGCGGTAAAAACACCGCGCCGTATTGACCGATATCGATAAAACCGGTTTCTACTGTATATTATAACTAATAAATAAAAAAAATTGAATCCGATTTAGGACGAGATAATTTTACAAATTTTGTAAATCACAATTAAATTAAATTCGGCACCAACAAAAATTGTGTGACTATAATTAAAATATAGGTAGGTACTTATAAGATACTGTCTATAGGAACCATTCGGTTCAGAGACATAAATTTTTAAATAATAAATGTGTTTAGTTCTACAATTAATCAAACTAATTAACAAAAATATGTAAGTTGGAGTGGGGTAGATGCAATACCGCATTTACCATCTCTTGAAAGCTTTGAAATACTTTAAAATATTTTGTTTATGATCTATTATAAATAAAATCAAAAATGATTTAAAATTGAGAATTTTACTTGTATTACCCCGCTCTTAAATATAATTCATTAGTAAAGAATTGGTCGATGTAAAAATAAATTATATGTTATACATAATAATGAAAATTGTTAAATTTGCCCCGATAATAATACGATGTCATTCAAATTTCATTTGTGGTTAAAATATTTATAAATTAAAATTTTAAAATAAATGTGTACCTGTTACGATAGTTTAATAGGAGACTAATCCACCCCAGCAAAAATAATTCTATATAGCTACGTAGTAAAAATTAGCAAGGTATATAATATACGGTAGTAGCGCTTAGGTTTACATTTACTCCACTTCATTCTAAGCTTCTTTCGTTTTCCCTAAATTGCTAAAAAAATATACCGAAAAAAGAATGATAAAAAATATCAAAAATTCAATCAATACATTTATAATAATGTACGCGCGGAGAACAACAATAAGCCCAAACAAAAAGTACAATACAACATAATAAAGTTTGCCGCTCCACGTTTGTAAAGTTGCGCCTAATCCCCACCACAATACGAGGCGAGACACACACAAGTCGCCTCTGGCTTCCAATTTGATCGTGTATATACAGCAAGTATATTCTGCTGATACTGTGGTACCCAGTATGCCCATAATTCAATATAACAAGCTTTTGTCAAAATGTTTTAGTATTCCTTTATTTAACATTAAATGGAACAATCATATTAAGTAAATGAATTAAAGAACACCGCCTATAAAATAGTTCTGATCGATTTTTTATGTATATATAGTTTAATTTATATATAGTAGATAAGCTCAAAGCAGGTTTAAAAAATAAGCTGTTCAAGATTAATTTAGGTATGAACATAAAAAGATATTAAAAAATATGTTATAGTCAAAGCAAAATTTCACGTAAACAATATAAGCTAGAAACTTGAAATTTTTATTAAACATGTACCTATAATTATAGATTAAAGACAATGATGATAAAAAAAATCTGAAAAAATTGATAACAGGTCTTTGGTGATACAACAAATGACAAATAATAAAGTAAACAATAATTTTTTTTTCGCTCGACCCAAGTTGAATTTAACCCAATTTTATTTTCTGCCTGCAAAAGCTCGAATTAGTCAATGTCCATAATAAAGCTCATCGTTACCCAAATGACCAATTTGCTATTTTTTGTGTTTACCGTTTCAAATAGAAACAAGCAATACTATAGTGGAATATATTGAAATTCTTTCGGAACATGTTACAGTAACTAAAATGTTCCTGAATGTAGATCTGCACCTTAAACTCGAAAATCGCATTACTGGAATATAAATAAAATAGAAAACAACGATGAAAAATGATTATGAGGAAAGTCGTCAACAAACTTTGGCAATTAAAATTCTTGATTGGCCTTATATACTAGATAATGAAGCTAACAATTAATGTAAGATTCAAAGTTTGTAATAAAATATGTAAGTTATCTTAAAATTGTAGCATAAAAACTACACTTTTTAAACAACAAACAATAAAATACAAGAATATCTTAAGATTCTATTATTATAGATCGCTATAGTCGCGTTATTACGTGACTAGAAGTATACGAAGAACAGACAAAATTGAAAAGTCTTATTAATAATGATTGGAAAAATAATTGTTTTTTTTAATGAAATAGTTGACTTTTTCCTGAAAATAATTGGGAACTATAGTCTGTTTCATTTAAGTTTGCAGTGGATGCCGGGGAGTTTGACCGTAGAACTCACGATTCGTACCGTCAAATCCCCGGTAACCACTGCAAATTTAAAAGAAACTGACTATATAGGTATATTTCTTGCTAAAATGTAGTAATCAAAAAATAAAAATTATGTTTAACTTTCTCCTCATATTTTATTTTTATTATGAGGTACGGAACCCTAAAAATACAGGTGTATTGTGTTATTTTAACACGTTGAGCCTCATACTGTAAAATCATATTTGTCATGTACAGACATTTTAGATTTCAAAATTTCAAAATTAAAGATTTTATGTTGCAATTTTTAAAAATCGTTTTAAAATGAGTTTTATGTCAAACTTGCTCAGTTTTCAATGCTATTTTTCAATTTTTTAAATATTTTAGCCTGTAGGATTAAATTTCAAAATAATACGACACATTTCCCCCCCACTTACCCTATATAAAACATGTAATGAATAAACTATATCGAATAGGCTTGCATTTAATGCACTCTTTCTAATAATAAACACCTTTTAGTTAATCGTTTTCACTTATAACAAATATACTGCACGAAAAATTATTTATTCAACTTTCAATATATTGAACTTAAAACAAATTATATCACTTTAAATAAATAGTTTCAATTAAAAAAATACTTTGCACTAAAATAATAATAATACTTTACACTTGACCTCAATTTGGACCTGTCAAAGTCACTCAAAGTACATATTTTTGATGTATTTATTGTAATTTTTTTGATTTTCTATACTTAATGTGATTTTTATGATTTTTTATATTTTAATAACCTAACCTAACCTAGAAACTAACCAACTTCCTTTGGTATTTTAAATGTGTTTTTCTATATATTAAAACGATTAAATATTCGATATTATGTATTAAAAAAATAAAAAAGTAAGTATTAAAATTTATGTTCGATGGACAATATGAATACTATATAATAATATATAGTGCAATTAAATATAACCCTATCTAATAAGAAATTTCAAAACCATATAAACATATAATTATACGAAACGAAATAGAAATAACATTAAGTGTAAGCTGTTGTTCGCAAACATTCTTTATTAAAAAGTTTATACATAATTTGCATATTTTATAAATTTCTACTGCAATAATACTTGTTTTATTGCCACGAAAATGAATCTGGATTTTTTTAACTATGTGCATAAAAATTTCCTATTAACATAAAAATCATACGAAATAAAAATTTTCCAATTTAATAACGCTATCAATAACTTCCTTCGACGTTTTCTTTATATTTTATGTTGCATTAATAATGAGTATACTCTATGATGTATTTTTACAGATGCTTATAAAGTCCTTTTCTAACTTTTACTTTATGGTTTCGAACTATTTCATAATGTATATTATAATGTGGTATCATTATTAAACTTTTTTTTATTTAATTCAGGAACTTTTGATTATGCTAAAAAGGTTCAAATATATATATATTTTTCAAATCAAAAATAGATAGTATAATTATTATTTCATATAGAACTATAAACGATATTTTTCTGAATAACTTTTGTGTAAAACATTTTTGTTTTACAATTAGAGTAATATTATAAGCGAAACTTAGTTAATTATTAATGTAATATAAGTTCACGTGTTCGTGAACAATAATATAAGTATTTCCATTACAATAATAAATTATCGTTAATCATATTATAAAATGTTACATTTGATTTTGGATAATATTTTCTCTCAATACAAAAAGTTTATGAATATTTAATTTTCCGTAAATAAGGCATTTATTATTATTTTTTCTAACTCAAAAAATGCATCTGTAGGAAGCTCCAAACAGTCCACGTAATACATACCTTCGGAAAAATCCTTATGGCATTCTTTCCGTATGTCTAACCGATTAAAAAAAATTATATATACTATCATTTTTACCATAATTATTGAAATTTTTTGTGAGGTATTTTTTTTCATTAAATATTTTGATGAGTTTTATTATAAAAGTTATAACATTTCCTCTTATTTCCTTCCGTTATCTAAAACTAATTAAAATCTATATATAATAATCTATACAATTTATCTCTTCATGGTAGGATATAATCTTTAGAAACATGCTATATAAAAACTTGCGTTTTATAAGTTCCCAGACATTCATTTTCCTGGCTAGAGAAATCTTATAATATCCTCCCTCATACAGGAAGGAACACAGTGCGATATAGGTAATAATTCTACAGATTCATATAATCCTAATGCAAAATGCATGTATCGAATTGACATTTATTAATCTTAAATTACCACGGTAATAAAAATTTATACCATTTTCATTCACACAGTTATTGTGGATTCGTAAATGAAAATCGAAGCGATTTTTAATATTAAATAGGTACTTTTATGTATAATTCATACATGAGTCAATAGTGAACTACTTATTGTATTTATGACAATTTTAACTGTTAATTTCATATTAAAAATTCTATTTATATAATAATATACATTTTTAAACGTAAAGCCACGAAGTGTCCGTTCGTCCGTCTGTCTTTCACCGCAAGATCTCGGTCCCCTGACTACCTAGAGAGCTCGGGTTTTTACTTAATGGTAGGATTGTAATTCTAGTTTAGTCCATTTTAGGAATTTTTCAGGTCATGACCCCCCCCCCCTTTAAAATTGTTCATATATGGTTTCATGTACCTCGTTGGACTCGAGATTGATTCACAAATTGATTGGCAAGGGTGTTTTTTGAGTTGTGTGGGTTTTGATAAATTTATTTTTCAATAAACACCCAGATAATTATCAGTGTGTTTATATTTGACAAGATTTATGATAAATAGTAGAAAATGATAAAATTTTATAGTAAAGATTCATTTTTATTTTGAAAAAAAAACCTGCAGTTTTTGGAAACGATCTTTCAACCGGAAATGGATATTTACTGTTTCTAAACCGAGAAAATCTCAACAGCACGCTGCCTTATCAATTTATTTAATTGTTTCGAAATGGTTTTAGTTCAGTTTCTGGTATAAGTAGTTCAATCATAAACATATCTTTTTTCACTCATATTTAAGCAAATATCCAACGCATGTCCTATCTCTTTCTTTTATAATAACTCTGTTTTTTAATCATGTCTATAAGTTCAATATTGTAATACCTTGTCAATATAAAAAAGATAAAACACGTTGTTCTTAAATCAATTCGTATTAAAAAGGAAAAGGTTTTGTTACCATTTTAGTTAAAAAAAAGCGTGTTGCTGTTTTGTCTTTTTAATAATACTTCGAACATACATTTTCAATGACAACGTTGAGTCCGTATAATATAATATTTTGCCTTTTTACACCTACATAAACTGCAGTTAACTTTTTTGTAACTAAAATATGGTTGAAAATAACATGTTTTTATTTAAACTGCGAATAAAGCTAATTTGAAAATATCATATATTTATTTTGACCTAAATATAGGAAATGTTACCAGAGGGTAAATTGAATTAAACGCAGATATAATAAATGTTTATTTCTCGATTGTTGATGATTATTATTTTAAATACATATCACAAAATAAATATATTATTTAAATGTACTGTCCGCGCAAACACCGCAGGAAACGAATTTTCTTTGTTATTAAAAACATTAAAAATAATTAACTAGGTATGTAAAAGTAATAGGCGATGAAATATTTTATTATTTATTGTTTATTAATATTTATTCTACATATTAATAAACAAAAAAAAAAAAAAAACTAAACTTACAATTAGATCTCTTATAATTAAAATAAAATATCTACCAAACAGTACTTTATATCAAAAAATCATAATTTGATTTTAGGATTCCAAAACATATTTGATATTATAATCCTGTCATTAGAAGATTTGAGCTAGAAAAAAATGACGGAATACATTTTCGATGTATACAACATGGGGAACACTGCCCCCCTCAAAGGGGGGGGGGGGATAATTTCCCTAGACTTACAAAGCTGTCAAAATCAGTATTTGTGAATAACATTGGGGCTGTTTTAGGATAAAATAGGTTTAATAAATCTTAAAGCTAATAAAATTTCGAACAAAAAACTGGAATTTATTTTATTCACTGCAGAAGGTCTTCTCTTTTGTCGTCGAAAAACATGAATACATTCCTTAAAATTTTGTAATACCTAGAACTTTGAGTGCTTGAAACATTTATCGGGCAAAACGAACAATTGTCCTTGATCGACAATCAGTCGATAGAAACAGAAAAAGAGGTGAGCGCCAAAATTTGCAACTACTTTCTAAAAGCTGTTTTTTTGATATTACGTCACATTTGTGGTGTAGATACACAGCCTGCCGTCAGTCAACTAGTTTCGTTAGCGTTTGGCGCGGGGGTGGTTTTAACTTTGTAAAAAGACTATACATGTTGCAACTACTTTCTAAAATCTGAAAATTAATTTGTAAGCAGTATACTAAATAAGAACCCCTTTTATCATAGTCTGTCATCAAAATCTTGCAACCGGGCCCGTCAGCAGCGCGTTTAACTCATACAAAATCTATACATCGTGAAAGTACTTTCTAAAATATGTATAAAATTTGGTATAACATTATTAAAAAAAATAGTCCAAATTTTACCTTAACAAATGTCGTCAGCAGCTGATTTACCACACCCGCGCCAAATGCTAACGAAACTAGCTGACTGACGGCAGGCTGTATATCTACACCACAAATGTGACGTACCTAATATCAAGAAATCAACTTTAAGAAAGTAGTTGCAAATTTTGGCGCTCACCTCCCCGACTATTACACAGATTTGCACGCAATAGGCTATTTGACTAATTTTAGAAAATATTTTTAAATTATTCTTTATTGCATAATAAGCACACTACATTGATATTTCGGGGAGATCTACTGTGTTATCAATAAAAATTAATGTTAAAGTTTAAATTTTCAAAACTGCGTCAGAAACGCTGCTTCTATCATGGCGCTGGTCATATGGCGCGTGTGACGTCACATGCATGTAAATAAGTCATTACCTTAATAAAACAGTGCAGCTGAAGTGAATTTCATCTTCAAATTTAGTGGATATAATGGTGTATAAATGGTGTGTAATGCCACAATGTATAAATACGTCTATAAAAAGTCCACACAAACTGTTTGTTTCTGTTCCAAAGAATCCCAAAAGACGAAAAATGTGGTTACAATAATTGAAAAGATCCAACGAGTATTTTATTGAATACAAATATTTTTATGTGTGAAGATCGCTTTGATATAAGTAATATTTAACTAGATAGTAGCTAAAAATATCGGTTCTTATAAAACGAAATAACATCTTTTCTGAATAACTATACTACTAGGTATACACGTGATTTTTGACAATTCTGACAGCGGCCGTATTAACCAACATCTTTAATAGGTACCTAACCTCTTAATATGGTTTAATCTTGCAGCATATAGGATTTCAAATGTTTTATGTGGTACTTACACTGCTGTTTTCACATTTTTAAGTTCCGCAGCACAGTAATCAGTGTTATTCTTAAAAAAAAGTGCAACCATAAAAGCGTCTACCTTAGATAGGTTGCTATAATCAGCTCGCACAAAATTTAATTCCATTTTGAAATTCGAAACGAATATTTATGCCACTAGTAATCAAATTTATCTAAAAACTGCTTCAAAAATAGCTGAAAAATCGAATATAATACTTTGATATAATACACAGAAAGCATAAAACGCGAACTCAACATGCGTGTGACGTCACTAGAGTTGCAACCAATCACATAGCGTTCCCGTCATAGATAAAATTTCAAAAATTATTATATTTTTTTTTCGTGTAATTTGCAAAAAATATACATAATTTATTTTAAAATAAAGTGAAATATGTTCTTTTACGCTATTATCTGATAGGATGACCACAATTTGTAGTATATTTTCAATGTTGTCAAATAGCCTATTATCTAGCCGCCGCGCCGCCCGCGCCAGTACTACGCGTGTGTTTAAGATTTTGTTGACAAATATTGAAATTTGGAAAAAAAACTATTTTAGACTGTAAGTACACTGTGATTACTTTATTATACTTGGGACTATCCTTATTTTGATATTTTCAATACAGTATGGTGTAAATAGACTTGCAAATATCATATTTAGTTTGAATTTTTGACTCACTATTTTTAATTGATTTTAGATATAATGTTAAAAAATTTATCAAAACCCACACGTGGGTGTTGCCGCGTAACCCACTTGATGGACACAACTCAAAAATACTCTTTCCAATCGATTCACGAATCAATCCCGAGTTCAACGAGGTACATGAAGCCATATATGAAAATTTTTGAAGGGGGGATCATGACCAGAAAAAATTCGAAAATGGGCTAAACAAGAACCATAGACCTACTATTTAGCGAAAACCTGAGGTATCTACGTGGTCATGGGGCCGAAATCTTGCAGTGGAAGTCAAACGGACGGACGGAAAATCGAGCATATAAGCGCTACCACTTCGTTAAACAAATAATATCACACAGTGCAATCTAAGCCGTCCTGCCTTTGTACTGTATGCAAAGAAAAATATATTCATCCTCCAATGAAAGACTATAGATACAACAATGTGAAGTTTACCAAGAATGGACTCATGAAGCTCATATTCAGGGCGTGGTTCATATTCTTGTGATGATTGTTCTGATTAGTATATCTATTCTTGTAGGTATTCTTTTGCCTGACCTCAGTATTCATTTTGCCCACCATGAGTAGGTAAAACGGATAATCGTTTATTTTCTTAAAACAATTATATACAAGAATAATTTAATTTATGCTACTTTTTAATCTCAATAATAAATGTTAAATATCAAAAGAATTAAAGTACAAAGTTATGAATAAGTGTGATTAAGATATATATTTAATTTATTTTTAAAATTAACGTGTCCTTCTTGCCCGTCCGTCCCTTAGTTTTTCTTTTTTCAAAATACTGTCATGAGAGCGATAGCAATTTACTAATATTTAATTTTTTTTATAATGACCATTTTATTAGGTACTTAAAATTATTATTTATTTGATACTTTTAAAGTCCCGTGGCATCTCTGGATGTTATTTTAATAGATAAAATGTGTCTTTTTGTAGAAAACATACAATGCAACGTTCCCGAGAAACCCACAACTAAAATATACATTCAATAAAAATGTATATAAATTGTATAAAAGCAATTTTATTCAAGTAAAAATGTCCACAATGTACTATTTGACTTGTAAGGTATCAATGTAGAGTAAAGTCGGTATATATGGAACACCATTCATGTTTTAGGTAAGAAAAATTGGATAGAGAATTTAATCTTTTAATGAGATCGAATAGGCAAAAACAGAATTTTTAAATGAAAACAAAATAAAAATAAAAAATCTAAAACAATCAAAAATCAGCCTCTTAAACAATGTGCATGTAATATGACCCACAGTGGTCCATATTATACGCGTGTTACCATAAAACACGATTGTCTATAATAGGTGGTTACAATATTTGTTTTTTTATTTTATTTTGTTGTTTTTATTTCAAACTTATATGTTGTCACTGTAAAAATATAGCAATGGCACAGCAAGTTTTTTGCGAAAGTGGATGATTGTGAAGTACTGGATAATTAATTAATGTACATTTCATACTATTTGCCTCACCACAATTCTGGTTAATTATTACACTTCATAGTTCTGTAATACCCCACAGTCTATAATACCCGCCACCACATGTTTAAAAAAATGTTATTACTGAGGCAACAATTATTACGTGGGTTATAAACACTATACATACAGCAATATAAACAATTTAAATAATTTAATACAATAAAAATTTTAACTGAATTTCCTTAACATAAATAATCAAAAATGACAAAAAATTGCTCTCAATGACATACCGGTACTCCAAACACTATCATGTCAACTGAAGCAGTTATTTAGAGGTGTAAGCTTAAATACATATTAATGTTATCTTTATAAAATGTAAAATAGAGCAACAAAAGAAGGTGTCCGTATTACCCGCTTGGTCCATATATACCGACTTTACTCTTCACGCCAATTCTTAGACAATCTATCTTGTCGATAGTCAACTCGGTGATAAAAATTATTATTAGTAAATATATATTTTAAACAAGAATTTTTCCGCGACTTATTATGTATAAAATGTTTTTATCGGGTCGTATATTAACGGGAGGTGTGGAGGTTTATGCTAATTTCAATTTTAAGAAATTTTGTGACATCAATTTTTCTGTTGTCATAAAATGACAAAAAACACGTACTTTTATTATCGAAGTGAACAACTTACAGTAAGAATTCGTGACAAAAAAGTGCTTGAGTTTAGTTAGTTAATATTTTAATTCTAGTTTATAGGACCGATAAAACTTTGTTGAGCAAACATTTTTACATTTGTAGAGAAAAATCTTAAGCTAAAGTAAAATTTGTCAAAAGACACGTGAGACGATCTCTTAAAACTACTTGACTGATTTTGATGAAATCTACAGCAACGTAGACAATCATTCACTCGAAAAAACAATGCGATTAGTAAAATAACTGCGTTATTAAAAAAAATAAGATCACGAACCATTTAACTAATACTGACCTAAACATTAAGAAATATTATAAGAGTTACATCATTATATATGTATGGACGTTTTTAGCTTTTTTTCAAAAAGTCAATATTCGCATTCGCATTCGCGAATATCGACCAACTAATATTCGCTTTCGCATTCGTATTCGCAAATATCGACAGCTAATATTCGCATTCGCATTCGCGAATATTCGCACATTTTTAAAAATTCGTATTCTCATTCGCATTCGCATTTGCACATTTTTAAACAATCGTATTCGCATTCGCAGGTAAAGTTGCGAATAAATATCGTTTTTTAATCAGAAAATCTTTTTTTTAGTTTTTTTTTGTTTTTTAGCTTTTTTAACTTTTTTTCAAAAAGTCAATATTCGCATTCGCATTCGCGAATATCGACCAGCTAATATTCGTATTCGCAAATATCGACAGCTAATAATCGCATTCGCATTCGCATTTGCGAATGTTCAAAATCATACATTCGTTACATCACTAATACATATATAATATGAATTAACCTGTGTATTTACAAAAAAAATAATTATTTATTTATTGCATAAACAGTATCATCCAAAGATGGCTGTGGTTAACAACAATATACAGATTTTAAAAACAAATAAAATGAGCTGATATCATTTTTTTGTTTGTTAATTCATATTATATTGATTTACTACGGGGCTTTGCACTTCGCGCCATATTTAAATACTCAAATTTACTCGGGTCCCAGCCTACGTTTGCGACCCTCGTATATGATAGGGCGAACCGATTTTACAATTAGTTTTTATTTATACAATTTAATTAGAAAATAAAAATTCAAAATTTCTTTGCTACGATCCTAACCTAATTATTATTTTCATATATTTCTAAAATTTTCTAGTTTTTCAAAAATTTAAATCAATAAATCCACTGACATTTCCCGGGAAAAAATTGTATATCTGCAGAGATCTACTCAGATTTTGTATTGTATGTACTCGTACTACAAAAAGCCGAGAGAAAATTTAAATAATTAGTTGATTTGTTTAGATGCAATCAAATCATATATACCATTGTTATAATATACTAGTAGTGACGTTAAAATATAATAAATAAAACAACTAATTGTCTAAACGTCAAAAATTTAATAAGCAAGGAAACGTAGCGAGCTTTCGATTCACAGAATCATCGTCAGGCTAAAATAATAAATAGTAATTAAATACAATAAATATAATACAAAATATTGGCATTTTAAAAAATAAAAATTCAGAAATATACCTATTTAAAGGGGAGAATGCGAGAACGGTGTCGTTATCTCAACAATTTTCATTAGCTACGGAATTGTTTGGAAAAAATAACAAATCTCTTAGTAACTTAATAGTTACTAAGGAACGAAAGAAACATATTAAAAAATGAAATGTTTACAGATTTAAAATTAATTATTTAAAATAGTGTTGTAAATAGTAGATAATGTGGCTATGTCAGTTTTCTTGTTAATTGTATTGTTGTTTCTTTTTATGTGTAACATTTCCGAGATGTAACGTTTAGCTTTATGTCTTTCACTATCTAAAATTTTAGTTTGTTCATAATCAAAAATATGTCCTGTACTATTTGTATGTACTGCCAATGCTGTGGATGTCGGTTTTAATCTTGTATCTGATTTATGTTGTGTTATTCTATTGATAAGTTTTTGTGATGTATTTCCTACGTATATATTATTACAACCTCCACATGGGATGCTGTATACCAAGTTAAATTTCTTAAAAATGTCTGTTTTTGGTTTAAGTTTTGTGTAGTTGTTAATATTTTTATTGTATGTTTTAAATACAGTTTTTACGTTGTACTTATTAAAAGTGTTTTTTATTATATTTGATGTTTTATTTATTAACGTTTAGACAATTAGTTGTTTTATTTACCATTGTTATATATAACTAGGCACATACATATATAAAACCAATATTTCATTTGTGTATGATGAAAATGAAACCGTATATAATAAATATATACATATTTATAAATATTTATATATAAATATATATGTACAAAATGTACATATATGTAATCGCAAATATTTTTCAGTAGGTACACAGTAATATCACAAGAGTTAACAGTTCGTCAACGTTTTTGAATATAATTCAATTTTCTAGTTTGAATCCCTTCCCAACTAACCCTTGAACACAATGTGCCACATCTGAATACGGTACTCTACTTCAAAGAAATCTTGATTTTTAATCTCTTTGAGAAGTTAAAATATAATCAAATAACCATATTTCTGGATCAGTTCTTTTCAATCTGTACCTACATTTCGAATCGTATAATAGAAAAAAGTTCAAACAACTGTAAACAGATGACGATCATAAAATCTTTGTAG
The DNA here is from genome assembly GCA_949319165.1 of Sialis lutaria. Taxonomy (NCBI): domain Eukaryota; kingdom Metazoa; phylum Arthropoda; class Insecta; order Megaloptera; family Sialidae; genus Sialis; species Sialis lutaria. The sequence continues at coordinate 24,474,920 of OX439235.1, read as the reverse complement.
TTCTCAAGATTACGTATTTCGTTTTTACAACAGTTTATTATAGGATACAATCAATCTTAGTTCAAAGTAATTTTTTAATCATTTATTACTGAGTTATATAGGTACATATAAAAAATATTATTAGGTATGCAGATTTTCAATTTCGAATATTTATTCTCTCAAAATTATATCTCTTAAAAAATGTGGCCAGGATACGAAATTATCGGTTCTAGGTAATTTGTTCGAAGGTAATTTATATTATATTGAACGGAAATTTGTTCGAATTTTTAAAATATAATTTAACTGTTTTTAAATGATTCTGTCAAATAAAACACACGTTTTAAATCCTATAGTTCGTTGTGGTTGTGGTGGAGATTGAATCCATGTTAACCTCAACCTAATCAAGACTAACCAAATTTCTTTCAACCCAATAGATTGCTCTAACCAAAACGGAGATTGAATTCCCACTTTTAAACTAAACAAACCTCTTTCCCCTAATATATTGCCCTAACCAAGGATAGTTAATATGCCATATAATTTTTTTATTTGTTAATATTTAAATTTAACAATTCTTTATTTTCTATAATCTCCCTAATACGGCCTTGGCCTATTTATTTAATGTAATTTATTTATTTAACTACTATACTATCACAACACTTTTGTAGTCTATAAATTTTTATGTTTTTGTTTTCTATTTTATAACATTTGTAAAAAAAATAATACGACCCTAAGCTAATTATTTGTAAGTAATAACAAATTACACGTATATTTTTTAATTTACACGTGTCAAATATATAAGATTTTCCTAGTCTACATTTTGTCACTTATATTTTTTAAATTATTTTAAAAATTCGAACAAATTTCCATTCCTTGGAACAAAGTTCCTTCGAACAAATTTCCTTCGAACAAATTACCTTCGAACAAATTACATTCGAACAACTTTCCGGATACGAAATTATCAACAAATTATAATCTTACGTGAGTTTGATTAATGAATGTATGTAATTATTTAATTTTCTTCTCAAATATATAAACATAATTTAAATATTTATTATACAGAGTTTTTCAATAGCAATAGAATTTTAATAGTAAAACAACAAACATTACAAATTTCCATGAAATGTATTTCATTCAGTGGCATTTAATATAGAATATAACATCTATTATGTGACAATCACGACTTCATCTGGTCGAGTGCATTCGACAGACCTATGTATTGACCACTTTTTTTACAACATTCGAGCTGTATTTCATCAATAACATGTTCAATGTTAGTTTGTAATGCTTGAAGTGTTCGTAATTTATTGGAGTAAACAAAATATTTCACAAAGACCTACAAGAAAAAGTTGAGTGGTGTCAGATCCACTGGTCCATTTTTGTAAATTATTGATTAACGCGGTCTAATGCTCTATTAGCGAATCTCCGACGCAAGAAATGGTAATTTAACTTCAGTTCTTGAGTTAAATAATCTTGGTAGTACGTAGATCCAAAATATAGACATTAGATTTGCTATGTTGATGATTGAAATATATTTCATTTTTACGAATGGCAAGTTTGTTTGGAATTTTCTCGAACACTTGCATTGACAGTAGTCCAGTAGTGGTACTGGCTTCACTTTATTCATATTACTGGCACTGTGTTGTATCAACAACACCGCCACATTAAATTTTGTAATAATTCGACAAATTGTGTTCTCGATTCAACGATTAAATAAATTAACCAATTTTACGAAGTACGGGAGACAGTAAATAATAATTTCAACATTTTGTGACACTATATATTTCCAGTTTTCATTTATCAAACAATACTAAAATGTAAAGTCAAAATTAACATCAAAATAAATTTCAAATATAGACGTCGAAATTCTATCACTCCTTTTGAAAAACCCTGTATAAACGTCTCCAAAGTAATACCACATTCTAAAAATATAACAGTTTGGCTTCATAAGTCATCATTCCGCAATTTGCAACGATTGACAATACATAGCAATTATGATAAAATAAAAAATAAAAACTCTAATGTCTAGTATTATAAAGGACCTAGCAAATTTGCAAGTACTCATAAATGAGGTTATTAATTTTGTTATAGTATCTATGGATTAGCTATGGAATTTAGAGCAGTGATTCTTCAACGTATTGTAACTAGGGCTTGCAAAAAACCGACTAAATTTCAAAAACCGGTTTTCGGTTTTTTCGTAAAATGAAAACCGGTATACCGGTTTTTTTCGGTTTTTTTTTTTTTTTTTTTTTAATTTATTAAAATAAAACAATAAATTGATATTTAAAAATAAAAACGATTTATTGGTCTATATTTTTTCAAGTTCAAATTGGGAATAATCAGTTTCAAATTGGGAATTATCATTTTTAAATTGGTTAAGTTTAAAAGCTAGTGTTAAAAGTGATTTAGGCATTGAAGTACCACATACTCAGTGGTGAAGGCAGAAAAATGCCTGGAACTAAGTTTCGATTACAGTAGCTAAAAAAATACGCGAAAATATTATTGTTGCTAATTGTAGCTGATATATCACTCATGTTTAAAGATTCAAAACTGATGCATTGATTATGCTTTGTTAATTTTAATAATAGTAAATCATTGGGAGCTTGATTTTAAATAAAATTAAAAATAGTTAATATATCTTATCTTTACTAATTCATATTCGTAATAATAAGTTAAATAATAATTGAAACAGTGGCCCCTACATGAGCGGGAGGGAGGGTGGCTAACAAGACTCTAACCTGGGGTCGAGGATTAGGGAGGACTCGGCGCGGCGAGCAAAAATAAAAATCGGAGAATGGTATATTTACGTATTTGAATTTTTAATTGAATGGTCGAAAGAAATATCATACAAATTTGAAATTTCTGTTATTGAAAGACCAAAAAATAACCTGGTCAAGAAAAAAGTTTGTATTATATTTTGTATTATAATACATTTTATTATAATAAAATATTATTATATTTATTTATTTATTTCCATCTCAAATCTGAAATTCACAATTCTCAATTTGAAATTGATGAGTCTCTATTTGAGCTATAATAAATAGTAGATATAGATAGATTCAATTTGGATCTCCTTTATTATTATTATAGACTTCACGAATGAAACTCAATTCCATTTACTCCACTATAATATTTTTATTTGTACATTGCGCGTTCTTTCATAGATGTCACCCTTTCCCTTTTTATTTGAATTTAAATAATTTTACAACATAAACACTTCATGAATGACAGTAGATACATAAAATTATTTTTCAGTTTGTAGAAAAAAGAAGATATAATTGACTTCCGGTTTTAAAATCGGTTTTTTCATGAAAAACCCGGGTTTTCGGTTTTGGTAAATTTTAACGAAAAACCGGTATACCGGTTTCGGTTTTAACCGGTTTGCATGCCCTAATTGTAACGCAGTTGGCGACTCTGACCGTATAAAATAATTTTTATAATAGCACCACTGTTTTAATACCGTTGGTGTTTACATACAACGTTTGCGCAAAAGTTGTCAAAGTCATCACAAAACTCCAAGAGAACTGTTATATAAGTTTGATATTTCATTTGAGAGTGCTAGCAAGCTTCCAAATTTGTTAGCCCCTTTATAATACCGGACATGATGATTAATAATAGTTATAAAATTAAAATATATGTGTTTTTTGCAGTTGTCAGCATCCGGTGCACACGTAGTGAGAATATTACGCACTACTCTAGCACAATCAGGCGTTTACAAGTGCGAAGTTACCGCGGACGCGCCTTTGTTCCATACGGATATACGTAGTGCCCACGTAACTGTCATACAAGTCGATCAAGGAGGTGTACATTTACGACCGGTAGATACTCCGGTAGATACAGCACAGTATGATTCAAGACAACCGGTAGCTGTGTGCGCGGGACCTCCAGCTTATCCGTCGTCCAATATCACATGGTTCGTCAACTCAAATCAGGTATATTGAATATTATTTATCTAATAAACCCTATCCTAAATTACGTGGCGTGTTCCTTTTTATGTGATTTACTCAGTGTAACGTTTTATCTAAAAAAATTATTTGTAGATGGCGAATTACTAAAAGTTATATCTATACAAAACAAAGTATTACCAAAATATTTACTGAACGTGAAATGTTTCTTTTGCAATATTTTTTTATTTAACTTTGGAACCAATCTATCAAATGTACATAATACCAATGTATTTTTTCTACAAAAAGCAACCTGATTTGCGTGTAATAAGTACTTATTTTCTTCTACGAGTTCGTTTGTATGTCTAAAACGTTGTCGCACACGTGTTAATTAAGGGGTTATAATATGTACAGTTAGAATTTTAAAAAAATCTATTTTTTTTTAAATTTCATTTTCGTAATGTACATACATATATTTAAGAAGATACACAGAAAATTTCAAGTCAATTCGGCGATTATTTTCGAAGTTACACGCATATTTGTAAAGACATCTCAGAGCGTTTGAAAGTAGGAGGCCGGAGTTTAAGGGGTTATATACTAGTTATAATTTAAAAAAAATCATTTTTTTTAATTTTATTTTCGTAATGTATATATATTTAAATTTGAATTCATATAAATGACCATTATTATATATTTAAACACACACAGAAAATTTCAAGTCAATCCGGCGATTATTTTCGAAGTTACACGCATATTTGTAAACACGTCTCAGAGCGTTTGAATGTAGGAGGTCGGAGCAGCAGTGCGTTTTTCTCAAATATGTGTTTTTAAGTCGGTGACCACGATTCCTCGGAAACGGCTGAATCGATCAGTCTCAAATTTTGACACAAGTTTCTTAAGTATATTTTTTAGTAATTAATCGAAGATTTTTTCCCACCGATAAATATTTAATTTATAAACAATTTAAGGTCAACATTTTTGTCAAAAATCGAAATTTTTTATTTGAGAAGCCGCCATTTTGTCAAAAAAAATTACTTTGCTTATTCCTTCGATTAAGTACAAGATTATACATTACTTTAAAGAAATCCGTTTGGGGTTTTTATTTTAAATGATCCAGTCCAGAGATATCGTGATCACCGCAAGGCGCCTTTTTTGAGAGGACCTCCTGGAGAACAGCTGTAGCAGCTTTCGAAATTATTATTTTCACAAATAAAAAATGTTCAAATACAATTAAAAGTTACCATAATATGTGTACAACTTTTTACATTAATAAATTTAATAGTCTCTCTCCAAAAAATTCTTGAAAAAACACTTTTTTTGGCCTTTTGACTGTATATAACCCCTTAAAAAGAAATATTTTTGATTAAGACCGCAAACAACACCATAATTTTGTTAACTTTTTAAAATTTTATATGCATGAATAACCAACACAATTCATTGTCAATAATTATCCTTCCTATACCCGCGTCAAATAGAATAACACATTATACCGGGTGTCCCAGATAACTTTTCCAGCATGGGGATCTCAGTATCTATAAGAGATACAGATTTGGTTAAATGAGATGAATTATTTGTATGAAAGGGGTGAGTATTATTACACAAAAAAATATTCATAATTATATGTGGTTTTAGACGGTATACCCAAAAAACTGAAAATTCGGAATTTCTTTAAATGGCTATAACTGTTTTGTTAAAGTAGATAAGTACTTTTTGTTTGCGGTTTCTTAAAGCACTTTTTTGTGGAGAATCGATTGGTGCAATTTAGAATTTTTATATCACTTTTAGTTTCCGAGTTACAAGCTCTAACTTTAGTTTTTCTTATGGGTCACTTAATTGAATATATCATATTTGAACGTGTTTTTTACTCTACTTTACAACGATATGTCACTTGCCATATTTATTATCGAAAAAAAGTCAAAATACTCAATATCAGTGATATTTATGAAGTATTTTATTACTAACTTTTAAGTGAGCCATGAAAAACAAAAATTGTAAACAAAAATCACAATAACAACAATCAAAATAACAAATGAATATTTGAAACAATGAACTACTTGAAAAAATATGTTATAATTTTTTTTTCTATAATAAATATGGCAAGTGACACATCGTTGTAAAGTAGAGTAAGAAACACGTTCAAATATGCCATAGCCAACTTAGCGACCCATAAGAAAAACTGAAGTTAGGGCTAGTATCTCGCAAACTAAAAGTGATATAAAAAATCTAAATACACCAATCAATTCTACACAAAAAAGTGCTTAAAGAAACCGCAAACAAAAAGTACCTACCTACTTTAACAAAAAAGTTATAGCCATTTAAAGAAATTTCGAATTTTCAGTTTTTTGGGTATACCGCCTAAACCACATAAAATTATGAATATTTTTTGGTGTAATAATACTCACCCCTTTCATACATATAATTCATCTCATTTAACCAAACCTGTATCTCTTATAGATACTGAGATCCCCATGCTGGAAAAGTTATCTGGGACACCCGGTATACCCGCGTATGGTCTCTGGGACCAAAAGTTCTAGAGCTTGTTTTTTTATGTTTTTTTTTTTATGACAGCCTAGTAAATTAATTTTTAGTAGTAGTAAAGGATGTTATAGATAATATTTTGATTTAATTAGTAACTAACATTATTTTATTACAGCCTCTGAAAAAAGTTACTTTTTTAATGAGCTACGAGAACTTGAAAAAACCATTTTTTCTTAAAACAAAAATTAAAAGTAAGTCTAAAAACTTTAAAATAGCAACATGAAGAATAAAGTATTATAAACTATTCTCAACCAATTTCTCACCATAACGTTCGGAGCATACTCAAAAGTGTAACACCTATACCCGCGTCGGTCTTACAGACCAATTGATATCGTGTACGCGTATTATAGACGAGTATTAAGTTTACCAATATTATATTTTTTCTTGACATTATGGCTCTCCTTTAGAATTAAAAAATTCTTTGTATGTTACAGAAATATTTTTAATGGAGTGAGATGACAACTGAAATGAGTTTATTTTTATGATAAAAAATAATTCTGGTACGCACTAATATTTGAACTATCGATGATTTTAATAGAAATATCAATTTTTCCCTAAATTATAAAAATGATCTACTCCGTCTGTGAGTCTGTCGGTCTGTAATAGTCTGTATACGTTGCAGCTCAAAAAACACTAAATCTTAGAAGGGTTAAATTTGATATTAAGGTTCAATTTTAATCTAAAACCTCTTATTTAAAAAAATCTTACAACCGGAAACGGATGTGAGTCTTGGAAAATTTTGAATTTTATTTTTTAAACGAAGCAAATTGTAAAACAAAATGTTTTAGAGAACATTATTATCAATAGTTTATATCGCATTTATTTTTCCTACTTTTTATAATTTAGCTGAAAAGATTTTTTCTAAGCTGTATTTTTTTTAACGCGTTCAGAGTAAATTTTAGTGATGTACCTAACGGCAATACGCGTTGCATGCAAAAAAGGCGTGCACCATGCAACGAAAACAACACCATGAAGTTAGGTTATAGTGTGCATATATCTTAGTACACTGCCGTGCAAAAGTCTTTGGAGACTCATTTTTTGCGTATTGAAATATAAAAGTACAAAAATGGTTGATAAAAAATCTTAAATGTTGATAAAAGTACAACTTTTGTAATAATCCTAGCTTATCTAAAATACAGCATTTACAATTTTCCACTTTAAGGAAATTTTTGAATTAGGTATTTGACGTATTTGCCGAAAACTCAGGTTTACTCAAGTTGAAAGTATTGACGCACAGTGTCTTTCTAGCTAACGAGAAATTGTTTTTTACTATTTTGACTGCGAGTAAACATATTCTTATCGCTATTTTGGGGATTTTTATTGACTGAAATCTGTATATTTACATTCAAAATCACAGGTGTCCAAAGACTTTTGCACGGCAGTGTACATATACTCAGTCGTGTAAATAGTACAGATTTCTCTGTTAAGATAATCTGTTAAAATAGGTTATTAGTTTTACATTTGAACGCCAGATGTCACTACACCAGACTTCTTACATAAGTACACTATAAATTCAGTACACCATATATTATAAGAAAAACCCAATTTTTCAATGTAGATACTTTTCTAAAACGGATCTTGTAATATTTCTGTTTCATGAAAAATGAATGAAATATTTCTCTTGTTTTTCGATTTTTGTAGCGATAACAGTTGTCGAGAATCTATGTATGTATATTCCATTATAATGTTATCTTTAGATTTACTATCCAGCATATCAAAATATTTAAATGTACAACAATGTACGGACAAACAAATGCCAACACACAGCACAAATTGCACAAAATATTTACATGAATGATAAATTGAGTGCATATGATTGCATCAACGCCAACTATTTTCATGCATTGTAATATTATTTATTTCAAACAGGATGATGCACTTTATTATAAAATGTCCAAACCATAAAACTAATTTAATTATGTAAATGCGCAAATGTCAAGTATCAATTGTATTTGTATTCATATTTACCTAATAATTGTGACACATGTTCAATTCTCTGGTTAATATTATTAATTACTTTTGAAATGGGTTTATACCAGAGGTTCAAAACTATTGATATATGATTGAGTAATGTTTAACCATACTAATATTATAAATGCGAAAATATCTGTTTGTTACCGTTGCATGGCTAAACCGCTGAACCGATCTTGATGAAATTTGACAGGGTGATAGCTTGCATCCTGATAAAGATCATAGACTACATTGATTTTTCTTTAGTATTTTTTTAAATACATTCATTTAAATTACAAAACAAAAAGCAGCATATTTTGACTTGTTTTATAGTCGCATATTTTTTAACCCTCATGAAGTGCACTTTCGCGGCTTCACGATTCAGGCGCACATGGATATGTCATACCCATTTTTCGTTAATTATTTATATCTTAGCGTTGAATCGACCGATTTTGAAGAGAAAACGTATATAAAAAATTAGAAAAAAATAGTGTTTGTGATAGATAAAAAATGAATAAAAAAGGCTATTTGATTTAATTTGAAAAATATATTTATTTGGTGGGATAAAGTGATTTTCAAATAATAATTCTTGGTTATAAATTTATATAAAAATAAAAAATATTTATTTTTCAGGAAAAAAATATTCTCAAAAGAATTAATATTATAAAATCTTAAAAAGATAACTGCATTCCACTCGAACGGAGCAATGAGATAAAACTGAATTACAATGTTGACAATATATCAAGTATATTTTATGTCTTATTTCAGCGTTCTAATATCAGAAACACTTAAAATATTTAATTCGCAAATTTTTTTTAGTCTTGTGAAATTATAACGGCACAGGCGTGCTGGGCAGCATATACCCGCAGACTAAGTTCACCGTCGAATAGTTATGTTAGTTTTCACATCTCATTATGGTTTTGGTAGAGGATCTATAGTAGACATAGTAGACTTCCTCCCCACATTTTTTTTCTTCAAAAATACGTTTCTTTAAAAGGATTAATAAATGTTTAAATCAATAAATAATGCATCAATACTTCATCTGAGTTTAACCAAATCTCATTTTGAAATACAGTCTTTAATACCTGGACAAACATGAAAGTAATACGTACATATGTACTCTTGACTCGAGCTGCTTTAAAAGAATAATGTTTCACTTACATATGTTACAATTTCGCCACGTATAAATTGTCATTTCCTGTGTGACGTCACGAAATTGTTGACATATGTTTTGTTTGTGTTTTATATTTTATTCACGCGGTCACGTTAAAAATACAACATGCTTCGTACTATTGTAAATATCCAGATTTAGATAAATTTATAAAATTGTAACCGACGTTATGTGAGCATTTATTATGTATGTACATATTCAAGTTTTTATTTGTAAATTCTGTACTAGTTCTGGAATAAATCTTTACTGAGTACTATAACTTATATTTATTTATAACACTGAATTATTGAATATACGTATGTATAATATATGATATATATCTACTGTATGTAACTAGAACAGAATCCCAAATACACTACACACTTTATTATACATTAAAACATGCATACTGTCCAACAAAACAAATGGCGTAGCAGAGGTATATAGTACCCGTGAAGGTGTTCAACTCTAAAATTCAAATGTGTAATTCAAAAAGTAACTTTGTGCTATCCATGGTCAATTGGGTATCGTAATGTGCCTGATTTGGTTGCCTGGGGCAATTCCCCTATCTAACAGGGGTCTACGACAAAAGGCAGAATTCCGAAAGGCAGACACGGACAAAAGGCAGACATGGACAAAAGGCAGACATGGACAAAAGGCCGACAAGGACAAAAGGCAGAATCCCGAAAGGCAGACATGGACAAAAGGCAGAATCCCAAAAGGCAGACATGGACAAAAGGCAGACTCCCAAAAGGCAGACATGGACAAAAGGCAGACACCCAAAAGGCAGACAAAAAATTTATAAAATTAATAATATCTTTATGGGGTGAGGGCTTCTAAAATACCCCCTACCTTCTCAATAAAAATATATCATTAAAGTAAATTAAATAATATAGGTACTATTATTTTTAGGGAGGGGCATATTGCATAAACCCTCCCCCCTCAAATATATTATTAATTTATATAAAAAATTTTCTGCCTTTTGTCCTTGTCTGCCTTTTGTCCATGTCTGCCTTTTGGGTGTCTGCCTTTTGTCCATGTCTGTCTTTTGGGAGTCTGCCTTTTGTCTGTCTGCCTTTTGTCCATGTCTGCCTTTTGTCCGTGTCTGCCTTTTGTCCATGTCTGCCTTTTGTCCGGGTCCCATCTAACAGTCATGTTCAGTGAAGGGTATCTAGTGTATCTAGCTGTATAAAAAATACCAATATATAATTAGTAAGTATACCTAAAAATTATCCCGGAGCACGCTATTTTGAAATCATAAAAATTTGCTCAATAATTGCCATGATTGATTCTAGCAAATTTTTGTTTGGAAAGTGTATCAAAAATAAATTTTATCTCAAAATAAATATCAGATTAGGTTACCTCGTGCAAAAAAAAACTCCCAATACAAATCAAAAAAAAAGAATGACAAATAGAAAATGTTTAATTTTACACGTATGGTAAACTAATGATTTCAACAAATTTTTGTATAGGAAGTATATTACAACTTCATCATATCGCAAAATAAACATCGAATTCTGTTTTCTCATCCCCCCTCCCCATTAATACACATTTTCAAGCATGGATAATGAACTGATAATGACGACTTTTTTATTCTGGGAATATTCAAATCGAAATTACAAAAAAACTTTTCCTCCCATTAGCCAAAATGGAACATGCAATAGAGCTAGTTCATTGTAGGCCTAAGCCATGGTATAGATAGGTCAAACTTGTCCGAGGCCCGCGAGTACTGTTTGTGCGGCCCGCATCAAATTTAAAAAAACATTAACAATATGCAAATAATTAATGAAATTAAGTAAACACGGAACAAAAGGTCTCCAGATTTTTTTTGATAATAAATATACAAAAATTATATGTGCGACCCTTGACAAACTGACTGCGCTATGCGACCCAAGAAGGCCAGAAGGTTGGACACTTATGGTATAGGTGATATCGCTCAAAAACCGTAACCTATCTTGATGGATCCTTGTTAATCAGAAAAAGTATGCGGCAGATCTACTAAAAAAATTAACGATTAAAAAAAATCTGTTATTTTAATTAAAATCAACTACAAATTTTGGACCGCAGGCTACGTTCAAGGGCTGGGATTTTCCAAAAAATCTAATAAAATATTCCAATATAACTAATGGTTTTCAAGGTGAGCAGTGAGAAGTAGAGCACCCCCCTCACCAAAAATTTAAAACTGTGTCGTAATATTAATATTACGTGCCACGTGTATGACATCACTGGCATACATTTATTGCATTAAGCATGTAACAAAATATGGTACCTACGCAACAGCCCAACAATAATTCAGACTAATTAAAATACTTAATTAAACGTAATTTTTCAGTCTAAATATGTTTTTTGTGTACATTAAATTGTATTCCGTGTGTATCTTATTTAAAACACACCATATTATGTACAATGTGCATATTTAATATTAATAAATTATATTTGTTATGATAATTGTAATATTATTAAAATTTTAAAGTGAAATTTCAGTCATTCACGATTTTGAAAAATGAAAAAATAAAATTTTGTTTTAGTTTTTGGTTGAAAGTTGAAAATAAAAATCATAAAATTTTTACTTACCGTTTTCTTTTTAAAATACAGTGATGCCTTGCATAACGAGCACAATTCGTTCCAGGAGCAAGTTCGTTAAACGAAAAGCGTTTTCCCATAACAATACATGTTAAAAATTTTAATTCGTTCTATAGAATAAAATATGGTACTGTAACAAAAAATATTGACCACATGTTTTTTATTTTTTTAAATATTTTCAGATTTAGGAGAGTCTACCGTGGCTTGCACGGTCAAATCCACACACACATAATTACATTTATTAAAACAAACACGTGTGTGAGTTAAGCGCAGAAAAGAAAGACTGACGCGCGTTGATGCATGTTCATGCAAGTTTGAGCATCGACTGCGTGCGACCTTGGAAGTTCGGGCGACTTCGTGATACGTAGGAGCGCTCGGGCGGCAAAATGAAATACGATGCAGTTCGTTGTGTGAAGCAAGGTTCGTTGCGTGAGTCGCGTAATAAACGAACAGAAAGTTAATTGTGCGCAGCGTTCGTTATGCGAGGCGTTCGTTGTACGAAGCATCACTGTACTTATCTAATAATTACGCAAGAATACTTTACAGACTACAGACATATAGATCCTGAATATAAAACCCAGCAAAGACATTAAGTCTTTACGAGCCTTGGTTTTTAATATAAATTATTTAATGTGGTTTACTTACATATATTCTTCTTCATGGGTTTTATGTCAAGTAGATTTTCTCCTATTTACTATTAATTCAGAATATGTATTTTACATATTTATGCCAGTTTGGCGCTGTTGGTGGACATATAATAGTAATAATTATCACTTTTAATTTTTACTGGAGCTAAAAAGTATATTATTGTACGCGTTTATAAAAGTAAAACTTCGTGCACTCATTTCATTTAGTAAAACACTGTTTCTTTTATACGGTTGTAGGAAAAGCAATTAAAAGTATGTTATAAAGCAGTCAGGTAAAAAATGTTTATGTACCTGTGATATCTTTTATTTAATCGAAGGCGGTAGCTCTGCCTCTCACAAGCACTGAGGTCATAGCCATAGGCTCATTGCACTTATCCAACAACTTGGTCCAATTAATGAAGTTTAAAGGTTGTCACCTGTAAATTAAAGAAATAAGTTAAATTCAACTAAATAGACAAAATAATAAAATAAATATAAAAATTTTTCAGTAACAACTGTAACTAAAACATTTTATTTATTACGTTTCGACTTTGTCATATGCAGAATGCAGAGGTTATTTTACTTGTAGTTGTAGATTGTTACAGTGCTAAAAAAAAACGCGAAAAGCAAAAATAAAGGTCATTCAATTGCGTCTAGTTTTTTTTTTAATTGGAAGACCAGGAAAAGGTCATTTAATTGCCTCTAGGATTTTTCCTTTCCTTCATATTTCCAAAAAATAACCTCTGATAATATGAACATTTATAAATTAAAATTATTTGTATGTTTGTGTTACATATTATATTGGATAAATAAATAGAAGTTCGTAAAGAGCCAAGAGCTTAATGTTTGAGTAAGCAATTTTTGTACGAAGTTTATCACCAAGAGATGTTTTTATGAAATTAACTGCAGTTGAAGTACTACATATATGTATACCTATATAGAAAACCGATCGTTTAAAATACTCTGAAGGAAGTCGATAAAAGTATTTTATTGGCACAATATTAAAGCTTCGTCGATGATTTAACGTATAGATATAATTTTTAGTTGTTCCCCACGTTGTTGTAAGTATAACTGCCTTATATATTATACAGTTTGTATCAGAATAAACGCCCAGCCATTTACCGCAGATTTGAGGCAGTAACATATAACTATTAGGGAATCAGGGGTTATTTTAACGAAAATTTAGAGCTACTGTTATTCATTCATATTATGAAAGACTTGTGTAATCATATTCAAATTCTATACAAAATTATTAGTTTAAATCTACGTAAATCAAATAAGATCCATTCTTTTTTTCTTCAAAATTTAGTTCAACGTTTTTCAGCACAGATCTGCGATCTAAGAAAAATGGATGGATTAATTTTCTCAATAAAGTAAATCTTATTTGATTTACGTAGATTGAATTTTTTCTCGGGTGTTCAAAATATTATAGGTAATATTTATTTCTTTTTCCAGATTCCTGCAAACTCACCAATGATATCCAGTGTTGTGGAAAAGAAAGATCCAGAGAGTGGTTTAAGTATGACCCGATCAAAACTACTCGCCGGAGCTCTGGGTATTTCAGGAGGAGACATAGTTACCAACACAGTACTAGTCCGCTGTGAGGCCACAGTACTCGATGCGTATCGTGATGTTGCAGAACTACACATAGAACCGCCGTCCTTGCCAATTGTCCCACCCGTTGGGCCGATCACTGGCCCAACAGCACCTTTAGGACTCAGTGACAGTTCTCAATATAGTAAGTATAAAATGTGTTAAAAAAAGTATATTTAAATCTGAAACGAAATTTTTGATTTGATCATTGAACCCTAATCCGCCTAATTGGAACATAACAAAGAAATACATTGCGGATTATTGATTCAAAACTTCACAATAATTTTATGGATACCTATTTGTTGTCAAAAATAATATAGCAAAAATAAATATACGCGTATTAATATTTCTAAACATTTAATCCCCAACTCCCACCCCTCTGCAAAAGGGAAACAAATTATAAATCAACGTTTTAAACCGATTGAGAATCTTCGAACCGATTACCGAAATAAAAATAAGCAATACTGCGGAACCGAACAGAAACTTTTTTCTTTGCAAATCGGAATAAAACCGGATCAGCAAATTGTGTCGGTCCGTCACTACTCAACACACAACTATGTCCATCGCCAAAATTGTAACGAATGTTCACAAGCAAAATCAAATCAAAATTGTTTTATGATGTGCCATATTGGCTTTGGGTTACATATGGAACAACATAACACAACTGCAAATCGCATTGCAGATCCCCCGTAGAAAGATTTGGATTTGATTTTGCTTGCCAGCAATTTCTTAATAATAATGGGATAGGAAATTTATGTTTAAGGTACTTACAAAGATTATTTTATCAAATATTTTCCATGCATAAAAATAAACTTTTTTTTTAATTTATTACATTTCAAAATATTTTAAGGATGATGCTATTTTGCATATGCAGTATTTGCAAGCAATTGGCTATTTGCACATATCACATATGCATTTAATTGGCTATTTGCTATTTGCACATGCCGTATGTGCACGCAATTGGTTATTTAGACTTATCTCTAACCTAACGTACACTAACCTACCCTTACTTAACAAGCTAATTTAATTTGGTACATATATAGTATGTGCAAATAGCCAATTGCTTGCACATACTGCATGTGCAAATAGCCTCTTTCATATTTTAAATGCATAAAATGAGATCTGCAAGCACCATTATAGCTTTAACTTAACTCACTTAAATTTCTAGTTATCTTTTCCTGTGATTCTCAAACTTATTTTGACCCATATTTAGGCGAAATTAACTTATTGTATCATTGTATGCATATGCTTTAAATTAGGGATGTGATTTAAACGTTGAAAAAATAAGCAAAGGCCAAAGCATCACCAAAAACCCATATGGAACTCTTCAATTTTTCGTTGGAACCCAATTTATAATAAAGAACACAATAAAATGATAAACATTAATTGAAACATAAGATTGAATTTCAAACTTACATATGTTAGTTCATCATTATGACGCTTAAAAAATACTTTTTTTATTATTATACTAAAATTTCCCAGTTTCGTTCAAGTACATTTCTAAATCAATGAATGCGAATAAAAAAGGTTACTTACATCATTTTTACAAATGTCAATGATTATTCTTTTTTATGGATATAACATCTACAATTTTTTAATGCGTATCTGACCTAAATACACTGGTCTACAAAAAAATATTCTTGTAATGTCCTAGAGATCTGAATAGGTGACCTAACGTGATGAACCCATTTGGGCAATGAATTCGGTTTCGGCATGACATAAATCTCCTAAATCACCTTTTTAGATTTCTAAGAGATTTTTTTGTAGACCAGTGTTATTAATTATTTGTATATTTTTTATTTAATTTCATCAACTAGTCCACTGCAATTAGATATTTTCACGAAATCGGGCCTCTATGAACCGATTTTAATGAAACCTTTTGCATTTGGATTGTTTCGATAGGTAGGTCAAAGTTTATATTTTCAAACTTTACGCTAGGCCCTAAATATTTTTTTAGGGCCATTCCATTAAAGAGCCATCAATGAGGTATACAGTGACCTCTCAGATTTTGTTTAAATTTTCATATGTGATGTAGGCAATCAACAGGTAAATACATTCATCAAAATTTTTGCGATCGGACACACCGTTTGCCCGTTGTGAGTGACGAAAGTCGTCACGTGACGCTTATACGACCATTTTAAGTCCGCTTTACTGCGCTGCCTTGTAGTTACACAATTAATTCTGAAAAGTACATGATTGTATTACACAAGGGCTAAACTAATAATATGTGTCATTAGATCCCGGTATTAAGTATTTAGAGTGCCCCTTAGACCCCATAAACTGATAAAAATTTACTAAACTTTAGATCTGTAAATTTTCCAGGAAAAAAGTATTTTTTGGGGTTGTAATTTATATACGATAAAGTCCCAATATACTACAACATAATTCAGCAGGAATCATATCCCGCAGTATCTTTAGCTCTGAGTATAGTACAGTCAATGGCGTAAATAAAATGGTAACTGTGAATTTCGGGTAGGCTATGATTTTCAAGAATTTGGGGGGAGGGGTATCGAAGGGTTATCAGAAATGAGTTAATAACTTATTTTTATAATAATATTAAACTTGAATTGAGTGGAGGTGTTATTATTTAGCCGCCATATTGAAAATCACAGCCTACCCGAAATTCACAGTTACCATTTTATTTACGCCAGATTGACTGTACTATACTCAGAGCTAAGGATACTGCGGGGGATGATTCCTGCTGAATTATGTTGTAGTATATTGGGACTTTATCGTATATAAATTACAACCCCAAAAAATACTTTTTTCCTGGAAAATTTACAGATCTAAAGTTTAGTAAATTTTTATCAGTTTATGGGGTCTAAGGGGCACTCTAAATACTTAATACCGGGATCTAATGACACATATTATTAGTTTAGCCCTTGTGTAATACAATCATGTACTTTTCAGAATTAATTGTGTAACTACAAGGCAGCAGTAAAGCGGACTTAAAATGGTCGTATAAGCGTCACGTGACGACTTTCGTCACTCACAACGGGCAAACGGTGTGTCCGATCGCAAAAATTTTGATGAATGTATTTACCTGTTGATTGCCTACATCACATATGAAAATTTAAACAAAATCTGAGAGGTCACTGTATACCTCATTGATGGCTCTTTAATGGAATGGCCCTAAAAAAATATTTAGGGCCTAGCGTAAAGTTTGAAAATATAAACTTTGACCTACCCATCGAAACAATCCAAATGCAAAAGGTTTCATTAAAATCGGTTCATAGAGGCCCGATTTTATCATTTTGATGTTTTTCAGTCTAATTGCAGTGGAGTAAACAGTTACCTTTAAATTGTCCCAAAGTTCGCGCCATATGTTTTTCAGCTTCTATTTTGGAAAAAAATAACAGTCTCTATTACATACACACACACACACTATTAACAATATATTAAATGTAGTCAAATACCCTACTTCTAAAACACCTAGTTCCTAGCCCGTTTAGTACTTTTGACTACCCCTGTATTCTTATTTATATTTGAACAAACGATTGGGGATTTGCATTTACGTCTATAGCTCGAAAATGATCAAAAGCGTAAAAAGTGTGCTTTGATTTCGTTTTATATCCACAAAGCACCTGTAAAAGTTGTATTAGTGATTCGATACTGATTATAATCAAACACCGTATGATCAAACGTAAAGTAATTTTCAATAATATGCACTAGATATACAAACCCCTAGTTGCAATTTACAATATTGGAAATATAAAACTCGGTATGTAGACATCACCAGTGATATTGTTGACACTGTCCAATTTAATGTTAGCTAAAACACGCATCTGATTCGTAAACAGAATTTCAAAAACGAACGAGTTGGTCAAACTAGATATGTTGACCGATGGTATGTCATTAAAAAATTGATTTTTTACTGTACACTTTGAATTTACATTAAATTATGTCACAATCAAAATTATCAGTGATGGACAAAAATAAATATCGACATCTGAATTTATTTGCCATCAATTTATTTTTGCACATACCATATGTGCATGCAGTTGGTTATTTTCACATACCGTATATGCATGTAATTTGCTATTTGCACATGCCGTATGTGTATGCAATTGGCTATTTGCACATACCACTAACATAACGTACACCAAACTTACCTTACCGTATATATACAGTATGTGCAAATAGCCAATTGAATGCACATACGGTATGTGCAAATAGCCACTTTCTTTATTTTATTATGTACATTTCAAATTATTCCGATGATCCCAGATAAATTTTTCAGCATGAGGATCTCAGTATCAGTTTTGTTAAATAAGATGAATTATTTATAAGTAAGGGGTGAGTATTACAACACCAAAAAATATTCATAAATCTATGTATTGTTTAGGCGGTATACCCAAAATACTGAAAATTCTAAATTTCTTTAAATGTCAAAGTAGATAGGTACTTTTTGTTTACAGTTTCTTAAGACACTTTTTTGTGTAGAATTGATTGGCGTATTTAGAATTTTTATATCAATTTTCGTTTTCGAGTTACAAGCCCTAACTTTAGTTTTTCTTATGGGCCACTATGTTGGCTACGGTATATTCGAATGTACTTTTTACTTTACTTTTGATCACATTATTTTAAAAGTTATACCTTTAGCCGTTTTTGATGGACAGACATAATTTCTAGTATCAAGATAAAAGAAATACATTTTAAATAAAAAATAACTTCTAAGCTATTGGTTAATTTTAAATAAACGTATAAATCTTTGTAAATTGTAAATTCTCTTTATAGCCGCATCACACGAGAACAACCGAAACGACTTTCATCAAATATTGAGAGATGTGGAAAATGGTCCCTCTTAAAGCATACCTAAGTTAATCAGTTTTCTTCCTCTTATTTTCATTTTATTAAAAATCCAGTATTGTAGAAGGTTTATGTGCTTAACCCATTTATACCTAATTGAATCAAACAAAGTTACAAAGCATCAAAACAGTTTTTTCTTATCAAATATTCGACTTTATAATAAAACAGCAAAATCAGAAATAGTAGTAGGTACCTATTGTAAATGCGAGGAAGCAAAATCACTTATATTTACTGTAATGAAAAAAAGCAACGCAGGTTTGTTCAATGAGTCATAAATAACATTTGTGCATATATGAAACAATTGTTTAAACAATTGTCAAAGATACATTGCATAGCATTTGTTTGTCTGTTACGGCTTACGTAGCGAGAACTAAGCAATATTCGAAAAAATGTCTCAGGACCTTTTTTTTAGATCGCAACATTTCCTATCAAAAAATCAGCGAGAACATATGTCTTACAAAATGACGTGTTTTTAAACCCTCTAGAAAGAGTATTTTCGTGTCAAATTCAATATTTGTGGTCCCTATCGATTCGTCTAAGTGTCCCCAATAAATATCAACCATAAAAAAACCCCGTCATCGATTTAGATTTTGAGAAAAATTGGAAAAAATCTTGAAAACGCGGGTTTCACATTTCAACCCCTTTTTTAAGGCTGTTGCACTACTTTTCGCTAGTTTGAGTTATTTTTTTCGAATTCTACGCCCCAAAATCTATAATAATCAACCATAAAATTGCTTGCCCCTAAAAGTTCGGATTTTGGCACTCTTCACTGCACCCTTGACTGGGTTAACAGTTTACTTAAAAAGTTTTGATTATACGAAGAAAGTATAAATACCTTTTTTGTGTAGAATTTTCTTCATAACAATTTTTCTCGAAAAATGAACAATATTTGAGATATTTGCAAAAAACTAGAATTAACCCCCCTTTACCCCCTAAAAAATAAAAACCCACCATCCAAATTAAGGGAACTTTTTAGGGTATGTTTACGACATCAAAATAAAAGTCTCCACCAAAATCCAGCTTGGTCGGAATTTTTCTTAGTTTGACCGTTTTTTTGAGTCTATTGCCTGGGCTATAATACCATATTAACATTTTGTTGATTTTTTTCATATAGATTTTTGTCTGCTCTGCACGATGGAACATCATTATATTACCTTAAGCCTTAAAATGATGTTATTTATAAGCAAAAAGCAAAATTAATAATCGAATACCCAAACTTTGTCGTTTTCTCCCTAATTGTGAGGTGATATTTTAAGAAATTAACTATAAACAGATAAAACCCAATATGCTAACAGCTAACAGACAAAAATCTATAAAAAAAAATCATAAAATTATCTGTGTTTGGTAATATATTTATAAATATTGTAAAAGTTATCATTTTCGGCACATTGAATTTCGGATATTTCGAAACCTGTGATGTAGCCATTTGGGCAACGATTAAATGCATTTTGTTTTTAAATAATAAACACTATCTATTTAATCATTTTCACTTTTAACAAATATACTGCACGGAAAGTTAATTATTCAACATATTTTATATTAAAATATATTTAACTTAAAAGAAATTATATAAATTATATAAATAGTTTCCGCTAAAAATAAATAGGTATTTTGCACTAAAAAAAATACTTTGCACTTGACGTAAATTTGGCCCTGTCAGACTTAAAAATTACATCTTTTTTAGGTATTTATTGTGATTTTTATGATTTTCTATATATTTACCTAACCTACCTACTAACTTTCTTCCTTTGGTACAAATAGATTTGATATTTTTAATGAGAATTTTATAATTTTCTGTATTTTAACCTAACTTAAAAACTAACCAACCTCCTTTCGCCCCAATAGATTTGATATTTTTAATATGTTTTTTGTGATTTTCTATATTTTAAAACGATTAAATATTCGCCTTATGCATTAAAAAAAGGTTTATTTAATTTATGTTCACGTGCATAATGTGGATACTATAAAATTTTAAGTGCAAAGTATTAAAATTTATGTTCGATATACAAAGTGAATACTATCTAATATACATTAGTGCAATTAAATATAAACCTTTTTATTATTAATACTAATAACGTTGTTTCGATAGTTATTATTACATAATATGAAAACTGTCCGCAGAACCAGAAATTCTAATGAAGTTCAAATACTCA
Organism: Sialis lutaria; assembly: GCA_949319165.1. Taxonomy (NCBI): domain Eukaryota; kingdom Metazoa; phylum Arthropoda; class Insecta; order Megaloptera; family Sialidae; genus Sialis; species Sialis lutaria. Next base: position 24,453,658 of record OX439235.1, on the reverse strand, counting down.
TTTTATCTTTAAGAAAATTGTTAACCTAATTACATAGACAGAACATTTAAAACATTCTGTCTCGACAACAATTCTTTAACGATGCAAACTTTATAAAGGAAATATAATTTACTTAATTTTATTTCTCAACTATAATAAATATTCCCATATTTTAAATTTATGAACACATTGTATTAACATAACAAAGTTGTAGAAAACTTTTTATAGAGCTATTATTATTTTATTGGTTACCCGAAAACTTAATTTTAACGTTTCTTTTTCAGGTAATGGAGTCAGTATCAACTTTGCATTATTCAATTCATTGATTGCAATCGGTTTAAGCATGTTATCATGTTTAACAAATCTGTAACGTACTAAAATATTATGACTTCCTTGAATGATTCAATTTTATAAGGCATGTTATTATGTAGAATGTAAAATATCATATGTGTACAGATAATTATTAGCTTTTATCTTTTGTTATATTCATCGAATTTGTACAATTATTCAATACCACCTAGAAAAACGATTTTTATACCTAGGTATTCTGTTATTTTTTACATTTAATATCTATTATAAATGTATAGTTTAAATAAGCTTAAATTATATACTTTTATTAGTATATTGGGTGTTCTAAAAAAAACATTACGAATTTTAGTTTCAAAAATAAAGTCGGTTACACCAAAACTATTAATGGAAAAGTTACTCATTTTCAGTTTGACAGGAGCAGTAAAAAAATCACGACTTTTCTTTAAATTTTTAAAAGTTTAAAAAAATCATTAGGTTAAAACACATTTTTTACGTAGAATTAGATCTTTAAAAAAAAATAGGTTTTCATATAAAAAATCAACTCAAACTGACAATGAGTAACTTTTATCTCGAAATTTATATTGTATGCAACTTATTAAAGTTAGTTTAATTTTATTTTTTTCACAAAAATCAGATCCTTGAAACAAATACCTATATAAGGTCAATTTTTCAAGTTTTTATTGACAAAATTAAAATATAAAACCCACAAATAAAAATGAAAGATACTATGATATTGCTCCCTTCCAAACTGATAGTCCAGTGAATAAAGTAATTTGAGAGGGAATTTTCCGAAACAACAATGTTAAGCAAATGACATCAATTTCAAGATTAAAATTTGGTCATGCATGCTACCCCCAACATTTAAAAAAAAACTAGAGCAGGGGTGCCCAACCCAAATCGTTTGGTGGGCCAAAAATTTTTTTTACTGAGCTGATAACATATATGTGCGGCACATATAAAAATAAAACAAAAAATTATTCAAAATATTTTATTATCTTACAATTAATGTGACACTTGTTTTTTTTATTTTACTTGAGATTTTTTTAATATCAACAGATAATTTAGTCGACGCGCATCGTAGTTGGTTGGTCATGTTTTCATCGAGCAACCTGCTGCGACACTTTGTTTTTACCAGGTTTAATTTGGAAAAAAATGATTTTAAAAAAAAGATATAGAATTTAAAAAGGTTCTCAGTGTGTGTTCTTCACCCAAAATCCTTAATTCCGGCCATAATGTATGTTTAAACCTATCTTGTGTCCCCGTGCATAGAAAATAAGAAAAAAGGTTGATACTTCAACGAATGGATATGTATAGCCAAAAAAGAATAGCATTATCATTACCTCATCGTCGATTTAGTTTTTGAATTGAATTGAAAAAAACACGCGGAAAAACGCGATGTTTATTTATCTACCCCATTTTTAGGAGTGAAGCCCCGCCCCTCACGCGGGATCAAAATCTAAAAGAATCAACTTCAACATTACTATTCCGGAAAATTTCCCATTTTGAACATTTCCTACGCTTCATTGGCTGGATTATGATATGAGTAATTTTTGTTAGAAAAGTTTTTCTGTAAGCAGCTTAATTTTCAAAATAAAAATGCGTAATATTTTATTTTGAACACCCGGTATAATAAACAAATATAATGCGTAACATACAAAAATATATCGTAAAATATGTTTGCAATTATAATTTACACTTAAAATTATTTTTTATAAAAATTGTATTGTGTGAGGAAGTCGTTTGACAGAATGTAATAAATTATAAATTGTGTTATATAGGTAATAAAATAATTTAACTACAGTCAAATATTGAACTGATTGTGAACTAAAACCACCATGACACTCGAATACATGTATGTACCTACTTACTTATTTACAAATGAAATTCATAAGTCAAAACGACTAACTATACACAAAACGCAATTCTGACTATTTATAAAATTACAATCAAGTAATTTATTAACAAAATAAAAAAACTGCTGAAAATTAAAAATATACATATATGTCCTTTTTTAACTTGGAATCAGCATTAATTAGAAAGAGATAATCTTTCAAGAAAAATATACATTGTCTGTTTTTTGTTCTTTTTCTTTATTGATGATTTCCAAGAAAAAAATATTTAAGACAAATGAGTCTTGTTATGTTTTGCAGAAAAAATCGTACTGGGCCTCATAGTCACAAAGTAGGTATGAGACTCAAAAAACGACTTGCAATTTTTTGGTTCTCAAACCTATTATGTGCCCATGAGACCCAAAGTTAAAATAGGACGCCATGTATAATTTTAAAATACATCTATGATTTGAAAATAAGGGGTTCAATATTATTGTTCACACAAAAATATCTATACCTAACAGCTAATGCTTAGAAATTGTGTTTACCTCACGAACATAAAAGACGTTGGTCTTATACCTTCTATTATTTCTATTTCATGCTTCACATGTACTCATAAATATAAAGTTAATCTTTGAACTTACAGCAAAATGTGTCAACAAATCGTTATAAAACTGTTGCGGTCATATTTATTTGTTAATAAATCTTTTCTTTATGACTTTTGAAATATGGAATTTGAACCATAATATTCTTAACAAAATATAACGATATAAAAGTCTTATCGAAAAATATAAAATAAATCCAGTTTTAAAAATTGGTAACTGAACACTGTTTCCCAATACTAGCACTGGAATAACTACGTACAGTTGTATTTGATCTAGAAAAACAATGGCTGTACTGTTAGATTATAAAAATGTACCTAAAGAGACACCTAGATAGAATACTTGGAAATTATTTTTTTTGTATTTGCATTTAAATCGCAATCATATAGATAATAAAACATAGAGAAAATGTGCCATAGCACTTCGTGTAGGTAGAAGCAACACTTAAATAGTAAGAAAAAATAAACCCATTCGTTCCCAAGTGAGATAAAGAAGGAAGTATGTCTGCGTGAACGGGTAATGTACTCTGAACATGTTTAACAAGGATGAAATAGGTCACCATTCTTTTTTTCGCTTCATCTACTCTATGTTACATTATCTATTGCAAAAAATATTAACATAAATTGTTATGACGTAAAAAAATGTAATTTTACTGTGAAGTTCACTCATTCAGAACAAAATTGGTGAATCATAATAATTTTAAAAGGAATTCTTAGCAAAAGAAATTGAGAAATACTGGTGTGTAATATTGGTAAATTTTGTTAGTCTTACAATAGTTGATGCCATTTATTAATTTTTGACTATCAATGAGAATTCGTAGTAGACAGTGAAATCCATGTTAAAGGACGAGTATCAATAAAGACGTTTTTTAGGGCCACGATAATATACCTGTTGAGATGAGTCCCATGTTTCAATTCACAAAACATATATTTTAAAATGGCAAATATTATAAGCTCTGTCAAATAGGAAGCGGACAGTTCACAGTCCACCGCGCACTAAGGTGGTCAAATAGAACGAGCAAATAATGACGGCGTACCAGTGCCAATTCTTTCTTCATCAAGTGATCATCATGTGCAGCAGTTCGTGTGACATTTTTTTTTAAATACATACAGTAGAAACCAGTTATAACGACATCAAAGGGACCGGTCATATTGGTGGTAAAAAGCGGATAGTCGTAATAATCGGTAAAAATGCAATTATATGAGATTCAGTTAGACTTTTATTTTGAATCGTTAAAGCCGATAGGTACGTCGTATTAACCGATGTCGTTATAACCGGGTTCTACTGTTTATTTTAATAAATCAATCTTTCGAATACATAGGCAAATTATAAAATTATTTTTTGGTACTGTATGTTCATTCATTTTATTTTTGAATGATTTAAAACTGACAATTGTTGTGATTTAATTTAACAAGTTTAATTAATAACTGATAGTTCGTCTTTCAGTTAAACTTGAGATTAATTATAATTTTTAAATTGGCATTGAGAAACAAATGTATAGTTTAAACTTAACTGGAACATGTGGTTTAAACTCATATTGAGAAACCGGTACTCTACTATTAATTAATCAAAACTTAAACCTAAAGTATACTATATTGAATTACGATTGTGATTTGATTTGAATTTCGAATAATATGTAACTTTCTGATTTGATTAAGTTTCTCCGCAATATATCTGCATGCTACTGTTTTTAACTGCATCTTTATAGTCGGGATGACGCAAATCATATAAACAACTGCACACTCGCACAAGATCAATCAAGTTTTCATTTTTATCTTCACTATTACCCATTTTGCAATCCAGTCCGCGTGAAAATTTACAACCCGTTCGCTGTCCACCGCGAACTGAATTAGTTCGCTGCGGTAGGTCATCTTCTGTTTGACCAGATTAATGCAACATTATAAGATAAAGAGTTCGCGGCTGCGAACTGTCCGCTTTCTGTTTGACAGAGCCTTATATGTCGTCATAAACCAAGGTATATTAAGACAAGGTAGCCTCATCAGCTCCTTAACCAATCAGCGTTGGCGCGGGAATTGACGTCATGCACCACGAAAACATATTCAAATGTTATAAATGTACTCTAGATAGAATATCAATTAAAAAAAAAATATTTATTCTTATGTTAGTATTTTTTGATATTTTAACAACACATACAGTCAAAGAAGTATAAATTCGACATTGCAAAATCATTCAAAGCTGCCAGAATTACAGAATATATTGCCAACTTAAGAATAATAAAAATGACACTTCCCGAGAAGACCAAATTATCTACGACAGCTTTTTTATGACTTTGTAATGTCGAATTTGTACTTATTTGATTGTATGTGTTGTTAAAATTTCAAAAATACGAAAACAAGAATAAATAAAAGATGTTTTTGTAATTTATATTCAATTATAAATTTATAACATTTGAATATGTCGCGGTGACGTCAATTTCCGCGCCATCGCTGATTGGTCAAGGAGCTGATGAGGCTACCTTGTCTTTATATAACTTGGTCGTAAACATTTTCTTCCCTTACCAACTTATTCAAAATACACACTTCAAAAATAAGAGTTTTTAGATTTAAGTAACTGCTTCTTCTTGATAAAATGGATGTATTAATGGTAAATTATAAGTATTGATTATTGATTAATGCGATTATAGATTATGGATACGATGAAGACAATGATTATGCTGTAGTTACAATATTTGTTATACACAAAGTTTATTAGTGGTCTCAAAAACGGGGCTAATACAAAACAAGGTAAAATTAATGGCCCAATAAACGGCTTTATTTACACTCCTCATTTATTGTTATTTTTATTATTGACTGTCAATTTTAGTTCACGAATAGTTTTTCTACCAATTATATTTTGCAAAAATTTGATACAGGATATGTACACGTGTATATTTAGAAATAACATTAACAATAAAATTGGTAAAATAAAATAAAAATGATGTGTACACAATGTGAGTATGTATCTCATACTTGTATTCAAGTAAGAATATTTCTTAATATGTATAAGAGGTAATGAAATCTGTGATGTTTATAATGAATTGATGTATATAAAAACAATTTTATTTATAGTAAATAATTATTATTATTATTATTGTATGAATGTAATGTCATTATTTCAATAAAAGAAATGAATTGTTTTTGCGTATATTTTGTTTCATATACCAATCCAATTCTATAAATAAATAATTTGATATAGACCAAAATTAAACTAAACGCTTTTTGCGTAGTAATAAATATATTATAATTTCAAGTTGCTATCATTTTTATAAAGTACATCAATCACCACTGCTTTTGGATAATTTTAATTTAAATATTTTTTAGATAGCGTTTGGATTTGGTTTACATCAAATTTTATATTTTACCAAACAATAGAGTTCAAATGAAGGTAAGTCTAAAAAAATTATACTTAATTTATTCATTATTCTATTTTGAAAAGACAGTAGAAATCGGTTATAACGACATCGAAGGGACCGGTCATATTGGTCGTAGAAAACGGATAGTCGTAATAACAGGTAAAAACGCAATTATATGGGATTCAGTTCGACTTTTATTTTGAGTCGTTAAAACCGATACGTCGTATTAACCGATGTCGTTATAACCGATTTCTACTGTATATCTAATATAAATATATTAATAAATCGAAGTACGTACTACGTGGACTGTTTGGAGCCTTATTACAGATACATTTTTGAGTTAGAAAAATAAAATAAAAAATAGTATCCAATTTTACTAAATTGATGGTTTACGATCAAAAATTTAATAAAAAATAATTTTATTAATTATGCTGAAAGTCGGATAAAAAATTCTTTCACATAAGTATAGTTGCTTATATTTTTTCATTGATGTTATAATGAAAAAAAATAGTTTCCATTAAAAAATATATAGTTGCTTTTAACGAGATTTTTCAAGGTTGTAAGGTCAAATATATATAATCGTTGAATACATTTTTTTAAACCTGAAACTTTTACACGAAAGTCATATTTAACATGCACAAAGTCAACCTCTGAGTTATTTGATGATCTCTAGACTATTGGGACATACTGTATATGTACAGCGAACTATTTGCACAGTAGCTGTAAATAAATAAATAATGGAACAGATTGCTTGAGAATTAACGAGGACGGGCAAAAAGGTCAGGGAAAACTATGTTTTCGGCACTGAAAAACGTAATAAAAAGTCGGATTCTGTTAATATTTGTACTCGTCCACCTCTCCCTCCTCCGAATTTGATGTATGCTTTTGTATAAATTGAAAGTTGGCAACTATATATTTTCCTGAGCAAGAATTTCTGTTTTCAATTGATAAATATAAATTCAGATAGGTATTTGCTTAATTTGATTTATTTCCAAATAAAGTATAGCGGATATAATAAAATAATTCAATATAATAATAATAAGTTAACCCATTTAGACCTGAAACTATTTTTTCAAATTTTTATATTTTTTCGTGTTTTAATGCGATTTAGTGAGTACTTGAAAATTTATGAAAATATTTTTTTGTTTCTGATGTACCATATGTGGTAGGTAGGTCCAAATAGGTTAATAAATATCATTGAAATATGAATGATAATAAATATACGAGCTTCACACAGAGGCAAGACAGTAAAAACTTGACGAGAAGACATCAGCTTTATTTATTAGTCTAAATAAATAAAATACTAATCATTAATATTTTATGTGATTTTAGATTCGATGATTACTGAAAGAAACGATATATAAATATTATGTATCATGATGGGGATAAAAATCGGAACCCCAAAAATATAGAAAAATGCCAATTTTAAAAACTTAGGATCAAGGATATTTAGGTAATCTTAAAACGACCCTTTTTTGAGATTGTAATAAATTTCCGACCTGGAAAAAGGGGAACCCTTCTGAGGGCCGCTTTCGATTTTCTTCATATTGAAATATGTTGTGAAGGAGGATCCCCTGATAACACCTATACCTGGTTTTGGGCGCCGACGGGTAATAGTTTAAAAATTATAACCTAAAATATATTTTAATGTTGCATGAATACCTATGTGTTAAGTCTATTTATACAAGCGTCTGTTGGCCTAGCGGTTATGATAATAGACCGGTAAGCAATGCACCCGTGGTTCGAGTCCTCTTAAGTTTTTATTTTTATTTTTAATTGCAAACAGTGACATTATTTAAAATATATTATTGTCCTGTAAAATATCTTATGAATTTATTTGTTTTCAATGTTTATTTTTCAAAATGTGCAATTTAATTTATTTTTTTTAAATTTTGTTGATAAACAATTCAAAACTGGGATTGTAAATAAAAAAATATATAATTTATGCTCAAGTAACTTATTTATTTATGAACGGTTCACAATATTTTGGAAGGTATCTATCATAAATATACTATATATAAAACATATTACACCAAGAACATTTTATAAATGATTGAAGATTTAAACAATTTATACATTTATTTATTAATAATTCTTATGTCATATTTGTCCATATAACCACTAGCAACAATAATGGTTACCGGTCTATTATCATAACCGCTAGGCCAACAGACACTTGTATAAATAGACTTAACATATAGTTATACATGCAACATTAAAATATATTTTGGGTCATAATTTTTAAACTATTACCCGTCGGCGCCCAAAACCGGGTATATGTGTTATCAGGGGACCCTCCTTCACAACATATTTCAAAATGAAGAAAATCGGAAGCGGCCCTCAGAAGGGTTCCCCTTGTAAATCTTGATTCCTTTGAATTATTCCGGTGTTCTTAACTTTTTTCCCATCTGAAAATCTATATTTATTATGTTAAATGTTTAAAAAATAAGTCAATTGAAAAAAATTTTCGAGCAAACTTTTCTTAATTTTGTACGAAAAAAATTATTTAGCAACACAAATTTTTATTTCCATTATATAAACAAAATTTTAACTTGATAAGGTCACGTAAATGCTACTATTATAAAAAAACTTTTATAACTAGCCCATGTGTATGGGAAGATTGGGGCTAATTGGAATAAGGGGTAAGTGGGCATACAGTGTTTTTTTTTCTACCACTGCGTTTTAAGAAAATTGTCTTAACACATTTCAACTTCCATCAGCCATCTTCTCTAAAAAGTCTTGTTGGGGTAAGTTGAAGCTAAGAAGCAAACTTAAGGGCAAATTTCACCACATTTAATTTTATTGAAAAACGTGTACATTTCTAGGAATAAGTATTTCGCTTGTCAGTGGTATGACGTCAGAAAATACTCGATCCCATTTATTACTTTATTCTTGTTTGTTAAGTACCATATACTTATAGATAGACTGAGCATTCCCTATTCAACTGTGAAGTAAATACTGGCGAAAAAGTGTAACAGAGACAATGCAAATATGTAGCAATACCTGTTTCTTTCTAGAATTCTAATTGGTCACGCCACAGGTTTGCAGTCTTTGCAGTCATTACAGACTTACAGAAAAGACAGGTATTGGCTACATATTCGCTTTGTCTCTTTAAATTGAGCGGTCAATTTTGTGAGGCTATTGCTTAGTCCATTCTAGATATAAGTCTAAGTTAAGTACTATTTGACGTCACACGTACCACGTGACTTTGAATAAACATTTTGGCGGGAAATTTTTCATTTGAATAGAAAAATATTATTTTCGGCATTATTTTGGAAAAAGAAATGAAGAATGTATCTATTATATAATATATACACACAATTTGCAATATATTTAATACCATATTAAAAAGTAAACATGGCTAAATCAATAATTTATTTATTAAAAAATCAATATTGTTGAAATACCGCAATTAACAAATGCATTTAAAAGTTATCAAGTAAATAAATATTCGAGAATTGAAACAAAGGGAATTTTAATTTAGACATTAACTTTTATACAAGCGATGCAAACAATATCAGTGACTATATTCTCCATCAGCTTTATTAAATGAGTATTCGAGTGGACTAAAAATCGCACGAGCTTTTCCCCTAGTATCGTTATTTTTTACAGTTAAACAGCGATTTGTGCAAACGGTGCGGTGACAAAGGGGAGGGAGTGATTTACTGTTACGCCAACTGGATCAAAATAATTAAATTTTAGTTAGTCAATTTTAACACTTGTATAATTTTCAGTAAATATTTGTTTCAATAATTTATTTGTGTTATATTAAAATAATAATAGCTTATTTAAACAGTATAATAAAATACGTAAAATAAATTAATTAATTAAAAAAAAAACTAATAAAATACATTCGAAATCTTAACAAAATTTGTGTTTCGGGCACTCGCACTGTGATGAGTAAACATCTGTTCCCCATTATTGTTTCACACATTAAGGATGTTCTGGTGGTAATCAAAAACATACACAGGATGTGAATCTTGGTTTCTGGGTGTAAACCGCGTCGATTTAGTCGTGTTATCGGCCAACGTTTCGTCACACATTGCAGTGGACATCTTCTGGGCTCTTTTTTCTCAAAGTGCACTTTTACAAGAGCCCTGAAGATGTCCACTGCAATGTGTGACGAAACGTTGGCTGATAACACGACCAAATCGACGCGGTTTACACCCAGAAACCAAGATTCATATCAAGATCACCGCGGAAGCCTCAAGACTTGTATACACAGGATATTAAAAATTTGAATATCTTGATTTTTTTAATACAGCTGAACAATTAGACAACTAAATATATACCGTTTGTAATCGATTTTTATTTTATACGGCATACTTATTGTTTTGTTTAGCCCACAGCAGGATAGCTTTTTTTATTTTCAAATATAATTTATTTTTTAATTTGAAATAACGGTTTTTGAACCCAAAAACTTTGCACCGTGCTGAACCTTAACCTAAACCCGAACCGAAAAATATTAATGAACCCGAACCATAAATAAAGTCCAGTTCAAGTCCCTGGATTTTACCCTATCGCGTATAATGACGGTTACACGTCAACAATTTATTTTGGTTATAAAAAATAAGTTATAACTTATTGTATGTATGTATATGTGATGTAAAGAAATTTTTCCAAAGAAGAATGTTAAAAAAATGAAATATTAATTTTAAATTCAAAGATTATAAACCAATTTAATATTAGCTTAGTCAGTAATTAAACTAAGAATCTCTCTAAAGATCTATTTAAATATACATAATTATCCATTTACCATTAAGTGGTGTTTTGAAATCGTTCACATTCAGTTATGTGTGTATGTGTATCTTCTTAAACAAATAATTCCAAACATATACGCACAAATTACTTCTGTCTAATCTCACAAATTTGGACAGGTTTTTAATTAAATCTACCGTGAATCCGAAACTCTTGAATTAATGAAATAAATTTCGAACACGGGTTCATGATAATTTGTTTGTAGTGTTTGCAATATTCACTTCAACAACAGAACGTAGCGTCCTGCTTGTTCTACATATCCCCTTTCTCTCGTCTATTTCACGTCTTGAACTTTTTCCAGTGGCGGCTTTCTCTAAAAATATGTATACTTATTACAAAACATTGCAGTAAAATTAATTACACTATATTTACAGAAAGAGAATATTTTTTTATGTTAAATGTTTTCTTCTTATTGCCTTATTAATGTTTTCAACGTAATCATCTCCTTTGTATTTTCATGTATACCTGTCTAGTCTATGTATATAATATATTTCTTGTGTTTAATTGTTTGTGGCTGATTGTGAAGCATTCACTTTTAGAATATTATAATCATTTAAAAAATATATAATCTTAATCATTGATGAAAACGAAATAAAAAATTTTAAGTTAAAAAAATCACGAATAATAAAACAATTTTTAGTTATTTAAACAAGCGTTTTTAGGACAATTTATATAATTAATAAAATTTAATTTCATTTATGCTGTATTTTTTTGTAATATTATTAGGATTTGAAAAAATGTGATCAACGTATATTTTAATTTATTCGTTTTTATTATTTTAAATAATTCGTTTTTAGTTGGTGCTTTAGTCATACAACCAGAGCTATCACAAGCACTCAATAAAAGTACTAGAAGTACATATAAGTACCGACTACTAAATGATAACAATTTAAGTATCAAATAATTTTAACTGGATTAATTATTTCAAATATTTTACTTGTTAAAATCACCACAGAAAAAAATATTCTGTGAAAAATCGTGATTTTGAAAAGAAGCAAAATAATCAGGAAAAACTGTCGTATAGTACTGTAATTTAGAAATTTCATGAGATACTTATTTTAAATTGATGGGTAAACTTCAAACATACAGCCTAAACTTATTATTATTACAGTTTCAGAGAGTAAAAAATTCAATGTAACCAAGAAAAAATTTAGTTAGCAATAACTAATGAATTATTATTGAAACATCCTATAAACGACAGTTAAAAATTACAGTTTTTCGTTTACTATCTGATATAGACAGGAAAAAACTGTAACTATTATCGAAAATCCAATGAATTCTTTCGTTATATTTTTTCCGTGAAGTATTAAATTCAACTATTATAAAAAAGTACGCGAAGTATTAAGTACTTCAAACTATTTTTTAAGTATTTCAAGTTCTTTAAATTCAAGTACTACGCTCATAAAGTAGTTAAAGTTTCTAGTACTTTTTATTATTATTAAATGTACTTGAAGTAAAGTACTTCTTCAAAAATATTTTATTTAAACTAGGTAATATTTACTGTTAGCTCAAAGATACTCATAAAGGTCTAAGTAGGGGCTAGACGTTGATGAGTCAGAGAGTGAGTGAGTGAGGAGAGATTCATTTGTAATTTAGAAATTAGGGTGTACACAAATCCAACTTTTAAAGAAAAAAAAACGGTTTTTGAATTTTATAAATATAGCAACTTTTTAAAATCAACAAACCATAAAGGGTTTATGAATAAAATAAGGATGGGGCTATTTACACATACCGTATGTGCATACAATTAGCTATTTGCACATACCACTAACTTAACGTAAACTAACCTACCCTAACTGAACAACCTAACCTAATTAGGTACATAAACAGTACCTATGTGCAAATAGCCATTTGCATGCACATACGATATATGCAAATAGCCACATTCATAAAATAATCAAACTTATTTTATATTATTGCTGGGATTTACATATGTTAGCACAGAGTCACTTTTTATTATACTTATAAAATTAAAATTAAAAAACGTATAATTTCAAATGACAGGCCGCCACTGCACAGCTATCAGAAACTTCATATTGGATAAGGAAAAGGTTCAGATCTGTCTCTGTACACAGAACCTCAACTCAGGAATAATTTGGATGTCCTTGCAATAAATATCAAGGTGAAAAGCAGGTTTTAAGGGAATTCGCAGATTTTATTGTTTTATGCAAAGATTGAGGTAGTTCAATTATTGTGGTTATAATCGCGTTATATTATAAATATTGTGATTCTTATATACAGATAAAAAAATACCGAATCCTCGAAATAATTCGAAGAAATCGGTTTTGGGGAAAAGTTATCAGAAAGTTTTTAATTTTTAGTACAAAAGGAAGTTATTGTAATTAAAACAACAAATGTCTACATTTTTACAAATATCTATGTAGCATTGTACAGTATTCATGTACAGTATTCATATACATCTGCATTTTTTTGAACAACAAATTTTCATCCCATGTCACATAGTGAAGGGTTGTAATTAGTTTAACTTGATCCGGCGGAAAAAACACCCACGTATCTCGCATAGGAACCGAGAAATTTACGATTTTGTATAATGAATAAAAATCAAAGCAATTTTTTTTTATTTCACCTCCTGACAACCTCTCCATCCGGTGGGAAAAAACACGGGGGTGGGGGGTTTCGAAATCTACGCGAGCGAAGCCGCGGGTAACAGCTAGTACATAATACATCAGAACTAATAATTATCAATACAAATAATACTTATAATTATAATAATATCTTAACATGGCATTGAATACCAATTATACATTTTTTTATAGTCATGTAATATCGATTTAACAGTTTTAAATTAAATTTACATTTAATTTAAAACACTAAAGACCTATACATTATTTTAATAATGAAATATAGACCTTAAAACTCAACAGAGAAAATCATTGAGTTCGAAATGAAATATGCATGTCCTAATACAGTAAATTAAAAATTCCTGTGTGTATTTACATTTTTATTAAATGTACTTGGCTGTTATGGCCTGATTCTGGATAATGGCAATAATTCCAATAACTTTTTCCATAAATACTGACAGAATTAAACATAGCAGAAAAAGGAACAAAAAACAAAGAGGTTTTTTGTGAAATTTGTATCACTGATATACATATGTATGTGAATATTCGTACTCTCGTTAAAATAATTTAAATATTTTAACAGTCTTTTACAAAGGCTGTTTCAGTATATTAATTCTCTGTTGGTCAAATAGAACGATTACCATAACTTCTTTTATTTTCATCAACACCTCGAATCCTATGCATTCATTTACTTAATTACTATTTTAAAAGCTTTAATTATATTTAATTATGTTGGTCAAAATAATGGAGGTCCGGAATTTTGATATATGAATTTAAATACAAATCAAATGTAGAACATGATTTTAAAAATAAGCCTTCATTAAATTTTAGTTTATATAACAATACAATCAATCCTATTTTAACCCTTTCGGCTGTGACGGTGGCATTTTTTATGATTTCCTAGTTTTTACACCTAAAATAGAAACTATTGTTTATGTTTCTGTAGGTACTTCAATGAATAATTATTGTAAAAATATTTTATTTTGCTAAGTAAAAGTCCAGGGCTGAAAGGGCTAAGCTAAAATATATATAATTCAGGGAACACTTTTTCAAATTAAAAGATATTTCGTTCATTATTATATGAGTATCAGTTAATGATAAGCAAACACAAGACCAAGACCAAGACGAAGATCACATCAGTCTTAGTTTTAGTCTTGGGTTTGCACATTGGGTCTTGGTTTTTTAGAAGATGTCTTGGTCTTGGTCTTGTAAAAATGTCTTGGTCTTACAATACGTGCTATTTTTTATTAGAAATAAAAAAATAACCGAATATTATAATGTATAACCATCGTTTGACGAGTTAACAAATCAAATCAAATATAAAAAAATATATATAACAACTACTGTTTTATTAGTAATGTTTTAGCGTGTCACAAGAAATGGGCTAAAAATGAAAAAAATTACCAGAACTATTGCGATAATGATGAATATTTTTGAAAACGAATAATAACTAAAATTTATTAATTGATAAGTAACGCATTTTAAAATTTATTCTTCTTGGTCTAGGTCTTGTTTTTGGTCTTGGTCTCCAGCACTTAGTCTTGGTCTTGGTTTTACGCTCGTAGTCTTGGTCTTGTAATTTTATAAAACCAAGACCAAGACTGATTTTGCCCATCACTGATATCAGTCGATTTAGTTTCTTTACTAAAGATTCGACTTTGTGAAAAAATTGCAAAGATAAAAAATTAGCCAAATAATACAAATCAATATTATTTTTTTTATTTTTCATAATATTTTTAATACTATTACAAAAAGACCGCCAAACCTAAAAACTTCAAAAAATACGAAATATTAAAAAAAATTTTTTTTTTTTTGCTAATTTTTAGTACTTTTTACAATTTGCATTTTTTTTAAGTTGACCGTTTAAGAGATAAAAAAAACGTTTCTGTTTCCCCCGGGCCGTTAAGTTAATACCATAACTTAAACAAAATTCTATTAAGAAAATTCGTTTTCAAACGAAATTCTCAACCTAATATTTTCATTCAATTTTCTTATTTACATATATTATGCCGTACAGTTTTTTTTACTTCACCATAGATAAATATATCTATATTTAATAATTGTGTAGATACTCATGATATTTATCCAGTTATAAAAATAAACAAAGCATATATTATACACTCATGTACAAATGTATATAACAATGACATACGTACGTTTTCAAGAATGCATAACCACATCAAACACATACGGATATCAAAAATCTCATGAAATACTTGTATAATTAATACAAACAATTGCAAATGCATAACAAAGGAGCAATTAATTGAGATATTTCATTTAACAGGAATTCGTTATTGTTATAAACTCTAATTTACAAATAAATCAACTAACAATGATTCATATTATGAAATATCTATATATTGTTTTCTATATTAGTAAATTATGTATACATATTTTTTTAACTGTCAAATTACTTGTTACGCAATAGTGTTTAATTTAAAATTATTGCAATAAAAACTCTCGCTGCAAGTACATGCGCAATTAAGGTTTAACTCCCTTTGGAGCAATGCTTAAAGTAACACTACCCAAGTACCACACGCCGATTTTCTTGAAACTTTTCACACACGTAGTACATCAAAAAACATTAAATACGTGTTTTTTTTTTGCTAACAAGGCGTTTTAAAGATAAGTAGGATATAACGAGGCGAATTGGATCAATATTGACTTTGAGGGTAAAAAAATACAACTTCTGTCAAAAAAACATTATATTTATTAATTGAACTGTAAACCTAATTCATATAATACCAAAATCTTTTTTTCTGTTTACAAAAAACTGAACATCGAGAATTATCCGATTCACCCCAAACCTTGGGGTTAATCGGATCAAAAATTTATCAATCATTAAAATAGAAAATTCTCATAATAACATGTTTATTCATAGGGTCAACTGGGGTAAATATGAAACACGAAAAAAAAGGGGTAAAAGTTAAACAAGCTTCTAACTAAAAAACTAATTTCTTTACAGAAGAATTATAAAAACTGACATGATCTTTAAAGATTTGTTAAAGCGATCTGAAAATATAAATCGCCTAGTAAGTGATATGTCCCCCCTACGGACTTTTCTGTTAGACGATGGCAAAACGTGTGAATTAAATTTTAATTCTTTGCACATAACTTTCTGCATAACTCAGGTATAAATTAAAGTTACAAATTTCACATTGATATGCCACAAAGAAAATAAATCAAAGTTGCCTTTGTAGTTTTTCTTTTAATTTTTCGATAAGTATTTTCGATCTAATTAAGATTTAAAAATTCGGGAAAAAGTGAAACAGAAATATGGGGAAATATGAAACACACCCGGGGATAATCTGAACCAGTTTTTGCAAGTCTGAACAAGTCACACATGTTACAGTTAAAGTCAGTTTGAGTGCAGATTTCAGAGTGGACGCATCATTTTGATTGCAGTCTTCAAAATGCCACGAAATTACGTTAAAAAGGTCCTAAATAAGGCTGTACCGGAATTCCGGTCCTATGGAAGTTTGAAAGGGGTCAATAGTACATCAGGGGTCTATGGAACAATTTGTATGTTTTGAAAATCGATGTTTTTTATGCAATGCAAGAGTTTAAAAACAGTTAAAAGAGCACAAAAAAATGTTTCACTTTTACCCCATTATTTTTAAAAAATTCATTTTCGGTTTAAATATTTATCTGATATTTTTCAAACATTGCAGATGTATTTAGGATGATATTAAGAGTACACATTGTATGTGATATATTAGCAAGAACGAATATTCTTTTTAAAAAAATACATTATTCGCAAGCATATTCTAAGTTTTATTGTAATTTCCATAACCTTTAAATATATTTCATTACCTGCTGGTTAGACATTTATAACCTAGCAAGGTGCGACACATGTTTCCTATGCAGTTTTTCCCACTTATTTTATTTTTACCCAGCAAATATAAATATAACGCATTATATGAAAGTTAGAAGCCTGTTTTATTTTTACCCTTACCTGTTTCACTTTTTCCCAAACTAGAGGTTAAAAATGAAACACACATTTTTCATTTTTTAAATATGTGTTGTATGGTACAGTTTAAATAACGTAGGTATTTGAAAGGGTTATTCATAGCCACATCTAGTAGAAAAAATTAAAATATGAATTTGTATCGTTAACTGCTAAAAAAAATGAAAGATTTGTATTTTGTTTCACTTTTACCCCAGTTGACCCTACATAAAATTAAATAATCTCTTAATTATGAGATCAGGCATCACATAAATCAGTTATTGGCACATAAATCAAAAGTGTATAGTCCCTCTTATCAGCGCAGTTTTCGTAGCATCATTTTTCACATGCACTGTACTGATATTGTCATGTTGCTCATGTCTTGAACATGTCGGTGGCTGTGTGTCCTGAATTTGTTTGTCAGTTTTTTTTCGTATGTTCGAACCATTTAAAACAATGAAAAATTAATTATAAATAAGTAATAGACATTTTAAGTACTGATCCAATTCGCCCCGAAAGACATGATTCTATTCGCCCCATATCAAAGGTCGTTAGAAAAGGTGTTTTATCAGAATACCTGTTACAATATCATTAAAAAACAAATTTATTTTCAAAATTAGACACATACCAAATTACATTATCAAAAAAAATTACAATTTAACAAAATCTTGCTTTAAAACAACGAGTACTCATTATTACGTATCTTACAATTGGCACCAAAACTGCCAAACCTCACGTGTGCATCTCTGGCGAGAGTCACCGGCATTGAAGTACAAGCGATAAAAAAATATTGAACAGACGCGGGAGGAAGGGATGAAGTGATATCGTCGCTTATCTAACAACACCGCTCAAGTCGAAAATTAGCGATTTTTACATTTAAATGTCATTGGATAGAGCTACGCATTGCGCGTCGATCACATTCTAGACGTTTCGGCCAATAAGAGATCAGAATTAAAAAAATAGTGACAACTCGCAAGGGTTGGCCTATATAAAAAATACACGGTTTTTCGCTCTCCTGTAAAGTTGGTCAAAATGACCTGAGCGATGTTATTAGATATATGTAACAATGGCTGCATTCAGTGTAGCCATTGTTTTTAAATTCTCTCCGATTTCCTATTTTGATCCGATTCGCCCTGTGATCCAATTCACCTCGGTCTACTCTAGTAGAAAACACATTCGAAAGTTTAACTCCATTTAGCACTAACGCTATTTATGTGTATCAATCTTTTACATTTTTTACGACATTTCTCTATCATAATTTCAATGTCTGCGTGTTTTTGTGATCGTTAATGTCGATTTTGATATTAGTTCAATGAGTATGGCAAATACAAAATGGTTGATAAAATCACAGAAGTTTCATAAACGTTATTTAACACCACTTGCGAAGTTTATTAAATTCATAATTACTATTTTGGTAACAGTTATATCAATTTATAGAAGTGGTGGATGAAAAATTCAATATGACGCATCCAAATGGCAGAATCTGGGAAACTATCAGTGGGCAACGAAATTTTAAGTGACTGAACCTTATGAAGACAGTATTAACAAATCTTGTTGTTTTCATTAATACATAATGTTTTCAATTATACAGTTTGTTAGAAAAAAGTCTAATAAATAAGTTATACATAAATGTTATTTATGTATGACTTATATATTTTACTACAGATTTTGAATAATTAGATATTGAAAATAGAGTTTTTAATATAGGTACGGTAAATGAGAGAACTTGCCGTAAGTGTTCTGTTTATTGAAATTCTACACAATTGGCCATACATAGAGAGACATTTTAAAAACCGATTATTCGAAACTTCAACCCATTTAAATACTATAAAAAATATAAAACACATACATTCACGTAATATTTATTCAAAATATAGTCGAGTCAATGAAGGTTTTTACTTCAGAACCCTCAGAAACAGCACCGCTTTTAATGAATTTTTTTTAAAATGTTCGTTATACCATACTATTTGAAATCAGAAACATTCCAGCCGTCGGACTCAAAAAAATATTATTTTTGCTCAAAAAAAATGTATATAAATAAAAAAATTTTCGATGAAAACTGAGCAAAAGTGTGTCTTTTTGTTATAACTTAGTTGAATAAATATTATTTGAGGAAATGAGCAAAAAAATTTTTTTAATTTTCATTGGCAAACGTTACTTTTCAATTATTTAAATAATTTGCTTAATAAATTATCGTTGACATTTTGACGCAAAAATTCATAAATTAATATACATATTTAGAATTTATTGAATATTGATGAAATTTAACAAAATTGTTCGAAATACTCTTATTTAATACTAGTAAATTTTAGAGCACGTTACTTGCATTAATAATCATTTTACAGCAAGTTTTGCTACGAAATTTCGTATCCGCTCCAGCCGCGAATAAAATAATAAACGTTTGCCGTTTTGCAAATAAACAAACAATTTTGTCCAAAAAAATTGTAATTATTTGAGATGTATTTATCTAACGTTCCTGAAAGTTTTAACCCTTTTGGTTAACTATTTTCAACTCTAGAGCAGTTTATTCTTTAGATTTTTCACGCGTCAGCGGTAAGTTCGTCACTAAGATCGTTTACTCTGTAAAAAATATTTATTGATTTTTTATAAAATTTTGCATAATTGTTCGAATTACTTTAATTTAGCAGTACACAAATTAAGAACACGTCACTAACATTATTAATCATTTTACAACTACTTTTTCCTACGAAATTTAGTATTCGCTCGTGTCGTGTATAGACAATAAACGTTTGCCTTTTTGCAAATAAACAAACGATTTTTTCCAAATAAATTGTACTTATTTGAGATGTATTTACCTAATGTTTTTGAAAGTTTTAGCCTTTTTGGTTAATTATTTTCAATTCTATAGCAGTATATTCCTCAGATTTTTCGCGCGTCAGCGGCACGTTCGTCGACAAGATCCTTTTACTCTGTTAAAAATATTTACTGAATTTTGATGAAATCTTACATAATTGTTTAAAATACTTTAATTTAGCAGTAAAAAAATTACGAGCACGTCACTAGCAATATTTTTCATTTTACAACTAGTTAGGCAACGAAATTTACTATCCGCTCGTGCCGCATATAAGACAATAAACGTTTCCCGTTTTGCTAATAAACAAACAATTTTGACAAAAAATATTATGCTTATTTAAAATACATTTACCTAATGTTTCTAAAATTTTTAGCCCTCTAGGTTTATTTTTTTAAATGGTACAATGTTATTTATTACAAATTCAAAATTTTTGAGGAAAAATTGGGAAATTTCTGGAAAATTCTTAAAAAATTTTGTATAATTCAACTTTATTTGTGAAAAGAAACACCGCGAATACACATTACTATCAAAATTTTCAATAAATTTAGACAAAAATTAAAAAAAAAATTGGAAAATTTCGGGAAAATTCCCGGAAAATCCTTATTTTGACAAAGTATTCTTATTCAGCGACCCTCTAAACCCCTATAGGTAAAAAAATTTCGTCGAAAATCGGACTTAATATATGAAACCAGTAAATTATACAAATTTTCAAAATTTGGGGGGGAGGGGTTAAATCCGACGACTAGAATGTTTCTGATTTCAAATAGTATGGTATAACGAACATTTAAAAAAAATTCTATCAAAATCGGTGCTGTTTCTGAGGGTTCCGAAGTTTTAGCCATTTTCGAGCTTCATTGACTCGACTAATAATGAAAAATTAACTCTATCACTACTGCAAATTAGTACATGTTAGTTTTACCTAACATTATGTCTATCTCAATTTTAATATACGAACTCACTCACTCTCCTTTCGATAGTACATACACGACCTCGCCGACTCTAGTGTTTGTACTTCATTGAAAAAATACGGATAGTTTACAACTACTACTCTCGTGCTCTAAAGAGGGTATACCTTAAGATGCATTTTCATGCTGACGCTCGTCTTCGAGCGTCAAATCTTGTCTCGTGACCGAATTTTGATGTCTGATTCGTTTGGTCTGTGGCAGAGTTAAAATTTGATTAGGAAATTGTTTATAAATATTTGCCAAATATTTATAAGCAGTAGCGTCGCTAGGGGGAAGGCGGTCCGCCCCGGGTGTCACCCTTAAAGGGTTAAAAATATTTTAAAAAATAAAGCCTATTTATCTCTTTTTTAATATGTATAAAAAATGAGCCAATTATTATTAATTAAAATTAAACTAACAATTTTTTTTAAAAACATTAAATAATTTTGATTGAAGATTGTAATTTTTATTCATCCTGGAATTAATAAGGATGTCAATGCTTCAAATATTTTATAAGTGACATTTAATAATAAATAAAAATTCATTTAACCTCACTAGTAAGTTCTCAAATAAATATTTACCTTAGTTCTGAACAGATATACATTATACATAACTACTAGGGTGTGTCATTTTTGAGCAACTTTTTTTTTAAACTAAAAAACAGGCTCAAAATTTTCTAGAAGGTGAAAAAAGAAGCCTCTAAAAATTTTAGCTCTTAATATTAACATCAAGTGGTGCCTGTTCCTAACTTTCCATTTCCCATTTAAATAACATGAAAAAAAAATTGTTTTTTTCTTATTTTTGTAGCTTGACATTTAAGCATTGTAAAAATGATCTGAAAAGTAATTTTAGTAGGAAATTGAACGCTCTACAAAAAAGTTCCGATTTAATTTTTTTACAGAGTGAGCCGTTCTGAAGCTATTCAAACTTAAAGTTACAAATGTATGAAATTATGACTTTTATTTTATTAAACTAATACTGAGGACTTTTTTTATATCTTAAAAATTATTTTCAAGAAAAAATAATTATTTTCGTATAGGAAAACAATAATACTTACATCTCAATTTTTTTTTGCATTATATTTTATTTACTATCAATAAAAGTCATAATTTCATGCATTTGTAACTTTAAGTTTGAATATCTTCAAAACGGCTCACTCTGTAAAAAAATAAATTGGAACTTTTTTGTAGAGCGTTCAATTTCCTACTAAAATAACTTTTCAGATCATTTTTACAATACTTAAATGTCAAGCTACAAAAATAAGAAAAAAATAATAATTTTTTTTTCATGTTATTTAAATGGGAAATGGAAAGTTAGGAACAGGCACCACTTGATGTTAATATTAAGAGCTCAAATTTTTAGAGGCTTCTTTTTTCACCTTGTAGAAAATTTTTAGCCTGTTTTTTAGTTGAAAAAAAAAAGTTGCTCAAAAATGACACACCCTAATACCTACATATTTACAAATCATATTCATTTTAGTTTTTTTTTTTTACGAAATTGGATACCACAACTGCAGTTGCAATTCGCAGCAATATATGTTTTCTGAACTGACATTTTGCGAATAAAATAAATCCTGTGTACACTTAAAACAATTAAATCACATACTGAAATCGCATTCTAGAGTAAATTTGCGTAAAATTTGAAGAATGTGTAAACATGCGATCAAGTAATGACTATAAATACCGCAGTATGCATGCAAATGGACACAAGGCTTATTAACCAAGTTTGTATAACCACATCAAATGCATTCAAACATCAAAAATCTCATAAAATACATGTCGGTATAATTAATACAAACAATTGCAAATTATGTACAACAAAGGAGCAATTAATTGAGATATTTCATCTAACAGGAATTCATTATTGTAATAAACTCTAATTTACAAATAATTCTACAAACAGCGATTCATATTGTTACATAATACCTTTACATTATATTCAATATTACTCAATAAATTATGTAGACGTAAATTTTTATCTTACGTAAGCAATAGTATTATTTAAAAAAAACAATGAGTGTGTGTACCTACTTAGTATGTACACGCATTAGAAGTTATACTTCTCTGCCGTGATTGAAAAACTACAACGAAAAATCTCAATAACAATCAATCTCAATTTGAACTTATTATTAAATATTTTAATTAATAATTATTAATGAAATAATCTAATGCATATGCGTTCAATTAATATCAAGATAATATTATTTTAATGAACAACTTCTTTGTAAATCGCGAGTTAAACTAAGAATAAAATTATATAAAAAAATACTTTTTAAAAACAAGCTTTTATTAAAAGTACACTAAAAAGTAAAAAATACATTTTCAGCTATCACAAAAAATTCAGGTTTTTATGACCAAAACCAATAAAAGTGCGGGGCGCTTAAAAAAGGTAAATATGTAAAGCATTTATTTAATTAATTATTTCATTATTGTATTTATAAAATTGTTAAGTAGTTTATCAAATATTCTATATATTTATTTGATTTAATGTGCAAATTTTCTACTCTTATCTTATATCAATTTATACTTCATTTCTTATTTTGCATAATTTTTTTATTCATACATTTGTCCTTATAGCGCCCCGCGCTTTTATAGGTTTTAGTTATAAAAATCTGAAATTTTAGTGATAGCTGAAAATTTATTTTTTACTTTTTAGTGTATTTTTAATAAAAGCTTGTTTTTAAAAAGTATTTTTTTATATAACTTTATTTTCAAATTTTTAGTTACTGATTGACTAACTAACTTACATAACTAACATAAAGCTCGACAAACTCTTTCATTTGATACCCATATCAAGATGGTTATAAAGAAAAAGGTAATCCGCCATCTTGGGGCGTCTGCCATATTAGATTTATAATAACGTCACATAGCTAATCGTATTCTACTTGTCAAACCCTTTCATTTGATACCCATATCAAGATGATTATGAAGAAAATGGTAATCCGCCATCTTGGGGCGCCCACCATATTGGATTTAGAATAACGTCACATAGCTAATCGTAGGTATTCTACTTGTCAAACCCTTTCATTTGATACCCATATCAAGATGATTATGAAGAAAAAGGTAATCAGCCATCTTGGGACGTCCGCCATATTGGATTTAGAACGATATTAGATATACTATATAACATTGTCACCGGACTCATATACGTATACAAAATTTCAAAACTCTATCTTAATTAGAACTAGTCGAAATTTTGATTGTAATATTTGATCTTAACTAACTAACAAACAAGTAGTTAATAATCGAATAATTTTAACACCGATAAAGTATTCATGTGGCCATTGGTTAATCATTTTTTACACAGAGGTGCACTATTGTATAAAAAATTGAATGCTCTACAGAAAAGATCATAATATGTATCTTGAAAATGGATTCAGAAGATAAACAGACATGGAAAAAAGTGTTTGTCTTGACCTGAAACAAAAGGATCAAGTAAAAATGTTGAAATCGGATCGAAAAGCTTATCATATCGTTGATATGGCGAATAAGTTATATATTAAATATGAAAACAAACCACTTAAATTACATAAAATATATGCATAATTAATGCAAACAATTGAAAATGTATAACAAAATAGGAACTAATTGAGATATTTTATATAACAGAAGCTCGTTGTTTCAAATTTTAATTTACAAATAAATCAACAAACAGTGATTCATATAATTAAGAATACATGTTATTTTCTATAACATTATTCAGTCAAATATACAGTACATATTTCATGATCATTAAATTCACTCACTCATGCATGGTGTCTGCAAATATAGGCATTATTTTCTTAGTTATTACTAGTTCTTAATCTATTCTTTTATGCATGATATCTTCGTATGATGACAAAAACTAAATAATTAGTTGCTAGTGTTAGCATCGGCCAATATTCCCTCTAAAATTCACGAACTGACAGTTGGAATTCAATTAATATAAGTATTAATGGTAATTAAAATAACTTTTGTATTTATTATATGTACCTACATAACTAGCAGACAGAACCCAATGTTACCTGGTAATTTGAAAATAGCAATTATAGAAAATACGGTGGTCCTTTTTTTCTGATATTTTTTTAATTAGATTATTGCACACCCCAAGCAGGCTCTGCTTGGAAGTGTGTTCTACTCTCGTCCTAAAAATTTTTTTCGTATATAAATTGATAAAATGAGTATTATATCTTAAATTTCTTCAGTATCTCACTTACATTTTTACATTTTCTGATAGAAAACATTACAGTCTCCATTTTTGCTTAGTTTAATATCGATCGGTTTTAATTTTCTGTTATAAAAATATAAATAAAGTTCAATTTGTCGATTTAACCCGCTTTTTTGATAGAAACGCCGAACTACAGGCTTCAATTCGAAATAAATTTGCACCAATCCTTTTGAATTCACTTCATCTATTATCAGAATAGAACCCTATTAAAACTCAACAAAATTGGATAACTAGAAGTAACGAAATTTGCAGTTTATTTAAACAAAAATTCATATTTTGACAAGAAATTTTTTTACAAATAGAGTAGTTGCTATTTATAATTTATTAATAGTAGTAGGCGCTATTTCTTCATATGTCACTTCAAATTCCATAATTATTATATTGTGTTAATTAATATATAAATACATGTACATCGATACGTGCTGTATTTTTATTCAAAGCCAATCAATCTTTTTAATCAAGATAAAATCTGGTAAGTTTGCATTTTTAAAACAAATATATAATATACGTCATATAACCTATAAACGTTACATTGTTGTTTCATTTTTAATGCTAGACACCAGGTGAACACAGCTGTTATCGCTGCAATATGTGGATGTATTTATCTTTTTAATTATTCTTAGATATTAATTAATTTATTTACTTTATACATCTTACAAAAAAAATATGTTATATAAAAATTGTAAATTAAAATGATTGTTGTTTTATTACAATACATCCTAAATTTAAATAAAAAAAGGTAATAATCGATTGATATCAAGATTCATTGTTGATTTTCTAAAAAATCTTAATGAGTGATAAACTTCATATTATACATTTATATAATATTAATTACCTCCAATCTTTTTTTCAAACATCCTTTTAAGTTTCACCAATTATATTGTACCTGTACCGGATTTATTTGATATTATAAGTTAATACATTTTTTTATGTTTAAGGGGTGTGCATTTTATGGCCTAGCCATAGTATTTCTATATTATTATTTGGATATAATTTTTCCAGGTAAAGAATTATCAAAATTAAAACTATCATTGTAACAATTTCAGTTTAGTATAATGTTTTGCTAATACCTACGGGTGATTCAGCACTGTCGTGCCAAACTTAAACAATAGATTAAGAAAAATATTTTAAGCAAAAAACTTCCAATAAACATATGTCCGAAAATTTTTCGTTAGGGAACTACAGCCCTCCAAAGATTTTGCTCAAAATGAGTATTTATTTAATATCTAGAGAACTCTTCGTGATAAAATTATGAAATTTGGTATTCTGTTTAGTATTAATAAGTGTTATCGATTTCTCATATCAACTAGTTATAATTCAGAATAGGGATGTATGGGGCCAGTGGGCCCATCGATTTTTATCTAGTATTTTTTGTTCTTTAATTTTTTTATAAATTTGGGCACTTATTTAAGGTTATATGCCACAAAACACGCAAAAACATACTTTACTTATTTGTGATAGGATAAACCGTTTTCGAGAAATATCGATAGAAATGAAAGCATGCAGAATTTAACTTAATACAGATGCTTCAAATTACAAATAATTAATTTATCTTCTAATTCTATGATTAAAGGTAAGAAAAAAAGTTCATATAAAGAAACCTCCTAATATGAATCCTTTAAGATAGCCAGTTCTATTACTGTTACACGTAGGTACTTTACTAACTTGACTAAAAAACGAAACTAAAAATGGCAATTTGTTGATAAGGATGCATTTTTAGGGGTATACTTATGTTAACTTTTTGTCTTAATTTTTATCATAGAATGAGAATATAAATTTATTATTTGTAATTTGAAGCATCCGTATTAAGTTAAATTCTGCATGCTTTCCCTTAATCGATATTTCTCGAAAATGGTTTATCCTATCACAAATAAGTAAAGTATGTTTTTGTGTATTTTGTATCATATAACCTTAAATAAGTGTACAACTTTATAAAAAAATTAAAGAACAAAAAATACTAGATAAAAATCGATGGGCCCACTGACCCCATACATCCCTAGTCTTAAATATATCTAGTTAATATGAGAAATCGATAACACTAATTAATACTAAACAGAATACCAAATTTCATAATTTTATCACAAAGAGTTCTCTAGATATTAAATAAATACTCATTTTGAGCAAAATCTTTGGAGGGATGTAGTTCCCTAACGAAAAATTTCCGGACACATGTTTATTGAAAGTTTTTTGCTTAAAATATTTTTCTTAATCTACTGTTTAAGTTTGGCACGACAGTGCTGAATCATCCTGTATATTAAAATTACACACTTTCATGCAGGTTCTGCTTGAAATTTTTTTTCGTATATTAGTTTAATTGGTTTTAATTTTCTGTTATAAAAATATAAATAGCGTTCAATTTTTGTCGATTTCATACTTTTTTCAATGACGGCAACACGCTACTAAACCTTTAAATTACGCAATTTTATAAAATTATAATGAACTACAACTATATGCTGCAAAAGTCTACAGTGTTTTACAACTAATGTAAGTTTAAGTTTTCTATAAGAAATTAAAAGCTATGTTATTTTCTTTAACATTTTGAATAAACATATTTTTAATATTAATAAATATTTATAAAAAAAAAATTCTAAACTTTAATCTTTTGTTAAAAAATGTATATATGAGAGGGTTGATTTAATTATATTATTGAATAATTAAATTGTCCAATTCTTATATATGTTTATAACATAAAGTAAAGCAACATCTGTGCCTGGACCAAAATTGATTCACCCCATTTATGTTTATATTTCATACATTGCCGGCTATCAGTTAGGCATTCTATACAATGCCTAGGAAATGTATATAATTAAATTCATTTCATACATTGCCTGGTGATTTCAGGCATTCTATAGAATACCTAGGAATTCTATAGAATGCCGGATTTCATACATTGCCGGTAACATATATATACATAAAATGTACGTAGTCATATGTATGTATGTACTTCACTGGCATAGCCGAACTAAAGTAAGACCAACGTAAACGAACTGTGGTCTGTGGTTTTGCGCTCATGTGTGTACAAAAACCACCTAAAATTATTCACTGTGATAAAAGTAAATTATAAAGTTAAGATGTATGGTTCCAAATACGCTATTCTATATTACATTAGAATAATATTATTAAATTTTCACATATTACTCCAGTTAGGTATTTTTATGGTTTGATCTGAGTAAAAATTCACTGAAATTTGTAGCCAGTATACACGCACCCGCACAGGGTACGATACGATACAGAGTATCGCCCACAACAAACATGTATAACGAACAAATACACCCGCTTCAGATATAGTACGCAGCCACAGCAGGCATGCACGGGGTGTTAAAATAATACTGTGTTTGTGTCTACGAAGTTCACTGCATTTTTATTGGAAACAAAAAGTAAGTGCAATATTCCATTTGAATCACTATTCAAATCATTAGTTTCTATTAAAATTTTTTAGACATTTTTATTGGTGGGTTTCGTAAATCAAAATGAAAAAAAACGGAACCCTTATAGCAGTGGTCCCCAACCCTATGCCCGCGGGCACCATTGTGCCCGCCGACTGTTTTACGTGTGCCCGCCGCCTACTGTGAGCGATAAGAAAAATTTAATTTTCAATAACATGTTATCTAATTTATTTTTTATTTTTAGTAACTAATTAGAGAAATATAAGCATATTTATTTGAAAAAAAAAATGTTTATAAATATATTATATCATTTTACATTTATTCTCTCAAACATCGTACCTATACCGCAATGTACAGACAGAAAAATATGTAACCATTTACTCTTTTTCTGACTGTATGCATTTACAAAAATCACTAAAAATTCAAAAGATAAATTAAAAAATTTTGTTGATGCGGATTTGTTAATAAAAAACATTTGTGCATATTATTGCATAAATTCGTTCAACAATATATTATCAATGATCAAAGTTTTAAGAATAACATTTTTCCAGTCACGGCTTACGTAGGAACTAAGAAATATATAAAAAATGCCTCTGAATCTTTTTGTAGATTACAAAATTTTTCATCAAAAAGTCAGCAAGAGCATATGTCTTTCTTTTTTTAGTTT
Organism: Sialis lutaria; assembly: GCA_949319165.1. Lineage (NCBI taxonomy): Eukaryota > Metazoa > Arthropoda > Insecta > Megaloptera > Sialidae > Sialis > Sialis lutaria. Next base: position 24,424,280 of record OX439235.1, on the reverse strand, counting down.
AGGCGTGAGAAACGCCTGAGTGCCTGAATCAAAATCGCGATTTTGACGTGGGCACCTTGAAAAAATAAATGGTGCCCGCCGTCCGACAGGTATTCTATAATGTGCTCTTAGGATTACTTTGCTATCCGACAAGTCTCTTTTTCTTATGAGGATCTGTGGAACAAAACTTGATAAATCCACTTTGAATTGGATATCTATTTTATTTTATTCATCTTACAGCATGTGCAAAGACGCTAGTTCAAAATTTGGGTATTAAAAAATCTCTACTGTACCTACCTATAACCATACTCAAAAGTTTAAAAAAGTACACGAAGATAGAGTAGTTACAATTTGACCTATTCTGTAAAATTTGCCAAAATGGATTTATCCAGTTTTGTTCCCCAACTCATCTCATTATTAAAACAACTCTAAAGATATCAAGTTGAAATTAATAACAAATACAGTAGAAACCGGTTATAATGAGATCGAAGGGATCCGCCATATTGGTCGTAAAAAGCGGATAGTCGTAATAACCGGTAAATATACAATTATATGGGATTCAGTTGGACTAACGTATTAACCGATGTCGTTATAACCGGTTTCTACTGTACTAAAGTCTACAACTTGAAGTTTTTAACTAAATGCAATAAAAAGATTAGTACGGCTTTTCAAAGCGTATTTTGATACTGACTCACTGACTGATCATCAAAACCTATAGGATAGTTACTTCTCGTTAATCTTGAAAGGTACGAAGTAAGGGCTTATAGGACAAGTATAGGTTAAAATCTAAAAATAATAGTTAATTTCCAATTCTATGTGGAAATTATTACATGTCAAACTTAATTTTACGGTTTCTTTCATACAGCTTTTTTATAAAGACGCCTACACACAAAGACGTCTAGAGAATCGAGTCCATTGTCAACGTAACTATTATTATAAATAATTTAGTTTCATAACAATACGAAACCATCAAGGTGTGAGTACTACTAGGACTTGTCTGTCTTTTTTCGCTATAATATTAAAAATGAAAATAAATAATCAGTAATCAATGGCAAATACATTGCTCGATTTTTTTCATCCAAGGCCTATACATTTTTTTGTACATATGAATTCTAGTTGGGTACTGTGTAATAAAGTATAGTTATCATGGAAAAATTCAAACTCTAGATTTTAACGAAATTACACGTTTTGAGGATCCCGGAATCACGTACGACTATTATTTCAATGACGACTGTGTTTTTTAAATAGTAGGTATACGTATAAGAAAAAAATGTTTTAGATACAAGTTGAAACATTATTGTTATCTATAATTTATGTTAAGTTCATTTAAAAAAATGTAAATGAATTTAGAAAAATAAATTAATTAATGTTTTTAATTATATTTCAAATGGTTCATACCGGAAAAAAATGTTTCCAATAAAAACTGTCGAATTTTTTTTAAATTTATATCCTGTTCAATTTAAAAAAAATGTGCCTCTTAAAATATTTAATGTTTATTTATAATTAACTATGTACTCTCAAACAGAAACAACTGATGTTAATTATATTGTTTATTAATTCGTATTTAAATATATTTGATTAAAAAAATTGATTATTTCTGAAATCTCTAATTATGTACTTAATATTGAATCCTATTTTCTTTGAGTAGGTATTTATTTATTTATAAATTATTTTTATTTTTTATATTTTATTCCAATAAACGTGGACATTTCTGAATTATTTTATTTAATTAAAAATCATCAATTTATTAATTTAAATTAGTTTATGTCCATTTTCTTAACGAAACGAGTTAATAACTACAAACATAATACCTTTATACATATATAATGATGTATAAGAAAGCCTTTTGCTGGCCAAAATAGTTTATTTTACTTTTACTGATGAAATGAAAAGTAAAAATGAAGAGAATTTTGAAAAAGTAAATGTATAATCAAATCATCTACATACTTATATTAGAGATGAACAAAGGCCATACATTCAGATCGCATAAATGATTTTAAAATCAAAGTGAGGAATTTTGTATTCTTTACGACATAAATTCATTCTATTTTCATTTGTATTGTTTGTAGGTAAGCAAGTTCGTACTTTTTCACTATAAATAAGTTCATTAGGAAAATGAATCTTGCTTTACACCTAAAAAAATGCAGTATTGCTAATAGCTTTTGTAAGAAATTGAATTGAGAAAAAAATATTATTTCAATCAATTTGCATTTGTTTCTTTGAAAAATATAATTCATTTCTAGAACTATGATTCAGTTTATCTTCATTTCGAATTGAATTTTACCATTGCATCACGAATTATTTGAAACAATTTTATATTAATTACATAGAAATTTTAATTTTAAAAATATATGTTGGCACATTTATATACAGATGACAGGTTGTCCAAGATAAGCGTGGAATGCATGGGGATATATCCTAAACGGTAAGAGATACATATGCGGTTAAATGAGATGAATTATTTGTAAGAAAGGGATGATTATTACCACATCAAAAATATTAATAATTCTATGTGGTTTAGGTGATATACCAAAAAAATTAAAATTTGGAATTTCTTTAAATGGCCATAACTTTTTTGTCAATGTAGATAGTTTTGTTTGCAGTTTATTTAGCACTTTTTTTAAATAGAATTGATCTGTATATTTAGAATTTTTATATCACTTTCAGTTTTTGAGTTAGAAGCCCTAACTTTAGCTTTTCTTGTGGACCACTTAGTTGGATATATGTAGTATATTTAAACGTGATTTTTACTCTACTTTAGAACGATATGTGACTTTTCATATTAATTATCGAAAGTAAGAACATTTATTTAAATAGTTTATTGTTTTCAAATATTCATTTATTATTTTGATTGCTGTTTTTGTGATTTTTGTTTTTCATGGCCTAATTAAATGTTTGTAATAAAATACTTCATAAAAATACTACAAAACGGCTAGCCGCTTTACAATCCGTTTGCGAAATGTATGTATATTTGTTGGCAGATAGCCTTGCAAGATTTCAGACCATGTAGAGTATATAGCAGAGAAAAATAATAACTTTATATCCTGCTGAGTTTTTAAAAGATAGGAAAATTTAATCAAAACTGTCATTTCTCGAATAAGACTAGTATGTTATATTGATTGTTAGTTATTATATTTTTATTTATAAACAACAATATTATATTTAAAATGGATACTCAAATAATTATAAAGAAAAAAATGACATAATATTTATTAAAAATAGTTATTTATGTAACTAAGGCGTGAAGTTTTTCGTACCAGAAACTAACAATCACTGGAGTGCGAAAAACACATTTTACGCACACCTTACCCTATTATTGTATTTACAATATAAATAATACCTAACTAATTTACTTTAATATACCTTATATTTTGCTATAGGTATACAGAGTGAGTTTCTTATCTTGAGACTGCTTAATAACTGGAAAACTATGGATTTTTACGGAAAATGTTTGGTACAAATGTTTTAAGATTTGGAGAGGTAACACCAATTTTGATCTTGAGTAGAGGTTTTAAAGGTCATTTTGGGGTAAAAAAAAACTATTTATTTTTTTGCAGAAAAAAATAAACAACTTCTGTCTGGAATTTTTTTGTAATACGTAGGGGAGAGCAGGTAGGCTTCGTACACAGGGAGCATTCGTACAGTGATGATATCTATGCTATCTAATACATTTACATGTTCGCGTTTGTATGGGTGACTCCCCCTCATACGCAACGGGTACCTGCAGAGCGGGGTGATAGTACGGCCACTGGCTTCGATGGAACAAGTCGATATGTATTTTCGCACTGCTTAAGTATTTTTTGTTTTCATCTTTGAACACGCTTGGCTAGTATTAGTAATCTTGGTTTAATATTTAAATAGTCATTTTAGTGTAACTATAACGGTAATTTTTATTCCAAATTAATTTGTTGATTTCTCGGGTTGGGGTACCTTCGTACAGTTATGAGTGGGGTGGATTCGTACTGTACCAGAACTCTAACCAAGGCAAGCAAACCTAGTCATTTACTAACCTTGAACTTTTACCATTTTTTTCAGATTTTTTGAGCCAGTAGTTACCGAGCTAGAGGGGAGGCAGACAAAATTTTTGCTTGGAGTCCCCTGCAGGCGCCATTTTTGATTTAAAAAAAAATAAAAAATTAAAAGTCATATATATTTATGTTTAAGCAATTATAAGTACTTTAAATACAATAATTGTTAGTTTACTACATGAAGGCTGATTCTGTGTTAACTTTGACCTCAATAAATGACTTTAATACATTGAATAAATGGCATTTTCTTTGACTATATGGAAGTTCTCGACTATGTACGAAGCTACCTCATGCATGGGGTGCATTCGTACGTTTTTCATTTTTTAGGAAAATTGCCGTAGCTTCCCCATGCTGTTTTATATGAAAACTACACTTCACAATATTAAAGCAAGTTATATGGGAAATATACAGGTATTAAAATAATTTTGTAATAACTAATAGTTTATTTTTTATAAGGCTCATAGTAAAAAGTGTACGAATCCTACCTGCTCTCCCCTACTTTTTTATTATTTTCTAAATAATGTTTTCTGTAATACATACGTCAAAAATCGCAAAATGTCATACAAAAAAGCAGGTGTAAATAAACAATCAACGGTAGTTAAAGTTTTAGGAAGCAAGATGAATATAATTAATACAAACAATATTTGCCACGGGAGCCACATAACTTTCTTAAACGTAATTCTGAGTGTGAACAGTGTACGTGATTCTAATTTTATTTAAAAATATTTCTGACAAACTAATAAAAGATAGAATAAATCAATTGGATATAAATTATAGATAGTAAAATAATTTACAACATATAACAAATAAATTTTTTTAAAACGTACAATAGAAACCGGTTATATCGACATCGAAGATATCGGTCATATTGGTCGTAAAAAGCGAATTCCATATAATTGCATTTTTACCGGCTAGTACGATTATCCGCTTTTTACGACCAATATGACCGGTCTCTTCGATGTCGTTATAACAGTTGGATTTTTATTTTGGTTCGTTACAATCAATATGTCGTATAAACCGATGTCGTTATAACCGGTTTCTACTGTATATGGGATTCAGTTAGACTTTTATTTTGAGTCGTTACAACCGATACGTCGAATTAACCTATGTCGTTAAAACCAATTTCTACTGTAATTGCTAATTTAATCATGATACAATTTTCTGAGTAACAAAATAAGTTTCTTCCTCTATAAACGGAAAATTAAAAATATTCATAATAGCAAAATGTGATATATCCTGCATCTATATAACAATACAATATGGTGAAAAAACTTGATGTATAAGTTGTTTGGAGATAAAGCAGAACCCCCGCCTTGAACGCATATAGAGAATACATCTCTTGGATTTGTAAGGGTCGAAGCTCCTCAAAAGAAATGTCAATCGAATAACTCGATTCAAGAAATTCTACTTTTTTATTTTTTTAATATAGGAAATGGTAATTCCGAAGATACGAACAATTTTTGTTTTGTTAAAATTTAAAATACTGTGTTTTTTTATTTATAAGATTATATTATTAAAGTTTTGTTATTTTTTTTTACTTACTTCGTCTAATATCTTTCATATTTTATTTATAATAACTTTATATGCTCTTCAGATTGATAAAAAAAAATATATTCAAAGCTCTTATGATACCAATAATGCTACATAAATAAATAAAAAAAAATTTTAAAGACTGAGATCTCTACTTTTCAGTTTTTACAAATTGATATTTTAATTTAAAAAAAATGTTAAATTTGTAAACTTGCTTAGGATTCAAAAATTTGCTTAAACTAAATCTCTTAATATCATTAGACTATTTTTATATTTTATTTGATCTATGTTTTTTTCCAAAGAGTTATAAAAATAATGATACCGTAGAAACCGGTTATAACGATATCGGTTAATACTACGTATCGGTTTTAACGACTCAAAATATAAGTTTAACTGAATCCCATATAATTGCATTTTTACCGGTTATTACGATTATCCGCTTTTTACGACCAATATGACCGGTCCCTTCGATGTCGTTATAACCAGTTTCTACTATATATCTTATGCATGGCCCCTTTCTATTACGGGTCGCCAGGATAGAATTGTTATCGAGTCCCCTAAGAAATGTTTTGATCAGGGGTTTTTCGATCATCAATAAAAAAGATAATTCGTAAGTAAAATTGAATTACTTTTTTTTTAATATCTCACAGGTAAGGCTTAATTTATTTCGGTCATGTAATTAAAATATTTAATTCGTAAATACCATTTATTAACTTTTTCCCACGCGCCAGCCTCTTCATTAGCCCTGGGCCACCAGACTGAAGCCCAATCAACCCCGCACTCTTGTGGGGTCGTGTTCATCATATGTTAAATAATTATGTGGGAAGAAACTGGAAATATTTTTTTAAACCAATTTCAAATCGAAAGTACACGCTTTAGAACGTCAGAAGATTTTTGTTTTAAAATAATTTAATTCCATGCACTCTAACAAATTTTTGTATATTCCCATAATATAGTGAAAAATATATTAATTTTTACTTTCTTATACTCATATATACCGGGTGTCCCAGATAACTTTTCCAGCATGGGGATCTCAGTATCTATAAGAGATACAAGTTTGGTTAAATGAGATGAATTATTTGTAAGAAAGGGGTGAGTATTACTACACAAAAAAATATTCATAATTGTATGTGGTTTAGGCGGTATACCCAAAAAACTGAAAATTCGGAATTTCTTTAAATGGCTATAACTTTTTTGTCAAAGTAGATATGTATTTTTTGTAGATGGTTTCTCAAAGCACTTTTTTGTGTAGAATCGATTGGTGTAATTAGATTTATTTACCACTTTTAGTTTCCGAGTTACGAGCCCTAACTTTAGTTTTTCTTATAGGCCGATAAGTTGGCTATGGCATATTTGAACGTGTTTTTTACTCTACTTTACAACGATATGTCACTTGCCATACTTATTATCGAAAAAAAAATTATAATGTATTTTTTTTAAATAGTTAATTGTTTTCAAATAATCATTTGTTATTTTGATTGTTGTTATTGTGATTTTTGTTTACAATTTTTTGTTTTTCATGGCTCACTTAAATGTTTGTAATGAAATACTTAATAAATATCACTGGCATTTAGTACATCGACTTATTTTCGAAAATAAATGTGACAAGTGACATATCGTTGTAATGTAGAGTAAAAAACACGTTCAAATATACCATAGCCAACTTAGTGGCCCATAAGAAAAACTAAAGTTAGGGCTTATAACTCGGAAACTAAAAGTGATATAAAAAATCTAAATACACCAATCGATTCTACACAAAAAAGTGCTTTGAGAAACCATCTACAAAAAATACCTATCTACTTTGACAAAAAAGTTATAGCTATTTAAAGAAATTCCGAATTTTTAGTTTTTTGGGTATACCGCCTAAACCAGAAAGAATTATGAATATTTTTTTGTGTAGTAATACTCACCCCTTTCTTACAAATAATTGATCTCATTTAATCAAACCTGTATCTCTTATAGATACTGAGATCCCCATGCTGGAAAAGTTATCTGGGACACCCGGTATGTACATATAGTAGATATAAGTATTATGAAGCCGATTTTTTTCGAAATCCAGATTTTGATGGAATTGTGCATTTTGACCTTCCCTGAATCCATTCTGACTGTTTCCACCATGATATCTGTATGTCTATCTGTCTGTAGACGTATAACGCAAATATGACAAAAGATTAATTTTTGTCTGGGTAGAAAAACCTCATAATTTTACATCCGTTCCAGGTTTAGTATTTACGGTATAGTATATGTGCCATTAATTTTATTTTATCTTTTATTAGTTTGTCAGAAATATGTTTTAATAAAATAATAATCACGTTCACTGTTCACTGTCAATATTACGTATAAGAAATATACATCAATATATATCTCCCATGTTAGATTTTTTTTAAGTTGAGATTTTAATCTTTAAAGTTATAATATTTTTAAATCAATAATGTACGCTTCTTTTTACCATAATTACAAAATTAGAGAGTTTTGAATATTGTTTATTTTTCCCTAGAAATACACATATTTTGATCCCTTAAGTTAACACATTAAAAAAATTGGTAATGATGCGTAAATAAATATCTTTGTTTTGATCTTGTAATACGGATTTCTAATTAAATTATTAAGGTAAAATGTTTGCATCGTTTTTTATTATAAATAATAAAATATTTTGACTTGTTTTTGATTATAATGTATAGTTAGAATGTATTATAACGTGAGATACTACTAGTGTGACAATATTTTTCAATTGTCAGAGGCTAGGTCTCATTTTATTACGCCTTAACCGCCCATTGAACACAACCGTGTACATCCCTTTAATTTCACAGTTACACGAATTTATCCCTATTTTTTTAAATAAACCTTTTATTTTGTTCAGTAGTTATGTCGTAATAAATAACATTAAAAAATAATTTTCACATGTAGTTTTATTTTGGGCGTGAATGAGTTAATGCGATGAGTGTGTACAAATGTTTAATATACACTAGTTAAATATAACCGGTAATTGTATAGAATATTTAGTTATTTAAAATATTTTAATCTTGTTATCTCGTAATCAGATTGTTAACATTAACATTCAATATTTCATTTCATACGAAATGAAACACAGTAAATTCATATGTAATTGATATTTGGCGTCTATACCCCTCTTTTACTGACACAGTATAAACACAATGAAACCCTATTATCATGCTTTTAAATGAAAATTAGTAATTCAACGTACATATTAAAACACAAAGAAAACAAAATTGGGTACAGAGTGAGAGGCACAAGGATAGTGGACTTGGGATAAGAGAAAACAACACAGACCCTAAACATTGCTGCTACAAAACAAACAACCCACACATAGATATATATGTACAGGAAGTCTAATATAAGGTAAAACCGGCTGTTGATAGGTGCACAAACCTACCGCCGATTTACATCAATTTGATCTGAATGAAAGGTATATATTACAACGCGGCGCTGCTCAAAATTTAATTATTAAATTTACAATATTATTATTTACCCTGCATGTTACCTACCATACTTTTCAAACATTGTTGACATAATTCTTAAATTATGTATAAATATATTCAGCCCTAATCGAATAAAAAGGGAGCATATATAAAAAAAAATGCCGAAATCAAGAGTTCATTATAATAATATAATTAGCACTAATCACCACAGAATTTAAAATCAAAAATATAAGAGCTAAACCAAAAAAAAGCTAACCAAAAAATATGTACAGTAGAAACCGGTTATAATAACATCGATTAATACGACGACGTATCGGTTTTAACGACTCAAAATAAAACGGAATCCCATATAGGTAATTGCTTTTTACCGGTTATTACGACTATCCGATTTTTACGACCAATATGATCGGTCCCTTCGATGCCGTTATAACCAGTTTCTACTGTATATCTGTTTTCATACCAAGGCATGTGGCACGTCAAAATGTACAACTGAACTAGTGGAATTTGTTCCAAAACAAAATGTAGAGTTAAAATGTAGATATCAATCAGTAGAAGTTGACTCTATTTTTTATCAAAAATGATGCCTGCAACGCAGTACGAACTTGGAATCCTTATGGCATACACTCATTATATTGTTTTGAATCATCATTTTGAGCTTAATTTGGAAATTTATTCTAGCGTTATGGTTTGATAATAGTTTAAGCAATCCAAACAAAATCAAATTATTTTATATAGGTTGTCCGTTAAAAAAAGTAACAAAACTTGTTTTAAATGGAACACCCTATATTTTTATTTCATCTTAAAGAATGTAACTAGGTATATTCGAGGTCAATGAAGCTTGAAAATCACCAAAACTTCGGAACCCTCAGAAAGAGCACCGATTTTGATGATTTTTTTTGAAATTAGAAACATTCCAACCGTCGGACTTAATCCCACCCTTCCTAATTTTGAAAATTTGTGTAATAAACTGATTTAATATATTTAGTTCAATTTTTGACGATAAAAGTTCACACGGGGAGAGGGGTCGTTGACTAAAAATACGTTATGAAAATAAGGATTTTTCGAGAATTTTCCTGAAATTTTTCAAAAGCCTTTTACATTTTTTTTTAAATTTATGTGTATTCGAGCTGTTTCTTCAATTAAATTATCACAAATAAAGTTGAAATTTCCAAAAAAATTCCGGAAATTTTGAATTTGTAATAAATAACACTTCTCACTTAAAAAAATAACATAGAGGATTAATATTTATATTTACGTCTCAAATAAACACAATATTTTTTGTCAAAATTGAATTTATTACCAAATTTATTTAAATACCAAATTTTGGAGCAAAAATTGTTGTAAAATGAAAATAAATGTATGTATCAAGCTCTTAAATTATATTCTATTAAATAAAGGCATTACGAGCAATTAAGCTAAATTTCATCAAAATTCAGCAAAGAAGAAACAAGCGAATTTTTGTGTAGGTATATTTTTTTAAATAATTTTAGCAAACAATTTTTTTGAGCTGCAAGTATTATATATATGAACTCATTGAATCATAAAAACTAGAATCACTGGCCGAAAAATAACAAATATTATACGACCCCGTTCTCCCCCAAGCCCAAGTATATATTATTGTAAATATTATAAAGTACTTGTCAAAACGTTAGATAAAAGAATGTGATACGCAGAATGTTTATTCTGGTCTTAAAAAATTTCCAGTTCGCACTTAAGAATTGTATTGTTGCTCGATATGGTTAAAATCAAAAACGATAAGCTTGCAGAGTGACTTTTTCTTTTGGTTCTTTACTTTTCTAGGTAAATTTTTACGTTTTAAGAAAAATGAAAAACAATAACATTAGACAATTTTTAATAGCTTTTTCTACACGTATAATGTATAAACATATAGTATACCCATTATTATTCATTGTATTCAGTAACTACAAACGATTAATGATATATAGAATGAATAAGTAAGTGTGATGAATTCTGTATTCATAAAAAAAAACAATGTAATTATACTCAATAATAAATCATAAAATAAATAATAACATTATCGTTAAAAACCAGTGATTTATTCAATATTTGTGATAAAACCGAATTATTTGTTAATGAATAGAACTTTCTTAAAAAAAACAATTTTACTAGGAAATTTTTTAAATAATTAAGGGAGTGCTAATACGGTGGTGTTTTAGCAGTGTTAAAAAAAATCTTGATTTCAAACAAAATTTCTTAAAACATATCGATTGAAGAAAAAATAATTTTTCAGTTTTTTATATAATACAGTTCACTTCCTCAGCTTATTTAAAGAATATTGTTTACCACTGATTTAAGTAATTTTATATATCCTCAATTGTTCCCCGGTTAAATGAAAGGAAGGGTAGCGGACAACGTGTAAATGAGAGGTGACCTGAAACTTGTGATATAACAGTAGGAATTGAATTGAAAATTGATAATTTAATTATATCTGATTTATTAGGGTTTAAATATTCAAACTTATGTGATTAGTCCAAATATTCACTCCGGGTGGAGATGTTTTAATAATTTTTAATTTAACAATAAAGAATAATATATATTAGCAGCTGAAGAGGTTTATTACCTCATTGTAGAAAAACCTTCATTACATTACCTACATTATTTGTATAGGCTTTATTACAAATCGTTAAATAATATAGTAAAAAAATATATATGTATATATGTTCATTTATCACCAATATTTTTAAAAGTGTACAAAAATTGTAAAAATTGTTATTTTAAACATGAAAAATGTAATTAAAAATTTTACCATGCATGTGTTTTTCACAAAGATCCGACATTTTTTTATATCTGAATTGATCAAATCAGATTTTGATAGATCTACATTGAGATATCATATTTTTTCACTAGTTTTTAAACTGTAAGAGTCCTGCAAAAAATATATAACGACCTATAAAGATCTATAACAATCTACAAAGATCTATAAAGATCATTGTGGATCATGACGTGATAGAGATTAAAACATTGAAAATTCATTAATTTTCAACGTTACAATCATATTAAATTCAATAAATTCACTAATATAATATAATATAATATAATATAATATAATATAATATAATATAATATAATATAATATAATATAATATAATATAATATAATATAATATAATATAATATAATATAATATAATATAATATAATATAATATAATATAATATAATATAATATAATATACGAGATGAGACGAAACGAGACGATAGCTAGGTAAGTCTCGTCTTATCTCAGTTTTTGTAACTCAGTCTCGATATTGTCTCGAAAAACATAAGGTATTTAATTTGTCAGTCTTGTCACTTGTGTGAATTTTTTTTTAAATATTTTCCTATTCATTAATATACAAAATTTATTATTATGATAAACAAATAAATATTCAAATAAAACGAATCTTATATACCTAGGTATATGTAATTCAGTTATTATTCCTGTAAAATTTAAATTCTGTTAATTGCGTAGTTTTTACAATTACCAATTCAATTATATCCTAAATGGTTGAATCAAAACTCTTTGTTATAACCAAAAACGGAAAGATCAATTGGAATTTTTGAAAACGAAAACAATATTTATTCTACTTTCATAAATGATCACGTAACATCCTCTGTTCTTTCGAATATGGCGAGGGATAAATAACTATTAAACAACAAAACTAGATTATGCCAAATACTATGAAACGATTGCATATCAAATTAATAAAAAATATGAATTTGGGGATAATAACTTTTTGGACATAATAATATGGTAAAAGAAATTAAACAATTTGATAAAATTATTAAATTATATTATAATAAATATGTTATAATCTAGATTTATACAATTCTGTTGTAATATAGACATTTTTAAAGAATTCTTCTATACGTACTGTAATGGTGGAGGTGCAAATTATAATATAAATCAATTAATTTCCTTATATTGATGCTTGTTACGGAGACGTTTTATGCCCGGTATCATAAAGGGGCTAACAAAATTTGCTAGATAGTAAACACTCACAAATGAGGTATTTATTTTGTGATAGTATCTAGTTTTGTGATAGTCTTGTAACACAGTTATGAAATAATTTTCATAATATCACCACTATTTTAATACCGTTGGAGTTTACATACAACGTGTGCGTAAAATCTGTCAGAAAACTCCAAGAGAACTGTCATATAAGTTTGATATCTCATTTGAGAGTGCTTGCTAGCTTGCAAATTTGAAAGCCCCTTTATGATACCAGACATTAATGTTTTTACAAAAAGTATCAAGTTCAAACTAGAGCTGGGCGCGTGCCGTGAATTCTTCGGGTCACGCCGGGTCACGGCTGTGACTCGACGTGAGCGTGAGCGATTTTCAAATATTGGATCGTGAGCGTGCGTGATCGTGAGTAACAATAAAACAATCGTGCGTGACCGTACGTGAGTACATTTTTATCGTGCGTGAGTCCGTGACTGTATATTTTGAGAATGATACGTTTTCACATATTTAATTGTTAATACGAAATGCTACAACTGACTACAATAAGAATTCCAAAGAAGAATCACTGTAAATACATAGTCAGCGTTGCCAACTTGAAATAAATTTAAAATCCTTCTGGCGACACGTTAATAATCCCTCAGATTTTAAAATGTATTGATTGTTACTATTACATACTATGTTTTATTTCCAATTTATCAATTTTTTTGTTATTATTTGCACTGAAAATGTAATTTGAAAGAAATAATAGTTTGAAACAAATATAAAGTATACACATATTATATTGCACGAAAAAAAAATAATTTAAATTTTTATTTATTTCATATTATTAAATCGTGTCACGACCGTGACCCGCCATGCGTGACCGTTCGTGAGTAAAAAAAATACAATTCGTGAGCGTGCATGATCGTGATTTTTATTTTTGAGACCGTGAGTGAGCGGGCGTGATTAAAAAAGTTTTCCTCGTGAGCGTTCGTGATCGTGAGCAAAAATTACTCACGCGCCCAGCTCTAGTTCAAACTAGCAGTTTGATATATTATCACGAAAACTAAGACGTTTAATATACATAAAAACGAAAAATAACACGTTATAAATTTGCAGAGAGTTATCATAAAAATGCTGGAAAAAAATAAAATGTTCTACATACTTTTCGCGGTAAAATATTTGAAAATTCAAAATGCTAGTTTTCTTGGTTAAAAAATGTAAGTTTTTCTAAGAAGTGTCGATATCTAGTAATGCAATTCTTTCAAAAGTATGAGTTAAAATAACAAGTGACAATCGTAACCTCAATCACCTATGTCAAGAGTTCACAGGTCACCGCACGCCCTCTATCGCTAGCTGCAGGTGACGATCTGTCAATATATCCCCTGCTCTCTCTCATGCTCATTCTATCTGACATACTTGTTCACTCTTGCAATTAAGCTTACCATTTAGCTATGATGTTACATATTATACACGTACACACTCGATTACTTCTTAGTAATGTGGCTCAATATAATCATATATTAATTGATATACTGGATCAATCTTAGACAGTGTAAATTACGTTAATATAACCTTTCTCGCCCTTATCATATGTCATGCAGCTGGATATAAACCTACTTAATTAATACATGTGTGTACACTGATGAATTTGTTTATTAATTAATGTTATCTTTCAATATATATTCAGTTGTCTCTAAAGGTGCAGATCCGCTAAGGCAGTGGTATCAAACATACGATCCGTAACCCAATGCTTACAGTTAGTTTTATTAAAATATTTAACTGATTTTTTTTAAATGATTTTTTTTTCAAATTATAAAATTCATAAAAAAGGGGAGAGGCTGTGGTCCACAGACTTTCTGAGACTGAATTTGGTTGCATTTGTTCATATATGAGTTTAATTAATACTACTGCGCTAAAGGAACATTTTAGTTTCTGTCGCATGTTTATAAAGAGCACCACTATGTTTCTCTTTGTTGATAGTGGCAGAAACAATAATTGCGGTAAACATCAAAGAAAGTATAGGAACAAAGCGAAATATTTTGTAGCTGGAATTGTAGTCGCGGCATGGCAGTGTAAATACCCGGTCAACAATTGTCTTTGTTTCATATCTACGGATAAACACTACAAATTGTTTGTTATTAATAATGATTCTTTGGATGCTGATGAAAATCTAGATAATAAAAATAGAGATCAAATTAACAGCAGTATTTTATACCGCGATATATTATTTCTAAATAAAACTGGCAAGTGCGTGTTGGACACGCACATGATAGGGTTCCGTAATCATTCTCACTACGATTTATAAAAGAGAGATTTCAAAATTTTAAAAAGCAAATATATCGTGATTGAAGGGTTAAAATCAAAAAGTCATTTGACTTTTATTATTGCATTTTAGAAGACCTATCAAATGACATTCCACTCAATGGGGTTAGTGAAAAAAAATGTGAGTTCACTTTTCAGTCTATGAAAGGGGGGTCCAAATTATTTAAGACAATGTCCGTTATGATTTTCAGTGAGAGTACTAATTAAAAGCTACATCCTGAATTTTATTCAGATTCTTTGAATCGATAGTTTAGAAAATAGAGGTTGGGACGCTCTGATAAAGACATTAAAAGCAAATATATCGTGACTAAAGGGTTGAAATCAAAAAAATATTTGACATTTTTTATTACATTTTTATTACCTATCAAATGACACCCCACTTAATGGGGTAAGTGGGAAAAAAACGTGAGTTCAAAGGGGGTCCAAAATATTTTTGACAATATTCGTCATAATTTTCAGTGAAAGTACTAATTAAAAACTACTTTCTGAATTTTTTTCAGGGTTTTTGAATTGATAGTTTATAAAATAGAGGGGGGATGCTTTTATACTGACTTTGGAGAGCAAATACATCGTATTTTATTAGATATCTTAAAAAGTTAAGATTGTTCAAAAAAGTGTCGTGTTTTTAACGTATAATAAGATAATTACTTAAATAAAAACTACATGTTCCTATTAAAAAAATTATGTTGACCTTCAAATATCCTTGAAGGCCACGCTGGAATAACAAATAAATATTATTATTCGATTACCCCTCATAACCAAAACATTTTTGGTTGAAACATTTTTTTCAAATATGCGATGGTTCTGAGATAAAAATCTGTAACACTTTGAATGCTCCACCCTGTATAATAATACATTGCACAAATAATAAAGCTAATTAAATTTAATATATTAATGGAATTTAATTTAAAAATAAATAAATCAATGAAAAAATCGTCTCTTCGTTGAAAATCTCTTCGAACCGCCCATGGTATATAAACATATGCGTATTTTTACTTTTTATTCCATAATATGCAAATCGAGCGATAACCTTGAAAATGTATCCTCTATTTTGAAGACGAATATATGTATATATGTCATATCATATTCTTTCTGACATATAAATCAAATGGATGTATTTTTTGTCATACATTCAGAATACGTTCTTGAATTTCTGCTTTTCGAAATCAGCTTTTAACTTTTTTACTATAAAAATATAATATTCTAAACATTTCTTTACAAAGTTATAGAAAATAAGTTTTTATATTCCATTTTTATCGTATGTATTATTTAATTTGTATAATTTTATTTTTGACAATAAATATTATGACTCATACAGTTGATTTCTACATACGTTTCTTTTGTTTTCATAATCTGAATTGACTGCTTCAATCTTCAACGCAATGATAACCATAAAGTCTAAATAGATAAAATAGCAGATAATATACTAACAAAGTTTATATCCGAAATGAACTTTTGTTACTATCTCAAATAACGACTAAAAACTTTTTTGTATATATACGAGTATCTATATGTGTGTAATTCACTAACTGCTATCCTAACGTTTTTCTACAGAATACAAATATCTGTTCATTCGCTGGATATTTTACTCGGTACAACAAATGCATTTCAAGTAGTAAAACAATATAAAAAAGTTTCTCTAAAAATAAATGTTCAATATTTTCTGTTACAATTGTTTAGGCACTGTATAGTTTTGCACATAAAGTACATGCGGAATTTAAAATAACAAAACCCTAACTTTATTTGATTGTGTTTGTTTTCAACATACATAACTTATTACTAGAGATTAGAAAAATAGTTTCTCAACTATTGTAACTTTTATTATATATCTCCATTGATTTCACAAAACAAGACTGAACTCTTACTCAAAACAACTACAGTAGAAACCGGTTATAACGACATCGAAGGAACCGGTCATATTGGTCGTAAAAAGCGGATAGTCGTAATAACCGGTAAAATGCAATTATATGAGATTTAGTTGGTCTCTTATTTTGAGTTGTTAAAACCGATACGCTGTATTAACCGGTTTCTACTGTATTTGCAATTATTTTATTTTTCAGCAACTAATAAAAATACTCTTGTAAATGCACGGTGCTTCCTCGTGCTAAATTCATCAAAGGTAGTTAATTATTGAACAATTTAAATAAAAACCAATAAAGTATTCAGATGAACTGCCTGTCATTGGTTAACCATTTAATTTTCATACGATTTTAATAAAAAAATTTAATTTGACATTTTTCTTAATACGCGCCTGGTTATAACCGTATTATGTCGTATATTTTGAATTTTTAGACAATTTCAATCAAAATCATTATTTTTTTGCTATACGAATGTCAAAATGACATTTAAAACGTCAAAGTGACATTTAATATGTCAAAGTAAATAGCAATTTAAAAAAACAAATTAATGACGATTTTTATAAAGCAAATTGAGATAAATATTTGTAAGGGAATATTTTACAACAATAGTAGGTGACCTATATTATAGAGAATTGAATGCTATACAAAAAAGGTTCTATAAAATTTTCACGTAACGTGTGTCTTTCTTGAGATATCTTCAAAAAATAAATCTTTTTGGATGTCACCCCTCCCCCTTACACACAATTTTAATTATTTTGAGTTAAGCGTGTGACAAGGATTGGGGGACAGACACACAGACACACACACACAGACAGGCAGACACGGAACAAAAAGTGTTTGTTTTGACCTGAAACGGATAAATAAAGTAAAATTTTTGAAATCGGAGAACAAATTTTTTTTCTCGTTTTAAAACGATAACAAAGCTTCTCGTATCTTCGATATTGCGAGGAAGCAAAATATTATTTCTTCAACTTTAATTTTAAAAACATTTATGGATAAATCATTTATTTTTTAATTCAATAATTTTAGTTGACCTTTAATGTTAAGTATCTTATAGGTAATATAAATATTACATTAGATTCTCAGCATTTAACATGGATAGCTTATACAGTGCCTTCCAAAAGTTCGGGCCACTATAAGATCGTAAAGACCTCGACGACCCCGCGTTATTTTTGTCTTAGTAAGCCCTTTCGAACGAGCCCCCACTCAATCTCACATGCCATTTAAGATTTCTTTGCTTGCCCCTCCCCCGCCTCCCGGTGATATGCAGGTGGGTGCTTTTGTAATTAAATAATAGATTTGATGATCCCATTGTATCTCTATAAATTTCAATTTTATATTTCAAACCACTCAAAAGTTATTTAGGTGGAAATTGTGATAGTAGGTATACAATTAGATAAAATCATTATAACGAATAGCAGGCCTAAACTATAGTTATAGCTTATCAAATACAGACAGTGGCGTCACTAGGGTTGGTGTCACCCAGTGCGGTAAATCATGGTGTCACCCCCTGAGCAGTTAAATTATTTTTTTTTAGTCATTACCAAAAATTATACATCTTTCGAATTTGGGTGTCACCCCCCTGAGCACACAGTTCAATTTTTTTTATATAATACTACTACTAAAGTGATGTTTTGCATTTGGGTGTCACCCCTTGTGATGGTGTCACCCGGTGCGGTCCGCACCCCCCGCACCCCCCTAGTGACGCCACTGAATACAGATCCTCTAACCTAAAAAAAATATGGTTAGAGGATGTGTATTGATATAAAAATAATTATCAATTGTCAACAATGCCATAACAATTTAAATATAGTACCTATTAGGGCTTGCAAACCGGATAAAACCGAAACCGGTATACCGGTTTTTCGTTAAAATTTACCAAAACCGAAAAACCGGTTTTTTCATAAAAAAAAACCGGTTTTAAAACCGAAAGTCAATTATATATTATTTTTTTCTTCAACTGAAAAATAATTTTATGCATCTACTGTCATTCATGAAGAAATTATTTAAATTCTAATAAAAAGGGAAAGGGTGACATCTATGAAAGAACGCGCAATGTACAAATAAAAATATTATAGTGGAGTAGGTACCTAAATGGAATTTGAGTTTCATTCGTGAGACGTGAAGTCTATAATAATAATAAAGGAGATCCAAATTGATTCTATATCTAATATTTATAGCTCAAATTGAGAATTTTAAATTCCACATTTAAGATGGAAATTAATAATCAATTTATTTTATTATAATATAATGTATTATAATACAAAATATAATACAAACTTTTTTCTTGACCAGGTTTATTTTTTGGTCTTTCAATAACAGAAATTTCAAATTTGTATGATCTTTTTTTCGACCATTCAATTAAAAATTCAAATACGTAAATATAATCGTAAATATAACATTCTCCGATTTTTTATTTTGCTCGCCGCGCCGAGTCCTCCCTAATATTTTTTAGCTACTGTAATCGAAACTCAGTTCCAGGTATTTTTCTGTCTTCGCCACTGGATATGTAGTACTTCATGCCTAAATCATTTTTAACACTAGCTTTTAAACTTAATCAATTTAAAAATGATAGTTCCCAATTTGAAATTGATTATTCCCAATTTGCAATAGATTAGTCTTAATTTAAACTTGAAAAAATATAGACCAATAAATCGTTTTTATTTTTAAATATCAATTTATTGTTTTATTTTAATAAATTAAAAAAGAAAAAAAAACCGGTTAACCGGTATTCACTCTACAAAAAAACCGAAAACCGGTTTTTGAAATTTAGTCGGTTTTTTGCAAGCCCTAGTACCTATTATGGTAGAGGTCCGCCAAGATTGTCCTAACTATGAACCATCTAAGAAGAGTTGTAATTACGTTTTTATTTTTCACAAGATTATTTTAAATCAGTTTGTTGCGAATATCTACCTTTATATATTATATTTACCTTTGTCGTTCGAATTAATTGTAATATAATAGGGCTGTAATATGAAAGGGTTGAAAATAACGGAATTTTATTAAAATCATAAATTGATATTTACTGTGATTGTTTTAACAAACCATGAAGTATTTAAATTTTTTTGAAATTTTTCTACATTTCTGTTCACCTAAATTTAGGAGATGATACCAAAAGAAACACAGAATAAAATTTTAATTAAATAAATAAAATAATATATTTAGTATACAAATAAGTTAAATAAATAAAAAATATTCTGAATTTTAGCTTCATTTTGGAAAAATCCGTTTTTAAACTTTTTTTAATACTTAAAATTGCCATTTTCCATTGTTGACAACTATTGATAACCGTATAAAATTTATTACTTTATAAGTAAACCTCAGTAATGATAACTTTGAATTTTTAAATAAATATGACAATTTTTAACAGAACTGTGTGTTACATTGAAACAGTGTCCCGCTAATATTTACCGGCAATGTATATTTACGTGACAATAGTTAACTCTATTCTGATAAAAACAACTACTAATTACTATATTTCAATTAAAAAAACAACTATTCAATCTGTAACTACTATTAAATA
Organism: Sialis lutaria; assembly: GCA_949319165.1. Taxonomy (NCBI): domain Eukaryota; kingdom Metazoa; phylum Arthropoda; class Insecta; order Megaloptera; family Sialidae; genus Sialis; species Sialis lutaria. The sequence goes on along the minus strand of OX439235.1, from coordinate 24,403,653 downwards.
TCATAAATTATTTGAATAATATATTACTACGAGTATTACTGTAAATTTTTGCATCTTCAATAATACAAATTATTCTAAAACTAGATTTGTAATTCAAAACCAAATGCGTTAAATTCTACAAAATCATCATAACCATTGAGTTACACGTAAACTGTCCCAGCATTCTTGATATTTCAAACAAAGGTCGAAGTATCATCAAGAATGCTAAAATGTCTTTACATTTCAGCGCTGAACTACCTTTATTGGGGTGGAGGGGGAGTTAAAGTATAGTGATATGGTAAAGGAAGTGGATATATGTATTTAGAGAGTTGCCAGATCGTATGTTTTCACATGCACGAGTTATTTCATGAGTCAAGCTGACCATCTTGGATTTTGATGAAATTCCAATAGAAGGTTCTTTTGAATTAGTTATATAGGATTTATTTCCTAATGTGACATTTGTCTTCAGTGAAAATATTGAAAAGAAAAAAGTAATTGGATTATGAATTTATAAATTGATTATCTTCGTTTCCAATGCACTTAACGAAATTGAGAAGATTTATCAATTAGGGCTGAACACTGAGACGAAAGTAGGAAAGTACCTTAAATTTTGACGAGACAAGATTGGCTTAAATTCAGACGAAATGAGACCAATACGATAATAACTTTATTGATAAATCTCGTCGAGATTCTCGATTTTTAAAGACTATCAGTAATTAGTAAAAAAGGACTATATATTACTATAAAACTGTATATCTTATGTAGGATAAACATAACTCAAAGTATATAATTGAAATAATAAAAATTCCGTTAGAGTAATTATAATAATAATAATAATAATCTTTATTCTGTGTTGCTTTTGCAAGCATAGAATGCGTCACACAAAGAAGGAAAAGTAATTCTACAATAATATAATACATCATAAACAAAAATAAACAGCAAAAAAAAAAAAAAACAAATATGTATAATGTATAAACATGTGAAGGTATTAATTGAAGAATTCCTCTGTTGAGTATAGCATATATGTGGTTCTATGTAATTTGTTCGAAGGAACTTTGTTCGAAAGAATTTTGTTCCAATGGAATTTTGTTCGAAAGGAATTTTGTTCGAACAACATTTGATCGAACGGAAATTTGTTCGAATTCTTAAAATATAATTTAAGTGTTTTTAAATAATTCTGTCAAATAAAATAAACGTAATAATTCCTACAGTTCGTTGTGGTGGAGATTGAAGTCATGTCAACCTCAACCTAACTAAGACTTACCAAATTTCTTTCAAACTAATAGATTGCCCAAACCAAAACGGAGATTGAATTCCCGATTTTAAACTAAAAAACCTCTTTCCCCCAATATATTGCCTTAACCAAAGATAGTTAACGTATCCACATGTATACATTTTTCATTTGTTAATTTTTTTTTAAATTACACTTTCGTAGTCTATAAATTTTAAAGTTTTAGTTATATATTTTATAATAACATTTTGTAAAAAAATAATACGACCCTGAGTTAATTATTTGTATTAATAACAAATAAATGACATGTATATTTTTTTAATTTACACGTGTCAAATATATAAGATTTACCTAGTCTACATTTTATCACTTATATTTTTTTAATTATTTTAAAAATTCGAACAAATTTCCGTTCAATCAAAAGTTGTTCGAACGAATTTCCATTCGAACAAATTTACATTCGAAAAAAATTCCTTCGAACAAATTACTTTCGATTTATTTTCCGGATACGGTAATATGTTCCTCACAATTTATTTTGAAATTTTTCTTATCTTAAAAACATTTTCGACGAGGTTCCCCCCCCCCCCCCTCTTGTATAAGGAAAGAAATATTTACTTTAAAAATTTGTGATTAATAACAATATAATGATAACCTTGCATGTTGTTTTTAGCGGGTATTTTTATTTACAAATGTCCCCACTAGAAATTTTCTTACGGACGCTACTGTATATATAAGTATAACTGCCCGTCATCTTTAGTAATTTCTAAAAAAAATAGGTTCTTTTTTTAATACCTGGGCTCACAATGGTTAGAACCGGTCCTGTTTATATGCCAACAGAAAATAAATTAGCTGTATTTAGTAGTTCTTTTTACAAAAAATGATTTATAACTATTATTAAATTGTTAATTAAAATATAAGTAAATATAGAAATTCTAAATTTTATTACAAAATGGTTACACATTGTATGTTAAATTATAAATGTTTTTAATTAAATGAAAATAATACATATGTATATCGGTTAAAATTTTAATACAGTATTCGCAACGTAGCTACATAATTAATTAAATTATAAACATATTTTAAAAATGTTTTCATCATTCTAATTGAAAATTAAAATTATAAACCTTAACAAAAGTGTTAAATATAAATATTTTAATAAGCATCGCACATCACATGCTTTGAAACTTATTAAATTATATTTCTAATTCAACATAACAAAAGACGACAGAATTCATTGAAGAATATGTATCTTAAAATTAATCTGAACAAAACTCACATAATTATTTTAGGGTGACATCCCCGCAGGCATATATCTGATACATTATTTACATTTCTGTGGTATTTCGTAACAATATTTTCCGAGATAAAGAACTATCCCACTCGCTTTGTATTATACATGTAATTAAACCAGTGCCGTATTTAAAATTTACGTTTTCAACTTGTTTAATTGTTGTTTATATATATATATATATATATATATATATATATATATATATATATATATATATATATGTCAGATAAGATGTTATAAACAGATAGATATTTATGTAAAAACATAAGCGAATAACTTCTCTTTTTGTCTATTATTTAATACTTTACTGTTACTTGTTAAAAAATATATATAAACGTAAACATAATAATTATGTTAATGTGTAAAACCTCAATGGCACCTCACACAACTCCTATATTCCCGGCCTCCCTGTTTGTATCTACTTGCTATGATCGGCACATCAGTAACTTCCCTTTCCGTCTTGTATTCTCGTGCTCCGTAATACACACACACACACACACAATCTCATACAACATATTCTACAAATAGAAAGCAACCAAAAAGAAGATGTCTGAAAAGATTAAACCAGTGAAGGAGAAGACGAAGAATTTACTCTACAGAAATATTTTTTGTAATTTGCATTTTATTATTTTCTCGAATGTTAGCTATTAACGATTCATATGTAGGCACAACTTAATAGTTATAAATATATATTTTTTATGTTAAATACCTGCATTTAAAAAGTCGTGGAAAAAATATAAAAAAAATACAAAGATAATCGATTTCATACAATTACATACCATACATATAGTAGGTATACAACATCAATAAAATACATATGTTTGTAACTATTAGAAATATAACGGAGCTTCCGTATCCGAAATAATTTAATTTCAACCTTTGAAACCAAAATCGCATTCGAATTAATTATTTGTATCCGAAATAAATATATTTTACAGTTTCCTACTCATTGCTCGAGCCCAAAGGCATAAACTACGAACCCATATCCAAATTCCATATCCGGAATAATTTGAAACTGTATCCGAATCCGAAATTGAAACCAAAAAAAATAATCCTACCTATATCCGTAACCTGTATACCGCATCCCAAACAACCTTACATAATATGTATGCGTACACACCTTTTTTCATAATCATATTTTTTATGAATCAGAGAAACCACAATTTTATTATAAAAATATAATCAGCTAAAAAGGTTGTCTTAATAAATCTAACGATTCGACAGACAAAACACACTCAAGAAAAAAGTACATTAATTTCTATTCATAGTGAATATATGTATGTATATAATTTTTAAATAAAAATAATATTTTCTCATTGTTTTCCATATTTCGAGAAATAGAAACAACAAAAAGACGGGAGTGTAAAATGATGTATGCCGGTAAATCAGATCTGTACTCTAGTTCCAGCTCTGTGTACATCTCGACCACAGGAGTAGCAAGGGTTACAAGAGTAAAGAACAAATGACGAGACGCTCATAGAATGACAAAAGATACGAACGCAAAAGGGTCCCTAGCGAGCAACCCAAATTGACATGTTAAACCAAATTAAGTCTTTGTTTTGTTCAAAAAGCCGGAGTCGTTACATTATCATCAGGAATGGAGACACAGTACCATAAACATGCAAAAACGAGTTAAAATGAAATTATAATTGTAAATGAACTTCAGCTACTATATACTAAGACAAACGAAAGGCTGTGAATGTATGTTATTACATTATGCTGTTCTCTGTTCGCGCTCACAAAAGCGTCGCATTAAATAACGATTCAAATACACTAACGGCCTGGGTACAATTGTGGGCGGCGACACCGGTCTGTGTTGTGTGGGGAGGTGAAGGGGCGGGCAGGTCGAGCTGCGACGTGCAACGAAAAAATAAACAAAACCTATGAGTTTTGTATGGTATGAAGCGAACGTGCTCAAGATATATTCCGATGAGCCCTCAACACCTATAAGAAGTGTGTGTATTATACATTTCACTCACTTGCAGGCTACACCACTACTTTATGACAGCTATAAACAATAAAATTAAAATGGAAATTAATCTACGCGAAAACGATTTTTTATCATTGTTTTTATTTATATTTCGTATATAAGTACAGATTTTACATGTAAATATATTATATGTTATTGTATAATGTACTAAGGTAGTCAAATAAGGCCCAGGGTAATAAGGCTCAAGTTCTATGTTTTTATGTATATGTTACCGGCAATGTATGAAATCCTGCATTATATAGAATTCCTAGGTACCTATTCTATATATTGCCTAAAAATCACCAGGCAATATATGTAATGAATTTAATTATATACATTTCCTAGGATTTGTATAAACTAGAAATATAAACAAATAGGGTAAACCAACCAGTTTTTGTTCAGGCACAGATATTGGTTTACTTTATGTAATAAAATAATAAAATACAAATTTTAATTTACTTTATTTATCTTACTTAATTAATACTGGCCTAATATGTTATTAAATGACTAATATTTTAGTATATTTTTAATTTTAACAATTTTAATCCATATACTTAATATTCGTCTGAACTAATATTTTATTTTATTTAATATAACAATAAATAAAAATTATTTCATACTTTGCCTGAAATCGTTAGGCATTGTATAGAATTCCTAGGAATTATATAGAATGCCTGAATTACATACTTTGCCGGTAACATATACATATACTTATACAAAACTACACTCAGCGTTCTGCAACACGACCATTCACTACACGACAGGGTTGGCTCCCCACTGGGTAACCCAAAAAAACCCACCCGGGTTTTTTTGGGTAACTTGACTTAAAAAAACCCAGTGGGTTTTTTTAAATTTCTATATTTTACAGTATATTTGAATGAAATATTTTATTTTGTAACGAAATAATTGTAATACAATCATTCCAGACCTATATATTTTATTTGTAATTACAATAACAGTAGTAATAACTAATTGTACCTATACATACAGACTCTGTGATTTGAAAAGTTTAAAACAAATAACTTTTTGTCTCGACCTAAAAAAGTTATCAAATATCACTTGTTTCGACAATATGAGAGAATATCTAGAATGACGGCAACCCAATTTTTTTGATACTAATCCTCTTTACTACAATTAGGATGGATAATTTTGGATTAATAAAAAAACTGTAATTCTCAAAAATAAACAGTGTAAAGTTAGTAAATACTTTCGACCTATTGATTTTTGGGATTATCGGATTAGGGGTTTTGGAAATATTTGAAATTTTGTACCTAATATTAAACTGATAGTTCAATTGAACCTAAAGGACATTTATTTATTTATAGATCGAAAGCAGCTATTAAAAAGAGATAAAAACATGCTCAAAATTTAATTTTAAATAATAAAATATTACATTTTTTAATTCACGTTTCCTAATGCAAGTTAATTCAAATTTTCTGATTCTTATTCTACATTTTTGTTTTTTTTTTGTTATTGAGGATATTACAGAGCTAATATTTTTTTAAATATTTTATTAAAATAGTATTAAAAAAATATTATGGAACATGAAAGTCATGTATGGTTTTCTTTATTATCTTTTGTCTTCCAGACCCACTTTGAATATTAAATTATAATAAAATTATTTAAATATTTTTATGTATTTATTGCTAAATCTTTTATTCAATAATACCGAGCATTACCAGATAAACATTTAATTATGTTTGTCGAGTTTCAAAATAAGTCTTGAAAAAACCAGAAACCATTTCGAACAGTTAATTAACATATTAAAAATGGTATTTTTTTTTAACTTTGTTACTAGGCAATTCAAAAAAGATATATTATAGAAAACTATATTTGGAAATTCGAAGGACCTTTTTTTTAGACGCAATTACATCAACCAACATCATTTGAATACATTTTTTTTGTGTTTAAAATATATATTGTATGTCTTTATTTAATTTTAAAAAACCCAATAAAACCCAAAAAAACCCGGTTTTAAAACCCAATAAAACCCGCTGGGCTGGGCTTTTTTAAAAAAACCCGGGTTTTTGCCAACCCTGCTACACGACCGTTTCGTTATACAATGTGCCGACAGTTCTAACGAACGTCCTTCCCCAATCCCCACCATAATACCACCGTGACTGCTATAATTTCTGCGCGTTTAAATTCACCAATTAACGTTAAAGTCGGCGCGGTGGTGGGTGCCCCTCTAGCCGTCGTGTAGTGGAATTTTTGAATTACCGATGTCGTCGTATAGCAGAATGTTGAGTGTAACTACATTAGTTTCTCGCCGCATTAACTTTTTGGTACCTCTGCATTTGTTACGAGAGATGGTGGCGAAAACTCAATTTTATAAAAACAAACAAGCATTCGTAAAGTTTTGTTTAGAAAATGTATTTTCTATTTTTTATTTGTTGGATCCATACAGTTTATGGTTAAGTTGAATTCTATTATTTTATATTTTTGCCTAATAACTTTTTTTTACCGTAGTAGGTACCTTAGGGATAATAAGGCCCATCAAATTAGGGCTTTTTAATAATAATTACAATTTATGATCATATATTTTGTTCAAGACCGGTATGTTGTTTTTATTTACTAATAGTTTTAACAAAAATCATCAACAATGAGAGTCTAGTAACTTCTATGGATGCAACATCTGCACGTTATGGATAAAAAATAAATATGAAATATAGATTATAAGTAAATAATTTATTAGCTGTAATCAAGCAATCATTACGCCAAATGTTGATTAAAACATAGTTCTTATGCAAAATAAAATTAAAATTAGCTGGAAATGTTAAATTTAGTTAAGTGGCCTTATTATACTACCATTGTTTAATAAGGCCCGAGGTTACTTTTTTTAAGAAAATAAAAATAGAATAGGTATATTTAAGGAATTTTAATTTTTGTTCTTTTTTAAATTAATAATAAAAACAAAAGTTTATCAACATATGTTGATAAACTTTTGTTTTGACTATGTAGTCTTTTTAATATAAATTACCTACTTATTACTCAAAATATAGCATTTTTAATTAAAGTACGTCTTATTTGTCTCAATGACCTTATACACCAGGCGTCGGCAACCCTTTTTTAGCTGCGGGTCAAAATCAGCCAAAATGTGACTATTAAGAAGACTTTTCGAGTCTCGGGTCAGTATTTTCATTTTAAAACAGTCTTTTAGCTAAAGCTTTAAAAATAATAATACTAATTATTAGAAAAACTCATATAATAGGCTATTTGACAACATTGAAAATATACTACAAATTGTGGTCATCCTATCAGATAATAGCATAAAAGAACATATTTCACTTTATTTTAAAATAAATTATGTATATTTTTTTTTAAGAATAACGCTGATTACTATGCTGCGGAACTTAAAAATGTGAAAACAGCAGTGTAAGTACCACATAAAACATTTGAAATCCTATATGCTGCAAGATTAAGCCATATTAAGAGGTTAGGTACCTATTAAAGATGTTGGTTAATACGGAGTGTACGGGTGGCCGCTGTCAGAATTATCAAAAATCACGTGTATAGTTATTCAGAAAAGATGTTATTTCGTTTTATAAGAACCGATATTTTTAGCTACTATCTAGTTAAATATTACTTATATCAAAGTGATCTTCACACATAAAAACATTTGTATTCTATAAAATACTCGTTGGATCTTTTCAATTATTGTAACCACATTTTTCGTCTTTTGGGATTCTTTGGAACTGAAACAAACAGTTTGTGTGGACTTTTTATAGACGTATTTATACATTGTGGCATTACACACCATTTATACACCATTCTATCCACTAAATTTGAAGATGAAATTCACTTCAGCTGCACTGTTTTATTAAGGTAATGACTTATTTACATGCGTGTGACGTCACACGCGCCATATGACCAGCGCCATGATAGAAACAGCGTTTCTGACGCTGTTTTGGAAATTTAAACTTAAACATTGATTTTTATTGATAATACAGTAGATCTCCCCGAAATATCAATGTAGTGTGCTTATTATGTAATAAAGAATAATTTAAAAATATTTTCTAAAATTAGTCAAATAGCCTATTTTCAAAGTTTAGATCATCAGTTTTTTAATTTAATTATTTACAAGCGTTATTATCATTATAAATGGCTTCTCTGAGGCTGAATTTGTGACTTTAATTTTATACATATTATACTTTATTTACACAGCTCCACATGAAATTATCAAATAGGTCACTTGGTGACCCACGAGTCATAGGATGCCAACGCCTGCTATAATTCACTATACTAATTTATGATGTGTACAAAACTTTATCTTCATCTTTCTTTAATTAAAAATTCAATAAATAATTAAAATCTATTTTTATTTCGTCATTAGAGACAGATTTTACTAACAGTCCTAAGGGCACCGATATCAAAATATTGGATTTACTGTGTAATTAATATCGTAAGAATGATTTTTGTTTTTTTTTTATATCGCCCTCTTTTCCTTGCCTTATGTAATGTTTATTACATATTAATTATTAGTAATAGAAAGTAAACTGATAATAATAACAACAAAATTTAAACAACCTATCTGGGTTTTATTTACGTAATCTTAAAAGTAAATAATTACAAAAGGGAAATAAAAGAAGTGATAACATAAAAGGAAAGTGAACAAATATTAAAAATTAAGTGAAATTAAGTAATAACAGAAGTGATAAACGCTCCCAAATTATCACATAAATTGTGCTCTAGATAATTTTTACAAACTTATTCGTACTTTGATGTTTTAAAATTAGTACGAACCTTAAAACAGAAAAAATAAGGCCCTCTGAGTACATATAATAGCAACGCTGTAACTGGTATTAGAATTATAGGCCTACAAAATGGACGACCATTAAAATATGTATAAAAACTTAATTCAAAGTTGCCTACCGCTTTCATATTATGAATATAAGTCCGTCACTGTACGTCTCGTGTAGAGTTAATAACATGTTAGGTTTTCGAACAAACTCAATAACGCGTCGTCGGGCTGTTGAAACTTAATCCCTATTTACAATTATGCTGTTTAACTTCATTGAAATATAGAAGTAAACAAAAAACTTAAAGTTGACAAAGACATATTATGTAAACATAAAAACAATACATGCTAGTAAATATATTTACATGAAAAGTAAAAAAATCTAAATTAAAGAAATAATGCGAAAAATTTCTTTTTTATTAGCGTGTTATGTAAACTCAAATCTTTACATTAGACGACCTTCGACATTTTTTTAAATAATTAATTTGTGTTCCCAATCAAATTGTTTTTAAAAAGCTAAAACACGAATTAAAAAAATGACTCGTTGATAACCTGTGGGCAATATATGTTAGAGGGACATTGTGTTTTGTAATTGTAGAATTTTTTATGTAATTAACGATTAAAGAAAATGTTTTTTTAATGAACGTTTTTTTAAATGTATTTTTTCAATATTTGGCATAAAATGTCCAAAAATATGCCTTCCGAAAGGCGCCCATTGTGAATATTTTATTAACGTTCTCCCTTTGATGTCTATATCAAGTTAATAAAGAAAATTTTTACTAAAAACTATATTGAACAAATATTAGATAAACAATATCTTAGATAAACCTATCTTAAAATCAAAGTTTTTTTATGTAAAATATATTGTATAGGAAAATCATTTTTCCTTCACCATTAAGTCACTGTTTTTCGCTCGAATAAGAAAACTCTGTATATACAATATACATAATACACAATTATTATGAATTTTACATTTCCACTGTAAGCCGTGACGTCATATTTGATAATCTTATTAACGAATTTACAAAAAAGAATATATAAATACACACAAAAGCGTTACGATTTTTTTATTCGGAAGATATTTTAAGAAGTTTACATTCAAAACGCGTTTTGTGTACAATAATAGGAATTGGGGAAATTTAACATAAAATTTAAATCAATTATATAAAAATACGTGAATGTTTACAGAGCGGGAAAGAAAATACATGTACATAAAAATGTTTCATTCCATCTGAATATTCATTTATTTTAAATATATTTGTTTTCGTTTCTAAATCCCTAACAAATATTGTGTGTATGTATATAGTATATACTGTTTTAAAAATAAATCACTTAATTAAAAAATGTATTTATTTTGTAAATACCAAAGCTACAAACCCAGGAAAGAGGAACCTCACTAAAAACATTAGGTTCTAAGGGTTCCATACTTGAGAGCTGGAAAACCAAATTTGACCCGAGCACTAGAACCCCGAGAATTGAAATTACGAAACCTGAACCGAAATTTCAAATCTTAGTTAAAATTTTAGGAAACCGGATAAGATAATAGAACTCATTAAAAACATAACAGTCTGAGGCAGGGCCGTAACTAGAAGGTCGAGGGACCCGGGGCAGCAAGTATATGTAAAAAAATGTTTTCAGTATTTTTGTGTGCTACTAATTTTAATGACCCTTTTAAACATGTTATTAATAGTAATAACTTTTTTACGCCGCTTCGGGTCCCAGGGGCTCTGTCCCGGATGCCCCGGTGGTAATTACGGCCTTGGCCTGAGGATTCAATACTTGAATATCTCATCACAAATCATGTATTTTTTTCTATATGTAAAGTATCATAGATCTGCTATGGATATTTTCACAGCCGCCATTTTATATAAATTTCGTGTCGATGACATATTACATCGATATGAAATTTTAGTGTGTTGTGTTTCAAAATAATTGATCGATAATTAAATTGAAGAAATAGTACAGTCAAAGCGTCATTTAACCGTGCATTTTGGGTAGGCAGCAATTTTTTAGGTGGATTCGTAGAGGGATCATCCGTGACTCTAAAACTCATTTTTCGGGTTTCTGAAAGATATTGTTTTTCCGCCATCTTGAAAATAAGGGTGCAATTAGTTTTTTTATTTATCTCCGTAACAGTCTGCTTAACAAAAAAAATTTAAGAAGCATTTTTGAAGGTAATTAAAGTATCTATAACTTTTATTCTTAACTTTTTGGCGTAACATTAAAAATAAAAATGTTATGAGCAAAAGAGAATAAAAAATAGGGGATGAAAATCTTTAATGAAAGATAACTATTGTATTTGTAGTCCTATAAAAAAAGTACTTCTGACCTTTTTTGTAGAACTTTTCTTAACAAACAATTTAATCTATTCATTTTTTTTATTTGGTTTATTTTTATTGATGTTTCAGCGATGTTAAGGGAGGTAAATTGAAAGTATAAGAGTTACGTAGGTACAAAAAATTGTTGATACAAAAAAATAGTTTCAAATAAAAGTTGTTCGCTGTAATATTTCCTAGAACTTCTATTTTGAACAAAATATTAAATTTTCATTTGTTTATCCGTTACGCTAACAAAAGTGGCTAAAAGCACACTTTATTAAGTTTTAATATCTAATTAATTATAATATTTTTTTTATGTTGTTAGCCCCGGAAAAGGAACATATCATAATTGATCACATTCATTGTAAATTTGGGATTGATATATTGAACTGTTATTGTTTTATTAAACTGTTAATAAATTGTCTTTTGATTAACAGTAAAAAATTTTCTATAAACTTTTTTTTTGCACAATTGTTTATATGGGTTCCTGGAAACTTATATACATAAGTGGTTGCCACCATAAAAAAGTCAATTATTCATTTGTTTGAGAAATGGCGACGCTTTAATATTATTGTAAGACAGCGGTTCTTAAACTTTTGTGGTCTGGGGACCCCTTTTTTGAACAATTATTTTTCAGGCACCCCCATCCCTGATAGAAAAACAAAAAAAGTCGTTAGATACCAATAATCACTGATAAATTGAAATCTAAAAGGACTATGTAAATTAATTTTTTGCCAAAAATGTTTCACGGCCCCCCGTAAAAGTTTGGCGGCCCCCCGGGGGTCCGCGGACCCTAGTTTAAGAACCGCTGTTGTAAGATATTTTAGTGTGTCTGTTTGAAAACGGATAGCAATTTATAATGTTTTAAATAATTTTTAAAACAATTCGAATTAGAAAAAAAATATTAAAGATAAAAGTTATAAAATCTATAAATTTTCCATTCATTTTTTCTATACTTTTTCAGGGGCGTAACCAGTGGGGGTAGTGGGAGCATTTTTTTAAAACCCTATTAAAAAAATTATAAGTACTGAAACCAAAACTCGAATCGAACACTCTTAGGTGTTTTCCGGCTATGGTTATTTTATTACTGAAAAATATCATTTTATTTTATAAATTAATAAATGACATTAAAATGTAATTAGATTAATGCAGTGTTTAGATCAAAAAGAAAACAAAACAGCAACAACGTTTTTTATACATTTTTAAATAATGTGTTTTAAAATTACCGTGTTACTGTTTTGTCTTTTTGGTTTTAAAGACGACATTATAATTTCTAAATATGGCATAGTTTTTAATAAGATTGAGAACAATAAATAATAATGCTTCCTCAAAAATAATATAAAAAGTATACAGAAGTAATGTAAAGTATGTTATAAATACAAAATAGTGTTTACAAAACGAACAATGGACATTGTAAAGCTATCATAAAAGGTAAAATATATATGTATATAATCACAGTGTATAATTTATATCACCGATACAAACAAAACTTTTGAATCTCACACTTTTCATTTTTTTAGCATACTTCTCCCACTCAGGCAAAAGTTTTTCCTCGTCTTTGGAACAACTTTGTGGAATTCTTCTGGTGGAAATATGTGGTTTTGTTTTCCACCATTCCTTATGGAAAAAGTGTGAGGAGTAACTGCTTGGAACGGAGGCCATATAAAAAATACAGTTTATTTCAACGAACAAAAAAGTATGTATTGTATAAAATTGAAATATTTATACAAAACTTCTGTTCCTCTGTGCATGTTTGTTGTCTCCTTTTTATTGGTTCATTTTAAAACAAAAATGTACGTGTGAATCTAACAATAAGAAATAGCATCTTTTTGAATATTATATTTAACATATTTGTTTCAAAGACGCATACACTTATATTTATCGACATTTAAAGATATCGAAATAAAATAGATAACACTGCATTTATGTATATGCAAAGTTAAAGTTATAAACTATAACTTTAACTGTTTCCAGAAAATTTACGAATTTTGATTTTTGTCATTATATGCCAGTGGCTCCCAACCGGTGGTCCGCAAGGGGTAAAATATGGTCCCTGTAAAAGATTTCAAATTTTGAATGAACATAGAATTATCGGTGACCTTTTTTTAGGTTTTTTATTTCAAATCTATAAAAAAATATTAAAATTAAAGTTTATTTTTTAACCTTGTGGTCCCTGCTAATAATAATGAAGTCAAAATGGTCCCTGGTTTAAAAAAAGGTTGGGAACCACTGGTATATACCAACTAACAGAGACCAAATTTCTCAATTTTTTCTAAGCCATATGCATTTAGTCTCATCATAAAAATAAAATAATATTTTTATGATGGGCTCGTACATGATAGGGTTCCGTAGTCATTCTCACTACGATTTATAAAAATTATTTCAATTTTTTTTATTTTTTTCAATTATTTTTGCTGTAGTAGGTATTCGTTATATTTTTCATTGAAAGTACTAATTAAAAGCTACATTCTGTTTTTTTTTTTTTTCAAATTTTATTAATCAATGGTTAGGGCGCTCTGACAACGATATTAAAAAGCAAATATATCGTGACTGAAAGGTTAAAATCAAAAGGTCATATAACATTTTTGTTAAATTTTAGAAGACCTATCAAAAGACACCTCACTCAATGGGATAAGTGAAAAAAAAATTAGAAAATATTTTTCAGTATATGAGAAGAATGTCCAAAAAAAATTTTTTTTTCAAAAATCTTATCATTTCTGTTTTTGGGTTATCAATTTACGTCCGTATACCAAATTTCATCTTAATCGGTATAAAAGTTATATATAGACAGACGGACGGACAGAGCGAAATTATAAGGGTTCCTAGTTTTCTACGGAACCCAAAGACAATTGTTCTGATTTTTTTCATTTTTCGTACATTAAGATGTTTTTTTTAACCAAATAAAATCTTCAACTAATTTTTAATAATTTATTAATATAAATTTTAATAGCCGCGAACTTCTTTCTATAATATTACAAACTTTATAACTCAAAAATTATATTTGCGGGAGTTGACATACATTAATGCATAACAGAAATAAAAAATAAAATAAAACATTTTGAAATTGAAACAACCCGCTTTCAAAATAATTAAATATTATTAATTAACTGTATTTTTATTTATTTTTGTATACCATAATTACAGAACTCTGTGCTCTTTTTACAAAAATATGTTGATCCCTTAATTAATTTGATGAGCATATTATAATCCAACCCTTCATCAAATATCTTTTCCCTCCCGTATTAAAGATTCCAACCAGACAAAAGTCGGTTAGATTTTTAAATATGTGATATTATAAAGCGTATTTTAATTTGATTTTATTTACATGTATGTAATAACATAACTTTTATATGCTTATTCATTAAAATTAACCTTTTAAATCCGTGCAGTAATTTTAAAATAATTTTCATGTTAGACATGAGTTTGTAAATCACGAATCACTACCCCATTGTTTAATTAAACCAACATAAATGTTATTGACACAGTAGATATTTTATTTCTGGCGCGACACTAACAACATATACTGACATTTTTACGATGCAAAATAATATATGAGAAAAGTTAAATATATCCACCTGAATTAAATACACGCTTAATATTTCTGGAGATAAAATACTGAAGTGAAAAGAAATTATTCTTTTTAGTTAGTATTTATATCCAAAGTTCGGTTGAGTTTGCAAGTAAATATATAGAGGTGTCATACCACAGCATATAGTTTTGACAAGTATTGTTATAAGTTACAAATATACTGTAGTGCAGTGGTCCCCAACCCTATGCCCGCGGGCACCATTGTGCCCGCCGACCATTTTACGTGTGCCCGCCGCTGAGTGTGAACGATAAAAAAAAAAGTTTATGTTATTTATTTTTTAATTTTAGTAACTAATTAGAAAAATAAGCGTATTTATTTGAAAAAAAAAAAATTGTTTATAAATATATTATATAATTTTACATTTATTCACTGAAATTTAACGTATACCGTAAAGTACAGCCAGAAAAATAAATTTAGTCTTTTCTGGCTGTACATAATTACAAAAATCACTTATATTAATTCTAAAGATAAATTAAAAATATTTTGTTGATGCTGATTTGTTAATATAAAACATTTGTGCGTAATATATCAAACTTTGCATAAATTCGTTTAACAATATACATACAAACAATGATCAAAGTTTTAAGATTGGCATTTTTTACTAGTCACGGCTTACGTAGGAACTATGTAAGAAATATATGAAAAAATGCCTCGAAACCTTTTTGTAGATTACAAAATTTTCCATCAAAAATTCAGCGAGAGCTGACTTTTTTAGTTTAGGCTTGAGAAACGCCTGAATGAAAATCGCGATTTTGATGTGGGCACCTTGAAAAAGTAAATGGTGCCCGCCGCCCCACCGGTATTCTAGAATGTGCTCTTAGGTACAAAAAGGTTGGGGACCACTGCTGTAGTGTTTCTTTGTTTTATTGAAGTGTTGGCGATAGTAACATAATACTCATGTATGCGTACCTGTATAAACTACACAATAATAATTTCTTTATTTGATAAAACTCATTACATTAAGTACTGAACACGCCAAAAAAAGAATATACAGGATGATTTGCAACGAATATAGAAAAAAACTTTAGCAGTGGATCGAAGATGTTGTTTTAAGAAAAATACTATCTACAAACATGTTTCCAGAAATTCTTTGCGATGGAGCTAACGCCCTTTAAAAATGATACCCAAAAGTAGTTTTTATTCATTATCTGGAGCACACATTATGATACATTTATGAAAATGGTACGCGGTTTAGTATGAATAAGTGCTATCGATTTTTTAAAATTAGCCATTAATTTTTTTAGACCAGAGGTGTATGGGAACAATTTATTGGCCCTTTGATTTGTATCTTCTATTTTTTTATTTCTTTTGCTGAAAAGAGCGCTTATTAGATTATATGTTAAAAAAATTTAAACAACTTATACTACAATTAATGTTTCGTGCCATCAGTCACCCACCCTAATTATTGAAAATTTTTAAAAGCGTGTCAAGACAAAAGTTGTTTCTTACACCCGAGAGAAATATTTTTGTTGAAAAGCTTCTTCTTTAAAATCAATAGTCCAGCACACGTTCAAGGGGGTCACCCGTCTTATATGTTAAAAAATAAATTACAATTTTTTAAATTCTTTTAAATTTTTAATACAGAAGTAAAATATGTAAAAAAATGAGCCAATTAACTTTTTTGGGTAATTGAAAGTCTATAAGGAGTGATAACCGTCTAATTCAATTTTAAAAAAATTCTGTCGTTAAAAAACTACAGTGAGAGACACCCGCTTAATGTGCAAAAACTTAACCTATTGACTATTTTTTGGGGAGGAGGATACTCTTGATGTTCGCCCCGGATGTCACCCCCTTCCTAGAGATGCCACTGGATCTTGTACCTCAAAATTGATTATATAAGAGCATGATATATAATTATTATTATGAGTACAGTGGTATTTTTATTTTTAAATATTTAATAAAGTGAATTGTTTATTATGTTCAAATTTGATTTAATGTTTTGATGTTAACATACTTATAAATATGATTACTTAGAACTAGTATAGTTCTTAATTAATATTTAATATTCATTCGTTTTTAAGGATGTACTGGAGGTACAATAGTAGGAAAAGTAACTCATATTCGAGTCTGATGAATATATACTTTGGCATAGTATAAGAACTAAAAATTGCTAGTAAATGCATATATATATTAAATTAATAAACAGAAATGTGTTTTTTTTTTAATTCCTGTTGCTTATTTCGATAAATATTGAAAATTATAATTATTATTTTTAACTTTTTAACATTACTATACGTCAAATTCATTTTGAGAAAACGAATTTTTCGTTTTGTTTTCATGGCAACATGAATTTATTGGAATTTAAAATTTAAAATTTGAGGATGGTTTTCACCCTTTCAGTGGCTATTTCGGCAGATTTATGAAATAAGTGCCCCTTAGATTGAATTGAACTACATATACATAGGAATACATATTGTATATATTCCTATGTCCATGCAAAAAATACGTTATATGCCACGTTGCCAAATATAATACTCAAAATTTTCGCAGAGCGCGAAATTTGAAATTTTGTTGTATTATAATTATTTTCTCAGAAATGGTTTAGTGAATACTAATGATATTGTGCATAAATGTTCTACTAATCAAGTACTACACGCTCCCCAGAAATTATGGCATTATTTTATCAATGTGTTTTAACAAAAAAATGGCAAAAAACATCAGTTTTCCATAAGAACACATGTTAAATTAAAATCAGTATATTTTCTAAACGGCGTAGACAAACAATTTAATATTTCGTTTATAGCATCAGAATGCTATTGAGAACATTCCCACCAATTTTCATGCATTTTTCATTATTTTGAGATACCTCCAGTACATCCTTAAACAATATGTTACTTCTAAAGAATATCAGTTTTATAAATTATATTATAAAAATACACAATATATTTAGGACAATGCTTCTATAAACTAGTAACGTAAATTATTATTTTTTAAATATGAGAAAATAAAATCCCACAAAAAACATTTCATGTAAAATGTTGCCAAGACTGTCAAAAAGTTATCAGATCTCATGTAGAGCCAACCAAGCTTCTACACCTTAGTCAAAATATGTGGCTTGGCCATTTCTTTACTATAAGAACTATTGTATAATAGAAAAGTGTTGTGTACTGCCATTTAGTGAACTAATTTTGCATTAATAAATATTAATTAAACAATTTATTCCATTTTATACATGTATTGAAAATTAATTACATTACAAGACTATTGCCCGGTATTATCAACCAATTTAAAGCTCCTTTAGCGCTAAATGCTCCTTTAAAGTAAATTTGGTGTATTTCAAATGTGATTTAAATCAATATTTAAGCTCTCAATGAAAAATAGACATAATATACGTTGTTAATAAATACTGTAGAAAATTTTAAATCTATTTAATTAAAATTATTATTCTTGGATCTGTTGATAATATGACAGATAGTTAAAGGAGCATTTAGTTAAACTTGATAATACTGGACGTATAAGTGCTAACTACATACATACAATAACTGTTGTGTTAATAACTCCGGTAAGTGCATATACTATTTAAATACACAACAAAAAGTAATGAACAGTGAATAAATTTTTCACTTTACTCACATGTGAATGTAACGAAATGGCCAAGCCACATATTTTGACTAAGGTGTAGAAGCTTGGTTGGCTCTACATGAGATCTGATAACTTTTTGACAGTCTTGGCAACATTTTACATGAAATGTTTTTTGTGGGATTTCACTTCTTTTTGTATGTTGCTTATGACAATATATATTTTTTTTTATTTTAAATCAGTAGGAAAACGATTACAGATGTCATTAATTAAATGCAATATTCTGTTCTGACCATGGACATAGGAATATTCCTATGTCCATGGTTCTGACAGTTTGAATTTATATTTGTCTGTTTCTATGGTAACAAGAACTCTAGCATCAAAATTTGCGAAAATCTCATACAAATTTCCATCCTCTAGTTTAATGGGTTGGGGGGTAAAATTTCCAAGTTGTATAATTTTTTTGTTGTATGTGTACTAATACTAGCTTACATACAAAATTTCAGCTTTCTAGGACTTCAGGAAGTACCCTAAGAATTTTGATGATCAACAGTGAGTGAGTGAGTGACGAAATCGGGGTTTTTTAGATATCAATAAAATCTAAAGTATAAGATCTATGCAATTGAAACTTTATATGTTTAATAAGTCCACTATTGACATCATATCCCGAGAATTTTGTTTATCTGGTATAATTCAAACCCATGTTATGAGGGTTCAAAAAAACGACGAAGCGTTTCGAGAAAAGGTAGGTAGTGTTTTTTTCGTTTTGTTGCGCTTCGCTTTGCTGTCTTGGCGGGGTGCACTACCGTGCACCCAGATTTGATCTTTGATCTTTATTATTTTATAAAGTACAAACATTTAAAAAAATGTTTGCTATTTTTGAACCTTGTTAATTTTAATTGAAATATTAATTTAAATTTTAAAAAAATTTTATATTCATAAAAGTTTAATTATATTTTAATTGAGAATATCAACTCTACTTTAGGCGCGCATAATATTGTGAATTGTGACGAGTTTAAACGCACAAACTACAATTGTAGGCCGTTATCAATTAGGCCTATAAAAATTGAATTTGTTTTTTATTTCAAATAAGTTAAAATATGATGTTTATTGATACATGCTTTTGTATACAAAAATTTTTTGTATATTCCTTTCGTGGGAAAATAAATAAAATAATATTTGTTTTTAGATGTTTGTTTAACATAAATTATATGTATATTAATTTAAGAAAATTAAATTTAGGTAATGATACATATATTTTATAATAATATTATGACCTTTTTATGCATATTTGATGAATTATTACGGTTGCTAGAATAAATATTACAAGTTTCGCCATAATTATCTAATTTATTTGATCGATTTGATATAGATACTAGGGAGGAGAGGGTAAATCGGTAAATACTCTATTTGCTCTGTTCCCCTCCATGCCTATAATGGTGTAAGGCTTCTTCATTTCTGAACATAGCGCGTAATCGCCGATTTCCTAAACTCTGTGTGTGGTTTTATCAACTTGTAAAGTAACAACGTTTTTTAGAGTCAAACATGTCTATATGTCTAAAATTCGTAAAATATAATATACACTAGGGTGTGTAAAAAAAAACGATGTTTGTTTTCCTAGGCCTCGTTACGAAATAAGGTAATTAATGACCCAAAATAAATCTACCCACAAGGATTACTCTGTAGTTTAATTTTAAAAGGTGTCGTAAGGGGGGTCCAGTTTTCTATTTAAATAATTTAAAAAATGTATTAAACAAAATTAAGGACGTTATTTTGTAGAGTATTAAATTATGTTCTATAATAATGCTAGTAATCAGTTTGGTAATTCATTTTCTAACAGCTCAGTAGTAGGGTAATATATTGCTATTTAATTGATATCTATAGAAAATTGACGTTTTTTTGTAAAAAAATATGCATACAAGTTTTAACTCAATGTATTTAGGTACTTTATAATAGCTCTTTTAACAATTTTTATAGAGAATTAAATTTCCTACAAAATTACCATTGAACTTATTTTTATAGAAACAAAAATGTAGACGTAGGCACAATTTAACAAATAAATCACTTTGAATACCTGTAACTTATGATACGTTGAATTGAAAGATACGACTTTGTAGACATTTTTGTAGATAATTTTATCTTATACAAAATGATGTTTTAAAAAAGTTACCATGAACTTTAGTACGAAAGAATCATTTTCCCGTGTTATCTAATTGGAAAACAGGACCCCTCTTGTGGCACATCTTAATTTTGAACTACAGTCAAATATTTTAACTACAGTGAAAACTAACGTATTTCGTAACGAGAGCAAATTTTTTTTGATACACCCTATATACACCCATACAATAAAACCACTAGTACTTCAGCAATCCAAACAGCAAAAATATAAAAGTATAAAGTAACACTTTTATAAAACGATTTTATAGCTTTGGGGACTGGCCTAGTTTATATTACTCCAGTTTTTTTTACTTTCTTACACCCATGTATGAAATAAGTATTGTATAAGTAAGTATTGTAAAGTAGTTTTTTCCCAAATGTCAGGTTTTGATTGAATTATCCATTTTGACCTTCCCTGAATCTGTCTTTCTGTAAGTGCTGTAACTCAAATAAGACAAAAAAAGGATAAAATTTTATATTTAAGATTAAGTTTTAATAATTTATGTTATTTAATAAATCTATCTAATTTTAGAAAAAATTATCTAAATCATTCTTATTGGCGCCTTTTCATAAATAATTTGAAAATTTGAAAATTTATAAGAGCGAATGTTTAAAAAAATTAATTTTATACAGGTTGTAAAAAATATTAATACAGTAGAAAGCGGTTATAACGACATCGGTTAATACGACGTACCGGTTATAACGACTCAAAATAAAAGTCCAACTAAATCCCATATAATTGCATTTTTATCCGACTATCTGCTTTTTACGACCTAAATGACCGGTCCCTTCGATGTCGTTATTACCGGTAACTACTGTTTCTATATTTTATACCCAATTAAATTTTAATCTATCTTTTATAGTTCGTCAGAAATACTTTTTTTAATAATATAAGAATAACTTCTATTAAGATTAAAATAATAAAATAACTTCAATCCCGATAAGTATAAAAAATTGTTCCAAACTAACAGTACGAATATTCCTATAGTATTGATTTTATTAATTAGTTATAAAAACGAATACAACACTGGCGAAGCCGCGGACAGGTTGTTTTTTTTCCTTAGTATTGTAATTATCTGAAATATAATATGTAAATACATCTTTTTTATTTGAATAACAAGAACTTTTTAATTATTAATTAATAATTAGCAAAAATCAAAGAAAGTAAAGAATATGTAAAAAAATCTAACTTAATTAGTAGGTATAATAAAGATAAAAATTAACGAAGTTAATTAAGATATTTTAACATATTTATTCATGCGTGTAAAGTAAAAGAAAAATTTACGTGATGATGAAAAGATGATAAAAAGAAAATGCATTTTAATCTAATTAAAAGTTTTAATGAATAGTTACATAACAGAGATAGTTGTAAATGTAATCTTTATAACAGACTAACATAAAGCGTAGTATTAGTTAAACTTGACTTTATTTCAGAACTAGCTTTTATACTCTCTTTTAAATAATTATATTAAAATATATTTCATTTAATTTTGTGCTCTAATTACTGTAGACGTGAATATAAAAGTTACATTATGAACGTATTAATGTACAGATTCTATAATAGAGTTACAAAAACTTTAAATAACATCTCTATATTTATAAAAGCTAGTTCTATTTTAGGGTTCCATAGAAAACTTGGAACCCTTATAGACATAATAAGATGAAATTTGATATAAACGGTCATAGATTGATAACACAAAAACAGATATGATAAGATTAAAAAAAAATAGGCCCCACCAACTTCCTTAAAATGAAAAGTGTTTTTAAAAAAAATCACCTTCCTAAAATGCAACAAAAAATGTATCAGTACCTTTTGATTTTAACCCTTCAATCACGATGTATTTGTTCTTCAAAGTCATTATAAGAGCGCCCCCCTCTATTTTCTAGACTATCAATTAAACTTTTTTTTAATAACTGATTTTTAGGGTTCCGTAGAAAACTAGGAAACTTTATAGTTTCTCCATGTCCGGCCGTCTTGTAAAAATTTTGACATAATAAGATGAAATTTGGTTTACGGTCATAGATTGATAACCCAAAAACAGAAACGATAAGATTTTTGAAAAAATACCCTCCCATAAAATGAGTGTTTAAAAAAAAATCATCTTCCCAGTGAGTCTTTAGAAAAGGTCTCCTAAAATGCAACAAAAAATTTATCAGAACCATTTAATTTTAACCCTTCAATCACGATGTATCAATTCAAAAAATCTTTAAAAATTCCAGAATAGAGATTTTAATTAGTACTGTTAAAAATATTTTGGACCCTTCTATAGACTGAAAAGTGAACTCATATATTTTTTTCCACTTACCCCATTAAGTGGGATGTCATTTAATAGGAGACCTAAAATGCATTAAAAATGTCAAATGATTTTTTGATTTTAACCTTTCAGTTACGATATATGTCACAGAACATATATATGTACATATATGGTTTTCAATGTCGTGGTCAGAGCATCCCCACCTCTATTTTCTAAACTATCGATTCAAAAAATCTGAATAATTGCCAGAATCTAGCTTTTAATTTATACTTTCACTGAAAATTATAAAGAAAACTATAGCCAAAATAGTTTATGAAAATTTTTGAAATAACTCTTTTTTATAAATCGTTGTGAGAATGACCCTATCATGTGCTTGCCCAACACGCACTTGTCCGTTTTATTCTACATATTATAGGTAATTTTTAAAAATACTGAAGTGATTTTAATACGGTTATTACAATACTTTGATTAGTTTTCAGTGCATGTTCATAACTATCAAATTTTAATAAAAGCCTACGATTTTTAATAAAGAATGTTATAATTTACGGTATGAATATTTTATTGATTTAGGTCACTATGATCACTCACGTCTGACTCAAATATTTTATGGAATAATTACATAATTAATT
Organism: Sialis lutaria; assembly: GCA_949319165.1. Taxonomy (NCBI): domain Eukaryota; kingdom Metazoa; phylum Arthropoda; class Insecta; order Megaloptera; family Sialidae; genus Sialis; species Sialis lutaria. The sequence goes on along the minus strand of OX439235.1, from coordinate 24,379,978 downwards.
AATTGAAAACTTCATCGAAATATGTTGACACATTACACTTCTAAGAAAAGTAAAATATTGAAATTGATTTGATTGATTATGATTGTTGTTTACCTATTTACTTTTTCTTGTTTTAATAATTTTTGTATTTTTATACGAATGAATTTCATTTTTTTTTTGCAAAGCTGACGATGTGAGGAACGGTGCGGGGGAGCGTTTGTGGACAAGCATAGGTGTGTCTCTCTCTAGAGCATGCGAAATCATATAGATGCGTCTCTCTCTCCTTTTTTCCACACTTATCATTTTTTAATTAAAAAAAAAACGAATTAAAAAACGCGCCGTGTAAATAAATAAATAATCTATGCTCTTTTCATTAAATTCTATCTGTCACATCACTGAAAAGTCCTATCATGTCTCGAAATTATGCAGTCTAAAGGCCTTAAAATTTTGCAAGGATTTTTTAAATATAAATGTCTTGTTATTTTCAAAGTATCATCGAAATATCTCTGTTATTTTTCTATAGTGTAAACATCCTCAACTTCATATCTTTAAAATATAAATTAATCCACAGAAATTTCGTTGCTTACTCGTATTTACCGACGGTGAAATATTATATTTGTTATATAAATTTGTTATATAATTTTTATTAGACACAATTATTATTAATGAATGACAACGGTACAATAATAAATGTAGATAAACGTAGAGACATTATCAAAAAATAAATATATAAAATATATAAAAATACTGCCATGTTATCTATAATTTATATTTTCATTTTTTTGGGTTACACCAGATCCCGTCTGTTAGTGTATAGCAATACGAATAAAAAAATATAAAAGTTTCTATAAAATTTTAAACAACACGTTGTCAATAAAAACAATCTTTTGAAACATTTAACTTAAAAAAATGAGCACTTAACATGATTAACATCGATATTTCAATTTCTTAAAATTTAGAATATATCATTGTTAACATTTGTTATATCCGAGCATCTCATTTGTCAATTTTCACTGAATCTTCTTTATTTAACATTTTATTAAAAAAATGTATAATAAAAAAATATTCACAATGCTCTGTAAAATTACATAATCGAAATTTAAAGAGGGTGCTAAAACGGAAAAAAATATTTATATAATTAAAGTAAATTAAAAAATACAATAAATTTTTGGGGAAGAAGATTATATGAATCATGCCTTTCCCCTCACCTCACTCCCAAAAAAAAAATATACAAATTAAAATTTACAAAAAAAATTGTTGCTCAAATGGGCCAAATAAAAAAAATGTATATTTGAGTGTGTCTGCCTACCCCTTATCCCCACTCTACGCGTCTGCCCATTACACTTTCACTATCTAACTTTTCATAAACTAACTCCCTGAGGTGATTTTATTTGTGCTTGTACGGAGCAATATACACATTTTCTTTACATGTTCACTAAGGAATTAAACTCCTTTATCCTTGGTTGTGGGGGTTGAGACTAGTTTTCCCATGATGTATAACACATAAATAAACGTTTTTCCATAAGTCTACATAGTGCTTAAATGGAGGAGAAAAATATGTCATCAGCTCTTGAACTAAGTGTTGGTTAATTTTCATAACTCGCATATTATCCGGTTGACTTGACTAATTTTATATTTATCGGCTAGTATACATATGTACATTGTACATACATACAAGTTATATCCACGACTCACGACAACCCAAATATCCATTGATGGGAATCACCGACTCATCAGTTTACCACATAAAATACAAATGGGTCAGTCCGCGGTGACGGTCATGACATTTCAACTAGGATTGGAGTTCATAATTTCTAAATAATACTAGTTAATAACATGGTTTTACCTTTTTTCTGTAGATCTTAATGCAATACATGTATATTGAAAGAAAAAAGGTCTACGGTTATTTTACAAAAAAATGTCAGCGTTTAAAGCCCTGTGACGGTCGTGACGCCAACTATTGCAAGTCTTGCAACCTCTATTCAAAATCTCAAAATATTAGCGAAAATATTGAAGTTACTTTATAATAATCATACTTTAATATGTTACGAATAAATTATTTTTTAGTACCACAAGAGCATCAGGTAAATACGTAATGTATTTAAATGGTTATTACTCAACAAACATTGTGACGGTCGTGACACGTTGAATAAAAGGATATAATAAGAGTACTTTTTGTGTGTTTATTTGCTTTTTAATATTATTAACTAATACTTATAACAATTATTTATCAAATACATCAATAAACTCATTAAATTTATAATAAATGCGGTCACCCTTAATCATTATTGTTGGTGAAGGTAATATTTTGTTAATTTGGTCAAACGTCACGTTTGATATGTAATTGTCAAACTTTTAATAGTTTGCCACGATCATCATTCTTAAGTAAGTTATTGTGATTTCACCTTATTTGTTGTCTTTTTGGAAATTTTTTGTAAATTTTTGGAAATATTTTGAAAATTAACAAAAATTTTTCTAATTTTCTTTTGGTTTATGAAAATTGATGTTAAATAGCCTGTTAATTTTATATTTTAGTATTCATTTTCGTAAAATATTTTTTTGACTATCTGGTATCGATTACCGCGGACTGACCCAAATGTAATATGATATGTAATGTACTTTAGAAATAATGTTAAATACTGTAATTACAAAATATTGAATTAAGTCTGTAGTCAGAGAACATATAGTAAACTTTGAAATAAATAAATAAACCTTTTTTTAAATATTCTGTCCGCGCAACCACCGCGGTAAGCGAATTTTATTTGATAAAAAAATAAAATAAAAAATAATTAAATGTGTAAAAAAAAGTTGGCCTTGAAATTTTTTAAATTTTTTATTGATAATTAACTTTTTACTCTACATAATAAACAAAAAAATAAAATAAAAAACTTGTAAAAAAAAAGTTCCACATCGGGACTCGAACTCGGCATTCTTAGTTTACAATCTCTACAATATTTTTTTTGTTTTTAAAATATCAACCAAACGGTACCTTATACCGAAAAATCACAAGAGACACAATAATTTTGTTTTATTGAGAGGATTCCAAAACATATTTGATATTATCAATCCGATATTTAATACCCGAGATATGATTTTTTTTCGGTTTTGAATGGCCGCCATTTTGAAATCCATAAAGGAATTTCGCTAACGAACTTAACCGAGGTATTCGTGAGATCGATTTTTTAACCAAGTTTCAAAAAGATCGGAAGTAATCCTGGAAGGCTAGAGAGTCCACTCGAAACGGCAGATATACATATGTATATATATATATATATATATATTATATATATATATATATATATATATATATATATATATATATATATATATATATATATATATAAATATATATATATATATATATATACAGGGTGTCTAAATACCAGGGGACACCATGGGGATCTCGGAAACTATAAGAGATAGAGATTCGGTTAAATGAGAGAAAAGTTACCTTTAAGAGGGAACAGTTTAATGGTGCATTTACATTTTACAAAAATTTCATAGCTTACTAGATATTAACCAAAAACCATTTTACTCCGAAATCTTTCATCGTGAATATTTCTTAAGCGACATGAAATTTAAAAAAAAGTTTCAAATAAATGTTTTAGGGTTTAGTATTGTCTATTTAAATATATTTTTTTTAATTTCCAGAAATGTCACTGTTTTTGAGATATGACACTAACATATGTTTTCTTAAATGGAAGCAATATGAAATTTTGTAATTTTTGAACAGAAGATTTTATTACCTTTTCAATGATATGCAACTTGATATACTTATTTTTCAAAATATCTCAAAAAATGATCAAAAAGTACATTTTATTTATTTAATACACTATATCATCCTAAGATGGCTATGACAATTAACAATAAGATTGAAAAACAACTGAAAATGTATTTATAAGCTTACATAACGTAAATTAACTATTTTATTTATAGAAATAAAACATATTTTTATTAATTTAACTCAAAATACCAGCCAAAGATGGCTATGGTTATTAACAACAAAAAAACAATAAGCTATTTTATTTTTTTTTAAATCATTTTTTTATTTCCAGTCAAAAATTGCTATGGCTGTCAACTATGAGATTTTTAAATCAACTGAGAAATTGTTATTTTGCCTGTTTGTAACTTATAATTATTTGTGATACGTATTTGTTGATAATATTTTTTTACATTTTAAAAATGCAATATTATTCTGTTGTACCAAATAAATGGATGGGTGGAACTAACCAGCACCACGATCACCAGACATAACTTGGATTTTTTTTCATATGGGGTACCTATTGTTAAAGATAAAGTTTTTTTTTTATAATTTTCCACAAAGACTGGTAAACTGTATTAAATAAAATAGCTTATTGTTTTTTTGTTGTTAATAACCATAGCCATCTTTGGCTGGTATTTTGTGTTAAATTAATAAAAATATGTTTTATTTCTATAAATAAAATAGTTAATTTACGTTATGTAAGCTTATAAATACATTTTCAGTTGTTTTTCAATCTTATTGTTAATTGTCATAGCCATCTTAGGATGATATAGTGTATTAAATAAATAAAATGTACTTTTTGATCATTTTTTGAGATATTTTGAAAAATAAGTATATCAAGTTGCATATCATTGAAAAGGTAATAAAATCTTCTGTTCAAAAATTACAAAATTTCATATTGCTTCCATTTAAGAAAACATAAGTTAGTGTCATATCTCAAAAACAGTGACATTTCTGGAAATTAAAAAAATATATTTAAATAGACAATACTAAACCCTAAAACATTTATTTGAAACTTTTTTTTAAATTTCATGTCGCTTAAGAAATATTCACGATGAAAGATTTCGGAGTAAAATGGTTTTTGGTTAATATCTAGTAAGCTATGAAATTTTTGTAAAATGTAAATGCACCATTAAACTGTTCCCTCTTAAAGGTAACTTTTCTCTCATTTAACCGAATCTCTATCTCTTATAGTTTCCGAGATCCCCATGGTGTCCCCTGGTATTTAGACACCCTGTATATATATATATATACATAAAGTTTTTAACGAACCTCATTTTCGTGATCTCGAGATCAAGTTTGATAAAGATATATAGTTTTTTTTCCGAAGTTGCGTCATGATGGTGATAGCAATAGCTATATTTTTCTTCGAAAAATTCGCTAAAAGTCTAATCTGTGAACACAATAATTAATTTACATATCTATTATCATATTTCTGCCATTAGGTGTGACCTTTTTGTTCATCCCATATAAATCAGAAAAAATATCAAGTACAATGTGGGGAACTTTAATAACCCCCCCTTCTCTTTTATGCCGAAATTTGTTTGTTAATATTTTACTATTCCTTAAACACCAAATAAAGAGACAGAAAGTTTAAGCAGTATGTTAATTTTGTTTAAATGACCTGTTTGATTAAATTGAAACTACTAATGTCCCTCTATTTCAAACTACTGACTGCGCAACTGCATGAATTTTCCATATTGATATGTTTTGACTAATTTTATTGTAAGTTTGAGTTTCTAATGTATGCTAAAATTCAGGGCCGGATTTAAAGGTCTGGAGGCCCCGGGACAACCAAGGAGTGGAGGCCCCCCTTTGTCATTTTGGCGACCTTTTTTTAGCTTTTTTAATAAAAAAAGTCCACAATAATTCTGAAGACCTTTTTTTTGTTTTTTTTTTAACTTTTTTTTATAAAAAAAAGTTACCAATAATTTTTAAGACCTTTTTTTCCCGAAGGCTCTATTGTGGGGGCTCCTCTTTTGTGGAGGCCCTGGGGCCATTGCCCCGGTTGCCCTCCCCTAAATCCGGCTCTGCTAAAATTGTTTAAACTAAATAATTTAAACGTAATTTAGTTAACCAAATACCAACCATAAATCAATAGATTCTATCTAGAATTCTATATAGAAACAACCACAAAGTACTCAGAGATATAAAATATTAATATATAAGTAGTTCCCATAAATAAAAAAGTTATTTTCGCGTTCCTTATGGTATAAATTTTGCATATAGAAAAAATTGCTAGTACGCGCACATTTATTTAACAATGTGTTCTATATTTTATTACCCGTGTAGAAAAAAGCAACTATGTATAATTGTTTTGAGTCTTGATACTTGAAATTATATTAAAATGTTTCTCGGAAAAATAAAAAAAAATTCAAAAATAAAATAAAATTTTGTAAAAATAAAAACAATCAATTCTTATGTATATTGCGAGCGATGTTGAATTTATTGATTTATTTTCACAGGTGGTGAATCATTTCAGGATTTTTAATGGAGCTTCTTATTATCTTCTTGTAGTTATTTACAAAATTTGAACTTAATCTTGATTTTTCCGATAAATTTCCATAACGCGTAACATATCTTTTTTTCTTACACATATACATATGTGTAGCCAGCCTTGCTGCTCACCGAGAAATAAAATATATACATTTATACATATATACATAATGCACACTGTTGACGTAACGCCTTTATTACTAACAAAATTTTTAAAACAGAAAAGGGAAGCTAATTACACCCGTAAGAAAAGTAAGTTATTGTACATATAATATTATTAATAACGGTATCTGTTATTCATGGTTCCTCATATAAAAAAACTAAACAAATGGTTCAGTCAAAAACGAAAAGTGATATAAAAATAAATTCGGAATTGTTAGTTGTTTTTTTCTCCATAATGGTAAAGTGATTTGGGACACCCGTATTTGACCCTTCGTTAGGCGCGCAGATTACATACGTATATATCTACTCTTTTAAAAACACGTCCTTGTATATTCTCAGTTGATTAATTAAAGTGTTGTAGAGCGATATTGTAAGTTATAGCGAATCAAATACAATGTTTAAAAGAGTGGCTTACGCATGTTAATCACACGCCTAAATTTTACTATTACTAATCTTTCAAAACCGACTCTCCTGTCAGCGAGAATTATTAATAAAATTTATATCGTCTCGTCGTGCAACCCTATTCGTTCTACCCTTTAATACTGTTATTCATTTACAGCCACATATGCAGAACGTAAAATCGACTTACACTCAAAATATGCAAAATATAAATCCATTTCAAAAATGCTAACAAACTATTGTAATAGCAATATTTCCAATACCGTTAAATATTCATTGAACTCAATTACTGAAAACAAACCAAATCGTCAAAAATAAATAAAGTAAATAAATAAATGAATAACAAATAAATATTTTCTCTCGATTCAAACTGAAAACAATTCTGTATAATCAGCACCTTTCTAACGAAAATCGTACCTAACTGAAATAATAATTCATGCCCAGGGTGATTTTAAATTAAAATACAACACTACGAAGCAATAATACCCGCCAGCGTAATAAACTGAAGCTGACAAAAACATTTAAAAATGTTTGTTTTTAGCTTCGTCAGCTGGAAAGGCAGTGGTAGTTAAATTACATAATATCAAGGGACCTATCACGTGCATAATGAATTAAATTTACTTTTTAGTGGTACAACTGCATAATGAGTCTATTTTAGGTCGATATATTCTAGTTTAATTAGTATATTTACATCATACACTGAATGCACCTGCGCCCCAAGTGCTTAGGTATTGGGGGGTTCCAAAATGAAGCAGAAAAGCTTGAAGAAGATTATTAAAGAACATTAAAAACTAGATAAAAAATAAGGTATTCGCAAATTCGCAAAACTGTAGGAGGACGTAAAAATATGTTTATGGATCGCTAAAGTCAGTCATTTTTGATGTGACCACGAAAAAAATGGGAGAGCAGTTCCGCCCTGGGTAACAACCTTCTTTAATCTGCCACTGGACGTTCTTGACTTTTTACATTTTACTATGCGATTTTTCTTTACCGAAATATACTACTTTGAAAATATATGTAGTAAAGATTATTGTATCTACTATACCTACTACACTCTGTTAACAAAAATATCATATCTTCAAACTAGTACATCTCGGCTAAAAAAATCGTATAGTAAAAAGTTAAAACTCATTTTAAAGAGAAAAGATAATACTATTTGTTACCGTGACCGAAAACTTTAGAAAAAAATTATCTACTTGATAATAAATTCTTGCCAATAGTCATTTTTGGGACTTTTAGATTAGAATATCTCAAAACCCTGACGTGATGAACCCAATTGGACAACAAATCCGGTTTCGGCATACCAAGAGCCTCCAAAATTTTCTATTCAGATCTCTGTTATATTACAAAAGTATTTTTTGTTGAATAGTGTAATTTAGTAAAATAATAAACCTAGTAAAATAAATACTGGGAAAATATTATGTTTTAATTTGATAGTACTATTAATGTATTATGTAAACATGTGTGAACATTTCTACATATATATATAGGGTGAGTCGATAGTTCGTATTTCTTCGATATCCCTTCTTTTATAAGATACATAGATAAAAACTATTTGTTTAAACTTAAATATTTTTAACCTTTAATTGGGTTACTCATATTTGACTAAATAATTCATTCATATTTAACTAACTAATTATTTTTTTCAATATATATACTCAATGTTCTAAATCAAAAAAAAAAATTATAAAAAAAACTTTTTTAAAAAACAATTTGCCTTTGAAAAACCAACTAAAAAGATGAAAATAAAATCAGGTTAAAAAAAGTTGATTTTGTTCATACTAGAAGAGTTAAAAAATGTATCTTCTAGTATGAACAAAATCAACTTTTTTTAACCTGATTTTATTTTCATCTTTTTAGTTGGTTTTTCAAAGGCAAATTGTTTTTTAAAAAAGTTTTTTTTATAATTTTTTATTTTTGAGTTTTTAGTTAAACACATACAAAGAACTAAATTCAAAAAAAATCATGTTAACATACCTCCTGAATCTTTACCAACAAATAATCATTTTTAATTTCATTTTTATATCAAGTTAGTACTGATCATTATACAGTTATATTTTTTCTATATATTAATTATCACTAAAACACATCACGTATATTATGGTACATATATTAATATTTATTGATTTGAATAGATTTACTTCTATTTCTATCGTTGTCTAATGTCAATAATAAAAAATATTTTCAACAGACAGTAGTGACAGATGGTATTTTTAAAACATGTAGCTATGGAAATGGGATATTTCGGTTGTAACTTAACTCTCGTTATCACTGTGTTTTCTAATTGTATTGGTATATATAGATGATTCGTTGCCACAAACATATAAAGAAATAAATAAATTTATTATAAATAAATAAATAAATAAATAAATAAATAAATAAATAATAAATATCGCGGTGAGTTAAATAAGGCAAATTTAATATACTCAATGTTCTAAATCAAAAATAAATTACAAACTTGAATGCATATAACAATTGTTAACGTAAACAATATGGTATTATTTTTCCATTCTTTCTACAATTTTTATTTGTTTAAAGCGCCACACAATCAAGTAAAATTTACTGTACAAATTATGTAGTTATTTTTCATTAAAATTCAATTTTGAAATAACATGAAACGCCACTGTTCAAAAGGTAAACGAGGAAGAGAGAAAGATGCAGGAAGTACAGTCTTGTGTAAGCGTTCTGTCTCTTTTTCAATTTATACAACCATTTTCTATTTGTATAAACAGCGAAATCAATAAGCTAGACAACTTGAATGAAATGTACACATGTTCAAATATTATTATTGTATAACAGTTTATAAATAATACAAGTGTAAAAAGCATTCACGTTTGTTGATTCTTTTTTCTCTGTAGGATATATTATAAATTAAATGTACTTATACTATATGTGTATTGTGTATGTATATATATTTGTCCAGCTATACAAACCCACACGGTTAATCCTAGAGTCACTAAATTTAACATGCTATCTAAATGGGCTACAAGGAAGGTAGTGTTCGTGCTTTAAAACCTATGGGCCTTTGGAAAACATATCATTAACTCAGAATAAAGGTACGTTTTAGCTAGACTATAATTCTCTAACCTCGTCCTCTTAAGTGCAATATCAGATAACTTTCTGTTTTGATACAATTAAGTTTATTTATTTACATGTATAACAATATACATATACATATGTATGTACAATTTGTTACATAAAAATATTTTATTTCAGTTTACATTTATCAAATTTATAAAATACTAGGGGGGCTCGCGCGGCTTCGTTCGCGTGGACTACGGAATTATTTTTTAGGATTTAAAAAAATATATAGTTGAATTAAGTATAAAAACGATTAGTTATTTTTCTAATAAAAACCTTAAATTTAAAAGATAATTATTGAAAACAAAAACAACTGCTGGCCGAGCGCAGTATCTCCCCTCTTCCCGCGACAGTTTATCTGAGTTCGCGCGAATTTTCACATAATAAGTTATTGTATATACTTATTTCACGTTATTTCCTAAACCAAAAGACCAAATTGGATTCTGTAAAAGGCAAATTATATCTACATTAAGTACTTAAGACGATGAAATAATTTATTTCGATGAGGATTAAAATTTTACAGGTCATAGTCCATGTACAGAACCCAAATATTTTATGTTTTCTTTGTAATATAAAAGCAGTCATTGTGGCTTAAATATAAAAGTTAGACATATAGTGTCTCGGACTTTATTGTAGGACTTTTGATTCTACACAGTTCTTTAATACATTATATTGTTGTATATTCAACGGTTTAGGCAGATAATGTACCTATGATTTAAAAAAAAACACGTAAATCGGATAAGTGGTTCTTGAGTGATAAGCGCACTAACGGACAGACAAACAGAGAGACGTTGAGCTTTATATATATTAAGGAAGGATAATATCATATGAATTGTTAGTATGCATTTTTATTTTTTATAACAGTATAATGCCTGAAATTCACCATTATGGAAGGAAGATACCACAAAAATTTCACGTTCTAGGTGCAGGAAGTTGGACTGACAGATTGATAGGCGACTAACCTAGTGACTGAAAGCAATTTTTGTAGATAGTATGAAAATTTTTTGGTTTTAATTTTTCATGATGTGCTGTGAATTGTTATAAACATTTAATTTTATAAGTAACAAAGAATCTAAAAAAATATTTACAGTAGAAAACCGGTTATAACGACATCGAAGGGAGCGGTCATATTGGTCGTAAAAAGCGGATTGTCGTAATGACCGGTAAAAATGTAATTGATGGGATTCAGTTGGACTTTTATTTTGAGGCGTTAAAACCGATACTTCGTATTAACCGATGTCGTTGTATCCGGTTTCTACTGTATATTTAAATAATACATTTTTTAAGTGAACTGGGCTGAAATAAAAACAATTTTTTTTCTTAATATGCGTATTTTTTGGAATTACAGGCGTTGCAATATTTTCCAAAAGCAGAGGCAGGTAAAGGAAGCGGAATGTTGATTATGCACCCACAACTCTTGATATTGAAGGAATCTATTTTTAAGATCTTTTTTTTCGAATTCAGTTCAATTTTGGTTCCCTTTAAATATTATTTTTACATAATTTTTTTTTGTTTTAGTCCTCATGTCACTTTTTAAACATCATCTTGCTCTTCTACCTCATTTGTCACTTTTTATATCATGCCCCTTCCCATTATTACGCCACTGTACAAAAGCTAGTATCGATAAAACATCAATCAAAAAATGAAGATCAATATAACATAATGTGAAACAACACGATTTATTTTCCGCCCGTGTAAAACAACTCCGTCGAACTAAACACAGAATGGTGTCACATTACAGTTACTCATAGGTCCTCACAACTTTTGTAAAAAGGTCAGATGCCAAAACAATGCAATAATACCATGTTTATGAGGGTCTCCGTTCCCTCGAACGTGTGACGGTAAAGTGGCGGCAGAGAAATAATCGCGTACCGACCGAGCCACCGGGAACCAACGAGGGATCTAACCCCTTAAAAAAGGATTCTACGATTCAATTTTGTTTACGAAATTGGCTTGATTTCTTATTGTACGCGAAAAAGAACGTCTCACGAATCCCTCGTCATTTCGTAACTTGTTTTTTTATCTTATTTTTATAGTAGTGTTGTATCCAATCACTTTTCCAAGTGGGAAAACCACATATATTAAGAGATGTAGGTATGTGTGTCGTAAGTGAGTTAGAAAATCTGTTTCATTGTTATTGTCACCAGCACGAGCACTTTGTATTTTTCAGTGAGTCAGACTAGCTGGGAAACAAAATTTGTTGCAATGAATCATGTAGCTTTAGTATAATCTTAATTTCTTAATACAGTCGAACCTCTAAAATTCAAGGGATGCGCTAAAAAAGCTATTTAAAGATAATTCGACTTGTAGAAACAGTGGCGTAGTTAGGGGAGGGGATTAAGGGGATCAATTCCCCCTCCCATACGTCTACAAAAATTATTAGATGATTATGTAATATACAAGATGATTTTCATAATGAAAAATATAAATATGAGATTTAATACCGTCATATTCCCCTCCATCGCAAAAAGCTATCTACGGCACTGCGTAGAAAGTTTTGAGTTAAAGAGGTTTTTACATACCAGAAAGGGTTTTTCATTTATTTTTTCCAGATACAGTTTCTCGAGAAAGATTTATAAAAATAATTTAATAAGTAAAATAATTCATAAAAATAATAAAATATACAATAGATTTACTATGTTTTGGTTAGAAACCTCCATAATTTAAATCTTTTATGTCCACCTTATTAAGTTTAGAATGACGTCATATAGCTTATCGTATTCAACTCATCAAACTCTTTTCTTTGCTAACTACGTCAAGGAGGTTTTGAAGAATAGGATAATCCGTTATTTAGTTTTCTAGGTACTCGTCAAACCCTTTCATTTGATACCCATATCAAAATGGTTATGAAGAAAAAGGTAATCCACCATCTTGAGGCGTCGGTCATATTGGATTTAGAACGATATTAGATAATATCTGTATATAATATATAATAATATCTTGTATATTACTCGTATACTATATTGCATTGTCACCGGACTTATACAGGTATACAAAATTTCAAAGCTTTAGCTTTTTGAGTGGGAAAAATCGTATATTATACTATATTGCATTGTCACCGGACTTATACAGGTATACAAAATTTCAAAGCTTTAGCTTTTTGAGTGGGAAAAATGGGTTAAAAATATTTTTTACTCTGCCCATAAATTGTTTAATTATAATACACTTAGAGCCTTAATATGTTTACTAATAGACGAACTATTACAATTAGAAGTTTTTTAACATTGAAATTAAATTTCATAACCGAATAAATTGAAATGCTATCTTTCGTCAACAGAAAATAGCTCTTAATTCATATTATCAAGTAAAGAATGTTAGTGAGAATGACTATAGGACTATCATGTATGTACCCAATAATACGCGCTTGGTCGTTTTATTTATTTATATTTCTTGGTGTATCTTATTATAAATTCATATTCTTTGAAAACACAAGTGTCACTACTCTGTACTATTAAATATAATATATAAAATAACCATATCTGTTATCTTGTCACACACATTCTCCTGGAGAACTTTTGATAATGTGAAAACTTCATCATCTGTCCTTATTACTCCAACAATCAGATTCATTCCACCATCTAATAAATGACGTTTAATCGCAAATGAACCGTAATTTTGTATAATTTTGATATTCACTTGCTCACTCACTCAGGAGCAGTGGCGTAACTACCGCTGGTTAGATTTTCCGGGGCCCTGAACATCAGGAGGCCCCCAAAAGTGGTAAAGGATTTTTTTATATTACTGTGTTGATTTTTCTTAGAATTGAAACGATCAAAAAAAGTTTTTAGTGAATGTTTTTATTCATATTCGTTTATCTGGCCTTAATATTTTTACGTTTTTATTTTATTTTAAAATACTAAAATTGAATATCAAAATCTCGAAAACTTTGTAAAAAAATTCCCTGGCAAGAGCCCCCTTCTGAAAAAATCAACAGTTACGCCACTGCTCAGGAGGAAAAAGACAACCACTGATTATGGTAGCTCTGTTTCTTCGCAGTTGATATGATACCATTGTTGAATTTATAAATGAAACTTGAATGAACAATCTTTTCCTCCAAACCAGACGGAGATGTTGTTTTTAAACTTATTTAATAAAGCAACATGAGTTTTAGCTGGCCCCATTTAATAATTCTGTAGAATAGGAAGATTGCGATTATAAGTTGAAATTATTATTAATGTCAATAGCTATATAACGATTCAGGGCAATATAATTTTAATTTATGAAATCAATTTAAATGGGAAGTTAAAGTTATATTTTTTGCTGGCAGTACCCAACTTATTAATTTTAATATGAATTCAAAATTATTTTTGATATAACTTAAAATAGAACGTTTTTCTGACGTTCTTGTAGATCCTAGCCTTGAAAATGTAATATGCTTTGGTTATCTAAGAAAATGTAAAATCGGTATTTGACAGTTAATACATTTTATTAAATCACAATTTCAACTACATAAATATCAAAAGTCTATAAAATAAATATTTTTGTTTTATTCTACCAGTAATAGTTTATGAAAAAATTAACATAAATAAAAAACAGACAATATAATAGGTAAAATAATTCATTTTTACAGCCCTTTTAATTACAATTCCATGTGCAGTACCCTGCCATATTATTAGACCCAAGCTGAAATATCACAGTTTTCTCATTTTTTATATGATTATTAATTTATTGTATGTTGTTTGTACTTTTGTTGTTTTTATAATACCGATGCAACAGACAGTCATGCAAAACAATAGTTTGATGAATTAAACAAGTTAAAGTGCATTTGAATCGCGTGAAGTATGTAAGCTCTTTGTTGACAGTTTGATATTTTTCGATGTAGGTACATATACTTATACATATTAAAAAATCATTGAGATTTGTGACTAAGATATAATTTTCAGAATGGGAAAAGGAATGATTTGTCGCCAATTAAAGTTGGTCAAATTGCTGGAAAATGAAAGCTAAAAACATAACGCAATATCGAATAGCTGAAATTTTAGGAATTTCGCGTTGTTGAGTAAAAAATATTAAAAGAAAACTAGATTTTGGTGATGATTAAATAGCCAAACACAAAAGTTCGTACTTGCGTGTAAAGGTTTATTATAAAAATTTATTTTTAGCTTGGGTTTAATAACATGGAAAGGTACTGTAAAAAAAGTTTCGAATTCGTATATAGCTTTCCAATAGTGTCTAGTAAAACCGTGATTTTTTTGGAAATTTTTATTAACTGTGACATTTTCAAAGAACGACATTTTGGTCTCCAGTTTTTATATAATAGAACATTTACTTTTCTGCTTTGAACCAATAATAAAAAGATACATATATATGACATTTTAATTTGGTTTATATCAAAGATAATATTACACCCTTAATTGAATAAGACAGATATATAAGAAATAGAATATAAAATGTTTATTCTTCAAATCAAATCATAACACGACGCAAATAAATGTTATTTCAAATATCAGAACAATTTAAACTCTACTATTTTAAATAAAATGGGAAATGATGAAAGACACTAAATAAATTATACCTATATTTAACAACAGTGGCAGACTAAGGAACCCCCTCACCACTGCTGGATACGTGGCTCCTTTATAGAGATGGGCTTAATAGTGATTTTTAGATAGCAGTGATCACAGAGAGCAGTTAAGACAAATAGCAGTTAACAGTAGCAGTGATATAATCACAGTTTGTTTTGATCATAGTTTTTTTTTTAATCTATAGGCGTTTCAAGTACTCAAATTTATTTACATAAATGCAGCGGCGTAGTAACGGGGGGGGGACACTCACCCCCCCCCCCTCCGAAATGTTCAGTGTTCTAAGAAAAACGTATGTTTTGAGAAAACATCAGTTCAAAATCCCTTCCAAAATTTAACACGCATTTATAACCCCCCCACCCCGAAAAATATTACCCCCCCCCCGAAAATTTTTCCACTGACATAAGGGGTAGTCTAAATAGCACGTAAAGGTGAAATACATAAATATTAATTAATGCCAAATTATGAAATTAGCTTTAAAAATTTTTAAATAGTTTTTTAGTTTCTTTAAAATAAAAATTAAACGTTTACTTTTAAACAGAGAAAATAAGTGTTACATAAATAGCTAGTACCTAATTATTATACTCAAAAAATAACGTGGGACTGCTACTGCGATAGCTGCTATTTGAAAGAACAGTGTTCTTTAAAAGAACACCTAAACCTTATTGTTACGTTCTTTTATTATAAACCAATCCAATTGTTTCATAGAATCAGAAGTATTAAAAAATAATAATAGCCAAGAACTTGCTCTGAAAAATTATATATCTACTGGTGAAAACCAAACTAAAATCGGTTAAGTAGTTTTCGAGATTATCAATAAAAGATATAAAATAAGCTTCCTTTTATGTAGGCAGAGTAAATTATTGAACAAAAGTCAATTTTTGTGCAAATTGTGTAGTGTATAATATACCTCAGATAATAATGATTCTGTTAGTGAAAACCGCACTAAAATAGGTTTAGTAATTTTTGAGTTATTTGAGGTTCGCAATTTTTACAAAAATTGATTTTTTTTAAAAGGAAGCTTATTTTGTATCTTTTACCGCTTATCTCGAAAACTACGAAACCCATTTTAGTGCGGTTTTCACCAATAGATAAATAATTTTTCAGAGCAAGTTTTTGGCTATTATTATTTTTTAATACTGCTGGTTCTGTGAAACAATTGAATTGGTTATAATAAAAAAACGTAACAATAAGATTTAAGTGCTGCCATTTGCCAAATAATTGAAAATTTTACTTTTTTTTTATGGTGGCAATTGATTATGTAAGCCTTTGGGAACACATACAAATAGTTGTGTGAAAATTAAGATTCTACAAAAAAATTTATTGTAAATTAAAGACGAGCATGACTCCCAACTTCAGAGGGCTATATCTTAAAAATTTGAGTTTTTAGGAATTAGTGTCTATTGACACTTTTGATATACTCATAAAGGACTATCATAATCCAAAGTTTCAAAAAGTTTGACCGAAACCCCTTTGCCATAAGGATTCTGCGGGGTCCTTTATATGATTTTCAATAATTGAGCAATAAATTATGGATGGGGCTATTTGCACATACCACTACCCTAACGTACACTAACCTACCCTAACATAACAACCTAACCTAATTTGGTACATATACAGTGTGCAAATAGCCAATTGCATGCACATTATTGCACATACGGTATGTGCAAATAGCCACATACATTTCTATTCTATTTTTATTTCTTCATTTTTATATAGGGCGTGTATATAGGCGATGATGTTCTTTTAAAAAAAATCATATCTGATGCCTCTCCTTAATTCTCTGCAATTTGAAATAATATCATTGACTTTAGTATTTTTAATTGGTAGTACCATTAAAGCCCTGTTACCATTTTTTTCAGATTTTAAGAGCCAGTAGTTACAAAGTTAAAGAAGGGGGGAGAGAGACAAAATTAATTACTACATGGAGTCCTTTGCAGGTGCCATTTTTGAGTAAAAATAAGAAAGAGACTCAAATTCCCTTGCTTTGGTATTTTGACATGTCACATGCCTTGGTATAAAACATTTTGCTTTAGCTATTAAACGCCCATCTGACTTTTGTCCCAATATTTTTTAACATATTTGTTTAGAGAGCATAACATTAATTTTCAAGTTTCTAGTTTGTATAGCTTACGAGATATTTTATTTTCATTGTAATGGACGGATGGACGGACAACAAAGTAAGATTAATAAGGTTTCTATGATACACTTAAAACCAATTTGAAATTTTAATCTTTTGTTAAAAAAATGCATGCCTGTGAGGATTAAAATGAACGTATTATTATTGCACAATTCCGAATTTTAATACTCAAAACGCAAAATATTATTTTTAATATCACATTTTATGCTTACGATTAATTTAATGGTTAGAACAAACAAAAAACTATTGCACAAAAACAATATAATTGTACGCTTGAATACTACCCATTCAAAAATCATCGCACTTGACATAATTGTTTTCAAGATTACAAAGAAAGGCCAAATAAAAGTTTTAATAAATGGCATAAATATATGTATGTATATTGTATAGGTACATCGTTTATAAAGCAATCTATTCAGATAATTTTATGTCAATAGCAGATATCTCAATTTAAACTCCAGTCTACATGCACATCATAAGTACTATGCATAATAATACCAATTTACAAAATTTAATAATACAAAAATAATTCTAAATCTTATCATAATATGCATACAGAAATCTACAATAAAGCATGAGAATTTTACTGTTCAATTCGACTTTTATTTTATAACAAAATAACGCTCAAAAGTAGAGATGGGTAAAGGTGGAGGTACATACTTCTTATGAAAATATTTTTAAATTTTTTTAATTGTTTGCAAATTTTTGAACATATCTTATTTTAAAATGATGTAACTTCAAAGAGATTATGTAATTACAAATTCCAAAGTACGAGCCAGCCTACTGCACGCATGAAACAAGTGACAAGCAAAACAACTTCTGTTTAAAGTTCTATTATTTAAAAATAAAACATTTAACAGTGAATTTTTTTTATTATAAATACATGTACAATGTACATACATACATACAGTGTCTTAAGTAAGAGCATCTACGGCGTTATTCATAAAAAAATAATTCAACAAATTTTTCATGCACATACATACATTTGTCATGTTCCAAGGCAATGTGCAATTATGTAAATAACGAGTCCAATCATCACCAGCATCGATAATAATAATCGCTTGGCATCTCTGAGGCATAATTTTCCTATTGAACCACGATCTAGAAAGTCGTCGACATTTTTCGACTCTTAAAATCGATTCACCTACTTCTGAACAAATGCCTTCGACTTTTTAATGTACTAAGCCGTCACTGCATAAGACATTTTTGGTCCTTTTGGGTGCGTGAAAGAAACATGGCTTAGAAATGTTTCGCGTACACGTCACTCATCGCGGTTTCTGTATTTCTCTACAAAAGATCGACATAGACTGAAATTTTTTCATCAAACCGCAGAAGGCGGGGGTTTTCTGAACCTGTTGAAAAAAGATTTAGGTTTGTATAATTTACCGACTTAACCACTGTAAATACTTCCACTAGTAATATTAATAATTTATCATATGCCTGGTTTACACAAAACTGACAAAATATTAATTGTATTTTTAAAACAAACCGTAATGTTTGTTCTGTGTAAAACAGATATTACAAAGCACAGTGGCGTAAACAGCGAGGGTGCAAGGGGACCTCCCCCCCCGCAATATTGTAACCAACGATGGACCAAATTATTATTAAATCAATATATATGTTCAATATATAGATATGTTATTTGTCAATTACACTCATAAAAAAAAATTCCCTTCAGTCAAGCAATCTTAATATTTCTAAGAACCAATATTTGATTATATGTAATTAGTTATATTTTGTCACAGTATGTGTGCATGTGCGTGCGTACGTTTGTGTCACTCATGACTTTTCTCTTTATATAGGTATGTCGTAGCCGGATTGTAAAAGATTGTAGCCGTTTTAAAAAATGACGCCGAACTACTTTACAAAGTAGCAACTACCAGATTAAATAATGTCGTACGTTCTGCAATACGACTGGCCTTACGATTAGCCTGTTTTAAAATGGCGCCATTTTGTAAAACGGCCAGCCGCGTTGTAAATCGCCTAAATTTATAATCTGACTGCGACAGTGCCGGCTTTAGGGGGGGGGGGGGGAGGAACCAGGACAACCGCCAAGCCAGCAGGGGCGGCGCGTGGAAGAGGTAACAACGAAAAAAAGGTCATCCGTTCTTTTTGTTCGGGAGGGCGGCAATGAAAAATTCGCAAAGATTGCAAATGCCGACTCTGGACTGCGCCATATGTTATATATGCGCTCTCTTGTAGCGGTGAATAGTGATTTAATTTGAAATATTAACCTATGTCTAGTGAGTACAATACCGGACCAAAATCCTAATACCGGTATTTCGCTTTTTTATGTTCAAAACCGAGAAACCGGTATTAATATCGGTATTTAAAAAAATTCAGTCACCGAATTATCGTAAGCTAAAAAAAGTTACAGATAAGTTTTTTTTATAAATACTTTCAGTTACTGTATTAAAGATATATGGCATTGTTTAGCGGTTATGATAAAAAATAACGAGAGTTCTAGATGTCGTCAACAATAAGTATTTAAAAATTGAAACTACTGACTAGAAACAAGAATATCAACATCAAATTTGTGAGAGAAAAATTTAAAATTAAATATTAGTATAGTTAGAAAAAAATATATTTTTTTCTAACTTTTTAACATTATATCTCAGGGTTAAAAGAATTTCATTTGCGATAAAAAACTCATTTTCAGAAAAATTGTCGTTTACGATAATCTAGAGGTAAGGGCTCGATATATAATATTGCTTAAAGAAGACAACTATTTGTAAAAATAAACTCCCTAACAGTTATTTATACATATTTTAGTACTTACAAATTATAAATACCAAAATAATCGTAATACCGGAGAAAAATGACCGGGATTCCGGTTTTCGGTATTTCGGGACCCCGGATTGTACTCACTACCTATTTCCAACTACAAGGGAATTTTATTAAAAATATTTTCTTAAGAACTTACCTCTGTTCACCCCTTAGGGTTGGAATTTTGATAAACATTTCATATTTTAGAGGAGAAAACTATTTTAAATATAAGAAATTACCAACTTTTCACCTCTTAGGGTCACAAATGGAATTCTAGGATACCATTTCATAGTTGGATAGCTATGTTATAAAAAATATTGACTTATTCTCCAATATTTCAAAAACTTATAGTAAAAACAGAATGGATAAATCTGTAAAATGTAAAAAAGATAATTATTAATTATAACAAATAATTATTAGATGTCAACTATAAACTAAATACAGTAGAAACCGGTTATAACGACATCGAAGGGACCGGTCATATTGGTCGTAAAAAGCGGATAGTCGTAATAACCGGTAAAAATGCAATTATATGGGATTCAGTTGGACTTTTATTTTGAGTCGTTAAAACCGATACGTCATATTATCCGATGTCGTTATAACCAGTTTCTACTGTATTTCCAAAATCAGTAATTGATATATTCCATTCAACTTACTTTTTGATAATATTGAGATTTATAAAAACATTTATATAGTTCATATAAGTTTTTTCAAACCCACAGTGGTGAAACTTGGTACTCATTTAATACCCATAAAACAATATAAAAGTACAGAAACTTCCCATATCTACGACTCGTAAAATAGTACTAAAAGTTATTCATATTAAAATTTCACAAAAGTAATAATTTCAACATAATTTATATCTAGTACTTAAAGTATTACATACATAATTTCAAAACTTATAAAGTTACAAAAATATATCATAAAATAAAAAAATGATAATTATTTCTATAAAATTTTCATTCGCATTATTCAGTTCTTTTATTTAAAGATACAGAAAAATTATTATTACTCATATGAAAATACGATATTAAATTTTCCAAGAATTATTATAATAT
This sequence comes from Sialis lutaria, assembly GCA_949319165.1. Classification (NCBI taxonomy): domain Eukaryota; kingdom Metazoa; phylum Arthropoda; class Insecta; order Megaloptera; family Sialidae; genus Sialis; species Sialis lutaria. The sequence goes on along the minus strand of OX439235.1, from coordinate 24,358,612 downwards.
ATGTATTATCGAAAATGAAAAATATTAAATTTCTTTTTTTTTCGAGAAGATACACTATTTTTAATATCGCTTCACATCATGCTGGAATATCGCTATTCTCAGACAGTGCTACATGAGCATGAAACATTCCCCCACCTTCTTAAAACTCTATTATGTCGTGCAGGGGTTATTTGAAGGAAATTTGATAACTGAACAATTTGAGGTAAAGCATAAAAATATATTTTTTACAATCTTTGCACTGCATGAATTAGCTTTTACAACAGTAACTACAACTACCTTTTTAGGGTTCCGTAGAAAACTAGGAATCCTAATAGTTTCTCCATGTCCGTCCGTCTTGAAAAATTTTGACATAATAAGATGAAATTTGGTATAAGGTCGTAGATTGATGACCCAAAAACAGAAATTATAAGATTTTTGAAAAAAATGATTTTTTTAGACTCCCCTTCTATAAAATGAAGTGTTTTCAAACAAAAAATTTTACCTACCCCATTGAGTGGGGAGTAGTTAGAAATGTCTCCAAAAATGCAACAAAAAATGTATCAAAACCGTTTGATTTTAACCCTTCAATCACGATGTATTTGCTTTCCAAAGTCATTATAAAAGCGTCCCCCCCCCTCTATTTTCTGAACTATCAATTCAAAAAATCTGAAAAAATTCCAAAATGTAGCTTTTAATTAGTACTTTCACTGAAAATTATAACGAACATTGTCAAAAATATTATTGACCCTCTTTCTTTAGACTGAAAAGTGAACTCACATTTTCGTCCCACTTAGCCCGTTGAGTGGGGTCATTTGATAGGTCTCTTAAAATGCAATAATAAAAGTCAAATAACTTTTTGATTTCAACCCTTCAGTCAAGATATATTTGCTTTTACATGTCATTGTCAAAGCGTCCCCCCCTCTATTTTCTAAACTATCGATTCAAAAAATCTGAAAAAAATTCAGAATGTAGCTTTTAATTAATACTTTCGCTGAAAATTATAACGAATATTGTCAAAAATATTTTGGATCCCCCTTTCATAGATTGAAAAGTGAACTCGCATTTTTTTTATTTACCCCATTGAGTGGGGTGTCATGTGATAGGTCTCCTAAAATGCAATAATAAAAGTCAAATGACTTTTTGATTTTAACCCTTCAGTCACGAAAATTTTATAAATCGTAGTGAGAATGACTACAGAACACTATCATATGCGTGCCCAATACGCACTTGCCCGTTTTATTTATTTTATTAATTGTATTTAATAAATATAATTAATATAATGTACATAGAATAAACTAGTTCAACAAAAATTTTCTTAAGTTTTCACACCCTAAACAGGTTTATTAAAATGGATCTTGGTTTCTGGGTGTAAACCGCGTCAATTTGGTCGTGTTATCGGCCAACGTTTCGTCACACAAACTTTTTGAAGAGCCCTGAAGATGTCCACTGCAATGTGTGACGAAACGTTAACCGATAATACGACCAAATTGACGCGGTTTACACCCAGAAACCAAGATCCATAACAAGATCACCGCGGAAGCCTCAAGACTTGTAGGTTTATTAAAAGCAAATTTATTTAACGTCAAATAGGTCATATCAAAAATATTTAGAGGTACACACTTGCCGAGCATAAGCGAGACTACCCGAACGCAAGAATATACTGGCAACGCTCGGCTCGCCCTGTAGTGCCTCGCCTCGCCTGGTGAGCGCTCCACATAAAGTCGGTTTTTTTGACCACGTATCAAAGAATCGAGAGCATACAGTATACTCTCGTTACGGTTTGCTTCGATTTATAACCTCAAAAAAAAAATACAACTTGGGAATCCAGTTTGGGAAAGATGGGGTACCTACTTGCGGGTAAGATGGGGTAGGTATGATTCTTTGGATAACACAACATTCGATCTGGTGAGCCCGAAACAGTTAATGCCGTATCCACGAATTTCCGAAAAAAGGCCAAGACAAGTTCGAAGAAGAGGAAAAACAGCTATTATTACTGCGTCTCCGTATAAAACAGAGTTAGAGGAAAGACAAAACAGTAAGAAACCAAAACCAAAGGTAACAAATAAAAAGAAACTGAAAAAAAGCAAATAAAAGATCTAAAAGAACCAAGAAAGCTGATGAGTTCTGAGGACGAAGATACAGAATGTCTGTACTGCCACGGCTTGTATTATGAGTCTGTACCCCATCTTACCCAAGGGAGTACCCCATCTTGCCCTATAGGTGGGGCAAGATGGGGCAAATTAGTTATTTTTTTCATGTTGATATTTCTATAAGAAGAATTAAATTATTTTGTTTTCACTGATTAGAATTTAAGAAAGAAAGGCTGATTATTTTCTTAATAAAAGTTCCTACAATGTGCAATCAAAAACAAAGGGTTTTATTTATGAAATACCTTAAGGTCCCCGTCTTACCCCACCTTCCCCTACTGCAGTTTAAATATAATTGACTAACAATAATATATTTTAAAAGTATCTATGCACATATCAAAGGCTACAATTTGGTTTATATATTTTTTCAAATATTTTAGTAAATCAACTACATTTTCTCCAAAAATAAACACATTGAGGGAAGTTACTGATATTTAATGTTATTTTTTTTTCAAAACTAATAATTTTACTGTCAAGATTCCGAATGAAACTCAAAAAAAATTAAATTGACCTTACTAACGGAAAATTCATTTTCGTTCCCCAATTAACCTATTCAAGAGGTGATAACTTAAAAAAAAACGTAGAAGGGCACTCAAGTTTTAAAAATGTCTAAAATGGAATTTTGTATTCTACAGGGTGGAGCAATAGTGCTCGGTTGTTCGATAGCTCGTAGACCGTAACAGATAAAAAAATTTTTTTAATGCAAATTTTGATAACTTCAAAGTTATTTTTATCAACTTTTTCAAATGGAACACCCTATATATTTTTTAACGATTATACGTAGAATTAAATAGTGAACATTTTTTGTATGGACATTCACAAAATTCGACAATATTTACTAGAAAAATATTGTTTTTTCTTAAATAAAACAAAACACCATCCACAGGGTGTTAATGTTGCTTATAAAATCAGAATATTATGTTTGTATCTCGATCTCAAACAGCACATTCATGAATTTATTTGATTATAAATTATTTTGGTTGTTTGCGTTCGACAAGATAATAAGGCATCTGTTTGCAAGCTGAAAAAAATGCATGATGTTTTTATAAGCAACCTTAACACCCTGCGGATGGTGTTTTGTTTTATTTAAGAAATAACAATATTTTTCTAGTAAATATTGTCGAATTTTGTACATTTTTCTCAATAAATCAAGAGGGGTTAAAAAAAGCCATGAGAATGTCCATACAAAAAATGTTCACTATTTAATTCTACGTATAATCGTTAAAAAATATATAGGGTGTTCCATTTGAAAAAGTTGATAAAAATAACTTTGAAGTTATCAAAATTTGAAAATAAATTTTGAACACTCTGTACATGATGGTTTTACGATATTTAAATAAGAGCACCCTACAACCTCCTACAATAAGGTCCTCACTTAATTTCGTCTTCAAAGCTGCGGCCGCGGTAGTGGTGAATTGTTATATGGAGTAATATAAACACCATTTTTTGTGAAAAATATATTATTACTTCTAAACCGGACATTAGATGGGGCTAATATTTTAGATATAAATAAACATCCCAAGAGAAGTGTTAAATATGCAAAAATATTTGGGGCATTCCATTTAAAAAAATGAACTTGAAGTTTGCCACACTTTTATGTAACACCCTATATATTTTAAAATAATTTCTCTGTATGCGCATTTACCAACAGTTTACATTTGCATTAAAAAATGTTTTTTATCTGTTACGGTCTACGAGCTATCGAACAACCGAGCACTATTGCCCCATCCTGTATATTAAACGTAAAGTAAACCGAGAAAAAATAAATAGAAAAGTAAGTAATTAATATCGTTATTCAATCTGAAGTATAAGTTGTCCGGCACTGTTTAATACAGAAAACAAAATTCATTTTTCACGGATTATTACTCAAGTACGTAAGCCTGAACGGGAGTAAGATAAATTATTTCATTAAGGACCGAAACTGTTCCCGATTGGTTTCAATTTATCAACTTCTCCTCTGAAAAATCGGCTTATCTGCGGCCCCACACTCGCAGACGAAAGAAGTGAGAACTAATCCACCGCGGAAAATTGTTGTAATAAATTACAAAGTGCCTCATAAGAAAATCGATACCCCACCACCAAGACACGGCCAAATTATAAGAGCTGCTGCTTTAACACGTTTATGCCTTCATCATTATATACCTTACGAAAATCAACCGCCATTGTTTTAACACAACATATCCTTAATTCTACAATTCCCTGATATTGCTGCACGAGCATGAACAACTATGATGCAGCAATGTTATCCTTCGATTCACTGTTGTTAAGTTGGTACTCCTTAGTGATTATCGCCGTGATTACGGCAGATGATGTGAATAATTAAAGTCCCCTCAATAATGGCCAGTTTGTCTTTCAAACGGCAGGCTTGCGTTGGAGAACGCGTAAAGAAGATGTTTGAATACATTAACACGTTTTTTAATTCTGTAAGAAGAGGTTTTTATCATTTCTTGAAAATACTCGTAACTTTTTTATATTTAAAATTTTATCATACCAAACATAATAAATTTTAATTTTACATTATGATGAAATAATTATTTTTTTATCACTTAATTATTTTATAGTTATTTTTGGTTCCTCGCAATTGCTGAAATTTTTTTCTCCGATTTTAAAATTTATGCTTGATCTTTCCGTTTTAGGTCAAGACACACTTTTCGTTCCGTGTCTATTTGTCTGTATGTCTGTCTATCTGAATTATTTTTCCACGAATAACTCATGAACCACTAAACATATTTTAATGAAACTCAGTTTGTTAGTTGAGTCTAGTTAGTAGATTGTCCATTATTAAAAATTATCAAAATCGTGTGGGGTAGGAAAATGTATTCCGAAATTGTATTTTCTTTTTCAAAATATCTAAAAAATGACACATGTAACGTGAAAATTCTAATTTCTATAAAAAAAGGTCACTACAATTTTTGAAGTAAAATATAGATTAAATTGAAATTGATAAAAACCTTAATTTAAAATTTATAAAAATAATAATCAGGCACGTATTAAGAAAAAATTAGAATTCATATTTTCCAATAAAATTTTATGTGAATTACTAAATGGTTCATCTAAGTATACTAATAAAGGAATTTATTAAAACTGTTCTATAACAACCTTTGGTGAATTTAACATGAGGAAGCACTCTTGCAATATTTAAAAACAATTAAGATAACAATGTACCGTAATTTCTAAGCGTCAAATATTTACATAAATCTTTGGGGGGAGTAAGGATCCATTATGACTAACGAACCTTTACGTGGAGAAGCAGGGGGGGGGGAGGTAAGTGCTACTTACATAAGATCTCAATTTTTATAACTAAGAAGTTTTAAAAAAATATTTATAAAGAATGTAAATTAAAATTAGTTTCGGTTGTCGAAATTACTTTTTTATATATTAAATCAATTTAAAAAATTGTATTAAAAAATCAAATTTTTCACGGATGTTATTAATATTTGGAATTCCAATTTTTTACTTTTATCGGAATTAAATAACGCTATACATATACATGTGTAAATTAATCATCTTTTTTAATACTATAATGGTTTTTCTATACAAAATAAATAATTTACAGAAGTTTTTTTTTGTAATAATGAATATGTAGAAAATAGATTAGCATTTAAGAAATTAAATTGGACTTAAAATAACACTGAAACCTACACTCAAGGTCAAAATTTTTACCTTCATTGATTCCCCTCTTCTAACCCTGAAACTTTTGTACCAAACTTTTCCTTAAAAAACCTTAATTTTCTAAATATTTGATTTTCCCAATTTAAATAGATCCCCCGATTTATTATAAGCATAATATTTTTTTCTAATCCAATAAATAATTTCAGTAATGTATTTATTTGTTTTCTTCTTTAATTATACTACTATATAAATGTTATTGCAAACTTAGATAAAACATAAATTCAAATCAAGTAATTTTAACCACAATATGTATGTATGTACCTCAGTCTGATACATGGACAGCAATAATTAAATATTTAGAAAAGCGAACAGAAAAGTCACGTAAGCAAAACGAGAGTTTACAGCCTTTTCTTAAGGCAAAACATAAAAACAGACATATAGGACTATAAACGAGTTATCGAATGACCAAATATATCAGTTGTAACATATACTTTACTGCGTACTGTCCTCATTTCACCCAATACTCTTGACAAGTTGGCAAGGGAACGGGTTGAGTATTTATTGCCCAATCCGATATATTGTTCTGTGGCTTCCCTGGAGTGTGTCCCCCTCGTGCGCCCCCCATTGATTACGGACTCGCACATCGACATTGTGTTTCACCAATTCAAACCGCCCCCTATATCCAGTTTCGCGATGGATGTAATAGCAGGGGAGAGAGGCACTGCTCTGCTATGACCTCTGAACTACTGATATGTACAAATCATCTGTCCTATGGAATTTATGTATTGTAAATGTAATGCGTATTAACACACTTGCAATAAACCAATGCTTTTATATATTTATTGTTTTATTTATCAATTTGTACTTTTCACACGTTGCTTATATCGACACAAATAGTTTAAACATTTGACTTTTTTTTAAATATCAGTAACTTTCATCAATGCGTTTATTTTTGAAGAAAATGTAGTTGATTTATTATTTATTTATAAATCTTATAGTCATCGGTCCCGCCTTTAAATTTTTAATTAAAATATACTCCTCTGAAACTTCGTGAGTGGATTAATTTTGGCGAAACCTACAAAATTTAGCTTCGAAAATTCTGAGAATTGGGGCGTTTTTGATGTGGCATGCGTCAAACATGTCAATTTATCGATGTATGGAAAATTTACGAATAATCCTTTAAATTTATTAAACATGATTTTTCTCGAGATTTTATATTTATTTTAATTGTATGATATAACGGGTATTTTTAAGACTTTCCAATTGAGTATTTCCCAAATAACGAATATTCAGAAAAAATATTTCAGAGAGAAGATTCATCATTTCGAGGGCGCTCAATAATTACATTATGGGTAGAATCTGACAAGTTCACCTCAATGAGGTTTTTGAGGTCAACTTTTATTTTTTCTAATGGAAACCATATTTTATGATGCAGATTCGTTACCTACAGGAAAAAGCAACTTTTGTCTGAAAATTTATTAAGCAAAATATATATCAATTTTTGGATTTTCAATATTTTTTTCAAAAATAATCTCAAAAGACAAAAAAAACTTAAATTCAAGCAAGGATTCTCAAATATTTTTAAATTTATTTATAATTAAATAGAAATCATTTTGAAAATGTTTAATATGTCTTTAATTGAATTTCAAAATGAAATTTTAAGTAGGTAATAACAGATATAATAGAGTGCCCTAAATGATGCTTGTGCCCAATTTTTAAATCTCGAAAAATGTTTGAGTTATAAACCCTAAAAATTCTAGGTATTGCAAAAATTTAAGGAAAATTATTGATGTTTTTCGACGACCACAGAGAAGAAGGAATCTAACTATGGAACGACCGTGCGATTACTTTTAAATTGTTCAAGTTATAGGTAAATATAAAAAGATCATAATTTTAATTATAATTATCACAACTGTATCCAAAAACAGTGTAGGTAAAAGTATTAAAAGTTTTTATTGAAGTTTGTCTTTATATACTTATTTACCCATAACTTAAACAATTTAAAAGTAATCTCGATTGAACAGATACCATTCCTAACTGGAATTTATTTTATTCGATATAGAAGGTCTTCTCTGTGATCGTCGAAAAACATTTTTAATTCATACAAATCTAAAATAATTTTGTCAATTTATTTGTTTGTATGGAAATAAGTACTTACCTATGTTCTATTTACAATAAAAAGCCAAACCCCGAAAGGCAGACATGGACAAAAGTCCGACAAGGACAAAAGGCAGACTCCCAAAAGGCCGACAGATAAAATACCGACATAGACAAATGGCAGACATGGACAAAAGGCCGATATGGACAAAAGACAAACACCCAATTACTTACATTCTTGTAACAAGGACTTAACGTATGTGCGCATTTTTTAATGTTCCTTATAATTTACAATGTTTTAATTTTATATTAAATGGTAGGTATACCATGTGTTAACACTAATACGCATTGGATAATACATTAACGTATTCAAAATTGAATATTGCTTACTGCATATTCGGTTGCTATTTTCAAAAATTGCAACAGGATATTAAAAATTATGCATAAGGCGAAGATTTACACCCAATACTTTACACCTAATAATTCTGAAAGGGAACCGGGGTATAGTTGTTCGTTAAAAGACGAACGTGTATTTATTTTTGATCATGACTCACCCCCCCCCTCCCAAAAAACAGTTACAAAATTAAAGCAAATTAAATAATATAATAATTATATTTTCATAAAGGGGGTTATCAAATAAAAACATAGAAAGGAAGATACCTCTGAAATTTCACGTTCAGGGGTTTCGACTCGGCGATGATGAATCAGTCAGTCAGTCAGGACAAGTTATTATATGTATACAGGATGTCCCATTTTACAGTCCCTGGCCATATTATTAGACCAAAGCTAAGAAATAAGTGTTTCATATTATTTTTGTTGTTTTATTGTAAACACTGTTACCATTCCTTAACAGAACTCGTAGTTTTATACTTATGGTAACATTTAATCTAATTTTTGAAAGACTTACCACTTTCAAACTTAGATGGCAGCAGTGTTTACACGAAAACGTCAAATAATCAAATAACCGTCAAACAGAGTGTATCGTTTCAATTGTTGTACAATACATAGTTCATCTTAATTAAACAAGTGATAGTGCTTCAAAAACGTGTAAAGTAAGTTCTTTGTTGATGCTTTAACATTTTTTGATAAAAATTTTATACAATTTTTGAGATTTGTAACAACAATAATAATAAAACTCATTATATTATATATGCTATTTCATAATTTAACGAAAACTGTCAAAAATTAAGGTGTATTGTAGTTAAAATGGCGAAAATGTGATTTTTCAGCTTTGGTCTAATAATATGGCCAGGGACTGTAATATATGACCCCCAAATTTTTTTTATCTATCAATTCAATCAAAAAATGTTTCAAATAAAAGTTGTTTAGTTTTGAGGAGGGCCAACATTTTTTTCCAATGAAAACCTATATTTTTTATTACGGTATCTAATTGTTTGGAAAAAAACAACCAGCTTTTGTTTTAAATAATTTTTTTATGAATTCATTTTTCTTTAATATTTAACAAAATAATTTAAAATTTTAGATTTTCACTAATTTTTTACTTGAAAACCAATAACTTTAAAGAAAAAGTGTAAAAAACAAAAAAATGTTTATTTTATTCTGATATAACTAGGAAAAAGTTAAATGAAAATTTAAAATCTCATATTATTTTGGTCAAAGAAAAATGAAGTCACAAAAAAATTATTTATAACAAAAGTTGCTTGTTTTATTTCCATAAAATAAGACACCACAATAAAAAATATAGGTTCCCGTTTGAAAAAAAATATTGGCCTTATTTGACCTTGAAGACATCAAAAATTAATAACGCCATTTAGGTTCCACCTTAAAACCAAACAACTTTTACTTGAAACATTTTTTGATTTAATTAATAGATAACAAAAATTAGGGGGGTGATAGATTACAATAAAACAGCCTGTATAGATTACCAATATGTATAAATTTATTTATGTATAGTATATATTTTATAGAAATTATAAACACATACATATGAAGATGATTCTCACTTCATCACATATTCGGAACCGTACATACCAGGAATCCGTATAAATAACACAGGGAAAAACACAAAAAATTCAATTTACTCTGAAGAACATATGAAAGAAGTAAAATAAAATGTTTATATAACAGCTCTTTTGTTGTATGCGGAATTTTCATTCGTCTTATCGATTCATCTCAGAGTTTTTCTGTTCGCCTTGCCGACAACACTTCACTTAATGCTTCGGAAATTGACTTGAATTGTTAAATGTTTACGGTAATATGTGTTTTGCAGAAATGTATAAAATGCTTCATTTTTTCCCAAACATCAATAATGCAATAAAATTCGTCGTAATAATTGCAATGATCTCTTTATTATTTATACATTACTATGAATCCTAATGTCTGAATATAACAACACATAGAAATACATATCCATTTTGATATGTGATGCCTATGATCTGTCTTTATAGCATAAAAACGACACAACTTAGAAAGTGAAATTTAATATTTAGAATCAATTTTTGTCTCAGAAGAAGACCATGCCGTGATATCCATAATCAGATTTTTGTAGATATAAAGCACTTTATAAGCAATACTAGTAAATATTTATTATTCTTATGTACAGTCCCAATATTATCATATAGAATTATTTTCTAGGGACACTCAGTTAATGTAAAATATGTTTTTTTTAACACAAAAAAGATGCATTAGAGCCCTTTGTAACATATCTCCACGTACATTGTGTTGCCCTTTTTACAATAAACTTTCTATTTTAACTGTTGATATCTACATTTTAGAATGTGCTATTTTTATTAAAAAATACGAATATCTTTTTGTAAATAATACACTTAATCATGATTACTTAACACGCAATAAATATAATCTACTTCCGCCTTTTTTTCAAAAAGGTCCACCGAGTCAAATAATAAAAATATACAACCATCTACCGATGCATATTAAAACATTACCATATCGTCAATTCAAAATTCAATTAAGATAATATTTGCTATATCTAAAAATTATTATAGCATTGCCGAATTTTTTGATTACTGACTAATAATAATATTAACGTATTTTTCTTTGTTAATATATAATATATATTCATGTGTGAACCCATGTGTCCACATGTATGCATATATGATTTTGTACAATGTTTTATAAGTTTAAAAATATATATATATTTTATATATATATATATATATACAGGGTCCTCCAATAGTGTGTCCGGCATTGTTTTACGCCCAAACTATTGAAGATAGAGAGTTAGGATAAAAAATTTATTATATATATTGACCCCAAAGAATTTCAGGAAAATATTTTCAACCACCTAAAACCGCTCTTTGGGGGGTAGTTTGAGGGGTACATACCCGATTCTCAGTTAAATCAAATGGAATGGTATATCAAAAAGTACATATTTGTAAAGATCATAAAAAAATAAGAAACTTTCATAAAACAAAAATTTTCATACTTTCAATTGTTTAAAAATTAAGGCGACTTGTTCTCATATTTTAGGGTTTCACTAAAAGTGGTCTAATTTCGTTAAAAATTAATGGAATTTTATTATTTTTTCAAATTTAGAAAGTAGAATTAATGAACTTTGTAAAGATGTATGACTATTTGTGATTTTGATAGTTTAAAGTGTCATACGCGATATATCAAAAATTCAAAAGTTCAACTAGGGATAATTCGAAATTTTCAAATACAACGGTATATCAATTAGTACTTTTTCTTAAAAAGGATATGTAAATAAACAACTTTTGTTAAGAAAATTTAAAATTTAAAATTATAATTTTAAAATTGAAAACTGAAAATTAAAATTTTTAATTTTAATTTTTTTTTATCAAAAACTGTTTATTTACATATCTTCTTTAAGAAAAAGTACTAATTGATATACCATTGTATTTAATAATTTTGAATTATCCCTAATTGAACTTTTCAATTTTTGGTATGTCGAGTATGACACTTTAAACTATTAAAATCTCAAATAATCATACATCTTTACAAAGTTCATTATTTCTACTTTCTAAATTTAAAATAATAATAATATTCCATAAATATTTAACGAAATTAGAGCACTTTGAGTAAAACACTAAAATTTGATAACAAGTCGCCATATTTTTTAAACAAATGAAAGTATGAAAATTTTTGTTTTATGAAAGTTTCTTATTTTTTTATGATCATTACAAATATGTACTTTTTGATATACCATTCCATTTGATTTAACTGAGAAACGGGTATGTCCCCCTCAAACTACCCCCCAAGGAGCGGTTTTAGGGGGTTGAAAATATTTTCCTGAAATTCTTTAGGGTCGATATATATATATAGTAAAATTTTTATCTTAACTCTATCTTCAATAGTTTGGGCGTAAAACAATGCCGGACGCACTATTGGAGGACCCTGTATATATATTTTTTTTTATGTTTATCTTCTTTATACCGGGTGTCCCAGATAACTTTTTCCAGCATGGGGATCTCAGTATCTATTAGAGATACAGGTTTGGTTAAATGAGATGAATTATTTGTAAGAAAGGGGTGAGTATTTCTACATAAAAAATATTCATAATTCTATGTGGTTTAGGCGGTATACCCAAAAAACTGAAACTCGGAATTTCTTTAAATGGCTATAACTTTTTTGTCAAAGTAGATAGGTATTTTTTGTAGACGGTTTCTCAAAGCACTTTTTGTGTAGAATCGACTGGTGTATTTAGATTTTTATATCACTTTTAGTTTCCGAGTTATGAGCCCTAACTTTAGTTTTTCTTATGGGCCGCTAAGTTGGCTATGTCATATTTGAACGTGTTTTTTATTCTACTTTACAACGATATGTCACTTGCCATACTTATTTTCGAAAATAAGTCGATGTACTAAATGTCAGTGATATTTATTGAGTATTTTATTACAAACATTTAAGTGAGCCATGAAAAACAAAAATTGTAAACAAAAATCACAATAACAACAATCAAAATAACAAATGACTATTTGAAAACAATTAACTATTTAAAAAAATACATTATAATTTTTTTTCGATAATAAGTATGGCAAGTGACATACCGTTGTAAAGTAGAGTAAAAAACACGTTCAAATATGACATAGCCAACTTATCGGCCCATAAGAAAAAATAAAGTTAGGGCTCATAACTCGGAAACTAAAAGTGATATAAAAAATCTAAATACACCAGTCGATTCTACACAAAAAAGTGCTTTGAGAAACCGTCTACAAAAAGTACCTATCTACTTTGACAAAAAAGTTATAGCCATTTCGAGAAGTTTCGAATTTTCAGTTTTTTGGGTATACCGCCTAAACCACATAGAATTAAGAATATTTTTTTGTGTAGTAATATTCACCCCTTTTTACAAATAATTCATCTCATTTAACCAAACCTGTATCTCTAATAGATACTGAGATCCCCATGCTGGAAAAGTTATCTGGGACACTCGGTATATAACATATTTTACACTGTATAAACAGTCTATACGAAATAAAACCTATTCTATTTTATTCTAATATTATAACTTATTAACTATAATAAGATATTCGCCACAATTTTCTGACATATTTTATGAATGGGTAATCTGTTATTTAACCAATGTCAAGATACTCGTATTACGAAAGCAAATAATCGTTCTCTCTGCTGATTTTTGAGTGATTGTTTTATTAAATATTAACAAAATATTTGCACTGCAGTGTTCTTTCGGTAAATTCATAAGTAGCTAGATTTTGTATCATTTATGTTTACTTTTCACTTTTGTGCCAAATGTGTCTCTATGTACTACAAATATAACGGAAATAAATTATACCAAAGCAAATCTACGTAAGTATAAAAATTTAATTCGGTTAGCATTGTTTCTTATAACTCCGTAGATCTAAGAAAAACAATTATAATAAGTATTTGATGTTGATCTAAGAAACAAAGATGCCCGAATTAAACTATACATCTACGTCATTCTACGTTGATCAGCGTATTTATTGATTTAAAATAAATCCAAAAAGTTCATATATTCCAGCAGTTATGTTATTATTTTATTGTAAAGTTGATTTCTCAAATCAGTACAGAATCAATTATAAAGTTTACTATAAATAAATCATAAATCAATACATAGCCTTCAGAATCAGTACACTTTGTGATACCTACCTAGTACCTATATAAGTTCATCCTCAGATAAGATTTAAAAAGATAAAACATTTAATCGAAAAATTAAATTAAATTTATCGATTGAAACACAAACATTAATTTCTTCAACAAATATAAAAATATCGAATCCGAATTGTCAGTATCAGCAGGGTAAAAGACGACTGCCCCAATTTTATATGACAAACATGTTTTCCAACCTGTCAAATTAAATTCTCTATGTAGAAATTCAATATTTAACCACTTGATTGAATGATTTGTAATTTAAATTTAAAATACAATGAATGAAATTCATTGACAATATTTAACAATACTCATTTTTAAACAAAAAAAAAGAGAAAAAAACACGTTTTGCTGTGTAAATACATAAATATGCATATACAGGCTGTTTCATTAAAAGCTGGAATCGCAAATAACTTGTAAAAAGCATTTTATAAAAGAAATAAAATTTGACTAAATCATTTTTTGTGTATAGATACAAAAAATTTCGTCAAGTTTGCAATCAAAGCTCCTAAAGAGGTTGATTTGAATTTTATACTCTATATTAGATTAGATTAGATTAGGTTGTGATTGATGATAAGGGTTAGATGCCTCTAGCACTGCAGCCTTTGGCTTATTGTGTTCTTCATCAATTCACTCATTCAGTGAAAAGGTTTGCCGTTCTTATCAGGTTTAACATCCTTTCCACCAAGTTTTCTCTTGTTTGAGCTTCTCGATAGCTGTCTCCTGCTATGAGTGCATGTCTCCATTGAGCAAGAGCTTCACAGTCGAATATAATATGGGAGGCTGTTTCGTCCTCTTCATTACACAGTCTGCAGATGGGTTCTTCATCATAGATTCCCATTGTTTGCATGTGTTTCCGTAGGTTACAGTGACCGGTTTTCATTCCTGTCACTAGCCTAATTTGTTGTCTACTTAGTTGTAGTATTTCATCCGTTAATTTTCTGGATAGTTTATTTAGCATAGTTTTGCTGTGTTTTTGGCCTTCTACATTATTCCAGTGGTTTTGATGTTGTCTTTTTATCCAAAAAATTTCGTCAAGTTTGGCCTATCAAAGCTCCTAAAGAGGTTGATTTGAATTTTATTATAAATTATTATATATATTAAAGTAAGTATTTGATTAACTATTATTAACAGTACCTATCCTGATCCGCTCAATGAAGCATCGGTTTTGTACGAGCCAATTAGGTATTATTACGTTAAACGACTGTTTGATTATCCACTTATTACACAAATGTAGTGCAATCAAGTAACATCAATAAATATTTATAATCTATATTGTCCATACAAATATTATAAATATACGAAATTAGGTACATATATCTGTCTGTTTGTTACCTTTTCAAAGCTAAACTGTTAAACCGATCTTAATGAAATTTAGCAGGAAGATAGCTTGCATACAGAGGACATACGCTACTTTGTATCTCGAAAATTGATTAGATTTAAAAAGTCGCGTTACATATAGCAGTTAATCTTGAATAAATTAAATGCAATAATATTTAAATCTTTATTTTATTTTTATTGAGTACAAAAAGTAGTGCTGGACGCATGATGAATTTTGGCTAATGGTCAAACACGCTTGCGTATTCAATTTCTTACGTACACCCGATCACGCACGGCAAGTCACGTTCGTGACACGATTTATAATGTTATATTTTGAATTAAATTTTAAAATTATGAAAAAATTTTTTATCGTGTAATATATCTAATTTATATTATTTGTATTATTTCTCCTAAAGTACATTTCTGATTTTTACAAGTAACAGCAAACAAATCAAAAAGAAAATAAAGCGACGATATTTTTAAATCTATTTTTTTTGTATTTTGATTTGAGTTGGCAATACTGGCCGTGTATTGTGTTTTCTCTAATGTTATTTATTTTTATGCTATATTTTTTTATTATAAAAGGACATTTAAAAATATCATTATGAATACATTTAGAATTTCAGAAACCAAAAAAAGAGTTAAATTAATTTTTAAAAATCCTTTAAAATGTTCTCATTGGCTCACGAACGACATAAATGTATTCACGTACGATTGTTTACTTTGACTTACGATCACGCACGCTCACGATCCAAGATTTGAAAATGGATGACTTACAAGTAGTTAAATCGTGGATATACAAAATAAAATAAAATATTTTCCTTTGAACTTTAAAGCTAAGATAACTGCAGACATTTTAATGAATTAGTATTTTTGATTTTTTAAATGCGCTATTAATATAATCTTACCCCTCCCTGATATTCGCTAAATGATTCATAAATAACATTTATATATAAAATACGAGTAAATACCTTGCAGTGCTTGGTTTGGATTTGGTCACCACATAATTCTTAATAAGACCAAGTATAAATGACTCATCCTGTATGTATAATTATGATTCGAAGCTCCCCTACGTAATTTTCAAATCGATTTTTTAATTGATTTTTTACATCGACAACATTTAGAATAAAACTTTATAAAAAGGAGTACGAGATTTTAATATAAGAATTGATATATTTTTTTCTCATTTGCGTTTTTTACATAAAATCATAAAAGTACGTACCAAACTTTTGAAATATTAAATTACATTTCATATTTCTGTGTTTCAACAAAATATGTATCTATTAGGTTAATATGAATATGTTCTTGTGAATAAATACAGAATTTTGTAACTACATTTTAAAATAAAATATCTATACATACAGTGTGCGGCATTAAAATAGAAACAAGCATATAATTCAAAAACAATGGAATGTATTGAAAATAGGAAATAAGTTTTTTTTAAGTTATATTTCTTTAGGCACTTTCAATGTTAAATTTTAGTAATGCAACGGCAACTAAATGCATTGCATGCAACGTTTCAAACGTACCATGTAAGGAAAACAACGGTATTAAGTTAGGTTAAATGTAGTTAATATTTAATATTTTTTTAATGGTAGTCGGTAAAACATATTTTTAGTTTTACATTTGCACGCTAGATGTCACTACGCCAAAGAAGTTATTACATCTAACGCGCGTACGTACATAAGTACATACACACACACACACTTTTTTTATGGAAACTTCATATTTTTAATGTAGATTTATTTCAAATATTCCTTGAAATATTTAAAACAAAAAAATGCAGCTTGGCCCAATAGATTCAGTTTTCAAAATACAACAGTACAAGCCTTAATTTTACGAGATGATAAAACTGAATACCGTAGAAATAAATATTACTCAATGTGCAGTGCCCTAGAAAGAGGTGATGATCATTTACTTAAAGTCAAACATTTTGAAATTTCTAATATCAATTAAAATTATAATTCTTTTTTTACAAACTCTTTTATTATTGTAATTAGCTAGAGTAATGTTGATATATGTTTGTATATTTATTTTAATTTTAGTCAACAAATAAACAGATATTTAAAAACTCAACGGCCCTTTTCAGGATGAAAAAATTAGCACAATCCGATCGGCAACCTCTTCGTAATGCATATCGGGAAATACTTGAGGTGAGGCTGTTGTATTTTCTTGAAAACTACTTTTACTTTTACGTTGCATTTAAAAAAATGTTTAGGCAAAACTTACTTCTTATGTCAAAGAAGTTCATATTTCAAAAAAAATTGTTTACTTTCTAATAATGACTCTGTAACCCGTGCAACTTTCGTCTGAACTGTTTTTCGATAGAACCTCGCCATGAAAAGTTAATAAGGATGGACACTAATGGGTCCTGTTTATTATAGTATTGTATATATACTTTCTAAATTTAAAAAAATAATTAAATTCAATTAATATTTAACGAAATTAGAGCACTAAAATTTGAGATCAAATCGCCATATTTTCTAAACAATTGAAAGTATGAAAATTTTTGTTTTACAAAAGTTTCTTACTTTTTTATGGTCTTTACAATTATATACTTTTGAATATACCGTTCCATTTGATTTTACTGAGAAACGGGCATGTTTTAGGGGGTAGAAAATAAATTCTTTAGGGTCGATATACATTACATAGTACCTAAAAAAATTTTCATAAAACTCTATCTTCAATAGTTTAGGAGTAAAACATGTATAATTGATTTGGATTCTGGTCAGTAAAAAAAGCGTCATTCAAAATATAAAGAGCAAAAAAAAATTCACAGAAGATAGACTCTTTTTCTTTATTCTGAGATCAAAACATATATATTTTTTACAACATTCATTTAAAGATTGTGGTTTTCGAGTAAAAATGTCATTAAAATCTAAAATCTCAAATTATTTTTTAAATGCCTTAGAAAAATTAAGTCATACCAAAAAATGCTTGTTTTTTTTTCTATAAAATAAGATACCGTAATAAAAAATATAAATTTCCATTTGAAAAACCAATGTTCACCTTATTTGACCTTGAATACGTCCACCAAATCAAAAATTAATAACACCATTTTCGTTCCCCCTAAAAACCAAACAACTTTTATTTCATAAATGCTTACTTACAGAAAAATTCAGGTGGTAAGTTTGAAAATGAACACACGGTATAATATATATATGTATATAGGTATGTATATCACGTCATCCATTTTAATAGACAGACAGAAACTTCGAAATCAGGAAGATGGATTGCATGAACACTCAGTTCGCTAATTCTGTGCTAACATCAAGGCGAAAAACTTGAATGGCGGCAACGGGTGTTTTTTCTGTACAAACAATTTTATAGATGCCAGTTTATATATGGTTTCACTCAACATTCGTAAAAGATATTTACCAACATTATCACGTTACCGAACGAGTATTTATTACATTATGAACAATACATGTTCAAAGAAAAACGTAAAAACATTTTAATTTAAATAACATGTTCACTTCTATTCATATTCAGAACATCGACTAATGACGTGATCAGAATTTCTCAAACTCTGGATCGCGACCCGATTTTTAGTGGGTCGTGGAAAGTTTTTGAAATGTTTATTTTAAATATAAATTGCTCAACTTATATCGGTGGTCAATGTTATGTTTAATAACCCACACAATAATTCAATAATTAGGTGGAGAAAAAAATTATATGAAAAATACAAAATATAAAACAGACAAGTAATTCTTATTACGATTTATAAAAAATAATTATTTCAAAAAATATTTTTGCTACAGTTTTCGTTATAGTTTTCAGTACTAATTAAAAGCTACATTCAGGAATTTATTCAGATTTTTTGAATTGATAGTTTAGAAAATAGAGAGAGGGATGGTCTGACCAAGTGTTAAAATCAAAAAGTCTTTTGTCATTATTTGTTGCATTTTAGGAGACCAATCTTAAGGCACCTAACTCAATGGGGACATTGTTCGTAATAATTTTCAGTGAAAGTACTAATTAATAGCTACATTTTGGATTTTTTTCATATTTTTTGAATCGATAGTTTGAATAACAGAGGGGGGGGGGGCTCTGATAATGACTGAAAAACAAAAACATCGTGACTGAAGGGTTAAAATCAAAAGGTCCTTGTACGTTTTTAGTTGCATTTTTGGAGACCTTTTTAAAGACTTCTCACTCAATGTGATAAGTGATTTTTTAAATATTCTTTTAATTTTATGGTAGGTCTAAAAATTATTTTTCAAAAATCTTATCATTTCTTTTTTTTGGGTCATCAATCTTCGACCGTACACCAAGTTTCATCTGATTACGTCTAAAATTCTATTTTAATAAATAAAACGAAATGTAATCGTTTTAAAATACATAAAATACAAAAATCACATTACAAATATCAAATCTATTGGGGCGAAATCACAGAAATCATAATATATACATACATCAAAATTATGTAATTTTTAAATTTGACAGGTCCAAATTGAAATCATGTGCAAAGTATTATTTTTTTAGTGCAAAGTATTTATTTTTAATGGAAACTATTTATTTAAAGTGATATAGTTATAAATAATTTATTTTTCGTGCAGTATATGTTGTTAGTGAAAAAGATTAAATAAAGTGTTTATTATTAAAAAAAATAGTGAATTCAAATACAAGCCAAATACTTCTATTAAACTTTAATACTCCAGTCAAATATGTAGATACGAGTACATGCAACAGCAAAAAATCATATTTGATAGAAAGGTTTCTACTTTAATATAATAAAGTATTCGAGTGTCCTAGGAAAGCTTCCACCATCATATCGCTAAATGTAAATTTTTCGCTAAATATTGTCCTGACATGAAAAATATTTCAAAAGGAAAAAAATATGCAAAATAATGTTTACTATAAAAATGTTCGGCTTTCTTCGTAGAAACGTTATTACAGCGTAAAATGAAGATAAAAATATGATTCCAGCAAATTTTATGTTTTGGTTTGACGAAAGAAATGATAATGTAATAAAAATTTTGCATACAAATTCCTTGAGATCTTATTGTTAGCTAGTTTTCATCCTCATTATTTATTGAAAAAAATATCCCACATAAAAATAACTTTTTACAAAAATATAAAACATGCTTATTATCTAAAAAATAAAATCTTATTACCTACAAAATAAATACACACTAGTTTATATAATAATCTGCATTGCCCGTGGTGAATATCGAAATGTCACATAATTATTTTGCATTTTGTCACATATCTGGTAATTTTGTCAACGTATCGCATTACATATAATCTGAACAAATTGTTCCCCCGACTAGTGTGATATACCCGCGTGGATTTCGTTTACATGTATTGCCCTATCAGTAATAGACACTTCGTTGGTGAGACAACACAAAATTTGTAAATGATACGTCGTTTTGTTATAAAAAAATTATTTCATGCCATTTTTTTAGTTATTTACCGAAGAAACAGATATTTCAAACTTAAATGAACATTATCAAAGAAAGGGTTTTTTTATTTTTTTAAATTTATCGTAAAATTCAAAAATGGTATAATATATAGGATGTCCCATTTAAAAAAAATTAATGATGTCTGCAAATGTTTTTCTTGAGACATCCTGTACACAATTTTCTTATGTCAAAAAATCCGTAACTAAAAATACTAATCGACGTGTCCGAGCATTTTTCCACAAAATAATTACCTGAATTTTAAACGAATTAGTTCCTTTCATCATGAACGCACTGTATAGAACAAATTAAACCCTATGCAAAATACTTATTCTCTGACAAATTAAATTAAATCTAATATTACTAGTATAGAAATGTATATAATGTATGGAATAAAAAATTTATGAGCCATATTTGATACAAACATAGACTTATAATTTCTTGGAAAAATGTTAAATCCTCGTATTTAAAACAGTTAAGATTTATTCTTCATCTTTCCGACCGTAGGAAATTACATACAGAATAAGTCTTTCATCCTTAATATATATAAAGCTCAACGTCTCTCTGTCTGTCTGTCCGTTAGTGCGCTTATCACTCGTGAACCACTTATCCGATTTACGTGGTTTCCTTTTTAGGTACATTCTCAGGCCAGGTTATAGGCTATATTTTGTTACGTTAGGTAACATAACAACTAAGCAGTGACGATAATTGTAAATCAAGTCGGAAAAAATTTTGCCGTCGGCGCGCTGTTTTGCAATACGCTGAATTAAACCGTTGAATATAGAACAAAATAATGTGTTAACGAATTGTGTAGAATCAAAATTCCTACAATAAAGTCCGCGGCAACATATGTCTAACTTTTATATTTAAGCCACAATGACTGCTTTTATGTTACAAAGAAAACATAAAATATTTGGGTTCTGTTTACATGGACTTATGACCTGCAAAACTTTAATCCTTATCGAAATAAATGATTTCATCGTCATAAGTACTTAATGTAGATATAATTTGTCTTTTACAGAATCCAATTTGGTCTTTTAGTATAGGAAATAACGTGAAATATAAATACAATAACATATTATCCGTGACAATTCGCGTGAACTATGATAAAGGTCGCTGGGAGAAGGAAGATACTGCGCTTGGTCAGCAGTTGTTTATTTTGTTTTCAATTATTAACTTTTAAATTTGAACAGAACAAAAATTATTTGCAATTTTGCTCTGATTTGTTTATTTATTTATTTCATCGTCATAAGTACTTAATCCACGCGAGCGAAGTCGCGGGTAAAGCTAGTCTTCTATAAATTAAAGATAGAATACAATCCTCAAGTTCATATAAATATTAATACAGTTCAAAGGAACCCTTGTTTTGATAGATATGTAGAACAAATTTAAATATAATTTTTAAATAAATATTATTTTAATTAATAATTATTATTTTAATTTTATTAGAATACACGCTTTATTATTTCTATCTTTCATTCTATACGTTCATATTTTATATAAAAATTGTTAAAATGTAAGAATTATCAAACCATTTTTTTGAATTCGATGTTTTAATTGAAATATCCATTTTAATTTTTCCTGAATTCATTCTGACTATTATCGCCATAATATTTAAGTGTATGTCTATACTTAGACGTAATTCAAAAATTACAATAAAAAGAAAGATGAAATTATATATGTGTATGAAAAAACCTGTTTCAATAAAAGTTGATTTTCTTTTTCGGAAACAATCGATTTTAAGCATATAAAAAAGAAAACTTAACAAAAAAAAAATTGTAAATATATAGGTATGTATTTTTATTTTAAATTATTTTTGAAACGGTTTATAATACATGGAAATAAATCTTGTAAAAATTGTAGAGAGTGTTATTTTCTATAATTAATTTTTTTATATATTTTATCAGTTAGCCAAAAATATATTTTTTATATAATAAAAAAGCGTACAACTGCTCATTCTCTACATATACATATTACGTATAAAAAAAGTTATGTGACACCCACGGCAGATATTTTCTTATATATTTTTCTTTATTAAAAAAAAATTAATAGTAATAATTGTATGCACAAAGGTTATATTTTTACCTAATTAAATAATTTAATTTTGATATTAAGAACATGTATGTATACAATGTATAACTCTGAATAATACAATAGACAAACATACATATATTATGTAGATATACATAAATTACAGCTACTAATGACAGTGATGAGTCCTTTGATGTATCGTTCTCCAAAATCATATTCTATCTAAAAATGTTACATTTTCTCGAACATTCACAATATTACACAATGTAAAAATTACTATAAAATCTTTTTAACTACTCTTTGCCAAGTAAAAGGTAAAATACTGTAGAATTTATTCTTCTATAAAGTATACATAAATTAATTATTGAAAACACCATTTTCAGTAAAATGTACCTATAAGTGTACGAATAGCTGAATATGTAATAGTATAGGTATACATATATCATGATTTATGTACTCGATCTCTATTATATGTGTGATGTACATTTTTAAAAGGGTCACTCGGTAAACCTTTGCTGCGGTCATTTTTCAAAACTGATTTATATGTAGACTAATTAACTTTTTGATAAACAAAAACTTATTTTATTTAAGACTTACTTGGCTCTTCGCAGCTTAAATGCCTCTATACACCACCCAATTTGACATCCAATCTGCAGGCAGGGCCCGATCTAGGGGGCGCAACCAGAGCAACTGCCCAGAGCGGCAAATTTGAGGGGCGGCAAAATTGGTAGAAAGACAAAATTAAAATCAATTAAAACCAACACAATACCATCTTTTCAGTAATATAAACTTTTACTTTTATATTGATGCTAAAAATAAAATTGGTTCTAAATTACAATTATTGTAATGTTTAAGTGGTTTGTGTTAATTAGTGCCATTGTTAGGTAATATTCACAAGTGCAAAACAATAAATCGAAACAACATTTTTTTAAATGATTTTCCCTTCAGTTTGAAATATTCATGTTGAAATTTTTGGATTACATTTTTTTGGTACTGAGATATTTAAGTTTGAATGAAAAAAGTACACTAGTAAAAATAAACTTGATCCTAAAATACTGATAGATACAAACCATCTGAAAAATATGAATATTCTTTTACAAAAAACATAAACATATTTCTTCTTGCAATTTTTCTCAAAAGTTGATTGTTTTTCAAAAAAAGTATTTTAATTTGAAAAAGCATTTTATAGCAGTGAAAATTTCCTTATAAATAGCCATCTAGAAATGTGTACAAAAAAATTAGATATCCCTGTGGGCAACATAAAAATTGCAAAAAAATTTTTTTTTTATTTTTTATTCAACTGCGGTATGGTTATAAACTAACGTTTAATAACTCAAACATATCCTTGAATTCGAAAAGAAGATAAAACCTTTAATTTTCACCCCAAATGAGTTAGGTAACAAATATTAATAATTTACAAATTGGTTCTACTTTAATGAGTGTATAAGGGGCGGCAAAATCCTTTTTGCCTGGAGCAGCGGAAAAGCTAGATCAGGCCCTGTCTGCAGGGTCTCTGCAAATTAGGTCTTATATAGGCAAGTCGGGACGATTATATACATATATAAAAAACACTACTACACAGGTAGAAAGGTTGAGCCAAGTAAATCTTGTTTTGTATATAACGAAAATATATTTCTTTTCTTAAGATAAGAAATATATTCTTAAACCAACTATAGTATTCTTGGACGAAGAAATAGTGTAATTGGATTTAGAGTACTTTTCTTATATTAAGAAAATATTGTTTTCGTTATATACAAAACAAGATTTTCTTGGTCCAATACAGTTTTTTGTGTGTGTAACTACTAACAATAACAGTACTCGATTTACCCCCACTTCATCTCCTTATAAATCTACCCTGCAAATTGGGTGGTGTATATTTGACTTGACCAAGAAATCCCTATACGGCATTATTCGCAGTCGGTAAGTTATACAAATTTAAATCTTTTTTCATCAGGTTAAGAAAACTCCCGTCTTTGGCTCTTTGATGAAAAAATTGCAGTCTATGTCAATCTTTTGTCAGAGAAACACAGAAACCGCGATGTGAGTGTCGTGTACGCGAACGTTTTGAAGCCGTGTTTCTTTGCACTCACCCAAAAAAGCAAAAAATGTCTTATGCAGTGGCGACCAAGTACATTAAAAAATCAAAGGCATTTGTTCAGAAGTGGGTGATTCGATTTAAAGAATCAAAAAATATCGATGACTTTCCAGATCATGGTTTAATAGGGAAAGTGACCAAAAGGTGGAAAAACGGATCATGACATCGTTTTCAAAAGATCGACATAGAATGAAATTTTTTCATCAAAGCGCCAAAGACGAGGGTTCCCTGAACCTGATGAAAAAGATTTATGTTTGCATAACTTACCGACTGCAAGTAATGTCGTACACGCTATATTTTATTGCAGATTTGTAACTGTTAAAAATAGATTAGCCGTAAGGCTTTACGGTCCATTAAGACTGATAACTAATGATAAGTAAGACAAATAGAAAGACAAAATTAAAAGACACCTACAAAAAATTATTTAACATTTTGTATGACCACACACCTTGCTACTATCATAGCTACTAACCGACGTGGTACACATTCGACTAATTTTTGTAGAATACTTTTATCCAGAGTTTTCCATGATTTTCTCAAATTAAAAAAAAGTCCGCTTTATTCGTATGGTCAGATAATGGTAAATTTTTATCCAAAATTACTTATAAATTCTCTATTGGATTAATATTTGGATATTGTGATTGCCATTCCAAAACATTAAAGCCCAGGAAACAAAGGAAAAAATACAAGGAAAATTTATGAAGTGCCAAATTTAAACAGTGATTAGAACATACCGTATATTACCTGAAAAATTCTTAGCAATGTTTACCCCGAAACATCCCCAAACAAGGGCCCAACATTTTGTATTACGAGGATTTTGTAAACGTACTGTATTTAATAAACGGAATGTTCTAACAACCTCGTGTTTCGCATTTTAAACAATTTTTGCTACAGCATTCTTTATAAATTATTTTAACCAAAAATAATTGTATAATTATTATAAACAAAAAAAATTGTATACGTTTCAAAACGGCAGTTAAACTAAAAATTTTAATTTAAAAATGAAAAATAAGATTAAAAAAATATATTGTTTTTTTTTCTGTAGCGATAAGTTGGTCATTGTCCTGTTGAAATATGAAATCTTCAAAAGTACTATTTTCAAGGATGATTTTTCTAATAATTGGTATAAAAATAATAATTGGTATCCTTTAAATATTCTTAAGGGTTACATTTGTGACCCATATGGATATTTTTTTCATACAAAACGCATAATAAAATGTGGGCTTACCAATTTTGAGGCCAAAACAGCATCAACAATAAATTGGATCTTTAAATTCAATTTTCACGATTTTTTTCATAGTTTTTTTCGTATACAGCGCATCGAATTACGTAGGGAAACCCCCTCAAAGTGTCCAAACTTAATTTGTTACAGTGGGCTTTCCGTTACGGACGGGACTGGACGATTATAGTTAGTCGGGTACGCCACGTGAAAATTAATTGATTTAATGTACAAATTTTGTAAATAAAAAAAGGTCGATTTCAACGTAAAAATTCCCGCCCTTAAAAGATTAAAATTATTACAAACCCAAATACAGTTTTTCTACGTTATAGGTATACTTGAAATTAATACATTAAAAGATCATAAAATAAATTGCACAGTATTACATTTTTATTTAAAATTGGAATATTTTTATCTTTACAAAACACCATCTCTAAATATCTGATTTATCGCTTTCGATTTTATCCATTTATAATTTGATACTACTAATGTAATGGATATGCTCGTAAAGAACGTATGATAAACAAATAATTTATTTAAAACAAGTGGCACGAAGCTGTGAAAATTACGAAAATGAAGGAAAGACAATTTTGTAATGTACTCTACTACTAAACTTGAGAAAACCCATTTAAAATAATTTTGTATTGATATAAGATACAATATAATATACATATTTATAAAACATACATACACATTTATATTATTTAATTTATATAGTTTTTTTTTTCATTTACAGTCAGAATTGAAAATTTAAATTCCGGGACACCCCTAGTCATATATAACTACCCTACTACCCTTTATTATTTAAAATTTAAAACAACCTTTTTCTCCATTGATACCCACGAAGCGCGTTAACTGGCCGAGAGAACCGAGAAAACAAGCTTTTAAAAAAAGGTGTGCTTGTTTTCTACATTCATAGCTTTTAAAGGCTTAAAGAAAAACTCTGTAGAGTAAGCAGATTAACAACTGGCAGAAAGCGGAATTTTGTTTTAGACGTTAATTAATGAAATCAAGCAAATCTATCCTTTCGTTCTTTTTTCTTTTTTGCTTAGATTAATATAGTTTAAACAAATTCATACGAAAATGCTTACAATCAGTTTACGTTCTTACAAAGGTTCGTTTAAAAATAAAATATAAATTTTCTGTTTAATTATTTAAAGAAACCTTTCTTTCTAAAAATGTAATTTTGGAATCAACCCGAAAAAATTAGTTTTTTCTGGAGGCATATGTTCATAAATATTAGTCCAGTCAAGTACAAATTTTGAACAAATATAGGGAACTGATTCGAATGGAAATGATTTTTGGTACAAATGTTCTAGTAAATGTCCATGATTATCTTCCAAAAACTTCAAGCTGATTCAAGCTGTGCTACCGCCGCCATCTTAAGAAAATTTAGAATAGGTCACATTTTTCTGTGGTTTTTATCGGAAACCGTTTGTTCTGCAAACAAAAAATAAATAACTTTTATCCACGACTTATATATAATACATACATTACATACGTAGTTTTTACTATATAATGCGATATATTAATCCCAGAGGGAACTATGACGAAAGAGAAATTTTCTGATTGGTGCATTGGAGGGCAATAATGGTCATTATTGCCCTCTAAATCATTATTGCCCTCTAATGCACCAATCAGAAAATTCCTCAAATTAAATAATACCATGGAAACAAAATACACAAACTTTAAGTCTAAAAAATTTATTTACGACTAATTTACGACGACTTATTACCTCGGAATTTTTTTCTCCCTCGCCGCTATGCGGCTCGGTTCGAAAATTATTCCTCGGTAATAATAGCTATCATTATTGACTCGTGGTATAATATACTATTTTTAGAGCATAAAATTTCCTTTTAAATAAGATCAAGGACACTGAGATTGGTTAAATAGTAACGTAAAAAGCGCTAGGTTTTCGAAAACAGTACCTAAATGAAAAAAAAACTTACAATTTTATTACTTTACTCCACTCTCGATACTTTTAAAAATAATTTTAAGGGGCCAGGTCAGCTCAACGATAAAAATTATTATTAGAAAGCCTCCGTTTATAACGTTAGGTTTTAGAAGGAGGGGTCCGTTAAATCTAACAAATACTTACATGGCGAAAGGTTGAGGAAAGGGTCCAAAGCGTTACTTGCGAAATGCTTTTTTCTAATTAATAATACTAAAACAAAGTTTTTTATTTTATTTAACACTTAATATTAGCATGTATAATTCTAACGACTGTTGAAACTTCTTTTAAATTAAATTATTGAATTAATATCCAATATTATATAAAAATTAATTATTTATAAGAAAAAATAAAATCTTTCTTGGAGATATTTCCAGTGCGATTTACAACTATACAAAATCGTATGTGGATTTGAGCAATCCAGTTACTACACAAATCAATAGACAACTTTACACAATTGAGTACTCTAAAAAAAGACGTTGATTTAATTTTACTTGCGAGCAAATCCTGTATAATACTGGGGATAACAAGTGTCTAACGAGAAATACCTGTATCCAATATTTATTGTTTTATAATAGATACTAGCGGCCAACTCGCGGTTTCACCTGCGTTGTATTATTTTGTTATGAACAATTACAAAATTATAAAATCTAATACCGTCTGTACTGTTTACCCCTATTAGGGTTTAGCATTATTTTTTATTTAATGTAAGAGTATTTTGTTTGGAATTAACTTTTTAAATATAAACAGTTATACAGTTAAACTAAATTTTAATACCTTTGTATGTACCTCTTTAGTAAAAAATAAAGGTGTTAACGTTAACCTCTAAAATTTCACGTTTCTATGTCCAGTGTTTTTGGTTGTACGTTAATAAGTCAGTTACCTACTCAATGAGGACAAACTATTTTATAAATATAGACAATTAGCTATGTTTTTTAAGATTTTTAATTGACAGTAGTAATGACACATAAGGTATGTATCTAACAAAAACTATAGTAGTTATGGAAATTGAATATTTCAGTTGTAACATAACTTTAGTTAATATTGTGTTTTCAAATTGTACAGGATAGGTATATGTATAATTAATTTGTTGCCACAAACATATCGCTTATTTGCTACAACAATGACATAACTAAAAAAAAATTTTTTTTAGTTGTTTATTTATGTATTAACATTAACGAACGGGTTTGTCTGCAGGAAACCCCGTTCGTTAATGTACAATTTACAGCAAAAGCAAAAACTAACTACGAAATAGCATAAATATATTTGAAAATTATCATAGAAAAGTTACACCAATTCATAACTTTAAACGTGTCTCGTGAACTATTATACTAGTAGTATAAGCTCTAGCTACACTATAGAATATTTTTACTTTATAAACCGTTATTACGTGAAATAATGATTTTCTTTTATATTCGTACATGTTAAATATTATTCGTTCTGTAAATGACATACCGTTACAACTAAAATATCCACTACATAGAATAACTCATTCCATTTTCCTTTTGTGATTCTCTAAAGACAAGCGTAAAAACTTTTGCAGTACACTATCTCCTTCACAACCCTCGCATCTTTTATGTCATTGTTGACTGTCAACTTTTGTTCCATCTCGCAAATGAGATTTTTCTGCAAAAATAGCGGAAATATATCACTTGATAAAATCTCCAAAAGGAAGCAAGATGCCATACAGATCTTTTTTTACTTCGCAGTTTTAAATATGTTCCTTGCGGCGATTTTTATCGATAAAAAAGTAACATCGTGTAGTAAGTATATCGTTATTTTACTTATTGATTCTTTTTAAACCAAGCATGCAAAATATGCTATATCTTATACGTATATTTTTCAGAAGACAATAAAAATGTAATAATATTACTTGATACATTTTACTTACAATTAGCAGATTTTGCACTTGTACTGCCAGTTGTCTTTGGAAAACATTAGCACATAGCAGAGTTATTACCATCTGTTCCAAAACAGTTTATTTCTAATCGAAAAATATCACATAGCAGGTTTTACACGCACAACGACTTTATGCAAAAACTGCCAAAAACAAAACAAAATATGTTGTTATTTGAAAAACAGTGGTTTACAGTGGGCAACCCCATTCCACTGTAAACTTTGATAAAATTGCATACATATATAATTATATTATGTACTTCATTTTCAGTTATATTTTTATTCGAAAAAATCAATTGTAAATTTTCGTTTATATCTGCTACAAACATGTCCTAATATAATTTAATACCAACTATCATATACATATTTTAAACTACTTATAAGGTATTATGTATTTGAACAGAAACAGTAGCATTTTTTGCATATGTTCTTTCACTTAATTCCTTATCATTATCATATAATGAACTTAAACTTATATAATAAAAATATACACCATAACCACAATAAAACAATGTCAGTCGACATGTGTTTTTACTTCACAAGAAGTTATCATCAGGAGTCTAGGAGTTCCAGACTGCCTAGGACTTCATCCACGGAATTAAATGTTTTACCATTAAGAAAATTTGATTGATCAATATGCCATTTGTTTGCAAGTTCTCTTAAGATCAATCGAGGGTCTGCATCCACCAGAGACCTGAGTTGCTCACCATCAACATTGATGGGCCACTCAGCAACGATATGTTTGAGTTTTCACGACGTCTTCTCCATACACGTGAACAAATATTCTAATAGTCGCAATAGTTGCATTGTTTTCTATTTTAAATTCCCACAACATACAGTGTTTAAAAGTAATATTTTTGCGGATTGTAATACGATTGAAAGTGAAAGTAAACTAGCCAAGTCAGATAGAAAGTGGCCGTTTTATAAGTAATGGGAAATAAATGGGTTGAAAACAAATGGCAACCATTTACAGCAACTCTAATAAAGTATCAATAAAAACAGCAAGAACTTTCGCATCGACCTTTATATTTCCAGGTAACACCTGGTTTAAAGCGCTAGTTAAAAATACATATAATATAATGTTTGACTAATTATTTTAACTTATATACACATACATATCTATCTCAAAAATCAGTTATTATTTTTAAACAATCCAAAAAAATAAACATGACGCCCATTCTTTCCCCCATGGAGATAGAGTGAATAGATATAGTAATATGTTTTTAAAGCTTACAGCTTACATTCCAGATCTCGAACAAATGGGAATAAGGCACCTGTTATAATAGATAGTGAAAGAAGCACAAGGGAAATTAAAAAATACAAAAACACTTAACAAATTTATATACCTACCATTTCAATAATTTTATATTTAAGTAAAAAACTAGCTGTTACCCGCATGAAAGTTAGGTTAGGTAGATATTATAGTGAAACCTGGATAACTGAAATTTTGAGAGATCAGTTATTTTATCCCACATAAAGAAGTGTCCTATTTACCCAGTTTCCTAGATATCCAAGTTCATCAAAAAAAAATTATTTCATATAAAGAAAATGGCACTTAAAGGATGTTTTCTGGAGATTTTATTTTGCAATTTTTTTAAAAAGATCACATATAATGATCACAAACATTCCTTTGATTTTTTTGTTTTCTGATGAAAGACCTAAAAAAGATAATTAAAATTTAGCGAAAAAAAACCTGGTCGAAAAAACGTTTCATAGGGGGCCCGCTAATAATTGCAGATAAAAACTTAATATATTATATTTCATCCATTTAGTGTGTATTACTATATGAAGTGCGATTTATGGAACCGCAGGTACGAATTAGGAAACTTAACTCCAAAATCGTGCCGATTGAAAAGCTTCAGAAAAACGTTAAAATTATGTATTTGTGATCATTTTATCACTCCTAAAAAAATAATTTGAGTACATAAAGAATGAAACTACACGGGACAAATTTCAATATCATTCAATATAATTTTGTCAATAATCTATTAATTGATACCACTAGAATGAAAAAAACTTAATACTTTCAATTAAAATTATACCAAACACTGTAGCAAAAATAGTGTCAATTTTTGAAATAACTTCTTTTATAAATCGTAGTGAAAATTACTATGGAACCCTATCAAGTGCGTGCCCAATATTTAATTTAATATTTAAATTAAAAGAAAACTCTGTTTGTGTCGTCAACAGGTTTGATCTATGAGTGTAATTTTTTTGGATAATATTCCTTAGATCCAAATCTAAAACATTAGCAAATGGAGCCGGATAATAAATAATACGTCCTCGTAAAAAGTTAGGTACCTATTGATTTAAATTAAAGGTCAACGATATGTGATGATAATCAAACTTTGTACGACGCAAACAGAGTTTTATTTCCATTTAATTTACATGAAAACAAACACTTTTTTACATATGAAATATCATTTATTTGATAAACAAAAACCTAAAAGAAGAAAAATATGTTGTATTAACCGATGTCGTTATAACCGGTTTCTACGCTACCTTCTTTTATTAATCACATGTATAATTATCTGATAACTATCTTGATAACTATTGAAAATTATAATTATTTTAATAATTTGGCACCCTTCTGAAAAAAAATAGCTAAGATTATAAATTTAAACATACATATGTTATTGGTGAAATTTCATCCAAATATGTTGTCTTATTGTTATTTTGCTTTTTAGGGTTCCGAAGAAACCCTATTAATCTCACTTTGTCGTCCTTCCGTCCGTCCTTTTCACTCAAAGCTCAATAGCTCGTAAACTATATAAGCTAGAACCTTGAAATTTCCACTGAATATGTAAAATAACACCCTCTAGTAAAATATGTACAAATATTTTGGAAAAATATTTTTTTAGGGGGGGTGCTAAGAAGCTAAAGACAGGCAAAAAAAATATTTTTTTTTATACCAAGGCAAGTGGCACATCAAAATGTGTAACCAAGCTAGTGTATTTTGACCCTCATTCTTATTTTTTTATAAATCAAAAATGGCGCCTACAGAGGGCTTTAAAGCAAATTCAAAAAAACAAAAAAAATGATTTCCAAGTCGTGTGGGATGTCAAAATGTAGATCTCAGTGACTAAAATATGACACTATTTTTTATTTTTTTTAAATCAAAAATGGTGCCTACAGGGGGCTCCAAGCAAAAAAAATTTCCCCCCCCCCCTCTAACTCGGTAACTACTGGCTTGAAAAATCTGAAAAAAATTAGTTAATAAGGCTTACTAATATACTAATTACAAATACTAAAGTCACCAATATCATTTCAAATTTTGGAGAAAAAGGGAGGGGTGTCATAATTTTTTTTATTTTTATTTTTTTATCTAGGCATGTGGGGTGTCGAAATGTAGAGCTCAGTGAGTAGAATATGACACTATTTTTTATTTTTTTTCTAAATTAAAAATGGCGCCTTCAGGGGGTTTCAAGAAAACAAAAATTTGTCCACCCCCTCTCTAGCTCGGTAACTACTGACTCAAAAAATCTGAAAAAAAATTGGTAATGGGGTTTTTATAAAACTAGTAACGACAAATACTAAAATCAACAATATCATTTCAAATTTTGAAAAAATAGGTAGGGGCGTCATGGAATTTTTTTTATTTTCATATCTAGGTTTGTGGGGTGTCAAAATGTAGATCTAAATTAATAGAATATAATCCTATTTCTATATTTATTTTTAACTCAAATATGCACCTGTAAATGGCTCTAAACAGTCCACGTAGTATATGTATACTTCGGAACCCTTATGGCATACACTGGTGTATGTCTTGACAATTTTTTTTAAGTAGTATAGATTTATTTTTTCCACTGTACTATATGATAATGAAACTATATTAATATAATTATAAATTAGTATTATTTAAACTTTATAACTACTAAAACAGTAATAATTATAATAGTTCAGAACCTATAAAACCCATTTCACATATTAAAATGTTTCATGGATAAATATTAACTCGAGTTTCAATTGTTTAATTAAATAAATCTGAAAATGTTAACTAAATTTAGCATATACATAGGTAGGTAGTACAATTACAATTAAACATATTACGTTCTTTTGAAACAGAGTGATTAAAAGCATTTGATTTAACCTTTTTTATGTATTTCCAAAATCTGCTTGAAATGAAACAAAAAACACAAAGTGCGTGGATCACAGTAGCCTATGTCCTTTGTCAAATGTTTCCATTTGAAACTCAATATGTTAATGAACGTACCGGGTACAGAATGTAAATATTTGAAACATATAAATAAACATACGGTACCCATGATCCCACCTGAGGGCGTCGTGCGTTAGCATGGGGTAAGAATAATAAAATACCAGTGATTTCCAATAGCTTAAATTAAGTAATTACTTTGTAAATTTGTTATGGAATAGGGTATTTAATTAAATTTTTAAATACATAAATAAATTGTGAATTGTGCGTATGTTTTTAATAAATATGAAAATAATGTTTTTCTATTTAAATGAAAAATTTCCTGTAGTTGTTAGTGTAAAAGCAGAGAAAGTGTTATACATGTGCTATGCATTTAAGGACAAACTCTTTTATAGATATAGATTTAGGATAGAAAAATATTGCTTATTAGTCTACTTGACTAGCTTGTAATTGTAATAAAAGCAAATTATTTCGAAAAAAAAAGTTTTTTAACTATACAGAATGATTCAGCATTGTCGTGCCAAACAGTAAATTGAGAAAAATATTTTAAGAAAAACATTTGATATGAACATGAGTCTGAAAATTATTCGTGAGAGAGCTACACTTACAGCCTTTCGAATATTTTACTCAAAGTTAGATGAGCATGAAACAGTACAAATCAAAAATATTCAAAAATCAATTTTCACTCCCCGGAATAACTTTTTCTTTGCCTTGAACCAAAAAAATTTCGGACAAAAGTTGCTTGGTTTCAGGGCGAGGATTTTTTGCCCCCCCCCCCCCTTATTTTTAATATATTTATCTACATAACTGTTCATTATATATGAAGGTAAATTCGGACAAAATAATATTCAATTAAAATAAAAATTTACGTTACCTACCTATAAACATTAGCGATTTTCATTGGTTAAAATATTAATATTTTTAAAAATTATGTTTGGTCAGTATTCTTTAGAACTTCAGGAACAATTTGAGATCAATTTTTATTTGAACAAAAATTATTAATTTTTAAATTTTTTCCTCGAAATAAACATTTTTACGTTTTTTTAAACCGTCTAGAAAGAGTATTTTTCTGTCAAATTCAATATTTGTGGTCCCGATCGATTCGTCTAAGTGTCCCCAATAAATATCAGCCATAAAAACACCCCGTCATAGATTTAGATTTTGAGAAAAATTGAAAAAAATCTTGAAAACGGGGTTTTCACCATTCAACCCCTTTTTTAAGGATGTTGCACTACTTTTCACTAGTTCGGGTTCTTTTTTTCGAATTCTACGCCCCAAAACCTATAATAATCAACCATAAAATTGCTTGCCCCTAAAAGTTCGGATTTTGGCACTCTTCAATGCACCCTTGACTGGGTTAACAGTTTACTTAAAAAGTTTTGATTATACGAAAAAAGTATAAATACCTTTTTTGTGTAGAATTTTATAAGCTACAATTTTCTTCAAACAATTTTTCTCGAAAAATTAACAATTATTGAGATATTTGCAAAAAACTAGAATCATCCCCCCTTTACCCCCTAAAAAATAAAAACCCGTCATCCAAATTAAGGGGACTTTTTAGGGTATGTTTAGGACATCAAAATAAAAGTCTCCACCAAAATCCAGCTTGGTCGGAATTTTTTCTTAGTTTGACCGTCTATTGCCTGGGCTATATGTGTTATTGAAAGATATACATTGTAGTGTTATAATATACCGGGTGTCCCAGATAACTTATCCAGCATGGGGATCTAAGTATCTATAAGTGATACAGGTTTGGTTAAATGAGATGAATTATATGTATGAAAGGGGTGAGTATTATTACACCAAAAAATATTCATAATTATATATGGTTTAGGTGGTATACCGAACTGAAAATTCGGAATTTCATTAAATGGCTATAACTTTTTTGTTCAAGTAGATAGGTACTTTTTGTTTGCGGTTTCTTAAAGCACTTTTTTGTGCAGAATTGATTGGTGTATTTAGAATTTTTATATCACTGTTAATTTCCGAGTTACAAGCTCTAACTTTAGTTTTTCTTATGGGTCACTTATTGTTAGTTGAATATATCATATTTGAACGTGTTTTTTACTCTACTTTACAACGATATGTCACTTGCCATATTTATTATCGAAAAAAAGTCGAAATACTAAATACCAGTGATATTTATGAAGTATTTTATTATTAACTTTTAAGTGTGCCATGAAAAACAAAAATTGTAAACAAAAATCACAATAACAACAATCAAAATAACAAATGAATATTTGAAACAATGAACTATTTGAAAAAATATATTATAATTTTTTTTTCGATAATAAATATGGCAAGTGACATATCGTTGTAAAGCAGAGTAAAAAACACGTTCAAATATGCCATAGCCAACTTAGCGGCCCATAAGAAAAACTGAGGTTAGGGCTTGTATCTCGGAAACTAAAAGTGATATAAAAAATCTAAATACACCAATCAATTCTACACAAAAAAGTGCTTGAAGAAACCGCAAACAAAAAGTACCTATTTACTATAACAAAAAAGTTATAGCCATTTAAAGAAATTCCGAATTTTCAGTTTTTTGGGTATACCGCCTAAGCCACATAGAATTATGAATATTTTTCT
This sequence comes from Sialis lutaria, assembly GCA_949319165.1. NCBI lineage: Eukaryota > Metazoa > Arthropoda > Insecta > Megaloptera > Sialidae > Sialis > Sialis lutaria. The sequence continues at coordinate 24,322,052 of OX439235.1, read as the reverse complement.
GTGTAGTAATACTTACCCTTTTCTTACAAATAATTCATCTCATTTAACCAAACCTGTATCTCTTATAGATATTGAGATCCCCATGCTGGAAAAGTTATCTGGGACACCCGGTATTCTTAACCCGAACTGACCTGAATCAATTATTTTTTTAAATTTAATTTTTTCTGATACTTTAAAAATAAATACGGTCAAATATGTAAAATAAACTATGACGCTGTCATGTGTAATATGAATGTAATGCTAGGTCAATACAGGTTAACACAGGTTTTTATTTATTCGCTAATTAATTTCGCTTTTTGTAAATCAAATATTTGTGTGAATACAAGTTTCGGTTACTGCATATGTTTTATTGATGGATATAAATTGTAGTGTCATAATATATTCTTAACCCGAACTGACCTAAATCAATTATTTTTTTAAATTTTATTTTTTCTGATACTTTAATAATAAATCGGGTCAAATATGTAAAATAAACTATGACGCTGTCAAGTGTAACATGAATGTAATGCTAGGCCAATACAGGTTAACGCAGGTTCTTGTTTATTATCTACTTAATATAAGTAGTTTTAAGTATCTTCACATTTTGCTTTTTGCAAATACTAATTTCGTTAACTCAAGTTAACTGCATATATGCTATCGAGGAATACCATTGTAGTGTTATAATACATATATTCTTAAAACAGGTTTTTTGTTTATTATCTGCGTAATATAGTTTAAATATCTTATAATAATATATTTTTGTTAATACTATTTTCGTAATTGTATATGCATTATCGAGGGATATATAGTTTACAATATATAATAATAATGATAATATCATCATACTATGTAAATGACAACTAGCTTGACTTTGGATTTCTTTGAACTTTTTACTAGAACTTAACGATTTAGCTTTGGATCATTGATTTTTACGTTTTTTTATCATATCCATAATGGCTGTAGAGTTGCTGGATATAGACGGGTAAATGATACCCCATAAAAGTGTCCTAATTAAGGGTGATGGAGCTTGCCTATTAGATCACCTACCTCATCTATGGGATGGATAAATTGGCACGAGGTTCGAAACTTCATAGTACAGTATGTTCACAACAACTGGAACGAGGAGTTTAGTTAATGTCACACGACAACAAAGGTAACAACAATGAAAATGCCAAGTCTTATTTCGCTGATATGCATCAACCTCTCATCTATGGTGGTTTATGCGAGTTGTCGCAGCCGGAAACATATTTGATTATATTTTTGTAGTGTTCTATAATAGCCGACTCTTTAAAAGTTCCGACACTGAAGGTCGCTCTGTAAGAAGACTTCGCTTCACGGCCACATACCTGTCTTGGGATCATTTTGACATATACTTGATACCCAATAAAGAGGGTGAGTAAGCACCAACCGTAACTCAATACGTGTCTTCACCATCATCTTCAACACCACTGACTGAATTATTAAAGTTTGGCATAGATACGGTACAACCATTAGCTCAGCCTGACCCTACATATGTAATACCCTCTGAAATAGTACACCCTTCCGTTTCTAAAAAAAAGCTCCAGTGAATGGTCGTGCCAGGTTCACTGATTCAAGAAGATACGTAACTTAAGAAAGCGGCTAAAAATACGCAAAAAAATCCTGAAATCATCAGAGCAGCGGTGGTATGGTATACCCAGGTGCATCCGGAAGTGAATAGAGCAGCAGTGGTATGGTATACCCAGGAGCATCCGGAAGTAAACAAGGAAGCAAAAAGAAGGTATGCGCTGAGAACCCCTAAGTGTACCGGGATGCTGTTGTCAGATATGATCCGACAGGTGAAAAACGACCTACGAGACGAATACTTCTATAGAGAGTCAAAAAGAACTCTGGGATTGCTTATAATTCCGAAGTAGACTATGAAAATGATACAACAATTGACTTAGGTGGCATGCGTAATGTGTGCAAGTGGTGTAAGGTACTTAAATAGAAGGTTGAGTCACCTGGTATATGTTGCAACTCTGGCAAGGTCTAGTTACCCACTTCTGAACAATTTCCTGAGTTTTTATACAACCTCATATTAAGTTTACACCCGGATCATTAACATTGTATGAACTACGTGCGTAAGTACAATGGCTGCTTCTAAATGATATCTTTTGAAGCTAGAGAAGTTGCAGAATGTAATTTTATGCCCACCTATAAAGTACAATGGCAGGTGTATCATAGAGTGGAGAGTCTGCTGTCAGTACCACAACAGGAAGCCAAATTTCTGCAGATCTATATTGTGGGCGAACATGACAGAGAAGCGCAATTGAGATGTGGTAACTTTCCTGATGTTACTTGGCTTAGTGAAACAGCTACAGAACATGTTGCATGACGTAAACTAATATATCAAGGATTTAAAAACTGCAATGAATAAAGTTCGTACAAAAAGTAGGGAACTACTCAAGGAAACCCAGACATGAATTGACGGATACCCCCAGTATCGTAATAAATCTCTTACTGACGATGACTTCACTATCAACATGTTACGTACTCTCTGTGCACACATTAATGTAGAGTACTGCAGCTCAGTAAAATCAATCAAGTACGTATGCAATTACGTGAACAAGGGCAGTGATCAAGCAGATTTTGCTCTACATAATGAACGGGAAAAAGTGGCCTTATACGAGAGCGGAAGGTACATCAGTAGCTCGGAGGCCGTATTGAGGATATTCACGAGAGACATCTTATAGTCGTCCATCTGGCTGTACATCTTGAAAACGGTCAACGAGTTTACTTTACTGCTAACAATTTGGCCGCTAGGGCCAGTAATCCTCCTCAAACTACGCTATTGTCCTTTTTCGACCTGCGCAAAACATATGACTTTGCAAAAACACTTTTTTATTGTGAGGTCCCTTCTAATTTTGTCTGGGCAAATAATATATTTCACAGAAGAAAAAGGAGGAAGGAAGTTGATGGCTGGCCAGGTGTAGAGAAAGACCATAGCATTGGGAAGAGTGTACACCATCCACCCAAACAACACCGAGTGTTACCATCTCCGCCTGCTATTACACGTGGTTTGTGGGCCAACATCTTGTTCAGTTCTGAAAAATGTGAATGGTATCCTCCATTCAACCTTTCAATCTGCATGTAAGGCACTTGGGTTATTAGAAGATGACAAGCACTGGGACACTATTTTAGAGGAAGCTGCTTTGTCTGATACTTCCTTCAGGCTTAGGGAGCTTTTCATAGTGATGCTGAGTCTCTCAGAGGATATCACGCGACAAGTGGAGAAGGAGTTGAAGAATAGTTCACAGCACATAATAGATGAAGTAAATAACAGGTGTCTGGTGCTACTGGAGGATGCAGTAATTGCATAGGGAGGTTAGAGCTTGCAAAAATTTAAACTTCCTCTACCATAAAGATCTTAAGGAGCTTAGGGAACAAGGAATATTTAAAGGAGACCGACTACAACGTAAACGTTTTGGTAGATGTGGTGAAGAAGAATGAAGATTCTTTGACAGATGATCAGCGTGTTGTTTATCAACAGGTCATTAGCAGTATTGACTTAGGTAGTGGTAAGATATTTTTCTTAGATAACCCAGGTGGTACTGAAAAGATTTATAATTAACTTGCTCCTGGCTAATGTAAGGAGTAATCGTAGCATTGCCTTGGTTGTCGCATCTTCTGGTATCGCTGCTATTTGTTAGAAGAAGGTAAAACAGCCCACGCTGCTTTCAAGTTGCCTCTCAACTTACTTCGTGTGGAAACGCCCCTGTGTAACATCTTGAAGCAACATGGCCAAAGTGTTGAAAGACTGTAAACTAATTGTTTGGAACGAAAGCACCATGACGCCAAAGGTGGTTTTGAGGCTCTGAATAGGACCCTGAAAGACATCCGGGATAATGATAGTATGATGGGAGGAGTCACTGTACTTCTGGCTGGAGATTTCCGACAGACTCTACCTGTGGTTCCAAGTGGCCCTAAATGACGAGCTATCGCTCATAAAATACATGAGAGTCCACTTAAAAGGCGATGTTACCGCTAGATAATTTTCCACTCTCCTTCTCTAGATAGGAGATGGAAACTATCCTAAATCCGGTGGAAAGATCGCCATCCTAGAAGCCCTTGGATTAGTAGTTACAACATTGACCAATCTTACTGCCCGGATTTATCCTGATATAGCAAATATCAATAAAAAGTCCGTGGATTACGTTCGGAACCGTACCATTCTCACCCCAAAGAACGACAAGGCATCATAAATCATTGAAATTTTACTAAAATCCTTCGAAGGAGTAGAAATGGCCTACATGTCTGTGGATTCAGTTGTCCGCATAATTGACGCTGTTAACTATCCAGTAAAATATCTAAATACCTTAGACCCACCCGAACCCCCAGCCCACAAACTTCTTCTCAAAGTGGGGGCCCCTGTGATGTTGATTAGAAACCTGCACCCTCCCAAAATATGCAATGATACCAGGTTACGTGTGAAAGCTCTTCATAAAAACGTCATCGAAGCGACTGTGTTAACTGGTTGTGCTCTGGGAGAGTCCGTTTTTATACCTCGCATCCCACTCATTCCATCTGACTATTCTTTTGATTTCAAGCGACTTCAAGTTATGCTTCGCTATGACAATCAATAAGTCCCAAGGGCAACCGCTCAAGGTAGTTGGAATTGATTTGAGAGATGACTGCTTCTCACATGGGTAGTTTTACGTAGCCTGTTCAAGAGTGAGCTTACCTACCAGTTTGATAATATTAGCACCTGGGGGGAAAACCACAAATATGGTCTATAAAGAGGTGTTGAGAAATTATAAATGGAAGACATCAGTCTTATTATAACGACGTATAAATACTTATTCGACGACAATACTTTACTCTTCTGTATCCCTGCCTGTCTGTTTATATGCAAGCTTACAATTTGAGAGTTGTCGATCAGATTTTATATTTTTTATGTTCTTTTCATATAGTCACTAACTTAAAATTATATTGTTTGTGCTATAACAAAAACAGATTACACAACGCCGGCGAAGCCGCGGGTAAGTCCGCTAGTTTTAAATAATAAAATATCCTTCTAATGATTATTTCTAGCTGAGAAACAGTCATTCAAAAATAACTTAATAAATTGGAAATTTTGAGTGAGCAATATGGCATGTTTGATCGCTTATGGTACAAAGACAGAAAATCTGAATGATTCAGGTTTTTTTTAGATTTTTTAAGAACTAAACTTAAAAAAATTCTACACACTTTAATGATTCTAAAATATTTACCAAAAATCTACATTGTTTTTGTTCACATGAATTTTACGGACTAAGAAATAAACTAAAACCAAATGCCGTTGAAGAAAATAATTTGTTCGTACAATACCCTTGGATTTTTTACAACCATTTGTTCTCTATAGGTTCTCATAGTTAAGTTTGAGACAGTGGCGTAGATAGCTTTTTGCGATGGGGGGGGATTTAGTCTCATGGGGGGGGGGATATGACAGTAATAAATCATCTTTTATATGGTCGAAAGTAAAAAAAATTGAACTCATGGGGGGGGGGATTGATCCCCTTCACCCCCCCCCCCTATCTATGCCACTGGTTTGAGATTTTTGCTTTGATTGGAATTAACTTGCTCAAAAATGGTCATAATAATATAGACGATAAAAAAAAATAATTAAAGAAAAAAGTTTGATTTAAAAAATTTTAATTATTAGATTTGATCAAAAATCTTATCAAAGCCCGTAGGGCGTTTCAAAATCGATATAAACTTTTGAAAAAAAAAATCTGCGTTTCATTTTAAAAATAGGTTAATCTAAGGGGTTTTAAAATTTTCAACTATGATTCAAAAGCTGGAACGTTCAAGCTTAAAAAACTTTTTTAACTGTAATACATACATAAATATACCCATTCAAATGTATGAATTACAAATAATTCGCATGCCGGATGTACAAAATTAAATTTTAATTTTGAAAAGTTGTACTTTTAGATAAAAGTTTCTTGAAGGCAAGAAAAAATTACATGATGTTTTTTTGTATGTGGGCATTTTTTATTGTAAATCTATTTTAAGAATCTGATTCCATGTAAAAAAATAATAAACTTTTGTCCGAAACATTTTTTAATTCGAGGCAACTTTTTTATTATAAAAAAGTTGAAAAAGGACTTTAACACAAAACAACTTCTGTTGTAATTTTCCTCTAAATTAATTTATTTTAAATACAAATCTCACGTTCGATACATTAACTTGCTATTCAATTTTTAAATAACGCCTCAGATTAAAAAATGTTCTATACAAAAGTTTCTTATTTTTTCACGCATTTGTAGAAACAAATTCTTAAAATAAAAATATACGATCTCATTAGAAAACCATTCAAGAATATCGTGTAAATGTCCAAACCAAATAATATTTACCTGATTTTTTTTCGAAAACAACTTACTTTTCTAAATAAGGTGGGTCTACCATAGAAGGCAATGTCCTTGTAAGGCCAATTAAAAAGTCGTATTTATTGCCATGCGATAACAAATTCCTTCTATTCACACTAACATCCATCGAACTCAAGAACACAGATGCGGCGTCGAGTCACTCAGGCCGCTATTTTGTCTGTGCCGTCCCATCCTTTATTGACTTCGGTCGACGACGTTAAAATTATAATACGCGTTCACAGAAAAACGTAATTTTTCAGGTAAATAAACTTTTTTTTATTCTAAATTGATATATAAAGGTTTGCTATGGTACTAAAGAAAAAAAATATTACTTTATTTCCATTTTAGTTAAAATATCGGTAGTGTTCCTAGGAAAGCCAATGATTCCTTCCAGTTGGCCATGCTAGGTAGGTTATAATTTTTTTTTATTTCATTATAAAGATTATTTGCAACTTATTTGATATCGATATAATACTCGTTAAAATTATTTTTAAAACATTTTCACGAATACATTCTTAGTTTTACGATAGTATTTAAGTAATGATCATTGAATATTTTTTATGTAAATTTAATATGGTATGCCTTTAATGTTTCATTTTAATAAAAGACCTTTTTATGTAGTTATATAGATATTAAGTGATTGTCATAACGTTAGTTTTAAGTTAAACGATTAAATTATTATATTGGCCTTGTATGGAGCCTTGTTTCTTGCAATGCCGTTTGAAGAGTTCAATAAAACTAATAAATAATTAATAAATAATAATTAATTAATAATTAATAAATTAATAAATAATAATCATTAACTCTGTAATAAAATAGTATATTATACCACGAGTCAATAATGATAGCTATTATTACCGAGGAATAATTTTCGAACCGAGCCGCGTAGCGGCGAGGGAGAAAAAAATTCCGAGGTTATAATAGCCATTATTGCGAGTAGTATACTGTACTTTATCTACGACTCTTTTAATTACTTTAATAAAACACAACTGAATACAAGAAATGCAAACACAAAATACAAGCATTTTTGTTATAATTTCAAATTAATATAAATTAAACAATACCATGGAAACAAAATACACAAACTCTGTGGTGTCCAAAAATATTAAAATTAGTAATATTACAGTTAATAAACTGAACAAGTTTTGTACTATCAACAACTTTACTAGAATTTTTATCCATCTCAATACAAATACACAAACACTAGGTGTTTTATTTGACAGTCGTAAATAAATTTTTTAGACTTAAAGTTTGTGTATTTTGTTTCCATGGTATTATTTATTTTGAGGAATTTTCTGATTGGTGCATTAGAGGGCAATAATGATTTAGAGGTCAATAATGATCATTATTGCCCTCTAATGCACCAATCATAAAATTTCACTTTCGTCATAGTTCCCTCTGAGATTAATATATCGCATTATATAGTAAAAACTACGTATGTTATGCATGTATTATACATAAGTCGTGGATAAATTGTTTTATCCACGACTTATATATAATACATGCATTACATACGTAGTTTTTACTATATAATGCGATATATTAATCCCAGAGGGAACCATGACGAAAGAGAAATTTTCTGATTGGTGCATTGGAGGGCAATAATGGTCATTATTGCCCTCTAAATCATTATTGCCCTCTAATGCACCAATCAGAAAATTCCTCAAATTAAATAATACCATGGAAACAAAATACACAAACTTTAAGTCTAAAAAATTTATTTACGACTGTCAAATAAAACACCTAGTGTTTGTGTATTTGTATTGAAATGGATAAAAATTCTAGTAAAGTTGTTGATAGTACAAAACTTGTTCAGTTTATTAACTGTAATATTACTAATTTTAATATTTTTGGACACCACAGAGTTTGTGTATTTTGTTTCCATGGTATAGTTTAATTTATATTAATTTGAAATTATAACAAAAATGCTTGTGTTTGTATTTCTTGTATTTAGTTGTGTTTTATTAAAGTAATTGAAATAGTCGTAGATAAAGTACAGTATACTACTCGCAATAATGGCTATTATTACCTCGGAAATTTTTTCTCCCTCGCCGCTATGCGGCTCGGTTCGAAAATTATTCCTCGGTAATAATAGCTATCATTATTGACTCGTGGTATAATATACTATTATAAGTTACATAATGAAACAAAATGTTACTTAATACTTTGTTTGTTTAATATATCTAGTAAATAAAGGAATAATAACTGTTTATTCCTTAAAGTGGCCTTCCATGGTCCACCCACCTTAAAACATTTTATTTCTGAAACCCTGTACAAAATAAGTATGTATTTATTTATAAGGTCTATTTAAACTAGCCTTTTTATTGACATGTATACTTTATTCACCTTGATTTTTACGACATCGAATCCAAATCGTATAAAACTCGCACCTGTTGGAAACCAATGCAATTATTTCTCTATTTCTAGACCTGATAGATGTCTATTTGTGGGTGTGCATAAGATACTTGATATTCACGACAGTGGCGTAATGGAAGAAGCAGAGGTACCGGAGCGAGGGTGTAGGGGCCGACACGTGAGCATACGATGTAACCGTCTGGATATCCACAAAGCATTCCACTCATCCCGAAACTTGAGCAAAACTGAATTTACTTACCCATTGATCAAAGCAAAGTGTACCTACCATACCAAGTTCTCATCCACTAAAGGGTTTTCAAAGTTCACGAAGCTTTTAAACGTAGCTGCCTCGTGTGACGCGCGTTCTTTGACTAACTTCCCATGGTGTACATGTAAGAAATTATTTTTGTAACCGGAATGGCTATTTCCCTTTAGTTTCGTTTCTTAAATGAAATGTTCAACATCAAAGATCGTCTTCTTTATAATTATTATAAAATAAATGCCCACGGGAAAAATCAAATCAAACTCTTTTTTCATGTTCCTAATTATGCTGTCAAACGATTACATAAATAAACAACATTAAATATACTCGAGTTACAGTAATGACAATCTTTTCATTTTTAAACAAACAGGTGGTGACGCGACTTATTCAAAAAATCTTTTACCTATGTATTATGTATCTTATTTTTAGCAAGGATAATGTAATAATATAATATATATTAAATGATTTTGATTGATAAAATCAGAAAATGAGACTTGGCTACTACAATCAATAAGAAATCGATTCGGGCTGTTAGAACTCTTTCTAAAAGAATGTGTGGATAATAAAATAAATTTCTTAATCAAAAATTCCGCATAGAAAAATGGCGATGGAACTGGGGTGGTTACAGGGAGGAATATTTACTTTAGAAATTTAAAAATAAACACTATTTCATTTAAAATTAAGAAAATAAGAAATATTTTCTATATAAATCATCAATCCCCTCCACTGATTATAAATTGTCATGTTCCCTCTCCTCTTTTTAAAAACGTTTCGCTACCATTGTTTATAATACGCATATAATATACCCAGATAAAATAATGTTGATCCGTTAATCAAATAAAATCCATTTTTTTTTAAATTTTAAGAAAATTATATTATAGTAAAAAAATCATACTATTTTTTACAAGGTAAGGGAAATCATTGTACGTTGAAGGAAAAGATTGTAGCATAAAGGAACAATTCTTATGATTCGTCAATCAGCCGTTTTGAAATCAATGATTAACGTTTATCTATATCTCAATCTCTAATAAATATAAGGCTTTTTACAATTAATCATAACTGTAACTAACTATTACAATTAACGTAATATTGTTTAATAACGGACTATTGACTACTGACTAACAGTATTCCATTTTACTCTATGTAACTTAAGGCTTATGTTTTATCGTAATAAATATCCTTGAATTCAGTTTTATTATTTATCTCAAATAAGTAATATATGTAGATACATATATTACTTATAAAGTTATATACTTACAAATTAATTGACAACAATATTTTTAACTCTTTCTGTCAATACTTTTCTATTTCTGCATTTATTTAGCATTTTAAAAAAGTCATTCAGATTTCATACATTTGTCTGCAATATAATTCAGAAGCATAAATAACAAAAACAAATATTTACCAACGCAACGAGTCAATTTTAATTTTTAAACTTGTCACACTTACATATTTTTAATCATAAAGAAGATTTTTTCCCAAGATTTTATTAAAATCCATTTATTATTGGTCGTTGTAATTAAAAGTACCAATGTTTTTTTTTAGTTTTATAGGGAAATTCATAACGTATAAAATACTTTTTTCTATTGTAGCATTTTGTTCAATAGAATCGGAGATATTTAAAAAAACGTACACGGAAAATTGTAAAAATGGTCGTTTTTATGCAGCTCGATTAGAGAAATTCGAAAATATATATTTTATATTTGAATAATGTTTAATCTAAAAATTATTATAAACAAAATTACCAACAAAAGTTTTGTTTACATTTTTAAAATTAAATCGAGAAGATTTTAAACCACTAAAACAGCCTCATCATTGTCTGTTTGTTTTTTGTTTTTTTTTTTTCAAAAAAATTGTTTACTGGTGTAATGTTAATTGTTTTATAAAAATATATAATAAATATAATTAAAGATTTAAAGCCTTCGCATTTTTCTTGAAAAACTTTTTTTTTCGAAAATAGTCACATACATGAAAATTATTCAAAAAGAGACCTTTTGATCACTTGCTGCCCCGGGGCTCCAGAGCCTCTAGTTACGACTCTAGTTACAGGGGGTACTTGTAGCTTATTTTTAAATATATTAAGATTAATTTTGATAATTATAAGCTTGTATTTATATTTTGTGTTTTATTGGTCATTGTTATACCCTATTTGATATTAATCATCAAATTTTTATATTTTATGAAATATGGATCACAACTGATTTTGTTTCATACCAACAAAAATCTTAATAAAACTTTTTGTTTTATAAACGCTGAATTTGGCAAAATTAAGGCGACATTTTTTTCAGAATATGTTTCATTGTCCCTTTAGCAATAATTTAATAAATAATTTGTGAGTGATTCATGCTATGCGCCCATGACATGTCGTTAATTTGTACAAAGGCTACTATTTACTACCACACTTCTAATTCACCCAATGTTAATTTTCGTATGACTTAATCAGCTTGGAGTACACTGTATACTGTATTGTATAGTTACATTTTTGAATATAACAAATGGTCACTATTAATATCAGAATTTTAAACACATTGCCAATAAATTTTTACTAAAAATAAATATAAATAAAGTCAATATAAAACACACTTGATCAGTAAAAACAAAATACCCAGTACAACTTATTTATCCCCTGTTTAAATCCCTTAGATAAAATATAATACCCATCACCAAAATTTCAATACCAATAATCTCTTAATACCGTCTGTCCCAATATTTTTATCTCAAAAAATGTTTGATCTCACACATTATACAGAAAAATACAAATTCGCAAACATACTATACACTTTAAAATATTTCACATTGGAAATATTAATTTTCTATTAAAATTTAAATGTATTAATAAATTTAAACAGGCAATCGTAGTAAAAAATTTATAATTAATAAAAAAAAAGTAGACACAATTTGACACATTTTTCTTATTACTCATAAACTTTTACCTCTGTAATAAAAGTGAAGTCACCACTTAAAAAATACGTGTTTTAGTTTTTATAAAGCATATTAAAAGTTTTATACGATGGACGTGTTCTTAGCTTTATTTTTGTTGTTTGTTCGTCACGTTTTTCTTAAATTAATCTGTTATATCTAAGTAGGATGCTACTACGTATAATTGATAATATAAATATATATACTCATGTACTTTTAAACATACATTTAAATAGAAACTCAAACCACATTTAAACTTTGGAATCCTAATAACTCTTGTGAATGGGAACTGAAACGCTATCCCTAATTAAACTTTAAATAAACTGCTGCAACCGCCACAGACTTTTTTTGTACATTATTATACAGAAACGAATATCTCGAAAACGGTTCATTATTCAGGCAAAATGGTCAGTACATAAATTTAAGATATTAATATTTTCAACCACTTTTATTCAAATTTTTGTTTGTTTAATGAACCCTTTAAAAATAATATAAAAGAATAGGTTATATATTTGATTTTTTTTAATAAAAAGAATATAATAAATATACATATATTTCTATTATTTAAACCCTTAAAAATCGTTTTAAACATAATTATGATAATTATAAAATTGAGTTTCCAAGTTATTGACGCTCTTTAAAAAGAAGACATGCAAAATACTTATATATATTATATATATTATTATGTAAAATACTTATATATATTATTATAAATAGTATTATGTATGTATGTATAATAATATATTAAACAACTAGTAGTTTAATATATGGTAGGTATAATGTATGTTTTATCGTTAGATATATAATGTTCAGACTACTTCAGACAGTCATTGAGATAATGATCGTATTCGATTTAGGAGTCTCGATTTTTTTCAAGATAACTAAACCGTAAAAGAATATTTTTTAAAAGTTTAAAAGATAGCTTTTTTAATTAAAATATGTACAGTTAAGTATAAGTTGTAACTCTCATATAGTCCGGGCGTTAAATACTTTTTCACTACACTTTTTGATAAAAACAGGAAAATTGGTATAGTTATACATCAAACCTTCCTCTAAAAAACTCTTAACCGAACAGTTCTTACGTATTTTTGAGTCCTAATAACGAATTTGATAATAAAAAAGCTTCGCAGATCATGGTATATTTTTGACCAAATTGAAGAAATGACTTTTTACTTTTTTGTATTGTAAGCCTTGTTTTACACATACTCGGTTCCGTTCGGTTCGGTTCGTTTTCGGTTTCAGCCGAAAACGAATCAAACCCTTGCACACATACACGGTTCTCATACGGTTCATATTAGGTTTTATTTTTTTCCGTAAACTCAGTAGTTATCATGGAGAGAAAGCAAGTTGTTGCCATGTTGTTTCTCTATAAAGAAAATTAAAAAATGAAGGAGGAATACTAGAATTCATTGCGAGCACCCTCTCATCACTTTTCAGCAGGAATTTGGAGCATTCTACACTATTTTCCCGAAGCTAAAGAGCATGAAGACGATCCACATCAACATCTAGAAAACCGCTCATTTTATTATAGAAAATCCGCGACAAAACTTAAAAAAAAATAACACTCGCTATCAGGTTAAAACCGAAACTAAACCGAGTATGTATGAACGCGTTCATTGCTTTGTGTTCCCTGGACACGAATTGAAACCTGATGAAATCTGTCCGTGTGGAGGGAGTATTCAGTTCTGTACGGTTTCTATTAGGTACCGAATACAAACTAAATCATCGTTTCACACTTGTCGGCAGCGACCGAAAACGAACCGAACCGAATGAAACCGTATATGTGTGAAATAGGCCTAATACGGCCTTTTTTTGACCGAATTATGAAGAAAATCAATTCATTATTTGGTGTTGCCGAATTGGCCATTTAAGCAGACTGTATGGTTTCTTATATTTGTCTAATCTAAATTAAATTCACACCAACCTTTGATCAGTCGGATGACATCGACAATAACAGGTGTAGCCGACACTTGCTTCAACGTGACGGATAATATATGGAAAAGGGAGGTTAGGATCGCCACGTTTTCACTAAAATCTATTCTTTTAAGTCCAGACAAATTTACAATAAACTAAAGTATCCATATAACTTTAAACAATATAACACTTTTGAGATTACATATAATATACAATACACACACTGTGGTACGTTGATTTAGTCGTTAAATATAATTAACATATGTATATAGAAATATAGGTACAGTATAAACACGGGGTGTTACAATACTACATAAAAATATATACATATATCGAAGTACGCAAAATTATTGAAATGATAAGTTTGAACAAGAAATAATTACAAACGATACATTATCTATCAGGTCGCTACATCTATTGATAAATAAATCGATTTCATGAAATTTGGTATACGGTCGTAGATTGACGACCCAAAAACAGAAGTTATAAGATTTTTGAAAAAAAAAATTAGACCCCCCTACCATAAAATGAAGTGTTTTCAAACAAAAAAATTCACCTACCCTATTGAGCAACAAAAAATGTATCAGAACCTTTTGGTTTTAACCCTTCAATCACGATGTATTTGCTCTCCAAAGTCATTATAAAAGCGTCCCCCCTATATTATCTAAACTATCGATTCAAAAAATCTAAAAAAATTCCAGAATGTAATTTTCACTGAAAATTATAACGGAACAATGTCAAATATATTTTGGACATAGCCTGAAAAGTGAACTCACATTTTTTTCTCACTTATCCCATTAAGAGGGATGTCATTTGATAGGTATCTTAAATGCAATAATAAAAGTTAAATGACTTTGATTCAGTCACGATATATTTGCTTTTTAAAATTTTGGTATTTCTATTTATAAATCGTAGTGAGAATGACTACGGAACCCTATCATGTACGTGCCCAACACTTTATTTATGTTAACAATAAGATATGATCATTTTCAAGTGATATATAGAATATATCCTTAATGTAAGTGCATGTAAATAATGAAACCATATAAAGAATATGTAATTTGCTGTAAACATTTTATATATTTATCTTTCAGATAATGTTATATATTAAGTACTAAAAGAATTGAAAATATAAGAAAATGACTGTCAACAAATAATTGAACATTTCAAAAGCAATAACGTTTTACTTCACAAAACAAAGAAATGAGAAACAGACAATAGACGTTCTTACAGACAAATTTAAATAGGATATTTTTTATTGTTAAATAATAAATGAATTATTGAACGACATCTTTTTTTTTCAATGCAATTTTTTAGAAATTGGTACTTTAGTATAGGGAGCGGGCCATCCATTTTTCGGGCCCCAGCCAATACCCAACGTGAGCGTACCTACATAATTTTTAATCCTTGGATCGTGAGTGTCAGTTATCGTGAATCAAAGTAAAGCAATAATATGTGACTGTGCGTGCCAGACGTGAATCCGTGAGTATATATATTTTGAACTAATTTAATATTTTTCTTAATTTCTGATCTAATAATACATTTTTTTATAAAAAATACAAAAAATAACAATAATTTTTAGAAGAAACACTTCGTAGTCAGAGTTATCAATTCTACCAGAATAACAAAAAAACTCCAGATTAAAAAATTGCACATGAAAAACATTAAATTTCATCATTTCAAAATTTAATAATAACATTAATTACTTAAACGAAAATTAACCACAATAAAACAAACAAGACAAGAAGTATTTATCAGACGCTTTACAGTTCCACTTCAATCTGGAAATGTTAGGCTCCTGATGAGGATTTCTTGTGAAGTCGAAACACGTGTCGAGTGACATTGTTTTATTGGTGTACATTTTAGTTTAAGTAGCTAATGGGGCGTTTACACCGAGAAAACAAAACAGAAACACGGTGTTTTTATGACCAAAAAGCAATAAACCCTATACATTTTTAAATACGAAGTATTTTAAAGACACGATGTTTCTGTTTTGTTTTTTTGGTGTAAACACCGCATAAGATACCACAGTTTCTCTGTTTTCCAGTATTTATATTAATATACAAGGTGAGTCATATTAGGTGGATTAGTTGATTGAGAAAAATATCCCAAGCAAAAAAAATTCATATGAATATTTTCGTGAGAGAAATACAGACCTCCTCCAAAAATTTTGCATAAAATTAGTTTTTATGTTATATCTGGAGAACCAATTATGATAAAGTTATGAAAATTGATACCCAGTTTAGTATAATTGCGTGTTATCGATTTCCAATATCAAACAATGATTATTTACACAAAGGATGTTTGGAGCTAGTGGGCCCTTTGATTTTTACCTAGTATTTTTATATTCTTACTTTTTATATTTGGCACTTATATATAAGGTCATATGCCACCAGTGGCGTACGCAGGATGGTGTCATGGGGAAGGGGGTCAAAGAAAAAAAATTCATTGATAATGAGTAAAAAAAAAGTCATAAGAATATAATGACTAAAAAAAAATAATAAAAAATTTAAAAAAAGGTCTCCCAAATAAATGTTCCAAATTTATATTATTATTGATTTAAAAAAAATGTCATGCGGGGGGTTCTGACCCCTCCTAACACTCTCCTGCGTACGCCATTGTATGCCACAAAATACATATACTTTGTTAATTTGTCATAAGATCAATAATTTACGAGAAATACGATGGTAAAGATAGTATTGCAGAATTTAAACTAATACGAATGCTTCAAATTACGCACAAAATACATTTCTATTCTTGTTCAAGAACATTAATTATTGGTATATTCAGGAATAACCCAAGATTTTACACTTCTGTCTTCGTTATGAATTAAATTAAATTGCAAATAAATTTTTTTATAAAATGTATAAACATAACTTTTTATAAAAAAATCAATAAACGCAACTTAATAAAATAATGTCTAGCGTCCACCCATTCGTAAACCCTTTACAGTTTGCTAGCTCACAAAGTCAAAATGACAATTTTGATTAGATGTCAAATAACTTTGTAACAAAAATTATAAATCAAATTTTTAAAAACTAAGCTGAAGTTCTACAATTTCGAATAGCCAACAGATTTTGTCAAAAATAGAATCTTAACCGCATGCACCCTACAAATTTGCAAAATATATGCATCTTTTTAGTTCTTTAAAATAAATCGGTAAAATATAGCAATTTAAAAGTTTTTTATTTATTTCTCAATATTTGGATATATTGCCATTTTATATCATTTTTTTAAAAATACATAATAAATAAAAATCTCGTCTTCATGGGTTCAATAAAAATTCAGCGCTTATATATGAGGTTCTTAATAATTTAATAAAATATTATACCTACATATTGATTTTTTAAATACTTAATTAATTAAGATGGCAACAACCAATTTTGAGTAATATTTTTAACTATAACTGTTAATTTTAATTAAGGTATCAAATAATTAGAAACAGTTGTCAGCTCCTTCCACTTTCAAAAATCTTAGATACGCGCCTGTAAATTGTACTTAAAAACACATAAACATAAAATTCCTGGTAATGTTTTTAATACAAAACAGCATTTGGTTTTTATGCGTATAGAATCCTTAATGCCAAAATACATTTCAAATCGAAACGCCAAACAGTAAATATCGAAACAAAAATTTAATTACTCTAGCAAGACCGAAAAGCAAAAGCTTGTTTCTGGTAACATACAATACCAACAGTATAATACAAAAATACCGATATTGGCAACAATTAAATTACTTAAAATTGAATAACTGTGTATTCTGATTGCATCCGCAGCAACATTAATATCGATTAGTAAACTCATTTGTGGGACTGGTTCATCTTTTATCCTTTTTATTCAATTTACAATTTGTTATCGTTTCGGTCATTCGTTTTTATTACAACGGTATAATCATTGGAACCAGCGTATATCGTCTGGGAGGAAAGCAAACCATTATATATTCCAATAAATCTCTTTAATATATTATCTTGTTCCAGACGGTTAAGATAAAAATAATTGCTATCTCGATTGACAAATATTTAACTCGGCAATATCTTTTTCTTAATTCTTGAGATAAATGATTTTTTGTTCGTTTGGCTTTCAAGTTTATATGTTTGTACAATGTATTTTATTTTTCTTTGTAAAAATTATTCTCTTACGTACGCATATCGTTCCGTTCTTAAAAGAAATAAAAAACAGGACATTTCATATTAAAAATATCATATTATATTTGAAATATAAATAAACATATTCCTACCCTACATATCATATATACTACATGTATATCAGTTAGCTTTTAGTATTCAGTTTCAGGAAAATAACATCAAATATGTTTTTGTACTGTATTTTTTAATTTTCAAGCTATCGTCTTAAGGTGAACTTCTGAAGAATAAATCAAAACTGTTATTATGTCCTGCCTTCAGAGTTACGATTTTCACTTTGATGAAAGCGATTTTATAATTATGCTACTCAGGGGCGTCCGTAAAATATTATATAAGAGGGTCTATCTAACAGATTCCAACCTATAAAAAGAAATCTAAAAACATTTTTCTCAAGGAGATAATTTTTAACTAGATAATTTTAAAATTTTAACTCGTATAGAAGAATATGCCTATCGTCAAAAATCACGTATACATACAGGGTGTCCCCCTGTATGTGTATATATACAGGTTGGTCCAAATAAAACGAAACGGGCCCGCTTTTGATCATTTAAAATAAGATTTTGAAAAAAAGCTCGAACACGTCGATTTTGCTTTCAAGGGAGACAACTTTTGCTATAAAATTTTTGCAAGAATCTTTCAACCCTCAGCGCTATGAGCACAACCTTTAAAATTTTAAATAGCATGATAGGGCAAGTATACCTCATTTAAAAGGTTTTTTCATTCTTAATACGGTACTTTTTATTTTTTTTTCAAATCTGTTTAATTTGTTATTAACATTTTAAATTCCATAAATGCAATGATTTTCAGATCAAAAAACAAATGTTTGCAAATAAAATTCCAAATAAAGTAGGCTTATTTTCTTATCAAATAATTCCAAACCATCCAAATTGGACATTTATTGAATTAGTTAAAGTTTTGGAATCAAATAATTAAAAAAAAACTACCAACATCCAAATATAATTTCAAAATTATATTGAAATGAACACCTTACCATTTAATAGACAATAATAGACATGTACATACCTATCGCCATAGGTGGACACAGTTAATCCAAAAGTTAACTTCGTTAATCGTTAACTCGTTAATAAAAAAGTTAACTTTGTTAATCGTTGAAGCGTTAAAATTTCGAAAATTCAACGCAAGTTAAAGTTAACCATCCAAAA
This sequence comes from Sialis lutaria, assembly GCA_949319165.1. Classification (NCBI taxonomy): domain Eukaryota; kingdom Metazoa; phylum Arthropoda; class Insecta; order Megaloptera; family Sialidae; genus Sialis; species Sialis lutaria. The sequence continues at coordinate 24,302,951 of OX439235.1, read as the reverse complement.
CGTATACTGCTTTTGGCGCCTTTTGGGATGGGATACATAGGTAAATAAAACAAAAACAAGTAGATAGATTAATTAATTTAATTATTACAAGCGACAGTAGCGACCCGCCTTTTTAAGCCTTCATCATGCTCACTTTACTTACTATACTAATATGAAATATGGAAGAAAAAGATAAACTCTAAATGAAGTCGGTTAAAAATGGCGCAAACGCTAAAAAGTTAGGTTATAATAACTTGTATTTACTAACATATAGCAAGTAATCAACAGGGCCGCTTTATTTTTAAGAGTTTCTCGGCTCTAGATTCTTGCTCTTTTGAGCAACAGCGCCGCACCGCGCCTGTGTGCCCGCGTGGCGCGTAATTTAAACAAATACTTACAACATGTCAACAAACAATCAATAGAACGGACTAAAGTAAACGGAAGTTAACAAGAGCGTTAACATTTTATTGAATTAACTTAAATGTTAATCCGTTAAACATTTTGTTAACTTCGTTTATTAACGATTAACGGATTAACGAGTTAATGCCCACCTATGCCTATTGCCAATATAAAAATATCAGGATAATGAATACTTTAAATAAAGAGTATTTCATTGAAAATAATTAAATTTTGTAATATTTCTGAATTTTTTAATGGACAGCTTGTCTAAAGTAATGAAATTCTACATGACTTGCAGGTGGTGCATTATTTAAGCTACTACCACACCAAAACGCCGAATAATTTTTCAAAATAATGTCAAAAATATCAATATTTTTCACAAGGATTATATTTATTTTTATTTTTTCAAGACCACACTGTAAATCCCAAACTATTTACTTATGTGCATTTTATACCTTTATTGAAAAAAAATTATCTTAAAATGGAGATATCGAATAAATACGCACTATTGACTCATCCTGTATTTATACATACATACATTGTACAAGTACATATTATATATGTCACTTGGGTTTATAAGCGATTCATACATACACCACCATATTCCTTTCTGCATTTATCATCTTTTGTACGACTCAAATAAAGGCAACCTACATTTCTTATTGCTTCCATACATATTTTACTGCAAGAACATTGTTGCAAACTATTGATAATCAACTTAGTATTGTTGTCATACAGGTGGGTGTACTAAACAGTATAGTACCTATATAGGTATGTACAAAGGGCGTGTGTGTGCGTGTGGTCGATATATGTTACATCTCAAGAGGATTTATACTTAATTACCAACCTAACTCAGACGAAGCTTTGGAAGTATTATTAGCTTGTCTTGTATAGGGTTAAGTACAGCTCGGTAACGTAATTTGCGTTGTACTAAACTTGGAAATTAGGTCATACTCGAAAATATATATCACTATAACATATCTACTGTACATCAGAGCCAACCAAAGACTACATCCAAAATTGGATTTTCAGTAAATTAAGTGAAGTTCTTTGATATGCTATATAATAAAGACGATGCTGGTTGGCTGACTAACTGAATGATTAAAATCATTAGACGGTTCAAGTAAACCTAAGATTTGTCATGTGAGTGTAATTTGATATGAAACTAACGGAAGAATTCATAAATATAAATAAACTGTTAAAATAATACCTATGACAAAAATATACTAAAAATTCCTGAAATAAAATACACATTAATAAGGAGACAATTGTAAAATTGGAGTCGAGACTTAAATTTCAAACACCGAAAAAAGATGAGACTTTCCCGACTTTCATCTCGTCTCGTGTGCAGAGCCCTTATAAAAATACGAATTTCTTAATAACAATTAGGATGACCAAGTCACAAGTTTTCACCCGGAGTCCCAGTGTATGTATACTGTTTCTCCGGGCTCCAAGTTTTGTTATAATTTCTTCGGGGTTTGTAGTATTAATGACAATGAAAAAAAAGGTCTTCAGAAATAACACGGGGCACAAAAGATATCAACGAAAAATCTTAGGGTTTACTAAAACTAAAATCTATCATCCTACTATTAATACTAAAATAATACTCGGGTTAAAAAATATAAAATGCATTTTTTATTTAGACTGGTACGAAACCCGATGATATTAATTTCCTCTCTAGAGCATAATTAATAATATCTTTTTCAAGCAGAAGAGATTCTCCGCTTCCCTTATTTAAATGTTGCTACTGAACACTGAAGTTCTATTATATTAAATTTGGTCACGTTATTCATTTTGTCAGACGGGGGGATCATAATTCACTATAGCGTCACAGACACGTCTGAACATGTAAAGGGAACAACAAACAATTTTGTTTTCTTGTGTCATTCGTCATAAATAATGTAGTTATATTTTACCTAAACATTTTCTCATAAAACGAAGACCCTCTTTTCTTCTTCATACTTGTTGTTGTATTCTAGTATATACTTGTATTATCTCAGTTATATTAAAAAATGAACACTGTTAGTTTTTTTGTACATAAAATGGGTTTTTGTTATTTATGTATCAAATTTACGAGTTAGTTGATTATTATGAAATCTTTTTAAAAATATAAAATAATTATATATATTTCACTAAAGTTGAAAAACAATTGAATTGGTCATTTCAAAAACACAATTAGAATTTTTCAGGATACGATAAAAACTGTGTCATCCGCAAATAAACGAAATGTTTGAAATATCGAATAATCTTTCTAAATTATAAATAATAAAAAAAAACAGGAAAACTGTTCTTGACTTATGTTGTTTTAGTAAGAAACAGGGTTATGTGGTATTTTATTTGAACAAAACAACCATATTATATTAATCAAAATTTATTCAAAATTAATGAAAATAACACTTAAACACAAACATTTTTATGTTTTACTATCATTATGGTACGATATCAATAGTTACCACATTCTTTATCATTCTTATCTGGATTATCTTCAACATTTGCAGTTGTACACTCATCTCGCGATTTACCGACGGGCCAAACGCGCGGTTTGCCGACTTTCTCCTATCCCCTCCATAATACTACCGTGATTTATATTTCTGCGCGAAATTTAAATTCACCAATCAACGTTGAGGTTGGCACGGTGGTGGGGGCCCCTCTCGACGTCGGCAATTCAAGCGGTTGAATTACCAACAACGTCGGTAATTCAAGCGATGAGTGTATTACGCGGTAGCGTTTGAAGAGAAAGGAATGTACTGACTTGCGTGGTTTTTACCCAGGTTATGGATCTACCTTTAAGGAAGCGTTTGTAATAAAAAAAAAGTATGTTTGGAAAAACTTTACTTATGTGGTTTCTGAAATTATCGATTCAATTCTTATACATGTTGCTTATTTTTTAGTGATAATGTGATTACTGATATTTTAAATTGAATAAAAAATGTGTATACAAGTTTTTCAGCTCGCGTATTGTAATTTATTTTTGTCCGGAAGAAAAGAAGGATATGAACCTCGAAATCGGTTTGCGAATAGGGTCCCATATTTGATTAATCTGCCACTGCTTTATGAAAAGCAAAATACAGAGAATAATAACTTTTTTAACACAAAATTATACAAATCATTAAAAATTGTAGTCTTGTACTATAAAAATATCAATCAGCAAACGTAAATATCTCTAAAAAAAAGCAATGTTATATTGCCGAGAGTTGTGACGACGATTTTTACGCGTCGAACAAGAAAATCGAAACAAATAATTTGTGCGACAATGTAACTATTGGGTTTTAGATATTTTCATTAAACAATCCTGAAAAAATCAGCTGATTATCAATACATTTTCAAAAGTCATTATTTTGACAGGCTTAAGGAGGTAGACACTGTAAGCATTCAAAAAAATTTAGCGGACAGATTTTTCTCGCACATTTATCAAATTATCTTACTGCTGCAATTTGAAAAAATACTATTATATAAATTTTCTATACACTGCTTGTCACAATAAGTGGGACACTTTTTCAATGTAACACAGTTTTGTTAAAAATTGTCATATTAATACGAAAATTCAGAGAAATCATTAATGTGGTGTTGATTCAAAGCCCAAAAAGTTACAGCTTTGTCTCTTCATCAACGTGGGGTGTGCAACCCTTACAGTGGTGAAAATTGGAAAATGGCATTTTCAAGTATTGAAAAAAAAGTTTAAAAAGTGATTATTCCAAAGTAAAACTAAAATTCAGAATAATTATTATCTGTACAACTTCTTTGCACCCTTAAGGTACTATCTTATTAATTTTAATAACATTATATTCTATTTACTTTTTGGTATCACCCCCTAAGTTTAGGTCAACAAAAATATAGGAAGATATGAAAAAAATTTAATGAATGTTTCATAATTTGTTTAAAAAAATCACAGTTAATATAAATTTACAATTTAAATAAAATCCAATTATTTTTAATATTTTTTCTACCCTTAATTATTTCAACCCCATTACATTATAATTAATTCAAACGACATAGGTAAAGAAACAATTGTAAAATTTACAAAATGGGTAATAAACTTTGTATACAATGGTATCGTGTATTAAAAAACACAAATAATTTATTAGGGTAGGCATTAACCCTTAAATACTAAACCACCCCGAATAATAAGGTAAAAGATTAAATTCAAGTATTATTTTATAAAAAATCAATGGGAGCGGTTATTCAACGATCTTTGTGAAAATTTCGTTCACCAAAACTCACCCCTACAGATTTAGCTACCCTTAATTTAAAAAATATATACTTTTTTTAAATCATCATATCTAAAAATTCACCGTAATTTTTTTTCTATCCTTTTGTGAAATAAAATACCAATATTTGGTCTTTCATCACCGGTAAAATTAAAAATAATTGGATTTTATTTAAATTGTAAATTTATATTAACTGTGATTTTTTAAACAAATTATGAAACATTTTTTAAATTTTTTTCATATCTTCCTATATTTTTGTTGACCTAAACTTAGGGGGTGATACCAAAAAGTAAATAGAATATAATGTTATTAAAATTAATAAGATAGTACCTTAAGGGTGCAAAGAAGTTGTACAGATAATAATTATTCTGAATTTTAGTTTTACTTTGGAATAATCACTTTTTAAACTTTTTTTTCAATACTTGAAAATACCATTTTCCAATTTTCATCACTGTAAGGGTTGCACACCCCCTGTTGATAAAGAGACAAAGCTGTAACTTTTTGGGCTTTGAATAAACACCACATTAATGATTTCTCTGAATTTTCGTATTATTATGACATTTTTTAACAAAACTGTGTTACATTGAAAAAGTGTCCCACTAATTGTGACAAGCAGTGTACAACGCTAAATGCACGTGTTTTGGAAGAAAATAGAGGGGAAGATCCGCGATTACAAAAATGTTTGCAGAGGAAAAAAGTGGCAGACTAAGCATACTTAACCCACATTAACAAAAAGTTATAAAGGGATATTCAATTGCGTCATAGAAGTTCAATCGATTTTCGGTCTTTAAATTTTACTTCAAATTAGTGTTGAAATATAAAATGTGTTATTAGTTTATAAATCATTGATTTTATTGTTTTTTTACTAACAATAAGAATGAATAAAAATGAACGATGAAGAAAACAATACTAAACCAAAATAGCATTATATTATATTTCTTGCAATAATATCAAGGTTCTTGCAACGAAATTTTTCTTCTATGGTGAAAAAATATGATTGTTCCTGCTAAAACTCTCTAACTTATAAAAGTCACTAAAAGTCTAAAAGTTTATACAAGGATAAAGTACATGACTCGTTGAGAATCGCTCATGACACTGTAGAAATCTGTTTTTGAAGAATTGATGCAACCAGTTTTCACAACAGATGACGTTCCTTCATCGATTTATTAAAGGACGTAAACAACTTACGTTTCACTGATAAAGAATTTCAAATCGTATTTAAATATACATTTATACAGGGTCTCTGGCAGAAGGCAGTGGCGTTACCAGCGATGAAGAGAAAATTTGCCTCTTATAATCAGCTAGAACCGTCTACTTCGAAGACTACGACTATAAATTAAAATAAAATAATTACAATAAAATTTCAATAAAATGCATTTAGGTATAATTATAATTAAATAATAAAAAATAAAATTTACTATAAGATCAATATTCCACAAGTAAAAATTTATCTTATGAAGCCATTCCTTTAAATTGTTTTTTTTTAATTTTTTTTATGTTAATTAGGTCTTTCAATATGTGGAAGTTTGTTAAACAGCTGTACACAACTATTTACAACCCCATTAATCCCCAAGGGTAGAAAATAAAATTAATTTGATGTTTTAACTCCATTTTATTACTAAATATACACTCACGAGTCAATGAAGGTTTTTACTTCGGAACCCTCAGAAACAGCACCGCTTTTAATGATTTTTTTTTAAATGTTCGTTATACCATACTATTTGAAATCAGAAACATTCCAGCCGTCGGACTCAAAAAATTATTTTTTTTGCTCAAAAAAATGTATATAAATAAAAAAAATTTCGATGATAACTGAGCAAAAGTGTGTTTTTTTGTTATAACTTAGTTGAATAAATATTATTTGAGGAAATGAGCAAAAATTTTTTTTTAATTTTTATTGGCAAACGTTACTTTTCAATTATTTAAATAATTTGCTTAATAAATTATCGTTGACATTTTGACGCAAAAATTCATAAATTAATATACATATTTAGAATTTATTGAATATTGATGAAATTTAGCAAAATTGTTCGAAATACCCTTATTTAATACTAGTAAATTTTAGAGTACGTTACTTGCATTAATAATCATTTTACAGCAAGTTTTGCTACGAAATTTCGTATCCGCTCCAGCCGCGAATAAAATAATAAACTTTTGCCGTTTTGCAAATAAACAAACAATTTTGTCCAAAAAAATTGTAATTATTTTAGATGTATTTATCTAACGTTCCTGAAAGTTTTAACCCTTTTGGTTAACTATTTTCAACTCTAGAGCAGTTTATTCTTTAGATTTTTCACGCGTCAGCGGTAAGTTCGTCACTAAGATCGTTTACTCTGTAAAAAATATTTATTGATTTTTTATAAAATTTTGCATAATTGTTCGAATTACTTTAATTTAGCAGTACACAAATTAAGAACACGTCACTAACATTATTAATCATTTTACAACTACTTTTTCCTACGAAATTTAGTATTTGCTCGTGTCGCGTATAGACAATAAACGTTTGCCTTTTTGCAAATAAACAAACGATTTTTTCCAAAAAAAATATACTTATTTGAGATGTATTTACCTAATGTTTTTGAAAGTTTTAGCCCTTTTGGTTAATTATTTTCAATTCTATAGCAGTATATTCCTCAGATTTTTCGCGCGTCAGCGGCACGTTCGTCGACAAGATCCTTTTACTCTGTTAAAAATATTTACTGAATTTTGATGAAATCTTACATAATTGTTTGAAATACTTTAATTTAACAGTAAAAAAATTACGAGCACGTCACTAGCAATATTTTTCATTTTACAACTAGTTAGGCTACGAAATTTACTATCCGCTCGTGCCGCATATAAGACAATAAACGTTTCCCGTTTTGCTAATAAACAAACAATTTTGACAAAAAATATTATGCTTATTTAAAATACATTTACCTAATGTTTCTAAAAATTTTAGCCCTCTAGGTTCATTTTTTTAAATGGTACAATGTTATTTATTACAAATTCAAAATTTTTGAGGAAAAATTGAGAAAATTTCTGGAAAATTCCTAAAAAAATTTGTATAATTCAACTTTATTTGTGAAAAGAAACACCGCGAATACACATTTCTATCAAAATTTTCAATAAATTTAGACAAAAAGAAAAAAAAATTGGAAAATTTCGGGAAAATTCCCGGAAAATCCTTATTTTGACAAAGTATTCTTATTCAGCGACCCTCTAAACCCCTATAGGTAAAAAAAATTTGTCGAAAATCGGATTTAATATATGAAACCAGTAAATTATACAAATTTTCAAAATTTGGGGGGAGGGGTTAAATCCGACGACTAGAATGTTTCTGATTTCAAATAGTATGGTATAACGAACATTTTAAAAAAAATTCTATCAAAATCGGTGCTGTTTCTGAGGGTTCCGAAGTTTTAGCCATTTTCGAGCTTCATTGACTCGACTTTAACTGTTTTTGAAGTAAAAAAATCATGTTTTTTTTATTTTTTCAACAAAATATTGCGTTTACGAAACGTTGGAAAAACAGAAGTTATTACTTAGTGTGGAATAGTTTGTGTAACGATGTTAGCAGCAAAAAAAGTATTTTCATCAATGAAATATTGAAAAAAAACATTTTTTTTTTAAATGTTTCGTTTACGCAACATTGGGGATTAATGGGTTAATTACATAGTTTTTTGTGTTATTTATTACGAGGTTTCCTTATTTCTGATGCCATAGCCATGCCCCGGTAAATACTGGCGGAACAAGTTTTGATTCGACCGGTGCCGGATTTACCAATAAACAAAGTAAGCAACTGCTTAGGGCATCTGATCCCTGAGGGCACCATCAGACTGACTAACAAATAAATAAATAAATAAAATAAATAAATAAAAAAAGGTCATCAAAATTAATTATTGTTAAAAGGGACTTGAGATAATTAGTGCTTAGGGCATCACATAGTCTAAAGCCGGCACTGGATTCGACAGAAAAAAATATTTGCAAAACGCACATTTTCATAAGACGTTTGGAACAATTGTGTATCGCTTCATGACTAAATTTGTCAAAGCCTGTAGATGAGAGTAACTTAAAAAAAATAACATCTTAGAAATATTCGCTGTCAAAGATCTGCGCTCTTATTCGATTACTCCATAGATAATAATATTATTATTCGGTATTTTAGAGCCACAGCAACAATTTTGTTATTACCAACTTTGGTTTCCCAAATTAGCACAAGGTTTATCTCAAGGGACTTTTTGGTGTTTACTCAATCAATTCCCTATACAATATAAATAAACATTTAGAGGTTCGATAGTAAATGTGATAATAGAGTGACTTAAATGAAATATTACAGTTCAAAGGTCATGAACTTATTTTAGAAAGAGCTACAAAAATATTATTTTGGGAAATAAAAATAAAATTAAGGCTGAAATGTCAAAAATAAAAAATAAAACAATGCAAGCAACGTTTCGGTTTACAGAACCATCGTCAAACTGTAAAAATACATATTAATAGAGTAATGTTGGTATATATAGACCAGACGGGTAATATGGACACCTCCTTTTGTTGCTCCATTTTACATTTTATAAAGACAAAATTAATATATATCTAAGCTTACACTTCTAAATAATTGCGTCAGTTGACATAACAGTGTTTGGAGTACCGGTATGTCATTGAGGGAAACTTAATGGAAGGACCCCGCACATTCCTTATGGGAACTGGCTTTCCGTGAAAATCTCTAAATTTTTGGTATGTTGTAGTTTATGTGATGCTGATCAAAAGCTATCACAGGCACAACCTCGAAAAATGAGCCGTTTCGGCGATAAAAAATTTTCATGATAAAAAAATTAATTTTTTTTATCTTGTTTTATTTGAGTTTTTATTGTTTTAATGCTTTTTTGGCTATTCTAGTTTTTCACTTATGCTATTTCAGAGGTAAGTTGTTATTAATGATATTACAATGATGAAAAATGTAATTCATTTTTTTACTAAAATGTGTAAACAACAAAATTGATAAAAATTAAATTGAAAAATTAAGATTTATATTTTGTTTCATTTAAGTTTTCAGTGGTTACTTATCAAATCACATAACAACCACTGAAAACTTAAATGAAATAATATAGATGACAAAAACATAAATGCTGTTCAAATCAATTATTTTAATTAAATAATAAAAATAAATTCCACTAAAGTATTTATGTAAACTAGTAATGATATATTATAAATATGAGTTATTTATAACTTTAAAAATGTTAAAAGATCTAAAACTTAAATAAAACTTTAATTTCAATTTTTCATCTTCAAAAATTTTTATCGCCGAAACGGCTCATTTTTCGAAGTTGTGCCTGTGAAAGCTTTTGATCAGCATCACATAAACTACAACATACCAAAAATTTAGCGAATTTCACGGAAAGCCAGTTGCCATAAGGAATGTGCGGGGTCCTTCGTCATTTTTGATTATTTTTGTTAAATTTAGTTATTTAAAATTTTTGTTGTATTAAATTGTTTACATAAATTAATTATATTGTTGTTTAAACATGTAGGTACAATAAGGGTTGGCCGTATGAACAGTGCTTTTAATCCACGTAATAATTATTGCCTCAGCGATAACAATTATTCTTAAATACATGTGGTTGCGGGTATTATGAACTATGGGGTATTATGTGTAATAATTAACCAAAATCGTGGTGACGCAAATAGTATGAGAAGTACAATTAATCATCCAGTATACTTCACAACTATTCACTTCCGCAAAAATGCTTTTTTAGTACAAATCTTCATGATGGTGCTCACTAAATGGAGTGCTAATAAGAAGGTTCTGCCCTCGTACTCTTTGCTACGCCACTGCTATTTCTTTACAGTGACAACATATAAGTTTTAAATAAAAACAAAAAAATAAATTAGAAATACAAATGTTTTAACCACCTAATATAGATAATCCTGTAGGTAGTATAGTAACAAGAGTGTAATATGGACCACTGTGGGCCAAATAACGTTTTTAAAAACGTAATTATAAACCACTTTATTTTATAATTTTATATTGCACAATCAGGGGAAAAATATTTCCAACTGCATTTACTTTTTTTTGCTGTACACTTTTTATATTTCTCTCTTTTACAAATTATAGTAACATTTTTTGCTCTATACTTACAATTTTTCAACTACACAAATTAGCTTTTTCAACTACAGTCAGTGGCGGATTTGCAGTCCTAGCCGCTCTAGGCTCCAGGCCATGTGCCGCCCCTTTCTCAGCACCCATCATTATACAGGATGGCCAGTATTTCTCTGGAACAAATTTCCCTGACTTTTCCCGGTTTTCCAGGGGAATTTTTACCGTTTTTCCCTGTTTTCTATAATTAAAATTTAGATAAAAAAGCTAAAAAAAAGGTCCCATAGATAAAATTTTTATATTTTTGCAGAATTTGCATTTTTCCCTGACTTCCAACCAAGTTCCCTGACTTTTCCCGATTTTCAAGAAACTGACCACCCTGTTATAGACTAGATACATAATTCATGAATTTACTTTATTCCCACTTTTCATTGATTCAGAAAATTGTTTAACTAAAAGCTAGCTTATAAAGCTAGTTTATAATATTTTCCAAGGTTGACTGACACGCGCGTAATAACAATAAGTACCTACCTATTCTTCCTAGATCACTTATATTAAACTAAACGTACGAACTATTTTATATGTACGATGTACGAAATTATTTATACTTTGATACGTAAAAATAGTGATTTAGGAAGATTATAATCATACGGTACACGAGCCTTTAAAATATTAAGATACTTTGCATTTGAGTTATTTCTTGTTAATCTTGTTATCATCAGTGATTTTTTTTGGCACGATTTGCCGCCCTTAATATCTGGCCGCCCTAGGCCCGGGCCTACTGGGCCTTATGGCAAATCCGCCACTGACTGCAGTTTTCATTTTTAGAACTGCAGAAACAAGTTACTAAATAATCCCTGCGCCCAATATTATCAAGAACTATATGCTCATGTAGAATATAATTAATGTTATTTTAGCCAAAAAAAGTTAAAGAAGCATTAAAAAATCATTTAGCGCTAAAGGAGTTTTATTATTGGTTGATAATAATTTCCCGCGCTGATTGGTCAAAAGTTACAACGTGAGCAACCCTTGGGTGCAACCCGTGCATAGAGATTGAATATTTTATATCTATGGTATATTCTAACCCTGTGTTCAAGGTATATAAATATAGAGGTATGGCAATGCGGTCGTTGACCAATCAGCGGTGGTGCGGGAAATTGACGTCACTGGTGGAAATATTCAAATGTTATAAATGTATAATTGCAAAAACATTCTTTAATTTTTTATTGTTTTCGTATTTTTTGATATTTTAACAATATATACAATCACAGAAGTACAAATTCAATATTACAAAATCATAAAAAGCTGTCACAGACAATTTGGTGTATTCGAGAAGTATTACTTTTACTGTTCTTAAGTTGGCAATACAAAACTGGGCTATATCGTATTAACAGCTTTTTATGATTTTGTAATATTAAATTTGTACTTCTGTGATTGTATGTATTGTTAAAATGTCAAAAAATACGAAAACAATAATAAATTAAAGAATGTTTTTTGCAATTATACATTTATAACATTTGAATATTTCCACCAGTGACGTCAATTTCCCGCACCACCGCTGATTGGTCAACGACCGCATTGCCATACCTCTATATTTATATACCTTGCCCTGTGTTCTAACCTTGACAGTTTATTGTTCTCGTTGGAATGTTCTTCAGTTCAAGCAATTGTTTCGTTATTGATTGTATAAAAAATATATTATAAGAGTATAAATAAGCTAAATAAATAACTATTAAAAAACTCAACTAAACAATATGGCCAGTGCAACTAATTCTGAAAATTTTGATCTGAAATTAGTACATGATGCATTTTTTTCATGTCTTCTTGATTGTAATGACATATCATTAACTATGTATTTGGATGGATACAGAGAATTAAACAAGTAAAAGAATTTAAAAAACTATATAAATGTAGTAAACTATAAATTAGAAATATTCCTTTTACAGATTTTTTCAGCTTATGGGAGCAGTATTTAGTTTTGTATCAAGCGATATTTCACAAAAAATAGATATATTAGAAGAACTTGTAGAAAATGAAATTAAGCAAGATAATGACAATAATAGTGTGGCCCGAGAAATCACAATGGATGATAATACTGAAAACACAATATGTGAAAAAATAAAACAAACTCATATTGATAATGGAAATGAATATAATTTCAAATCGTGCAAATCGATGATGGATTATGAACTAAGATGTGGGCTTCTTAATAAAAAAGATTATGTATCAGGTTCTAGAACATTATTACGTCTTCACAGGGGATTAGGTATTTAAAAATATATACACTCACCACTCTACACAACGACGGCATCGGTAATTCAACCGTTCTACCAAAGGACGGCTAGAGGGGCACCCACCACCATGTCGACTTTAACATTGGTGAATTTAAAGTTTACGCAGAAATATAGCAGTCACGGTTGTATTATGTGGGGATGGGGGAAAGTCATTGCATAGAATGGTCAGCCAGTCGTAGCATAGAGTGGTCGTTTAGTAGAAGGTCGTTTTATAGAGCGCTGAGTGTAATCGGTAATAACAATACAGCTATTAAAATTTTTATTTATTTTTAGATTTCATAAGAGTTTTTCTTGCATCTCTTTCTGATTTAGATAATAGTGAGAAAACATCTACTGTATGTCAGGAAGCATATAACCAAACTTTAGCTAAATATCATCCGTGGATTATAAGAAAAGGAGCAATTGTAGCTATGTATTCAATGCCTACAAGAGAAAACTTGCTAAAAAGAGTAAGTTTTTTAGTTTCATTACTCTTTTAACCAGGGACCTGAACCTGAACCCGAACCATAAACCCGAAAAAACTCGTATTTTTCATGAACCTGAACCCGAACCGAAGCGCTATATTTCAGTCAGCAAACCTGAATCTGAACCCGAACCTTTTCTAGGATATCCAGTAACCATGTATTTTGGTTGTAAAATGTACATATTGGATATTTGTTTGAATTTTATTGTATGTGACTTCTCAAGTCCACTACTAAAAATTACATTTTTTTGCTTGCTTTATAATTCTATAACTTTTAAAAATTAATTTCATTTCAATTTGCAAAACATCTGAAAAGTAGAGATTTCAATCTTTAAAATGTTTTTTTATTTTTTGCTAATTTTTCTAGCAGTATCTTCGTCTCTTCATTGTTTTGACAAATGTTTATTATTATATTTATAAACAATAAATATAATAATATACATTTGTTATAATATGATTGACGAAAATAAATTTTATCTCAAGAAATGGAGATTTTTAATCCAGCTGAACAATTAGAATACTAAAAATATACCATTTTTTATAGAATTTTTATTTTACACCGCATACATATTGTCTTGTGAGCCCACAACATATTAGCTTTTTTATTTTCAAATAGTAATTTTTAATTTGAACCCGAACTTAAACCTGAAAAAATAACGGTTTTTGAACCCAAAAAAATTGCACCATGCTGAACATTAACCTAAACCCGAACTAAAAATTATTATTGAACCCGAACCAAAAATAAATTTTGGTTCAAGTCCCTGGTTTCATTACTCTTTTAACATAAGTTATAATGTATCATTTTTATTTTCTTAAGGTTTGTCAAAACGAGAATGATGTTCAGAAAACTCTCGACGTTTTACCTAAAATGCTAGAAGCTGCCCACGAAGTTTATGATCGTGTGCAAGGCTTATATGAACATTATGATCTACTTAACTTGCCTTAATGCTGGCCGTATTTTTATATTTAATAATAATAAATGTAAAATAAGTAAATGGGCTATATTTATATTTTATATGTAAGTAACTCAGTTACCAAAATGACTAAGTTTATTGATTGCTATTGCTACTTTTGATATAAGAGTACTTTTCAAAAAATAAAAATAAATCATTCAGTAATTTTATAAGTATCGCAATGATTGATTTTTGATGAATTTATTTTCTCATTTGTTTGTTAAATAGACTATAGTCATTTTGACTTCTGAATGGTGCCACAGTAATGAAGTATGTCACAAAACTAGTAAAATATCATTGATCATTTATGATCAATTAAAGTACGAGGTGAGGAACCGAATGGACAAAAATTAGATTTTGGTGATTTCTTAGCTTTTTTCATTACAACAAAAATAATTATATACAAAATTATAGCTAATTAAATTCTCTAGAAAAAAAGTTCTATACATATTTTACTTCAGATTTGTACTTCACTAAATAATGACCATCTGAATTTATTAAAATTGTCTTTTCATCATCTTTCAATTATAATAAATTATACTTATACAAATCTGACAAAAAATTTATATTGGATATAACTTTTTTTGTAGAGAATTTATTTAGCTTTTATTTTGTATTCTCCCATCTCAGAATTTATTTTTAGTCAACTTGTACGAAAATTTTTAAGATTATTTAAACATTATTATAATAAGTGTGTGATATGTCATGAATTTTTATGAATATGATATATTGATTAAAACTCATCTATGTTTATACTTTGATTAATTAATTGCTTAAGTAATATCACTTTGTCACAAAAAAATATTTTTTATTATCATTATTTCTACCCCGGCTCCACAAATTTGCGCCAACGTTGGTACCAACAGTTTTGTCTAATGTGTGAAGCGAGACATTGGGATTAAAATTCACTAGTACCAACATTGGCGCCAATGTTGGATGTTGGCCGTTCGTTGTCGGTTTTTCGACAAATCATCAAAGGAGTTGGAGCCAACCTCGATACTCCGACCACACATTGGCCGATGAACTATTTAAATATAGATGATAAAATATAATTATTAGAACTAATTATTGCAACGGTACCGGCAGCCATTTATAATAACGACATGCTAGATGTTTTTGACAACAGTCGGAGGATTTTAGGTTAGGTTAAAATGCGTAGTGCTGAAATTCAAGAACTGACAGACATGTTGGGATGTTGACCATTACATTGGCTCTTTTTTAATATTGGCTATTGTTACTCCAATGTGTGTGCGCTGTTCAACAAATATGAGCCAGTGCCTGCGCCAGCATTAGCGCCAATGTGTGGAGCCATTCATTTCCTGACGAAAAAGAAGAAAATACCAAAAGAAATTTTTAAAGTAATGTCTATGATTTATGGGAAATCTTAACTGTCATATTTCATAATAATAAAATGGAGCCTGCTGTTTCAACAAGGAAGAGAATCAAGACGATCGTCATTTTGATCTGCCAACAGTGCCAACCATGCCAGTGACCAACAAAAATATTCAAAAAGTTCAAAAGTTGGCAATCCAACCTTCCTTCATGCCTCACCACAAAAAAGCCATGAGCTTGATTCTTCATAAACAGCAGATATCAATGTATTAAGGTAGTTGGTCCGTAAACATGTTTTCGTCAGATTTTGTTTAGGAATATTCCCTAGATTAATATCTGAAAAATAGCCCATTTTTATTAAAATTGACCATCTCAAAGTCATGAAAAACGATCTCAAAGTTTATATTTTTAACACAGCTTATATGGAGTAACCGTACACTAACGTAACGTTTTATTAGATAAAATTTAAACGTAGCGTCAGATTTTCATAAAAAACTGACATGTTGTATATTAATATGAAAGAAAACAGTATACAAAAAATTGGAATTATTGACCATCCCGTTATTAAGATTTAACCAGATTTAACTACCAAACCATAATTACAGTATTGTTGACAATGTGGCAACAATGTATTCATTTGATTATAGTAAAAAATACACGAAATAATGAAATAATTTTTTACAAAATATGATAAGTGAATTGAAAGGAATTATAATCGATTTCATTAATTATTAATATATTCTGTGGTAGTTTAGATGATAAAATATAATCATTTGACAAGTAGTTAATAGTAGATAATGTACAGCGTTGCCATGATCATTTCTCTAAATTAAAAATATGTACTCGTGGCCTAATGCGATCACATTATGATGGACCAACTACCTTAAAAAACTTATTTTGTTGTTTTCTTATATCTGGTGATATATTGCTTCCTGTATTTTGAAATAATAGTACATGCATGCACTAGAATTATGTAATTG
The DNA here is from genome assembly GCA_949319165.1 of Sialis lutaria. Taxonomy (NCBI): domain Eukaryota; kingdom Metazoa; phylum Arthropoda; class Insecta; order Megaloptera; family Sialidae; genus Sialis; species Sialis lutaria. Next base: position 24,286,270 of record OX439235.1, on the reverse strand, counting down.
AACCCTATATGAGGTACTACTGATGAAGTTTACAAGCTCTAATGCAAGATCATAGTTAGGTTAGAGTCAGGGAATTTTGCTATACCGGGAAAAGTCAGGGAATTTGATCGAAAGTCAGGGAAAAATGCAAATTCTGCAAAAATGTTAAAATTTCATGTATGAGACTTTTTTTTAGCTTTTTTATCTAAACTTTAATTATAAAAAAAACAGGGAAAAACGGTAAAAAATCTCCTGGAAAACCGGGAAAAGTCAGGGAAATTTGTTCCAGAGAAATACTGGCCACCTTGTTAGAAGAAAAACTTCATTGTGGCAAATTCACAGTGCTACTAGGATCAGTGTTGCCAGTAAGAATTCTGTAAAAAGTACGACATGCTTACTAAAAAGGTACGAAATTTGAAAAAAAGGTACGGTTTTCATAAAATTTAAAGGTATTGCTGTTTAATAGTTTATGAAATAGAAAAAAATATAGGAGGGACTGTGTATAAGTTATATCATTTGAGAGTGCTTGCTAGCTAGCAATTTTCTTACTATTTGTCAGTTTCTTTATGATACCACAAAAAAAAAAATTTAAAAAAAATAGACACATATTTTGTTTGTGTAATGTTTTCTATTTTAATGACATGTTTCTGTGATATTGTGATTTTGATGAAAAGATAAAATTAGGTGTTAAATTTGTTACATTTTCAATACAATAAAAATTATTATTCTTAGTTTTACAGACAACAATCTTTGTGGGGCAAAAAGGTACGGAAAGAGCTTTAGCTGAGGTACGATTTTGGTACGGTCGAGTCATGAATAGTATGAAAATCGTACTAAAAAGTACATTCTGGCAACACTGACTAGAGTAGTAGCTAGCAAAAATTTGAGATGCAGATTTTTATTTTAAACTTTGTAAATTAATGAGTCTGGCACATTAGTCACTATTGAAATGTGATGGTCGCTAAAATATCAAGGTTTTAAAATAAGATTCAACTTTACAATAATTAATTAAAATAAACAACAGAAAGGAAAATGATTTTTTAATTTAGAGTATCCTCCATTTTGTTAATTAGTGAGAAAATAATATAGTAAAAGAGACATTTATATTTACATATACGGTGATCAATTATATTTATTTTTTTGTGTAAAATGTAAAAATAGATTTCATAAAACTATTTTACTAAAACACATGCAAAATTTTATTAATTTTCTAGGAATAAAATGCATTTGAAACAGACATTTACTACATTAGAAAATTTGTTTACTTTTGAGTGTTTTAAAAACCAAAGATTGCTTATATTTTAGTCATTTTAAAAATATGCAATATGTGTTATTGTCTTGATGTCCATTGTATGACGAAATGTTATCCAATAACCAAATTGACACGGCTTACACCCAAAGCCTAAGATCCAAAAAATATGTAAAATCAGAACTTTGGTTTTTATTATTAGCAAACAAGCAGTCATCATTTTTGTTTTTGAGCTTGTAGCACAGGTTAGTTTTAGTTTTAGGAGTTACAGTTGAAAACACCTTATCTCACTAAAAATATCAAAATATAGGTTTACCCTAAGTTAAAATTAAAAATTAGTTTTTTACCTCCAACCACCCTACACCTTATAAATATAGTATGTTTGTTAATATAATATGAATAATTTACAAATTATGATTCTGGTCATTGATGTTTTATTTTATTAAATTTCCAGTATTATTATTGTTTGATATTATCGTGTTTTGTGTAATAATACCTACATTTAAGCCTTGGCATCTTAAGACTAGCGTGCCACGTTAACGTTAATCTATTATATGTAAAACGCCATCATGGCATTCGATGAAGGTAAAATACCACTTGTATTGAATCACATACAATAGATTTGCAAAGTCGTAACGCAAACGAGGCGCACTAGTCTTAAGATGCCAAGGCTTTATATTTTATACCTTATTTAATAATTATGATATAGTACAGTATTGTTATCAGTGCTGCATGGGGACTTTTGAACTGATGGTGGTCTTGTTTTTTTTTTTTTTTTTAGAAATTTTTGGACACTTAAAAATATTTTTTTTTTATGAATTGTATTTTATAAAGGGTCCAAAATTATTTTCTGCCTAGAGCCCACAACTATTATAATGTGCCACTGATGTATCATAAATTGCGATATTACTTTTTATATACCTGTATTTATTTACATTTAACAATACTCATGTTGAGAATTAATTAGTTTGTGAATTAATGAAATGGGTTATGCATTTTGTAATGGAGTATTAATATTAATTATGTGATTTTTTCTATGGAGTTAAGTATTTTGTTACTTATAATTAGTTTACTATAACAATAAGACACCGTTTCCCATTCAAAGTGCTCATATGCTTTATTTTATTTTTGTTAAATATCTTTAAAATGCCTGATATTTATTTCTATGAAAAACATGTTATCAACACTGTATTAAAATAATATTATGTTATATGTGCATTCCATATTACTAAAGGAAAAGTAAAAATTTTGACATATAATTTGTGATATTTAATTTGTATTTTTAATTCTTTTCTAGCTATCTAAATTGTGTGAAAAATATTTTATTGCAAAATATACAATTTTAATTTTAATACAATAGTTTTATTTTGTTTTGTAATGGCTGACTTGGCTGATGTCAGTAAACTATATAATAAATTAAGTATATGGAAGAAAAATAATTCTTTAGAATTACAGTATTTTCCTGTATTGTATATCCCTGATAGTAAGTGACAAACTATTATTATAAAATATATTTTACCTACTCTCTGAAATAATATAATTTTAGGTTGTAATGTTTGCAGTTTACCCATCAATTTATATTGAATATCTACAAATATTATTACAATTCTAGACTAAAAAATATTTTATAATGATAGGTCGTCTTGGACGCTGGATCATTGGGGGCCCCTTAAGCCTTGTTTCACACATACGCGGTTCCATTCGGTTCGGTTCGTTTTCGGTTTCAGCCGAAAACGAATCAAACCCTTTCACACATACACGGTTCTCATACGGTTCATATTAAGTTTTATTTTTTTCCGTAAACTCAGTAGTTATCATAGAGAGAAAGCAAGTTGTTGCCATGTTATTTCTCTATAAAAAAATTAAAAAATGAAGGAGGAATACTAGAATTCATTGCGAGAACCCTCTCATCACTTCACAGAAGGAATTTGGAACATTCTACACTATTTCCCGAAGCTGAAGAGCATGAAGACGATCCACACTCAACATCTAGAAAACGGCTCATTTTATTAGAAAATCCGCGACAAAACTTAAAAAAAAATAACACTCGCTATCAGGTTAAAACCGAAACTAAACCGTGTATGTGTGAACGCGTTCATTGCTTTGTGTTCCCTGGACACGAATTGAAACCTGATGAAATCTGTCCGTGTGGAGGGAGTATTCAGTTCTGTACGGTTTCTATTAGGTACCGAATACAAACTGAATCATCGTTTCACACTTGTCGGCAGCGACCGAAAACGAACCGAACCGAATGAAACCGTATATGTGTGAAATAGGCCTTACCCTTTTCTCGAAATTATTTTTTATTTTCAAATGTTATTGGATTACAATAGTCAGATATTAAAATATGTATAATTTATTAATCACATTCTTGCCGAAAGTTGTGTTCATCTTCTTTTTACGAAGTTCACATAATATGCGTACATATCTGGTTAGACCAAAAGTCGGCAACCTGCGGCTCTTTTGATGTCAAGATGCGGCTCTCCAGTTCCATGCGTAAATATTAATAATTATTTTATTTTCAAAACTCGTAAAAAATATTATACTGCAAAAAAAACTTTAAACAGGATAAAAACACTAAACAGAGAACAGTTAGAATAGGTGGAGTAGAGTATACAGACAACTGACAGCCACTTGGGTACCAGGCCCATTGCTTGCGAGAAATAACAATTTTTTCGTTATTTCAAAAAGAATACAATTTAGAAGCGAATTATTTATTTTCTATAAGGTGGTGTACCTTCGGACAGTTTCGATTTAAGTAGGTTATCAATGTGATATATACATGCAAAAATTCAAGAGAAGATTATTTTAAATCAAAAATCAAATTATATACCTAATCCTAATCAAATACATAATATTGAAATAAAAATGTTAGTGGCTCATTAAAAACTGGGAAATTTTGTTTCCGTCTCAAAAGGTTGCCGACCCCTGGGTTAGACCGAACAGAGATAGCAAAATGACAAAATGAGTGGGATTAGGTATTTTCTGTCGCAGTCTGATTAATTTTAATGATCGGCCCTTTTTCTTCATAGCCATCCTTATATGGATTATGGATAGGTATAAAATGAAAGGGTTTGACGAATATTATACGATTAGCCATGTGACGTCATTCTAAATCTAATATGACGCGCAGCCCAAAATAACGGATTACCTTTTTCTTCAAAATCCCCTCTATATGTATCTATAGGTATCAAATTAAATGATTTGATGAGTAGAATACGATAAGCTATATGACGTCATTTTAAACTTAATATAATGGACCCAATAAAAACGCGGGGCGCTATATAGTCATTATATATACAAATGTGTCGTATGAATAAAAATTCTTATATAAACTAAGAAATGAAGTACCTATAAATTGACATAAGATAAGGGTAGAAAATTTGCATATTTTTAAATTCATTAGTTCAAATAAATATTATATAGAATTTTTTATAAGAAATTAACAATTGTATAGATGCAATAATGAAATAATTAATTAATAAAAAATCTATACATATATTTGCCTTTATGAACACCCCGCGCTTTTATTGGATTTAGTCATAAAAACCTGAAATTTTTGTGATAGCTGAAAATTTATTTTTTTAGCTTTTAGTGCATTTTTTGTAAAATCTTATTTTTAAAATTTTTTTTTATACAATTTTATTTCTCATAGCTTGCTTTTTAAGTAATATAAAATCACCTCAAATGTGCTTCAAAATCTTGTTTTCTGAGTATATTTTTATTTTTGAAAATAAAAACATGTTTATAGTTTTTAATGCAAGAAGTTTCGCTAGTTCGCATCTTCAATGTGATTTGTTACTTTTAAAGTCGATTATAAACAATTTGAAGCGATTTGGAGTAATTTTATGTTACTTAAAAAGCAACTTATAAGAAAAAATTAAGCTGAATTGGTTCTATGGTATACATTTCCATATACTTTCCGAGCTACGGTCTCTATATTTTATCCTTGTCAAACCATGGGCACCATCAAATTCTCGATATCCCTCCGGGCTAGTCCAACCCTGTTTATCAATAAATTATTAGAGATGTTTTAAAAGTATTAAGACACTTGCACTTTTTTTAGTCTGCCTGCACCACGCCCGCATTGCGCCGCGCCGATACGACTGCATGCAAATTTATACGAGTACCTACGTTATACTTTTTAAATCAGTTTGGGATTTTGATATATTGTTTGGGTACATATAAGGTATATTTTATGAAAAAATTTTATTATTATTTTTTCTGATTACCATGTACAGAGGATCATAATAAAATTACCTATCATGAGTCATAAGTACCTCTATATACTCTATAATATATTATATATAAGCACTATCAAATTCGATTGACGAATTATCACCGGTGGGGTACATTCGGACATTTTACACTTTTTTTAAATGTGTTGGTAAAAATAAACAAATGTAAATATTAAAATTGTAAACAATGAAAATGATGTATAAATGAATATAGAAGTAGGTGATACTCGAAGTTTTACTAATAATACAATTTTTAATTTTTTATAAAGTAAAATCTAAAAAATGTCCGAATGTACCCCACTCTCCCCTATAAGGGTTTGCTATGGTACTGTTAAAGAAAAAAATATTACTTTATTTCCATTTTAGTTAAAATATCGGTAGTGTTACTAGGAAAGCCAATGGTTTCTTGTAAGACCGACCAAAAAATTGACAGTTGTCCATGCTAAGGCTTAAGGGTCTTACTAGGAACATCCAAGAATCACGAAAATTTTAATACTTAGTTTTTAGTTGTAAATACGTATCAAGAAAGGTAAAACAATGTATATGTTCGTAATATTATTACATATAATCATGTTTTAAATAATTTTATTCTTAGGAATAATTTCAACTTTACAAGGAAGGGACCCACAAGAAGGCCATTTTGGTCGGTTATAATTTTTTTTAAATTTCATTATAAAGATTATTGGCAACTTATTTGATATCGATATAATCATATAAGTATAGGTGGGCATTAACTCGTTAATCCGTTAATCGTTAATTAACGAAGTTAACAAAATGGTTAACGGTTTAACTTTTAAATTAACTCAAAAAAATGTTAACGCTTTTGGTAACTTCCGTTAACTTTAGTCCGTTGCATTGGTTGTTTGATGAAAAGTACATAAGAAAGTTGTCGAAATAGTAAAAAAAAGATCTTCAAACATTTTGGATGGTTATCTTTTTAACGATAAACTTTTACTTTCGTTAAATTTTCGAATTTTCGGTTAACTTTAACTTCCATTACATTTTCGGAATTTTAACGTTTTAGATAACGGTTAACGAAGTTAAGTTTTTTATTAACGGATTAACGAATAATGAAGTTAACTTTTCGATTAACTGTGCCTACGTATGCATATAAGATATAAGTTTAATATATGATAAATGATATAATACTCATTAAAATTATTTTTTAAACATTTTCACGAATACATTCATAGTTTTACGATAGTGTTCAATGTTCATTGAGTATTTTTTATGTGAATTTAATATGGTAAGCCATTAATGTTTCATTTTAATGAAGGGCCTTTTTATGTAGTTAGATATTAAGCAGATATTTTGATTGTCACAACGTTAGTTTTAAGTTAAACGATTGATTTATTATATTGGCCTTGTTCCTTTCCTTGCAAGGCCATTTGGAAGAATTTAATAAAACTTAGAATTAATAAATAATCATTAGCTCTGTAATAAAAAAAAAAGTTTTATAAGTTACATAATAAATCAAAGTGTTACTTAATACTTTGTTTGTTTCATTTATCCTGTAAACAAAGGAATAATAATTTTATTTCTTAAGGTGGCCTTCCATGGTCCACCCACCTTATATGTATATATGTACTAATGTGAGAATTACATATTAACCTAGGTCTGGTTGAGATAGGTACATAATAACCTACAAAAAGGTTTCGTGTTAGCATCTTTTGAATATTAATTTTCATATACTTACTGCCCCACAAAAATAATGTATCATCCTCTCTAAGCGTTTCTGAAATTCCAATGCGTCTATAATGCTATACTTTGTCCACATTAAACATTTTTTTAATTCAAATTATCGATTGTTTGATAATTATTTATAGACAAAAATGAATCGTTACTAGTATTCGTTAAATTCCGCATTTGCGTCGTTTCAGTATACGTAACTTTTTATCAAGAACGCATCCCTGTCGCTACTAAACAGGTTATATCTAAACATTATCAAGATATCCCTGAGTTAAACTCACTATAGTCACATAAGAATAAATTCAGTAGCTGTGATACAGTTATATTGACAGTTACATGAGAGGGATGGGAGGGGCAGGTACCGGTCGTGACGTCACAATGTCAAAGTCATGATCGCTTTCTTCGCTCAGTCAATGCTGGTGTTCGGCCGCTCATCTTGACAAGATACCATCATGAGCTCCACCATCTGTGGTACTACTGTGTTTATGGTGTTTTTTGTGTTGATGGCGATAGACTATGGTGTTCATTCACAAAGGCGTAAGTATTTTACATCTGTGTAACTTTATTCTTGGATTAAGAATAAATTAATATTATACTAACCATTAATAATACAACTGGCACCAGTTTTGGATAATACCTCAGTGTTGGGCACTTGTTAAATTAAATGTACTAAATTAGAAATATTTGTTGATATTACTGCCATTACTGAATCATAATCGATAGAGACTTAACTGTAAAAGAGCTTTATTTGATGACAATCGGCAATTGGGTATATCAAATAGTGGACATTTAAACTAATTATTAGTGTAATCTATTTATTATTTATTATACATATTTTCATAGCATTTGCTTTACATTGTTTCAAAATTTATGATTATAAATTTTACAACTTTTGTGTCGAATTACTTATAATTTTGCTATCATTAACAAGTGCCCATCATTGGGTACCCATTGCTGGTTTTACTTTCCATTACTGAAGAAATAAAAACATTAACAAAATTATGAGCTGTAATTAATAATAAAAAACTATATTTGCGGACTTCGGTAAATAAATTGATTTAATATTTACTACTAACATAAGTTCATGAGAATTACAAAAATGAAGCCCATCAATCCCAAAAAACAAAAGCATCCTAGACTGGTACCAGTACCTTTTTTCTGGTATTTTATTAGAGCTATATACCAATAAAACATTTACAAATAAATAAATATGAAACATTTTAACTGAAGAAATTATATAATAGATAATATGTAATATTACATTAATATACATAAACGTATATAAAAAATATTGACTTCGTAATTGGTTCTTTAACAGTTCAACTTTTTGTTAAAAGGTAGATGACCTCAATGAGTGTACAACACACAAACCTAGTTTGAGGAATAACGTTTACATTGTTTGTTTTATTACATACATCAAGGTCTATACACATATCTACAGTAGAAACCGGTTATAACGACTTCGAAGGGTCATATTGGTCGTAAAAAGCGGATAGTCGTAATAACCGGTAAAAATTCAATTATATATATATGGGATTCAGTTGGACTTTTATTTTGAGTCGTTATAACCGATGTCGTTATAACAAGTGTCTACTGTATTATATTTTTAAAAAATCTCAAAATTAAATTCGGTTGCTAGCATTTTTCTTAAGTTCTGTCTTGGTATTGTATTGGTGTTATTTTTAGGCCAATTTAGTATCTGTATCAAATAATATATTATTAAAATATTTTTTACGTCATATACGCAAAAAAAATTAAGTAAGTATATTAACTGTTACACAATTAAAATGAATTTATTCAAGGCATCAACCGCGAAAATCGAGAATTAATAAAATGATTTATGAAATTACAGACACTTGTTAATACACAAATTAATAAAGCGATGCTGTAATTTATGTTTGTTTTTATTATAATTTTATCTTGCGCATTTAGTGAAAGTTTAGATTTAGTGAATGCACTGATGCTATAAGAGTATTAGTATTTTTTATAGTGTACATAATATACAGGTAAACAAAGTATTATACATATAGTCTCAAATATTCATTTTATGAAAAATTATTTTCTATAGAAATTTCTTGGTTGAAATAATTAGTCCTCACATTTTTTTGCGTGAAATAACAACCTATACTTTTTAGTATAATATTAATTAGTATTTTTTTTTCAAGAAAATTTTTATACAGTAAAATCGACATTAATATAAAAAATTAATAATTAATATAAAAAATGAGGTACAGTAGAACCTCGTTAGTACGTGTTTTCCTCCCAGTCCCTTCAAAAACGTACTAACGAGGTCCCACTGTATTTAAAAAAATGGTGGCAATATACATACGTATCTCTGAAGTATAACCTCATAATAAAAAAAGTTAGTAGCCAAGTTATGGCAAATAACTAACCTAGAAAATTGTGTACAAAGTTTTTTTTTTATAAAATTTATGTTTTAGGCGGTAGATTTATTTTTTATGTTTTATTCATCCTGTATAATGTACGTTTTTCAGATCTTGTTTAATGTATGTAATTATAAATGCCATATACAGTGGTGCCTCGCATAACGAACGCTGCGCACAACGAACTTTCTGTTCGTTCATTGCGTGACTCGCACAACGAACCTCGCTTCGCACAACGAACTGCATTGTGTTTAGTTTTGCCGCCCGAATGCTCCTACGTATCACGAAGTCGCCCGAGCTTCCAAGGTCGCACGCAGTCGATGCTCAAACTTGCATGAACATGCATCAAAGTGCGTCAGTCGTTTTCTGTGCTTAACTCACACACATGTTTGTTTTAATAAATGTAATTTTGTGTGTCTATATTATGAGTTCTAAAAAAAGCAGGAAGGTGATTTCTGTTGAAATGAAACAAGAAATAATTAAAAAGAGGATTTGACCCTGCGGTAGACTCTCCTAAATCTGATTCTGACTAAAAAATAAAAAACGTGTGTTCAATCTTTTTTATGTTACAGTACCATATTTTATGCTACAGAACGAATTAAATTTTTTAATATGTAATGTTATGAGAAAACGCGTTTCACATAACGAACTTGCTCCCGGAACGAATTAAGTTCATTATGCGAGGCACCACTGTATATTATATATATAATCTGCTTACGTTAGTGAAATATTATTTTTATTTTGAATGAAAGTAACTTTTATTTTATATGTTTGTTAACAAGAGCGTAGCTTTAGTGGTTGAGGAGGTCGAATGTACTTCAGTACGGATCAAAAGTGAAACTATAGGGGAACAATTGTAGACGTTATGGGGTAATTGTCATTAAAATCGGTTGAAAATTGGCTTGAAGCGAAATTTCGCGTAAAAATGTGTCATCTTTTTATGAATGATACATTTAATTAAATACTGAAATTATTTTCACGTGTATATGAATTTTTATTTTTATTTGATTTTATATGAAATATAAGTAAATGTTTGTTGACTTACGACCACAAATAGTATAGTTATTGGTGCATTGGAGAAAGCATAAAGAGCGGTTTTCTGTCAGAAATTCAAACGGAAATAAAGAGGAAAAAGTATTAAAATGTATTATTAACCTTCTAAAGATTATATTTAGTTTGCTAATTATAGTAAAAGTTGGTAATTTCTATGCGGTTTTAGATATTTGAAATTTATTCAAAAAAATTAATGAAAATTATATAAACTATTCAATACAAATCAAATCTGACCTACTGCATGCACTGGTTTAGTTTTTAGGGTTCCGTAGAAAACTAGGAACCCTTATAGTTTCTCCATGTCCGTCCGTCCGTCCGTCCGTCCGTCTTCAAAAATTTTGAGATAATAAGATGAAATTTGGTATACGGTCGTAGATTAATGACCCAAAAACAGAAATGATAAGATTTTTGTAAAAAAAAATTTTTAGGCCCCCTTTCCATAAAATGAAAAGTGTTTTAAAAAAAAAAAATTCACCTACTCCATTGAGTGGGGTGTCATTAGAAAGGTCTCTTAAAATGCAACAAAATATGTATCTGAACTTTTTGATTCGTTTGAGTCGTTAAAAAAGCGCCACCCCCCTCTATTTTCTAAACTATCAATTTAAAAAATCTGAAAAAATTCCAGAATGTAGCTTTTAATTAGTACTTTCACTGAAAGTTATAACGAACATTGTCAAAAATATTTTGGACCCCCCTTCTATAGACTGAAAAGTGAACTCTCCTTTTTTCCCCACTTACCCCATTGAATGAGGTGTCATTTAATAGGTATCCTAAAATGCAATAAAAAATGTCAGATAACTTTTTGATTTCAACCCTTCAGTCACGAAATATTTGCTTTTTAATGTCGCTGTCAGAGCGTCCCCCCCCCTCTATTTTCTAAACTATCGATTCAAAAAATCTGAAAAAAATTCAGAATGTAGCTTTTAATTAGTACTTTCACTGAAAATTATAACGAACATTGTCAAAAATATTTTGGATCCCCCTATCATAGATTGAAAAGTGAAGTCACATTTTTTTCATTTACCCCATTGAGTGGGGTGTCATTTGATAGGTCTCTTAAAATGCAATAATAAAAGCCAAATGACTTTTTGATTTTAACCCTTCGGTCACGAAATTTTGAAAAAAATCTTTTTTTATAAATCCTAGTGAGAATGACTACGGAACCCTATCATGTGCGTGCCTAACAAGCACTTGCCCGTTTTTTATTTATACATAAATAATTTTTGTTGTGTACAGAAAAATTAAATACTAAATAAAAAAAATAAATAGTAAATAAAATTGGTCATTTGCTTTGATTGAAAATAGTCAATGCTTTGATTGTCCCAGGGCATGTCTATCCTACCAGTAATCCCATGTATGGTGAAGGGTTCAATGTAACTGGTATATGGTAAAAATTAAAAGTAAACACGAAAATAATCGCTGAAAACTAATAATTTAAATCAAAGTTACACTTTACGAGAATTTAATCATAGGCAACTTGATTTACGTATGTGTTTTTTAAATTGCAGCTTACTTCGTACACCAATGTTACAAACAAGATCCAGACGTTAACGAGTGTCTACGAGACAGTGTAAACATACTCGCTGAACATTTCCGGCGTGGGATTCCGGAGCTGGGAGTGCGGGATGTGGAACCAATAATCATAGATGAAATTGGAATAGCTCTTGGTTCGGGCCCTGACGGGTACAGAGCCTCGTTTAGAAATATACAGGCCTATGGGGTCAGTAATTTGACTGTTACAGCCGTTAGGTAATGATAATTTTTTTGAACATGTGTAATTTACCAAATCTTATTAATTAACAATTTTTAATGAATTTATTTATTTTTTAGGAGTGACTTAGATACGCACCAATTTCAGTTCACGTTATACATACCTAGGATCCGTGTTAAAGCCGAGTATCAGTCAACTGGTATCCTCTTATTGGTTAAGGCTTCAGGAGGTGGTGATTATTGGGGAGATTATGGTATATTATTCATATTAATATTATAAATACCAAAGTGTGTCTGTCTGTTTGTTACTTTTTCACGGCTAAATCACTGAACCGATCTTGATGAAATTTGGTATAGAGATAGCTTGCATCCTGAGGAAAAACAGGCTACCTTGTATCCTGGAAAAAATCAAATAAAAACACATTTGTATGCATTATAAGTTATACTTTTTTGGCGTAGACATCTAGTGTGTAAATGCGTAACTAAACATAAATTTGTATAACCACACAGACAAAAAATATAAAGACAATTTTTATTTCAAAATAGAAAAACAACATAATTTAAACGTTTAAAAGCTGTTCAATAGGGACTCTCGGGGTTCAAAAGTCATAATGCATTAATCATTACAAAATCATTTATGGATACTATAAATTTTTATTTCAATGGGAAAATAGGGTAACATGACAATTTTTTATCAATGCGTGAAAATTTTATCAGAGGAGGATATAATACACCTGTAAGCCCACCCATTCCGCTGTCACTGATTATGGTTATAAATAATTCTTATTTACAGAGGAATCAAAGGCCAAGATTTATGTAAAAGCTCAACCTCATAATATTCAAGGACATACCTACTTAAGTGTGGAACAGATTAAAATGGACTTTAACGTCAAAGATATCAAGATGGGTGTAGAAAATATACAGGACGGAAACAGTGTCTTACGTAAGTACATAAAAATATTATTATTAATAAAATAAATTACTACTATTTTTTTGTGATTATTATCTTGACATAAAAAAACAGTTAATCTTAATACATATAAAACTGTTTTTCTTTTAAAAAAAGAAACATATTTGTACATACAGTAGAAACCAGTTATAACCACACCGGTTAATACGACGTATCGGTTATAACGACTCAAAATAAAAGTCCAACTAAATCTCATATATTTGCATTTTTACCGGTTATTACAACTATCCACTTTTTACGACCAATATGACCGATATATAACTGACTATATATTATACTATATGTGATATATGCATAATTTAATTTATATTAATTAACCATTAAGATTTACAGAGAATAAACATTTATCTATTATCTATTATGCATATATTCTTATTTATATATTTTTTACCTGTATGATATATTTGTATTCGAAGAAATAATTTTAACTCATTGCTAGTATTAATAAAAACCATATTTATATAAAATTTTCTCTACAATTAAATAATAATCAAAATTTATTCAGTGATTATCTTAATCTTCAAAATGTTATTTAAGGCCCTGGAATAATTTAAAATAATAATTATATATGCAGTAAGACAGTGACCTCTATTTAATTTTTTTCATAACAAGTATGACGTTAATACCTTAAAATTAAAACACTTTTTAGCAATGTAATTTAGCTTAGTCAATATCAATTTTGCATATTTTTTAAACAATATTTTAAATTAAATATGAATAGTATGTTTATGATTAGCATATTTTATAAATACGTATATATGTAAATAATATTTGTTTTGCTTTTTTAATAGTGATGAATATTATAACCCAAATAATAATTAATAATAAATTATGTATGCCTACTTAATATTTGTATTAGTATTAATTTAATTTGTTTTATTTCCAGAGGCTGCATTGAATCTTTTTATTAATACGAATGCACAAGAACTTCTAAAAGAGATGAAGCCAGATTTGAAGAGTAAATTATTAGAAATTATTAAAAATTTTATAGAACATTTATTTGCAAATATCCCATATGAATATTGGGTAGCATGAAATAGAACTGAATTATTTATTAAATAAAATAAGATAATATATGACTGATATGTATGTGATTTTCTTGAATTTCGTATTATTCAGAAATCAAAAAAAGATTAATTTTTATACTTTGATATAAATTTTACTTTGTAATGTTAATCTGTTTGGTTACTGAATAATTTATATAAATATGTATTAACACGTTCAATGTGTAGATTAAGGTTCAATACATAAAATCAAATTCAAGAAAACATTTCCTAGATAATAAGATAGTAATATATATATATGATATTTGTTTTTATCATTTTTGTCAATATAATGAATTTTTATTTTTGTATGCATCTTTAAAATATTAAAAGAAAATTTTATGCTGTTAATTTGGATTTTTTAATAGGTACTTATTATTATTAAAAATATCAAATAATAATAGGTAAGTTTATATAACAAATAATTACCCATTATGTATGTCCCTGAATCGACAAATTCAGTGGCGTAAATAGGGGGGGGGGATTAAGGGGATCAATTCCGCCATGAGTTTTCAAAAATTATAAGATGATTGTGATATACGAGTATTTTTTCAATAATGAATACATTTAATTGAAGAATATATTCAATTTTTGTACTTTACACCACATAAAAGATGATTTTCATAATGAAAAATATAACTTTATGAGATTTAATACTGTCATCCCCCCCCCCCCCCATCGCAAAAAACTATCTAATATATTTTTACTTTTAGTTCAAGGGAAAATAATAATAATAATTAAAACTAACAAGTGTATAAAAGCTTGAAAAAACTATTTCTTGATTATATCATACTAAAAACTAAAAATTGTGTCTAAAAAGAGTATTGCCTATATAAAAAAATACTATTTTTTATACATTATTTATTTAATATATTTTTAACATAGGACAAAACTCGTACATGTATTTAAAAGAAGTGTAAAAATGTAGATACAAAAATTTATTCTTGTAGAAAATTATTACAACAAAAAGTAAATACTGGGAATATTTAAATTGACCTAGACCACAATAATGTCCTTCAACTTTTTATAAAAATCAAAAAGACGACTTTTCTAAATGAAGTTTAAGTAAAAACAAGATATTTTATATAAAAATATATATTTCTTAGTGTTTGTTTTGTGTTTTATTAAAATTTATAGATTTTTTGGAAACAGTAAACCATGAAATTAAATAAATTATTAAGGTTTTTGCATTTTTTAAACGATATATTTAATAATTTCACAAGGTAAACATCTTTCCTTGTAAATTTAAATTCTTGAACCAAACATTAAAAAAATGGAATGTGGACATTTACTAATCTAGTAAACATACAGGGTGTAGAAATAATTTACTACAGAATACAAAAAAAATAATATTATTTAATTCATCTATAAATACATGCTCTCCTGGTAAACTTGTAAATGATGTATATATTTTTTAACTTTTGAATCTTGGACCCAAAATTATTATTTAATAAATATCATCCTCCAGTTTGGCTATAAATACCAACATAATTTCTAATGAATAATTATTATACCATAAAAACCAACAAGCCTTGGTTTATAAATGAAACTAATCTACGATATATAAAATAAACTTAAAAAAAAGTTGAACTGACATCAAAAATAAAAACCCAAAAAATTATGAAATAATTTTTGATTTAATGAAAATCGGTAAAGAATGTAATGATTTATCTATAAAATATTAATAGTTAACTACCTATTTTTTTATGTCAGGGCGCAAATTTATTTGTAAATGTCGTGATTATGAGATCTTGACATTGAATATCACGTGTTAAGTGCCCCACGACGCCCCACGTGATTTAAAAACAAGTGAAATGTGAACGCCAAACAGATGTTTGATAAGTTCTGGATATTATTAATCACATACATTTTTACTTGTAATTATTATTTGCATCATATTAATTAAATATTGTTTATAATGTTGCATAATTCAGAAAACATTTGACTTTTTTATTCAGGGTTGAATCGAACGTGTTATATGTTATGTATTCTTGCCAATTTAAAAAAAATTATAATAATTTTTGAAATGGTGCGAAATAGAAAAAAATATTTCAAATGAAAGTTGTAGATAATATTATAATCTATAAGTGTGCTATTAATTTTTTAGGATTCCGTAGAAAACAAGGAGCCCTAATAGTTTTGCTCTATCCGTCTGTCTGCCTTTAAAAAATTTAAAGATAATAAAATGAAAAGACCCCGCAGAATCCTTATGGGAAAAGGCTTTCTGTTAAACTCTTTGAAACTTTTGATTCTGATAATCCTTGATGAGTAGATCAAAAGTGTCAATGGGCACTAAGTCCTAAAAACTCAAACTTTTAAGATATAGCCCTCTGAAGTTGGGGATCATACTCGCCTTTAATATACAATTTTTTTTTTTGTAAAACCCTAATTTTCGCACAATTGCATATTTGTATGTTCCCAAAGACTTATATAATCGATTGCCACCATAAAAAAGTAAACTTTTCAATTCTCTAGCCAATGGCAGCACTTAAACGCATTATTACGTTTTTTTTTTTATAAGTACCAATTAAATTGTTTCATAGAACCAGCAATATTAAATAATAATAATCGCCATGAACCTGCTCTGAAAAATGACGACAAAAACGGAGATTTAAAAAAAAAATGTTTTTTGGACCCCCCTTCCATAGAAAAAGTGTATTCAATTTTTTTCACTTAGCCCATTAGAAATGTCTTCGAAAATGCAACAAAAAATGTATTAGGGCATGGGGTGTCTTTGTATAGGGCATAGGCCTACTAAAATGCAACAAAAAATGTTAAATTACCTTTTGATTTTAACCCTTCAGTTACGATATATTTGCTTTTCAGAGCGCCCCCTTAATTACCATCGATTCAAAAAATCTGAAAAAATGTCAGAATGTAGCTTCTAATTAGAAATCACTTTTTTTATAAATCGTAGTGAGAATGACTGCGGAACCCTATAATGTGTGTGCTAGACAAAACACGCACTTGGCCGTTTTTATTTTTATATTATATTTGAATCGCTTGAAAGCATTTTGTTAAATAAAATTTCAAGAGAAAATTATTATCTATACCTAATAATACATATATGTTTTATTCATTTTAAAATTTAAAATTATTTTTAAAACGGTTGTTATTATAATAAAATGTTTTAATTAATCTGTATTATTTAAATTTTACAATCTAACTGTTTTTCGATATAATAAACCGGTTTCAAATATTCTGTAAAAAATATATACAAAGTAATATTTTTACTCAGATTGTAACAAATCATAACTACTTTTATCGGATTGTTTATTGTACCAAATTATCACATATGAGGTTAATTATTTGTAAACGTGTTCAGAATACAAATCGAACCTGTGCATCGATCGATTTACAATTCAAAACATGCGTTACTTGTAGTGGTTTTATTTTGTAATAAAGTTTAGTATAAGCCAAGGTTTGTCTACTCAAATGGAGATTCGATGTTCAATGATCTGGTACGATACATACGTCATCGATATATTTTATACATTATTATTAACCTTTTACTGTAAGGTTTGTCGAATAGAACATTGTATGTACACAGAGTACAGTGTACAGTGACATCCATAAGTTGTCGTTCAGTTTGTATTGAACTTCTCTTATCACAACTTATTGTTAGTAGGCTCCTCACATTTGATTAATATAATATTTAAGTAATTTTTCCATGTACCAAATAAAAACATATACATGTATTTTTGAAACTCATTTGATAGATAAAGAAGTACTCTTCGTTTATAGTACGTATACAGGCTGGGGCTATAACGTGTTACAGAATTTTATCTCAGAGCCATCGCATATTTGAAAAAAATGTTTTAAACCAAAAAATGTTTGGTTGTTGGGTGGTAATCGAATATTTATAATATTTTTTATTTTAGTATGGCCTTCAAGGTTATTTGAAGACCAACATCATTTTTCCAAATAGGAACCTATAGTTTTTATTTAATAATCTTCCAGTCAAAAATTTTTTTTGAACGACCTAAGATTTCCAAGATATCTAACAAAATAATTTCGAGATTTTGGACTTTCAAGAATTTTTTACTCAGAAACCATAAACTTTAGAAAAAAAGTATAAATAAAAAAAATGTTTATTTTGGTCTAATAAATCTTGAAAAATTATTTTAAAAGTTTTAAAACTTTTTCTATTTATTTTATTTCAGCAAAAAAAAAACGAAATGTTAAAAAAAATTATAGAAAAAAAGTTTTATTAGAACGAAATAAATATTTTTTTTATTATGCGTTTTTCTAAAGCTTATGGTTTCTGAGTAAAAAATTATTGAAAGTCCAAAATCTCGAAATTATTTTGTTGGATATCATGTAAAGCCAAGTGGCCAGTTTCTGGAAAACCGGAAAAAGTCAGGGAATTTGGTTGGAAGTCAGGGAAAATTGCAAATTCTGCAAAAATATTAAAAATTTATCTATGAGACCTTTTTTCCAGAGAAATACTGGTCACCCTGAAAGCTTAAGTTGCTCAAAAAAAATTTTTCAATGAAAGATTCGTGTTTTTCCATGTAGAATAAGATTATTAAATTAATACTATAGGTTCCAATTTGAAAAAAAAGGTCTTCAGATTTCATTTTTATGTTTTTTATAGATTAAAAAACTTAAAAAAAGGTTTTCACATTTCACTTTTAGTTAATTCTAAGTTCATTCAAAGTTTGAAATCTTTTACAGGGACCATATTTTACCCCTCACGGACCACTAGTGGTTCGCGGACCACCGGTTGGGAACCACTGCTGTATATGTATATTTTCGTGATTATGTTACACCCAATTCTGTTTTTACACGGCCCTTTTTTACACGGTTTTGAATTAAAACGGTATAGAAAAAAAATTGATTCCCTTTTTACACGATTTCATTCGATTTAGCACGATTCAAAAAGCTATTTGATTTATTTTAAAGAAAAATATTTTTATCAACCGTAATTTTCTAGGAATTTTTTTCTATCTGTTATTTATAAAATATGTAGTTAGGGAATTCCCCTTTCTAATTTATTTTCATAGCAGCTCAAGTATATATTTTAGTATTTTGTTTAGTTTCAATAAAATTGGGCGTATGTTATATAAGCTGTTGAGTAGGTGAGTATATAAGTAAATAACATAAAAAAAAGTTTAAATCGATAAGAATACTATTTTTACAGGGTTAAAGGATTGGAACTAATCCCCTTTTTTCTACGTACTTCATGTCTTTTTTGCACGGTTTTTTCTGGAACGTATCTACCATGTAAATCAGAATTAGTTGTATTATGTAATCTATTAAAAAATTTATAATAAATTTTGTGATGATAAATATTTGATACTCCAAATAGTACTAAAACTTAATAAAAAAATAATTAATGAAATGGACGTAATTTTTTTTTAAATGATGTGACTGTATAAGCTCCGCCTTAGAAAAAGATAACTGATGATGTTGTCTTAATATTTTCGAATGTGTTTAAGTGATTCTCGCCTTTAGGGTGACAGACTATTTCTGATGACAATAGTACCTACATAGGATCATTCTTCACATGGAGATTTCTGTGAAAATATGTCAAATGCGAGTTGAACTTTGTGTACTAGTGTCTCATACCGTATACGTAATTTTACATTTTATTCGATTATGTTAATGTACCTATAATAACTTTTTTGGTAACCCATATCTCCTTTAAAAAGCGGCAAAAATAAATAAAAACTTACTAATTTACAATTTACTATAATTATACTAATTTTTGGCTTCTTACAAGGGGAACCTTTCAGTGGGCCGGTTTGGATTTTCTTCATATTGAAATATGTTGTGAAGGGGGGTCCCCTGATAACACCTATACCCGGTTTTGGGCGCAGACGGGCAATTGTTTAAAAATTATGACCCAAAATATATTTTATAGTTGCATATATATCTATGTGTTAAGTCTATTTATACAAGCGTCTGTTGGCCTAGTGGTAATGATAATTGACCGGTAACCATTATTGTTGCTAGTGGTTATATGGACAATTATGCCATAAGAATTATTAATAAATAAATGTATAAATTGTTTAAATATTCAATCATTTATAAAATGTTCTTGGTGTAATATGTTTTTATGTATAAAGTGTTTGTACGATAGATACCTTCCAAAATGTTGTAAACCGTTCATAAATAAATAAGTTACTTGAGCATAAATTATATATTTTTTTATTTACAATCCCAGTTTTGAATTGTTTATCAACAAAATTTAAAAAATTAAATTAAATTGCACATTTTGAAAAATAAACATTGAAAATAAATAAATTCATAAGATATTTTACAGGAGAATAATATATTTAAATAATGTCACTGTTTGCAATTAAAAATAAAAACTTAAGAGGACTCGAACCACGGGTGCATTGATTACCGGACTATTATCATAACCGCTAGGTCAACAGACGCTTATATAAATAGACTTAACATATAGGTATACATGCAACATTAAAATATATTTTGGGTCATAATTTTTAAACTATTGCCCGTCTGCGCCCAAAACCGGGTATAGGTGTTATCAGGGGACCCCCCTTCACAACATATTTCAATATGAAGAAAATCCAAACCGGCCCACTGAAAGGTTCCCCTTGTTAGGTCAAACGATTCTATTTATAGAAGACTGTCCTCGGGTATATAGCACAAAGTAAAATAATTCACGATTAGTTAATCAGGTGTTTTCAATCAATAATTAATGTTTCTTCTTAACTTATTCTCAATTTGTAAATAAACAATTCACTAAATATTACAATTTTTTACCTTACTTATAATATGTATCATAAGCGTGATTGTTTTTTACAATTGATGTAATAATGCTTTGAAATCAACTCGTGAATTATTTTGCTTTGTGCAACCCGAGGTGAGACAAATAGACAGACAGGGGATTATGTGTTCATTTTTTCGGTTTCGTTATAGAATACTAAAAAAATTGAATTTATTTATTTCAATATCAAATTTAGTAAGATTTTTTATTTATTTTATATTACTTTTTGTTTTTTAATTAAAAGTTTCAAATGTTGTCTCGAAGTGTAGTACTTATTTATTTTGTATAAATTACTTACTATATAAAAAGATACGGAAATAAAAATTTAAAATTACGCGACGATGATTATTTATTATCAATATTTCTTTCTTTTTAAATTAACATTTTTATCAAATTATTAATAAACAAAAATAAAACATGTATATGTATATTTTATAATTGTTGGAAAGGTTACAAGTTACAAGTAGTACCTAGTTAACTATTTTAAATACTCGTTGTAATTAATAAATAGTGGTAGGTGTGTTATTACTCTTATTACATAATATGTTTAAATAATAAATAAGTTTACAGTTGTAAATGAATAGGTATCTGTTTATGTACATTGAACTAAGATAAAAATTGTTTACGAAATTCTCATAAATAAAGCTTTTTTACGTCGATAATTATAATTCTGTCTTGAATGAATGGAAAAGTTACCTTCAAGGTTGTAAAATTTGCATTATTTTTATTTTTATTTCCTTTTATAGAAGATAAACTGTATTATATAACAGTCATATATATTTCTGGATTATACATATTTAATTACACTATATATTAGATAGTATATTTTATATAGTATCCACTTTATAAACATAAATTTTAATATTTTTTTTATTTTTTAATGCATAAGACGAATATTTAATCGTATTAGAATATAGAAAATCACAAAAATCACATTAAAAATATCAAATCTATTGGAGCGAAAGGAGGTTGGTTAGTTTTTACGTTAAGTTAACCCTTTGTTGCCCCATGTGACATTTCTATAACAAACCTCAATAATCCCGCTAATATAGGTAGATACGTACTAAATATATTTAGTTCATTCAAATATGTGTAACACTACTGTAACATACCACTGAATAACTTAATATCAAGTAAAATTCACAGATGGCATAACCTATTGACTTACGTATTATTATGTAACTATTGGCAGTAAGGCAGGACCAGATCGGCTACTAGCCTATTTGGGTAGAAAAAAGAATACGTTGTAAGTTTCCCCAGTGTACTGACGTTTCACAATTTTTTTTTCGAAAAATGCGGTGTAGCATTATGCTACAATAAACAAAATAATTGTTTCAAATCCTGCCATACCACATAAGTGTTTTTTACGATTAACTCACAGTAATATCACTTCCAAAAAAGTCAAATAAATAGTACAAAATAAATATGTTTAAAATACGTGTTTTTTATATGCCTAAACTCGTCTCATTATTAACATAATTTAAAATTTTTAAGATCTTGAGCTATAAAGGGTTAAAATATAGACAACCACACAAATCACAGTAAATACATCTAAAAGATGTAATTTTTAAATCTGACAGGTCCAAATTTAGGTCAAGTGCAAAGTATTATTTTTTTTAGAACAAAGTATTTATTTTTAAAAGAAACTTTATATTTAAAGTGATATAATTTGTTTTAAGTTAAATAAAGTTTAATGTTGAATAATTCATTATTCATGCAGTATAAATATTTGATATAAGTGAAAATGATTAAATAAAAAGTGTTTATTAATTAAAAAAAATTAATTTAAATACAAGCCTATATTTATAAATATCTAACTTTAAAATCGTTAAAGACAGAAAAAATAGTAACATTTATTTATTAATTCTTTTTTATTAAAAAGTTTTAAAGAAGACAGTTATTAAAAATCAGCAGACACAAATCATGTAAATTATATTTTACATAACCTTAAAATAATTATACAATATTAGATAATTTAAGCAAACAAAAAATGACCTAGATTTATCAATAATTTTTTTCATGAAATCTTACAAAAATTCATATGTCCGGTGCAGTCATAACATAATTTTTACGTTAATTAACATTGAGGTTAGCATCATCTGTTGTAATGATAATCACTAATTTTCACATCCTCGACAAGTGTCATGGGTATTCCGTCCCTTCGATTCGGTCATAGTTCTAGTTTCCACAGAGCCCTTGAATTTAAAATGCATTCATGTTTATTACCTATAAAGGAAAAAAATATGGAACATATTTATTTTCTAAAAACAATTCTACATTATTTACACGACTTACAGGGGAACTTTTCAAGTCGAAAATTCGTATCGAGTTTAAACTTTGTATATAGTTAGAGGAGGTCAAGATAAGTAAGAAAAAAAATATCTTTGCTGCGGTAAAATGATTTAAGGGGGTGAATAACTCAATGAAAATTTAAAAAAATCTACAATACAAAATTTTCAGTATTTTTTATGTTCCTTCGAATGGCGATAGTTTAAATTCGAAATTATTAAACCGTCAACTCCTACCTCCCACTCACATTCCATAGGTTGATTTTTTTTCGAATTTTGACTATCGCCATTCGAAAGAGCATAAAAAATCATGAAAATTTTGTATTATAGATTTTTTTTAATTTTCATTAGTTTCAGAGTTAAGAAAAATATGATTATTTTGCACATGTCATAGGGGTGTGTCACCCCCTTAAACGGTTTTACCGCAGCTATGATAATTACTTACCTTGATCTCCTCTAACTACATACATATATACAAAGTTTAAACTCGATATGAATTTTCGACTTGAAAAAGTTCCCTTGTTAGTTACCTCAATTTTTATGTGATAATCTGCATTTTTTAATCCATATAAAAATATCCTATACATTAACACATAATATGACACTTTGCCGGTTAATTATGGGGGGAAGGGGGGGGGGGCAGGCACCATTGGTTCTCCGCTGGTTTCGTCAGCGATCCTACAGTTGAACACGTAATATTTAATCAATAATTAGAGGGGTTATTTTAATGTGTAGCTTCAAAATTCAAATTTCACAATTTTTGGACTTGTTTTCACTACTCACAATAAGTATGCTTATGACTTATGAGGTAGGTAAACAAACGTAACCTAGGTTATTTCTGAAGGTCATATTTTTATCATTGAAATAATTTTTCAAATCGGAAGAACGGTTCTGAAGTTCTAAGTTGGCTGATTTTGTAAAGAATGCCAAGAAATTATAAATTAAAAAATTCTGGAGGTAACGTACATATAAACATTCAAAAATAAACAATACATATTTTATAATTTATACATGAATCATATCGAACCATTCTCAATGTATTGATTGTTTATCGTATTACTTAAAACGTAGTTCATCCGGGTATAGTTCTGTGGAGACACTCTAACAGAATAAACAAATCTGGGGAAATACTCAAGTATAATGTGAATTATAATTAAGATGCCTGCGGAATTATAAAAAATATATCATACAATACAATATATGTACAAGAATATTCATTATGCATTGGTGGCTAGCTGTGAAAAAATCACAATGTGATATTGATATGTATCTTGGCTTCTAGGTATAAGCTGCGTTGGTTTGCTAATTCTGTTTAGTGCTAGAGCCCAGAAAATGTTTACTGTATTGTGAGATGAAACGTTAGTCGGTTTATACCTAGAAGCCAAGATTCATATAAAATATAAGGCCATTTTGTTATGTTCTGACTTATTTCCTTGTTTAATTTTCTAAATAAAATTGATTGGGAAGTAATAATTTTGATAAAAGCATCTTTTCTTATATAATGTTCATAGAATAAAAAAAATCACTACAGACATAACTTTCTTTTTTATTATACACAATTTTACATATTAACTGATAGGTAATATATGGGTTAATTTATTTAATAACAGTTTAACCCTTCTGTCAACCACAGTTCTAAAACCTTTCCGTCTACCATATAGGTCTGGCTGGACCTTCATATATTTTGTATGAGAATGAAATAAAATAAATGGAAAAAATTAATAAAACTTTTTTTATAGATTAATTTGAATATAAAATATATATTTTCTCTTATTTTAATACATTTTGAATTTTATTTAATTTTTTTTTGTATTTTTATTTACCTTCTAGATTTACACATTCGTGACACTTTAAATATTGCCGGCTATGTTGCAAACATACCGGGTCTACGCAAACAATGCACGTGAATCTTGTTTTTCTTTGAAATTTATCATTTATTCGGCAAATCCTGCAGGATTTCTTCTAGTTTGCTGCTGTTTGGCTAGTGGTCGGTTGTGGAATTTTATATTGTAACGGTGCCCCATTTTAAAGGTAATTAAAGGTATGAAGGTCTGGCCAGACCTATAAGGTAGACAAGAGGTATACAAATAGAAATATCATTTTTTTTCGCACTCCCACACACCCTTTTATTATTTTTTTGCACTGAATCATAGAAAAGAGGTAGATTAAGGAATTCAAGGAATTTGAAAAGATACATAAAATAATATACAATTAAAATAAATCAAATAACGAAGAGATTATAAGGACCATGCTCCCCCTGCTCTTCATAAAAAAAAACTTATGAAATTAATACAAATTAAAATTTACAAAATTGTTGGGTCTATGATCTACATAACCCCCCTCTCCAAAAAAAGTGAAAAATAAGAAAAAAAATACAAAATTTCATATTATTATGAATAGTACCGTTAATTCTAACAGTTATTAAAAAAGACACGTTGCAGATTAATATGTCTTTAAATAACAAAGCTTACAATTATTGTGTTACTTTTTCTAAAGAAATAATCATACTTCATGCGGCATCTTTGTTATGGTTGATAAAATATTTTACATGCATGTATTATTATATTAAATGCATATAAAATTATGATTGTTTTATTTTCATGTCTATTGTATATACATTTAATTTATTTTTCAACGTAATGTATGATATATATGTTTATGATTCTTGTTGACATAAATATAAATACTTATTAACAATTTTGTTGGCCTAGTATAAACTTGAATTTGAAAGAACATTTGAAATTTTACTGAATGAACTGCCTGAGTATACTATCCTTTTTTAAAAGCACTTCCTAATCTTCCATGTAATTTGTAATCAAGGCTAGGTGTTGTTTGTCCGTTTTTTTTGTTCATAGGATATATTAAGCTACAAAATTGTTAAATTTTAGAATGTTGAATATGCCCTTTCGAACCAAGAAAGATTAAATTATTTTTAATTTAACTGGCGGTGCACCCAAAAGAAGGGGTGGGGGTTAATCCCCCCTAAATTTGTCAATATACATTAACAAGATAAAAAATGAAAATGATATACTTAAAATAAAAATAAACTAAAAAATTAACCTCGATATTTTTCTGGGTGTGCCACTGACAAGGGGAACCCTTCTCAGTGCCGCTTTCGATTTTCTTCATATTGAAATATGTTGTGAAGGGGGTCCCCTGATAACACCTATACCCGGTTTTGGGCGCAGACGGGTAATAGTTTAAAAATTATGACCTAAAATTTATTTTAATATTGCATACATACTTATTACTTATATACCTATAGATCTATATTTTAAGTCTATTTATACAAGCGTCTGTTGGCCTAGCGGTTATGATAAATGATATAATAGACCGGTAACCAATGCATGGGTACATATATATGGAACATTAAAATATATTTTGGGTTATAATTTTTAAACTATTACCCGTCTGCGCGCAAAACCCCCCTTCACAACATATTTCAATATGAAGAAAATCGAAAGCGGCCCTGAGAAGGGTTCCCCTTGTGAATCTAATTGTTTATAAACGCACAAAAAAGACACGCATGCAGTAAAAATAAAAAAATCATACATACATATTATTTTAATTACTTTATTAAGCAATAACCAAATATACTTTAATCTAGTTCAAAGGTTGTATGTAGCTACCATGACGAAGGTTCTATTCTCACTGAGGTTTTTGAACCAACAAAATGCACGAAAAGCATTTTGTACAATTAACACCTATAAAGGTACTTATATCCACCGTCAAACTCTTAAGGTCATATGACAGATATGAATCTTTTTTATTTATTAAATTATCGGCGTGATAATATGATACATTCCGGGAACTATGAAATTATGGAAATTGAGAAATAATGAATAAAGATAAAGGGCTTTGTTTTCGTATGTTGAAATTGTTGCTTATTGTTAGTTCACGGTGTTGTTTATTATGATTTATAGTAGATTTTTGTCCTATTTAGTTAATAATATAAAATAATTGAATTTAAAAAATATAAATTCTTTTTTATTTTATTTTTAGTAAAAATTTTAGTTTTTCATGTACAATTTTAAATTGGGGTTTAAAAGCTATAGTTAAACATTATGTTGTCTTCATTTATTTATATTTAGCTAAAAGTAAAGTACACCAATACCTCACTTTGCGTCGTGGTTAGGTTCCAAAAAAAACACGACGCAAATTGAAACGACGCAAAGTGAATTATGATTTTCTATAGTAAACCATGTAAAGATCGAAGATAGGTTCCAAGGTTACAAAAATACTACTATTTAAAAAGAAAATTTAACAAAGTAAACATTTAAAAAACAACAATAATATAAAATTTTATTACATACATACAAAAAAAAATATTCAATTAAATCAAAATAAAATATTCAATTAATTTATAAAAACAAAATAAAAATTAATCACTGTCTGATGAGTCCATAGTGGCTGTTGTCGTAAGTCAGCTCTCTTTCACAAAAAATTGGTCCAATATTTGCTGAACAGCTTTTTTTTTCAACGTAAAATAAATTTCCTTGTAGCAATTGATATTCGTAGCTACCGCCTGGGACACTTTAAAACTCCTTCCGATGTCAGGATCGTTTTTTTTTTAAATCTCCATAGCTTCGTCAATCAAACACATCGCTTTGGACATTTGTTTGGAGGTTAAATTAAAAACTCTGTTAAAATACTAAGTTAAAATTAAAGACTCGAACCCAAAACAACGCAACTTCGAAAATCTAACGACGCACAGTGAAAATTAGTACTAATTCAGCAGCGACGCAACTTCGAAAAAACGCAAAAAGAAACGACGCAAAGCGAGGTATTGGTGTGTATTTTGTTTTATATTTATAATACTCTACATTTTATTTGTTAAAAATAATTTATAAATGTTTATTCTTATTCCCCATTTGAAATATATTAGTTTTAGGAAATGTATAGTAATTTTGTTCAATTAGCGTATAGATATTTTAACGCATCAAATTACCCTATGTGGTTATATTAATAAATTATTTCGACTTTACCAAAAATAATAATAAAAAATATATAGCACTACGTATTTTTATTTGTTGAAATAATTGACAAGTTTTTCCTGGTCAAGGTTTTTCTTGATTAGAAAAATCAGTAAATTACACTTATAAAAATCCGTTGCAAAATAACTAACTAATCATCCATGGCATGCTTTATAAAAAAAAAAAAAAACACATCAAACAATTTGCAACTATTCATTGTCAATGCTACTGCAGTAATCACTTTAATACTATGTTTTTTTGCGCTGCATTGCATAATATGTACATTTGTACGTAGGAATATTAAACCTATTTATGTATACACATACAGTATAGACAAAAATTATGTGTAACTTTTTATATAGCACAAAAAATTAAATAAAAGCAAAAATTATTTTTTTGAGATAATTGATTTGGTTACTTAAGATTAAGGCTTCATACGAGACGACGAGAGTTATCGAAGCTTCGTCTCGTCTCAGTTTTTGGATGTGAAGTCTAAAATTTTACAATTTCTTGTGAATTTTTTTTTCTTAAAAATTTTTTTTTTTCAATTTATTCTTATGCTATAAGAAAGATTTTGATTGGTTTTTGCTTACAAACATGGTCTTTATAACACTGAGCATTAAAATATTAATTCTATACTTTTATACGATAGTATACTCACACATTGCCTTCTAATTTATAACATTTGAAGTTTGAATTAATCATAATTACTTTTAAGAATTATTTCGTCATAAACTAAATAAATAATATGATCGTTAATTTAAAAAAAACATTACAAAGTTACAGGCATTCATTTTTGTTGATGATAGGACTATTAACTTTCACTATGTTAACATTTTGTCATTCAGAAGCCACATTGAATAACGTAAAGGAGTAATTTCCAACCAGGCTCTTGAGGTTTCGGATGAATTGTATTGTATAAATGCATACTAATTATATCATTATAAATTATAATTAGAAGTTATGCTATAATGCTATATATTGTAGGTAAATGATTATTTATAGTTAGATAATATAATCATATGTAAATTTATGAAGTTCTTCCGGATTCCTTGTTTGTTTAAAAAATTTAAATAGATCTAAAACCGATAGTTTTTATTTATGATTTTACTTGATTAAATGTACTATGTAATCATACTAATATTTTATAGGTATGCGAAAGTTACTCTGTCTATCGGTTTGTTATCTTTTCACGGTTAAACCGCTGATCCGATCTCGATGAAATTTTGCAGGGAAATAGCTTGCATCTTGAGGTTACCTACTTTTTATCCATGAAACATTTTATATAGGCAGAAAATATCAACTACTATTATACTAAAAGTACTCTAATAATTTGAAACAGTGAAAAAATCATCAGTAAACAGTTATGTCACGAAAGAATCAGTATTTTTAAGTTTACGTACCTCAAAATAAAAAAACGTGGTAAGTTATTTTTTTTTAATTTTTAAAATTAAAAAAAAAAACATCCAAATTGAACATTTGTTGAATTAATTAGTTTTGGATGTTGGTAAGTTTTTTTTAGTTTTTAAAATTAAAAAAAAAAAACATCCAATTTGAACATTTATAGAATTAATTAAAGTTTTGGATGTTGGTAAATTTTTTTGAATTATTTGATAAGAAAATAAGCCTACTTTATTTTGAATTTTAGTTGTTTTTGATCAGAAAATCAATGCATTTATGGAATTAAAAATGTAAATAACTTGACTAAAACTAAACAGATTTGAAAAATAAAAAAATACCATGTTTAGAATGAAAAAAAAACTTTCAAATGAGGTATCACTCGCCCTATCATGCTATTTAAAATTTTAAGGTTTGTGTTGAAAAGATGAGGGTTGAAAAGATTCTTGTAAAAAAATATCAAAATATACGAAAGCAAAATAAACGTGTTCGAGCGTTTTTCATAAACTTATTTTAAATGACCAAAAACGCAGCCGTTTCGTTTTAATTGGACCATCCTGTATATATAAAAATAGCTTAATGATATGCTGCACATTGCATTCGTTTGGTTTTATGGAGTTAATTTATTTGACTTCTGAATAGATCTAATATTCTTTCAGATTTATTAATTATTCAGATTGCACTTGTTTTGAACCCAAAAATATCTTACTGGAACAATATAACTTCGATTGAAAAAATATATCCCTAAAATTAAATTTACAATTAATTCAAATTTTCAGTGGTAGGGATAGATTCACAATAAATAAAGATCTGAAAACAATGACGTACACAAAACAGTAGCATCATCAGTCGAGGTCATCCCCCAGCCTACTAGAAATAATACAGCTGAAGTCCTGATTATCAGTGCAGTCACTTGTGTTGTCCGTCAGTCATCTACGTGCACACACTCTAGGAACATGAGGACGGTACAGTATATAACTCTGTCGGTGTTGCTAGTGGTTACTGTTGGGGTTACTTTTGCCGCCAAGGAAAAAAAGAAAATTCGTAAGTATTGTTGTATTTTATCTGCTTGAATTAAACTTTTATTATTAATACATAGACTAACTAACTTCCAATAGAGTTTTGGATCATTTTGGAAGAAGTGATGACTAATTTTGAATTTATTTTGATACATTAAAATTGAAATAAAGAAATTATAAACAAAAGATAAATTGAACAAATATTTTGGGCTACCAAAAATCTAAAAAGAATATTTATCTTTATAAATTTATTTTAATAATATTGAACTAAAATTGAAATTTATATTAAATTGTAACTATTAATTTTAGGAACTGTCAATAAAACCAAATATTGTTTGTTGATTATTGTTTATGTTTATAAATTAAAGATAAGTTTTTTTGATATAAACTGTTATTAAAATAATACAATACAATTTTTTATAATACATTATATTATAAAATAACTTAATACATATTATTATCGTGATGATCGTAATAAAGAAATTATAGGATTTTAATAAAATGATTCCTACAATAAATTGTTTAAAAAATAACAAACAATGAAACTTTATTTTATAATAGTACATACCTATCTATAAATAAATAAATATAATAGGTTTATAAATATATTATATAATAATAAATATAAGGATAAAGGCCGAAATCAAAATTGATGTTCGTCATTGAACCAGTTTATGAATATTAAAAAGTTGTATTATTAAAATAATATCTAGTTATAATAATTATTTTTGCAAAAAAAAATTATACTTATAATTTATATAGTTGTTTAAAAATAATAGATATATGTATAATATATATACAGTAAGACCCCGTTTAACGCGGGGGATACGTTCCAGGAAATGCCAGCGCTAAATGAAAAAAACGCGTTAAAAGGGGTTATCTTAACATGTAAATAATGGGGATAAGTGAAATAACAGTTAAATAATGATTAAAAATAATAATTTATAACAATACATGTCGTAAATTAGGGCTTCTTAAAGTGGTGGGCCATGGCCCCTTGGGGAGCCGTGGCCTTTCCGCAAGGGGGCCGTGAAGAACCGTAAATATAACAAATAAATTTACAATCGTTCATTTACAATGTTCATTTATGCACTTGCTTAAATTATCTCGTAAATGAAACAAAAAAAAATGTTTTAACCTATCTGGATTTAAAAAAAAAGAGGGCCGTGAGTTATCAATATGAACTGCAAGGGGGCCGCGACGTCAAAAAGTTTAGGAAGCACTGTCGTAAATATTTAAATGTATCTTTTATTTTTAATATTAATTTTTTAATAATAAGTATTCATGAAAATAAAAAATATTTTGGTGATTATGTTGCCGTGGAAGTTTCTTCGTCATTTGACACTTTTTATAAAGAAATCGTCTAACGTTGTTTGCCTGCGGCTGTGCTGTCAATGTCACACTCAGGCACTTTATGTTCATATTATATAAAAACTTGCGCTTGAGCGATGAAATTAAAGTAAATGAAAAATTAGTAAAAAAAGTAATCGGAAAAAACCGCGTTAAACCGAAACAGCGTTAAACGGAGTCTTACTGTATACATATAATATTTAGTTTAAATTCTATTATTATCTACTCTTGTTTTTCCCTTCTAATAATTAAATAATTATTATATTTACATATATGTAAATTAACAATTCTTAACTTTTTCTAGCCGACTATGTAAACATATGCACAAGAAAAGCCCCGAATCTTGAAGAATGTTTCATCAACTCAGCCCTGGCGCTAAAACCTTATCTTGTACAAGGTAAGTACATGTGTGCTCGTTTATTAATATAAGTGTCTAACAAAGAGAGAACAACAATATTTACATTGCCAAAAAAATAATTTACTAATTGATGAGATTATTTTGGTAAATTATTCACACTCGATTTTACTTAACGATTTAGTTGACTTACTAAACACTAAATTACTGGCTCCGTGTAAACAAGCCTTTAGACGAGACTAGAGTTATATTGGTTTTGTCTCGTGTAAATTAATTTATTGTCTAGGTCTCGTCTCATCAAAAATGCCGTCCTCGTCTCGATGTAAAACCCATAGTAATAGTGATATGCTATCCATACTAATATTATAAATGCCCAAGTACCTCTGTTTGTTACCTTTTTACGGCTAAGCTGTTGAACCGATCTTGATGATATTTGGCGAAATCGTGGGTAATAGCTGGTTATAAATTTTAACTTAATTAAATCCTATTTTTATTGTATTTGTTTTTTACGAACTAAAAGATTTTTATTCATCAGTTTCGGATAACTTACTTTATAAATATGGTACCTTGAGATAATTTTTCTAAGCGCCAATGAGTTGATTTAATACAATATTGTACTGCAGAGGTCACCAATTGGCTAATTTGACGGACCTAGATTTTTTTTTGTAGAAGCGAACTAAATTCTTTATGATACTTTGATTGGTATGAATATTACATATGACCCTGTCACAATTATTTTTTT
This sequence comes from Sialis lutaria, assembly GCA_949319165.1. Classification (NCBI taxonomy): domain Eukaryota; kingdom Metazoa; phylum Arthropoda; class Insecta; order Megaloptera; family Sialidae; genus Sialis; species Sialis lutaria. Next base: position 24,253,091 of record OX439235.1, on the reverse strand, counting down.
AGAATAAATGATTTACATCAGATCAGTTTGATACTTTCATAATAATATATAGATGGTTATTAAAAAAATTTAATTCATAATCTTATAGAAAATAAAAAAGAAGGTAATTATGGTTAAGAGCAGTGTTTACCTAAGCAGCAGTTATCAATCGTTGGGCTGCTAGGCAGTACAGTTTATGTTGAGAAACACTGGTTTGAAGGGTACATATAACAAATGTGTCATAATAAGTTATAATACTTTCTTTCTCACCTGTATTATGTATGTTAAAAATGAGGTACTTATACACTCGCGCCGCCCGGTAAATTTAATGTTTTAAATAGTGTACGCGCTTTAAAGTTAGTTTTTTTTTATATTGGAATTTTATAACTGATAGTCTCGTCTCGTAAAAAATTAAATCATCTCGTCCCAGCCTCGTTTCATAAAAAAAATAAATCGATTTCGTTTAGTGAGATTTTTTTGATGGAAAATATTGTTTTCCGAAAATTTTTAAAATATACGAATTTTATATATTTTACTTTAATTATATCGATTTAAAAATCTAATAATATTTCTAAAATAATTATTGATAATCTTTTAATCTACAGTGGAACGAGCGATACAATTTTAATCTTATTTTAAGCTAATTGAGACAGAGTTTTAAGTCTTATAACAATTTTAACAGTATAAAAATATAAAAAATTAACACAGTGATGCCTCACACAACGAACGCCTCGCATAACGAACGCTGCGCACAACGAACTTTCTGTTCGTTCATTACGCGACTCACTCAACGAACCTCGCTTCACACAACGAACTGCATCATATTTCATTTTACCACTCGAACGCTCCTATGTATTACGAAGTCGCCCGAACTTCCAAGGTCGCATGCAGTCGATGCTCAAACTTGCACGAACATGCATCAATGCGCGTCAGTCATTCTTTTCTGCACTTAACTCTCACACGTGTTTGTTTAAATAAATGTAATTTTGTGTGTGAGGATTTGACCCTGCAAGCCTCGGTAGACTCTCCTAAATCTGAGTCTGACTAAAAAATAAAAACGTGTGTACAATCTTTTTTATGTTACAGTACCATATTTTATGCTACAGAACGAATTAAAATTTTTAACATGTATTGTTATGGGAAAACGCGTTTCACATATCGAACTTTTCGCATAACGAACTTGCTCCTGGAACGAATTATGTTCGTTATGCAAGGCATCATTGTAAATGATTTTTCATTTTTACTATCTTCAAATAAAATTATTAGATTTTTTTTTAAAACAATACAAATATGATGAGAAAAATTAAATTAAATAAAAAACGATTATCTTATTTTACGTAAACATTACATAAGAAATTCGAAGGTTGATTAAGGTAGCTATATAGTTACTGTCATATTAACTGTATTTAACATTATATAATATTTTATTTAACTATTTCCTGTTGTATTATTTTATCAGATTGTCTTAGAGAATGTTGAAAACTGCATAAATGTGAAGGTGAACCGAAAAACGAAAATAATAAATATGCAAACAAATAAAATATTTCCGGCGTTAAATTATAAGAGCAATTGTTTACCTCGTTGAATTACCACATATTATAATTAGTGTAGACAGTGGCGTACATAGGGGGAGGATTAAGGGGATTAATCCCCCCATGAGTCTACAAAAATGATAAAATGATTATGACATACGAGTTATTTTTTTAATAATGCATACATCTAAGTGAAGAATATAAACAATTTTTGTACTTTGCAACAAATAAAAGATGATTTTTTCATAATGAAAAATATAACTTTATGAGATTTATTACTGTCATATACCCCCCCCCCCCCCCCCCCATCGCAAAAAGCTATCTACGCCACTGAGTACAGATAATATTAAATCATTTACAATCCTTCGATTATTATTATTCTATGTACTATTAAAATAAATATTTAAAACGTAGGCCGTAAGAAAAAACAATTTTAGGAAACTATAAATTATTATTACGTAAACAAAAATTTGTTTCTTTTGGATTTTGATCTCCACCGTTGACAACTGAGCTAATAAAAAGTAAGATATAATTTATTTTTGTCGATTTTCTAATTTGAATACTAGAGTTGAGTAAAGTAGATACTTTTTTATAGATTAAGTACCAATAGATCGAAACAATGTTTTAAAAAAAAACTAAAACAAAAAAAAATACTCAGCAATTATTTGATAACTAACAGTACTTACAATTAGGTACAATAACATGTGTGAAGTTGCAAACAATTCTATTTATTGTTATAATCACTTTCGTTTGTACCGTTAGGTACATATAGCTCTATTCCGGGATATTTTTATCGCTCTTTGCATTTTTATATGTTGTGTGCCCATTATCCATTAACCTAAACCGCTAATTGTTCAGATAGTATTATATTATTAAAACATTTCACGCATAAGTAAAAATTATATTTTATTTATTTAATACGATTTGCTACATTACCGAGTTCTAATTAAGATTATTTGTTGGAAATATTTTTAGGGGATCGATAATTAATTATTATAAATTCCTAATAAAATTTTTCTTAAATTAATAAAATTGATTTTTAGGTGTGGAAGAATTCAACGTCCCAAGTTTAGAGCCGCTTTTAATTGAAGAGTTAGTTGCGACTGAAAATACAGCTGGGTTAAGAATTACTGCACATAAAGTTAAAGCCCATGGAGCAAGCAATTTCTTTATCAAAAATTTGAAGTAAGTTTTTTCATTTGTAAATTTTCAATTAATTTGTCCATCAATATATTTTGTCTATAAAATAAACCATAAAATCATCATTGAAGAAAAAAAATCCGGAATGCTATCATTAAATAATTGAAGGTTTTCCAAATATAAAGGTTATGAAATAATAAAAGCAATACAAATATTCAAAAAGTAAATATCAAAATGATTCATACAAATACAATTTTTAATTTTACATTAATATGCTCTCAAATACTTTCAATAATTAAAAAAATCCATTTAAAATATTGACTTAAAATAATGAAAAACAAAAACGAATTACTTAGAAAAAGGTGAATCATAATTGGGACCCTTTCACAATAATTAGTTACTACTAACTTGTAGTAAATACGAACACTGAATACTAACACGCCAATTTTTTGATCAGATAAATGGAGAGGGGCTTATGTAGGTTCCATTTGAAAGTATATTCTATCTTATTCTATCACTTGCGACACATGAACCTTGACGAATGTGTAAATTAAGCGACATATAAATGCTTTCAGTTTATTATTGTTGGTTATTTCATATTTGCATTAAGTATTGTTAAAATAACTAAGTAACTATTTTACATATTATAGATACGCATGTCAGAGAAGTACTTATATAGGGAACGTTCGTTAACAACATAACGCTTTTTTCTAGAATTTTTGGACCCCTCCCCCCACCCCCGGCTAATATTTCGTAACACAGTATCATACATTGCAATGTGTGTGTGTTTTTTTAACTATTTCAGCATGAATTAATAAATATCGGTTAGTCGTCCAACAATCTTTTGTTTTTATTTGATTTCATCTATCTCCCATGTAACGCCTCTGTCCTCTGTGTAATTATACTGTGACCCCCCCCCCCCTAAAAGCGTAACGTGTTTTATTGAGGTTTCCTTACGTGAAAAATTATTTGAAGTAGCGTTTCATTAGTAGGGGGCCCTCAAAGCTGTTGTCAGGGTTATGCAAAGTATTTAACTGTTTGTAAAGTAAAAATTTGTTTGAAATTCAAATTTATTGCGATTATTTTGTATTCTATTTTCATCATATTTATAGTTCAATGAATGAAGGTCTTCATCAGTGACGTACGCAGGATTGTGTCATGGAGGGTGGGTGGGGGGCGTTCAAATTTTTTTTTTAAATAGGTCATCAAAATAAAAAAGTGATTTGGTAATGACTAAAAAAAGGTCATCAAAATAAAAAAGTGATTTGGTAATGACTAAAAAAAGGTCATCATAATAAAAAAGTGATTTGTTAATGACTAAACAAAAAGTCTCCAAATGTTACAAATTTTTTTGGGAATAATATTATTATTGATTTAAAAAAAAGAACACAGATGTCATGGGGGGGTCACACCCTCCTAACACCTCCCTGCATACACCACTGGTCCTCATGATTTTGTTTGACCTAAATCACTGTTTGTTATATTGTTATTTTTGAGTTTAAGGGTAAAGGTAGAAGAGAGTTATATTGATAAAACTAAAAATTAATAGAATTAAGTTGAAAAATATTATAAATTAAGTAGATTTCTTTGAAGGGGGCTCTTGCCAGGGATTTTTTTAGATAATATCAGCCCCCCCTCTCCACAATAATATTTATTGCTTAGAATTTTGAAGCAATGTATTTGAGGTATGAATACGGAGACATTTGTAAAAAAAAGTGACTTATGTAAAAAAAAATATTTTGATGGTTAAAATTTTTTCACTAAAATTTTTTTTTATTGTTTCGATTATAAAAAAATTAATCACAATTTAAAAAAAATCCTTTACCACCGGAGAAACTAACCGGCTAGACCGGCGATATAAACTATTTAAATGTAGAATATTCTTTTCATAATTATAGATTTAAAAAAAACAACTTGTCAAAATGTAGTTTACTCTGTTATTTTAAATCTATTTTTTACATTAATCGATATAATAAAAATTGTATTCGCCAATTAGAGTACTCGTATGTGGCATTTAAAAAACTACTTTTGTATTTGTTGTTAATTGTTGTTTTTATTTTTATTATAGGCGAAACAACCTGTTCTTAATTGCTTTCGGCTATTTAATAATTTTTTTTCCAAGAAATATTTTTATATCGAATTGTTTATCAATATGTTAATAATTACTATTAACATTTTTTTAAATGATCAACACTCTTCTAACACATAATTTGTATTCTTCAGAATCAACATCGACAAGCACAGGTATGATATGGATATAGAGTTGCCTCACCTCTACATTGAAGCGCAGTACAACGTAGATGGCCGTATTCTGCTGCTTCCCATCAAGGGGAACGGGCCCATGACAGGGAACTTTAGTGAGTAAACCACCACCTGTCGGACACATCGACACATGAATTGATTATTGCTTACACTCAGAAATTATCACTATTCAACAAAAAAAATCACAGAAATTTGAATAGGTGATTTAGAAGGTATTTGTCATGCCGAAACCGAATTCGTTGCTCAAATGATTCCATCACGTCAGGTTTTTTAGACATCCGAACCTAAAAGTCCCAAAAATGACGATTTTGGCAATGTTGGGGAATTTATTACTAAGTAGGTAATTTTTTTCTGAAGTTTTCTTTCATGATTTCGATTAGTCCTATATTTCCTCTTTTAAATGATTTTTTACATTTTACTATTTATATTATTTTCTTTACCGAAATATACTACTTTGAAAATATATGTAATAAAGTTCATTGTATCTACTATACTACACTCTATTAACAAAAATATCATATCTTCAAACTACTACTCGGCTAAAAAAAAATCGTACAGTAAAAAGTTAAAACTCATTTTAAAGAGGAAAGATAATAATATTTGCTACCGTGACCGAAAACTTTAGAAAAAAATTACCTACTTGATAATAAATTCTTTAACATTGCCAATATAGTCATTTTTGGGACTTTTAGGTTAGAATATCTCAAAACCCTGACGTGATGAAACCAATTGGGTAACAAATCCGGTTTCCGGCGTGCCAAAAGCCTCCTAAATTTTCTATTCAGATCTCTGTTATATTACAATTTTTTTGTTGAGTAGAGATTGTACAAAGTAGGAAATATTTTATACTAGCGCATTGGACCCGGTGTTACCCGGGTTAAAATCCATAAATTATACCTACACCAAAATTAATAAAATATTTAAACCGTCTAATAGGCATGATGCCAGTAACAAAGTATCATTGAAATTATGATTTTAAATAATGAAATAGGTTAAAAAGATTCTAAAAAATGTATTTATTTTTATATTAAAAGCGAGATTAATATAGTTTTTGTTAAAATAAAAATGCAAAATACAGCAATTCGCCATGTTAAATGGAACACCAATAAGAGCGAATGACGTCAAGCATCAGTAAACGTCAAAAGTGGTTGACTTTTATTTTAGACAAATATCAATTCCTCTTACAAGATTATTAGGTACATACCTCATTTAAGAACTTATGTATATACTTTGGAATTCATTTTTAACACACAAAATAATTAAATTATTGTCTAACTCTGGATGTTTGATTATTGTTGACAAGGAGTGTGACGTCACAACTCTGAAATGTCACCTGCGAGCGTTTTGGCGCCAAATTCAAAATTTTAAAAAAGTCAATTTTTGCGATTAAACCTTTAATTTCTGCAGAAATAAGTATTTTTTTGTGAAAAAAGTGTAAGATCATCATAGAATAGTTTTTTTTTAATGATTCATCATGCCTATTCTTTATTCAATAGTTATTATGTTTTTATATAAATAAATGACATTTGTATACTGCGACATTATTGAAACAAAACACAACTTGATAAAAGATTTTTGTATTCTTTTGTTTGTTTTCATAAAATATTAATAGCTAAGAACATGCTCTGGAAAATGGTTTAACTATTATTGGTGAAAACCACATTAAAATCGGTTCAGTTGTTTTCAAGTTTACTTGTAACATGTAAAAAAATATAACTTCTTTTTATAGAGATATTATAGAGATTATGATTTGAATTTTATTTATTTAGTAATTTTTGGATCTTCGCAAAAACAGTTTACCCTGCAAGAGTTTAAATGTTTAATATTATTACATATTAATAACATTTTAATTTACAGCAAAATGTACAGGACGCGTTCTGCTACTAGGAGAACTCTATAAGAGAGATGGAGAAGAACATCTGAGATATACTTCACTTACTATGAAAATCAAAATAAGCAAAGGATCAATACATTTGGAGAATCTTTTTGGTGGAGAAAAAGTTTTAGGTAAAATCTTCAGAATATTTTATTATTATTTTTTCTTATATTCTGTAGACTTTCGTGCGGTCGTTGTCCATAAGAATAAGAGCTAACTTTTCGAGCTGTTGTCCACGTTGTCGTATGATATTACTTGACGTTTCGACTCTCAATGTCGAAGTCTTCTTCGGAAGTGTTTCTCAAAAAGTTCCAGAAACACTTCTGAAGAAGACTCCGACGCCGCGCGACGTGAGAGTCGAAATGATCATGATATAATCATGCTAACATTTATTAGTTCAAAATATATAATGTTCGTGTTTACTAAAATCAGTTAAATATGAAAAATTAAACCGATTTCAAAAGTTAAAAATTATTATGAATTTTTAAGTGTTTTTAGATTTTTTTAAGTCAGTATTATTTTTAATTACTATAAAAAAGTACCTTTTTGGTTATATGTTAAAATCACTATCAACTATTCGAAGTTACACTGTATAAATAATAATTTACTTTCAGCATTTATAACTGAATTTTCAGGGTTGTTTCGAATTTATATTTTGTAAATTCGACTGAAATTGTTTTATTTTTGTTTCAGCTAATATTGTAAATCAAGCTATCAACGCAAATTTCGACACATTTGCCGGAGAAGTTTTACCATCAATTGAGAGTGCTTTAGGAAAAGTGTTCTTGGATTTAGCGAATAATATCGTGTATCCGTTTACGTACGACCAACTATTTCCGGATGTTTAATTCCTAATTTTTAATATCCCTTTTCATTCATTTTGCACATTAAAATCAAAATTAGTTTGCACATCGTCATCTGTAGATAGATATTTTAGGAAATATAGGTCTTTTAGTTATGTAAGTATTTCTAACAGTATTAAAATATAACACTTATTTTTTAATATACATTTTAGATATTCGATTTGTAATATTTAATATTGTACACAAATGTCAAAGTAATATTTTACTTTACAATGGACAAGTGTTATATTTTATATTAAATGTATAGTGTGCATTAATATTTTGATGAGATATCATTTTATTTTATTAAATACGGATATATTTATAGTTAAAAAATCTTACAAAATAATTTTTTTTTCAAAGTTTATTATTCAATTTATATTAATTTTATGCACATTATCTATAAAATTCCTATCTCAAAGTACTTAACTGTAAATAAACACTATTATAATAATTCAATCGTTTTTTTTTGGGTTTTAAAAACGAATATAAAACCTAAGGAAAACATTTTTTTTTAAGAAAACCTCAGTGAAAGTGTAAGATTGAAAAAAATATAGAATTACAGATATGTTGATGTAAATGTGATAAAAAAAGTTACATTTATATTTTCCAATATGGGTATTTACCTAGTGATATAATAGAATGAAGCAATATACCAAAACTTTTGTTATCACATTATTATGTATTATTATACATATAAGTATGTACAGGTGATCCAAAAGTCTTTTTATCGGAGTAGTGATTTTTACTTCGGTAAAGTGAATTTTTGGATTTGGTTTTTATTTATTTTTCAACGAAAAAATGGTGTCTTAATAACATATAAAATTACTAATTATTGTGTACTTATATTAATATACATACGTATAAAATGTATGCAGCAATTTTTGAACTTAAATGTATAATAGATAATTAATTTATTAAGTTTGCTGTGAAATTCATGAACTATAGCTAAAATTCGGAAAACTTTGAATTGCCCATATCTTTGGTATTTTTCTTATGGATCCATGTTTATTAGACATATATTATTTGTTTTAATTAGTACTGTATATGTACCCCCTTAAAATGTCCGATACCGAGAAAGTTATACACTTATGTATATGTCGATATTATAAGTGTATACATACTATACATATGATGTGAAGTCTGAAAATATTTAATAGTTAGTATTTTTGTATGTTTTTAAGTACCTACCTAATACATAGATATTTAATTTTTATATCTATTGTTTTTTTGTGAAATAAATCAACTCTTAATAAATATAATTTTGGTATTTTTATAATTTTTTGAAATTATTTATTAAATATATATAAAACGCAGTACAAGCAATTAAAGAGTTGATATAACTTCGTCTCTCTCTGTATCTAATAATTACAATTAGACTGACTTGAACTATATAATGCAATGTTGATAGTTTTTAAATACATTTTTCTTTAATAATGCTGTCTTTTATTTTATTTTTCTTATCTTTACAATTTAGATGAAGGAGCAGAAAAACTGAATCCATGTTATTTTTTATCTTTACTTATTGAGTCATTTAAATTTTAATTTTTAAATTAAATTCAAATAAAATGAATGATTTATGCTATTGAATTAAAATATAAGCTAAATGGCTTACTTCCATTAAAAAATAAGACGAATTATAGACATAGATTTAAACAAAACTATTTTATTTTTTACCTATCAAAATTAAAATTGACCAGTGTTTTTGACAATTTTACTAATAAACTATTCATCAAAATAGACATTTTCAATACATTGGTAACAAATAATTAAAAAAATGTTAATTCTAATTTTATGTTGCCAAGTATAGTGAATGTTTTTTTTATACATCCTGTATGTAGGTATAGTGTATACAGAATGATTCACTACTGTCATGCCAAACTTGAACGGTAGATTGAAAAAAATATTTTTAGTAAAAAAACTTCCAATAAACAAGTATCCGGAAATTTTTCGTGAGCCCTCCAAAGATTTTACTCAAAATGAGATTTTATTTACTATCTAGAGAACCCTTCGTGATAAAATTATGTTTGGTATTTGGTTTAGAAATAACAAGTGATATTGATTTTTCGTATTAGCTAATTATAATTTAGACCAGGGCTGTATGGGGCTAGTGGGCCCCTCGATTTTTATCTAGTATTTTTTGTTTTATAATTTTTTTATAGAGTTGGGCACTTATTTAAGGTTATATGACAAAAAATATGCAAAAATATACTTTGCTTATTTGTTATAGGATAAACCGTTTTCGAGAAATATCGATGGAAAAGAAAACATACATAATTTAATTTAATACCTCAAAAAATGCATCCTTATCAACAAATAGCAATTTTTAGTTTCGTTTTTAAGTCATATTAGTAAAGTACGTGTAACAGTAAAAGAACTGGCTATAGATCCTATAAGAGGCTTATTCGGATGAATATAAATTTAGATGTATTAAGTTAAATTCTGTATGCTTTCTTTTTCATCAATATTTCTCGAAAACGGTTTATCATCAAAGTACAAGTTTGTGTATTTTGTTCATATAATCTGATATAAGTGCCCAACAAAATTAAAGAACAAAAAAATACTAGATAAAAATCGTAGAGCCCACTGGCCTCATGCAGCCCTGGTCTAAATTATAATTTGTTAATACGAGAAATCTTATTATTACTTAACAGAATACCAAATTTCATTATTGTTTCACAAAGGGTTCTCTAGATATTAAATAAAAACTCATTTTGAGTAAAATTTTTGGATGGCTGTAGCTCCCTCATGAAAAATTTCTGAACACATGCTCATTAAAAGGTTTTTCTTTAAATTTTGTTTTTCTATCTACTATTCAAATTTAACACGACAGTGCTGAATCACCTGTATAGTACTCTTGATTATATTAACAATAAGTATAATGTTTCATTAGACATTGTCAAGTGTATTTTTTAGATTCCTTGAATAATCGCATGATATAAAACTATTTATTGAAGGATATTAACCATGTGAACATCCCTACCTACTAAATAAACTCTCGGTTACTTCTAGTCTTTCTGCTACACCCTGTTTTCAATCTTTGACATTGCTTTTCTAGTTTTTACAGTGAAAATGTGTATCGCAAACATCAAAGCAGTTACGTTTTTAATAACAACAATAACTATAGTTTCAATATTTGCAGATAAAGAACTACGTAAGTGTTTTTGTGTATTTTTATTTCAAAATCCATTGCATTTCTAAGAAATTTATTACTGTGTTTTGTTTGAGTGTAATCTGATAAGATTATTAATATATGCAACAATTAAAGTTATTATATAAATCACTTTCATGCCCGCCAAAATTATAAAGAATTTGGTCTAAACCAAAACAACCAAATAGCATTTGAATCGTCACTAATTTGATTTAGATTTTAGAACAGTGGTAATCAATTTATAATAATGCTGCTATTATGTGTATGGGATACACCAATCACCGATGTCTATATATAGACGTGCTAAGAATCATTAATAAATACTATTCAACTGTCATTTAAATATGATACCACGCAGAAAGTTTGATTTTTAATTTAGAATCCATTTTACAAAATATTGATTTCAATATATATATTTCAGCTTCGTATATACCAAAATGTCATCTACACACTCCAGTAAATATAACAAATGAAAATAATTCGTCTTACTATTTTGGAAAGACTAATAGTTCTATGGTAAATACTAAATTAAGTAAATGTGTGGTTGATGTTCTTCATAAACTAAGATATCGAGTGGCTAAATATGGAATTCCTGAGCTAGGAGTCCCCCATATAGACCCTTTAGTGGTACCTATGATTAAATTGGAGCAAGGAACCAAGATGGTCAACTATAAAGCTATGCTGAAGGATGTTTTTGTTCACGGTTTTGGAAATTATAACATAACAGATTTGAAGTATGAAAAATATTACATGATTTTTTATTTAATTTAAAATTCAAACCTTATACTTTAAATTAAAGAAACATGGGGTCCATATTTGCTTAGATTTAATTATTTCAAATTTTAATACCGATAAAAAAATCGTCCAGGACGCAGACTCACTGCTTTGATTAAGTAATCTGTACAATTATATATTATAGAAGATAAGCTTATATAATTTATTCATAAAAAAATTATCCTTAACTCTGTACTTATTTATTTTCTAGGATAAATGTACAACAATTGAATTTCAAGAGTAAAATACATTTTGGAAATATATCATTAACTTCAGATTATGTTATAATGGGAAAAATAAAAATGGTACCAATACATGGTACTGGTATAGTGAGTGCAAATTTAAGTGAGTACATTAAATACTATTTCTTATAACCAACATATTTTAGTACCTATCTGTTAAACATTTAATACAACCAAAAATAACATCTTATATTTAAAGGGTTAGGTATATTTAATTACACTATATGTACAGTACATATATTAGATAGTATTCACTTTGTACATCGAACATAAATGTTAATACTTCGTACTTAAAATTGTATAGTATCCACTTTATACACGTGAACATATATAAATTAAAAAAAAAATTAAATGCATGAAGCGAATATTTAATTGTTTTAAAATACAGAAAAGTACAAAAACCACATGGTGGGGATTGAATTCATGTTAACCTCAACCTAACCAAATTTCTTTCAACCCAATAGATTGCCCTAACGAAAGTGGAGATTTAATTTCCACTTTTAAACTAAACAAACCTATTTTCGCCCCAATATATTACCATTATATAATCTTGACGCTTGCTATCGTTATCTTTTCATTTCCAGGTTCTTATTTTTTAATAGCATTTTTAAAATTGTCTTAATAAATATTTCTTTTGTAATATTTAAATTCAAAAATTCTTTATTTCCTATAATCTCCTTAATATGGTCATTGCCTAGTTATTTAATGTAATTTATTTAACTCTATACTATCAAAACACTTCGTAATCTATTTTGTAAGTTTTTGTTATATATTTTGTAATAACATTTGTAAAAATATAATACGGCCCTGAGCTAATTATTTTTAATTAATAACAAATCAATTACATGTATATTTTTTTAATTTCCACGTGTCAAATATATAAGATTTACCTAGTCTATATTTTGTCACTTAAATTATTTAAAAAAAATAATTTTCCGTTCGATCAAATGTTGTTCGAACAAATTTCCTTAAAACAAATTACCTTCGAACAAATTACATTCGAACAACTTTCCGGATACGATCGAATACAACAATTGACTTGTAATAATATAGTCGTATTTTGCATTTATTTAAAAGCCGATGCAAAAGGAGACATAACTACCAAAGGTCGTTTGATGAAGAAAAATGGAGATATATACTTCCATAACATGGACACTAAATTTGACTTGCAAGTTGGATCAGCAGTAGCTCACTTTAGTAACCTTTATGACGGTGATGAACAACTGAGTATGTCATATTTATAATAATATTTTTAATAGTTTTTTGTGTATAATATATTTTAAGGTTTTCGCTTTCTGAAAAGAATTCAAAGTTGAAATATCTATTGCATATAACTCGATCATTTATTTTCATTAAAACAGCAGCAATACTTATCGATAGTAGAACTGAATCAAGGTGAAGACTAAAAATAATACTACTAGTCTCCCTTGTCATCGTTTCATTGAACGAAATGTATATCTTATCTAGCATTAGTTTTATTTGCAGCAATTGTTAAATAAGATACCAATCTCATTTTAATGGATATTATTGATTTAATTTTACAAAATTAATTTTTTTTTGACAGATTGTTAATGAATAACTTAATATAATAGATAGTAACTATGCAGGCATACCATAATAAAAGTTTTTTAATTTTTTATTATTTGTTTTACATTCCTCGACGCGGACTTCCCAATATTATATTTAAAATTATTTTGCACAAAAAAATATTTAAATAGCAACATCTAAATAAAAAAATTATATTTTGGTTAATTTTGATCAAGTAGGCATTAAATTTTACTATTATTCATATGTATAATATATTTATTTTTTAATAATTTCCAACGAAATTGAAAATAAAATAATTTTTGCCATTAAAAAAAATAAACAAACAGTTTTTTAAGCGTAAAATTACTGAAAAGACTATAAATTTCAAGATAAATATGATTTAAATTCAAATACAAATATTTAAAACAAACATAGTAAGAAATTGACTATAATAATATGTATATTTGATTGTAGCAAAATTAACAAATGAATTTTTGAAACTTCATTCAAGCGAATTAATAAATGAAATCAAGCCTGCTATTGAAACTGTTCTCGGAATGTTGGTGGATGACATCGCCAACCGCGTGTATGGAAACGTGCCCTTGAAGAAACTCTTCATAACGGACTAGTTTAATATTTTATTTATAATTACAGTGGAACCTCGTAAATATGTTTTTAAGTTTTCTCCCCAGACCTTTAAAAACGTACTAACGAGGTTCCACTGTAATATATTTAATACGGTGACCGGAAAGAAGCCCACAGGAAAAAAGCCCACAGGAAAAATACCCACAGGAAAAAAGCCCACAGGAAAAATACCCACAGGAAAAAAGCCCACAGGAAAAATACCCACAGAAAAAAGCCCACACGGAAAAATGCTCACACGGAAAAATGCTCACACGGAAAAAAGCTCACACGGAAAAAAGCCCACACGGAAAAATGCTCGCACGGAAAAATGCTCATACGGAAAAAAGCTCACACGGAAAAATGCTCACATTAAGAAATAAATAGGATACAGATGTACTAATTCAAGACGGCACATTATTTTTATATATTTGTATTGATGTCATTTTTTATGATTTCATATATGCCAAACTTCTGTACTGTCACAACTTTATTTATTCTTGTTTTAGATATGTATATATTTACTGTAAAAGCCCGAACTGAGGTAAAACCTAGGTTTTACCAACTGTTAATGGTAAAAGCCCGAATTTCGAACTTTTACCATCATACACTCGGTAAAACCTAGGTTTTTCCAAGAGACACGGTAAATGTTGAAAATAGAGTAAGTATCAAAAATATGTTTAAAAAAATATATAGAAAATCACAAATATTAAATTTTGCTAACAAAATATTGGGGCGAATGGGGATTAATCTAGTATAAAATACGGGGATTCAATTTCCGCCTTGGTTAGGGCAATCTATTGGGGCGAAAGGGGATTAATCTAGTATAAGAAACGGGGATTCAATCTCCGCCTTGGTTAGGGCAATCTATTGGGGCGAAAGGGGATTAATCCAGTATAAAAAACGAAAATTCAATCTCTGCCTTTGTTTGGTTAATGTGCGCATTTTTCCGTGTGAGCATTTTTCCATGTGGGCTTTTTTCCGTGTGAGCTTTTTTCCGTGTGAGCATTTTTCCGTGTGAGCATTTTTCCGTGTGGGCTTTTTTCCGTGTGACCTTTTTTCCGTGTGAGCATTTTTCCGTGTGAGCATTTTTCCGTGTGAGCATTTTTCCGTGTGAGCATTTTTCCGTGTGGGCTTTTTTTTGTTGGTATTTTTCCTGTGGGCTTTTTTCCTGTGGGTATTTTTCCTGTGGGCTTTTTTCCTGTGGGCTTCTTTCCCAGAACCATTTAATACAATACACATTTATATACAAAATCCATATTTATACCAAAACAGTATGAAATAAACTGTCAGTAACTATCGTTTGTAAAACCAGTCAATGCAATGTTGGTAAAAAAGAGTAAAAATGTTTTTAATTTGAATTTAAAGTACAAATGATTATTATTTTATAAGACTAATATTTATTTGCAATTTTTGTTATTTATTATTATTATTTCTTTGTTGTTAATAAGTAAAAAGTAACATTCATATAGGTAGTAATAAAATTATCAAACTGTTAGCTAAATTGTATACATTATTGTTATTATAGCTGCATAAATAAATAAATAAAAATTGGTAGGTAGGTATTATTTATTTGATTTAAAAAATCAAAAAAATGGATTTTCAAAAGGAAGACAATAATCTTGGAGAGAGTGGTTTTTCGTATATTTTTTTTGTTTAAAATATTTTTCCTTAAAAATTTCCGATTATCTTTAAAGTTGTTATTTGTATTTGTATGTTATTTCTAATAGCTTTGCAAATTTTCAAATTGACTAATAGATATCCACCATTCATATCAGAAGTAAATTTTAAAGTATTGGATTCTGATTGGACTAAAAATTTACGCGGGGCGAGCAAGTAGCTATAGGGCAGATAAAATCATCTCAGAAAACTATAGACAGAGAGGTAAAGAAGGTTAGGTAGTTGTTTTATGTTTTTAATGTTATCGTGTATATATTGCACTCACTTCACCAATACATTCGATTATTCAAAATAGTTGCAAAGAGCACTCCCCGTCAAAACTATGTATAAACATTACTTAATCGGATTAATTTATTGAACAATTAACTAATGTTCTGTTATTTTTTCTTTTTGCAATTCGGCATAAATCTAATATCACGTTTTTAGTATTAATACCTACATAAGTAATAAGTATATTATATTTAAATTTGTTATTGTTTTTCATAGTATCGATACAATTTCTAGTTTTTAAGGAGGTCGCCTATAAACAGTCGACAGCTATGCATATTATAATATAACTATAAACAAAACCTTATTAATTATTATTGCTAATGTGGGCATTATTGCATATAGACATCAACATCGATCTCTCTTCACATTAAATATAAACAAACGATGTTTTTAAATTACAAAATTAAGTAGGTGAGTAAAATGGAAACATGTATAACATTGTATTCTTCTGTTTATTTCACTGATCATTAATTTATTAAATATCTCATTGTTATGATTCTTATGATAAGAGATTTTATATTAACTAAAGTGATATTATCTACTACCAAAATATTGTTTTGTTATTAATTGAAACTTACATAATATATGTATAGCAGAATATTGTTTATTTATTTATTTTAACACTAAAACTTATTTAGTATTTTCGATTGATTTAAAGAGTGAATGATAGTAAAAATATAATTATTTTTCAGATTTTATTGGAATATCTATTAAATTAACCAACAAAACGCCTATCTTTTTTCTTATAGAAATAAAACAAAATCACAAATGTATATTTTTTTCGCGCATTTTAATCTTTGATAACTTGAAATGAACTTTACGTGGGTTCACTGGCGCCGACTACGGAAAGGGAGGATTTTTTACACTCGACGCGTGCTTCCTTAATTTATTTTTTGAAATATTTTGGCCCAAAAAGTTTTTAAGTAATTTTTTAAGATGCAAATAAAATTAAACTTTTTTAAAGAATCTCAAGGTATGTAGATTTTAAGCTTCATTTTTTTTTGAAAAATTTCATTGTTATCATATGATCGTTATTACGAAAGTTGGATATTGCACATTTTTTAAAGAACATTTTTTCCTCCCCCCTCTTCCCAATTATGAAAATCTTGCCCCCCCCCCCCCCCCCAGGTAAAATGAAAAGTTGTGGTTGACACATTATTTAGTGTATAACGTAATCCATTTCAGGCAAATTAATGAATTATATGGACTCTGAAGATAATTAATCAGTTCACAAAATAAAAAAAAAGTTTATTGTTATTAATAAACAGATTTCTTCAAAGGCAAAATCAAACTATTCATTAATTTAAATGTCTTTAATCAGATGTCTTATTTAATAAATTCACTATTTTTTATTTGCAGCTTGAAATGTAACATTCATTAAAATCATTAAAATATCTTATCTGATAATAAATAACTAATTTGTCAGTATAAAGCTCTAGCTGAAAAATATTATATTTAATTGAATTTTGGAAGTACGACATTATAGAGAAGATATAGGCTGATCAAAAAATCAAATAATACATTCAAATGTTTCATTTAATAACTTATAATTTTTTAATGAGCTCAAATCGTTCCATAATACGGTAGGTACTTTACCTTATTATAACTAAGAACGATTCTATTTTTTCCTTACATACCCTAGTTAATATTACAATAGTAATTTACAATAAATTCAGTCCAGTATTATCGAGGTGTCGATTAAATAGGCCAAGATTGTAACTAGTACAAAACATCAAAAGTTATTACACAAGACCATACATATCCGTGTACATCAGCAGTTTGGTCAGCGAGATCAGCAGAATTGTTAAAGTGTTAAGTCGGCGCGCGTTCTCTACACCTAGCTCAGTCAATTGTCAACCCTCGTACGATGTGGAGCTCGGTGGTGACTACTGTTGTGGTACTGCTGTACGTAACATCGACCGTCTGTGGAAAGTCGATGAAACATGAAATACGTAAGTCTGTTTTTGTTTTCTTGATTGTTTTTAAAGTGATTGTTGGGAATTTTTTTTATTGTTGAGATTTCCAAAAGGTGCGGAATTTTTAAGGGCGTATAGTACTAACTAAACACACTTTCAGGAATATGAAGTATTCCGAAAATTAATTTCTGAATATACATAATAATATACTTGATAATGTGGTGATAAATAAATATATATATCGTATATAGAGTGATTTACAACTAGTGAAAAAATTAACAGTAGATCGAGGTTGTTATTTTAAACAAAAAACTTTATGAGAATAGTCCGGAAACTCTTCGTGAGGGAAATAGGTACAGACTTCCATAGGTTTTGCTCAAAATTAGTGTTTATTTAATAACTAGAGAACCCATTGTGATTATCGATTTTCAGTATCAAACAATAATAATTTAGACCAGTGAGTCCGCGGATTTTTATCAAGTATTTTTTTGTTCTTTAATTTTTTCCTTAGTTGGATGCTCGTAGAAAATAATATGAAGATAAAATGCACAAAAATATACTTTGTTCATTTGTCATATTTCGAGAAATATTCATAAAGTACTGCAGAATTTTACTAAATATGAATGTTTCAAATTATACAAAATAAGCTTATGTTCTTGTTTTATGATTAAAAATAAAAATAAAAAATATAAAATTACCTCTTAATAAGTAAAAATCAGCAATTATTTCTTTTTATCAATAATTGGTTGATTCTATAATAAATACAAGTACCTATATGTTTGTGTATTTTCTACAAGTACCCAATTAAGGAAATAATTAAAGATTATTAAAGAATAAAAAAATTCTTCATTAAAATCGGCGGGCCCATTAGCCCCATACACCCCTGATCTAAATTAATATTGTTTGATAATAAAAACAAACAACACTTATTAAGACTAAACCAATTATCAAATTTCATAACTGTACCACAATGGGTTCTCTAGTTACTAAATAATAACTTATTTTGAGCAAAATCTTTGGAAAGCTGTAGTTCCTTCACGAAGAATTTCCGGACATATGTTCAAATAAAGTTTTTTGCTTAAAATAACATCCTCGATCTACTGTAAATTTTTGTACACTAGTTGTAAATCTACAGAATATAACTAAATTAATATCTGTATGCTATTAAATTTTTTATTTTAAATAGATCTAAATTTTTCAAACTAAGCCAGGTCTTCTTACTTTTCTTGAGTGAGTATGATAATTTCACTGCGAGAAAAGGCTATGGGCGGCTTTTACCTAGAGCCCATAATTTTTGGGGCCCCAGATTTTTAAAAGTGGAAACGAAAAACGGTTTTTAGATATTAAAGCGGCCAATTTTTTTAGTTAAAGCTAAAACATATGTATATTATATTATAATGGGAACCTTGCCTATGTCCCTATTTTACCACAGTTCGCCCCTGGACGAGACATACCTAAACCAAGTCTCGTCTTGTTTCGTATAGAACCATAGAATTAGATAAAGTTTATAATAATTGTTAGAATAGCATATCAATCCAGGATCTAAATAATAAAACATAAACAAATAAACACAAACTATCAAACACTTATATTTATAATTAATAAATTACATTGTTGCACTTGTGAAAGTAAATAATATCTACTCAATTTAATTATTTATTTGCAGCATCATTCTTGCAAATATGTCACAGAAATGATCCGAAGTTAAACGAATGTATAAAAAACAGTATAGAGGCCTTGAAGCCTCTCATGGCCAAAGGTATTCCAGACTTTGGAATCCCGAGTTGCGAGCCTTTGATTATACCCGAAATCATTTTGGATCAAGGAACAGGTGCCGTGAGTGTGAGGTCAAAATATTCAGATATTGAAGTATACGGGCCTGCTGATTTTAATATTAAAAGTGTCAAGTAAGTAAACAGTGTTTTTATTCGATTATAGGTTCGGTTGGTTCAAAATTTAATAACTTAGTAAAATAACCTATATTCCAAAATTCATATAAAGCATTTTGATGCACTGGCGCCGACTTTGGGGGGGGCGAGGGGGGTGATCGCCCCCCCCTATGAAGTTGCACTCTAGTTTCTTTTAAATTAAAGATACATTTGTCAATAACATTTTTTTTAAAAGGGCAATATTCAAACACTTGTCACTTGAGAAAAAATTTCTTAAAAAAGGAAATTAATACTGAATATCTTCTTTATTTCCTATACAAAGCTCACAATTAGTTAGACCATCAGCTTTAAAAAAATTCTACGATTTTTCTCAACCAAGTATTCAGCTAAAACAAATAAAAAATAATTTCAAAGATACAAATGTCCACTTTTCTATTATTTCAAATAATTAAAGTTTGATCGATTTTTACCGAAACTACACTACATAAAATGAATGTTTTATCGTTCGCGTCGGCAGCTTATCCAAGTGGATGTTGCATGGTCCGTTTTACGATGATTTTAACTGCTATCTCCAATAATAATGAAAACATATTTTTTTTTACACTGAACGTACTATTAGTTGTATTTCTGAAATTTGTTGGCACAAAAAAATATTTAAGGTCATTTGGTCGTTATTAAAAAAGTTGGATATTGCACATTTTTTTAGGAATTTTTTTGCTCCCCCCCTCCTCAAAAAAACATATGAAAATCTCGCCCCCCCCCCCAGGTGAAATGAAAAGTCGGCGCCTATATCGTTCTTTATAGTAATTTATAATGGAATGCGTTTTAAAATCAACAAAGTTTTACAATTTGTATTTACGTCTTTTTATATGGTATTATCGCATCTATGAAATTCGTTCATTTTTTTTTTCTTATTATTATAATTTTAAGTGTTCTGTCACAGGTGATTGTCTCAGAGATAGAGGGCATAGTGTATAGTGGCTTAGTTATAGACGTAAAGTATAAAAAGTTGAATTTTGAATCTGGGAGTTAATTCATGTATATGAAGTATTTTTTATGCAATTTTCAGGAAAAAACGTTTAAAAATTGTTTCCCCCATCCGTATCACCAAATGGATCGCTTAGAAAAATTTGATCATTGAGAATTAGGTGTAGATTGAGCCTAAATTATCAGAATTAAAGAAACTCTAACGCGATCAATTGTTGTAAATATTTTTGTATAAACTGAACTATTGGCGTTAGAGAAAATAGTTTAAGGAATAACACGTTTTTCAAAATATATTTTTTGCAAGTATAGCTTGCAGGGCCGTAGTTAGAAGTTCGGGGACCCCGATGTAGAGTATGTGTGGGGTAGCCCTCGCTATATACAAACAAAAAACGGAAGGCCTTTTTTTGGGTGTTACCTCATTATTTTCAAGTGCTATTTACTTTAATGGCCTTTCTTTTCTTTGATACCTAACTATATTTGTATCTTATTAATTGCAACCTTTTTTACGCTGCTGTGGGGGCTCCCTATACTCGGGGGGCCCGAAACACTGCCTCAGTGTTAGTTATGGCGCTGATAGCTTGCACTTGTCTTAATTTTTTTAATACTGTGTTGGTGATACTGAAATTAAAGTGCGCCATATAAGTAACTGTTGGCATTTTAGATTCAAAATAATTGAAGCTAGAAGGCAGTACTTAGATTTTAGATCATACTCGTAAGTTATTTTCCAACGATTTGAAAGACTTTCGAAGTCTTAAACAATATAACACATACCAAGTGAACATATTTTTTTAGTTATTATCTCCATTCATTTATTATGAGTTTTATTCTTAAATTAAAGTTTTTGATTTTTTTTCAGAATCGATTTAGATAAAGAACGTGTGAAAATCAAGTTCTTCATCCCACACTTATCTATGGTTAGCAAATACCATATGGAAGGAAGAATTCTTATGTTGCCTATTTCTGGATCTGGTATTAGCCGTGGTAATTATTGTAAGTATTAAAAATAAATATATACATTTACGTAACAACTAGGAAAAAATACATATCTACAAAGAAGAGTTTACTGTGGTTTACAGTAGAAACTCGTTAGTATCTACTTTTTTTACTTTAGTTCGTTTTTTTAAGTCCCGAGATGCTTTCATTAGACCCCATATTAAAATATTTCATTAGTACGTTTTTCGCGTAAGAATCACCCCCCCCCCCTCGTTTCTTCAAAAACGTACTAAATAGGTTCCACTGTATCTGTATTTTGAAGTTTACTAGTCATGCCCTTGGGTACAGAGTACAGACAATAAAACATGTGTTAAATATTTTCAATAATTTGAAAAATTAGTGCTATCCAGATCTTTACATACATGATACAAATGTAAAATGGCGGAAAATAATTATAGAAATACATATTAATTAAAATTCAACAATTTTTTAAAAATAATAAATGAATTAACTATACAACCTGCAATACAATAACATTTTTAAATTGCCTATATGTAACAAAATTAAGAACAACACTCTCCGCTCAATATAAAGTTATTCTATTTAACGACCTCTCCATATAACGACTGACTCACAGCATTATATTGCGACCGTTTTCCTATTATTATTATTATTTAAATACAAGCCTGTATAAAATATGAGATTATTTTAATGATTGTTTTATAATTTTCAGCAAACATTGATGCTATTGTTACAATGCAAAGTGAAGTAATGGAGAAAGGAGGTGAAAAATACTTAAACGTTAAAGATTTCATTACTGAGTTCAATATAGGCCATGCTAAAGTAGAACTTGAAGATTTATTTAATGGTGATAAAGAAATGGGTAAGTAATTCAAAATAAGTTTTTTTTTATCGTTACTTTTTTCCCCTGCTAATTGTAAGTCTCTTATAAAATTGTTAGCCATGATATATATATTTTTCTTAAAATAAATTTTAAAATTTTTTTCAGGTGATGCTATGAATTTATTCCTAAACGAAAACTGGAGGAGCGTTGCAAATGAAATTAGACCAGTTCTTGAAGAAACCATTGCCAAATTATTCAAGAAGTTCTGTAACAAAATCTACCACAAATACCCCATAAACCAACTTTTACCTCCGTAAATTTATATTAATATAGTTAATTATTAAATAATTATAAAATAGTTTTATACTTGTTCTTGGTTTAAGGATCAAATATAATTACGTATTTAAAAAAAATTGTATTTATATACTTGCTTGTACAAAAAAAAACTATAAATAAAATTGTTCTTAATTCCAAACAATAAATATTATTTAGAAATTCGATAAATAGGAAGTAGGTCCTTTGAAATGCATCTTGATAATGGCAGTAATCTCAAATCAAAACGATATTTAAAAAAAATTAAATTCATAAAATGATAGACCAAATTTGAATTTGCAGTTGCAGAAAAAAAACACTATCAAAAAACAATATAAATATTTATTTGTATGGATTGAAAAACAGGACAGTAAATTTTACTTTAAAAGTAATTTAAAAGTGGAAAATATATTATAAATAGTAATTTCTACCTAATTATAATCTTTGTATGAATAAATAAAATAACTGCAAACGAAAATATACATTTTGTAATTTTTTTAACAATGGATGGTAGAACAAGATGGGAAAAATTATTGGCATGTCAATATAAAAATAATTATTGCAAATATTACACAAAGTACTGTTAGATCATAGATAACATTAGTGACAGAGTCCGACTGAGGAAATATAGTGCCCCACCTATTAGATTAGATTTAGATTAGGTTGTGATTGATGATGAGGGTTAGATGCCTCTAACACTGCAGCCTTTGGCTTATTGTGTTCTTCATCAATTCACTCATTCAGTGAAAAGGTTTACCGTTTTTATCAGGTTTAACATCCTTTCCACCAAGTTTTCTTTTGTTAGAGCTTCTCGATAGTTGTCTCCTGCTAGGAGTGAATGTCTCCATTGAGCAAGAGCTTCACAGTCGAATATAATATGGGAGGCTGTTTCGTCCTCTTCATTACACAGTCTGCAAATGGGTTCTTCATCATAGATTCCCATTGTTTGCATGTGTTTCCGTAGGTTACAGTGACCGGTTATCATTCCTGTCACTAGCCTAATTTGTTGTCTACTTAGTTGTAGTATTTCATCCGTTAATTTTCTGGATGGTTTATTTAGCATAGTTTTGCTGTGTTTTTGTTTTTGGCCTTCTACATTATTCCAGTGGTTTTGATGTTGTCTTTTTATCCAATCAGCTAGCCAGCTGCGAATAGTGTTTTTGATGATTCCAAATACTGGTTCAGGGTCTGTAAATGTTGTTCTTGAGCCCTTTTTTGCCAGAGCATCAGCTTTTTCATTGCCTGCTATCCCTCTATGTCCTGGCACCCACATAACGGTTACCCTATTGTGGTTTGCCAGGGTAGTGAGGTTTTGTAGGCAATCCCAGACCAGTTTCGGGTTGAACTGATAACTAGCCAAGGCTTTCAGTGCAGCTTGACTATCTGTCAGAACAAGGTTATCTTTACCTTGATAGTTTCTGTGTATATTCTCCTGCATGCAAACATCTATTGCATGAGTTTCTGCCTGGAATATTGTGGCACATTTCCCCAGAGTTGCATATGCATTAAACTGGCCCCACCTATTAAGAAACCAATTAAAAAAATATTTAACAAAATTTTAAAATTATTCGCTTCCACCACCAAATCCGAGCTCCTAGAAATTACGCGCCCTAGGCAGTTGCCGTACCGTCTTAACCCATTGCCCCCCACTCTGTATACATTATTATATTAATAATTTTAATAGCACGAATTTCTTACTTACATTTTTATATAACAAGACATTGACCATTAGAAATCATTATCACAAATAAAACTAGAAAATTTCGCAAAAATAACAACTCCACATGTATACCAGTGATAATAATTAACATATGCATACTATACGCTATAATATAATTTATAGTGGCGCACAGAAAGTCTATGTATGAAGCATGGGCGTACCGAGGGGGGGGCAGGGGGGGGCAGCTGCCCCCCTCTGGACCTGTCTTACTATACATTTAGCTGGTTAATTATTTGCATATGCCTAAGTTCTATTGTATTTATGAAATTGAAGAAGTAAAATTTATAGGTATTTTACTTCTTTTCATTCTGAAAACTCACTTTTGAGTCACGTTATGAGTTAATTTTTAAAAAAGTCGCGCTACGCGCGATAGTGAATTAGGTAGTTATTATATTAACTTATATGATGTGCATTTGATTTTTAATTTAAAATTTTGATCCAGAAAAAAACACCATTTTTAAAATTACAATCTCTTGTTAAAACTGTTGTCATTTTACTTTTTATATAAGGCAAAAAAATGTTAATTTTATTTTTTTACATTTAAACTATCATATTTATGTATTTAAAATAGAAAAAATAGAATGAATAAAACCCACTAAAATCGACAACTAATACATACATATATGTATAGTAGGGTGGGCCAAATTGAATTGACAAAATTTAACCGACCTCGACTACCCCCCTATGTGAAAGTACTCTCAATTCTTAGAAAAAACTCCCATAGAACTATACCTCTACATTCAACTTTAGTTTTTTTTGACTGAAAATTTTAAATTTGAGTCCCTTGAATTCAAATAGATTAAACTTGCAAATATCTCAAAAAATATCAACTTTTCGAGGACAATAGTTATGAAGAAAATTGTAGCTTATAAAATTCTACACAAAAAAGAAAATTATACTTTTTTCGTATAATCAATACATTTTAAGTAAACTTAATTTTTTAAGTGCCCAGCAAAAGTGTCGTGAAAAGTGCCAAAATCCCAACTTTTAGTGGCAATCAATTTTATGGTTGATTATTATTGATTTTTAAGCGTAAAATTCGAAAAAAATAGCCCATACTGGCGAAAAGTGGTGCAACACCCTTAAAAAAGTGGTTGAAGGATGAAAACCCCGTTTCCAAACTTTTTACTTGAAAAGTATTGATTATACGAAAAAAGTATAGTTACCTTTTTGTTTAGAATTTTATAAGCTATAATTTTCTTCATAACAATTGTCCTCGAAAAGTTGATATTTTTTTAGATATTTGCAAAAAAATAGAATTTGCCTCCCTTTACCCCTAAAAAACAAAAACCCTTGACCCAAACAATAGGTACTTTTTAGGGTATGCTTAGAAAATCAAAATAAAAGTCTCCACCAAAATTCAGCTTGATGGGAATTTTTTAATGTTTAACCTATTTTAATTCAAGGGACTCAAATTTAAAATTTTCAATCAAAAATGCGCCGAACTAAAGTTGAATGTAGAGGTATAGTTCCATTGGCGTTTTTTCTTAGAATTGCGAGTACTTTCATGTCGGGGTGTAGCCGAGGTAGGTTAAAAAATTGGCCCATCCTAATGTATAGGTAGAGTACATTTTTGTAGATATTTTGTCTTCTATATGATAAAAATAAATTTACGATTGAAAAAAAGTTTGTAGCCAAAATTCAAAGTTGCAACAGCGTAGCACAGAAAAGATAGAATATTTAAGAAAAAAAGGAAAAAAATACCCAATGTTTATTTACAATAATGCCCATTTATAAGGACATTACACAACATTTTTTTGCACTTCAATACCTAAAAAGGTTAATAACCCATCTGTTCTAACCCCTCTTATCACGGGTTTCTAGGCGAAACACACTGACTAAATCGGTTTAAAAAAAAAAAAAATCTGCCCCCCCCCCTGGACAAAATGCTGGGTACGCCCATGGTATGAAGTGTCTATTATACATAGAAGCCGGCGGGCCTGTTGTTATAATTTACTTTCAAATTTCTGTTTGGCGCCACCTTGAGTAGACTAGATGACACCATGATCAACAATCAACGAAAGTTACATGTTTTGCAATATGCGAGATTATATTTGCTTATATTCATAACAAAAATATAGAAATAAAGTACTGGCACCCAGGCCCGGATTTGCCATGCAGGCAGAGTAGGCACGTGCCTAGGGCGGCAAGAATTAAAGGGCGGAAAATTTTATACCAGTGATGGACACTTGCTAATGATAACAAAATTAAGTACTACGACACAAAAGTTATAAAATAGAGTAATTAATTTAAAACAATGTAAATCATTTATTTAAATAAGAACACTTTTCTTGATAGTGTGACGAACCGCGATAACTATTTGTCCATTGTTTTTAAACAAATCACGCTGTAAGACAGTTAGGTGCCCAGGATAAGCGTGAAATGCATGGAGATATCCTAAACGGTAAAAGATAAAGATATGGTTAAATGAAATGAATTATTTGTAAGAAAGGGATGAGTATTATTATAAAAAATACTAATAATTTTATGTGGTTTAGGCGGTATACCTGCAAAAAACTGAAAATTTGTAATTTCTTTAAATGTCTATAACTGTTTTGTCAATGTAGATAGGTAGGTACTTTTTCTTGCGGTTTCTTAAAGCACTTTTTTGTTTAGAATTGATTGGTGCATTTAGCATTTTCTATTTGACAGATGGGTACCAAGTTGTCAACACAAACATACTGATAACATAGATAGGTAAAATTGGGTATTAATAAAGTTAATATCGTTTAAATGTCACTTCTCATTACGACTTAAGATCATTGATGTCGAGGCTTTAAAAGAGCATGTCCTGGAGATTAAGATGCAAGAAAGCATTGCCATAGTAGAGAGATAGCTGACTAGCAGAGAGCTAGAGATGGCGGTTAATAAGACAGATGCCTGATGACGAAGAGGAGGTCGTACAGAACACCGATATTGACTATTGACGGGGTGAGGATCGACTGGAAGAAGCAGTTAATGTACCTTGGAGTTGAAATAGACAGGGACCTCTCTTTTGGACCTCACGTAATGAAGGTGTTAAAGAGGGCCACCGTGGTGGCAGGGAACCTATCATGGTTGATGCTCAACGTTGGTGGACCCAAAGAAAGGAAAAGAAGATTATATGCGAGTGTTGTCCAATCAATAATGCTCTATTTCGGGTACATTTTTTCCTTTGTGCATAGCTCATTTCCAGCGTATCTGAGACCCCCCTCGACAGTTTACTATTTGAAGTAGACTCAATTTCCAATATTAAAAAAAATTATCCCAATTGGTTATTTTTTTTTCTGGTGCGTTCGCGGTTCGCGTTGTATTTATCGCTTTTGCGACTTATAAAACAATAATGCATCAATAATAACCACATATTTGTTTAAGGTGTTATACATAGATGCATTTTAAACATGTATGAAGCTAGCCTCCCCCTTTTTGTTGAATTTCAAAATTTTGAAAGTTGTGCCAAATTATGCTAGTTGTTCTTAACATCGTTCCAAAACATTAATACTTTTTTGTTTTATTAGTGTAGTTTTTGTTTGATGGGTGTAATATTTTGGGTCATTGTTAAAAACAACTAGCACAATTTATTTAGCACAACAGTCAAAAATTTTAAATTCAACGAAAGGAGGGCTACTGAAAAAAAATTGTTTTTTGTTTTTTTTTTCTAGTGTTTTTTTTTTAATTTAGGGGGGCAATATTTTGAAACAATATAGCACAAATATAGCACCATTTGGCAGAATTTTCAAAAATTTTAATTTCAACAAAAGGGGGACTAACATCATTTAAAATAACTTTTTTTTAATTTTTTATAAACCTGTTCTAATAAAACGAGAGAGACATACAATCCAGTACATCTATTGCTTCTTATGCTTATTTCTATTACATTGTGTTGCTAAAAGGAACGGTATCCTCAATTAGATTGTGGGCATGCACACCGTGCCCATATGGGTGGATCCACCACTGATCCCGCTAGGCACCTGTAAATAGGTTTCCTCTCGTAAAAAAATATAAAATACGACTTAAGACAGTCTTATGTATTTCGTCATAATTCAAGCGGTATTTTCTCACCCTGAAAGTCTACAGAGAAATAATTAAAACTTGAACCTGAAATAAGAATTTCACAAAACATAAAAAGTAAAAAGTACAACAAATTAAAAGCTTTTATACGTAAGCGTGAATTAGCATTTATAAGACGAAATAATTAATTTCAAGGACATATTTCCAAATGCAAGTTAAAGAACATGTGTTTATTATTTAATTATAATTTAATTTACGAAAGTACGGTGCTTTAGTAAACATATTGAGAAAGGTTATGTTTTTAGTTTATAAATAACGAAAGAAAGTGTACAATGTAATGCATAGATAATTTAACTATTTTGAGCTAACCCTTTATGAATTATTAATTTTCTAATTTCGCATTTGGGAACACTGTGCAACATAGGGTTAAGTACACATTTTGTAAACAATACGAACAGACTTCAAGCTACTGATATGAAATAATTATTTCGATGGTCTTAGGTCATGAAGGGTTCGTGTTTTTTTTTACATAGAATAAGATAACTAAATGAAAACTATAGGTTCCTATTTAAAAAAATGATGTTGACCTTCGTATGATCTTGAAAACATCACCTAAAAAAATCATCCGATTAGGGCCCCAATTCTCGAGTTCGTTCGACTTTTTCTCGAGATTACTAAACTAAAACTAAAAGTCACTAAGTTATTTACTAGAATCTCGATTGTGTAAATTATATACCATATTCTCGAATCTCGATGCGACTTTTTTTACTAGAAATGTCGAATGAAAAATCTCGACTGCTCCTGGACATGCGAGATTTAAAATCTCGAACGAAAAACTCGAATCGACGTATTCTCGAGTGAGCTCGAGAATAGGGGTCCAGGCCTGAAAAGTTTTTTAATAACATTTCAAGAGGTGTGCACTTAAAATGGGTCATCCTGTATATAAGTTTATATTGTTTGTATAAAGTTTCGCCGTTTTGGATGTAGGGCGTTAACATACAGATACTCATACGTCATTGAGATAATGGTCGTTCTGGTCGTACTCTACTTATGGAACCTTAAAACGTTAAATTATCAACTTGCAATATTTTCATGAATACTATATTTTACTATATTATATATACAATTATATACATATATATATAAACTGCATTCTTGAAATTCCAGAAAAGTAGTTAGTATAGTATTATAGTTGCGTACGGAAGAGAGTTTAATACTTTCACTCTCGTATGAAAATATCAATATGGTGTATAGGTGTGTGAGAGAAAAAACCAGGTCTACCGCTACTGCTTATTTGTGTGACAAAGAGAAAGATAAATCTTCAGCATCAACGTAGTCTTCTTTAGGATTTTAAGTAATAAACTTAGGACAGTCTGTCACTGGGTTTATTCCACGAAACATGGTTAATTAATAATAATAAAAATATTTATTACAACAATTCACATTTGACAAATTCAAATTTAATAATATTTTTTAACATTAAAAACATAAATTTGGTATGAATTGAATAAATATTTTATTAAAATATTTGGTTTAAAAATATTTTTTTTTATAAATTATTTGAAATTATTTAATAATAAATATATATAAAAATGATTGTAAGACAAAGTGTATCTGTTTTCGTATTGGTTATTCTTCAATTTATTTATACTGAAGCTGATCTTTCTCTTCAATTAAATAATACTGCTCCTTTATTAAATGAAAGACGTAAGTTAATTGATTAATAATATAATTAATGGATTATTTATTTAAGTATTTCGGGATTTAAATAAAATATTATAATATACAGAAAATTATTTATTACAATTTCTATCGCCGTAAGAACGATATTATTTTGTCCGGTTTATCGACAAATAAAAAAAAATTTCTATATGTAAATGGCCTAAATGATTAAAAATGTATACTTTACAATATCGACTTCAAATCATTAAAATTTTTAATGATTTTTGTTACATTTATATGTACATTTTTAATCCGTTGATTTATATTGCAATATACGAGTATATCTAATATCTAATCTACATAATATACATATATTGATTTATCATTTCATTCGAATAATATAATCAATAATAATTTTACATAGGTATTTCCATAGGTGGGCATTAACTCATTAATCCGTTAATCGTTAATTAACGAAGTTAACAAAATGCTTAACGGATTAACTTTTAAGTTAACTTAAAAAAATATTAATGCTTTTGTTAACTTCCGTTAAATTTAACTTCTGTTAACTTTAGTCCGTTACATTGGTTGTTTGATGACAAATATATAAGAAAGTTGTCGAAAAAACAAAAAAAAAGGTCTTCAAACATTTTGGATGGTTATTTTTTAACGGTTAACTTCCGTTACATTTTCGAAATATTGACTCTTTAACGATTCACGAAGTTAACTTTTTTATTAACGAATTAACGATTAACGAAGTTAACTTTTTGGTTAACTGTGCCCACCTTTGGGTATTTCTAATATTTATAATTAATTTAATATATTATATTAGCTACAAGCTTATTAATCTTTAATGATATATTTATTAATAAATACAATTATTGTTGTTGTCATTAAAAATTACCCTTATCTACCCTTAGCACAGTCTCTTATCTTATTAAAAGATACTATCTATATTTTTTTAATTACAAAATGAATAGTTAGCAAAGGAAGATAAAATAATAATATTATAGAAAAAATGCATTTTAATATGTGTGAATAATAATTCAGGAAATTATACCTTAAGCCGGGGAAAATAATTTTTACTTAGTACCTACATGCATTTCCTTCTATAGATTTTATGGAGCATTTATTTAGGATTATGGTATAAAAAATATAAACAATAAAATCTTAGTTTGGAAAAAAAACTACTAGTGTTAGGAGAGTCTTATTTTGTCGGGTTTTTATAGGTTCCTTAGTTTTTTTTATGTCCTTCCCTTGTGCTTTTTTTTCAGAAACTTTTAAAATTATTTCAAATAAAAACCTGAATGAAACTTATCGGCTTTTATTTTTTCCTCTTAAAGTATATTTTCCTGAATTTCTTCATACATGAAATGATGAAATAATTTATAAAAATGTATATAAAAACACATAAGTGGACTCTCACACCGGAGCAATATAGCAATATAGCAACACAGCAATAAAGTAACAACCAATTAGAAACTAGCAATATAGCGATATCATATTGCTTTGGTGTGAGACAATATGTCTGATTCAATGTATATTGACCGATAGCAATAATATCGCTAGTTATAAGCTGCTAGTTGCTATATTGCTATATTGCTCCGGTGTGAGAGCCTACTTAGACAACACCGGGTCATAACAACTTGTTTACAATGAAATATGTACTAAATTTATATTCACTCTATTACCAAATTAATTTTCATTTTGTGCACTTTCAAAAGTCGGTGATGTTCTACAAAAATTACTCAATATTACTAACATTTAATGTACATTTGTACATATTTTTAATCGTAAAATATAGAATAAAGATCACACATTCTAGAAATGCGGGTTACACAAGACTGCCTAATTACAGTAGCGTGTTAGCACTGCATCGCAAGATTTCGGTTTTGCAATAGGTTATATAATGCACGTTAAATATATAGATATAAACTGCAACCAGCATTGTACAACAATTAGAAACTGTATGAGTTATCTATATTATAATGTTTACTCTCGATTATATATGTACAGTAAAACTTACGTGTTTCGATATTATACCACTTTTATATAAAAAATATATATAATTGATAAGTACGAGAAGAACTCTCGCCCTCAGGGTTCCGTACTGCTCTCTAAAACCTATTTACAATCCAAGTTTTGCATTGTTTATCAAGAAAATTCAAAAATTATATAAATACTAACAGACCCGCTCCGGTTTCGTACGGGAACTAATGTTTCACCCTCTGTCAGTTATGGACAGGGCGGTTTTAGGGGAAAAAATAACCCTCTATCGCGCATAGAAATCGAGTTTTTTTACGAGTTTTACGACTTGATTTACTATGTTCGTCACTACGTATTCATTATGTTACCTAACAGAACAAAATACATCATAAAACCTGGCCAGAGAATATCAATGAATAAAAAACACGTAAATCGGATAAATGGTTCTCGAGTTATAAGCGCACTAACGGACAGACACATAGACATTGAGCTTTTAATATATATATGGATTAAATTGTAAACGGAGAAAGATATTTTATAACAATCACTCATTTTTTAAAGACATATTACTATTTGACGTAGTAATCTTGAAACGGTCCAAAATATTGTAATTTTTGCTAGGTCACGTGTCACATGTACCTACTATTAATGTAATTAATTTTACACAATGGTAGTATTGTCTTTTAATAAAAATTGAAGTATCAAATTGCAAAATGTACTAACTATTGATATGAAATAATTCGCATAGTATGTATAACTTAACAAATAAATCAACTTAGAATAATTATTTGAATAAATCATGTAAATGATATTTGCAAATATAGTAAAAATTGCGTATTATAAAAATTACAATGGAGATTATAGAAGTTACTCAATTGACAGTAGGCACATGTTAAAACTGATAGTATTTTTTATACAAAATTAACATTTTGATTCAGCAACTATAATTTTTATGAAAATATCGACTATATATTTCTCCGTGTACGTTTTTAAAAATAACCGTTGAAAACAAAAAGTCGATGAATAATTCAATGTGTCAATAAATTTTAAAAATAACGCATTTGTATTTATTTCTTCCATTTTATCTTATTTTGTATATATTTTTTAACATACTATCATATTTCTTTTAACAGACAAATTTTTAAATAGTGTGTTCTTTTATCAAATATTTTACAAAATAATTAACTAATATTTCAGCATGAGTCACTGAAATACACGACACCAATTTAATACTGTATTACGTTAGTATTATACATCATATTATTACGTTTAGAAACTCAAATATAAGGGCCAAACATAATATAAAAATGTAATCAGTTATGTTAATATGACCAACGTCATTAAAATGAAATATTTAATTAGACATTAAGTAAGCTCCCTCTATCATAAAAATAAATAATCAATTTCATTATTGATTAACATATTATTGTCATTTCGATATAGGTGTATAAAAAGTAAAAGTTGTCAGTAACGTATTTGAGTATTTCTAAATGTTTTCTACATTATGATTAAAATTTGAATTCTAACCTACTATATAAATTATTGTCTTTGAGAACTAAATGAAAATTAGTTTTGTGTTTTTTACAAACCTTTCTTATTCTGATTTTGTTTTGCTTTTAAATTAAATAATTATACAGGTTGTCCCGTAAACATACTAAGAAACTTTCAAGAATTGTTGAGGTCATAAAAACAATCGCTTTTTTTGTTAATAAACCCATGTCCACATAGCAGTATAGTAAAATAAAGAACCCCCATTTTTATTATTTTAATGTCCTCGACAACTCCTGAAAGTTTGTCGGTTGTTTATATAAGACACGCTTTATAATGATCTATTTATAATAATTCATTATTATATTGATTTTGGATATGAAAAATTAAATTTTTAATCAGCGAATTGAATGATATTTTTTAGAAACTTCAAAGCTGATCTATATCTTGCAAATATACTTATATAAATATCTACCCAGAAGCTAGATATTATAAATATAAAATACACTGAAAAAATTGAATGTTAATTTTTAACACAAAAAACATGTTAACGGGAGGACGAAATTTCATTCTGTGAAAAATTAATCGGTAACGTAGTAATATTTCATTACAACAGTATCAAAAATTACTATACCGTATGTGAAAAGATAGTAAATGCACTACTATATTTTATTATCTTATCTTAATATATATAAATTACGTGTCACATGTTCCTCCGCGATGGACTCCTAAACTACTTAATCGATTTTAATCAAATTTGTACACCGTGTGCAGTTTGATCCAACTTGAAATATAGGATAGCTTACATCTCAATTTATGATCGCAATATTATTTTAATTATTTGTCTATTATTTGACGGTCTCAATTATCTGTTAGCTCCAAACGATTCTAACAGATGGTGACATCTGTTGACTGGATTGAGTAATTATTCAATAGATGGCGCTATGTCAAACTTCCAAACGTTTCATATAACCTACAATTTGAAGTTAACCACAGCAACGGGTGGCCGAGTCAGCTAGTTTATTGAAAAAAATAAAAAATTGTATAGATTGATGAAAAAAATTTTGATCTCAGAAATTTTTAACACCCTACATGGTAAAATTTAAAAGAACGTCTACTACAATTCAATATACTGTATAGCAGTTTCTATGATGGCGATAGGCCAGATATGAAAAGTAATAAGTATAGAAACATAGTAAAATTATAGAGAATATACGTAAAATTTTCATATGAAAGAAATTAAATTAAAGAATAGCGTATATTACTTTTTCCAGAGTAAATAAATTTTAATAGGTACTATGTTAAAATTTACCAGTAAGTATGTCATTGTAATTTTTCATTTACTTTATTTTAAATTCTACCGACTTTTCTGTTAATTTTTTTCAGAAGTTGATTCTGTCCTCAGGTTTACAGCTTTTTCTGTTAATTTTTAAAAGAATATTCTCTCCGTGTAATAATGTAATGTTTCTATATATAAGTATTAAATATGTATATATTTATTGAGAAGTCAAACTGAAGAGCTTCACAAAATAACAATACAAATATATGTATAATATTGTATCAAATTTAGAAATAGACAGATGGTTGCTTTGCCTTCTGAATGATTCATAGTATGAGTATTTTATAAAAAAAAAACATTGGTACAGATACGACTCTGTATGAAGAAATAATGGAATGTGCTAATTGTTTTTACTGGCCGTATTAAACTTTCTCTGAAGTAAGATATCTGGTAAGTCCTCAGAACTTGCCCCGGGATATTGACATCAGAGATGGCGGACACCACCGCGTCTGTCGTTTGTTTACATTTTACATACATGTATACAATATACATACACGTTGTTTCAATGTTTGGTCAACATTATCGAAGATTAGAGAAGGTTGCTAACATCCAAGATATTATAAAGAGTTTACATTTGCTGTTTTGCTCAGCCGAATACGATACTCGGCCGAGTACTCGTAAATGTCAACACCTGTCATCTCGTAATAGTGCCAGTCCGCTCGCATGCATTTCAATTCGGCTTCAGGTCTACTTTTTCGAGCGAGTGGCATACTGATGCGAGCAAATAGCATGTCTGAACATTCATATGCTGTCAACAATGTTATATTATATTATATATTATAGTTCAAGATTTACGGCCTATAAAAAATTATTGAAGATTTGTGAAAGTGGATATTTTCCATTTACGATGTTAAAAATAAAATAATTACTTATTACAGCTCATTACATTAGCTGATGTGTTTATTACCGCATATGTAACAATTTGGTCTAGAGTACACAGTAGTTCCATTTTGAACTGAAGATAAAAGCAATTGAGAAACGTCAAACAAGAAAGCATGCTTGCCATGTTTTAATGTAGACAGAAAAGTACTAGCGCTAGTATCAGCGTGTTGCTAATCGCCCGAGTGTAACAGCAAATGTAAACTCGGCATTAAGATCAGTTTTGGTTTTGAATTTCCGAATTTCTCGTTTGACCAATAAATAAAATTATGAATTTGTTTCCGGACTGTTGTCCACGTTATCGCGTTTCTTCTCTTGACGTTTCGAGTCTCATATCGGAGTCATCTTCAAAAATGATTCTAAAGTTTAATACTTATACCTAATATAATAAATTAATGAAAATTATAAATTTTAAAGTTGCTATTTGGCTGATACTTACTATAATATATACTGTGAACTAACCTCTTCCAAAAAAAAATTTCATAGTGCTATCTGATATCCTCCTTAAAACCGATCAACTTTTGTCTGGAATATTTTTCTGTATGTTTTTGAATTATTAATTTTATGTAATTAAAATGCGATTATTATGCAAAACCAGAGATTTCCAGTCTAAATTTAAATATGTAAGCGTTTTGTTA
Source organism: Sialis lutaria (assembly GCA_949319165.1). Lineage (NCBI taxonomy): Eukaryota > Metazoa > Arthropoda > Insecta > Megaloptera > Sialidae > Sialis > Sialis lutaria. Next base: position 24,216,612 of record OX439235.1, on the reverse strand, counting down.
TTCTTAAAATCTTCATGACGATAATTTAGATGAAAAATATAAAAAAATACATATAGTTCAATAAAATTAAATAAATAAAATTGAAAAACAAACTTACTTTATTTTAAAGTTTTACATCAATTTCTTTCAGATTGGCGTAATTTTTTTATGTTTTTATAGACATTCTTATTTTCATGAATTTTTATAAACTTTTAAACGTGGTTTTCGGCCTATTTTAATAAATTGCTTTGGTTAAACGTGGTTTAATAAAATTATGGAACGCTTCCCTAATTTTACAATGCAAACGATGTTTTTTTAAGCGATTTTTTATACGCTTTGTTGTGGAACGTATCTACCGCGTAAAAAGAGACCCTACTGTATATTATTTCTATTTCTATTTTATTATGAATATTATATTTATTAGTCAAATATAAATAATGAGTACGTTAAAAATTTATAAATGAATATTTTCACATTATGAAACTTTCAAAAATTCATTTTAATTTATAAAAATCTTACTTACATAACAACATAATATTTAATCAGTATTAAAATCTATGTTAATGTAACGCCAACTTTATTTTTTATCTTATTTTGAACATTCTAAATTGCATGCTATCTAATTTTGCTTATAATATACGAGATATGTAATTTTTCTACTTTTTACAGCACCGTGGTTGAAAGTTTGCAAAAGAAGTGACCCCAAACTAAACGAATGTTTAAACGATTTGTTTGAACATATGTTTCCTCAATTAGCTCAAGGTATGTATAATTTAATTTTGAATTCGTCAAAAAAATAGATATGCCCGGTATTATAAAACACTTTGATCGAGAGCTAACGCTATCTGCGGGGTATTAAATATAAATAACAATCAACTGACAGTTGGAATAATCTATACCTTTTACAGTATGATTTCACATTATCGAAAACTGATTTCACACAAATGAAACAGAATTCACATTAACGAAAATAGATATCGCATAAATGAAATATAATTTCACATTACAGTAAACTGATTTCACACAAATGAAAACAAAATTCACATATACGAAAAATAATTTATCAGGTGCGAAATTAATTTCAACGTAGGTATGAATGCAGATTTAAATGTTTTTTATTCCTTATAATATTATATGTACCTGTTAATTGTATCACATTTCATCAAGGTCTTAATGAATAATCAAGAAGATGTTGAATTGCCACATTAGTAATGTCTTTCAAAATACGCATTCTAAATTCTGAAATGGTTCATGCTTGATTGTTAGTACGTCTATAGTTCTGTGAGGATCCTAAAAATCGATTTTTCAATTTTTACATTTTTTTAAAGATATGTTAAAAATGTCTGGTGAAAATTTCAAGTAAAAATTCCAAAATTATAGACCAAAGTGTACATCCGTTCGTTGGACGGGCATTGAATCGCACAGCAGGAAATTTTTTTTCGTATATGTGAATTCTGTTTTCATTTGTGTGAAATCAGTTTTCGTTAAGGGGCAGACCCAGTTGCGACTTCCAAAAAATATCTTTTTTAGGATTTTTTTTTGGCCACGCATTAAAATTATTAATAACAAATGTTTTTCCATAAGAAAGATATGTATTTACAGAAAATGTTATAATTTTTTTATGGCAAAATATTAAAAAATAAGTGGAATACAGCAAATTTGGGAGGGGTCCAAAAAAAGTGTTTTGCCGTGATCACTGCTGTTCATCACTGGATCATCAGAAATAAAAAAAAATAAAAAAAGGATCATTAGTTAATGATATAATGCTCGGGATGGACGAAGGGATTTGAAAATTTTCACAAAATGGCGGATGCTGAAAGTCAAATTCTTTATTTGACTAAAATTTCACTCGCATTTTCGGCTATAAAAACAAAAATAATCGTCCAAAATAAAAATCCTTCGTCCATCCGGAGGACAATTATGTATAGAATAAGTCAAAAAAATTTCAAATTGGTCGGCAAAGCCGTTCTCAAGTTACAGTGATCACCGACTTCGAAAACATGGTTTCGAGAAAAAGTGCACAGTTGCCGCTTGCCGCTACCTGCCTACTTGAATACATTAGAGACGGCTCCATTCAAAGTTATATGTCTCCATAAATAATGGTCCGATTTCTGAAATATTTAGAGAATACTTTTGAAATATTTTACTTTGAGAAAATGCAATAAAAAAATTTTGATTTTTTAAATTTCGTGAAAAAACGCACAGTTGCCGCTACCTGCCTACTTGAATACATTAGAGACGGCTCCGTTTAAAGTTATATATCTCCATAAATAATGGTCCAATTTGTCTGAAATTTTTAGAGAAAACTGAAATATTCTACTTTGAAAAATGCAATAAAAAAATTTGATTTTAAAAAAATTCTAACTGGGTCTGCCTCCTTAATGTGAAATTATATTTCATGAGTGTGAAATCATGCTGTAAAATGTATTGTCTATAGTCTATAGTCTAGACGTATGCGAGTAAAGTATAAATTAGTGATTTAAAAGAAGTGGTGACAAGTGTACCTCATAAAATGCATAGCATTTACATTACTAGACATTTTTACCAGTGCTCTAGAATCTCGAGAAAATTCATAACGATATGACACCTCGTAGATAGTGTTAAGTTCCGAACAAATTTCTTTATAATACTGAGTAATAGTTTTTTGAGTCATATGAAACAATTCAGAAAAAAGATACTGATTTTTAATTAAGGTAGACTGGAGTTGTTATGTTCACTGAAAGTATTTGTTCAAAAAGAAAAAATCATTCATGAATTACATAAGCCTATAGGAAATATATTTATATAAATTATGTTTTCATCTCGTTGTCTTCTTTTAAGGACAATAGTAGTTAACAGAATATAAATTAATACGTTTTTATATAAAAAATATTTGTAAACATAAATAAATTTACAGGTATACCGGAAATAAACATTCCACCATTCGAGCCACTGCGTCTAGGAAAAGTTTCCGTGAGTAAAGGAAATGGTGCAGTTACATTGAGTGGAAGCCTTTTTGACCTCAACGTAAGAGGTCCTTCTAAAGCAAGGCCTACGTTTTCAGAGTAAGTTCTCGATGTAGAGGTATTGTCAATATTATTATATGCAAAATAAATATTTATCTTCAAACAATATACAGGATATTTATCTCGCAAGTACTTACTTCTTATTTGATTTCCTTACAACTATAGATTCAAGGACAATGTTAAGATTACTTGTTAAGAAATTATAATAATAACTTCAATGAAGTATTTTTTGTTTATTTTATTTATTAATGAGAAAATAAAAAGGTAACAACGAACAAAACAAAAAAAATAGGTCTTCAAAGGTTGGGGAGGGCGGCAAAAAAAATTTCGCCCAGGGCGCCGAGATTGCAAAGGCCGGCTCTGCTATCAAGTGTTGATGTTAACTACGGTTTATAGGGATTTCGATGTTCTTTCAAATAAATCCAAATATTTACTCTCGTATTATAACTGCCACAAAGTAAGTATAATTTTATTTTGTGAAGGGGCTTGATTCAAAATTAGTGTCAAATTAAAATGCTGTCTTCAGATTTTTTAAAACAGTAAAATAAATAAATATTGATATATGATATTTTAGAAAGGACCCCGCAACTCTCCTTATGGAACCCCGGTCTCGGTCAAATGTTACGAAACTCTGCTGAATGATAGTCCTTAATGTGTAGATCAAAAAAGTCAATGGGATCTAGGTTTGAAAAACGACTGTTCTGAAGTTACAGCCTTCTGAAGTTATCGAATCCACGTGCTCGATGAATAAAAAGTTCACTGATTCACGGGCATGGAAAAAAATATTTTTTCTAGTGATCAAGCCACTGTTTTTTTATGTATTTTCATGCGCTGAATGCGAATCCGTGGTCAAAATAGATGCATATCGCCCTTCAGTCTTCAGAAAATCGCTGAACCACCTTCAGAAATCTGAAGAATGGCGATATTTGTTCGTATTGCTTGAGCGACATAAGAGATAAGGTGCTTCAGCGATTTTCTGAAGACTGAGGGATGCTGCAGCCATTCTGGTGTCGGATAAATGTTCGTCATGCGTCAAAACGTGAGATGTCTTATGTCGCTCACGCAGTACGTACCGATATCGCCATTCTTCAGATTTTTGAAGGTGGTTCGATTTTATGAATACTAAAAGATTGTGCATCTATTTTGACCATAGATTTGCATTTAGCGCACGAAAATAAATAAATAAAAGTGGCTTGGTCACTTTATAAAGAAATTTTTTTCCATACCCGTGAATCAGTGAACTTTTTATTCATCAAGCACGTGGATTCGATAACTTTGAACTAGAACAGTAGTTTTTCAGACCTAGGTCCCATTGACTTTTTTGATCTACACGTTGAGGACTATCATTCATCAGAATCTTGTAACATTTGACCGAGACCGGTTTTCCATATGGAGTGTTGCGGGGTTCTTTCATATAACAGTGAAATTGTTATTAATTAAGTGAAACTTGATTAAGTGGGAGTTAGATAAATGGAAAACTTCTGTAACTAGAATTCGTACTGAGTTATTAACTGTATATTAAATGTTCACAGTAACATCAATTTCTTATCTGTATATTTTTTGGAGATATAGATGTATTTATGCACCTACTAATGTTGCACTAATATCTAAAATTTACATATATTCTCCTTAACCTAAACCAAACTATTTAATTTTTAGTATAAATATAGAAAAAAAGAAATACAACTTTGGTATCAATCTACCGATTTTGGATATCGACGCAAAGTACAATTTGAAAGGAAAGATACTAGTGTTGCCTCTGGTAGGTCACGGGAATTGTAAGCTCATATTGAAGGATGTCAGGACAGTGGTTAGGACTGATATAGAGTTTGTAGAACAGAGAGGACGAGAGCTGATGTTGATTACAAAAATGCGAGTAGGTTTTAAACTTGGAGGCATCAGTGTTAATTTGGATAACTTATTCAATGGAAATAAAATTCTAGGTAAGTAAATTTTATAAACAAGCTTCAGAGTTATTTTAAGAAGGTTGACACCATTTCGATGAAACTAAGAAAATAACAAATCTTACAAAATTTCAAGGTCATCAGGAGAATAGTTTAAGAGATATTAAAATAAACAAATTAACATGCATTCTTAAGAGAACTGCATAGTTTTGAGGCATGATAGGATGTTTCAAAGGGATGTAACAAAGATAATTTGTTGAAAATTTTAGCATACATTCTTTATTCATTTACAAAGATACCTGTAAAATTTCAGAATGATTAGGATCATGTTTTTTAATTAAAAAAATGATGTGTGAAAAAAGAGGGAGAGACGCATCTACGTGATTTCGCATGCTCCAGAGAGAGACATATCTTGCCGTCAATCTTTATCCACAGGCGCTTTCCCTGCACCGTGCCCCGCATCACCAACCCCGCACCTTATAATGTCGATCTCCTATAGAAATAGCTGTGAATATTGATGAACAGAAAGAATAGAGTCCCATTTAAAAAAAACTATTAAATTAATAATAGTTTTAATAAAACTACAAAATATTTTTTTGTATAATGCAATTTGAATAACTAATAGTTTTTAGTCGAATTTGAGTTTCTACAATTTGTATACATACCTATACATATTTATTAAAAATTGATTTTTTTAAAGATTTATATTTAGATTCCAACTTTAGGTATAATAAAAAAGAAATAAAATATCTATTAATTATTACTGATTTTGTAGGTTCTACAGTTAATAATTTCCTAAACCAAAACGGTCTGGAAGTTGTGGGTGAACTCAGTGACAGCATTGCAAACAGTTTGGCCGGAATTTTCACAGAAGTTATAAACAATATCTTCAGCAAAATGCCTACAGATCTTTGGTTAGTAAAGGAATGAAACAAAACGTGTGTGATTACATCTATTAATATTTGTAAAGAATTTATTTGTGATATAGGAGAAAAATAATATAAATTTATTTTGTTAATTTATGTATAAATAAATTTAAGGCATGTAGATTTTAGATGTTAAAAGGTTGTTGTAGTTTAGGTTTTATTAGATCAGGGGGATCAACTAACTGGTTGATTATTACTTTGTTTACACGAAGTTACTTAACATCGTTTCATGTAAATGTAAAGGTTATATAACTTCTGTTAAGCTTTGTGATTTTAAATTGCATTTGGAAAAAAATCTGGGAAAGTAAAATTGAATTTAATAATTGATTTTATTCGAAACGAAAAATAAATAATATATATATTTCTCTACAAAAAAAGTTTTTAAGTTAAAAATTTTAAGCTAGTAAATAAAATTTATTTTAACAAACTGCTATTACTATCGATATTTACCTTTGCGTAAACATAGATTGAACATAGATTCCAAAATGGAATAGGGGTTTTTGTATTAGATAAATATATAATTTAAAATTTTATCTAAATGTGCTCGTTTTTGTAGTACATGTGTAAGCAACAGAGATGAAAAAAATGTTTCAAGATTTTTAAAATAGAAAAAATTGTAAATTAAAAAATTATAATTTATTTTTTTACATGAGTTAAATTTGGGAATCATATATTTGTAAATATAGTCTTATTTGCAATTTTAATAATGATGACCATAAATACAATTTGAATTTTTATGAAAAATGTACACTCAGTACTCTACAATACGACGGCATCGGTAATTCAATCGTTCTACCGAACGACGGCTAGAGGGGCACCCACTACCGTGCCGACTTTAACGTTATTGTGAATTTAAATTTCACGCAGAAATATAGCAGTCACGGTAGTATTATGGTAGGGTTGGGGAAGGTCGTTGGATTGAACTGTCGGCCAGTCGTCACATGGAGCGGTCGTTCAGTAGAGAGTCGTTTTATAGAGTGCTGAGTGTAAATAGAAATGTACTTACATGTACATTTAGTTGCCTACATATAAAATATTACTAACTGTAAATATTTCTTAAAAACATTAAAATTTATTTTCTTGAAATAAATGAAGACATTTAATAGTTTTCAAACATATACCTATGTATTAATAATTGTTACAAATATTTTAGTTTGTTTCTGTTACTTGTTACTTAAAATATTTTATATTTTATGATTTTATAAAAAATGTGATAATTTTAAGAAATATTAAAATAAAGGTTGTAAATAAATAAAATTATTAAACACACATTATTTTATTTTTGCAGTTTTATATTTATTCGACGTGTCCCGAAAAATTCACAGCCTGTGATCGAAATTCGGAAATAGGATGAGGGGTAATTTTCTAGCATAATGAGGGAGGAGGGGCTTTGAACAAACGTGATGTGATGCGACATTTGAAATACTTACATCAATTTTATTCCTTTTTTTAAACATAGATTTTATTTTTCAGTCGCGATATAAAGGATATTGTTTTCTCGACGATGATCGGTTTAACAATTTTCTTCATTCATAAAAAAAGAATCAGAACATATTATATTATTTCTACTGTAGATGTAGCTTATTTAAATACACTCGTCCCTCCGAATAGCGACGGCATCGATAATTCAAAATCTCCTAACAACGACAGCTATATAGTCACGTTATTTGGTGAATTTAAATAGTGGTATGGATAGGGGAAGGTCGTTACATTGAGCGGTTGGCCAATCGTTTCTCGGAGCGTACGTTAATAGGATGGTCGTCATTTCGAGATTTGAGTGTATAATATAATGCAATATAATGACAGACATGTAATATATTTTGCCTATGAAAAGTTGAGAAGGTTGATGTCTGGTATTATAAAGGACCTAGCAAATTTGCAAGCTTGCTAGCACTCTCAAATGAGATATCAAACTTATATGACAGTTCTCTTTGAGTTTTTAACAGATATTTGCATGCGCAGTAAGTTGGTTTTTACCATTATTACGAATACTTTACATACCCTTTTTTACTTCCTATGTATGAAACTATCTGTCAAAAACTTCGAGAGAACTGTCATATATGTTTGATACCCCATTTGCAAGCTTGCAAATTTGTTAGCTCCTTTATACCTAATACCGGACATAAGAATTATATCTGCTATAATATTGATAATAACTACACTGCTATTATATATTACATATTGATATGAAAATTCAAAGAAATCATTAATGTGGTGTTGTTTCAAAGCCCAAAAAGTTACAGCTTTGTCTCTTCATCAACAGGGGGTGTGCAACCCTTACAGTGGTGAAAAATGGAAAATGGCATTTTCAAGTATTGGAAAAAAAGTTTAAAAACTGATTATTCCAAAATAAAACTAAAATTCACAATAATTATTATTTGTATAACTTACTTGCACCCTTAAGGTAGGTACTATCTTATTAATTTTAATAACATTTTATTCTATTTACTTTTTGGTATCACCCCCTAAGTTTAGGTCAACAAAAATATAGGAAGATATCAAGCAAATTTAAAAAAAAAACTTCATAATTTATTAAAAACAATCATAGTTAATATCAATTTACAATTTCAATAAAATTCAGTTATTTTAAATATTTTTTCTACCCTTAATTATTTCAACTCCATTATATTATGATTAATTTGAACGATATAGGTAAAGATACAATTGTGAAATTTACAAAATGGGTAATAAACTTTTTATATAACGATATCTTGTGTAAAAAAAAATAAATAAGTTATAAGGGCAGACATTAACTCTTTAATACTAAACCACCCCCAATAATAGGGTAAAGGATTGAATTCAAGTATTATTTTATAAAAAAATAATGAAAGCGGTTATTTAACGATCTTTATGCACCAAAACTCACCCCTACAGATTTAGCTCCCCTTAATTTAAAAAATATAGACTTTTTTAATTCAACATATCTAAAAATTCACCGTAATTTTTTTTTCTATCCTTTTGTAAATGAATAGACCCATATTTGGTCTTTCATCACCGGTAAAATTAAAACAATCTACTTTCAGGAACGTAAATGCAGAGAATAATAATTAATGATTAACAAAAAATCTTGTACTGTAAAAATAACAATAGGGTATTTGACTAAATTTTAAAATATATTGTAAATTGTGTGTATGCTATAAACAGCAATTCATGAAAATTATTGACAGCGTATTTGACAGCTGTCACGTGCCAAAACTGATGTTTGACATCAAATTCTTAATCAGCAACCTCGAAAACCCCGAAAATAATGATTCTACGACAAACTTTTGGGAAATAGATTTTTTTTTATTTTTGTAGGCTGAAAATGCTTAAATCGAAAATATGGATTTTATTCAAATTTAATTTTCAAGAGCTAGGAGCGACCAAATTGAGCCCAGTTAGCGCCATTTTGTAAAGGAAGACTGTAGCTTTCAATGCTATACAGGTGTTTTTATTTTTTAAAACCTTACCCCAAAAACCATAGACTTGAATGTGAAAAAAATACGATTTTCCGCTTTTTTTTGCAGTTAAAATAATGTTTTTATCAAATAAACTCAAAAATAAAATCGGAAAAAATTCAGGTAATATCTCTACATCATGAACAATTTTTTAGCTCTATTTGAACCGCTTTGAAACTGAGTTTCATGGCTAAAAAAAATTAAAATTGAAAAAAACACATTTTTCGCGATTATGGCGTTTTTATGGGGGTCCATGGGCTCGGAAAAAATCTCAAAATTTTTTTTTTCGGCCCTCTTCAAGATTTTTAGGTCGATTGTATGAAATTCGGTGGGGGCCGCCAGACCCTCCTTAACCGGCTACCCCCTTTGCAAGCCACTTTATTCTATTACATTTGAATGTCACCCGGTGTGACGTAATTTCGCGCGGGTGCTGATTGGTCAAAAGCGATGGTACAAACTGTTTATTTACTATCCTTGGTTAATAACTACGTCATACCACTGGCAGTACATTTAGACGTGTTTGTGATCACGTGACCAATAGGTTAAATATTACATTTTAAAATGATTTTGGGGTCAATTAAATTTTTTCAAATGGAAACCTATTTATTTTTCTGCAGATTCGTACTTTGCAGAAAAAGAGGAACAACTTTTATCTAAAAAGTTTTTAAAAAACTTCAATTTTAAGGTCATTTGTTTTTCCTTTGTTTATTAAAAAAAAATTTTTTTTGCCCTCAAAAATTTTGAAATAATTATTCAAGATGTTTAAATGCAGATTAAAAAATTTATTTGAATGTTTTTTATTTATCATTTAAAAAAAAAATTTTTTTGCGTTGAAAAACACTGAAATTATATAAAATTATTTTTTTAAATCTGTATTTTCTTTAAACATCTTGTATAATTATTTTAAAAATTTGTAACGCAAAAAAAATTTTTTTTTAATGCAAAAAAAGGAAAAATAAATTACATAAAATTTTAGATATTTTAAAAACTTTTTAAACAAAAGTTATTCCTCTTTTTTTGCAAAGTACGAGCTGCAAAAAAATAAATAGGTTTCCATTTGAAAAAAATTAGTTGATCCCAAAATGACCTTAAAACCTCCACTCAAGATCAAAATTGGTTTTGCCCCTCCAGGGTTTTGGTTTTGTCTCCAGGCTTCGATGTGAAGCCTGGAGACTTTTTATTGAAGATCCATGGCATTTATTGCTTTTTTTCTGCATATAAAAATATATTGTTTAATTTTTTTTTTCATTTGAATTTTAATAGTTCGGTTAGGTAAGGTTTACGTTGAACGTCCTTCGAAACTTGTATTTTTTTTTATTGGTGGAAATATTTTAATCTAGGTTTTTCCTTTATTTATAATTTTTAGTTTAGCAGAAAATGGGGAAATATTAATATTATTTGTTGTTCATTTAAATTATATTTACAGTAAATCAGTTTGTGTTTTAAATTACCAATAAGTTAAACTGTTTATTTCAAAAATGTCGAAGAGGCCATTTAATCCAGGTAAGTTAATTTTCGTTATAAATAATAGTTTTAATTTGTATAGATTATAGACATAGAGATGATCCCTCTCTAATATAAAAGCTAAATAATTGAATAATACAATGACCGTAATATAGTGTTACCTGGATTTACTATAAAAAAGAAATTAATTATTAAGTTTTTATACAAATCCATACAAGTGAAATTAATTGCCCTTTGATACCATACTCGATAGATTTGAATTATTATTTTTATTTTATAAAATATGGCGTCTTATGTCCGTCATTTATTTTTATTCATTTTCAATATTTATGTATCCAATATCGCTGTGAGATTGAGAGGAATATTTTGAAAATTCCTGAGAGGGGGGGGGGGGCTCTCGCTTTTTTTCTGTACAATCGATTACCTAGGCATTATTTTTCCAGAAATATTTCAATAAAATAATGTAAACTTCTTTGATTCAAAATTTACTCAAATTTAAATCATGTTGGTGAATTTTTTTTTATCAAAATGCAAGGGACTGGGCCCCTGGAGCCCTAATGTTAAATCCTTCTCCATACGGTTTGTTCTTCTATATTTATATTTATTTTCTTTGGTTTAAATAAAATCTTCTGCTTCTTTTGTGAAAATTAAATTATTATTCTCTAACAAGGGGTCTGTTATATTAAATTTATATCGACCTTTAATTATGATGAAGATTTTTATAGCTGTCATCAACAGAACTATTTGAAAATTTCATCATTCAAATACATTTCAATATTCCTTTTTTTTTAAGAATAGATTCAGCCCGGGCCCCTTCGAGTCCCGAGCCCCGATAATTTGCATCGCCTGCATCGCCCTCTTTTCGGCCCTGCTGAGAGTAGCCTGGTGCAGTGAGTCAAAGAGCAAAAAAAGGTTAAATGGTTTTTTGGAAAACTTCAAAAAACTTATACATATAGGTAAACCTACTGTTCATTAATATTGTCGATGACTACGTTAAATTTAGACAAAATTTGATTTTTTCTATACTCAGATTGCAAGGGAATTGAAATATAATATTTATATATGTATATTATATTTTTATATTGTATATTTATATTGTTTGGCCACGCCTAATCTACATGTGTAACAACATTTGCATTCAACTTAAAAAATGTAGACCATGCATAGACAACTTTTTAGTAGTTTAGTTAACGTCAATGATACAAAAAGCGACATAATACAAGGAAAAATATGCACTTAATTGAGCACAAGATTCACTTGTTTTCTATAATAAATACGACTTCGTTCGCTTGGAAGTTAGGTTAGTGAAAACAACATCATGAAGTTAGGTTACATAAATAATTCATATTTCTGTATGATAGCCAACAAAACAAGCTTTTAGTATCGTATTTGTACGATAGATGCCACTAAACTAGCTTTAATCGCGTGTATAAATGTCACACCCATTTTTTATCTAATAAATTCTCGGGATACAAAGTAGCCTATGATGTTCCTCAGGATGCAAGCTATCTCGCTGCCAAATTTCATCAAGATTGATTTAGCGGTATAGCTGTGAAAAGGTAACAAAGAGACAGACAGAGAGATAGTGTTTCGACTTCACACGAATTCCTCATCAGGAGCCTAACGATTCCAGACTAGAGGCTTTGAGGAGCGGGAATTCACGCTATGGAAATTATCGTGTCCAGCTGGGTTCACAGTGTTCACACTATGGAACGTCTACTGTAACCAGTATTTATTATGCTAGAAAAAAATACCTTAATTGTGTATAAAACATATTTTATCAAAAAAAACAAACATAACGATTGAAGATGTTTACCTTGGAAATTATAATTTTAATCAATGATATTAATGCTATGATAACCAAATAGCTATTAATTTTTATTTTGAATTTGTATGTCATTTTTACAACAGAAATCCATACTATCTGAAAAATTTAAATATATTCAACACAAATATGTTAAAGATTCCTTGAAAAATATATTGGTTTGTATAAATCCAAATATAATTAAAAAATCTAATACTGCATGCCTACATAAATTTAAAAAATACTTTGCATAATTATACTTATATGTAGATCATTATTAGATTATTTATTTATTTATTTTGACTAATTACTACTTTGTCAGGTTTTGGGATGTGGAGTACATATTTTCTAAAATTGCTGAAGATTTTAATTACCCCACCCCCTCCATTCTACACAAAAAAAAATACATTTTGACGAAACTGCAAAGATCGTTGTAGATCGTGCATGATAAAACGTTGAAAAATCATTAATTTTCAACGTTACAATCTCTTCAGAGATTTTTGCTGATCGTCGTAGATCTTTGTAGATCGTTTTAGATCTTTGTAGACTGTTGTAGATCTTTCAAAGTCTCCACAGATCAAAAACCAGTGAAAAATATGATGTTGTATCAAAATGGAGATCTGTCGAGATCTGAGTAGATCTCTGCAGATCTACAATTTTTTCCCGGGTATTACAATATTGTACACACATTAAAAAGACATAACCTAAACCCTAGGAATCTATGATTCATTCCCGTAAAAGTTTTCACCAAAAAGTACGATTTCTTAAAAAAAATCCTGTTTTAGTTTGTAACACAAGAGATGACCGGTTCAGCAATGTAAATACAATGCTTAAACTAGTAATCTTTCATGTTACAAACTATGGTGCTTTTATTCAAAATTAAAAAACAATTAAACTATGGTGGTTTAATTCAAAATTACAAAACAATTAACTATCAAATAATTAAAAAATAAAAACAAAAATTATATTCTACCAGCATGGGTAATTAAAATTAAAGCCTCTTCCACACAATATAATAAAGGTAATAAGCCACGTGCTCAAGTATTTGACTAAGATATGACAGGTAGGTATGCTTAAATTTTTGTGTATTTACGTACATATACACTACCGCTCAAAAGTTTGAATACACCTAGTTAAATCAACGAAAATTGATATAAACCTGTATTAATTATTAATTGTTTAGCAAAAAATCTTACAAAAGTAATTTTTAAAACAATGTGACTTAAAAAATAACTGTATTTTGTAGTTAAATATAATAAAAAACACTAAATATAGACCTCATTCAAATATCCTCCTCGAGCCTTGATAATTGCCTGACAAATTCGTGGCATTCTAGAAGTGAGTTTATCTAACATATCTACTTTTATATCCTTTCAGACATCTTGCAATGCTTCCCAGAGTGCAGTTTTACTATTAGGAGCTATTTTTCAGACTTTTCTATCGAGTTCCTCCCAAAAAAATTAATCAGAGATGCATCATGCAATTGTGGCAACCACATCATAAATTTCAATTGTCCAGCCTTTTTTTCGACACAAAATAGTTCTTACAAAGTTTAGATGTATGTTTTGGGTCATTATTTTGTTGAAATACAAAATCATGACTCAAAATTTTTCGTCCCGTAGGGATTACTTTATTACAAAAATGTTATGATATATCTTTTTGTCCATAATACCATCTATTTTTACTAATTACCCAACTTTTTTCCCTCCAAAACATATCCACACCAGAACACTATCACCACCATGTTTCACTGTGCAAATTAAGCATTCTGGTTTGAAGCGTTCACCAGCTGACCGACGGACGAATTTTCGACGCTTTGACTCAAATACTTCAAACTTCGATTCATCCGTCCAAAGAACTTTACGCCGCTAGTCTAATGTCCAATCCTTGTATTGTTGAGGCGTCTCATGATAGTTGAAATTGAGACAAGTTGTTCTCTGGAGTTATTTATATCTGTGGTAATATCAGTGATGGTTAACTTTAATTATACATTGATAACATTGCTAACTTTCCTTCTTCATGTACTGTTGTCACTTTAGGCCTCTCAGAGCGTAGCTAAGATTTATTTTTGCCAGTATCTTCAGCCCTAGCGAGCGAGTGCTGCATAGCGCCCAGATAATTCTGCAATTTTTTTGTAATATTTCGAAGAGAAATCTTTTCCTTTCACACAATAACTGTCTGAGCATGAGTTTCTACGCTTTATTCAGTTCTTTTTAGCTTCATTGTATATACATTTTGAAAAAATATGTATTTTTTTAATTTTGTTAATTTTCACTATGTAAAATCTATTTGACTAGTTGGAAAAATGTAAAAAAGCCTTATAATGCTTTATATCACTTTATGTACTAAAATTGTTTGCCATACAATTATATTATGCTGAATTAAACACTAACAATAAACAGAAAATTGGCAACAATCAAAATTCCAAATAGTCAATTATGACAAACGTGCACATAATAAGAACAACAATGATAATTTCTTAACAAAATAGTCAAATCTAGTTTAAAGGGATAGTTTCATACTATTAACCACCTTAGAAAACTAGAAAAAAAGAAAATATTGCATTTTTAGCTGGTGTATTCAAACTTTTGAGCGGTAGTGTACATATGTACAAACATTATAGGTACTAATTCTCTTACGAATTAGTCGCCATTTATTTCGCAGTAAATGAAATTTTCTCATATCTTGAATCACCAAACCTTAAATACATAATTTGGAAACTCTAATATGATAACGGCTCATATACCAATTTAACCGTAAACTTTCATTTATATTTTCTATTAGCATTTCTTTGCGGTTTCATCGGCGTTTATTTCAAAATCAGTGAATGACCACGCAACTGGCTGCTCTCAAATACATATACACCACATCATAATTGTTTATTTTTGACTAACTTTGCCCGCGGCTTCACTTGCATGAACTACGGAATTATTGTTTAGGAATTTTGAAAAAAAATATTGATCTTTTTATTCTACACAGTACTTTATTACGTTATATTGTTCAATATTTAACGGTTTATTAGGCAACGTATTGCAAAAGAGCGCGCTAGCGGTAAACTTCTTTCCGTCACTGCTTATTCCTTATGTTACCTAACGTAA
This sequence comes from Sialis lutaria, assembly GCA_949319165.1. Classification (NCBI taxonomy): domain Eukaryota; kingdom Metazoa; phylum Arthropoda; class Insecta; order Megaloptera; family Sialidae; genus Sialis; species Sialis lutaria. The sequence continues at coordinate 24,200,995 of OX439235.1, read as the reverse complement.
CAAAATGTATACTAAAACCTGGGCGTAGATCATATTAATGAATTTAATTAAAAAAACACGTAAATCGGATAAGTGGTTATCGAGTGATAAAGGTACTAACAGACAGACAGATAGGCAGACAAAAGACTTAACAAAGCCTATATTGTATGTCTAAACTATACGTAGTATTGTATAGTATTGATTCGTGTGGATACGGCTTTAAAATCACCACCACGGAAGACTTAGAAAAATCTTACAAAACAATTGATTAAAACAATGAAACACCAGCATCAGATTGTTGCTAACGTAATTTGTACCCAAAAACTAGTAATCTATAAATATTGTCTAATACGTGTCCCCCTCTTATACGGTTTATTATAAAACACGCGGACCACTTTCACTCTTGTCTGACAGTAAGTAAGTTAACATTCGTAAGCCACACCGCTTAAAGCCATCATCACATCACAAGAATGTACTAACAATTGTCAAAATCCGGCTCGGATTATCGGACAATATTATTCATTATAACAATCGTCAATTGTTTTCTTTTTATTAAATATTTACGACGTGATCTCGTTTTTGATTTTATATTTTTGTTTGGTTGGAAGACTGAAGTAGAAAAGTATTTTTTAAGTATTTTTTAATATTTATTTATCGAGTATTGAGTAGATTATTAAGTAGATAATAAATAAGGAAAATGTATCGGTGGTCGTTGATTGTTGTTTTTTGTGCGGTTGCTGTTTGCTTGGAAAATGTAGCTGGTCAGGAAAAAGAAGATCAGTTTCAAACACGTAAGTCAAATTACATTTTTTTTATTGAAATATGCGTATTTTAAAAGAATTAAAAAAATTATGGAATTTATTTAATTTTTGTTACAGTAGGTAATGTTAAAAAATAATTTGTTAATTTTTTTTAATTGTTTCTTAAATAGCATCATTAAAAAATTATCCATAATTTCTTGCAACTTTAAATTAAATAAAATGCATAATATGTGATTATTGATTAACTATGATTAGGCTAATTATTGATTAACTATGTTAATCAATAATTAGCCAGTTAAGAAGATTTTGATGTATTAAACTTTAATGTTTAATATACATATTGGTTTGGCTATAAATTCTGTATATACCTACATTGTAGGTATAAGGTATAAGAGTTATGTAATATATGAATGTTGAGTTTTGAAATGTTGTAGAATTCAGAAACAGTTTGTATTAGCTATCAACTGATTAACATTTAAATTACAATATTTATTTAATTTTATTTAAATTTCCTGGTATTTTTTTAAAGCCTGTAATGCCGGTTTTTAGAAGAAAACTGTCAATAAAGGAATAATTTTACTTTCAGTACCTTTACCTGATTTATATTTTAATGTATTCAAATAATATTAAATAATATGTTTACGGAAAATGTTTTTTTTAAATAAATATTATAATAACTATCAATTAATATATTTTTGACATGTTTGTATTTTTATTGTTATAGTGAGAAAAAATATAAAAATATCAATAACCTAAGTTATTCAAACGAATTCAACGAAGTATTTTGGCTATTAAGTGTTTACCCGTATTTTTTAGGCTTTAATCCAGTGGTCCCCAACCTTTTTGTACCTAAGAGCACATTCTAGAATACCGGTTGGGCTGCGGGCACCATTTATTTTTTCAAGGTGCCTACATTAAAATCGCGATTTTGATTCAGGCACTCAGGCGTTTCTCACGCCTAAACTAAAAAAGTCATAGGTACATATGTGTATGTATGCTCTCACTGACTTTTTGATGGAAAATTTTGTAATCTACAAAAAGGTTCAGAGGCATTTTTTCATATATTTCTTAGTTCCTACGTAAGCCGTGATTGGTAAAAAAAATGCTATTCTTAAAACTTTGATCATTGTTTATAATACCTATTGTTGAACGAATTTGTGCAGTGTTTGATATTATGCACAAATGTTTTTTTATTAACAAATCTGCATCAACAAAATATTTTTAATTTATCTTTAGAATTAATATAAGTGATTTTTGTAATTGCGTACAGCCAGAAAACGATTAAATGGTTACATCTTTTTCTGGCTTATATTTCTCTAATTAGTTACTAAAAATAAATTATATAAACTTAATTTTTTTTATCGTTCACAGTCAGCGGCGGGCACACGTAAAACGGTCGGCGGGCACAATGGTGCCCGCGGGCATAGGGTTGGGGACCACTGCTTTAATCTATCGTGTATTTAAATGCAGGTTTTAATTTATTCTCCATGTCAAATATTATTCAAATTATTATTAATTGAAGCGTTATCAAGAAGTTAATTGCATTTCCCGTATATATGCATTTTTGGTACTTAACTAAAAGCATCGAAAATTTATATAGAGACCCGTATAATATTTTAACAAATTATACATATTCTAGTAGTAGCAGTTTTTGAATTTTTAACAAAATTTGGATATTTTAGGTAGGTATAATATAGTACGTACTATCTGAAATGAATGTAAAAAAATCTGCAAATTAAGCATTCAAGAGATATTAACGAGTCTTAGGAAGTTAAGTTGTTTAATAAATATCTACATATAGATAATAATTATCTGGAAATTACTCATATCTCTAGAAGATTTCGTTAACGTATCGATATACTTTTTTAAAGTCATTATTCAATACCTACTTTACTTTCAATTTATTTTTTAAAAGTGTTACAATTGTCATATTATTTGAAACCAATGAAAACATATTGTTAACTTTGTATGAAAAAATAATTTTAGTGCTTACAGTATAACAGTATAACAGTGTTACTATATAACACAAAAATGAAAAAATATATATGACTAGTTTAATAACTACATTTAAATATATATACTAGATCCGCGGTAATGCAACAATTGTTTTGCAAAGCGGCGTAGAGTACCTTGTGGTCTGATATAATTTTAAAGAGGAGTAACTTGTAATCCGGCAAATTATGAAGAAGGTGACACAATGTATAAAATTGATACTATACGGCTACGGTATGTAATTTCTTAAATAAAACAACACAATAGATAGATATAATTGGCATATCGAATCACAGGGGCTAGATTACCGAGGGTTTATTGTATATGCATAAAAAAGTGCCTTACCAAACCATGCCAAAAATTAACTTTGACAAAAAATATACCGAAGTATAAAAAATCGAAATGTTGAGGTTTTGTATGAAAATACAAAGATCTTCTTTTATATTTTTATATCATAATGCTCTTTTTTTCCCAAACATTTGATTTCATTTAACCGTATCGATCTCTTTATATCTTTATACAAAAACGGAGATATGGAACTAATTTTTCAGTTAGAAATAATTTCAATGTTAAAGCTAATAAAAAAATCATGCCATGTAATAATTATATATGTGAGATAAATAAAATAATCTATTATTTTTCAACTGACGACAAATATCCACTTTTTTTATTAATATCCGGGTACGGATTATAGGAATTACCTGTTTTTTATGATACTAAATATTCAAAATAATCTAACAATAATATTTCAATATAAAGTAATATTTATAAAACATATATTCTTACAACATATGTATTCGTTCGTTAATAACTACTGAGAAAAAATATCCTTAACCTATGTTACACAAGATTTATAACTAGTATTATGATACTTTTTGCAAATTTTATGTTAAAAAGTTGTTTAGACACCTGTTGATAACGTATATACATATTTTATAAATTCAAGTGAGACATCTTCTGAAAGTAAAGACAAAATGATATTTAAATATTACTTAACATCCTTGACAACTGTACATGAGCTATTTTTTATTAGATACTATTCATGGTAATAAATATATAAGTGAAATTTTTTTAAGAAAATTACAAATTGCATATATTTAACTTTGAATGGTAATTATATTCGATTTTAATAAATAGTAAATTATTATTATTAATAATACATAATTATCAATTGATATTATATCTTAGATCACTCGTCAAATAAATAAAAAGGAAAAATTAACTTACACCAACAAATTAATGAAAGGTCAAAAATTTATGCACAAAAAAATATAATATTATGCATTTATGGTAAAAGTGTTACATAGATAAAAATAACTAATTTTCATGATTAAAATTTCTATTTTCTTAAAAATATTGTCAAAAAAATCTCTTAATGCCATTTTTATCATAATTACTATATAGAAAACTTGATACTCTAATTTATTTGATGAGTACTTACCTATGTCTGTTTTATGAGATTTTTAATTCTCTTTGTGGGTTTGTCAGTATTGTCAGTTACTACTTATTTAGTTGATATAAAATTTTATAATTCTTGGACCGGCAGAACAGATAAAATTTGGGTATCGGATAAAAAAGTGGTGTGGGGGTGGGGGAGGAGTTGGAGAGGTTTTTGGAACATTAAAAATTATCAATTAATGCAGTTATATAAATGAAAATTCAAATTAGCTCTTTATTCATAATATCTGACTCAATTATTCCCAAGTACCTTAATTAATTCTTAGATAAGACCAATTTCTGGTCTCAAATTTTTCGAGTATCTAGTACAATATACCGATAGTCTGGATTTCATCCCGCAAAAGAATTCAAAATTAATACTTTTCGTTATCTATATGTATGTATTACAAGGTAAAAAATTGTCTACTGAATTATTAAATAGCAAATTTAATTATTTTTTGTTACTTTTTATGGTATTCGTTGACGTTATTGAATACTAAATACAAATTAAGATGAACAAAATGGATTTTATTATCCATTAGGGATGCAGAGATATCAATGCTGGAGTAGAACACCTTTCTTATTTAATAATTATTTAAAAAATAATCCGTATTTTCTTGAATACTTTTGTTTATAATATATTCAATTATGAGTACTTATTAATATCTATGATATTTTATATATCTTCGTTGATCAATGAAAAGTCACTATTTGTAAGTCAAAAATTTATGTGATACTAAATCCGTACATAACAGATTTTACTAATTTTAATAATATGCCTGATTTCTTCCATTTATGTTACCAATTTGTGTTGATAGCTTGGTACACATCTGTTAAATAGTATATACTGAGTACTGGTTGGCCCATTTTGAAATTTACAAGATTGATGGTACCAATAACTAAAATTACAAAAAAATTGAGGGTATATAAAATTTAATAAAAAGTATTTTTATAAAAGGAGGGCGATATAGTTATTTTATTTTGATCTGTTTTTATTTCTACTACAAAATTTCCCAAATTCACCAGCGAATGAGAAGATTAGAAACTCTCATAAAATCGATAAAATAAATAAATTAATTAATTAAATTTGGGTTGAAATTAGAAACACGATTTTTGATGAGTCATGAAAACAAACATCAATAACTACAATTATATTTTATGTACAAACACCATAGTTATTATATATTGTCTAGTATTACCTATACTACATACATTCATGGGACTTGATGAGACCACAAAGAAATGACCGACTGTAACCTGTGCCCAGCTGACTTGTGGTTGTCTATTGAACTAGACCTACAAGAAATCCTTTATTGGTGATGTAATCATTTCACTTTCTTTATTCGACACGTGTGTGTTGGTTACTATAATAATTATGTAGTAAATTATGTTCTTTTAAGAATAATAGATAGGTGCAGGGAGGTAAAGGCGGTATTTAACAACGCTCATGGGCTCATGCTATATTGACGTATTCTGTAATTGCAATAATTATAAAAAATAATTTGTTTCATTTTGATTTTATAGAAAATTACAAACATGTTTATTTTTATTTGCTGACTATATTTTTATCTTTTTTATAAATAAGGATTAAAATCAATTTTTAATCGATTTTAAGAAAATAGGAGGTTTTAAATTCGATAGTTTTTTTTATATTAGGGCTTAACTCCGATTTGGAAGATTTTTATTTGTTTGAAAGAGTATCTATACTCCCGAGGTGGTCCAATTTAAATTTTATCAGAATCTGACCATGGACTTCAAAATAAAACACTTTTTAAGAAAGAAAATAGTAAAACCGATTTCAAAAACTGTTATTTAATACATACATATATACTTTTCATTATTTTAAGGGTGTTTTTGAAGTCTCTTTTACTTTTTTTCTTATAAGTTTTATTGATATCTATAAACTATTCTTTACTTTAATCGTTCTTGAATACTATATTAACAAATATCATTGAAAATAAAACAAAAACGAACAGGTTTTATAGACAATCTACCATCCAATAATAATTTTAAAAGAAAATAATATAATGTACCTTTATTTAAAATTTGTTAATCTGTTTTGTGTAATATTGTCAATTATATTGAGGTTCTTTTTGCGAATCTGGGATTTGGCTATACAGGGTGTCCCAGGACTGTGTCAAAGCTCAATATTTCATTTATTATAAGAATTAGAAGAAAACTTTAAATACAAAAGTTATCAGGCTAGAGGAGCGGCATAGTTTAAAAATAGTTACATCTATACAGAGTGTCTCATAACTGCGTTACAAACCAAAGTTATGTTTTTTTTAAATACAAACTATATATTTTTATTTGATAATCTAAAAGCATTAATTTTTCTGAGTATTTTGATGTATCAAGTATGGGATAATACAGAGGGGTTTAGAAATAATGACCAATTTTGTAAGAAAATAGGAGCATTTTCAACACCTTGTAATTTTCTAATTACAACAAAAAAAATTGTTCTCTGCTGAAAGTAGGTTTGGTATATTCTCTATTATTGCGATATTATGGCAAACATTTACAAAATTGTATTATTTGTACAGGGTGTATCAAAACACTGAACTTAGTTTTTTTCAAAGTTTTCAAATGGAACACCCTATATATTTTTACATTTTCGAATTGCCTGTTCAATTCTCAACACATTTTACAAACCATGTTTTATACCTAAATCCAGCCGTTAATATTTTATTAATTTTATATTAAAATCTTAAGATTTTTTTAAAAACACTACAACTTTATTATATCCCATAAAATAATTAAATTTTTATGTTGTTAAAGTTTGTACGTTTTATTAGTTTGTTAAATTATTTTTAAGCGAACTCTTTTATTGATTATAATAAACTTGTATTGTTTTTATAAAACATCTTAAGATTTTAAAATAAAATTAATAACTTATTAACGGCTGGATTTAGGTATAGAACATGGTTTGTAAAATATGTTGAGAATTGAACAGGCAATTCGAAAATGTAAAAATATATAGGGTGTTCCATTTGAAAATTTTGAAAAAAGCTAGGTTCAGTGTTTTGATACACCCTGTACAAATGATACAATTTTGTAAGTGTTTAACGTAATGAAAAATGAATGCTTTTAGATTATCAAATAAAAATATATAGTTTGTATTTAAAAAAACATAACTTTGGTTTGTAACGCAGTTATGGGTCAACCTGTATAAATGTAACTATTTTCAAACTATGCCGCTCCTCTAGCCTGACAACATTTGCATTTAAAGTTTTCTTCCAATTCTTATAATAAATGAAATATTGAGCTTTGACACAGTCCTGGGACACCCTGTATATGTATTAAATATTCATTAAATGTACTCACTCCTCGAAAAATATACCTATAGCTATTACCATGCTTGATGTACCTACAACCATAGACATATAGACATGGCCTACGTACTCTGTATTATCGTAATGTGTAAAATTTGGTTAACATATAAGTGAAGTTAGAGATATAACCAAACGCATACTCTATCTTTTTTACACTCATGTCTAACCAATTTCCCAACATATTTTATATACCTTTCTTTTGTAACGACTCTGTTTTTGAATCAGATCCATGCCCTATGTTTATGCTTACAACTGTAAGAATAATAGAGTTTTAAAATGTTAATATTGATGTATAGGATAGTGTTATTTCAACTAAATATAAATGCGGAATCAAATCGTATATGATTTGCTAGGTCATCTACTATTTTCTTATCATAAATACGCATATTTATATTCTTTATAAGGGTATAGTGTATTATTTTTTTTTATTTTTCTTTGTAACAGTGGTTAATATGAAATGTTGTAAAGCGTGACTACAAAATTTCAGTTCAGGAAGTAAATTCTTAGTAATTATAATACTGAATATATTCTATTTTTTCAATACCAGTTTAACAAGTTTTTCAATACAAAATTTAAATATATTATTAAATTATTTACAAAAAAATAATATAACAATAGATTATTTAAATATTATTTGAATTTACGTCACTATAGAAACTTATATTTTGTAAACGATTGTTTGATTTACTTCAATAAATAAATGTGACATGTCAAAACTAAATATGTGTTGTTTTTAAACATTGAAGAAAAAATATTGAAAGGATTATGAAAAATTTCCAGTAACTATTTTGTTTTATGATTTGTATTACCGGACAAACAAATGCTTCCAGTATTCCCGCCATTTGAGAGTTATTACATTAAAGGTAATTTTTAATATGTTAACTATTTTTTATATTTGTAGTAATCATATCAAAATTAACTTATTTATATTATTTTATACATATATATAAAGGATAAATTTAGTTTAATATGTATACTACATATCGCATTGGGCCCAGTGTAATCCAAGGATATAAATTTAATCTGTAATAAACAGAGCCAGCATCAATCTAGGCTTCGGTATGTCGTACTAGACACTGGAAAAAAGTATGTTGAATTACCCACCAGAGATTGGAAAAGCATTAAAAAAAAATTAGGTTCTGTTTACGTGGACTTATTTATGACCTGCAAAACATTAACCCTTATCGAAATAAATGATTTCGTCGTCAAATATACTTACTGTAGGTAAAATATAGAAAAACGTATTATGAAATTTTTGACCAAGTAAATATTAATGAATTTTACAAAAACGAATTTGATAAAGACAGATTAATTAATAATAGAGACATTTTCCTTGATTTGACAACAAGAAGTATTAAAAAAATTGAAAAGTTGAAGGATATCGTGACTTTTTTACGTGATAACGAGGGGTGGTGCATAGGAGTCGTACCTGAATCGTCTAGCACAAATGAACGAAGTTTTTCAGTTCTGCGTCGAATGAAAAATTATCTTCGTTCAACAATGATGCAAGACCGATTAAATCATATGGCTTTGATCCACACTTATTCAGAATTAGTTGACAGTTTAGACATTGAAACACTAATGAACGAATTCATCGTTAAAAATAATAAGCATACAACTGTTTTCACCTTATCGCAGAACAATTAATGTACTTTGAAATAATTGAGTCAGATATTATGAATAAAAAGCTAATTTGAATTTTTATTTGTAAAACTATAGATAATTTTTAATGTTTCAAAAACCATATTTAAAGAAAAACTCTCCAACTTTCCCCTCCCCTCACTTTTTTACTAGACACTATGAATTTATCTGTTCTGCCGGCCCTGGTAATAAACCTATTAAATATTGTTTTCACTTATCGCTTATACGTGAAAATACCTTTTTGGCGATAGTTTTTTCCAAGTTCATGAAATTAACACAAACTATTCACAAATTATACACCTAATCCTTCCTCGTGAAACACTCTATTCGTTAGTGAAAACCGGAATAAAATCCGTTAAGTAGTTATTGAGAAAATCGTGCGAAGACAGGCTATATAGACTACAAAATATATTATTTATAAATTGTTAAGGTAAAAAATATAATGTGTTTATAAAAAATAGGTACATTAGGAAACTAAATCTAAAACTTCAGTTTGTTTTGCATTTTTGTTCGTTCATTTCTTCAAGGACCTCAATTAATTTATTTAGAAGTCAAAACGGTCAAATATATTAAACAATCATTCGAAAAAAAGCGATATTTTATTAGCATACCTATTTACATAGATGCAAAAAATGGGAAATACAAAAATGTTTTTATTTTAATTTATTGGTAAAATATTGTTTGAATTAGAAAATTGACAAAAAGTGGAATTAATTATTTTGGCAGCTAATACCAGGTATTATCAATCAATTTAATGTTTTTTTAGCGCTAAATACTGCTTTGAAGTTTTGGTCTATTACCAATTACTATTACTATATGACTGTTTGTTACCTTTTCATGGCTAAATTGCTTATGTTAGCTTTTTGTCTTAATTTTTATCATAGAACAAGAATATAAATTTATTATTTGTAACTTGAAGCATCCGTATTATATTAAATTCTGCAAGCTTTCTTAGCCATCGGTATTTCTCGAAAACGGTTTATCCTATAAGAAGTAAGCAAAATATGTTTTTGTGTATTTTGTGTCATATAAACTTATATAAGTACAAAACTTTATAAAAAAATTAAAGAACAAAAAATTCTACATAAAAATCGATGGGCCCACTGCCCCCATACATCCCTGGTCTAAATTATAATTAGTTAAAACGAGAAATCGATAACTCTTATTACTACTAAACAGAATACCAAATTCCATAATTTTATCTCAAAGGGTTCTCTAGATATTAAATAAAAACTCATTTTTAGTAAAATCTTTAGAGGCCTGTAGTTGCCTTACGAAAAATTTCCAGACACATGTTTATTAGAAGTTTTTTGCTTAAAATATTGTTCTTTATCTACTGTTTAAGTTTGGCACGACAGTAATGAATCATCCTGTATACATATACGACGCGAATGAAGTTGCGGGTAACAGCTAGTACGGTATATATTTAAAAAAACAATTTAATTTATTATATGCTTGGCTCTATTGATAATAATATGATAAAAAATTTAAATGCAGATTTAAGCTAAATGACAATTGCAGTAGAAACCAGTTAAATCGACATCGGTTAATACGTCCGCGACGTACCGGTTTTAACGACTAAAAATAAAAGTCCAACTGAATTCCATCTAATTGTATTTTTACCGGTTATTACGACTATCTGCTTTTTACGACCAATATGACCGGTTCATTCGCAGTGGCGGCTTTAGGGGGGGGGCGACCCTGGGCAACCGCCCGGGGCGCCAAGGTAGCAGGGGCGGCAAGAAGTGAAAAACATAAAAAAAATAAGAAAAGCAAGATGCAACAACGAAAAAAAAAAGCTCATCAGATTTTTTTTGCGGTAGAAATTAACTATATATTCGAGTCAACCAAAAAAAAAGATCTTCAAAGGTCGGGAGGGCGGTAAAAAAATATTTAGCCCGGGGCGCCGAGCTTGCAAAGGCCGGCTCTGTCCATTCGATGTCGTTATAACCGGTTTCTACTGTATACAAGTATACATACATAACATGGCTACTGGCCGATTTGGGTAAAAAAAAGAATACGTTGTATTTCCCCAGTGTACTGGCGTTTCACAAACAATTTGCGAAAAATGCGGTATAGTATTATGCTACAATAAACAAAATAACTGTTTCAAATCCTGCCATACCACATAAGTGTTTTTTTACGATTAACTCACATTAAAAAAGTCAAATAAATAGTAAATAATAAATATTTATTATAAAATACGTATTTTTTATATGCCTAACTTGTATCATTATTAAAATATTTAAGATCTTGGGCTACAAAGGGTTAACATTTTCAGTTTGGGAGGTATTGAATGTGCGCCTATGTCAAACCACGCCACTGCATATTGAGCATTTATCAATTATCGCGAGACAAAGAATGGGTAATCTGTGTATAGGAATGGGATTCTGTAATGACATCAAACTGACAATTTCTTTTCTTACATAATACCTGTTGCATAACCACGGCGCGGTTTGACCGGCTGAAAGTGACACAGTAAACACTGTACTTCATGACACACTTCTCATCATCACCTCTCTCTCTTATGCACAGCCGTAACGCTATCACGCTGCCTTTGTCTGTTTTGTGCAGATTGATAGGAAATGATTTTGCTAAAATATTCGTTCCGTGAATCATAAAAATGTTCGTACTTAGGTATCGTTTAGTGTTCAGTAATTTTTGTAAATGTTATGCTAGTTTTCGTAACTGGTGTATGTGTTTTATGAATGGAATGTTGTCTCGCGAATTTTCGGTTGACTTTTGTTTATTTTATTTCACATAATATCAAGATTTTTTCAGATGTTTGTTTTGTAGGTTTTTCTTTTTGAATTTTGAAGGATTAGTGTACCACTTTTCAGAAAAAAAACAAATTGTATTAAAAAAAGATTAATAAGAAGTAGTAAGTAATGCGGCGATTACACCGAAAAAATAAAACAGAAACATCGTGTCTTTAAAATACTTCGAATTTAAAAATGTATAGGGTTTATTCCTTTTTGGTCATAAAAACATCGTGTTTCTGTTTTGTTTTCTCGGTGTAAACACTACATAACGTTAATTCTATAGCCATAAATATCAACTGTTTGAAAAATTGTTTTATACAAAAATTTGCTATTATTTAGTTCTTTAAATATTTTTATGACCATAATTCAAGGACATACATATTAAAGTTGGTACCTATGTTTATTGATTGATAATCATGTTAAAATCCAATTTTCAACATTTTTTTAATATTCATTATGTTTTATGAATTTTTTACATGAATGTAAATAGAATAGGTGTAATAAAAAAACATTGTAATTTAAAAGACAAGCAAATGATGTCATATCTCTGAAGTGTAGTAAATACTTTTTGTCGGAATTTTTTCATAAATTTAAAGAATGAATGTCAAATACTTATTATTTATTCTGCGACTAGTCGCTTATAGTAGAAAAAATAAATGTCGATATTTTTACTAAAAGATCTTAATTTAATCTGTAATAAATCAATTAAATATTGTTTTCATTTATCGCTAACGAACTCTCCGACGATTGTTTTTTCCGGGTTGTTGAAATTTTCACAAACTATTCACAGATTATACACCTAAACCTTCCTCGTGAAACACTATTACCTAATTAGTGAAAAATCTGTTCAGTAGTTATTGAGACAATAGTGTACAGACAGACTGACAAACAGGCGCAGTGAGGCACTGTTTATTTTTAATAAGATATACGACTAAAATTACATAATAAAATCAATAAATTACGTACAAAACTTTTTTTATTAAATGACTCATATTGTTGTCGATTTCTGTATATAAATAATTTTGAATAATTAGAATTTCTGTGAAATGTTTGTTAAGAATAACAGTTATACATTTTATATTTTATGTGATGTGTTTCTAATTATCTTCTAAGTTTGTTTATGTATATAGGCATGTTACAATAAGTTGTAAAGTAATTATATGACACTTACGAGTTAATTTGCTCTTATTTTCTGCCTTGTTACATAAATTAATTCACTTTCAGATGACTGTATGTATTTCAAAATTGTTACGAGTTTGATCATTATACACAACGTTTTCAGTGAATTGTACTTTTCAATTTGAAAAGTAATTTTTTGTAGTTTTTTAGTACCTACATACTACCAAAAATTATAATTAACATTTTTTTGCATGAGATTCTAATTCATTATTTGTTATTTACTATTATTATCAATATAAAAATATGTACAATTAAAATAATAGACTTATATTTAATTGCACTTTATATTAGACAGTATTCACTTTATACATCAAACATAAATTTCAATATTTTGCACTTAAAATTGTATAGTATGCACTTTTAAATAAATAATGAAATAAATTTTAATCCTTTTTTAATACATAAAAAATCACAAAAATCACGTTAAAAATATCAAATCTATTTGGGCCAAAGAAAGGAGGCTAGTTGGTAGGTTAGATAAAAATATAGAAAATCACAAAAATCACAATAAATACATCAAAAATATGTTATTTTTAAATTTGAAATGTCTAAAATGTCAATTTATTTATTTATTTATTTGTAAAGTATTATCTTTTTAGTGGAAAGTATTTATTTTTAGTGGAACCTATTTATTTAATGTGATATAATTTGTTTTAGTTCCATTTATTTGTTTAACGTTGAATAATTAATTTTTCGTGCAGTATATTTGTTATAAGTGAAAACGATTAAACAAAAAGTGTTTATTATTTAAAAAAAAGTGCATTTAAATGCAAGCCATTAAAATATTCTGAATTTTTATTTTTTGTCTTTTTGTTTCTTCAGACCTAACGCGAAAACTACTGAACCGTTTTTGATGGAAGTTTCACTTCTGGGATTAGTTTAGGTTTAGTCTATATAACATTTGAATTAGGGCAGACTTTTCTTAAGGAAATTTTACAACTAATATTTTATACTTCTTGTATATATGTATGTTGGTATATTTTATACCGACTTGACACGAAAGCACCGATTTTGATGAAAATTTCATTGTCCGAAAACTTATGATACTAGAATTTTTTTTTAGGACCATATTAAGTAAAAATGACAGTTAATATTTTATTATTAAAGTACATTAAAATGAAAAGAAAAATCAATTAATTATAATATTGTAAGCCGTATATACTAGTTTAAAAACTTTTTTTTTATAAATATAAATATAAAAGCGGTTAAATACTACTTTTCTAACATTTCTGTTTTGTTTTGATACATTGATGAATCATAATATAATAATAATCTTATGAGTTGTAATATACTTGTAATAAACATTAAGTTTAGAGACTAAGAAACTGTTCGATAAAAACTAACCGAATCTTAAATTATACATTTTAGTATCATTAATCTATAATTATCATTTTATTTTGACAGCATGACGTAACTCAAAAATATCTGGTATAATAATAACAAAATGTTAATTACGTTAATTATAGTGCATTTACTACTTTTACGCAAGACACTCTTGTAAAAAAATAGAGCCTGTAAATTATGTCCAACTAAATAATATTAACGTTTAAATGTTTAATAAATACAAATAATATCCATAACTATATTTGAAAATATTTATTTATTTATTTAGATACATTTTATTTATAAAACACATTCGCTAAACGAAAATATTAAAAAAATTAATATTTATAAACATAGAAATGGATCCAGTGAAAGTAAGAATGTAAAAATGAATTGCTTAATTATAAATACCTAGCTAGTAATACAAATTTAATATTTGACGCACGTTATTTTGCGTAGTATTTTCTATGTGACTATGATTACTAATATTTATATACAGTAGAGGAACAAAAAAAAGGGGTGGAGATATGCTAGGAACTCATTTGTTAAAATGTCTAATGTCCGGTATCATAAAAGACTTAGCAAATTTGCTAACTTGTAGTTTCATAAAGACTTTGACAAGTTTCGTGAACGCGTTGTATGTAAACATCAACGGTATTAAAACAGTAGTGATATTGTGATAATTATTTTGTACCGTCAGATTCGCCAACTGCGTTGCAATACGTTGAAATATCACTGCTCTAAATTTCATAGCGAATCCATAGATACTATCACAAAATAATACCTCATTTGTGAGTGCTTGCAAGCTAGCTTTTGCTAGTCCCTTTATGATACCGGACATAATTCCACTTTATGTAGAATTAATTTTAATTGTAAGAAAACAAAACATACAGTTTGATAAATTATTTATTAATTTTATGTAAATAAAAATAAATAATTGTATATTACTAACAAGTTTTTGTTAACTTGCTTGCCTGTTAAGGTCAAATCTTGTAATTAATGGTTCGCCCATTTCCCGATGTTCGATTGTCATAAAATTCTGCGTATATTTATGCAATACAACGAATCAATCATTTCTAAAATTAATTATATGAAACTCCATATAATTTAAATTAATTTAAAAAAAAATAAATACATATTTTTTTTATTTTAAGAGTTTTTAAAGGATATTTTCGATCTTTCAGGTTACGTAGCGACATATAATAAGGTACTTATTAATTATTTCGGATAAATGAAGCCCCTGTCTATTGCGATTTAAAAAATATAAATATTTGAATATGTTATAATAACTAAATATATTTAAAATGTATTAACACTACTGTTTATCAATAAATAATAATCAATATACATAAGTACACTAATTCGTTTAAATTCATGATACTTATAATATACTGGGTGAATAAAAAAACTTCACCTACTTTCAAAATGTAATGGAACTTCGAAATGATTTTAAAATGTCCATTAGACATTCGACAACTAAACTAAAGTCTTGTCTTTATAGTCAATATATTATTTTTATCTATAATATATTATTATTTTTAGTGATAATATATGCATATATGCATATGTGGTTTTGTCCTCTAGACAGCTTGTAGACTATTGTTATAATTATAGTTATATATATATATATATATATATATATATATATATATATATATATATATATATATATATATATATATATATATATTTGAATTCATATAGATGACCATTATTATATATTAATATTAATGAATGGGTTAATTGGTCAATAATAAACAAAAATTAATAAATAAATAAATTTATTAATAGTATGTAGCAGACGTTTCGGAACTTCTGTTCCTTCCTCAGTGCTTATTATTATATACAAAGTTTTTTACATCTTTTCAATAAATTTCATTTGAAAAGATGTAAAAAACTTTGTATATAATAATAAGCACTGAGGAAGGAACAGAAGTTCCGAAACGTCTGCTACATACTATTAATAAATTTATTTATTTATTAATTTTTGTTTATTATTGACCAATTAACCCATTCATTAATATTAATATATATAGATATATATATATATATATATATATATATATATATATATATATATATATATATATATATATATATATATATATATATATATATATATATATATATATATATAAAATGATTTATTTTTGATATTTTTTTCTCTTTAATTATGACGTATAATAATATAATAATTCATTCGTTTACATTGACAGCATAACCTCAAACTATAACGCCGTTGATTTTACAATGGTGCTCACTACGATCATTCGCATCGACATTATATCTAACTCCACCCCCTTGCACATAGCCTATAGTGTAGTTAGCCATGTTGACCTTTCTATTTTCAGTTAAAATCGAGCCTATTAAAAATTATAGTTTGTCCACCCAAAATATTATTTTTGGCCGCACGTTGTGCGCTGCGATCGCTTTCGTTTCCCCCACTATCTACTTTGCTCCCTTCGAATACCTTTATTATATATCAATATTAAAAAAAAATGGAACAACACTTTTGAAAATTTTAACAAATTTTATAAATCCCAATTTTTTTATTTCTTTCTGTGAAAATTAGAATACAGGCTTTTAAAATTTGTGATGTCTTAATTTAGTATTGAGTAGTATATTTTAATTTTTTGACCCTATATGAGTATAGAGGCGATTGTCTGGCCTAGATCCAGTGCTGTCGTGCATGATGTTTCATAAAGTAATAGACATTCATGTTAATTCTAGGAAAAATATAATCAACATGGACTGTTTCAATGATTGGGTACAACATATTGTTAACTTTACGATATGTATTATGACAATTTGTATTATATAATGATAATATTGTTTACTTTTTAAAATATATAATTACACATCTAGTACCTGACAATGGAATGAAAAAATTATTTTGAAACGTATGTAATAATGCAAATAATAATAAAAATAAGACAGACAATTCGAGTAGCCCAAATAATTTTTTTTCTACATAAATGTGTTTGATTGATAAGGCCAATATTACAATATATTACAATATTACAAGAAATATATTAAAAAGATATGATGAAATGTTGGAGACTGATTGATATCTGTGATCATAGAAACAATATAAACAAAAATATTTAAAAGTTTACTAATTAAACCTTAGACAAGGAAAGATATAGAACTAATAATACATTACCTAGCGTTGTTACCACGCAAGAACACCAGCCTATATGTGTAAAATAGGAAAAGATAATCAGTAGTCTTCAGTTGTGATAACATCTCAAAAGGAAACATCAATCACATCTTCTTTGTCTGCAAAACATACTCAACTGGTATAAGGGAACTAGAACAAAAACTCATAAGATAAACAGTGTATTCCACCATACCACATAGTTTCGCTATTTAGCAAAATCAGACATTGACATTTACAACATACTATACGATTTTTTGTGTAAAGTAAAAATAAAAATGAAGCAGCTAGTTGGCCAATTTGTAATACTCGAACATGGGTACACCGCGATCACTCGTGACCCGGGTAGTACCTTTGGGTGCGATCTGGCAGATACGGTGGTTTGGCGTGGCTATAAGCGGGTATATTTAAGTTAGATTAAAATCCCAATGTGTGAACCTGGGAGCCGAACCCATGTTTCCCGGGTCTCGTAACTGTCACCTGCCCTGGTCACCCCAGGGCAAATCCTTCTTCCCTCTATGATTCACGTCAGGTGGCAGATTTGTGTATTAATAAATTAACTGGCTGCATATGTAAATTAATGCAAAAAAAATATCGCTCCACAAAAAATCGTGTATAACACAATATGTATAATTATACAAAAAATATGTAACATATAAAGCTTATGTTTCTCATGAATCGAACATAGGATTTATTGCCGTTTTATAATTATAATTACTAATCACGAGGTCAATTCGTAATGTATTTTGCTAAATTAATTTACAATTAGAATTAGGATTGCGAATAAAATGAAATAAATTATCAATAAAACAAATATCAATATGTTTTTTTTAATACAAGGATAAATCAAATCGTATATGAATAATATGCATATTTAAAAATGTATTATGCAGTAATTTTTTTTTTATAAAAACTATCAACAAAATATTAATTAAAAACTTGCACACAAATCTAAATATGTCATCAAAATAACATAAAAAACACGTATTATTAATCACGACTTATTATTTATTATTTTGAGTGATTCTAGTAATTGAAGTAATTAATAAATGTACAGAAAGTAGGTTTCGTTATAAGAAAATCAAAATAATCTAAATTTGTTTAGTTTATATAAATATTTATCAACATGTCATTCATGTGTTTTCAAATGACAATAATAGTTTTGTTAATGTCGGATTATATTGACAAAATGAACAGGTTTATTATTATATTATGGGAGGGGATAGGAAATTTTCTTATGAGGTATATAACTTGATATACTCAATTAGAAATATTTGTAGATATTTGATTACTGTCATTACTGGATATTAATCTATATGCATTTAACTGTCTTACAACGTGATTTGATGATAACATCATTTTTTTTAAAACAGTGGACAAATAATATAACTATCACGGTTCGGCTCACTATCATGGAAAGTGTATTTTCTAAATTTTAATAATCATTTTATAATTATTAGCATGTGTTCATGTTTTTTTTACTTTATCCATTACTGAAGAAAAAACATATACAAAATAAAAGACTATAACTAAAATAATAAACTATATTTGCGGATTTTGGTAATTAAATTGATTTAATAAATATGTAGTTGTTTTATTAGTAACATGAGAATTACAAAAAAGTAGCCCATATTTTTTTGTAGTTACCTGGTAGGTACTCACAATATGTGTACATTATTATGTTGATGTGAAATGAATATTTTTTTTTTAATTTCAGTTAGCAAGTATTGTCAAAAGGCTGACGATTTATACAGCTATTTCTATTCGTTTTTCTTTTTATTTATATACTCCAGTTAGCTGAATTTGCTTTAGAACGGTTATCACAATTCTTCAACTAGTGCAGTGACTAATCACATAATACATATGTAGTAAGATACTATAATAAAGTAAATAGCATTCAATGAAGTGTAGACCTATGACAAAATGATTGTTATTAAATTACATAATGTAGAAAGCAGGTAGTGTAGGTACAATCTCCTTATAACAATGTGAACTTGGATATTTATTGTAAATGTATTTTATTTTAATTTTAATTTGACACATTTACAGTACTAGTATATGTTGTAATAACTAATTAGCCGTATGCTTTGTAGCTACTTTTATTATGTATTAAAACTGTTATTGCATTATTATTCACGTCTAATTAATATGCAGGATCGAAAATTTTAATGCAAAGTAAAATGAAAGATATTGTGTGTTAATACTTTCAACTTGAGTAAAACTGACCTTTCAGGCATATACAGTGATGCCTCGCACAACGAACGCCTCGCATAACGAACGCCTCGCATAACGAACGCGGCGCACAACGAACTTTCTGTTATTTCATTACGCGACTCACACAACGAACTGCATCGTATTTAATTTTGCCACCCGAACACTCCTACGTTTCACGAAGTCGCCCGAACTTCCAAGATAGCACGCAGTCGATGCTCAAACTTGCACGAACATGCATCAACGCGCGTCAGTCGTTCTTTTCTGTGCTTAACTCACACACGTGTTTGTTTTAATAAATGTAATTTTGTGTGTGAGGATTTGACCTTGCAAGCCTCGGTAGACTCTCCTAAATCTGAGTCTGACTAAAAAATAAAAAACGTGTGTACAATCTTTTTTATGTTACAGTACCATATTTTATGCTACAGAACGAATTAAAATTTTTAACATGTATTGTTATGGAAAAACGCGTTTCACTTAACGAACTTTTCGCATAACGAACTTGCTCCTGGAACGATTTATGTTCGTTATGCGAGGCATTACTGTAATTAAAAAATTACCCTTAACATTGAAAACGATACATGCTATATTTTAGATATACCTACTAGGGATATTACAAAAGTAGTAATTTAGTACTCTTATCAAAATTTAAGATTTTTTATCCGCCATTTTTGCAGTTTTATATATATAATGCGCAAAAAATTGAATGTCCAGAGACTAACACGGCGATGTATGTATTTTATGTATGGTTGGGAATAACTCCGACAAATATGCACCGATTTAAACAATTTTTGTTTGTTTGAAAGAGTATACTCCTGAGGTAATCCCATATCAATTTTATCAGAATCTGACCATGGACTTAAAAAGGAGTTTTTTTTTCTTTTCGGCTGTAGGTATATATGTATTTAATATGCATTTTCGGGCATAACAAATAGTGACTTAAAAACGGTTTTAAATTTAAATGTTTTTTATCATAATATGTATTTATTTTAAATGTGCGTTCAAAATGATTTTTTTCTCATAAAACACAGGATACAAAATTCTCTTGACCTTATTGACAAACAGTATGCTAATATTTACAATGGTGTTTTCTATTTTTTTTTCTCAAGGTGTAACTGTTATGCGCAATTAAGCAACAGAGTTTTGAGCTATTTTTTAACAATAAATGCCGCTTACTTAATTTATTTTGACACTGATAGTGTATAAATTTTTAACTGCACGCACTTTAATTATCTTTACCTTGAGTTGGATTTCCAATTCTAATTTGATTTTCTAATATTTACATGTATTTATAAGGATTTTGAACTTTTAACCTTGCATTTTGGTAATTTAATGAATTGAATATATATTTTTTAAACGCAAATAAAAAAATGTTTGTATGCGTGAATAATGAAATAATTGCTATTTAATCTTAAGAATAATGTATTCTTCTCAACCATAAACTTACGGTTGCAAAAGCTGACCCGCGGGCTATATCAAACCAATTTGATGAGATGTGTCTTATTGAATTTTTCCATTTTTAGGGTTCCGTAGAAAACTAGGAACCCTTATAGTTTCTCCATGCCATCCGTCCGTCCGTCTTATAAACATTTTGACATAATAAAATGAAATTTGGTATACGGTCGTAGATTGATGACCCGAAAACAGAAATGATAAGATTTTTGACAAAAAATTTTTAGACCCCCCTTTCATAAAATGAAATATTTAACCCTTCAATCACGATGTATTTGCTCTTCAAAGTCATTATAAAAGCGCCCCCCCCCCCCCTCTATGTTTTAAACAATCTATTCAAAAACCTAAAAAAAACTTTCACTGAAAATTATAACGAATATTGTTAAAAATGTTTTGGACCCCCCTTTCGTAGACTGAAAAGTGAACTCACATTTTTTCCCACTTACCCCATTGAGTGGGGTGTCATTTGATAGGTCTCCTAACATGCAATAATAAAAGTCAAATGCCTTTTTGATTTTAACCCTTCAATCACGAAAATTTTGAAATAACTATTTTTTTATAAATCGTAGTGAGAATAACTACGGAACCCTATCGTGTGCGTGCCCAACATGAACTTGCCCGCTTTATTTTTATATTTTTTACATACTTGTTAGTTTTGTTACCCCTTGTAATTAAATAATTATATTTTTCAGCGGAGTACATCTTGCCATGCCACAAGGAAGACCCGGACCTGCCGCAATGTATCCTGCGCTCGTTCAACCACCTACGGTCGTACCTGGTGACCGGTATCGAAGAACTCGGTGTCCAGAGCATTGAACCGCTCGAGGTACCGCTGTTCGTGATGGAAAACAACGCCGGCCCTGTGCGAGTCAAAGCCATCTTCTCGGACACGGTCGCGCGCGGTGCAAGCAACTTTACTGTTAACGATGTTAAGTAAGTAGGATGTTTTTTTTAGGATTCCGTAGAAAATTAGGAACCCTTATAGTTTCTCCAAGTCCGTCCGTCCGTCTTGTAAAAATTTTGACATAATAAGACGAAATTGGGTATACGATCGTAGATTAATGACTCAAAAACAGAAATGATAAGATTTTTGAAAAAAAAAAAAATTAGACCCTCCTTCCATAAAATGTAGTGTTTTCAAAAAAAAATCATCTACCCCATTGAGGGGAGTGTCGCTATTTTGATTTTAACACTTCAATCACGATTTATTTGCTCTCCAAGGACATTAAAAAAGCGCCCCCTCTATTTTCTAAACTATTTTTCAAAAAATCTGAAAAAAATTAAGAATGTAGCTTTTAATTAATACTTTCACTGAAAATTATAACGAACATTGTCAAAAATATTTTGGAACCGCCTTTCATAGACTGAAAAGTGAACTCACATTTTTTTCATTTACCCGATTGAGTGGTGTGTCATTTGATAGGTCTCCTAAAATCCAATAATAAAAGTCAAATGACTTTTTGATTTTAACCCTTCAGTCACGAAAATTTGGAGATAATACTTTTTTTTATAAATCGTAGTGAGAATGACTACGGAACCCTATCATGTGCGTACGCAATACGCACTTGCTCGTTTTATTTCGTATACTAATTATGGTGAACATATATTCAAATTTATATTTATAGGCGAGAGGCAGAAAGCCAAATAGTCGTTAATAAAAGCAATTTCATAATAAATTGGAATTAAATAGATCTCCAGTCTAATAATAATTAATACTACTAACGACGAAGATTGGGGGTCCCAACTAATCAACTAAGTGTTGCTAGTACAGCTTACCTTGGGTTGAATTGAATCAAAAGTTTCTCAATAGAGGGGTAACATATTATGTATCACAGTTTAAGAAACGCGTTTTTATGATATATTCGAATATATTGCAGTTTAATATTAAAATATAAAAACAGTGTTCTAGTTCTGATAAATGCCAATGTCAGTCAAATTAAAACTTTCATTTGAGAGTCGATTAATGTTAATAAAAATATTTACTATATTATAAATTATGCAAACTTGACTGAATAAATAAATATCGCTTTTTAATAAATATACATTTTCATGTACAATAATTATCTTTTATCAAATAAATGTGATATTTTGCAAGCATTATGTACATATCAATAATAATTGAATGAAGTTAACAAGTAGATTGATTTAAGGAGCGTTGCCGATAATAAAATTTGTTTAATTCAATAACACAAGCAACCTAGAAAGAGGTATTTTTATAGAAATAAAAATGCAAGAAAAACTAAATGTCAGTTCTGTGTATAAATAAAATATTATGTAATACTGCCATGGTCGGAATGTGACCAAACTATAATGTATTTTATTTTAGAAAAAATACTTATGATGTAAATAGTTTCACGAATTAAATGATTTAATTGATTTGCTTTCTCGCCATATCCAAAATCCGAAGGATACATGGAAGCAATTCGGAATGCATAATTTTTTTTTCAAAAATTTTCACTTGTAAAGCTTTATTTTTATAAAAATGTTATTACAACAAACGACAAATAGTTCACTAATGGGAAAAATTACAGTCATCTGCGTCTAAGAAATATGTGTTTCTGTGTTATACTAACTGTGTTCTAACTATGTATATAGGGGAAACGGTATAATTAATGGCCACTTAAGAAAAAACTCGAAAGAAACAAACGTTATTCCTTTAATATAAGTGATAAATGGAATTTAAATACAATAATATGTTCATTATTTAGTCCTTTACTATTGGTATATGTATTACTATTATAAGTATAAGGAAAAACGAAAACCTGCATAAAATAGAAAATATCTCAAAAAAGTATAATGATTGGCCATTTTTTTTAATGATTGGCATAGTATTTTTTTACAATTATTGGCCATAGTAATAGATGGTAAATTTTATAAAACTTCTACAAAGGTAATAATTAGTCAGCAAATTTCGCATTTATTTGTAATTGCCAATTTCTGTTTCGTAACAGATTTGGGTTTTCACCCAAATCTGTTACACAAAAGAGAGGCAGCTCGTTTATTTGATTTTATTTCAGTTATTTTTCTGTTACTCATTTTTTTTATTTTATAAAAAAGCTGATTTTCAGTAATTCATATTCGTTTATCCAACTTTCATATTTTTACGTTTTTATTTTGTTTGAAATTTCTAAAATTGAATTTCAAAATCTCGAAAACTTGAAAATTTGTCATGTTATAAACTGTCTTTTATTTTAGTATTGTATCATCAAAAAAATTTATTTTTCATAAATCAGTATCAAAATTCTAAGCAATAAATATTATTCTGGGTGGGCAGGAGGCTGAAATAATGTAAAAAATTGTCTGGGGCGCCCATTTCATAAATTTTATCAATCTTCTTTTCTAATTTTTATTTTATATATGTATATTTGTTTGCTCATGAGCTACGTTTTCATCATTTATGTTTTTAGTAACATTATTTTTATTATTTTTGCTTTTAGGCATATTTTTTACCTATAAATATTAACTAACTACCAGTGGCCAATCATTAGAAAAACTTGTATTTGTTAACACAATGATTGCCCAGTAGAGTTTAAAAATAAAATTTTAAAAATATTTAACTGTTACTATCTGAAACATTTACATTTAATAATTATCTTCAATATAAACTAACAGTTGTTTTTATATATTGCAAATTATTAACACAAATTTTATTTTTATTCACTCATTCATTCTTATGTATCTTTTTAGCAAAATGTCAAAATTGCAATACGTTAAAATTTAAAATCAAAGTTATGTAATTATTATTGAAAATATTAAGCGTATACTGAAAAATATGCTCTTAAACAATTACAATAAACTAGGCTAGCATTTTAGTAAGCATTTCGATTTTATTAAGTTACTATGTTTCTTATTTTAAACAAAAAATCTGAAAAGTGGTCAATCATTATCAGTGGCCAATAATTATACCGTTTTCCGTATATGTTATTTAAATATACTTACAAATTCTATGGAATTTAATGACATATGTACATACATACTTATGTATTTATGGTAGTTACAATAAAAATAGTGTAGTTATTACAAATTAAAAAAAAAACAGAATCATGTGCGTTCAATCTTTATACAAGAGAACAATATATAGTTAGCATATATGAAATAATTATATTTTACAATAAGCAATGAATAATTATAATAAATATGAGTAACAATAGATTCTTATTAGTTTTAAAATTTTACCTTAACCTTTATAAACAAAATAGTTCATCTTTTAAGTACAAAATATAATAATTGTTCTTGTTCTTACCTACTATGTATGAGTTACTACAAGATCAAGAAAAATATGTCATTATCCTGTAAGATATGTATATAATTAAAACATAAAGAAATTATAAAATATTTTGTAAAAAATGCACCTCACTTCATATCATTATTAAAGTACCTATTGTTAAAATATTTAAAACTAAACAATTTTATCATATAATAATATTTATTCTACGATTATTGGCTCATCAGCAACATCCACCAACTATAAATCTCCAAAAATAATACATTAAAAAATATTTTTATGTAATTTCAGGGTTGATCTTGACAATTGGAAAATAAAAGTCTTCTTGGACGTTCCACGTATTGAAATCAAAGGAAAATACGAAGTAAACGGTCAAGTATTGGTTCTGCCAATTCGTTCCAAAGGAGACTTTTGGGCAGCATTCGGTTTGTATAAAATACTTATCAGTATACCTATTTAAAAGTAATACCTATATAAAATATTTTCTAGAATATAGTGTGGACATAAAACTGACAATAAATACATAACTATGTAGTTAAAAAAACACTTGTAATAATCTATTTGTTACCAAAAAAAAAAAAAAATGAATACAAAAATATTTTCGTTTAATAAATTTCTTTTCTTTCAGAAAATGTGTCGTCCGTTGCTGACATTAAAGGAAAAATCGTGAAAAACAAAGATGGAATTAGGTTTATGAAAATAGATTCAATGGATATTGATTTCCAACTGAATAAATCAAAATTCAAAATTAAAGATATCGTCAACCTAGGAAATCTTTTAGGTTAGTATTAAATTAAAAAAGTAGATACATTGACCAATATTTTGATTGTGTCCTCCCATAATATTTATTAAAATGGCAATGATCGTTACAGAGGATTAGCATAAATTCAGTTTTTAAAAATAACTAAATAACTAGATACTTAAAAATTAATGCATAATATGTATATTTTTTTATGTTTAATCCGGTTCGAAGGTCCAAAAATGTATGATCAGGAATAGAAACCTGTAATCTTTTTATTTTTCGGGATTTTTTATGACTGTTTGAAAATAATTTATTTATTTACTCTAATTAATTATATTATTAGAATGCCATTTATTTGCTAATAATAATGATAAAATTAATATAAATCTATATTTATTAGCAACTTCAACATTTTGACAGGAGAGGAGTTGAGCTTTAAAATTTAAGTTTTTTTATTGACGTTATTTATTTTCTTACTATAGCTAAAAATATTATTTTGTTATCGTAAGGTTTTGATACATATTAACGAAAGTAAATATATTATTGAATCATTACTCATTTTTCTTTTATTTCAGGTGAAGCTATAAACCAATTTTTAAACCAGAACTCAAACATATTGATCGAAGAAATGAAACCAGCGGCTAAGAAAAGTTTGTCCCAATTGTTTAAGGGGATTTTAAACAACGCTTTTCTCAAGATACCTTTAGTAATATGGCTTAAAGGTGTTTAAGCTTGCCATATTTATAGAATCCATGTGATACTTAACGTTGCATTCCTACAAATCATTTGTATTATTATGGATATACTGCACATGTAGGAAAAAATTAAATTGTTGGAAGACTTTTTTCCCATCTTAGAATATTTATCGCACTATTCTTAGTATTTTTTTAATGTATTTATTTTGCAGTATTCCAAAATATCTTTTTGTTCATGTGAATATTTTTTAGTATATGTAATGTATTGTTATTTTTTAACAAATGATTGAAGTGTTTTACAATATAGAATTTGTTTTTGTGTTATGTATTTTTAATAAAAATGTACGATTATTTGAATATACTCAATCTGTAAAAAGTAAAGATTTCAGTAATTTTACCAGGTATGTATTTAAAAAAATACCTTGGAAAAATTTAAGATCTGCAATGATCAAATCAGATCTCGATAGACCTACATTTTGAGACATCATATTATTAATTGGTTTTTGATCTGTGGAGGCTTGCAAAGATCTACAACGACCTACAAAGATCTAATACGATCTACAATGATCCTTAAAGATTGTTATAGATCGTAATAGAGATTGAAACGTTAAAAATTCATGATTTTTCAACGTAATCTTTGTATACAGTGAAAAAATATGATCTCTCAAAATGCAGATCTATCGAGATCTGATAGGTGAATAAAAAATAAATTACTGAATTATATTATGTAAAAAAAATTCTAAAATTTTATTTTCTGATTTGCTCAGTTTGTTATTTTATAATATGGTAATAATTTAAAAAAAATACACATTGGATACATGAGGAAAATAAATAAAATGTCAAAATAACACCTATTATACGTATGTGTTGAAATATAAAATCATGAATATTTAATGATTAAAATATGAAAAATATAAACAGGTAAATTTCATTATTATTTTTCTTGTTTATCTGTATAACATTTCAATCATCTATAATTTAAACATGAAATAATTGATGGGGTTACATTTTTTGTTAACTTATAGATCGAAAAACATTTCATTATTTAAGTGTATATCATTTTTATATTTAATAAAGTTGATTTTTACTAAAATAAATATTATTTTTTATTATTCATAACATAATATCAAAAATTGTACCTACAACCCATAATGTTATTTACTCGACATCTTATTTTTATTTTAGATTACAGTAATTGAATTTTCATTCATATTATATGTACATATTTATAACTTCAGGCAATTATTGTATAAATGTTGTAACAATATTCATTGATTTGTATACAAAATACAAACAAAATTACTATCGTAGTCACGTGTTAAGGCTGCGGCCGTATTTACTACTCATTCATACAGTAATTATTGGAAGTTAGAAATACATCTAATGAATTCAAATCTAGCGTCAAAAGTTAAATCAGTATAATATATGTTTCTAAAACAATTCTGAAAACACAGATAATCTCACATTTTTTGATGAAATTTTACATTTTGTATTTTATACCTCTACACATTTTGATATAACTAACACATACAGGATTGCCCAACTAAAACGAAACGACTGCGCTTTTGATCATTTAAAATAAAATTTTGAAATTTTTTTCGAACACATCGATTTTGCTTTCAAGAGGGACATCTTTTGCTATAAAATTTTTGCAAGAATCTTTTCAACGCTCAGCGCTATGAGCACTTAACATTTTATATTGCATGATAGGGCAAATGTTACCTCATTTAAAAGGTTTTTTTATTTTAAACAAGGTACTTTTTGTCAAATGTGTTTAGTTTTAGTCAAGTTATTTACTTTTTTAGTTCCATGAATGGATTGATTTTCTGATCAACAAAGCAAATAATTACAACTAAAATTCAAAACAAAGTAGGCTTATTTTCAAAAAATTCAAAAAAATGACCAACATCCAAAACTTATTAATTCAATAAATGTTCATATTGGATGTTTTTGAATTATTTGATAAGAAAATAAGTTTGTATTGAATGTTAATTGAAAATGTTGTTTTTTTGATCAAAAAATCAATATACTATATTTTAAATATTTTTCCCATGTTTTGACTATACGAAGAAGTTAAAAAAACATTTACTAATTCATCCCAAATTTGATATATTAATGTTCTGTCTTTAACTGAATAAAACTAGACAATCGGAATGAACCTGGAGGTCAAATTAACAGCTGATAAAGCTACTTACTTCCATCAGTCGATCATGTGAAAAACATCTCCAATATCATAGGCGTAACAATCGTGGAATCGTTTTTAAAAGAGTGAAACTGTTTATAAAATAATATTGTAATATTTTTTTTTACCTTAAGTAAAAAAAATTTACTTTATTTAATTTATTAATTTATTTGATACCCCAATAGCCGGGATTGAATGAAACATTTTTAGAAACCCATTTAACCTCTCAAAAAGCGCAAAAAACTTATAATTTTGTTTTTATAAGTCATGTCTATTATTATTAACCTATCACTTAAAATAATTATTTCTTATCTCAATTTTATATGAGTCAAACGGTTCAATAGCTAGAAGGATGTGGCAGATAGACAGGCATTAAAGGACGATATGCCTTAAAAATAAACACAAAACTGTTAAAAAACAAAACAGTAGGTACGTTTTAAAATCTAAAACTTATATTCGATATTATAAAATAACTAAATGGGGTAGCAAACCTATATAACAGTTCTCTTGAAGTTTCATGAAGTGTTTGACAAGTTTTGCGCACACGTGGTAAGTAAACATCAGTGATATTAAAACAGAAAGTTATCTTATACTATCGGAGAAAAACTGTGTTATAATAAATTGAAGTATCACTAATCTAAATTCTAAAACAAATCCATAGATAATAACACATAATTAATACCCCGTGGAAAGTGGTTGTCAGCTGACAAATTTTGTTAGTTCTTTTATAACTACGCGGACATTACCCTATTGTATAAATCTGTTACAACTCTCATGTAGAAAATGTCCAGTAAAATACTCATTAAGACCGGTCTACACGCACAAACTTGTCGTCAGTTTTGCTTGTACACAATGCTCCAACCCATCAGTCTTTTCAAATTTGTCAAACTTCATTCAGTTCATGCAAAACGTCAAACTTGCTGTCCACACGGAACGTTTTGTTTGACAAATCTGATTTGTCGATAAGATTGTATGTGTAGACCGGCCAATAGTCATTATTTAGTAACGCCACTGGTATTTGTACCCACAGATACAATCTCTATGTATGTAATATACATTATATGTATATGTACTTCCTATATTGTTGTTATTTTTATGACACCGTGGTCTTTGCTTGTAAAGAAATACAATAAGTATATCGATATTATTTGTATTAATGATGCTATAATTAGTACAAGTTATACAGGCTGATTGTGAACTCTGCTGATGAACATACATTTCATATTTTTTAGACGAATAGTGGAAATTTGCTTTGAAAAAAATCATTTAATCTGTATAATTTAGTATAGAGTTCTGAAATATTAGTTGTATCGTTTATACTCAAAATTTTGCTGAAAACCGCAAATAAATCTTGTAAATAGTATTTCATAAAAATAATAATTTCATTCAATCTGGAGATACTGATTACAGTGTAGATTACGTCAGACAAATCAGATAATATACATATGATATAAAGACAACAACAAGGAAAAACAAATAAAATTATAGTTACAAAATTTATGTCCGGTATTATAAACAACCTAGCAAAATTTGTTAGCTTGCAAGCACTGTTATAGTGTCTATGGATTAGTTATGGAGCAGTGACACTTCAACGTATTGTAACACAGTTGGCGACTCTGACCGTATAAAATAATTTTCATAATAGCACAACTGTTTTAATACCGTTGGTTTTTACATACAACGCTTGCGCGAAATCTGTCAAAGTCATCAACAGAACTGTCATATAAGTTTGGAGAGTGCTTGCTAGCTTGCAAATTTGCTAGGTCGTTTATGTAATGTACCTGTATAATTACATTCACTTACTAATAGTGATTTCAATTTGATTTTAAATTTCAACATTTTTAGATTTTTTAAATAGCTATATATTTTATTGTATATTTTAATCATAGCATTAAGTGGTCCTTTATTTACAACTGTAAGATTATGTTGCATGATAATTAGGTTTGATTTTGTTCTGGTATTGTAGTCATGTACTGACACATTATTTGCAAATAAAAATGGATATTTTTTAACAAATGTTGCATATACTAAGATGTACAAATCATAATTATACAGTCAAAATATTCAGACTTTGAAAGTATGACATACAAGATTCTCTTGGGCTAATGCCACAGATAACTCTTATTAACGTTTGTGGAGTTACCCCAAAAAATAATTCCGTATTGAAAAATAGGTTGTATTAGAGAATAATATATAGTTAACTAGCTGACTCGGCCACGCGTTGCTGTGGTAAACCTATACTTTAATTGTAGGTTATATGAAATGTTTGGAAGTTTGACATAGCGCCATCTATTGAATACATACTCAATCAAGTCAACAGATGTCACCATCTGTTAGAATCGTTTGGAACTAACAGATAAAGACAAATAATTTGCAATAAAATAATATTGCGATCATAAATTGAGATGTAAGCTATCCTATATTTCAAGTTGGATCAAACTGCACACGGTGTACAAATTTGATTAAAATCGGTTAAGTAGTTTAGGAGTCCATCACGGAGGAACATGTGACACGTAATTTATATATATTAAGAAGATAATACTGACTTTGGGACATACTTATATAATGATCTTAGTAAATGGATCTGTTTAGTTACATTACTTATTATGTGATCAATATGGTGTTTCCAATTTAGATTTTTTTCTATGTATAGTCCAAGAAATTTAACAGTTTCATCAAATTTAATACTGCATACATACGTATACATGACTAAAATGATGTACCTACGACCTACATATTATGGGGTTATATTTAATTATACTATATATTATTCACTTTGTACTTCGAACATAAATTTCAATACTTTGAGCTTAAAATTTTATAGCAAGCACTTTTATACATCGAATATAAATTTTAATACTTTTTTATTTATTTTTTATGCATAAGGCGAATATTTAAACGTTTTATAATATAGAAAATCACAAAAATTACATTCAAAATATCAAATCTATTTGGGCCAAAAGAAGGAGGTTAGTAGGTAGGTTAGGTAAAAATATAGAAAATCACAATAAATACATTAAAAATATAAGTAAAAGCGATTTATAATTATAAATAAAAAATGTTTATTATTTAAAAAAAGTGTATTTTAACATATATTATATATTTGTTAAACAGTATCATTAATATGCTTATCACTAATGTAATTTGTTGATCAATAATTTGTTGATAATAGATTAATTATTTCATTTTTTTAATTAGAATACTAATTAATACATAACAATATATTATATGACTATAGGCAATTTATTTCTATAACATTTAGGTAAATGTATAAATATATCAGTTTACTATTTACTACATATCTTTTTATACCTACCTTATTATTGATAAAAAAATGTTAATTTTAGTTAATATACGTGATTTTTGAGGATCACTTTTGGTATTAACAAGATATAACTGAATTAGTTTTGACAAATGACGAAATTTTGATAGTGTCAAAATTATGAGTTATTAAAGTTGACTGCTTATTTTTAATCTTGTTTGTAAACAATTAAGTATATAATTATGTTTAAACAGTAATAAACTTTTTATTATTTTTATAAAAAAGGTTTTGTGCCACACTGCTTATAAAAATATAAATTGTTTTATATTTTAACGTTTATAGGTATTTATAATATTTTTTCTGGGTTATTATTAATATGATAGATAAGAAATATATCTTTTAGATAGAGTGTTTCACGAGGATGGTTAAGGTGTATAATTTGGAGATCGAAAAAAAATTATCGGATGTGTGAATAGCCATATAGGAAATTACAAAGGAGCCAGACTTGCGCTAATGCTAATCAACACTGGGCGAAGCTTGGCACCCAACACTGGGCCAACATACAAATGATAACTCCGTCCAAGGCTCGGCCAAGGCTTGTCGACCAAGGCTAGCCAGTACAAGTTAACAAAGGACCCACGGTTGGCTCAGGCTTGGGGCAACTCTAGCCCAAGCCTTGGCCAATGCTATATCGGCCAAAATAGTGCCGAGTTCTGACACAAGCATAGCACTCAGAGCCTTGGCCAAATCTATATCTGTATTATATTCATAAATCATACATATATGTATATCTAATTAAATATCAACTTATTAGTACTTATAACTCACCATACTAACATACATATATCTACATTATATGAAAAATGCTATATATATACTGAACCAAAGTGAAATCACGTCGTTAGCGAGAGTTAAGTTGCATATAAACATTGGGCCAGCATTGGCATAAGAAGGTTGACCCAATCTTGAGTAAAGAATAGGTAACCGAAGCTCGATTTCTGAAGACTGACCAGTCTTGGGTGAAGAATAGATAACCAAAGCTCGGTATCTGAAGGTTGGTCTAATTTTGCGTGAAGAATAGATGAACGAAGTTCGGTATCTGAAGGTTTGTCCAATCTTGGGTAAAGAATGGATAATCGAAGCTCGGTATCTGAAGGTTGGTCCAATCTAAGAAAAATAATAGATTAACGAAGCTCGGTTTCTGAAGGTTGACCCAGTCTTGGGTAAAGAATGGGTGACCGAAGCTCGGTATCTGAAGGTTTGTCCAATCTTGAGTAAAGAATAGATTAACGAAGCTTGGTTTCTGAAGTTTGGCCCAGTCTTGGGTAAAGAATGGGTGACCGAAGCTCGGTATCTGAAGACTGGTCGAGACTGGGACAATATCGAAAAAACAACATTTGGCAACCCAATATTGGGCCGAACTTGGGCTCATCGTCAAAGCTGGCAGTTCTTACATGAGTACTTTGCATTAATTGAAAAGAATGTTTAATAGGTTTTTCATAGATTAAATTTATATCCCCGGCTAATACCGGATCCAATGCCCTAGTGCCTAGTACATATACAAATTTGATACTGCATTTTACAACAATATATATAATATGTACAAAATTGTTTTAATTAAAATTTATAAGTATTAACTTTTGTCTATAAAAAATTAACCAGTTTTCAATTTGGTAATTTTTTTTCTAACTTAAAGTTAATATATGACAATAGTTCCTCTTTTATCTTCATATATGTACCACCACTATTTTGTCACATAGTTTTCATATTTACAGAATTACTGCCATTTAACTGTATTAGTTTAAAGCAAAACACTGATTGTAGTAACCTATGAACTTGATGAGCTTTGTCCAACCTACGTTGTTGGACTCTCAACCAATCACTGACACAGTTTTAAATACCCGCTTTTGTTAAACCAATCAGATAACAGGGATCATCGTGTAAGTTTCGCAGATAACAATTAAAAATCAGTAATATACATTACTATTGTATAAAGTGACTTAAATCAGTTGAAATTACAACGTGAGTTAAAATAATGTCTAAGTAACAATTGATCTGGATGTGACAATTTATTGTTGAATATTTAGTAGTTAAACATATTGTTTATAACTTTTTACTTAAAGTATTATGTGTGTTTTATAATCAAGTGTTTTTATATATTTAAGTGATATTTTTTTAAGAAATAGTACAAAATGGTTAAATTTACAAGAAGACAATGGATGACTTTAATTGTTATCAGTATAGCAGATTTCTGTAATGCCATATGTGTTTCGTTGCAAGCTCCCTTTTATCCTCAAGAGGTTAGTATTTTAATACATTTTAACTAAGGACACAAATATCTGTGCAAATAAAAGTGCGTAGGTACAAATAAAGTGCGTTCACACGTTTTTCCCCGTGCGCTAATAGTGGCAATGAATTTTTTATGAGAATGTTCACACGACACACGGTTGGCCGTATACGGTAAAAATCGCCGTATCGGTCGACACTGACTTTCCGTTTTGTCACTGCAAACCGTAAGACGTGATCCGGTCAAAAATCGGATGGGTCACTGATTTTTTATCGTCCGCACACAGGCGGAAAGACGCAAAAAACTATTATTTACACAAATATATTTTGTTTGTTAAAATTGTAGCAATTTTAGTAATTAATACATATCAAAATCCGCTAGTCTATACTTTTATCTTCCTACAAATGTATATATTCTAACTTAATTCCGTTGAATCAGATTTGTGCATAACAGGTTTTGGCCAAGTTTTTGCATCTTTCCGCTTATGTGGTCCGTGGAGAAAAATTTATGATATACCCATTCCTTTAATTCATATTGTTAAATTTTAAATACCGATTTTTAACTGTCCCTGTTTCCTTAATTGCTTTTTTTATTATTAATTGTAAAAATTAAATTATTATATTTTTTAATTTTAACATCATTTGTTTGTCTTCAATTAAAATATATATTAAATAAGGCAAAATAAACATTACTTATACAGGATGGCCCAACTAAAACGAAATGGTCGCTTTTTTGATAATTTAAAATAAAATTTTGAAAAAAACGCTCGAACACGTCGATTTTGCTTTCAAGGGGGATATATTTTGCTTTAAAATTTTTGCAAAAATCTTTTCAACCCTCAGCACTAAGAGAACAATACTTAAAATTCTAAATTGCATGATAGGGCAGTGCTAACTCATTTGAAAGCTTTTTTCATTCTAAACAAGGTGCTTTTTTTTCAAATCTGTTTAGTTTCTGTCATGTTATTTACATTTTTAATTCCATTTTACAATTAAAATTCAAAATAAAGTAGGCTTATTTTTTTATCAAATAATTAAAAAATTCAAATTTGAACATTCGTTGAATTAATTAAGCGTTTTTTCAAAATCTTATTTTCAATTACCAAAAGCGTGGCCGTTTCGTTTGAGTCGGGTCAGCCTGTATAATAGAGTATATTGAAAAAAAAAAAAAAATTATTTTAAATAAGGTCATTTCAACCATAATACGTATATTAATATACATATATCGACATCTGGAATATTCCGGAACATAGACAGTAGTACAGTATACATATAAGCGCACATGAAAGTCTTATATTAAAAAAATTAATAAAATATATAATACCTGTTGATCTTGATAGTTATTATAAAAAGATTTTTTATCCGTTGATTTGAAAAACAGGTAATATATTTAAATTATTTATACAAGTCGTTCGTAAATCATTTTTCTCAGTGAAACAAAGATATTTAAAAATTATTTAATGTATATGAACTAGGCACATTAAAAAATTAAAATATTGATTTGAATTCATTTTAACTGAATAATTGAAATTTTAATGCGAACTATTTTGCTCAAGTTTAATAATCTCTTAATTCATTTTTATAAAAATAAATTATTTAATTAATACGAAACACTTGTTTATTTAATTTGTAAAAGAAAAATATCTAATATTTATTATATAATTCTATTTGAATTTACTATAAATTTTCTATTCTTATCTATTTATATACATTGAATTGACCTTTACAAAAAAATTGTTTAATCTATTTATAGTAAAAACAATATATTCATAGACAAAACCTATTTTTCGACAATTGGAAACTTTAACTTTGTAAAAAAAAGATAACAGTGGCAAAAAAAATTGGGGTCAAAAAAATTATTATAAAAATATTTAATTTGTTTATGAAGTAATTAATAATTTTTAATTAACTGTTTACGAGACTTGACATATTTTTTAAACAATATTTTATTGCCATATTTGATATAAACGGCTTCTTTGATATTTCTAGAACAAACAATTGGGGATATTGGTTTGGTTCAATCTTTGTAATATTGTGTACTATTATTTTATTATAAATGTAGGACATTGAATGTTTATGTTTTCAAGTTGAACTAATTACAACTAGATATGTATTTATATTTAAAATGGTTTTACTGTAAAGAGTTTTATTATTATTTTTAACATTACTGCCAATTGTGAAAATCGATATTTTTATGTATATTTCATTGTCAAATAAAACAAAACTCAATAATTTACTAGTGTTTAAATACTACTTTAATGTCCGGTATTATAAACGA
Source organism: Sialis lutaria (assembly GCA_949319165.1). NCBI lineage: Eukaryota > Metazoa > Arthropoda > Insecta > Megaloptera > Sialidae > Sialis > Sialis lutaria. The sequence goes on along the minus strand of OX439235.1, from coordinate 24,164,099 downwards.
CCTAGCAAAATTTGCAAGCTTGACAGCACTCGATACAAGAGGTTTTAATTTTGTGATAGTATCTATGGATTAGTTATGGAATTTAGAGTAGTGACACTTCAACGTATTGTTATAACACAGTTGTGCGACTGACCCAGGGCCGCCGAGAGCCAAACCGGGCCCCGATGCAACATGTAAAAAAATATTTTTTATCCCCTTCCCATAGACTGAAAAGTGTATTCAAAATTTTTTTCACTTAGGCACCCCATTAAATGGGGTATCTTTAGATAGGTCTCCTAAAATGCAACAAAACAATTCTAGGAACTCTTGATTTTAACCTTTCAGTCACAAGAAGAAATATAATTAAGAAATTTATCTATTTTGTAAAAAAAAAATATTATTTAGATACTTACTAAATTGAATGGATGAAACGTATTTTTGACATTGAGAATTAATAATAAAATTTAAATCCCACACTTGCTACAATAAAAACATAACCGTTTGTAAAATAATGTAAATATCATATAATTTGGTTAGTTAGTTAGTTTGTGAATATCAATTCATCATATAAAATAAATTAGATTTCCTTATGGGGGGGGGGGGTGTATTTCAATAAAATTGTAAACTTCTTTTATTCAAAAGTTACTCAATTTTAAATCATTTTGGTCCGGGCCCCTGGAGCCTGAATGTTAAATCATTATTTTCATAGTTATATAAAAATTCTTATAATTTTTTTTGGTATACAGTGGAACCTCGTTAGTACGTTTTACTTTAATACGTTTTTCGTCATAGATTTTTAGGTCCAAGTTTTCTTCCAGAGCAAATAAAGGTTAGGTTAGGTTAGGTCTTCAAACATACATACGAATTTTAAAGTTATATCCTAAGCTTAGAACTCAGCCTGTTAACCAGTTAAAAATTATAATTAATCTCAAGTGTAGTTATTAACTGACAGTTCATCTATCAGTTAATAACTAAACTTGTTGACAAAAATTGTAAACAATCAAAAATAAGTATTGTATGAAATGTATTTGATGCTATTTCGTAATATTATCTGTAATTTTAATGAGTGGCATAGAAGTTAGTAGGTATGTATAACATAATAGTATGTATTTTAACTATTGACACTATCGGCTATCTGTCATACCATTATTAATTTTTTCTAGCTAATTTCATGCTTCGATGTTTTCAAAATTTATTTTTCAAATATTCTTTTATGAATTCTAGTAATGTACCTCGTTCTCTTTTACTAAAATTAACTCGTTTTTTTATCACAACTATTTTAATAATATTACTTTAGGTTAATTTTTAGTTTCACATAATAGAGAGCGCACCATGTTAAAGCTAAGGACGATCAGCTCTACTGCGCATGCGCAAGAGCTAAACTTAAGATTACGTTAAACTTTTATTGAAAAAAATGAGCTGATTTAAACTGAACATTATGTCCAGTTTAAACGTAGGATGATGTTTACCTAACCTGTAGTTTAAACTCATATTGAGAAACCGGGCCTAACTGATTAAAGCTTATGTTAATGATATTTTCTATTTATTTTAAAACGATAATTTCCTTATAGTATTCTTACCAAAGGTCAGTTATCTCTGATAAACATTTAGAGAAAATGTTCATGTATATTATGTACATGAACGTTATTAATAACAGTAGCTATAACAACTTTTGTTAATTGTTTTATAACATAGGGGTTATCAAAAATCCGTTTTTTAATTGTAAAACAAAGATAAACGTAAATTCAATGATATCTAATATAAAAACTGCGCATTTTTATAACTGAAAGATTATCTTACACATACATTATTAATGATAATTGTTTTAGTTGATTTCTTATTATATATGAGCACATGTTTTTATTTATTTATTTAAATGATTCCATATATGGACACCAAAATAATATTTATAATTAATGGTAGGTAGGCGAAGAAGTGGTTGGGGGTACAGTGGTATAAGCTTTTATTGTATAATTTGTTTTCTGCAAAAGAGTTAAAATCAATTTTTATATATTTTAGTTTATAAACTAAAATTAGGTAAAAATAAGATTTTTTTTTCATAATGGATTAAAGTGATGCATAATGACTAATGAGTATCACTTAGATCAGGCGTGTCCAACCCGCGGCCCACGAGCACTCTTCGTGCGGCCCGCATGAGATTAAAAAAATGAAATAAAATAAAATATGAAAATAATTGATAAAATTAAAAAAAGGTCTTTTCAGATGTTTTTGTGTTAGTAAGTATAAATACAGATATTACAATTTTTTAATCGACAACGAAAAAAAAAAGTTCTTTGGATTTTTGTGCGGCCCTTAACAAATGTTTACACTATTTTTTTGCGTTATGCTGCCCACGAAGGTTAAAAAGTTGGACATATTTGAGTTCTTTGAAATGACAATACCGATGCTTATATGCGCAAATTTGTGCCTTTTTGGTAACTAATATCTGATTATAGTTAGGTACTTATTACTTACTTCAAACTTTCATCTATCTTACTTTAAAGAAGAGGTAAGATAAATCATTTGAAAAAACTGAAACAGTGATATTTTAAATTAAACATTTTTTATATCAATTTAATATTTGTTTTCAATAGTTATTTACCATACTTTATAAAGTATTTTTCCAATATCAATTGGTAATTTAATCGATAAATCACTCTCCATCTCAAATCGCTTGGAAAAATTAAAAAATTTAAAGAATTAAAAATTCGATCGAACTAATCTATTGAACCAGGAAAAGATAAATTGAATGCATTTGGTTAGAATTGGTTATTGAGAAATACGCGTTTGAAATATGTCATATTATTTTTAGGATAAGACTATTTGCACATGCAGTATGCAGGCCCGGATTCAGAAATTTGCCACCCCTAGGCAGTTGCGAAAATTTCCGCCCCCTCCGTTTGATACGAGAAGTTTTTAAATTTTTTGATTGATAAAATAAAAAAGTAGGTTTTTGATATCGATAACCTTTTTTAGGTTTTCATGTAAAATTGATTTATAATTAAAAAGTAAGTATGAAGACCTTTTTTCCAACCTTTCCGCCAAAATTTGCCGCCCTTTAATTTTTGCCCCTCTAGGCACGTGCCTACACTGCCTGCATGGTAAATCCGGGCCTGGCAGTATGTGCATGCAATTGGCTATTTAGACTTACCACTAACCTAACGTATACTAACCTACCCTAACATAACAACTTTACTTAATTTGGTAAATATACAGTATGTGCAAATAGCCAATTGCTTACACATCCTGCATGTGCAAATAACCACTTTCTTATTTTTATCAGTAGTTACATAGGTATAAGTTAAATACTATACATATATTCTGCACAAGCTATATATACCGAATATATGTATATATTTTTTAATTGTATAGTTATGTTAGTACATCAAGATTTATAATTTTCAAAATAAATATGGGACCAAACTTACATAAGCACTTAAATAACATATGTACATACTACCTGCAGAGTGCAGATATATTACTTTCTACATATTTATGTATATTTAGATACACCTATGTATTTGTAACTGCAGATCTTTCGGATCTTTAATTCAAGTAAATTATTGGACGTATTACTTCAAAATGAAACCAACGGAGGAAGAAGAACAATCAGAATAAAAAATTGTCACTTTAAGATAGACATGTTTATAAAAAAATTATCAGAACCCACAAGTGTGTGTTGTCGCCCAACCCACTTGATGAACACAACTCAAAAATACGCTTGCCAATCGATTCGTGAATCAATCCCGAGTCAAACGAGGTACATGAAGCCATATATATGTATGAAAAATTTGTATGAAAAATGGACATTATGCCTGTCCGTGCCGGATGGAGAGTCATGACCGGAAAAATTCCTAAAATGGGCTAAACTAGAGTCACAGACCTATCATTTAGCGAAAACCCAAGGTCTCTAGATGGTCAGGGATCCGAGATCTCGCGGTGGAAGACAGACGGACGGACGGACGCAAAATTGAGCATATAAGCGCTACCACCTTTGGTGGGTTACGCTAAAAAATATTAATTATTTAAATATACCTACATAATGGGCATGCAAAAATAACTGCGCGAATTATATTTCATAAATTAAATTCATACAGAGGGCCGTAACGCCGAGTAAATATTATATAACTTATCCGTGGGCTAATGGTTTTATTTCAAATTAAATGTTTAAGATTTTTGGTAATCTCATGAAGGTTGACACTATAAAAGTAAAAACAACTTTCGATTGCTCTCACTACTAAAAATTAACAATTTATGAAATTTCTGACAATCTTAAGAATTTTTGTTTTCGAAAGAGTTCAGATGAATAAAAACGAATACAACAAATTATTTTCGAGTTATTAATTTTCAAAATTATTTGTCAAACAACTCTGTAACAGATTGTAAAAATATTAAAATGATTTTGCATGGAAAGTTAATGATAATTAAAATATCGTTATCCACAAAATATTGTTATCCGCGGCTTCGTCCGCACGAAATCAATTTTTGAGATACAAAGTAGTCTATATCCTTCAGGATGCAAGCTATCTTTTTGCCAAATTTAATAAAGATCAGTTCAGCGGTTTAGCCGTTAAAAAGGTAACAAACAGACAGTGACAGACAAACATAGTTACTTTTGTCGGGTTTCGCATTTATAATATGGACTATTATTCGCGAAATGTGCGGTTATTTTTTTTTACTTGACGTTAGGGTTATTCCATTACGGCCACATTTTGAAGGTACATACATACATATTACATATCTATATATATATAAAAGAGTTTGTCCTTAACCACTCACTCACTCATTCACTCACTCACTCATATATCAATGTACAGTAGGGTGTCCCGTAATGTATTAAAAATTTTTTTTTTCGAGCTACACTATTGCAAGAGGTATCAAAATTTGTGTAATTGTACACAGATTACGAAAAAAATACAAAAACCAGAATTGCATGTCATCTTTAGGGCTCTACCGCACTTTGAAGTTTTGTAAATTTTACGTTTTTACAGACCTAAACCATATGCCTAAAATAATACAAAAATCAAGTTTAAAAGGTATTTTATTATAAAAATTAATGAAACAAAGCACAAGAAAACAAAATAAACAAAATATAGCTTTTAATCAATGAAAAAAAACTTAGAATTTAAACTTATTTTTGTGTCCAAAATTTGGCATTTTTGCTAGAGATTGCAACCTGGTTCTAATGAAGCCATCTCTAGAAGTAGCGTCAGATACACTTTGTGAGGCCTCTGTTACCAGTTTAAAACATATATCCACAGATTGTGTGACAAGGAAAGTCAAAAATTTCCAAGCTCTTATTTTTACCATGATTTGAAGGTCCTCACTAGAAATATGTTGAAGAACTGGCGGTATTGTAACTTGACTCTCGTGCCACATAATAATTTCGGTGTAATCTCTAGCAGAGAAGTTAATTTTCGGTGGTTTAAATATCCTACGTTTAGTGCTACTTTTAGCTTCTCTAGCTTTTATTATTCTTTGCAATGCCAGCTCCCGAATGTGGTCTCTATCATCAAACAACATACAAGTAGGTTTTCTGGGTGCGCAAAAAAAGCAAGTCAGACAAATTACCAGCCACCGCACAAAAAGACATCGTGGTATTGTGGAGCGCACGTGTTGGATAGCCACGCGCTTGGGTTATTATTTTATTTTCGCAATCAGCTAATTGTTTGCCAATAGGTCCGGGATATTCTCTAGGACCCGAAGTGCAACCATCTAAGGTCAAAAATAAATGACGAAGAGGTAACGCATTGGCATGAAGCATACAAACACACTATTGTAACGGTCTCTCCAAATACTCCTCTAAATATTGAATCACGCCACCCTTCCAACCGGTGTTAGTTCTTCTCTCGTTGATGGGAACTTTCTTAGGTTTTAAACACGAACAAGATTCAAATGAAGTGCATTTACAAGCAGAAACATCGAAAAACTTCTCAGATGACTCCAAAAAACACTTCAGTTTGTTTTCAAAACTATCATTTCGTTTGATTTTGGGGTATCTTTTTAAAATAGGATTTAAGTAATTGAATAACTCGTTCCTTAGTTACGATTGGAATCGAAGCTTTGGTTCAAATATTGTTGATCTCTTCATAAACAATCGCGTATATATCTGAATTGGATGGATCTTTGCCATTATACTTCAATTTAAGTTCGTTCTTGACAAATAAAATAAATTTAATGGCGTCCCTTATAATAGGCTATTTGACAACATTGAAAATATACTACAAATTGTGGTCATCCTATCAGATAATAGCATAAAAGAACATATTTCACTTTATTTTAAAATAAATTATGTATATTTTTTGCAAATTACACGAAAAAAAAATATAATAATTTTTGAAACTTTATCTATGACGGGAACGCTATGTGATTGGTTGCAGCTCTAGTGACGTCACACGCAAGTTGAGTTCGCGTTTTATGCTTTCTGTGTATTATATCAAAGTATTATATTCGATTTTTCAGCTATTTTTGAAGCAGTTTTTAGATAAATTTTATTACTAGTGGCATAAATATTCGTTTCGAATTTCAAAATGGAATTAAATTTTGTGCGAGCTGATTATAGCAACCTATCTAAGGTAGACGCTTTTATGGTTGCACTTTTTTTAAGAATAACGCTGATTACTGTGCTGCGGAACTTAAAAATGTGAAAACAGCAGTGTAAGTACCACATAAAACATTTGAAATCCTATATGCCGCAAGATTAAGCTATATTAAGAGGTTAGGTACCTATTAAAGATGTTGGTTAATACTGAGTGTACCGGTGGCCGCTGTCAGAATTGTCAAAAATCACGTGTATAGTAGTATAGTTATTCAGAAAAGATGTTATTTCGTTTTATAAGAACCGATATTTTTAGCTACTATCTAGTTAAATATTACTTATATCAAAGTGATCTTCACACATAAAAACATTTGTATTCAATAAAATACTCGTTGGATCTTTTCAATTATTGTAACCACATTTTTCGTCTTTTGGGATTCTTTGGAACAGAAACAAACAGTTTGTGTGGACTTTTTATAGACGTATTTATACATTGTGGCACTACACACCATTATACACCATTCTATCCACTAAATTTGAAGATGAAATTCACTTCAGATGCACTGTTTTATTAAGGCAATGACTTATTTACTTGCGTGTGACGTCACACGCACCATATGACCAGCGCCATGATAGAAACAGCGTTTCTGACGCAGTTTTGAAAATTTAAACTTTAACATTGATTTTTATTGATAATACAGTAGATCTCCCCGAAATATCAATGTAGTGTGCTTATTATGTAATAAAGAATAATTTAAAAATATTTTCTAAAATTAGTCAAATAGCCTATTGGTAGCTGCCGATCGTCAAGTTCTTTGTATGGTCCCAATATAGCACAATTAGTCTCACTACGCGTCGAATTCATTATTTAAAATTCACAAAATCCGCTTTTAACACTTTAATAATCGCAATTGTACTTTTATAGCATAAAAATTACTTTGGCTACGAAGAAAACACTCGCGAGTAAAATCCTCGAAACAAGATAAAATTTGAGGTAGTTTGCAGGTTGAAACCTAACAAATTCGAAGTCGCTGGTAACGTATTGTTGCATACAAATCGAAACGTCATGTATGTACTACACCTAAATAGAACAAAAGTAATTTTTTTTATATATTTAGTTCAGGAGCCGAAATTAAGGATAACGAAATATTACCATAAAAATGACAAATTTTCAAAACTTTGAAAATCGGTAGAACCCTAAAGATATAGTTTAATTTTATTTTTTAAACTATTTTGGTAATCTACGATCAATTACACAAATTTCAAGAGGTCTTGCGTTAAGGAAAGCAAAAAAAATTTTTTTCGGGACACCCTAATGTACAGCCCAAATCCCTGGACCTAGAAACGTGAAATTTCGTAGGTGCCTTCCTTTTATGATGTAAGCACCCACTAAGAATTTTCGAAATTCAACCCCTACGGGGTTAAAACAGGGTGTCAAAGTTTATATAAAAAAATATTTTTTTTGTTCGCATTTAATTGAAACTTATCGAACTCTACAATATAAATAATGAGACAATTATTTCAGCATTTCCCAAAATTTAACCCCTAAGGTGTTAGGGGGGTGGAAAAATTTGTAAAATATATAAATTTTTTTGTATACACCGAATGAAACATGGCACAAGTAGGTACTGTACAAGACAAATATTACAGTTACGAAAATTCAACCCTTATGGGAATGGGGAGGGGGATAAAAATTTTATATATTTATCTTCATAATTGTTGATTTTATTAAAGTAAATTCGGACAAATTAATATTCAATTAAAAATGAAAGTTCGATATTCAAGCCCAAATAGCATTACATGGGACGGGGACGAGGATGGATTTAAATTCGGGCAAAATTATCATCTATTAAAATAAAAAAATTCGACATTCAACCCCTGATGGCGGAAGTAGACGGGGTCTGTGTTTTTTATATGTTTATCTGTATATAGCTGCTTACATTATAATGGTAGAATCGGGCAAAATAATCTGCAATAAAAAAATTCGATATTCAATCTCTAATAGCGATGGTAGATAGGGGGTTAGGTTTTACAATTTTTAACTAAAATCCGAGATATTTACATTTTTTTATAGGTAGAAAATAAAAATCAATATAAAAAATATGTCATCCCCTATCACGTATGGAGGGTTCTAATTAGTTTCGAAGTTTACGCGAGCGAAGCCGCGGGATTCCGCGCTAGTATATATATATTTATATATTTGAGTTATTTATAATTTTGTGCGGTTAAAGTTAAAAAAATTAAATAATTATTTTGCATCGTTCAATAATCTAACATTTTTATATAAAACATCTATTCATGTTGAATTTTATTAATTCTTTCTGAATTTTGGGATTACTTGCTAGTCGATAAGCTGCAAATTGTCGCCAAGATGTTGCGTCTCCGTAGCAAAGGTTACAGCTGATAACTCTGATACGCATGTTATTAATAGGATGTCTTTGCTTTGACTAGAAATATAATTTATTTACTTTTGTCAATTTATTAAAAGTCAATATATCAATTCATCACTTAATGATTTTTTACCGACATCAAAAAAGGAGAACGTTCTCATTTCAATCGATATAAGTTCGAGCATAAATCTGAAAAATATGTACTGATTTGGATGGTGTTTGTTTGGAAATATGTATATATATACTTTCGAGATGGTTTCATTAATTAATTTAAAATAAAGGATGGGGCTATTTGCATATACCGTATGTACATGCAATTGGCTATTTACACACACCACTAACTTAACGTAAACTAACTTACCATAACTTAACAACCTAACCTAGTTAGGTACATAAACAGTATGTGCAAATAGCCAATTACATGCACATACAGTAGGTGCAAATAGCCACATTCTAAAATAAATAGTACCTATACCTCTGAGGTGGTTCCATATCCTTTTCACCAGAATCTGACCATGAACTTATTAACTACTTAAAAAAACGACTTCAAAAAGTACCCTAAAAATACCGAAAAGTACATGATAATTAAATATTACAGTTTTTTCAGCTGGTGCCAAGCCAGTAAAAAACTTGAAAAAAAAAGAAAATTGACTTCAAAAACTGTTAAAATTGATTATTATATACTTTTCAATGTTCTTAAGTATTTTTAAGTTAGTTTTATTTATTTTTCAAAAGTTTTTACATCTACAAATTTTAAATATTTTGTACGTTTATCTGTAACATATATTATAATTTATACATCAATTATATTCTTGGAATTTTAAATAAATAATATTAAATATATTAATATTATTTAACAGGCAGAGAAGAAAGGTGCGACTGCTACAGAGTATGGGTTAGTCTTTGGTATTTTTGAGCTAGTCGTGTTTATTGTAAGTCCAATATATGGCCAACACATCAACAGACTGGGGCCAAAATATATGTTCAATGGGGGGATCTTCACCACTGGAATATGTGCGATATTATTTGGGTATGTTTTATTATAATTATAAATAATATTTTCTTTGATTTTAAAGAATAATTGTTCAATCGCAAAGCATTTTTATTTAACATCTTTTTCAGGTTATTAGATAAAATTCAAGGCCACTATCCATTCATCATATTAAGTTTCATAATCAGAATAATAGAAGCAATGGGAAATGCTGCATTTTTGACAGCTAGCTTTGCTATCATTGCCAAAGAATTCCCAGATAACGTAGCTACAACATTTGTAAGTAAATTCTATTGGAAGCAATCGAAATAATTATTAATTGTTTTTATTTTATTTAAAGGCATCCTTAGAGACGTTCTTTGGATTAGGGCTAATAGTTGGCCCTACTGTAGGGGGTGCTTTATACCAGGTTGGAGGGTATACTACTCCTTTTGCTGTTTTGGGAGCTTCGCTGTTTTTGGCGGCGATTCTCACAGCTTTGGTTCTTCCTGATCATGGAAATGAGGAGCGTGATTTTTCAAAAGGACGTAAGTTTGTATTGATTGCTAATTGTTTAAACTGCTGATAAAAATTACAAAATAATCTACTGTATCCTATGGAATAAGCTTATTACACTTTCAACTATCTATAACCTAGTAGGTACTGTGATTCTCAACCTTTTTCATATTTTTCTCCAATGTTGTACATAGAATTTTTAAGAAAATCAAGGAATGTAAAAAAATAGATTTAAACCTAAAAGTGAAATTTGTGCTTTCTATTGACACATTAGAATAATAATAAAAACGCTTTTACTTATATGTATATTGTATATGCGAGCTGTGCCCGCTGCTTCGCTTGCATGGACTACATAATTATTGTATAGGATTTTTGAAAAATGTATAATTGAAAAAATACATATCTTTTCATCATACACAGTTCTTTACTACATTATATTGTGCAATATTAAACAGTTTAGGCAGCGTATTGCAAAAGAGCGCGCTGGCAGCAAATATCTTTCCATCACTGCTTATACCTTATGATACCTAACGTAACAAAATATATACTAAAACCTGACCAAAGAACATATATATATATATATGAATTTAAAAAAAGCACGTAAATCAGATAAGTGGTTCTCGAGTGATAAGCGCACTAACAGACAGACAGGCAGACAGACGTTGCATTTTATTATATAAAAGGATTCTTTGTGTCACATACATGGTGACTGCGGGTATAAGGGCGGATCATATCAGTGGATTTGCCACAACTCATTATTAATATATTTAATTGTTTCCAGCATCAATCTTCGGCGCTCTACGAATACCTGGCGTAGCTTTAGCAGCTTTATCAATAGTTGTCACCAGTATGTCAATAGGCTTTCTTCAGGCAACCCTAGAACCTCATTTGAGACAGTTCGCGCTTTCACCTGTTATCTTAGGTCTCATGTTCGTCATCAATGGGGGCACTTACGCGATAACTGCTCCAGGTTGGGGATGGCTGTGTGATCATGGGTCTGCGCCAAAACTGATCATTTTTATTGGAACGATTCTTGTAGCAGCTGGATTTTCATTAGTCGGGCCTGCACCATTTCTTCCTATAGATACGTAAGTTTTCTAACCATAGTTATGAAAGTATTAAAATATTTGTTGAGGTAAAAAGGAAATATTCAAAATTCTGAATAAAAAATTGAAATTTTTGCTTTCAAATGTTTTTTTTTATTATTGAATTTTCATTCATTTTCCGTAATTGTATAATTTTGCAAAGTTTCAAATCGATACGGCAATTAGAAGTGGGTGCAAAGTGAGTTGTAAGATTTGCTTACAATGTTACGTAGATCAAGTTAATAAAAGCATATTATTAAGCACATAAAATTACATAGCTTTTTGTTAACTTTGTTAAAAATTTATTCAAACAAAATCTGTTGAAACTTTAAAAAAATTTTAAAGTATCAGCTTATTTTTTTTTTAGATTTGACCTACGATTTAAGTCATTTGATAGTTATTGATATATTGAAATATATGATAATATATTTCAATCAATTGTTTGTGAAAGTTACGAGGTATTTTCAAACCTCTCAACCAGTACAACTTAAAAATGAGGCAGCTTTAACCCAAATGAATGCATATAAATGCACGATAATTCAACCATAATTTCAGCCAACTGTAACTCAAAATCCTGAAGCTTTAGGAGATACTGCCCATTGACAAATTTGATCAGAAGAACTAAATACGCAACATATAAAAAATTCAATAAATTTAGCGGAAGTCAGTTTCCCATAAGGATATTGCGGGGTCCTTTCCGTTCGATCAAATGTTGTTCGAACAAATTTCCATTCGAACAAAATTCCTTCGAACAAAGTTCTTTCGAAATAATTACATTCGAACAACTTTCCGGATACGACTATACGTACAGACGTACATGCATGTATAATAATATTAAATTAAAGTCATTATATTTTTAATTAATTTGTTTATTGAAACCTTATAACATTGTACAATTATTATGATAATTATAATTTAGTGACATAGTGTAATCGTAAATTTTTTTGGTGAAGGTCATACAACGATTAAATGTTAATAAACGCGTAAAATTTTTATTCATAGTATGAATCTTTATCCTATTTTATCTACAAAGTCAATTAATTATAAAACAATTATAAGAATTTTAGTATTCATTATGATTAAAATTACATTAAAATAGTTTTATATGCGCACATAAATATATAAACTAATTTAAAACATTTATGTCTGGTATTATAAAGGACCTATCAAATTTGCAAGCAAGCCATCACTCATAAATGAGGTTATTAATTTTGTTATAGTATCTATGGAATTTAGAGCAGTGATACTTCAACGTATTGTAACACAGTTGGCAACTCTGATTGTATACATTTTTTTTCATAGCACCACTGTTTTAATACCGTTGGTGTTTACATACAACGCTTGCGCGAAAGTTGTCAGTGTCATCACAAAACTCCAAGAGAACTGGCATATAAGTTTGATATCTCATTTGAGAGTGCTAGCAAGCTTGCAAATTTGCTAGCCCTTTTATAATACCGGACATTATTATCTTATTCATTAGATATGCATCATTTTTCCATGTATTACAGTAGACTCCTTAATAATGATCTTTTAAAGAGTATAATGAAAATTACATAGTCATTTTGCATTTTTGTTTGTAACTGACTTGTTTGTTTTCTTATATGTTTGTGTATCTTTAAAAACAATTCAGACGATAATGGATTTACATTTTCTTTCAGGGTATTATGGGTAACCATTTTAGGATTAGTTCTTCACGGTTTAGGAATGTCTGCACAGTTGGTAGCATCTTTTACAGACGCATTACGAACCAGTATGTAAGTTTTTTTATTAATACTAATTATTTTTTAAACAATAATTTTTGTTTGTTAAATAATAGCGAACATGGGTTCCCAAATAACTTGGAAACTTTCGGCTTGATTTCGGGACTCTGGACAAGTACTTTTGCTCTCGGGGCCTTTATAGGACCTTCTGTAAGTGGCATTCTATTTGATGGAGTCGGATTCAGAAATGCTACCATGTTTGTATTCGCATTGCATCTATTAGTTGTAAGTATATTTAGTTATAATTTATTTTATAAATAACTAATAGTAGATAACTAACTAACAGATTTCTGTTATGATATAGTCGATAAGGCAGGTTTTTATTTTCGCATTTAAGGGGCTATACCAGTGTGAACGCTGGAAATTTCGGTGATTTTCGGAAATTTTTTGGAAGAAAAATACTCAATGAAATATTTTGGAAAATTGAGAATATAATTAGCTATATTAGAGGTGTATTCAATAATTTTCACGTAAAAATATCGATATCTAAGCGACTTATGCGCTGTCTTCGGAGGCGCCAAAAAAAATTCCTCCACTACGGCCATGATTCCGGACGATGGAGTAGCTGAAATTGAAAAAAGAAAAAATGTCGTTAAACTGGAAGATATTTCCTCTACGATGACCTATGATTTTCGAAAAATATCAAAATCTAACAAAATGGCGTAGTTTTGAAAAAAAAGTCTGTTTTATTGCCTATAAAATGGTTGTATTTTTAATACCAAATCATCAATTTTCATCCAATCAAAAATATCCTATTTCATCGTAGAGTAAATATATTCAAGAGTACTCAGTTCAAATTTCAAGTAAATCGGATAGTTGTTTTTTGAGTTACAATGTCAGTAAATTTTAAAAATCTCATTTCGAGAAAAACGCATTTAAGCTCTTTAGAGTATACTGTTTGGAGAGTATTAGAGATACGGCCTTGAAATTTTCACAGAATATTCATGAATCTATAAATTCTCCAAAAAGGTAAAAAAATTGATTTTTTGAAAATTTCACACTGATATGGCCCCTTAACGCAAGATGTCTACGCCAAAAAAGTATAACCTATTGTGCGTATAAATACATACCCTTTTATACACTTTTATCTAATACATTTTCGGAATACAAATTAGTCTATGTCCTTCCTAAGGATAGAAGCTATCTCCCTATCAAATTTCATCAAGATCGTTTTAGCGGTTTAGCCGTAAAAAGGTAACAAACAAACAGACAGACACATTTATACATATTTAAACGAAATAGGAAAATATGCTACTATGAAATTATTTATTTAATTTATATGCGTTGTTTTTAGACAAATCTGACAGTTTATCTGTATTTATAATCATAATTTAAATTATGAATATATAAAAAAGATGTGTACAAAATATTTAATTGGGTATTACTCTTGCAAATTATATATTAAATGCGGTTTTTTGTTTTCATAAATTTTCAAAAGTTCACTGATATTTCTTATAGAACGTAAGTGTTAATCGCTTTTGTTTAGATAAAAAGTTTAGATACATCTATAAACAAATTAATTGCAAATGTTATTTGTTTTATCATTATTATGCTATGTAATGTAGCATGTAAGCCAGTATTGTGCTATGAACTATAAAATATTATCTACGTACTTTACTACACACGTAGAGCACAGAGGCAACTTCCCCTATTATATCCGTGTTCTTGTATGTTGCTCATAAATAATGTTTTTTAATAGTAGTCGAGATTTGGTCTCTCTAAAACTGAATCAGTGAATAGTCACTGATTATCAGTGACTGTGGACTACTCTGCACTGTGAAATAGTGAAAAGTAGTCCGCTGCTAATCAGTGAACATGTCAACGATTCAAATCAGTGGATCATCGATAATCACTTGTTGATTAGTGAGAATTGGTAAAGATCATTGATTTTAGTGACTTTTTGAAGGAATCAGTGAAATACTAAATTTTCACTAATTCATATTAAGAGAGTGGGGTCATAATATTACTTATCATAATTACATTGCTCATTTTATTTTAAATAACAGTTCTGTTACACTCTGTTACACTCAAACCTCTAAACAACGTTCTTCCTATTAAAATACGCTCCGAGAAACGACTGGCCAAACGCTCCATGTAACGACATTGCCCTATCCCTACCACAATACTACCGTGACTGCTATATTTCTGCACGAAATATAAATTCACCAATTAACGTTAAAGTAGGCACGGCAGTGGGTGCCCCTCTAGCTGACGTTGTTAAGAGGTATTGAATTACCGATGCCTACGTTGTTCGGAGGTACGAGAGGTTTCGAGCTTTTCTAAGCATTATTTTATTTGTAATTTATGCAACCAGAATAACACAACTGTCGTGTAATTGCAGGGCGTAGTGAGTGCAGGATTCCTAATAGTGACCAGACGTAAGCGCGGTTATACGGAGTTACCACCGGTCGTAGCTAATGCAGATGACAAGACTCCCAACGGAGATCTCGGTGACAGCTTCCTCACACGTGGCTCACTTACTTCGTCGCATAAAAGGTACGTGATACTCTAAGCACGTGTTATATACTTTAAAATACGCATATTGTTTACATTTTATAATATGGATCAATCAAGGAAAATGTAAACAATATTTTAATAGCTTGACTAAACTTAAATGATTTATTTATAGGAACTTAAAAAGTTCATACCATTATTTTATATGCTATTTAAATATAAATTAACATTACATTATACATTTATATAGTAGTACCTCGCAATAACGGCTACTCGATAAACAGCGTTTTGCATTAAAGACTTAAATCTCCTTCTTTTTATTTTTCAATTATGAATCATGTACCACACTAACTGTATGTATACTAAATATACTAATTTATACTGGGTATACCATATATTTAAAATAAAACTTTGTGTTTCCCTTCCTATATTATTGTTTTATAATTATTGTTATTGCACACTTAACATACAGGCTGTTTCATAATTGAATATCAATGTTGAAGAGGGTTAATCTATGAATGATATTAAGACAAAAGGTATGATCAGGATTATCAAGATTTTTTTAAATTGTTTTTATTTTTAATAACTCCGAAACAACATTAGATAATTTTATAAAAGTTGGTGTAAGTATAAACAAGGTGTAGAGATACATCTTTTATTGAAAAAAACGAATTTTCAGTTTGGAGGCATCCATTAATTTCGTGAAGTCAAAATGGGGAGGAGGTCATTGAAAATCTCACGTCAACTTTTTAATTCAAAGAATATACATTATTATTACAGATAATAAAAAAGGTAAATCTCACTTGAGGGAGGGGGGAGGATCCAACCACATCTTACCAAATTACATCAAGGGGAAGGGAGGAGTCCAAATTCAAAGAAAAATACCTCACGTAATTAATGGACGCTCCTTTTCAACCAATGGCGTCCCAATTAATGTCACCTAGATTATTTAAATTTAAAAAATGGAACGCCACTGCTTTTTTCAAAAATATCATAATTCTATTGATGGTACATTATTTTGTGAATAAAAAGATCTTCTGTTTTTTTCGTATCTTGAACTGTTTTTCTGTATAAAATGAAGAACATTACACTTTTTACTGAAATAATTATTTAACAATTAGATAACTGTTATCCATTTCTGATTAAATTAGTTAATAATTCTAACTGGCTGTTAAAAATTAAAAACAAACATGTTGATCATACAGTATATCAAAAATAAATCGAAAACGGATCTACACGATCTGGAAAATATAGATCTTTATACATACGCAGATATAGTATAATGGCAGACCTTTATTTTCAGTGGGAATATGAATATTTACGTGGTCATTTTTTAAAGCAGAAACGAATATCGAAGATTTTAAAGTATAAAAAAATCAAGTATGTTTATATGAACATTTTATCTTAAAACCATGCACAGACATTCGATTATGAAATATTCTGTATATTAGTATATAGTACATAGTTCTGCTTGCAGGCACAAAAAAGCCTTAATTCACTAACCCCTTTTTTAACATAATGGCGAGTGTCCGGTTCCAAATTACGCCGTTATTGTGAGGTGCTGCTACTGTATAGGTTTTTTTCTTTTTGTAACAATGCAAGAATCGCATAACTAAAATATCAGCAAATAATCTAATTCTCTGTTACAGTATACGTAGCGTTTGCAACGGCATCTCCATCGAACGCAGCCGACCAGCCGGTATGAACAGTCTGATCGTATGCACCAGCTACAAATCGCATGCGTGGCCGAGACGCGAAAGCGTCACTTCGACCATGCAGTCAGTTCCAGGCGATCCACACCACCTCCACCTAGGGCCCTATAGCCACAGCTATGGCGCAGTCAGAAGCCAAGATAGAGCACCATTATATGTACAGAGTGTCGCTTAAAGAACATATAGATGTAATAAAATGTGTGTGTGTGTGAATATCATTTATCTTGAATGTTAGATATACGTATGGTGTTCGAAAAGTTATCAGAATATAGTAGCTAACTTTTCGGGCTGTTGTCCACGTTGTCGTATTCTTATACTTGACGTTTCGACTCTCATGTCGGAGTCTTTTTCAGAATTGATTCTGAAGATATCAGTTTCAGAATCACTTCTGAAAAAGACTCCAACATGAGAGTCGAAACGTCAAGTATAAGAATACGAGAACGTGGACAACAGCCCGAAAAGTTAGCTACTATGGACAACGGCTACGAAAGCCTAAAGAAGAAAATTATCGGAATATGTTTTTTTTAATTCTAAAACAGCGTTTTTTAAACTGGGATCAGCGAAATTATTCTCTTTATAATATAAAATGGGTTGAATATAATATCATCTTGAAATTAACGAATGGGTTAAATGGGAGTCCACAGACTGTTTCCAAAAAAAACACAGATATAATTTGATTAAATCTGTAGCTATGTCTGTTTTTTTCTAAATTTTTAAGAATAATTTGTTGATAATAGTTTGAAAAACATTGATAATAGTTTTAAAATGTTATTTTTATAGAAAAGTTCTGGAAAGTTGAGAATATATAGTAAAACTTCGTTAATTTGGATTAATGAGAAAGATCACTTAAGTTATGTGATAGCTCAGATCAGTAAACAATAAATTATAGCCTCACTTAAAACTAAATACTTTTGTGTTTCGACTAATGATTTCAGTCAGCTATTATGACTCTTAATGAAGACGAAACCTGATTTTTGAAACAAATTGTATTGACTTCAAATAAGTGAAGATTTACTATATAAAGACAATGCCATCACATTTTTCATATTTTACATTGATATTTATTTATTAATTATAAATTTTCATATCCATTTACTATCTGTCTTTATTCTTTAAATGAATTATCATTTTTATGTCATTTTTTCAGCTACGAGTTTATATATTTAGTTCAAGATAAGTATATACTTACAGATGTTTATAAATATAGTTAGTATTTCATTTATCATAATGTATAAAATAGGATTTTAAATATGTTTATATAAAATAATTACAAAAAGGAATAAAAAAAATGTTATAGAAATTAAAAATGCACAATATATTACCTATTATATTTGCTAGTATTTAATTTATTTTATAAATTGAAAATTTTATAAATTTATTTACATTATTTTGAAATCTGTTTTACAGGGGGCATAAAATGGTTTTTAAAAATCGTTTTGATTTATATTACCAAAAATAAATAATGTATAAACATAAATGTATATATATATTTTAATAAATTGATTTTCTATAATAGTTTTAATGCAGCGATTCTCAACCTGTGGGGCGTGATAAAACTGAATGGGGGGCGCGAGCATATTGAGAAAAAATATTATTAAAAAAAGTATTAAATTTACTGAATGAAAAGCAATAACATACATTCTGACATGAATAAAAAATAAAAACTAAAATACACTTTTACATTTACACTGACATAATGCACTTATAAATTGTATCGGTACTGCACTATGTATTTATCAATATTAAATTAAAAACAAGATTAATAATTATTAGCGACTTCTTTGGACCTGTCTTGCAGAGCAAAGTTTTTCGAAAGAAGGTTTAATATTAGAAATTGACAATATAAAGTCCTTTGTATATTTATTTAGCTGAGATCTATTTTTCAGTGAAAATTATTGTATGAGAATGATTGAAAATTGGGTCGCAAATACTAAAAGGTTGAGAAACGCTGTTTTAATGGAATAAAAATATCCTATTTCATATTCATAATTATGGATTGTGCTAATGCATCGATCAAAAACTAACATGGCGTAAAAATATACACTGAATTTTAATAGAAAAATTGTTTAAGAAAATGTTAAATGAATAAATACCAAAATCAAAAGGAATCAGGAAAAATATTTAAAATTTTATTATTTTGGGGTATTTTATATATTACTATATGTATATTTCATATACATAGGTATAATAAAGTAAAATTGTAGATCTGCAGAGATCTAGTCAGATCTCAAAAGATCTCCATTTTGAGACATCATATTTTTCACTGGTTTTTGATCTGTGGAGACTTGCAAAGATCTACAATGACCTATAAAGATCTAAAAGGATCTGCAAAGATCTCTGAAGATCGTTGTAGATCGTGATAGAGATTATAACGTTGAAAAATTATTAATTTTCAACGTTACAATGATTTTCAGAAATTGTTGTAGATCGTTGTTGATCTTTGTAGATCGTTTTAAATCTTTGTACGCCGTTGTAGATCTTTGCAAGTCTCAACAGATCAAAAACCAGTGATGCCTCAAAATGGAGATCTGTCGAGATCTGAGTAGATCTCTGCAAGTCTACATTTTTTTCCGGGTTGTACATACAATGTTTTTCAATTTATTATGATAATACAGAATGCGCGGTCCATGCTCTATGCTTATGTGTCTGGCAGCTCCTGCCTAACCTAACATTCACGCGAACGATGTCGCGGGTAACAACTAGTGAAAAATAAATTCAGAATTGACCCCCTTCCCCCACCCAATAAAAAAATGTTTTGCGTACGTACAAAATATAGATAGGTTGTATAAGTTCTAAAAATAAACATCTGATACAATAGATGCTGATTATCATTACTATTATAATGGTGTCGCAAATGCTTTATTTGAAGAAGCCATTCTTAACGCGTCATGCAATATTTAGTTTACTTCACGGTGGGTTCACAGCAGCGCACGCAACATTTCCGGAAGTTTCCTCTTCAACAATCACTGTCAATCAAACATACCTAGTTTGCAAAATGTGATACCATTCATCTATAATTATCTGTCCGAAATAATTTGTAGATCAAAGAATAGTCGGATGATTCTGGTTGTCCAGAAAGAAATATTTTATTCGATTATACACAATATCGCACCACCGCAAAAAAAGTGTCACAACTCAAAAAATGTAGTTTTGAGGAAATAGGAATCAATGAAATTATTACAATTAAGGTAAATCAAAATTGTAAAGGTAGTATAAGAAAAGGACTTATACACATTATTTCATTTAAATATTTCAGTATTCCTGTGATGTTTGGAAAATAGTAGCTATTAAAACGCTTAGTGATTAAGTATTTAAAAAAATAAAAAATTTTAAATTTGTTTAGAATATGCTAGATTTGACGGTACGTACACGAAGTACATTAATGTCTTTTTAGTAGAAATATATAGTAATTTGGAATCATTCTACATATATCTCAAATATGAAATTTGTTGAGTTGTGGCGCTTTTTTTGCGGGGGTGCGATATAAGGGTGGGCCAAGTAAAACGAAACGGGCGCGGTTTTGGTCATTTAAAATAAGATTTTGAGAAAAAGCTCGAACACGTCGATTTTGCTTTCAAGGGGGACATCTTTTGGTATAAAATTTTTGCAAGAATCTTTTCAACCCTCAGCGCTATGAGCACAACCCTTAAAATTTTAAATAGCATGATAGGGTAAGTGATATACCTCATTTGAAAGGTTTTTTCGTTCTGAATACGGTGCTTTTTGATTTTTTTAAATCTGTTTAGTTTTAGTCAAGTTATTGACATTTTGAATTCCATAAATGTAGTGATTTTCTGATCAAAAAACAAATATTTACAACTAAAATTTAAAACAAAATAGGTTTATTTTATTATCAAATAGTTCAAAAACATCCAGTTTGGACATTTATTGAATTAATTAAAATTTTGGATGTAGATAAATTTTTTTTAATATTTTTTTTTTATTTTTTAATTAATTCAATAAATGTCCAAATTGGATGTTTTTGAATTATTTGATTAGAAAATAAACCTACTTTGTTTTGAATTTTAGTTGTAAATATTTGTTTTTTGATTAGAAAATCATTGCATTTATGGAATTCAAAATGTCAATAACTTGGCTAAAACTAAACAGATTTGAAAAAATCAAAAAGCACCGTATTCAGAATGAAAAAACCTTTCAAATGAGGTATCACTTGCCCTATCATGCTATTTAAAATTTTAAGGGTTGCGCTCGTAGCGCTTAGGGTTGAAAAGATTTTTTGCAAAAATTTCATAGCAAAAGATGTCCCCCTTGAAAGCAAAATCGACGTGTTCGAGCTTTTTCTCAAAATCTTATTTTAAATGACCAAAACCGCGCCCGTTTCGTTTTACTTGGCCCACCCTGTATAATATATGTATTTGATGTTAAATTCCGGCCAATGTTTCATCGTACGTTACAGTGTATTTGTAGAATTCCAATTCAAATTTTACTGAAACGCATTAAAAGTATAAATAAAAAGATTATTTTATAAAATCACGAAGTTAAGCTCAGTCCTAAATTCAAATATATTTCATATTGCGATATATGTTAATGTTAAATACTTCTTCCTTAGAAAATAACAAACGAAAAAAGCTTTAAAATCTACTTTTATTTTACCAACTAGGTATAGATTCGGTTACAAGTTACAAGAAATCTTTATGAATCATGCTATTGCTAAATTATTTCTTGAAAAAAGATCCAGTTTTGATGTTTGCCAACAGCAACTAAAAAATAAGTGCATACGAAATTCTAGGTATTGCTTTCTATCACATTTTTTAGTATCTTTAAAATATGTACATAGGTAATTACCTACAGTCAAATTACCGGGTGTCTAATAGTATATATCTATTTAAAAAATTTCATAATTAAATGTCAGAATATGTACATTGTACATAAAAATTTTAGATTCTGAATACAAGTTAAAATTTTTAGCTGCAGTTAGTTATTTAATTTTATATTTCAAATCTCATTATTTGTTTATTTATTTTTGTAATTATATTAACTGTAAAATGTACAGAATAAAGCCTGACAGTCTCTCATCCTGTTTGAAAAATTGCGAATTGAAAAAACATAAATAAAATAAATACATAAGAAAAATCAACATAAAAATATTTAAATGCATTTTAATGAGTGGTACTTTCACCCAACTGTTAGGTTGACATATTAGAAGATTCAGTGGTACCCAACAATGCATGTTAATGATGGAGAACGTTTATAAATAACAAATCTACATAATTAAACATTTAATTTATTTAATTTCTTATATACTTGATTGTATATTTTAATCATCAATTTGATTGACTTGTACAACATATGTTTATTATTTTTTTTGTCTATAGAATGTTATTTAGAAAGTAGATTGCGTACTATTATAGTTATTCCAGTTGTGGGTTTATAGCCAACAGGAAGCCTTATGTACGAACTTCAGATAATAATCTATTTATGGCTCGAAAATTAGTTCACCAAATAGTGCAAAGCCTTTTAAACCAACCTCAAAAAGGAGGTTCTCAGTTCGTCTGTATATATGTATGTTCGGGTATAATTCCGACTTTACACCGATTTAGACAGTTTTTTTTGTTTCTTGGAAAAAGATACAGTTTTGATGTTTGCCAACAGCAACTAAAACATACCCTGCCGTGTCGTGCAAAAGTCTTTTGCGTATTGTAAATATAAAACTGCAAAAATAGTTGATAAAAAATCTTATATTTTGATAAGAGTACTTAATTACAACTTTTGTAATAATTAATAATCCTAGTATGTTTAAAATACAGCATTTACAATTTTTGGATTATATGCCTGAAAGGTCAGGTTTACTCAAGTTGAAAGTATTGACGCACGGTGTCTTTCAAAACGAGAAATTGTTTTTTTACTGTTTTGTCTGCGAGTAAACATATTATTTTCGCTATTTTGGAGATTTTTATTGATTGAAATCTGTATATTCACATTCAAAATCACAGGTATCCAAAGACTTTTGCACGGCAGTGTAAGTGTACGAAAATCACTTATTATCAGGTGGTCCCATATAAATTTTATCAGTATCTGACCATGGACTTCAAAAAAATAGGGTGTTTTACATTCGGTTCTATATAGTTTTATGCATTTTGTAAATATGAACCTATTCGGTTGATTGTTTGTTTGAAAGAGTATATATACTTCCAAGGTGGCCCCATATCAGAATCTCATCAGATTCAAGAATTTCATCAGATTCTGACCATGAACTTCTTAGATACACCATTCAAAAAGGAAAAAAAATAAAACCGAATATAAAAAACCTAAAAAAAACTGAAAAGAATATAATTATTAAATTGAATAGTTTTTGAAGTCAAGAAGGCCAATACATATAAACATGTTAAGGAAAAAAAGATAACCGACTTAAAAAGCTGTTAAATTTAATTATTATATTCTTTTATGTTTTTTTTTATATCACAATAGTTTTAAGACTCCATTTAGGCAAGAATATATATGTATGTTCCTGGATCGAAATAACTATGCCAGTATTAATAATATAATACCCAACCTAAATTATTTGGTAAAATATTTGATAAATCCATTGTGAAGTATTTATTGAGAAATCGGTATTTTGAAATCGTGATATGGCTTTTCGTTGATACAAATTACAATTTAAATAATATTTATCACAAAAATGTTTAAATTAAAATAATGGTGCAAACAATTAAGTCTCTTTACAGAGAGTGATTCACGGAACTATACACTTTTTCCAATTGTATTTCAGAAAGCATCAATTATAATTCAGAACTTTAATAAATGTTGTTTGTATTTTACGACGTACTACATTATTATATTATTAAAGTAGTATATTATATAAATAAATGTTTAATTAATTAGCATCCAACCTGGCATATCATTGTTAAAGCAGTATACTTGTCGTAGTAAATTTGTTGTACTACATGAGCACGATCACCTCCAACTATGGTGATTTTTAAAGAAAAAACAGGAATATTATGATTTGCCAATTTTCATGTAACAAAATAAAGTTTTGTCGTTTTACAAATAATCATTAATTAAATATTGATAAAAAAAATGATTAACGGAAAATTTTAACCCTTTAAGTTATTTTTTTAATGATACAATATTATTACTCACAATTTCCAAATAAATTCTGAAATACAACTGACGCTGTCTGAAATACAATTGATGCTTTTTGAAATACAATTGGAAAAGGTTTAGTGTACCAAACATTATTAATATCTGATCTTTTAGGTTATTTTAAGCAAAAAATTGTATAAACCTGTGTCCAGAAATCATTTTCACGAAATCAGTTTAAAATCCAAAACCCAAACGAAATGTATGTTACAAACCCAAAACGAGAGAAGTATTAACCCTAACTCAGTATCTTCTAATCTCGTATAAACCCCTAAATATTTTACAGATGGACAAAAAAATACGAAAATGTACAATTTAATCAATTTGTTTTTACATAAGAAAATCAAGAAAAAAAAAATAAATTAGTCATCCTGACTTTTTCTTGCAACATCTCAAGAGTAAGATAAAAAAAATCCATTCAATCAGAAATAACGTCATCCAAAAATAATCTCATAATGACATCATCTGTATCTACATCTTGACGTCATCACAATCTCATGACGTCACACAGATTTCTTAAAAACCGTTTGAATATCACAGGTAACTCATCGGTGCATCATCATCATCTAACGCTATTCGAGTGTGCTGCTGTGGCAGATTTGCACAGCATCACGGCTTTCACGATTTCTATAAATAAATACTGATGACCTTTCGACCGGTTTGCTCTTCAACATCCCCACAGTAAATTAATATGAATGCATTCTCTAGGTAAATATTTTAAAAACGACCTTCGGAGTGATGTATAAATCCATAACATCCAAATAAAGAATTGAATTTTGTTAAGTAGTAAATTCATTGCTATAGTTTGGATGCAGTTAACCGAATCGACAGGAAAGACGGTTATAAATACATTTATTTTCTAGTTGATACATAATTATCAATTAGCTCGTTATACTGGCATATAGTAAAGTTATAATTATGCAAAAATACATAAATAGGGTAAGTGGAAGAAATGGGTGGTATGTTTTGAAATTCAATCCTACAGGCGAAAATATTCTTAAAAATTGAAACGTAAGTACTCAGTTGTTTTTGTATTCCTATTTGCTTTTTAATAACGATATATTAAATTTTTACTTTTGCCTTTGAATGTAAAAAATAAAATATGCCACCCAATTCCCTCCATTGGGGAGGGGGTTGAATTAGGTGGCATCTGCAACTCATAAAGAATACATATTAAATTAAGTGGGCAAATAGGTGTTAAAAGAAACATAAAAAAAATATTTTTACTGGTTTGAATTTGAATATTTTTTTAGAGTCTATATAGATGTAAAGTTAATATCTACAAACTAGTTCCCTTTTTGAAAAAGTAGTGTATGGAATTAAATGCATATTTATACATTATGATATCTACATGTTTTTATGAATTTAAAAATAACCACCCAATTTAGTGGGGAAATTGGGTGGTAAAATTTTCCATGCCTCATCAGCTTCATATAACTACAATAAAATGTTGCATTATTTGGAAAAATCAAACCCATTTTATTTTTTGTGTAATATTATTACAATGCCGGACAAAGTGAAAAACACGTTTCAAAATTTTTCAAAAAGGTAATGCAGATAAAAAAAATTGACTGTACTTTTTTTGATGCAACAAAAACAGTAAATATATTTTTGACATAGTTTATTAGCCAATACATACATTTATGCGTTTGTTACAGCTCTAAAGGGCATATCAAGCAAATGGAAAAATTTCTAAAAAAATACCACCCAATTTCCCCCTCTTACTTTACATACTCATTTTTACTTTTTTCAGCACATCAGTCGCAAAACTTGCAACTTATTGTTATAATATAATATATTCTTTAAGCTGCAGACACCAAATATACGATGACTAAGGCTCACAATATCTAAGGAGTGTTCTTTATTGAAAACGAAAGCAAAAATAATGAATTCTTTAAGTGTTGCAGCAACGCGAGGCTGGAATGCAGAAGTAACATTTTTGTTTATAACAAAGGCGCACGTAAATACCAAAACATTTACCTATATATTCACCTCATATACTTACCTACATTCATCTTCTATTGTATGAGTACCTACTACCTACACGGAGAAAACTGGAACTCAGATTTTAGGATAAATTACAATTCCTAAATATAAATTATAATATTTAATTAAAAATTACAGTTCGTCTGTAAATTATTGCAATAAAGATAGTAAAGTTTATAGAATATGAATTTTCACAGTTCAAAATTTTAATAATTACTTGAAGGCTAAGTAATTTTTCTTATCCCATAATAAAGTTATAATAACTATTCGTATGCAGCAGTACATAAATTTTACTATACAGCAGATAGTAAAAAGTACAAATAAGAGTATAGTCAAAATATGTATTAAATATTGTGATATAGCAAGCCGCAGCACGGTTCATAAACTGTGCTAGAAATTTTACTAACCGTTTAATAAATTCTTATTACTATCTAGTTAGTAATATTAAATTTCGTACACCACACCTATGGCACTGCATAGCAACAACAAATCATTATTGTTTCGACTGGCGATGTATTCGTTTGTGTTTCGAAAAAAATACTTTTTTTATAAAATTTTTATATTTTATTATCAATATAGCGTGATTTAACGGTCATTAATGAAAGTGATTTCGAATATTAAATGTTGTAACAGTGTTATTGTATATTGTATATTGTATATTCATGTAATTCGAATGAGAGAGACACATCTATAAGTGATTTCGCATGTTCTAGAAAGAGATGGACACACATACTTGCAAACAGTAAGTAATATGCTTATTATCTGTTGAAAATATATAATTTTTGCTTTATGTTGTATTACTTAATAATTAAAACATACAAATAATATAAGTCCTGTTTTATAATTTGCATCGTTTTATTAATAATTAAATACTTTTTTAGTAATTGAAATGCATAATATATAGTTTATTACAAATATATTTTTCTGTAATAGTAGAAATATATTAATAAGTGAAAAACCATATTATATGTACTTATTTAGTTTGGTGGAAAATTTTAATGCCACTTACTTCTGTCGTTTTTGCTATATCTACTAAACGAAAAGATATTATTAATATTTTTAATAAAGAGAATTTATATTTAAGAGAAAATATATTTCACTAAATTAAATTTTTGTTTTCATCTGACATAAGTGAAATTTTCATTATATTTAAATTTTCTATTTTTATTATTTGTTCATTAATTAGGTTTAATAGTCTTAATAAAATATATTTGTTTATTATTTGTTTTAAAATATGTACATCACTTATAAATACGTAAAGTTGCTCATAAATTATTGTATGTAATAATGTATGTATATCTGTATTTTTTAATTAATTGTAGATTTAGCTTGTATTTTAGTATATAGGTGACAAGAATTTATATTTGCAATATTTTCAATGTTTCAAACAGTATTAATCAATTTGGTTTCATTGACTATAAATTATTTATTGTTATCTACTTACAATAAATAAACAGTAGCCAATAATACTAAATTGTTTATTACTATATGAGGCATTAAAAATATTGCAAATATACATTCATGTCACATATATACTAAATTACAAGCTAAATCTACTATTAATTACTAAATTCAGATGTATATACATTATAATTATTATAAAAAAAAATAATCAAAATTAAATTCTAAAATTTAGAAAATCTAACATTAAATAATAATAAGTTTTACCAAGAAAATAAGAAATATTTATAAATCGAGTGTTAAAAGATATTATTATACAAAGTATAATCATTTTTACTAACTGAATAGTATACATTCAAACACGGCTATCTTTAACGATTACTATACGTCGGTTAGTAATTTATCTTTTGTGCTTCGGATGTTTCGCTAGATTTCAAAAGTGTTTTCGAATTACTATATTTTTAGTAACTTTTTATCAAATGGTACGGCAAAGTTTGTATATATTTCATGCTTCATTTTTCTCCGTGTACATGTGTAAGTGTATGTATACGTATAAAAATGCAGGGGCAGACCGGTCAGATTGGCAATACTCGACTGAGCCTTGGCTCTGACTTCGACCCTGTTCATAATAATTGAATTTATTTTGTGTTAACTAGCCGTCATTATAGTTCCAATTAATGAATATTAAATAGTTTAACATACCCATATAATATATATTATTATCATATTTTATTCTAGTTATACAGGATGTCCCGTAAACATACCGACAAACTTTTAAGAGTTGTCGAGGACATTAAAACAATCGCTTTTTGTTAGTAAATTCATATCCGCAAAGGACTCGTTTTGGCAGTAGAGCAAAAAGAGGGCCACACACAAAAGAAATGAATTTTGTTTTTTTTTGTAACTTTATTTGTAACTTTTCATTTGGAAATCATAGTAAAATAAATGATTAAAAGTGTGCTGATCAAAAGTTGTAATGGGTGTAACTTACGAAAATCTATAATTTCTATTTCAGGTGGCATCGAAACATTTTATATTCAAAATATGATTTTATGTTTATATTTTAATTTAGTCCTTAGTAATTTTTTCTCAAAGTTAATCCATTTGATTTTAGGAGATAAACATAAAAATAAAAAATATAAACAGTTTGGTGACTTCTGGAGTAGAAATAAACCGGGAAAAATTGTAGATCTGCAGAAATCCACTCAGATCTCGACAGAGTCCATTTTGAGACATCATATTTTTCACTGGTTTTTGATCTGTGGACTTGCGAAAATCTACAATGACATACAAAGATCTAAAAAGATCTACAAAGATCTCTAAAAATCGTTGTAGATCGTGATAGAGATTAAAACGTTGAAAAATCATAAATTTTCAATTTTATAATGATCTTCAGAGATCTTTGTAGATCGTTGTAGATCTTTGTAGATCATCTTAGATCTTTGTAGACCGTTTTAGATCTTTGTAAATCTTCACAGATCAAAAACCAGTGAAAAATATGATGTTGTCTCAAAATGGAGATCTGTCGCGATCTAAATTTTTTCCCGGGTATGAATTTTCATATAGGTTGCACCCATTACAAATTTTGATCAGGATACTTTGAGCTATCAATTCACCAAGTTATAAAAAAAATCAACCAAAAGGCAAAATCCGTTGCTTTTGTGCGAGTCCTTTTTTTGGCTCTACTGTTAAAACGACTCGTTTGTAGCCATTGGTTTATTTACAAAAAGCGATTGTTTTGATGTCCTCGACAACACTTTAATGTTTGTTGGTATATTTTCGGGACACTCTGTATGTAGATTTCATAAATATCTAAAGGTCACCATGAAAGACTAAAACTTTGAAGGATATTCTATATGTATATCTAAATGTTTATTTATAATGCATTTCTGTAAAATAATTTTGACTGTATATTCATTAATAACATTTCCATTTAATGTTTCTGTACATCAATGTTTTCAAAGCTCTGTGAATCTAAAATTATAAGTACTCTCAGTAAAATGATATGAAATGTCATAATTTCACAACAAAAAAGATAGTTTCGAAATGATTAAATATATGTAAAATTAATTATCAATATATCATTGCCTACACTTTTATTGTACCACCATTTAACGAAACCTAATATACTATAATAATTTTTTATATACATAGATAATACTTCTATAAAAATAATAAATATATTTGAGTACATTAACAAATAAATAATTTTGGCTGTTTCATACCAAGTATGGTTATAATAAAATATAGTAAATAAGGTTTATGAACTATACAAATCGACTTTTATTATTGTTTCAAGGTTAGTTTGGAACATTTAACAGATTTTAGATACACTCACATACTTAATTACAATAATTTGATAATAACATACGAGTATATTGCATAACAATAATTACTTAAACTTTAAATACCAATGATTTTTTTCTTTGTCTTCAAATCATCAAGCAATGAAATTTAAGACAATATTTTAAATGTTCATTTTTTGTTAGATATATCTTATAACATTAAAATGACTGTTTTGAAATTGAATATCCTTGATAAAATATATCAACTGCATCCCACCCCCCCCCCCCATTCTAAAATATCTCTTGCGGGTAAAAAAATAAATATTTACGTATATATTCGAAAGTATTTAAATTTTACATTTATATTTTCTTTAATTATAAAGAAATAATAAAAAAGGAAAACGAAAATTTTGGCACTTTTTGGGAGAAACTATTTATATTTTATACTTCTATAATTTAAATGTCTAAGAACTGTTTTTATATTTTTTAAAATCTATATTATTCTTAAAAAAAAAGTCAATTGCAACTTTTGGGCCTCTGGCCGCATTCTAGGGTCTAACGGGCTGCATGTTTGACACCACTATAGAGTATTGAAATTTAAAATAATTATTTTTTATTTAAAAACTAATAAAAACATTAAAAACTATACCCTCTTTAAAACAACTATTCTTATCTATTTCTACAAGAAATTTTTTTACATATATATTTTTTTTAATTAAAATGCAAAACCAATGTAAATAAATTATTTATTCTGTTGAAAAATCATTTTATTTGCCGACAGACATATCGTTTCGTGAAATTCACACAAATATGTTAAACACTACAATTAACATAATTACAAAGTCCAGCCGTGAGAAAGAATTTCGGCAGCTTTTTCTAAATTACTTACGATATTAAGTGTGCGTATAGTACCTTGTAATGATTATACCAGAATTAGATCTAGTAACTCATGTTATACATATGTAAAATAGGTATATGTATGTGTATAAAGTAATTATATATCTGAAGCATGAAACATACTATTGTATAGAATCTTTAACATATTTATTATCACTTTAATATTGTTTAATTGTGGAGAATAATGCTAATATAGTATTTGTTTGATAAAATAGTCTTAAGGAAGATTTTAACAATGAAAACAAATGAATATATGTATGTATATATGATGTGATGCATCCTGCCAATTACCGTTTTTATTATAACATGAAACTGATTTAAAATTTAAAGTGAATTTTTATTTAAAAATAAATTGTATTCATTATTATTATTGGTTAAATACACTGGTCGAGGATACGATTGAATCGACGCTGTGTTTACCAAGAAGCCAAGATTCATCTCAAGATCACCGCGGAAGCCTCAAAGGCAGTAAATACACTGTGTTTATAATAATTTAAAGAAAATCATAGTTTTGACATGTTACATTCCTTAGACTCTAGAACCAAGAAATTATGTTTTATATTTTGATCGATTTTTTTAAATAAAGTGAACTATTATTGAGAAAATTGTATCGGGATTAGTGCCTGCAAAGATTGATATAAAAAATGTAATTTGTGATTCTGATGGTATGATTAATAGTTTCTGGAAATTACTTATTTTAATATTTTTATGTACCGAGCCAACATTTTTTTTCCAAATTATAAAAAAATCTACGAAGAAGCAGTCTGATAAAGTTAATCCAGCAGAAAGGGAGTTTATGAAAAAGAAGAAGATTTGTTTTTATTTTAGGATATACAGCATGGTATGTACTATACCTAACGTAAGAATTTTGATTATTAATTATTTACAAATGAAATTTTTAAGTTTCCAAAACCGTTTATAATTAATTATAAAGTATACAACATTTCATATTCTAAAAACTTTTCAATGAAAAATTGATTTTTGAACTAAACCGAACCGAAAATATACTAAAATTCAGGTCATTGTTTGGAATTAATAAAAAAAATATTTTGTTAAATTCAAATTTTACGAAAGTAAAATATATAATGCATGCAAAATATATATAATTACGAATTGGTACCAAAAAAATATTAAAATATTAAACGCTAACATACTTTTCCTTTGGCTGATTTCTTCTATACACCTGTCATTTTGCACGGTCATGTCAGTTAAGACAAAATGAAAATACATTATTAAAAACCATTCAACCTTTTTAAAATGTTTGCATACGATAAATTTTAATAGCCATCTCTATTTCTTTCTGGGATTCTAAAACTCATGAAAGTCACTAATCCTAATCAGTACAAATAAATTTTTAATCCAATGTAGTCCTCCATATATATAGATAAGGTCGTACAGATTTTTTTAATTGTTGATACATCAATATAACAATAATATACGAGTAAATATTATAAAGTTCGTCATAATTAATAGTATTATAGTAAGGGTTATATTTTAATTCACTATACCTACATATTAGATAGTATCACTTTGTACATCGAACATAAATTTATTACTTTGCACTTAAAATTTTATAATATCCATATACATATATCTAGTGTCCGACCGAATGTTCGGTTTCGGTTTCGGTCGAGTTTCGGCAAAAAAACGAGTTTCGGTTTAGTTTCGGTTTCGGCGGCAAACCTGCTGAAACTACGACCGAAACCGAAACTGCATTCGGGAGTTCTCGCGCTGTGATCGGTCAAGTTCGGCGCGTTAAATTCCATCAAAAATAGGTAATTTTATGTTTAATATTTAAAAAAAAACATGAATAATATTCAAAAGAATAATCTAACTACTCAAATGAACACTTCACCTATTTTGAGTATTTTTAAGGCGCAATAAATATTTTTTTCTTAAATGAGGGGTTGTTATGTTGATTATTATCATACCAATAAGTAAAAATGTCGAAGACTGCATAGCTATGTGATTTAAAGATAAAAAATAAAGACTGACTGATTATAATAACGTTTTCTTTATTTTTCCCTCAAAACATGATCCTTGTATTGATCCTTATAAGGAAGTTTCGGTTTCGGTTTCGGCCGAAACTGAGACTGTTGCCGAAATTCGTTTTCGGTTTCGGTTTCGGTCGTAAAAACCAGTTTCGGTCGGACACTACATAATATATCACGTGAACATA
This sequence comes from Sialis lutaria, assembly GCA_949319165.1. NCBI lineage: Eukaryota > Metazoa > Arthropoda > Insecta > Megaloptera > Sialidae > Sialis > Sialis lutaria. The sequence continues at coordinate 24,130,846 of OX439235.1, read as the reverse complement.
GAATTTAATACTTTTATTTTTTAATAGGTACATAAGGTGAATATTTAATCGTTTTAAAATATAGAAAATCACAAAAATCACATTAAAAATATCAAATCTATTGGAGCGAAAGGAGGTTGGTTAGTTTTTACGTTATGTAAAAATATATAGAAAATCACAATAAATACATCAAAATATGTAATTTTTTTATCTGACCAGGTCCAAATTTAAGTCGAGTGTAAAGTGTTATTATTTTTTAGTGCAAAGTACCTATTTATTTAAAATGATATAATTTGTTTTAAGTTCAGTTTATTTGTTTAATGTTGAATAATTAATTTTTCGTGCAGTATATATTTTTATATGTGACTATTAAATAAAAAATGTTTAAGATTATTTAAAAAAAAGAATTTAAATACAAGCCTTATAGTAAAATTTTAGATAAAAGTATGTATTGTCTGTTTTTTTAACCCATCTCTCCCCCGACCTGTCCTATATTATATATAATCTATGTAATAACTGTTCATTATTTTTTTTTAATTTCAAAAAGCTAAATGTTGCTTGAACCTATGATCTATAAAAATCATAAGATTTTTATTTTACTCATTAAACATATTGGTTACTTTAAAAGTTAATGTTTTTAGTCATAAATAACATTAAAGGGGGTTGAAAGGGATAAACCTATAGAAATTTAAGTAAATGGGAAGATCATTACATTGTATATTAGACTAGACACCATAAACCCACTTTAAAAATAACTTGTAAGCTTAAGTTTTACAATAGTGTTGTCAAACATTTCGATGTCATTTTGCAACGGTCAAATCTGCAACATAGCCGATGACATGAGTCAGACAACATCAGCTGGAGACTGGGCCTTAATTTGTATGTCCATAACGCGCCAAGTGTCCCACCAATCGGGCGCCCAGGCTAGTCAAAACACCAGCCGCATTATGTTGGCGTACATGTAAATTATTTTAACGACTGTACAAACACGAAACCTTTTCTTTTGAAGTTCCACGGCCGTATATTTTTTTTAACTTTTGAGTGTCACCGTATAAAATCACATTTTTAGAGTTCCGTCGAAAACTGAGAACCCTTATAGTTTCTCCATGTCCGTCCATCCATCCATCTTGTAAAAATTTTGACATAATAAGATGAACTTTGGTATACAGTCGTAGATTGATGACCCAAAAATAGAAATGATAAGATTTTCGAATTGAAAAAATTTGTTAAGACCCTCTTTCCATAAAATGAAAAGTGTTTTAAAAAAAAAATTCACCTCCCCCATTAAGTGGGGTGTCCTAAAATGCAACAAAAATGTATCAGAACTTTTTGATTTTAACCCTTCAATCACGATGTATTTCCTCTCCAAAGTCATTATAAAAGCTTCCCCCCTCTATTTTCTAAACTCTCAATTCAAAAAATCTGAAAAAATTCCAAAATTTAGTTTTTAATTAGTACTTTCACTGAAAGTTATAACGAACATTGTCAAAAATATTTTGGACCCTCCTTTCATAGACTGAAAAGTGAACTCACATTTTTTTCACTAACCCCATTGAGTGTGGTGTCATTTGATAGGTCTCCTAAAATGCAATAAAAAATATCAAATAACTTTTTAATCTTAACCCTTCAATTACGATATATTAGCTTTTCAAAATTTTGAAATATTTCTTTTATAAATCGTAGTGAGAATGACTACGGAACCCTATCATGTGCGTGCCCAACATGCACTTACCAGTTTTATTTTAATTGTTAACGTTTTGTTGCATTTTACAGTGAACGGTATGAGCAACAAGTGGCGCTTCAACATTTGTGTATGTCTACAGCTGCAATTTGATTTATTTCGCTTTTCCCTTATTCCGGGGTTCATCCCCCTCCTCAACCCCTGTAGATACAGGTTTGGTGTAAATTTTTCGAAACACAATTTTTCGAATCACAATTTTTCGAAACACAATTGTTCGAAACACAATTTTTCGAACAACATTTTTCGAAACACAATTTTTCGAAACACAGTTTTTCGAAACACAATTCTTCGAAGGAACAATTTTTCGAATGAACAATTTTTCGAAAAATTTATAAAAGCGCGTGGTGCTATAAAGGCAAATGCATGGAAAAATATCTTGTGTATGAATTGATAAAATATATAAGAGTAGAATTTTTTTTAAATTCATTTAAAATTAAAACTATACATATGCCTTTATGAGCCCCGCTCTTTTAATGATCTTAGTCATACAAACCTAAGAATTAAGTGATAACTGAATATTAATTTTTAACTTTTCAGTGCATCTATATATATAAAAGAAAGTCGTGTTAGTTACACTATTTATAACTCAAGAACGGCTTTACCGATATGGCTGAAAATTGGTGAGGAGGTAGCTTAGAGCCAGGAGAAACACATAGGATACTATTTATTCATCCCCCTAAATGTTAAGGGTGGTTCACCCGTAAATTTATTTTTTATTTTTTTGGACAAAATTAACTGCGTATGTTTCCATAGCAACATGAATTTAATAGTATTTAAATGTAATGGACGTATGGATGACAATTTGATTTTTATAATAAATGAATATTAAAACTATTTCTATTAAATAAATAACAATTATAATGTAATAATAGAGCCATTGCCAATCTCAAAAAGCTAAGTAATTTTGTATATGAATGAATGGTTGAAAATTTGAGTTTTTAAATAAATATTTAGGTGAATTGAAGTGAAGTGAAGTTAATAACAAAACACAAATGACAGCTATGTAATGGACGTATTGATGACAATTTGATTTTTATAAGAAATCAATATTAAAACTATTTCTATTAAATAAATAACAATTATAATGTAATAACTAAGTTAGTAGAATCAGAATCTGCTCTTATCGCGAATACGATTTTTTGACGGTATTACAATACTTCCATTTCTTCAAACATGGAAGTAAAATTATATATCTATTGGTGATAACCGAATTGAAATCGGTAGTGATCGGTATGTTTTGTTGTATTTCTTAAATTCAATTGTTTTCAATTTAAACAGGTATACTACGTAATTTTATTATTTTATTTTATTTTATCTATTCGGTACGTGGGACACGTGTTTTTAACATAACCTACGATACAGTTTATTTATATTGTTAAAATATAGTGAAATTATACAAAAATACAACATCGGTCGAAATACTTAAAATAGTAAAAATACACAAAATAACCCTAACAAATTTAACACCATAACAATGAGAAAGAAAGAGAATGCAAATTATGTTTTGGCGAAACAACGTTTGCCGGGGCAGCTAGTTTTTAATAAAAACCAGTTTAAAAAACATTTTTTATTAATTTTTATTTAAAATAATATACCTGCCTAAGTTTTTTGAGATTATTGAAAATTATGCTGGATCCCTGTAAATGGAATAATACCTTTATGTAACCTAACCTAACCGGGCACTAACCTAATCTACTCTAAGCAAAACTAACTAAAACTAACCTACCCTAACCGGGACTCACGTAATCTATTCTGACCTAACCTAAACTCTTTATTCTTTTTCATTTCTACCTTTATCAAATTTTGTGTAAAACTTAATTTAAAAAACCCAAATCCAAAACTTATTTTTTTCGAAAAATTGTTCATTCGAAGAATTGTATTTCGAAAAATTGTTTTTCGAAAAATTGTGTTTCGAAAAATTGTTTTCGAAAAATTGTGTTTCGAAAAATTGTGTTCGAAAAATTGTGATTCGAAAAATTGTGTTTCGAAAAACTCGCCGGATACCGTAGATACATTGATTACATTGTACATCTTCAAGGCTCTTTTACGTTATAATTTCATTTTGTTACTATTTTTCTTTATTAAATTTAAGGTCATATATATTTTCGATGTCAACAAGTTATTATTTGATTAAAATTTAATTAAGATAATTATATTCTTGTATAAAACAAATACAAATATATATTCTATTGTTACTTCTTTGGTTTGTCGAATATTGTAATAACCACAATTCCTTATTAACATTATTAATTTAACAATATATTTTTAATGTTTTATTCACATTCTTGCATACTTTTCATAAAAAAATATTTATATCTTGAAATTTAATAACAAAAAAAAATTAAGATATTATATTCTTTATCGATAATCTATTCCAATTGCTAAAATAAGACATTACGGATCGTTTCATCTGATTAGTTCTAAGCACTTAACTTAAGTCATATTAATGGATAATAACTTAAGTTGATGCACTTTCAATAATTTTTTTTTATATTTTTAAGTAAAGCATGAGAAATTATATAACAGTTCTTAAATATCCAAAATGTAACATAATACACATGAGTTGATAAAGAAAACAATAAAATAAACATATGGCTTAATTGAAGCAGGTACAAAAACGATAATCGTAACCCCTATATTGGTTAACAATCCTACCACCACGTTACAGGCTGGTGGTTTTCAACAGGTGGAGGAGACATGAGTACCTGTTTGTACTTCAGTGTTAGTGAAACCCAGACAGAGTGTGCGTCTAACAGAGTCACCGGAATACAATAACTCAAGTGTTAAGTGCCTTAAGACGATACAATATCTAGTGCCTTATTTTGGAAATATATAAAGTGCGTTTTTTGCTTGGAATATTTTTATTGTTATTTTACTTTTTGTTTTATTTTCTGTTTATTGAAGTGAAATATTGTATGGAACTAATGGTAAAGAATTATTTAAATATCAAATGTCTTGAAACATTAGTTTTGTTAATTTACCAAAAAATTTTTCTCTCGATTTATAAAACGCAATCTATCCATTCAGCTTTTATTTTTTATGTAAATTTTAGTACTTTTTTTGTTTAATAATTAATGTACAATTAAATAATTAGCTAAAACTGTATTTCCTTGTTAATGAAAACAGAAAAATATTCAGTATTTTTTTCAAGGTTTTTACATTTTGCTGATTTCGTTATTCTTGTGCAAAAATTAGAAATGTCATGTAAAAAATTATAACAGTTAAAACTGCATAATGCATAGTTTTTGTTCATTCATTTGATATTTCGCATCTTCTGGTTATATGTTCCGCCTTTTTGGCCATAGTTTTTGATATTTTGTTCAATTTTCAGAATCTCCCTTTCCATTTTTAAAATGTATTTAAGATTTACAAAAAGATACGAATAAAAAAATGATATTATTCGGGTCAGGGGTTATTTTAAGGCAGTATCGAACTGCACAATTTGAGTCAGAACAAATATTTATTTATTTATTTTTTATTAAAAAATATAAATGTAATTTGATAACCTGTTTTTGCTCTACACGTTCTTTTTAGCACTACACGAAATCTCTTTTAGAACTGCACATTTAAATAATAAAGTTGTACATTAAAATAACCTCTATTCGGATCATTTGAAGAAAATAATTTTTATAGTCCCAATATTTTAACAACCCTGGTCTGGATTTATTTTTCCTGAAATCATTTGTACACACATAATGAATAAATAACAAATCGTAAAATAATATTTTTTATAATTTAATTTTAGAAGTGTTTCAAAGATTACAAAACAGTAAAGTTTTTTGACAGTAATGTGAATTCCTTACATATTATTGTTTACGGAAATATAATTGTTAAATTGTGAAATTTCAGTGTGTCAGTGAAGAGACAAGCAAAAAGTGCGTGTGGAATTTATTATAACGTTTTTTTGTATGGTAATTATATTTTATACATTATTATTGCATATTTATATTAATTTTGTAACAACAGTCATATGTATAAAGGAAATGAATAAGAATCTTTCCGCTTCACAGTTCATTAGACTTTGTATATGGGTTTCTGGGTGGAAGTCACATGTATTGACCCATATTTCTTTAGATATCAATTAATCATAAATCAAGAATATAAGTTTATTTTGTATAGTTTCAAACATCCGTATTAAGTAAAATTTCGCAGTTCTCTCTTTTGAATCGATATTTCTCGGAAACAGTTGATCCTATGACAAATAAAATGTATATTTTTATGTATTGTGTATCATACATATTATCTTATACAAGTACCCAACTCAGGAAAAATTAAAGAACAAAAAAATACTGAATCAGCGGGTCCAATACAACCCTGGTCTAAATTATTATACTAAACTATGTATCAAATTTTTAACTGAGGCACAATGGGTTCTCAAGATATTCAATAAAAACTAATTTTGGGTAAAATCTTTGGAGGTCTATGAAAAATTTCCGGACATCATTCAGTTTTTTGCTTAAAATATTTTTCTCGTCTTACTGTTAAAGTTAGCTTCCTTTTTAATTCGTGACTTTAATGGAAATATCCATATTCAACTGCGTATTTGTCTGCAGATGCTAAAACTCAAAAACTACAGATCATAGAAGGTTGAAATTTTATTTTTAGAATTCATCGTCCCTATAATATTATAAATGCGAAAATAAATCTGTCTGTTTGCTTGTTCCCTTTTCACGGCTAAACCGCTTAACTGATCTTGATGAATTTTGGCGAATAGGTAGCTTGCATCCTGAGGAAAAACATAGGCCTAATTGTATCTCGAAAAAATAGATAAAAAAAATACAAATTCCACGCGAACGTAGTCGTGGGTATCAGCTATAGTTATAACAATAAAATTATAATTTTCTAACTATATCCTTATTAGTTCGTTAAGACCGCCCTTGTTATTTTATTTAATGATGTTGGTCAACAACATATCCATATTTTCCACATGTATAATGTTTTTTGTAAGAATGGTCACGCGTATAATATATAGATATATTATTTTGATTGATGTAATTAGTTCATATATTATTTAGTATTTACTACACGATAAAACTTGTTCTTTATATAATGACTCGCTGGTTTAAATTTAGTAAAGACCACAATTCATTTATGCGTTTAATATTTGATTAGAAAGTAAATAAAAACAATGTCATTTGTTTCGGGGAAAAATATACAATCGTTAGTATTGATATTTAAATTATCCAGGAAAACTAAAGTGTATATTTCATTACATTATACTCATATACAGTTATTTATGAATAGTATATACAGGATGAATTGGAAATAAAGAACATAAATCTATAGCTTAGAATGATAACATTATAAAAACTTATTTTTGTAACAAATTAGATATGAATTTTTTATATAATATAATTCGGAAAAATTATAATGATAATAATAATAATAATAATAATAATCTTTATTCTGTGAAACTGGCTACTACAGTTGTAGAATGCGTCAATACATTGCAAATGAAAAATATGGTTAAAATTAAATTTATAGTTAAAAATTAAAAATTATTTAGGTGTTAAAACATTAAAAGTTAAAATTTGGGAATTAAAATTAAAAATTTTAATTGTTGTAAACATAAAAAAATTAGGATCCTCCTAGGCAAATTTATTTGCATTAAAATATTATAACAAACTATAGTTAGTGCTATCAATCAGGTATTTTTTAATAATTTTTTTAAACTCTGTTAATGGGAGTTCTTTATAATTTCCTGGTAAATTGTTGAATCACCTGATACAATAAAGCGGCCCTTTGTACGCTGTTGCAAGCCAATGTTATAATCAATGCCAATTTTTCTAGAGTATAATAAAAAGTACAGGGTATTATTTAAAAAGTAAGTCAGGGATGTCATATTTACGAAGTATAACCTCACTTTAAAAAAATAAAAATTACGTTCTTGCCAATAATCAACACTATACAATACATACAAAGTTTTTTCATAAAATTTATATTTTAGCAGAATCATTATTTCTAACTTTTCATTCTATTTTATCTATCCAATATGTAAAAATGTTTAAGTATTCATAAGAATACATATATTTATATAAATATATATCTATTCCACTGCTAACGTATACAACAAAAATTTATTTTCTATTCGTCATACCCACACAGTAGTTATAATCAACTATATGATATATTCTACAGCGGATAAAATCTAGGCAATAATAAATTTAAAAACTCGATGTTGTAAGTTATCTTTCATGAAATTAAATTACTAGACAATATTGAACAGTGCACATATTATACTAGGCTTTACAGAAATCTTAATTAGGTGAACAAAGTTAATTACTAGCATTTATAAACAATGGAACGACTAATTAAATGTAAAAGTCCCGCCAGCAAAAATATGTTGAAATTTTTGTAAATTAAAGCTACTCGTATATCGATTTAACTTTTCAATATTGTTAATTATAAACCCGACATTAATATCACATTAATTATTATATAGGAAAACGTTTTTTCGTAATAATAATACAAATAATGACTTTTGGGATTTAGAAATAATTGATTGAAATATATATGCATTTTATAGAGGTATATTTTATAATCTGTAATAACATATAATTAAATTTTAATATTTACACATTACTTAAATTATAGTTCAAATATATGGTTGATAAAAGTTTGTAAATTAATTAAAGTTTAGGTATACAGGGTGAGTCATATCAGGTGGAACAAACTTGAACAGTTGATTGAGAAAATTATTTCAAGCAAAAAAGTTCATATGGACATGTGTCCGGAAAATCTTCCTGAAGGAGCTACAGACTCGCAAAGATTATGCCTAAAATTAGTTTTTATTTAATATCTGGAGAACCCATTGTGATACAGTAATGAAAATTGGTATCCAGATTAGTATTAATACGTGTAATCGATTTCTAGTATCAAACAATGATTATTTAGACCAGGGATGTATTAAGCCTGTGGGCCCTCTGGTTTTTATCTAGTATTTTTTTGTTCTTAATTTTTTTATTATGTTTGGCACTTTTATAAGGTCACATGACACAAAATACACATACATACACTTTGTTAATTTATCATAAGATCAACAGTTTACGAGAAATACGATGGTAAAGATAGTTTTGCAGAATTTAACTTAATACGGATGCTTCAAATTACACACAATAAATTTATATTATTGTTCTAGAACTAAAAACAAGAAAAAATTTCATGTAAATGTTCCTCATAATATGACTCCTCAAAGCCCTATAGCCAGTTGTATTAATGTAATATGTACTTTTTAAATTTTACTAAAAAATGAAACTAAAAATTGTAATTTGTTGATAAGGATGCATTTTTGGAAGTATATTTACATAAACTTTTTTTCTTATTTTCAATCCTGGAACAACAATATAAATTTATTTTGAGTAGTTTGAAGCATCCGTATTAAGTTAAATTCTGTAAAACTGTCTTTACCATTGTATTCCTCATTAACGGTTGATCTTATGATAAATTAACAAAGTGTATTTATGTGTATTTTGTGTCATGTGACCTTATAAAAGTGCCAAAGATAGTAAAAAAATTAATAACAAAAAAATACTAGATAAAAACCAGAGGGCCCACAGGCTTCATACATCCCTGGTCTAAATAATCATTGTTTGATACTGGAAATCGATTACACGTATTAATACTAATCTGGATACCAATTTTCATTACAGTATCACAATGGGTTCTCCAGATATTAAATAAAAACTAGTTTTAGGCATAATCTTTGCGATTCTGTAGCTCCTTCACGAAGATTTTCCGGACACATGTCCATATGAACTTTTTTGCTTGAAATATTTTTCTCAATCAACTGTTCAAGTTTGTTCCACCTGATATGACTCACCCTGTATATATGCGTGTTTTAATATAGTCGGTTTTAGGGTGTAAATAAAATTTGTATAACAAATCTAATTTACATTGATTTTTAATGTGGGGTTCACATAAGTAAAAATATACAGTCGAAATCGATTATAACGACATCGATGGGGACCAGTCATATTAAGTCGTAAAAATCGGTAAAAAGCTAATACCACTGGTCAACAAAAAATACTTTTGTAATGTAACAGAGATCTGAATAGGTAATTTAGGAGGCTTTTGGCATGCAAAAACCGAATTTGTTGCCCAATTGGCTTCATCACGTCAGGATTTTGAGATATTCTAACCTAAAAGTTCTAAAAATGACTATATAGGCAATGTTAAAGAATTTATTACCAAGTCGCACAGTGAAATGTAAAAAAAAAACATTTTAAAGAGAAAAGATTTGGAATCATAAAAGAAAACTTCAGAAAAAAATTACCTATTTAGTAATAAATTGCCAAAATCGTCATTTTTGGGACTTTTAAGTTCGGATATCTCAAAAACCTGACGTGATGAAACCATTTGGGCAACGAATTGGTTTCGATATGACAAATACCTTTTCAATCACTTATTCAGATTTCTAAGAATTTTTTTTATGTCGTTATAACCGGTTGTGTATTTACACGGAATGTATTTACATTATTGTGTGTTGCATTCGGCAAAAGTGTGCCACTTACAAATTTATGTCAGTGTGGATGTGTCCAATGCACGCGATCTCTTAGCTGTCGGGTTTTTAAAGGCATCAAAGAGATGTAAGATAGGTAGTTATGGGACCCGGACAAAAGGCAGACATGGGCATAAGGCAGACTCCCAAAAGGCAGACAAATTTTATATAAATTCATAATTTTTTTGAGGGAGGAGGGCTTATGCAATATGCCCCCCCCCCCTTAAAATAACATTGTATTATTTAATTTACTTTAATGATATATTTTTTGAGAAGGTAGGGGGTATTGTAAAAGCCCCTCAAAGATATTATTAATTTTATACAAATTTTGTCTGCCTTTCGGGGTTCTAGACCTAGTAGTTACAGTGTGTTATTTGAAAATGTTTGGTATATACACAAAAAAAAAACTGTATTGGACCAAGAAAATTTTTGTTTTGTGTATAACGAAAACAATATTTTCTTAATATAAGAAAGTACTTTTAATCCAACTACATTATTTCTTCGTCCAAGAATACTATAGTTGGTTTAAGAATATATTTCTTATCTTAAGAAAATATTGTTTTCGTTATATACAAAACAAGATTTACTTGGCTCAAGTAACCTTTCTACCTGTGTAGTAATTGAAAAATAAATGTCCTGCTTTCATTATTTTATAGTTTGTAAGCAATGTGAAATTTTTAAATTTTTAAAAATTGTGGAGATCTCTCAAGATTTAGATAAAAATAAATAACAGTAAAAAAGATTCTTTTCAATAAGAACTTTACAACAAACAAAAATCGAAATGAAATCGGACGACTACAGGAGCTTAGATACAGCCAATTTGATCTATAGTCAACATTCTATGTCTTGCTGGGATTTTCATGTAGTTCCCTATCTAAAATCTCCCTTTTGATCTGTTCTATGACCACAGAAAGTGATATATTCTAATTAAAAAGTGTAGCATTTTGATATGTACCATATACGTACTAAAACTAATACACAGAGTCAAGTTTTTAAAAGTTCAGTGAATGAAAAACAAATATCTTTGGAATATTTTTTTTGCAATTTAGATAAAAATTTAATTAATTTATTAATAATTAATAAAGGAGTTCATTACAACAACAGCTGGATTTTGATAGGATCAGAATTTTGAAATTAGATAAATAAATTCTTAAATTACTATATTTTACATTGTATACTCATGTTAAAATAGTTATGAAAACCTCTTTTTGCACAAATCAACAAAATTTGAAATATCAGTTTGCTAACTACAATACAACACTTCTTATTGTACAGATGTTATGAAAATCTGTATTTTCCCAAATTTTCTAAAACAACAGTAATGTTTTTGCAATTACCCATTACAACCAAACCTAATTATACTTACCTATAAGTATAGACTATAGATATTGTGCTAATTGGTGAAAAGTCATAACTCTAAAACATCAAACACATTCATCCAGCAAATAAACAATTAACAGAGAGGTAATTATACAAAAGTGTTGCATTCTGCACATACACTTTCTCCCCCTCGTTCCATTTCTCACACCACTAGTGTGTGGCCCAACATCGTGAGACTAGAAGAGATCTCTCTGAGATCGTCTTCTATAATGTCGAGTATAATGCCATATTAAATTGCATCAGAATTAACTAAGAACAATTATTTGCATTAGTATATGGTATATATCCAACTCAGAGAATTTATACTGTACCTATGTATAGCTTGTTTAATTTAAGATTGAAGTGGTGGGCGAGGATTAGACGGTACGATTCATACAGGCACTATTCTAACACCAGTTGTTTTTGAATAATTTCTACAAGGTGAATCTGCAAAGACAATCATAACGTCAACACTACATGTCGATTGTCAACACCGCCCATTCCTTCATCTGCCCCTACAAACCGGTTCGGTGGTGGGAGCGTCAGTGAAAATTGTGTAATTGTGAATCTGCCTTGTGTTTTTTTTTGCCCAATCAGGAGCACGTATTATGTTTCCTTTGTTAGCTACCGCTACAATCTTAAATGAAACAGACTATAGAACAAATTGAACCACCAATTCATTTCCAATAAAATTAGAAATACTGGATGAATAGAAAAAGGTACCTATGTGTACTTATGTAAACACATACGCATTATAAGTTATATATCTTTGGCGTAGTGATATCTAGTGTCCAGGAGGAACTAAAAACCTATTTTACTGACTAGCATTGTTATGCTAGTCAGTAAAATACAGAAAATAAATAAATTAAATACAGAAGACTGTACTATCTACACATAACTTAACATCATGGTGTTTAATTGTTTCCGTTGCATGTAACGTACATTTCATTTCCGTTGCATTACTAAAATTTCACCCAGAACGTGCCTAAATAAGTATAATTCATTTTTTTATAACTCACAATTGACCTTTCATAGTAAGTGTCAAATTAAATGGGTTGCATTTTTAATTTTAAATGAAAATTACATTCATTCATCTTGAATCCCTTGAATATGGTTACCTTGTTTGTTATGCAGTGTCTTCCAAAAGTTCAGGGCCACCTAAATAACTTTTGAATGGTGTAGAATATATGATTGAAATTTATAGAAATACAATGGGATCACCAAATCTATTATTTAACTTCAAAAACACCCACCTGGGAGGAGTAAAGAAATATTAAATAGCACATGGGGTTGAGTGAGGGCTCGTTTGAAAGGGCTTACCAAGACAAAAATAATGCAGAATCGCCGAGGTCGCTATGATTTTTTTCAAAGAGTTATGATTATTTGAGCATGTGTGAGCACATTAGGTTAAATGTATTTTCAAAAATGTTATACATATAATGAAAAAACAGATCCAGTTGATAAACTTACTTTTATCAGCAAGTCATTGTGTCAAAAAATCCACTCTTCTGTTTTTTTTCATTGTAGTACATTTTTGAAAATGAAAAAAACAGAAGAGTGGATTTTTTTGACACAATGATGACACGACTTGCTGATAAACGACAGTTTTTCAACTAATCTCAATAGAAATGTTCAAATGGTTATACCTAACTCTTCGAAAAAAAATCGTAGAGACCTTGGCGATACCGCGTTGTTTTCGTCTTGGTAAGCCCTTTCGAACGAGTCCCCACTCAATCCCACGTGCCATTTAAAATTTATTTGCTCCTCCCTGCCCTACCTCCCGGGGATATACAGGTGAGTGTTTTTGAAGCTAGACTTGGTGATCCCATCGTATCTCTATAAATTTCAATTCTATATTTCAAACCATTCAAAAGTTATTTAGGTGGCCCCGAACTTTTGGAAGGCACGTATAAAATGTTTTTCTTTGAACTAACACGTGTCTTCTATAGGTGATTTTGTGTGCGTGAGAAAAATAGTAAACTGGGAAATGCATGTCTATCTACATTGTATTATTTAATATTAATAGAATAACAATAACTAATTATTACACCTGCTACTCAGACTACTCACCCAAACAAAATCAAATAAAATTATTAAACAATACCGTCCGCGGCTGAAATATTGAACAGTGACATTGTTCTCAGGAGATTCCGCGCGGCAGATTGAACCTTACCGGATATCCGTCCTATTCAAAATGCAAATGTCAACATCGTTAATTATTGTCGCGATTTGTTATTTTGGTTACCATACGCATTCTTCGAATACAAAAGGTATTGGCTTATTATCGGAATGTACAGATTTAAATAAATTTGTGCAGTGTAATTAGTATAATATGAATAATGATATACCTATTTTATAATAATATCTATTTTTAGAACCTAAAGTGACTTTTAAAGAATTTATGTTACAATTCAAGAATTTTTTATTTTGGGAAAGTTGTTTTGTAAAAAGAAAATTTTATTCCGAAAGTGTCAATGAAAAAAATCAGTTTTTTTTTGTCAATGTGTATTATCATTTATCGTGCTGAGATTATATGAAAAATATCAAAAGTTGTAGAGCTTTCGCTGTTACTGGCAAGTAGTGTCCGACCGAATGTTCGGTTTCGGTTTCGGTCGAGTTTCGGCAAAAAAACGAGTTTCGGTTTAGTTTCGGTTTCGGCGGCAAACCTGCCGAAACTACGACCGAAACCGAAACTGCATTCGGGAGTTCTCGCGCTATGATCGGACAAGTTCGGCGCGTTAAATTCTATCAAAAATAGGTAATTTTATGTTTAATATTTAAAAAAAAACATGAATAATATTCAAAAGAAGAATCTAACTACTCAAATAAACACGTCACCTATTTTGAGTATTTTTAAGGCGCAATTAATATTTTTTTCTTAAATGAGGGGTTGTTTTGTTGATTATTATCATACCAATAAGTAAAAATGTCGAAGACTGCATAACTATGTGATTTAAAGATAAAAAAATAAAGACAGACTGATTATAATAACGTTTTCTTTATTTTTCCCTCAAAACATGATCCTTGTAAGGAAGTTTCGGTTTCGGTTTCGGTTTCGGCCGAAACTGAGACTGTTGCCGAAATTCGTTTTCGGTTTCGGTTTCGGTCGTAAAATCAGTTTCGGTCGGACACTACTGGCAAGTAATAATATTATGTATTGGTCGATACGAAGCAGTCATTGTACGAGACTCGACTCGCACTTGACCAATTTTTCGTTTATTTACTTTACCTATATTACATTTTATTTTCAACAACTGGGTTATAAGAAAGTTAGTCGTTTTAAACATCTGAACAATTAAGAACAATAAATATGTTATAACACAATAAAAAGCAGACATTTTTTTGTTAATATATTTTATAAAGTAAATTTAATGTATATAAGTTAATTGTTTCATAAATAAATAAATAACTAAATGCTTCAACTAGCTTTAGTTCCGGTGATATAATTGAAAGTTTTATTGATTATTCAGAAAAGGTTATTTCGGTAACGGTATGAGTAATATGCCATGAAATAAAGGACTATGAAAAACATGTATGTAAATTGTAAATGATTTTTTTAAACAAATAGACACATGTTTGTAATTATTTATAGACCATACAAAGGCAAGGCAATAACGCATTGTCAATATAAATGATTATTATTACAGTAATATAAATACTTTTGTTAAATATTAAAGTAAAAATTCTTATAGAAAGTAAACATGACATTTAAATAAAAAAATAAAAAAAACTTATTACTTTTGTAGTTATCGCACTATAAAATAAAATTCAATTGTTAATTTTATTATTTCCTAGTGCATTGACTTTGGTGTTACCCGGGGATATAAATTTAATCTGCAATAAACCTATTAAACATTGTTTTCACTTATCGTCAACTATTTACGCAGCGCACGCTAAGATACCTCACCTAATTTCAGACTTTATGAAATACACACCTAAACCTTCCTCGTAAAACACTATATTAGTGAAAACCAGAAAAAAATCCGTTCATTAATTACTGAGAAAATCATGCTCAGACAGACAGACGCGACAAAGAACTTTGTTTAATACTAAGTATACATTTTTTCGCTTATAAGAATTTCCTTGTTTCTCTTGTCTTCTGATCATTTAAAAAGATTTTATTTATTTTTACTATATTTTGAGAGAAACACATAAGTATTTCTTAAATTTACATCACAACTGATAAATTTGTAAATCTTAAAAATAAATCTAATCGCATACTCAAGTACTGCATACCAAACACGAACATACCAAGATACATATAAATATTCCAACAAGCATAGATAATGTGGTGTAATAGTCAATAGTTAAATTCAATCATGATCTACAAGTCTAACATAACATTTATCCATTAGGTACCACCACACATATACACGAGCCGTAAGTGAAAGCAAGGACATATACGACACAAGTAATGAATGATCGAAGCATGCTGCTGTGGTGAAATTACTGCTTGGAAACTGAGCACAGGTCAACGTCACCGATTACAGATACACCGGGGAATTACTAACAAGGGTAAGTTGTTGTGATTCTTTTTGTAAATATGAAAGTAAAGAGTAAATGTAGGATATTCGATATATAAGAATTTCGAGGTGTTTGAGGTCTTATTGTGTTTATCAACGAATTAAATATCATTTACTTCGTAAAGAAATCGAAATGTATTGACTTCCATATTTAAAACTAATATTATTTGTCCGGTATTACAGACTAACAAGCAATTTCAAACGGGGTATCAAACTGATATGACTGTTTTCGATGAAGTTTTTGACAGATAAGTGTATGCGCGGTAGATTGGTTTGTATCATCTTTACTCAAAGATAGTAAATACACATTAGTAAATATACTTTACTTGCCAAGCATGCACCCATATGTCAACTCCAAGAGAACTGTCATATAAGTTTGTTACCACGTTTGAAAGTGTTTGCAAGCTAGCCAATTTTGTATGTTAGTTAGTCTGTAATACCGGACATTAATTTAAGTTTTTTTTTAATTACTTTCGAAATAATAGTTCGTATTTCTTTGGTGGGTGGAACAATATGCCAAAAATTTGAGAAATTGAGTTCATGTTTTTAAATGTCGAAAAGGAAAGCAATACAAATAAACAGTAAGTGTGGTAGAGGGGTTGTCTTAAAAATAAATACTTATAAAACAATCGTGTTTTCTCTAAATACTTATATTTTACTTACATTTTTTACCACACACCAAATTAAAGTTTTATAATAATTCTGGTAAATGTGTATGTATTCTATGATCAACAAATATTAGATACGCAGTGTATTTAATTGGAATAATAATGTTTTTTAGTTCAGATAATAGAAAGGATACAAATAAAATGTATTTTTTAAATCTCTCTCAGTCTGTCTACCATTTGTTAGTTAACCTTCCAGTTATATTTAATTTCTGTGGACACATTTTCCCATCGCAACTTATCCTCTTTCAGATTAACACTTATTCCGATTTAGTTTTATGTAAGTAAAGTATTTCTCGGTGAGCAACAAAGATAGAAAAAGAGAAAAATTTCGCGGTTCGTAAAATTTCTCGGAAGATTAGAACGAAACTTAAGAGTGACCCAAATTTTGTAAATAAATAAAAAAAATATTCACCACCTGTTAACAAAGATATCATCAAAACATAATTTTAACATTACAAGTACCTATAAGGATTAGGCAACGTTTAAAATTGATTTTATTTTGACGATATCTTACTCTTGGAATTTATTTATTTTTCCGGAAAATACCTTAATTCAAGAAATGTATTAAAATTAATGAATTAACGATATCTAAACTAAACAAATACACTTAGATATCGATCTCCTGAAAAAAACACATTTTTACGGTTACCATATAATGACTTAATGCGGTGTTTACACCGAGAAAACAAAACAGAAACACGGTGTTTTTATGACAAAAAAGCAATTTAAATACGAAGTATTTTAAAGACACGATGTTTCTGTTTTGTTTTTTCGGTGTAAACACGGCATAAGATCATCGATATATACTTTTATTGCAAACGTTTAAAAATTAACAAGCGTTTTTCTGTCGACAAGGTGTGTATCTTCCACGTTAAAATACTAGGGCAAACTGATACCAGATAAGAAAATATCCATTTTAATAAAATGATCCATAATAATGATTACCTACTTTCATCCATTATATTATCATAAAACAATCTTAAATGTAGTCGATTTTATAGTAAATTAGAAATTATAATATGAATTCTTAAAAAATCAAAACAACTACGACCACGATTTTGTAATTGTGATAATTTTGGTTCAAGACGTAAATAATTTTCAGAAAAAAATTAAATTATTTACGAACAAAATTTATAATTTTTCGGTCTTGTATATAAAACATTATTTTTCCCATTAAAATTGTGTTTATTTCTTTTTTCCTCTGAACGGCGTATGTAAACATAGGTATATTCTTATCATTACCTACATATACTTGAACAACAGAAGTGTATCGCAGTTCCAGTTTGAATATACCCGTATATGTGGGCTTGTCTCTACATTCATGTTAACCATATGTTGTTCATATACCTACTATCCGATTTCTCCTTCCTCCTTGGTCAAAAACTGTCAATACACAAATTATAACTGACTATATTGAAACACTAAACTTTGGTATTTCTAGTTCAGCAGTTGGAACTGAAATACAAAGCGTTTCTTTTTATAATTCAATCTTTTCAACCATAACTTGAGTTATTTTCATCATGTTGACATGTATTTTTATTTAATTTTATTATTGTTGATACAATAATATTGGATACTTTCGCAAAGGGATATTCTATATAAACTCAGATGTAATAATCTCTGTGTATTTCTTAATAAGAATTAGTGACATATAGCGTGTAAATGCAAAACTAAAAACCTGTTTTACCGACTATCATAACAGTAATCTGGTCTTATTGCATTACTATAATTTCACCCTGAAGCGCCTAAAGAAGTATAACTAAATAAATAAAAATGTTCTATGTAAAATATACATATAAAACAATGTAACTCGAGACGTGTTTCGATTCAATAAGAAATCCTCATTTGTCTGGCATTATTTCTCTAGGAAAAGAGAATGAATGCATAACAGAACAAAAAAAATGTAGCCATAATATCTTTCTTTATAAAATTAAAATGTAAAAAAATTGAAATGGAAGAGACGAACAGAAAAAAAAACAGTTTCGGTTAAAATTATGTACTATTGTTTAGATCCGTACATATGAACAGGAAACCTCGTGAGGTTTAATAATATTAATAAAAAATATTAAATTATCCCAAAAAATTAATTTTTTTAAATAAAAAAATATAAAAGGGCGCTTTAAATGGTCTATGTACGGCTCTGGGTATATTAGATTATTTTAATGAATATCAATTAGTAAAGTTTAGTAAATTTCAACCAGAAAAGTTTCTTTAACATGGACATTCTTTTTAGGGTTCCGTAGAAAACTAGGAACCCTTATAGTTTCTCCATGTTCGTCCGTCCGTCTTCAAAAATTTTGAGATAATAAGATGAAATTTGGTATACGGTCGTAGATTAATGACCCAAAAACAGAAATGATAAGATTTTTGTAAAAAAAAAAAAAAAATTAGGCCCCCTTTCCTAAAATGAAAAAAATTCACCTACCCCATTGAGTAAGAAGTCATTAGAAAGGTCTCCTAAAATGCAACAAAAAATGTATCAGAACTTTTTGATTTTAACTCTTTAATCACGATGTATTTGCTTTCCAAAGTCGTTAAAAACCGCCCCCCCCCCTCTATTTTCTAAACTATCAATTTAAAAAATCTGAAAAAATTACAGAATATAGCTTTCAATTAGTACTTTCACTGAAAATTATAACGAAAATTGTCAAAAATATTTTGGACCCCCCTTCTATAGACTGAAAAGTGAACTCTCATTTTTTCCCCACTTACCCCATTGAGTGGGGTGTCATTTAATAGGTCTCCTAAAATGCAATAAAAAATGTCAGATAACTTTTTGTTTTCAACCCTTCAGTCACGAAATATTTGCTTTTTAATGTCGCTGTCAGAGCGTCCCCCCCTCTATTTTCTGAACTATCGATTCAAAAAATCTGAAAAAAATTCAGAATGTAGCATTTAATTAGTACTTTCACTGAAAATTATAACGAACATTGTCAAAAATATTTTGGACCCCCCTATCATAGATTGAAAAGTGAAGTCACATTTTTTTCATTTACCCCATTGAGTGGGGTGTCATTTGATAGGTCTCTTAAAATGCAATAATAAAAGCCAAATAACTTTTTGATTTTAACCCTTCGGTCACGAAAATTTTGAAAAAACTCTTTTTTTATAAATCGTAGTGAGAATGACTACGGAACCCTATCATGTGCGTGCCCAACAAGCACTTGCCCGTTTTATTTTAATTATAGGTACATGTTCTTTTAAGTGTAATATTTATTTTATTAAATTGTTTGTATTAATTTAACTAAGTAATTGTAAATCTTACGTATTTAAATCTTACTTGAAAAACGGAGAAACTGTGGTTTCTTAGTCACTTAAACTAAAAATACACCTTAACCACAAAATTTATGTCACTCGACACGTGTTTCGACTTCACAAGAAGTCCTCATCAGGAGCCTAACGATTCCAGACTGATATAGTCTTGGTCAGAACCTATATATATACTAAAAGGACTTATCACGCTTCAATGATTCAGACCAATCAACGGCAAGGTCTAGAAGGATTGAAGCTGGGATAGGTCCAGTACCTCCATTAAAAATACTATTCTTATCCCTCAAGATTTCTAAGCTTTCTGCTGCGTCTAATTGATTATTATTGCACGTTTTAATTAATTTTAAATTATTAATGTCCGTTTTATGATTTAATGTAGTCATATGATGAGCTACGCTAGATTTATCCACCCGATTGTATTTAAGGTGAGCCATGTGCTCTTTAAATCTAATGTTTATAGATCTCCTAGTTTGGCCTAAATAACTTTTTTCGCAATTTAAACAGCTAATTTTATAAATACCGGATTTATCATTTACTTCTATTTTATCTTTGGGGTTACCTAGGAGAGTTTTAATGTTATTATTATTAGAAAAAGCTAATTTAAAATCAAATTTCTTAAACATTCTGGACAACCCTTTGGTGGTCTTGTCAAACGGGAGTTTAATGTAGTTTTTAGGTTCTTCTTTAATTTCTTTAGTTAGAGTAATGTCTTGGAGACGATTTAGTTTAGAATGTTTTTTATTTAAAATGTTATTTATAATTTGTTTATTAAAACCATTGAATTCCGCAATCTCTTGGATGTATTTAAATTCTTTATTAAATCTTTCTTGAGTTAAAGGGATATTAATTAATCTATGGACCATCGTATTAAATGCCGCAATTTTATGTTGGTAGTGGTGATTAGAGTCAAAAGTTATGTATCGTTTAGTAGTAGTATCTTTCCGGTAGATATCAAATTCTAAAATATTATTATTTCTTATTATTAATGTGTCAAGAAAAGGTAGTTTCCCATCTTTTTCTATTTCACATGTAAATTTAATACTTTGAAATTGCGCGTTCATGTCGTTAATGAAATCATTTAAATTATTATTTTTATTATCAAAAATCGCGAAAATATCATCGACGTACCTGTACCAGATTTTAGGAAAATATTTAAATTTCTTTTTAAAGCTGTGTTCGAGATTACCCATGAACAGATTAGCCAGAAACGGTGATAAACAATTGCCCATAGCCGTGCCTTCTGTTTGTTTATAAAATTTATTATTAAATTGAAAATAGTTTTGGTCCATGCAAAGTTCAGTTAAATTAATGAGTTCTTCGATCTCTGAATTATTAAAATTGTTTTTAAGTAGGAGTTCTTTTAAATATTTAAGAGTTTCTTTAATGGGTACGCTAGGGAATAAAGCTGTGACGTCAAAGGAAACTAATATGTCTGAGTCATATAATTTAAGATCTTTAATTTGGTTTACGAAATCTATGCTGTTTTTAATCTCAAAGGATTCCGGTTTAATTTCTAGATTACTGAATTTACTGTTAAGCCATTTGGATATTAAGTAGGTAGGTGAGTTAATGCCGGACACGATGGGACGTAAAGTTTTACCTGGCTTGTGAATTTTAGGGAGACCGTACATTTTTGGTATTACAGGGTTAGAAATATTTAATTTAAATTTATTTAATTTATCTAAAATAGTAGTACAATTATTTAAGATGTTTTTACTTTGCTTAATCATTTTGTTTATCGGATTTGATTTAATTACTTCGTAAGGACCTTCCTGTATTAGTTTTTCAACTCTATTATTATAATCGTCTTTATCCAGAATTACTATCGCGTTACCTTTATCTGCTTTTAAGTAGAAACAATTTTTATTTTTAAGATTTTTAGTTATTTTATAGTTGATATTATACTGGTTGTAATTTTTGTTATTATTAAGATTTTCTATGATTATGTTTTTGGCATTGTTACGTATAGCGTTTTTAGTTTTTTCGTCTTTATATTTAATCGCGCTTTCTATACCGATAACTATTTCGTCAATAGGAGGTGTCGAATAATTTAAATTGAATTTAAGTCCTTTGTCGTTAGGCTCCTGATGAGGACTTCTTGTGAAGTCGAAACACGTGTCGAGTGACATAAATTTTGTGGTTAAGGTGTATTTTTAGTTTAAGTTACGTATTTAAAGGTTAAATTATTATTAAAATTATTAATATTTATAACTGCAATTCATTAGAAATTTACAGTATGTACATTATTTATCTACTAACATATACCTAACTAATGTTATGTACATAATATTTGATATAATAAAGTATGTATAAAATTCATAATTCATATATGTATCATTTCATTTTTTTAACTTTAGAATGCAAGAAATTGCATAATTAAATATATAGTATTTATTAAAAATGTATAAATAATTTCCTTGGTACTTTTTTGCTAAAATAAACTATAATTTTATTTTTATTTCATGCCCGAGCAACATTTATATGCATCAGTAACAAATAAATGAATATTAAAACCTATACTCATTAAAATTAATAATTAATATTAAAATAACATTGTAATTATATATTTACCTTTCAATTCATAAAAATATTTAGTTTATACGAGTAATTTATTTTAATTTGCTAAGGAAGCTAACACATTTACGTAATTTATTGTCCGAAATTTCAATGTCTAATTAATTTTATATGTATTGAGTGATGAGGAAGAGTTAGCAAGTTAAATGTATTGAAAATAAAAATGCACAAGTGTGTCAAAATGAAAGTTGCAATACGTTTTTTATGAGAGTGTTTTGTTGCAAAATATTCATGTTTTCTTATTACCTATGAATGAGAGCACTGAAATATTTAAAAATTTAATATTAAGGAGCTAGCAAATTTTCTAGCTAGTAAGCACTCTCAAATGAGGTATCAAACTTATATGACAGTTCTCTTGGAGTTTCAAGAAGACTTTGTCAATGAATGTTAGTCGAAGAGAATAAAAGTCCTTACATACTACACAGAAAAAAAACTGTATTGGACCAAGAAAACCTTGTTTTGTATATAACGAAAACATTATTTTCTTAATATAAGAAACATACTCTTAATCCAACTACGTTATTCCTTCGTTCAAGAATACTATAGTTGGTTTAAGAGATTATTGCTTATCTTAAGAAAATATTGTTTTCGTTATATACAAAACAAGGTTTACTTGGTTTGAGAAATCCTTTCTACCAGTGTATATGGTGAAAATTTTCATAATTTTTTAAAAACATTTTAATAAAAAAGGAGGCCACGAAAGTATCTTTTTGTCTGATCTAATAGATGAATGTTAAATTTGAATTATCTTGAAAGATATGTTAGAAGATATGATATGTCAATGAAATTAAATACTGCTTATTATAAATTGTCAAATAAATTTAAGGACACTTTTTTCACATAAATTTTAAACAATTATTTTTGAAGATGTCCTTGGGCAAAATGAGCTTAAAAATGTAAATTGTCACAAGAAAACAATAATTTTAATTTTAAAATAGCGTGTTGTTGTCAATAGAATGTATAAAAATAAAATAATGTTTGTTAATTTTAATTCAAATAAAAACGTGTTTGGCGAAAACAATAAAACTTAATATTTATCATTGGTTTTTATCTTAAGATATTTCTTAAAATTTTCCATTTATACATTAATGAGATATTAAGTTAGTTTTTTGAGTAAACAACGTAATGGTGAAGTAGTTAAAATAATAATTACTGAGAAAACATTAAAAACGTACCCAATTGTTTATTATTTTTTATTTATATTCAATACGATGACATTTAATTTAAATATATAGCGTGGGGTCATACAGCGGAGAGCAGAACATTTATAAGAATGCCCAGTTAAAATCCCTAGACTTTAAAACAGTATTTTATGGGTGTTTTCCTTTAATAACATAATAACTCTGAAAAATATCTTCCGAAATTCAACCCCCTGTATGAGGGGGAGGTGCATATTAAACAAATCGCAAATACAACGTGGCTGAAGCTGTAGCCGAGCTGGTTTCAAAAACTAAACGATTTCTGTAAAACTAATCACTAATTAACCTTCCTATACCCGCGTATTGGTCTATCAGACCGACAGATTACATTATTTTTTTCAATAACGGAGAATGCTAAGACAATGAGCTTACTGGTAGCTTAATGTTTTGTCGCGATCTTCAATTTAGTGCAGTACGAGCATTCGTGCGAAAAGGACATGTACCAGTACACGATATCAATTGGTCTGTAAGACCGACGCGGGTATAGGTGTTACACTTTTGAGTATGCTCCGAATATATGGTGAAAAATTGCTTGAGAATAGTTTATAATACTTTATTACTCATGTTGTTATCTTAAGGTTTTTAGAGTTGTTTTTGGTTTTTGTTTTAAGAAAATAAATTATTTTTTCAAGTTTTCGTAGCTCGTTAAAAAAAGTAACTTTTTTCAGAAGCTGTAATAAAAGACTGTTAGTCACTAATTAAATCAAAATATTTTCTATAACTTAGGTTTATTTGTTTCGACACATTCTTTACTATTAATTTTAATTTGACTAGGCTCTCATAAAAAAAGAAAAAAAAAACAGGCTCTAGAACTTTCGGTCCCAGAGACCGTGCGCGGGTATATGTGTTATTCTATTTGACACGGGTATAGAAAGGTTAAGTAATGTTGTACCAAAATGAGATTATTGATAAATATCATATTGTTAATTGAGTGACTAATATAAATTGTTTACAAGCAATGAGTGTGCTAAGGTATTTTAAGGTAACTAGGTAATAATAGTGACCAATCAAGTATCTCATCTGAAACCGCTGAAGATGAAACCTGCTGCGGTGATGTCAAGGTACACATAGCGATCTGTGGAACAATCCGTGATGTCATCCCGTTGAGGAATTTCTGCGAAATGTAAACAATACCAAGATATACAGCATGCTTTATAAGTTATTGAATATTCGAGGAAATGGGTTATTTATTAATGACTTATTTTTAAACTGTTTTTATTTATTTATTGTATCAATTGTATCCATCCAACATCCACTCGTGCTAAGTGTTGTTTCACATATAACTTGTTATTGTATGTATATGATTTTAATTAACAAAGACATTAAATATTTGTAACTATGCGGTTTTTTATTAGAGTAAAGTTATAATTTACTTAAATTTAGTAGGTAGGGTCAACTGGGGTAAAAGTGAAACAAAATACAAATCTTTCATTTTTTTGGCAGTTAACGATACAAATTCATATTTTAATTTTTTCTACTAGATGTGCCTATGAATAACCCTTTCAAATACCTACGTCATTTGAACTGTACCATACAACACAGATTTAAAAAATGAAAAATGTGTGTTTCATTTTTAACCTCTAGTTTGGGAAAAAGTGAAACAGGTAAGGGTAAAAATGAAACAGGCTTCTAACTTTCATATAATGTGTTATATTTATATTTGCTGGGTAAAAATGAAATAAGTGGGAAAAACTGCATAGGAAACATGTGTCGCACCTTGCTAGGTTATAAATGTCTAACCAGCAGGTAATGAAATATATTTAAAGGTTATGGAAATTACAATAAAACTTAGAATATGCTTGCGAATAATGTATTTTTTTTTAAAAGAATATTCGTTCTTGCTAATATATCACATACAATGTGTACTCCTTATATCATCCTAAATAGGGTCAACTGGGGTAAAAGTGAAACAAAATACAAATCTTTCATTTTTTTTGGCAGTTAACGATACAAATTCATATTTTAATTTTGTCTACTAGATATGCCTATGAATAACCCTTTCAAATACCTACGTCATTTGAACTGTACCATACAACACAGATTTAAAAAATGAAAAATGTGTGTTTCATTTTTAACCTCTAGTTTGGGAAAAAGTGAAACAGGTAAGGGTAAAAATGAAACAGGCTTCTAACTTTCATATAATGTGTTATATTTATATTTGATGGGTAAAAATGAAATAAGTGGGAAAAACTGCATAGGAAACATGTGTCGCACCTTGCTAGGTTATAAATGTCTAACCAGCAGGTAATGAAATATATTTAAAGGTTATGGAAATTACAATAAAACTTAGAATATGCTTGCGAATAATGTATTTTTTTTAAATAATATTCGTTCTTGCTAATATATCACATACAATGTGTACTCTTAATATCATCCTAAATACATCTGCAAAGTTTGAAAAATACCAGATAAATATTTAAACCGAAAATTAATTTTTTAAAAATAATGGGGTAAAAGTGAAACATTTTTTTGTGCTCTTTTAACTGTTTTTAAACTCTTGCATTGCATAAAAAACATCGATTTTCAAAACATACAAATTGTTCCATAGACCCCTGATGTACTATTGACTATTGACCCCTTTCAAACTTCCATAGGACCGGAATTCCGGTACAGCCTTATTTAGGACCTTTTTAACGTAATTTCGTGGCATTTTGAAGACTTCAACCAAAATGATGCGTCCACTCTGAAATCTGCACTCAAACTGACTTTAACTGTAACATGTGTGACTTGTCCAGACTTGCAAAAACTGGTTCAGATTATCCCCGACTGTGTTTCATATTTTCCCATATTTCTGTTTCACTTTTTCCCGAATTTTTAAATCTTAATTAGATGGAAAATACTTATCGAAAAATTAAAAAAAAAACTACAAAGGCAACTTTGATTTATTTTCTTTGTGGCATATCAATGTGAAATTTGTAACTTTAATTTATACCTGAGTTATGCAGAAAGTTATGTGCAAAGAATTAAAATTTAATTCACACGTTTTGCCATCGTCTAACAGAAAAGTCTGTAGGGGGGACATATCACTTACTAGAGGATTTATATTTTCAGATCGCTTTAACAAATCTTTAAAGATCATGTCAGTTTTTATAATTCTTCAGTAAAGAAATTAGTTTTTTAGTTAGAAGCTTGTTTCACTTTTACCCCATTTTTTTCGTGTTTCATATTTACCCCAGTTGACCCTACATGTGCAAAGTTTGAAAAATATCAGATAAATATTTAAACCGAAAATGATTTTTTTAAAAATAATGGGGTAAAAGTGAAACATTTTTTTGTGCTCTTTTAACTGTTTTTAAACTCTTGCATTGCAAAAAAAACATCGATTTTCAAAACATACAAATTGTTCCATAGACCCCTGATGTACTATTGACTATTGACCCCTTTCAAACTTCCATAGGACCGGAATTCCGGTACAGCCTTATTTAGGACCTTTTTAACGTAATTTCGTGGCATTTTGAAGACTGCAACCAAAATGATGCGTCCACTCTGAAATCTGCACTCAAACTGACATTAACTGTAACATGTGTGACTTGTCCAGACTTGCAAAAACTGGTTCAGATTATCCCCGGCTGTTTTTCATATTTTCCCATATTTCTGTTTCACTTTTTCCCGAATTTTTAAATCTTAATTAGATGGAAAATACTTATCGAAAAATTAAAAGAAAAACTACAAAGGCAACTTTGATTTATTTTCTTTGTGGCATATCAATGTGAAATTTGTAACTTTAATTTATACCTGAGTTATGCAGAAAGTTATGTGCACAGAATTAAAATTTAATTCACACGTTTTGCCATCGTCTAACAAAAAAGTCTGTAGGGGGGACATATCACTTACTAGGCGATTTATATTTTCAGATCGCTTTAACAAATCTTTAAAGATCGTGTCAGTATTTATAATTCTTCTGTAAAGAAATTAGTTTTTTAGTTAGAAGCTTGTTTCACTTTTACCCCTTTTTTTCGTGTTTCATATTTACCCCAGTTGACCCTAGAGTATTATAAAACATGAAAACAATTATTAAAATTCAATAATTAAAAACTGTTGAAGAACTTTCTGAACAACTTTTAAAATACTATCTAAATCAACTAAAACAGTGAATGTTTTGGTATATATAACGTTCCAAGAATGGCACATTAAACTAGCTTTTGTGTAGAAATAAATATTGAAAAAATTTAAAAAAAACAACGTTTTTTAGTACTTTAACTTGTGAATAACATATTGTTTTTTTGGCTATTCTTAACAGCTATTCTAAGAACAATGATGTAACTAAATATTGGATAGAATATATTTTGTTTTATTTGACACATGCTGAATAATATTGATCTACTGACATTCAGGTTTATACTTATTCTTAGATGTGTGAAAAATATAAAATACCTATTTATTTAGTAAGTGCATAACATTTTAAATGAAAATGATCTGTTATGGAAAACCCATTATAATAACAAGAATATATGTATGACTAATATTTTTATTTTGTAATATGATCAATTTTTGATCTATCTATACATATACCATTAATCAATACATGCTATGTAACTACTGATAAAGCAATATTTTAACCATGATGGAGAGGGAGTGACAGCACTCTAGTCCTGGAGCACGGGGCTAAGAGGGTTTGGTGCGACAAGCAAAGAAATGGTACCTATTAACGAATTACGTTTTTTCATTGAAAACCAAAAAAAAAAGATAATTCAAATTTCAAATATTCCGAAAAAAGGTGTCTTAGCGGGCCCGCTAACTATTCCAGTCTGGGATCTGTGATAGGATGTGGGGGTCGTGATTTTAACTTCTGATTTTGATCTTATTCTATTATTTTTTATATAATATTTACCCATACAGACATTATTATTTGACATTATTTTATATGAATTTTTTATTCATTTATGAATCAGTAAAATATTTTCAACGTAATTATTATAAATATCCATACAGCTATAATTAGCGTAGACTCATCTTGTGTTATAAAAAAAGTATCAAAGTAACAAGGTTATTCTGTTTCCTGTACCTGATGAGATAACAACACATGATAATGCAATTGAATATTTAAACTGTTTTTTCCAATAAAAAATATTGTAATTATTTAATTTTACGTACATTTGGTGGCTTGACGCAATTTGATTTTTTAAAATATGTATATGATAATATGTATATTACATGGGTATACAATTTGTTGGCTTGGTGATACATCGAGTGAAAAGGAATTGGATTTGACCGTATATAAAATATACCTATATATAGTTAAGCTATATTAATGTATCATGTATTTGTAATAGAACTTTATTTGTTTTTTTATATTATTATTACATATATATCAAATATAGTATATTTTTGCTGTATACTTCGTGAGCCGCATTACTATCCTGCGCTGCGAGATATATCATATATTATGTGATATCATTTATATCGTTCTCGAAATATAGACTTAAAGAATGGACTGAGCAATAACCTCACAAAATTGACCACTCTCTTGAAAGAGACAAAGCGAATGTGTAGCCAATACCTGTCTCTTTTCTGTAGGTCTGTCCTAAATACACTCCCTAGCAAACCTGTGACGTGACCAATTAGAATTCTAGTAAGAGACAACTGCATGCTACTTTATCACTTTGTCTCTCTCACACCTTTTCGCCAATATTTACTTCACAGATGGATAGGGAATGCTCAGTCCATTCAAGTCTATGAATGTAAATACTTACTACCGTACATTCTAAAAAATCCAATCGTAGATTACTTGTTGAGTTAAGGCCCTTAATGAATGAAAAAAACATCAATATAACTTTCATGCCCGGTATTATAAAGAAATTGCATGCAAGCAAATTTGTTTCCATGCAAATTTGCGATTTGCAAACGCTATCTACTAGGAGTAAAATGTAAATGACAACCAATCACAGATTATAGCTTTAAAATATCAAGACAATTTGACTCCTAGTAGATAGCGTTAGCAAATCGCAAATTTCCATGGAAACAAATTGCTTGCATGTAATTTCTTTATAATACCGGGCATAAATATACTATAGGGTACCGTGATTTTTCGTATTATATATTACATAGGATGTCCTCGCACGTAACAAAGTTTGTGAACCACTGTTCTATAAAAATACAACTAACGTTATATTATTATTATTTATTTATTAACAAAAAATAATATGAACAAGATTAATATCATCAAAACTATATTAATAACTCCTATTATCTACATTTAATCTATAAATATCTAACAGAAAAATATACTAATGTAAATTAAACAATTTACTCCATTCTTTATTAATCAACACAAAAAAAAAACACAAAACAGATATATTTATATGTAGAATAATGTAATTTCCATGTCTGTGGTACAGTTACAATAATTAACATTAATCAATAGCAGTTCAAAAAACAACTGACTAGATAAAATTAACTCTAACAATATAGCGGATATTAGATTGTCATTATTTTTGATTGCTGAAATACGATAAAATTTATTTGATTCTTTTTTTTTAATTATTTAAAAAATACTATTTAATAGGCGGCATTTTTATTGATTAAAAAACGATGTTTTAGTTATAATAAATGTAATTCTGCTTCTAATTAAGTTTAGTATATTGTTCAGTTTACGTCATCACTTTTTAACAACGTGTATAATTGTATAATTCCATGTCCTATTAAATCAAATCTGATTTAGAGAATGTCATGTACATACTTTGAATTTTCCTTTAACCTGCAGAAATATATTTATTATTATTTATTAGTGCAATCTGTTGCTTTCGTAGACGCCTCGCCGTTAGGTGCTGCTACCATCTTTCTACGATACTATACTGTTTAGTTAATAATAGTGATTAATTAATTATATGTGTTTAATTGTGTTTAATATTACTGCTCACTGCTCAGCCCTTTGATAGAATAGCATAATGGTTACGTAACGTCATAGACTTTTTTGTAGCAGTCAAAGTTTTCGGAATAAAAAATGTATCATACTTATGTAACGACGTTCAAAGTATTATATTTTTATGTTGTACGGTGCTAAAGAAAGAGCCAACTAGAAAATACAATAAGAATCATAATTTAAATTTATATATACTTTTAAATTACCGATTAAAAATTAACAAAAACAATCAACAAAAAATCACGTTTTTCATCTCCTTTATCCCATCATTTATTTAACTAGACATACTGACATTCGAGTTATTAAAATATTTACCATTATGCTTTATATAATTACTCAGATTTATCGCGGATATGGTTCGGCCTTTACAAACGAAGGCCTTCAATTCCGCCTGTTACAGTTTTAATCATTTAATCACATCAATCTACATAGTTTCTTTTTTATAATAATACATATATATTATTTATTATGTCATTGGAAACTTGCACTATGTCAAGGCACACTTTGGCAGATACAAAGACCTATTTTTTTGTAAATTTTGTATAATAAATCTATTTATAAACGGTTTTATAGTATAAGTAATTAGAGAATAAATAAATTTTAATATAAATTATGTAATTGTGTTGAATTTATATGTAATAAATGTATTTATAATTTATAAGAATTTATATTACGTATAGAAATGAATAAGGAATAGAAAAAGTCC
The DNA here is from genome assembly GCA_949319165.1 of Sialis lutaria. Classification (NCBI taxonomy): domain Eukaryota; kingdom Metazoa; phylum Arthropoda; class Insecta; order Megaloptera; family Sialidae; genus Sialis; species Sialis lutaria. Next base: position 24,099,468 of record OX439235.1, on the reverse strand, counting down.
AGTGTATCAAGGATATTAATAGATGTATTGAGTTGAAATATCGAGAAAACCTCGAATTATAGCGAATGACTATATTTATCTTAAACAATGTAAGGTTCATAGAAATTATTTTTGTTCAGCTTCAAACTACATACATAATACATATATAAGCTACATACTATAATGTTTATTTATTTTAAAACAATGGTATGGTAAGATTCCAACGACTATAATTCAACAAAGAACATAATAACTTGATACATACTGTGTAAAGGCTGGTTTACACGCAACGATAAATCGTAACAATTTATCGTAACGATCGAATCGTTACGATTTATCGTAGCGTGTAAACAGGACATTGTAGCGATTTATTGGAATTGGAATGGATGATTGTTGCCGGCCGGCATCAATTTCTGCAAATCATAACGACAAGTTGGAACGTGTAAACAAGTAGCAGCTATTCATTGCTACGATTTGACTCACAATCAGTTTGCATTAGCTGTTCACGGGAAAGGTTGTTAACAACTCAACATAAGTGTCTCTTCATACATTCTTAAATAATTCCGCCAGTGATTGGGTTCATTTCGCAATTTTTTCAATAATTTTATATGAGAAAATACCCTTTTCTTCATCAACCACTGGCGGCTCCACTTTCTTCTAGGTCTTCGTGACCTTTTCACTTTTCTTGCTAAACAAACGATCACAACAGTACTTCCTCCTTGACAAAAACTAACTGAGTATACCGCGGTCGACAATGAATATTGGACAAGAAATCGTTGCATGTAAACAGTACACACTCTTTCGATTTATTGTAACAATGTATCGTAACGATCGAATTGTTACAATTTATCGTAGCGTGTAAACCAGCCTTAACATATGCCTTATATTCATACTAATATTATAAATACAAAAGTATATCTTCAAGTCTGTTTGTTACCTTTTTATGAATAAACCAATAAACTGATCTGGATGAAATTAAGCAGGGAAATAGCTTGCATCCTGAGGAATGACATAGGCTACAATGTATACTGAATTTATTAGATAAAAAAATGGATGTGTGACATTTGTACGCGCGACTTACTTTATCGATTATCTTCTTCTTTTTCATGGGTTTTATGCTTGACAGCTCCAACCTAACCTAACTTCCACACGAACGAAGTCGCGGGTAACAGCTGATACTCAAATACATATGTTCTTTAAGAATTAAGATTGCTAAAAAGTTTTCGTTTTTTAAATTGGTTTACTTGATTATAATTTTATAAAAAGTAATTCAAATTACTAAATATTTTATACAAGATCTTTATTTCCTGTGGATTAATTTGCTATATCTACTACATATACGGTTGATTTGTCATTACATTTGTTTTATTTTCTGTCGATAATTTCCATTTCCGCTGAAGAGGAATCGCAATTAAAAGCGGAACTAATGGCGATACGGATTTCGTCAGAGATGTCTGCAAGGTTAAAAGATGATGAATAAACGATTATAAAAAACTACATCCTTTTATGTTTTTGTTTGTATGATAATCATCATTTTTTACTGTCTAATTTGTCGTAAAATTATAATAATGTGCATGTGTTTCATTATTCTAAAAATAAAGATGTATTTGGTATTTTGTAGGTGGGATTAAACATTTTTGTTTTTTGTTATTTATTATGATTATATGTATGTACATTACAGTACCTAGTAAATATATTTATCAAGTCTTTTAATTTATTTATGTCCAATGCCGTGTTTACCAAAGAAACAAAACAGTAACATGGTGTTTTTTTGACAAAATAGCAACAAACCTTCTACATTTTTAAGTAAAAGTATAATCTTTTAAAAACACCTATTGCGCTGTTTTGTTTTTTAGGTCTAATGCGGTGTTTACACCGAGAAAACTAAACAGAAACGCGGAGTTTTTATGGCTAAAATGCAATAAACCCTATACATTTTTAAATACGAAGTATTTTAAAGACACGATGTTTCTGTTTTGATTGAAGAAACAAAACAGCAACATCGTGTCTTTTTTACAAAAGTGGAATAAACCCCATACATTTTTAAATACGAAGTCTTTTAAAACACCGTGTTGCTATTTTGTCTTGTAAACACCGTATAAAAATGGCATAAAAATGTTGTTTTTATAACGCAGTTAGAATTAAATTTTTTCTTATTGTTTTTATATTGAAATAGATCAAAACTTTGTATTATATTAATATTGTTTATGATTTTACTTCTAAAAAATGTATTGAAACCAAGAATCACTTTAAGGTATCTCTCGGTAAACAACAATATAATTATTATGTATAATGTAATTGATTAAAAAAAGATTATGAAATGCTCCATTTATATTCGTCAAATTATTCACGATCTGTGAGAAAAGATATCGTCAAAATAAAATCAATAAAAAACATTGTAAGTGTTAAGATCACAATTAATGCTTAAAATTGATTTTATTGTGACGATATGTTTTCTCACAGATGCTTAGTCATTTTAGGATTTTGAATGAAGCTTCTTATAACATTATTTTAGTTTTGGGCTTACTTTTTATTTATTTTATTTTCAAAAAAATACTAGATTACCATAGAATCCTTAAAATTAATATTGTAGGTAGCGTGAAACCTTGTTAGTACATTTTTGAGGAAACTGGGAGGAGAGGAAATACGTACTAACTAGAAAAACGTACTAACGAAATATTTTAACATATATAGGGTCTTATGGAAGAATACCGGGACCTAAAAAATACGTACGAAAGAAAAACGTTTTAAGGAAGTTTCATTGTCATTTATTTTTTATTAATTTAGCTTTACATATTTAAAGGTATATATTCCTAAAAACATACCACACTTTCAAAAAACCAAATGCCTATATAACTTTTTGAATTTAGAAAATTAAATTGGTAAATCAGAATTTGATTATTTTGGATTCTGAATAATTCACTTCTGATTCAACTAGAAAACAAATCTAAATCATTTACCTTTTCACTTTCAATAAATAAACCGTTCGCCGACCCCCAACATACACATACAAAAGATGGACCAGTCACGTGACAGGCATACACACACACACATACACGCATACATGTGCATTGTTCGGCGAGTCAGTGACCGGAACCGGGAGGCTACCACCTATCTGGATGTTATTGTTAGTTGCCGATGACGCCGCTTTATTACGTGTACGATTTTTTTTTTGGCTTTTAGGATACACGGATAATTCAGTAGTAATTAATCTTTGCGCAACTAATTTACAAACAAAATAAATGGGGTTCTCAGAGATGTGTTAATTTAATGTAAATTGTAAGTCAAGTTCAAAGTAGACGGGAAGTGGATTATTTATAATAAAACAACAAAATAGGAAGGCGAGGGAAATCGGTTTTGTTTTTATATATAGCTGTAGACTTGTAAGAAATTCAACGATTATGTAAAAGTAGTTCATCTCCTCTTCTCTCATTTCAGTTTTGAAGTTGCACTTCCTTAGGCGCGTTCAAGGTGAAATTTAGTCATTCGACGGAAATGAATGCAACCATGCAACGGTAAACAATTTAACACCAAGTTAGGTTAGGTGTAGATAATATAGATAATATAAATCGGTAAAACGGGGTTTTAGTTTTGCATTTAACGCTAGATGTCAGTAGGACAAAGAAATATCTTTAAATACACGTAGATATGAACATACACGTAGGGGAAAGGGGGGCATAGTGGGGTAGTGGGGCATAGCGGGGAATCTCTCATGCAGGTCGAATGAAACCCCGTAAAAAGATTCAAATGGCTCACTTTGATTGGTCGTCTATCGGCACGTGACCTTCACGAGCGAGCAACGCCATTTCGACAGCCGTTTATGCTATATAAACAAAAGTCTCAAAAACAGTGTTTTCGTTAAAAAAATACGTGAAATTAAATAGCAATTGTTTCTCGAACCTAATTATGTATTGTGGTAGTTATTATTTCGTTTTGTAGCAGTGCCTTCTGGATTTCAAATTAAAAATACATCTTAAAATTGATGCCAAATATTGTTCTAAAAGATTATATTGTTGATAATAAAGACTATTACATAAGGTACCCCACTTTACCTCCATATACGGGGCATAGTGGGGCAAATGCCATTTTATATTTATGTATTCCCATATCGTAGAGTTCTTACCGTAATCGATAAAAATATATCCATAGTCATTCGCAATGAGTTAAATCATGATCTTGAGTTAAAATTTGTTGTTTAATCATAATATTTTATCTTGTAGGTATGCTTGAGTCTTAAGTAGCTCACTATGCCCCCCTCTCCTCTACGTTTTTTTAAATGATAGTCTCATCTAGTTCTCGTATCGGTCTCGTCTAATATATTTTAACGTCTAGTTTATTTTTACTAATTATTGATAATCTTTTTAAACCGCGACAAATAAAGTTGATATCATCTCCCCCTTCCCCCACTTAGGGCTGCATAGAAACCTCGATATATCAAAAACGGATAAATACAATTGAATATCCTGTTAATAAATCATTCATTAAAAAATAACTATAATTACGTAGGTCTAAATTATATTATTAAAAAAAAACTATGCATTTCTCTTTCCTTTTCCAGATGTGGTATTTCGGTGACATTACGTTTTTGATACCTTTCTATTTTTGACGTTTCACCAATGATATGTCCAGCACATTCCATATTAGGGTCGTTGTGCTTGTAACGCCCTCGTGTTTAACGAATTACGTTGTTCGTTTTGTAACAAACTGCATTATATAATAAATTATATTATTTAAAATGGATTCAGATCACTGTTATCAAAATTAGCATTTCTTTTAAACTGATCTACATATACAAATATGCATAATGTTGACATTGGATTATAAATTATAATTCTATTTTAATGTTCGGTATCATAAAGGGGCTTGCAAAATTTGCTAGCTAGCGAGAACTTTCAAATGAGGTTTTCATCTATAGATTTGCTATGGAATTTAGAGCAGTGATACTTAAACGTATTGTAACATAGTTGGCGACTCTGGCTGTACAAAATAATTTTCATAATATCACAACTGTTTTAATACCGTTGGTGTTTACATACAACGCATGCGATAAAGTTGTCAAAGTCTTCATGAAACTCCAAGTGAACTGTCATATAAAGCCCACCGCACACGACGCAATTTTGCTTGCTTGGATTGTCTGCTTGATTTAGCTGCTAGGTTTCAAACGTGCTATGGCGCTAGATGTCGTGCTGGTTTTTTTACGGTTGGCTTCATACGATGCTAGTTTCAAAACTGGATTTTGAAGCTGGCTTTGTTGCGTGCACAGTGACAGCTCAGATGTGAATATTTTCTTTACTCATCGCAGCAAACACTTCACTTTCAAAAATACTAGCATTAAAATATACATATTATAATACATATATTATATCATCTGTCAGTTTATGCGCATGTCACCCACGTGATGAAATACTGCTTTCCGATTGGTCCTCACTCAAACCAGCAAGGAATCCAGCACGAAAAATAGCACATGTTCTATCAGTAGAATCCAGCATGCATGCACGCAACACAGCCTGTAGTGACGTCATTTTCCATCACAGCTCAATAGCCAGCAGAAGTCCAAGCTGACAATCCAGCAGGCAATATAGCGTCGTGTGCAGCGGGCTTAAGTTTGATACCTCATTTGAGAGTGCTTGCTAGCTAGCTCCTTTATGATACCAGATATAAGTCGTTCATAGTTCCCCATGTATTTATTTGAGGATCTAAACAGTTAATTATTTATTAATCAATCTACTTCAAACTTTCAAAGTTTGATTTTTATTATTCGAACTAAAATATATCTATTTATTTTACCATTATCCCGAAATGTTGTCAAGTGTTTGACAAGTGTGCTGTTTAAAAAATGTTAAAAAGACACTGACATATGAGTTATCTTCAAACATTTACATAAATACTTTAGCGTTTTTCCTAAATCACTTTTATTACTCATCAGTAGGTCACGATGCATCTGTTAAGAAGTACTAACACACTTTAGACACTAAATGAGTCTTGAATTTAAAAAAGGTACACATTATTTATGTTCCTCATAAAATACCAACTACTGAATATTCCTAATAAAGTAATTATAAAATAATTATGATTTTTATAATCGATATCATGAATGGAAATAAATACTTTTATTAATCATTATTAGGTTAATGTCAAATTAATTTTAAATTATTAAAATTTATACATTTTTATTGATCTATGGAATTTATATAATTGTTATAAACAATTTGATCAAATATGAGTTGGTTATAATAGTTCATCATAAACTTGATTTCTGTCTCAGTAAAACAAGATTTTAGAAAATTAAGTTGATAAATAAGTGTATAGTCATTAATTTTTAAAATTAAATCGATACCATTAAAATGTAACATGAAATTACTCGAGTATAAATACCTTACTGCTGCTATTATTACATATATTATTATCATTTCTTATTGGCTATTTCTATTGTGTAGTCATACATATTAATATTCTGACATTAGCATAACTATTTCATTAGAGACAAACGTTTTTCGAGAATTTCAAGGTCTAACCGATTTATTCTTAAAACCATCTACTTATAAAAGTATTTTTCAGTTTGTCTTTAGATTGGGTAGATTCTTATAAACGAGTTTTTATGTTTATTTCCTTTTAATTGTAAGTAAATATTTAACGTCACTAAAATAAGAATGATTTTTTTAAAATATAATGCTAATTTTTGATAAATTGTCACTACTGTATATTTAAATATAATTATCGTTAAAAGAATAATAACATCAATTTCTTGTATGAAAAAAACTGATTTGTGATTTCATCTATTTATAAGTTTCAGAATACAAGATATTTGTATATTAGTTAAGTGACGGTTACAAATCACGAATCTGTTTCTTATTGTTAGTTATTAAAAAACATCTACAATAATACCTACTAAATTTTATTCATCGCTTTTATTCTTGAGATTTACCCAGCATTGAAATTTCTTGTAACTTAACTTTAAACTGTTATCTAATGGTCTTTCTCGGAAAATCAATGAAACATTTTTATTTCCTGAAAACTGGGAAATTTATTTTTCCTTATGAAAAAAACAGTAATAAGCATCCAGTGATGGACACTTGCTAATGATCACAAAATGGTAAATACTACAGCACACAAGTTATAAAGAATCGTAAAAGGAACATCGTAAAGCAGATGTTATGATAATAATATAATAAATTATTAAATAGATTATACTAATAATTAGTTAAAGTATCCACCATTTTGACACCTATTGACAGATTGTCATCAAATCAAGCTGTAATGACAGTAATCAAATATAAACAAATATTTCTAATTTGGTACATTTAATTTAAACAACATATAATAATACAAAATGTATGAGTTATTCAAAAATCACTAAGAACTTACAACATACCAATTGCCAATGTACCTAGCGTAACTTGTTGTCACAGCGTTTTTTGACTGAAACTATAGTTATTACAACAAAATCCCTGGAGTTTTAGTACCTATACTTAGATAAGAATGAATTGATGATAAAAAAAATCAGCAAAATCAGTAACAAAAAAAACTCGGGCACGAATGGGTTAACTATAGTCCAACACTGGAGTAGGTATTATTCAAGATTGGTGTCAGTAACTTATTTACATATGTTAAGTAATTAATAATTGCTGTCTTATAACCAAAAAATAAAAATATTTGTTCGTTAACCCGGTGCAATTGTATTTTACATATAAATAATAAATAATTTATTGACTTGATTTATTAAAATATGTATATCACTTGACTAAAGAACATTGACTAATAGTTCCAGATTACTGTCGCAAAAATCAACATTTCAATGCACCCGGTATGCTATTTTAAATTTTATAAGAACGTTAAATCTTGATAGACATGTTCATGTACGTATGAAACCCTATGTTGTTTCTGTTTAACGAACTTGAAGGCAGTTTGTAGCTATGTCAGATGTCATGGTTCACTTCCTGTGAACATATAAGGATACACATGCGTGCACCAGCGCCGGATTAACCATTAAGCTAAAAATATTAGGAACCCGCGGTTAAGTGATCCCTAAATTAATAATATTTATACCAAACTATATTTATAGATATAAGCAATTTTTGATACTTAACTGATACGTGAATGCTAGTCCCACATAAGGGAGGGGGAGGCTGACAGGGTTGTACTCTGAGAACCCGGGGCTAAAGAAAACCTAACAAGCTTTTTTTGATAGTCGTCAAAAATAAATTCTTAGTAGGAACAGACCCGCCGATTGGATGTGGCGGCCATGACTATAGGCTCCACATATATGTTATAACCTATAGGTCCTCAAAATATGTATCTTTATCAGGTACTGGTGTGCATAACTGAAACTGAAAGAAATACGAAGAGTACAAAAAAAATCACACGCGTATTTTTATAATTGAATAAAAACGGAATGTTAAAGTCTTGGCATCTTAGGACGCCGCGCCGTCCGCACCGTCCGCCAGACACGCAATACTGATGTGTGTATATTATTTTCAAGGTTAAAAAAACACAAACTGTATTGCATGTCTGGCGGCCGGAGCGGCCAGCGCGGTCGGCGCGGCGTCCTAAGATGCCAAGACTTAATTCAATTAGTTATTAATTATGGTGTTAGTTGGATTTTAATTATTCAGACGTTTTTATGCTTTTTTTGTCTTATGTATGTTTGTATTTAAAAAAAAGATTTCGAGAAATTATGCAGGTATTTATACTTTTTTGTTACTTGGAATAAACCGTGTCTTGATCATATCTACTCGGGTAGTAAAACATTAATTGAAATGAAGAAAATTTTAGTGATTTATTTGATCAATTTTTATACAGTGGAACCTCGTTAGTTCGTTTTTGAAGACGAAAACACGTACTAACGAGAAAAACGTACAGTAAAAACCGGTTATAACGACATCGAAGGGACCGGTCATATTGGTCGTAAAAAGTGGACAGTCGTAATAACTGGTAAAAATGCAATTATACGGGATTCAGTTAGACTTTTATTTTGAGTCGTTAAAACCGATACGTCGTATTAACCAATATCGTTATAACCGGTTTCTACTGTATTATCGAAATATTTTAACATGTGGTCTTGAATACCGGGACCTAAAAATAATAATATGTCGAAAAACATACTAAAGCAAAGCGAACTAAAGAGGTTACACTGTATTATCATTATCTATTTAATCAATCATTTTACAAATATTTTAATGAGTTATATTGCTAGTCGTATTTCAATATTGCACTTAAAATCAATGTTCATTTAAAATAATAACGGCAAAAGCTTCTGATTACAAATAATTTTTATTTACACACTTCAAAAGAGCATTGACTTTATGAAAAATATGTACCTATACATTATATTATATCTAATTAACTATAAAAGCTTTAAGAAAATAGTATTCGTAAATAAAAACGTGTTAAATTAAAACGAACCCATTATATTTTGTGTTAATATTCACGTCGATCCACGATGGCCTTGGATTGGACAGGTGACGAGTGTCGACCCCAAGACTGAGACAATTTGGCGGAGCTTCTCAATATGGCTGCCATTATGTATTCAGTCTCAGTAATTACTTCGCAAATTAGTCTACGACAAAGGAAATACAAGACAAAACATCCTGAGACATTTTTGTAACAAATACCTGACTATGTTGTAAATAGCACTTGGTTTCTGAGTATAAATCATTTCTTCAGTCAAAGTTTCATCATATTGTGTATTTTTTCTCTATTAACTTAATATATTTAAAAGAATGTATGTACGTAGCGGGTCATAAAATATTAAACTTTAAAAAATACTAGTTACGGAAAATACTTTATTTTTTATACTTGAAACCTAACTAGGCGATCCTGAAGATTTTTGGGGCATTTAAACCAAATATTTTGTCCAAACTGCTCCATCACGTCAGGTTTTTAAGATATTTTAATTTGCAATTACCAAAAATGATGAGTTCTTTTTCAAAAATTATCAAAAAGACCAAAAAGGCACCATTTATATTTCTTACAACCGAAAACTGATACGAGTAAATATGAATATTAAAATCAAATAATTACCTTCTCCTATAAAATATACTTATGACACTCATGGATATAATATAAGAAAGTTATATATGTGATATCAATACTCAAATAAGGCATAAACATAACAAAATTAATAATTCAAGCTATAAGAATATAATTGCCCTATTTTTTATACATGAATAATTTATTTTACACTCTATAAAAAATGTTTTCTGTTGTTTTTTTTCGTGATTACTCTCATGATGAATATTTAATGAAACATATTATTTATAATTATACCAAATAAATGAACAATAGGTTATTAAAAACAAAATATTCACCTGCTTTTTCAAGTAGGTATAAACTTGTAAATAAAACGATAATAATATTCTATGGTTTATTGGTGATTAGCTCATTGGACCCGGTGTTTCTGGGTTAATATTCACAAATTTATTGCAATGAAAAATTATCTAACTATTGGTGAAAACCGCAATAAAATCGGTTCATTATTTTTTTAGTTTACCTGTAACATATAGAAAAATATATCTTCCTTTTATAGGTACTAATTAAGAATTTTTACCTATTTGTACTTTTTTTCAATCAATTAATTTACAACATTTTTTACATGAAAATTATTTGTGATCAAAATGTGTTATATTTTATTCATCTTCAAATAATGACTATAACTTTGTATTTCAATAACCACCAGAGACACCAATTACCTATCGGTTTAGTATTCTAATAATCTGAATAATAAATAAGTATTATTATTATACCTACGCCTATACATTAGTAGGTACTACAAAACTGGCTACACTATAATAGTACGCGAAAAGTGTTTCGCCCAAGCCGAATTTCTGTTAACATTTCGCAGAGCGTAGACACAAGAAGTGGTGAATAATGCAGAAACCTGTTTCTGGACAGACACACCAACTACCACTCCCACGATATAGCTGATCCAAAGGGGCTTGTTTATTATATCTTATATAAAAAAAACAGTGGCTAACTTTATGGTTTTCAAATTTTTGTACGTGATTATTTATTTGTATTTTGATTGATATTCGTTTTTTAGGGACTGACACCAGTCTTGGTCGTTTTAAGAATAAGGTATACTGTTTTTTTGGATTAATGATCTTTTTTGTAATTCTGATGAACTTGTGTTACTAATGAAACAGGTAGATAGCTCTTATTAAATTAATTTAATTACCAAAGCTTACAAATATAGTTCTTTAGGGTTCCGTAGAAAACTAGGAACCCTTATAGCTTCTCCATGTCCGTCCGTCCGTCTTGAAAAAATTTGACATAATAAGATGAAATTTGATATACGTTTGTAGATTTATCACCCAAAAACAGAAAATAAGATTTTTGAAAAAAAAACTATTTTTTAGACGCTCTTTCCATAAAAGGAAGTGTTTTCAAAAAAAAATTCACCTACCCCATTGAGTGGCATGTCGTTAGAAAGGTCTCTTAAAATGCAAGAAAAAAAGTATCAAAACCTTTTGATTTTAACCCTTCAATCACTATTTATTTGCTCTCCAAAGTCTATAAAAAGCGCCCCCCCTTCTATTTTCTAAACTATCAATTATAAAAATCTGAAAAAATTCCAGAATGTAACTTTTTATTAGTACTTTCACTGAAAATTATAATGAACATTGTCAAAAATATTTTGGACCCCCCTTTCACATACTGAAAAGTGAACTCACATTTTTTTCACTTACCCTATTGAGTGGGGTGTCATTTGATAGGTCTCCTAAAATGCAATAATAAAAGTTGAATGACGTTTTGATTTTAACCATTCAGTCACAAAAATTTAACTGATCTTTTATAAATCGTAGTGAGAATGACTACGAAACCCTATCATGTGCGTGCCCAATACGCACTTGCCCGTTTTATTTATTATATAACATTTAATTGTTAATGTTTTTTCTCATAAAGTAATGTAACTGAAACTCAGTAATGGACACTCGTTAATTATAACAAAATGATAAGTACCTACTACGACACAAAAGTAATAAAATAAAGAATCGTTAAATTTGAAACATAATGTAAAGCAGATGCTATGAATCTATGATAATAATATAATTAATAAATAGATTATACTACAGATATGATTGTAATTGTACATACTAGTTTGTCGAAATAGATTTGATCTAATTAAAAATTAAAATACCTGAAATTCATAGACTACATATCGCAGCTACTAACCGCATAGCAAATATTACGTAGAAAGATTTTTTTGAGAGAAAGATTTAATACTACAAAACTATTTCCTGCTATAAGATATTCATATTGTTTTCTTAGTCGTATATAAATGTTTATATAACCTCTTTGAAACTTCATAATGCATGAACATGATAGATGAATGAATATGTTGAACAATTCTAAGAACACAAGTAGGATAGGTACCGAGTTCTATATGGGTTTTATTTTGCGGTTGTGATACACGATACTTCTCTCGTACCCACACGTATGTGCATTATAAATAAGTGTACATAATACATACATACATACACACAAACATATACATATATGTATAATATATTTTTATTAGTATCTGTGTATGATAAAGAATTAATATCAGGGTTAATCAAAAGTAAGGATCGGGTGGTTTTATTGTGTAATTTTTAGTGAAATTAAAAAACGTATTGATAAAAGTTTAATAAGGAATTCAAGTGCATTTTGTAAGTAGTGATTTTTTTGTCATGACTTCATTGTTATGAATTACGGTCTCTTAATGTCCGGTATTATAGAGGACCTAGCAAATTTGCAAGCTTGCTAACACTCTCAGATGAGATACCAAACTTATATGACAGTTCTCTTTGAATTTTTTGATGACTTTGACAGATTTCGCGCAAGCGTTGTATGTAAACACCAACGATATTAAAACAGTGGTGCTATTATGAAAATTATTTTACACGGTCAGAGTCGCCAACTGTGTTACAATACGTTGAAGTATCAGTACTCTAAATTCCATAGTTAATCCATAGATACTATAACAAAATTAATAACCTCATTTATGAGTGCTTGCAAGCTTGCAAATTTGCTAGGTACTTTATAATACCGGACATAAATCTTTATTTTTAAATAATAATGCAAAATATATTTGGTATCAATGGTAGTGCATTTTTTCCTGTAATAAAAAAGGACTTATTGTTAGTCGACGATATTTTTTAATATGTTTGTATATTTATATAAAAAAGGAATGAAATAAATTCACAATTATTAAAAATATTTTAAAAATTAACAAATATTATAACAGACACTGTGTTGATTTGCGAATAACTAAAAAAGCGGACTGTAGATTTTTTGCTGTATTGTGTTGGTAAAAATATAGAAAAATAAAAGACTTACCCCAATCTCGGAGTCGTCTCGCTCGTTTAGCTCCAGATGTAGGCGGAGAATCAAAGGGAAAAAAAGGAATATTTAGGATGCCTTTTGTGAGCACCACTAAGTCCCCTTGTAAAATATATTTTCACCAACAAACTTATAAAATAACGAAAAAACTAAACACAATATTTTTATGTCACGAAAAACTAACAAAATTATGAATTTGTTATATTGAATTGCGGTTTTGCTATTTTCTAACTAAATGTGTTCGTCTTGACGACGTGTTTCGAACTGTCTTAAATATTGATGCACAAACATGCCTTTTGAATTAAATTGGAATATTATTTTAAATTGCATATTTATTCCATCTATTGATTCATTTGTATATTTATAACAAAAATTATTAACTTGGCGTTAACAATCCTCCCGGCCCTGAAAAATGTTTTCAGAACCTAGAACTAACTAAATCTAATTGCAGGTTTGCTACAATTTTTGCGGGTTTGCTAAACTAACTAATGCGGGTTTGCTAAACTAACTCTAATGCGGGTTTGCTAAACTAAATCTAATGCGGGTTTGCTAAACTAACTCTAATGCGGGTTTGCTAAACTAACTAATGCGGGTTTGCTAAACTAAATCTAATGCGGGTTTGCTAAACTAACTAATGCGGGTTTGCTAAACTAAATCTAAAACTAACTAAATGTTGTTATTGTGATCGTAGCGGACACAATCGTACCACAGGTCTTTTATACCTGCCAGTTTTTATACGCACTTTAGCCACTCTAATGACCCCATCCTTGCCAGGATTTGGGTGTAAGGATCGCAACGCAGGCGAGCATAAGTGACCTAATTCTAATGAAGAAATTTCCGATAAAAAATGTTTCTGTTGAACTATTTTTAACAATGCTAGTTCAGAAATTTCTAAATCATCAGCTGAGATTGTCCCAACTGATTGTAAAATTTTCCCAAAACGTAAAATATAAACCATAATACGTAATAGCCTTTTCCATGAAGAACAATTTTCAATTACTGTGTATAGGGGGTTTGTCATATTGTTAGACACTACAAATGAAACTAAATTTTGTTCTAATGTAACTGAATTTTCATTACGTAATGATTTAATTGGCCAAATGTTTTCATTTGATTGAAGCCATTGTGGGCCAGTGATCCAAGATTTACAAGCCAAAAATTGTGATGGCGACAACCCTCGTGATAAACAATCGCTTATATTTAAATTTCCATCGATATGGAACCAATTTTCAGGTGACACAAACTGTATTTTTGCGACCCAATTCGCTACAAATGTCTTCCATCTATGAGATGGTGCATAAATCCAACTTAGCGTTACTGTTGAATCCGAACAAGCGAAAATCTTTTCAATATTCACGCGCGATTTATATGTATCGATAATGAAATTCAATAATTTTGCCAATAAATGAGCAGCACATAGTTCTAATTTTGGAATTGAAATTATTTTACTTGGAGACACTTTTGTTTTCGCACATACTAAATGAACTTGAACCTCTCCAGTTGGTAAAACCGCTCGTAGATAAACTACACTACCATAAGATTTTAGACAGGCGTCTGAAAAACCTATTAAATAAATTTTGGTTTGTGGGAAAACACCCAAATGTCTGATTACTCTAAAATCTCTTAACATTGGAAGTTCCCGCTGAATTGTATTCCACTGATTTATGACGCTGCTAGGGGGTAACTCATCCCAACCTATTTTCAGAAGCCATAATTGTTTTATTATCAGTTTTAAAACCAGAGTTATCGGAGCGATTAAACCCAATGGGTCAAACAAACGTGCTAATGTAGAGAGCATGTTTCTTTTAGTACAAGCTTTATTTTCTAAATTGATTTTGAACGAAAAAATATCCGAACGCGGGTGCCATTGTAGGCCTAAAATTTTTAAATAATCTGTGTCAAAGTTTACCACATTGGGGGATAAATTTTCCGGTGGAATTTCTCGAAGCAATTCTTTGGAATTAACCGACCATTTTACTAAATCGAAATGACCAGATTTTAACAAACTAACTAATTGCTTATACAAAAGTGATGCTTCTTCTAAACTCGGAACACTACATACTAGATCGTCCATGTAAAAATCTCTCCTAATAACTTGAGCTGCTAATGGATATGTATCTGCTTCATCTATAGCTAATTGATGTAAAGTTCTTAAAGCTAAATATGGTGAAGATTTAACACCAAAACAAACTGTATTTAATTGATAAACATCAACTTGATCATTATCTGAAAATCTCCATAATATGCGCTGAAAACATTTATGCTCGTCACACAACTGAATTTGTAAATACATTTTCCTAATGTCGGCTGTAAATGCTATCTCGTATAATCTAAAATTAAGTAAAACGCTAACTATATCCAATTGTAATTTTCGCCCGGTGTATAGTAAATCATTTAACGAAAATGATGTACTTGTTTTGGTACTTGCATCGAAAACGCACCTTAATGGTGTGCTAATACTATCTGCCTTAAAAACCCCATGATGGGGAATATAATAGCCTATCGATCGAGAAACATCTACCGAAATTTTTGATATATATCCTGCAGCTAAATAATCTTTAATGACTGATACATATTGATTTCTAAATTCAGGACATGCTTTAAATTTCTTCTCTAATGCTAAATATCTCCTAAGAGCTGTTGAATATGAATCACCTAACCTATTTGGACTATGTTTGAAGAGTAATGATACTATATAACGACCTGAAGAATCTCGTTTATAGCTAGATTTATAAATATTTTCACATTCCACATCATCTGGGCAATCAGCAGTTTGTGATGGAATATCCTCTAATTCCCAAAATTTAGAGACTAATTGATCTAATGGTTCCAAAACCATACAAAAACTTTGCACCGTATCTACATCTGAACTAATAGGAACCGATCCCATAACAACGAAACCTAAACTTGTCTCTATTGCAATTGGTGACTGTGATGAACCCAAAATTTTGGTTTTGCCTAATATAATTGGAAACAAATCAGCCCCAATTATTCCATCTACTTTCCCAGGGTGATTAAAGGAACTATCAGCTAATGGTAAATCAAACAAGTGCGTAAGTTTGTCACTATAAATTGTACAGCTCGGCAACTTGTCTGTTATTTTATCAACAACGAGAGCGTCCAAAGAGTATGAAATTAAAGGGTTAAAACGAGAAGAAATAACTATATGTGTCTTGCCTCGAACTGGTGTAGAGGCTATACCAATCCCTTTAACCGAAGAATCTAATTTTTGAACTTCCAATTTTAAACGTTTGGCGCAATCCTTTGTTAAGAAATGTGCTTGACTGCAAGAATCCAACAACAATCTAATATTCTGGGTCTCACTGTGTCCATCCAAAACGTTAACGACGACTGTTGATAGTAAAACAGAACTACTAAAATTGCTTAACTTATTCGTGATGGAACAAAATGAAGACGTACTACCCTTAGCATTATTGGATGTATTTTCAACAATTGGTGTTTGAGATGAACCTTTATTATCATTAACTATTGAGGATTGATTTGACGACAAAGTGTTTGCAGGAACACTTTTCTGAAAATGTAGAAGTGTATTATGTCTATATTTACAAATCCTACAACAAGTTTTACTTTTACAAAAAACAACTTTATGTGCACCTAAGCAGTTTAAACATAAGTTATTCTGTTTTACAATCGTATAACGATCTTGTGGTGATTTATCTAAAAATTTAGAACACTGAAATATTTGATGCGCACTATTATTACAAAGCAAACACTTTTCAGGACCTTGATTTTGCACTACAAATGAATGAGTAGATTTTGGTTTATAATTAACATTTGTACTACTATGTTTATTTGAAGCATGAATTCGATTATTAATCTTTTCTTGTTCTTTAACAAAATCAATTACTTCCTTATATGTAGGAATAGACGATTGCCTACGTGTGTTTTCGAATAATGTTTTTGTTTCATTATCTAATTTGCTTAGAGCTAAATACGACAAAATGAAATCAGATAAATTAGCTAACTCTAGTTTCTGTAAAGCATTCGAAGCTGTATCGAATTTTTCCAAAAAAGTACTTAAGTTATTTGCCGATGAACTAGGTTTAAAATTCAAAATTTGTTCAATGTAGTTATTTGCTAGTGTCCTAGGATCTTGAAATTTTGATACTAATGACTTCCAAATTATTTCATAATTGTCACCTATAGGAGGTACACCCGCACAAATAGTTAAAGCTTTTCCTGTCAATTTGCCTACCAAATAATTAATTTTATCGATATTATTTAAACTGGCGTTGTCATGAATTAAACTCTTAAAACATTCATAAAACACTGGCCATTCTTTAATATCCCCAGCAAAATTAGGCAGTTCTATATTCGGTAACCTTAGACTTTTTTGTGCGACTACTTCACCTGTGGATTTGTTTGAATCATTATTATCTGGTACTTTTAATAACATTTCATCAGCCATTACTAATATATGACCATACATTTCGTCGAACGCTTCTAATTTTTCAAAATCAGGAGTGTAAGTCTCATCTAAATCTAAACTAAGTGTGTTAATTTCGTCTACAATATTATGAAACAAGACTTTTGTTTCCTCTAATAATTTAAATCTAGCTCTAAAATTATTTAAATCTGATTCTTTTGTTTTGGCGCTTTTACCCGCATCTAATATTTTTTGTATTCTTTCGAAATATTTCTGTCTTTTTGCTACTAAAATTTTTATTTTCTTTGCCGTCATGTTCAAACCTAAATTCTGATTAATTAATTAATTAATGATTAATAATTGTAATTAATTAACGAAAATATCTAAACTATTATATATTATTATCCTCAATATAATTATAATATCCAAAAAAATAAATAAACACCTATTATAACTATAAACAAAATATCCAAAAATTATTTCAATAGATGTACGAAATATACAAAATAATTTTAAACATCTATACACGTTATAATGTAAATAAATTATATGTATTTAAACGCAACTAATTAATAAATTTTAAAAACAAATTAAATTTTATTACGGTAATAAAGATAAATTTCCAATTATATCCAATTTATCTGGACATGTTTGTGCAACCAATATTGAACATGTCAATTATTAAACATATGAAAAAATAAATGTATGTAAAAATTGACAAATAAACTATGAATTTGAATATGCTAACAACAATGTATGCTAAAAATATTGTAACTAAAATGCATCAAATTGATTCGGCGCGAAATGGACCAATAAATATTGTGTTGATTTGCGAATAACTAAAAAAGCGGACTGTAGATTTTTTGCTGTATTGTGTTGGTAAAAATATAGAAAAATAAAAGACTTACCCCAATCTCGGAGTCGTCTCGCTCGTTTAGCTCCAGATGTAGGCGGAGAATCAAAGGGAAAAAAAGGAATATTTAGGATGCCTTTTGTGAGCACCACTAAGTCCCCTTGTAAAATATATTTTCACCAACAAACTTATAAAATAACGAAAAAACTAAACACAATATTTTTATGTCACGAAAAACTAACAAAATTATGAATTTGTTATATTGAATTGCGGTTTTGCTATTTTCTAACTAAATGTGTTCGTCTTGACGACGTGTTTCGAACTGTCTTAAATATTGATGCACAAACATGCCTTTTGAATTAAATTGGAATATTATTTTAAATT
This sequence comes from Sialis lutaria, assembly GCA_949319165.1. Taxonomy (NCBI): domain Eukaryota; kingdom Metazoa; phylum Arthropoda; class Insecta; order Megaloptera; family Sialidae; genus Sialis; species Sialis lutaria. The sequence continues at coordinate 24,080,545 of OX439235.1, read as the reverse complement.
GCATATTTATTCCATCTATTGATTCATTTGTATATTTATAACAAAAATTATTAACTTGGCGTTAACACACTGGATTGAAATATGAACATCAGCCCAGTTATTATTAAAGAACTGATTTTTTTTCAAATGTTATTTTTACGCCAATAACTTATGCAATTGAATTTACCATTGCATTCTTATTAATACATTTTTTATTATAATTGATAGTTATATACGTGTTTCTTTTTAGGTTTTTATTTTCTCAATTATTTCTATTAAAAATCGAGTAAAACTTTGATAAAAAAAAAATTATTTGATATTTTTCACAATTAATGATGTAATAAAACCAATACATAATATTACAAGGAAATCATTAAACAAACAAAAAACTAATAAAACTAACCAAATTATTTAACGGACTATTATAATGAGTAATATCCTATGGTAAATTAAATGCGAAACAAAAATCCGGTTTTTCAAACTGATATTTACCAATTCATTGAGTAAATACCGGCCATTATTCATCATCTCTACCTGACCGGCTGAGTTACAGAATTGTGTATTGTAGAGATCTCATCAACAGTTTCGCGTAAAGAAGTGAATTGAATTGTGAATAACAATGAATCACAAAATGCACGGCTTCTTGGGATTTATCTGATCATAGTTCACTCTCATACACGACACCATTTTGTTTTTGTTATTTGTGCTGAATATAATAATCGAATATGATAAATATTTCATAAATAAATACATAGATGTACAAATTACCTACCTATAATAAAAGCGATTAAATATACTTTTTTCGATTTTGTAATTTTTATACCTACTTCAATTCAAAATTGTACTCTTTCTGTTTGTTACCTTTTCACGGCTAAACTGCTGAACCGATCTTGAAGAAATTTGGCAAGAAAATAGCTTGCATTTTGAGGAAGGACATGTACTACTTTGTATCCCGAAAAATTAGATAAAAACATAAAAATTCTACGTGAACGAAGTAATAGGGTAATAGCTAGTATTTTATAAAACTATCTACGGTACTGGCACCAGTCTTGGACAACACCCCAGTCTTAAACATTTTTAAATTAAATGTACCGAATTAGAAATATTTGTTGATATTAATCTACGTGTATAGTGTATACCGGGTGTCCCAGATAACTTTTCCAGCATGGGGATCTCAGTATCTATAAGAGATACAGGTTTGGTTAAATGAGATGAATTATACGTATGAAAGGGGTGAGTATTATTACACCAAAAAATATTCATAATTCTATGTGGTTTAGGCGATATACCCAAAAAACTGAAAATTCGGAATTTCTTTAAATGGCTATAACTTTTTTGTTAAAGTAGATAGGTACTTTTTGTTTGCGGTTTCTTAAAGCACTTTTTTGTGTAGAATTGATTGGTGTATTTAGATTTTTTATATCACTTTTAGTTTCCGAGATACAAGCCCTAACTTCAGTTTTTCTTATGGGCCGCTAAGTTGGCTATGGCATATTTGAACGTGTTTTTTTACTCTACTTTACAACGATGTGTCGCTTGCCATATTTATTATCGTAAAAAAAATTATAATATATTTTTTCAAATAGTTCATTGTTTCAAATATTCATTTGTTATTTTGATTGTTGTTATTGTGATTTTTGTTTACAATTTTTGTTTTTCATGGCTCACTTAAAAGTTAGTAATAGAATACTTCATAAATATCACTGATATTTAGTATTTCGACTTTTTTTCGATTATAAATATGGCAAGTGACATATCGTTGTAAAGTAGAGTAAAAAACACGTTCAAATATGATATATTCAACTAAGTGGCCCATAAGAAAAACTAAAGTTAGAGCTTGTAACTCGGAAACTAAAAGTGATATAAAAATTCTAAATACACCAGTCAATTCTACACAAAAAAGTGCTTTAATACATCGCAATCAAAAAGTACCTATCTACTTTAACAAAAAAGTTATAGCCATTTAAAGAAATTCCGAATTTTCAGTTTTTCTGGTATACCGCCTAAGCCACATATAATTATGAATATTTTTTTGTGTAATAATACTCACCCCTTTCATACAAATAATTAATCTCATTTAACCAAACCTGTATCTCTTATAGATACTGAGATCCCCATGCTGGAAAAGTTATCTGGGACACCCGGTATACATTACACTATCTTACAGCGTGATATGATGATAATTATAATTGATCGTTTTGTTTAACTCTTTGAAATACCATGGGACAAAATTTGAACCACTGAAAAATTAACTTTTGTGGTATGGTGGGACAAAATTCAACCCACTCAGATTTGACGTTATTGCTCTAAAGTACACCGATTTAAATTAGTCCCCACAAAAAAAAATCTTTTTGATTTTTTTTTGTCTTGTACCTCAAAGGTCTTTTTTATAATGAAATTTCCGTACCTCAAAGAGTTAAAAACAGTGGACAAATAATTATCGCAGTTCGGCACACTATCAAGAAAAATGTATTTTCTTATGTAAATGCTTTACATTGATTTAAATTTTACGACTCTTTATTTTATAACGTTTGTATAGTAGTACTTATTGCAAAAAAGTAGCGCACCAATACAGAAAACCACATACTTTGCGCTTACTGTGTTCAAGACTGGTGCCAGTACCTTATTTATATTTGTGTATAGTTAGTTTCTTTGGGTTCTTTCTGTACATAACTTTTAAGCAAAACTTGTATTAAAATACAAATAAAAGTTAAAATTTTGAAGAAATACGTAAATTATTAAAATCATAATAATAATATTTGTGAATGATTCAAGTAAATAAAACTTGATCGAATAAGTATACATACATAAAAAAACTGATGGAAAAGTTCATTAAAATTAAATTTGCATATATATGTTTACATTTTGTTTTTATGTTATTAAAAATACTGCACACGCATTTAGATAAAAATTAACATAAGAATTTGTAAAATACATATATGGACTCTTCATTGATAACTTTTTATTTTTGATTTTCACTTTTGTTTAACTTTCAAATATATTTTATTTGCATATAGTTATTTGCACAAATTTTAAAAAGTAAAATTAATAAATAATAGTATATGAATTAAAGTGGCACATTTTTCAATTAGAAAATGTATATTTATTATCTTATTTCTTTTAATCATATAGGTTTTAATTTTCTTGATATAAAAGATGCAGTTTGTAACGTATAGTTTTACATCCATTGTACGTCAAATATGTATAGCATTACTATAAATAAATATCAATAAGAAAAAAAATTTCACACCTATTAAAAAATATACTTACACTTGTTTATAAACATAGAAATATAATACGTATAAATATAATAATAAATATTTTTTTAATTATATGAAATGAGAAAAATATCTAACTCGAACAAACAATTTCATTGCAATTAGTACACTACTTTTTTAAGGAGTACTTTATTTTATTGTTTTACTATTTATTAGGCTGAAAAATTGTATATCAGTTAACCCAATTTATAAACAATTGACGCAAAAAAAAATAATCTACTTATAGAGTCGATCAATACAAGAAAAAATACACTTTTCAAAATCTATTGCAATGTGTGATAAAACGTTCATCGATATTATTATTAAAATGACGTGACTTACACCCAGAAGCCAATATTCACATCAAAATCGTCAGTTTCTAATGTATTCAAAAATATATCAGTCGTATCGTAAAATTATTTTAGTTTACTTAGAATTCAGTTGGCAGCCCTTGAATTATTCCTTTAGTACCACCTGCACACACATACGCACGCACTAATTATTTATGTATAAATGTTATTATGTGTGTGTGAGTGTGTGTTAAAATATACACACACGTTATGATTATGAAACCGAGAGTGCACCGGAAACCGTTTATTATCTAGCCGTATCGTGAGAATGAAGGCCGCAACCGCGAAATCAGGTGTCGTCGTCTTAAAATGGCCTCCAGTTATATATTTTTACCTGATTTTGTTTATTTCTATACATAATTGTAGGTATTATTATGTAACATTTAAAAAAATAAACAGTACGCAGTATTTATCGTTTAAATAATATAAAGGCAAAACGTCTAGATAAGTAATACTTAAATATATTAGAAATATAAATTATTTGAAATTTAAATTAAATTTTTTTTATAATTGGATAGTTTTCGAAAAAAACAGGGCTTTTGTCAAAACAACCCAATGTTTGACAATTAATTTTTTTATAAAAAAATAATATGCAATAGAAAATAATTTTTTAGTAGGTATTTTGACCTATCATGTTTTTAACAAAATTTTATCTTCATTCTTACGCAAATTTAATAGCCTGAAGTGATGAAATCACAGCATAAAATAATCATCTTTAAACATTTTTTTAATATTAATCGATTTTCTAAAATTTTATAATTTTTAGAAAATTCAATCAAAGTTTATTCACATCGCATAATTTCACTTATTGTCAACAATTTCGCACAAATATATAAAAAAAATTGAAAGTTTAAAATTCATTATAATCGATTTGTGAATGCTTTTTATTAATTTTAGATTACATTCATTTGCAAATTAAAAATATCCATAACACAAGAGAGTACATACTTTCTTTAATTAAAAAAAAAAAAAAACAATGCTTATGAGAAAATAGGGAATGGTGGGATTCATAAAATGCTCATACATCTATTAATTGTAACTAATTTCAATAGTAATTAGCAATTTGTTATATTGTTTTATTGATTTTAAACAGGTGTGAACATAATCAAAGTTTAACATAACAATTTCTCACATAAATTTTTTCTTGGTGTCATTCTTTCACTTAAATGACTTCAAGATGATAGATTGTATACCTATATACTACAAAACTGTCATATTGCTAAGAAGATAACTGCAAAACAACACAGTGCAGTGGTACTTATAAACTGACAGTGAAAAACATTTTTGTTGGGAAAAAAAATATAGGGAAAAACATTTTCTCTTTTTAATTAATTTTCTAAAGTATACCAAGAGCAATGTTTTTTTTATTAAATCAGCACATAAAGAATTATTAATGCGTTAAAAATTACAAATTACCTTACGAGTAAAAAAAATAATTAAAGGATAAATTTAAAAAAGCTAACATTTTATAAATTTTCAAAAACTTATATCTCTGCGAAAAATTATTGGATTCGCATAAACTAAAGCTCATTTGTTAGCTTGTACTTTCTTGTTAGTACTTTCTAGTAAGAGCTCGATATTTTTATCATCCCCTGGCGCTCTGTGACATGGGTTACAAGAGTTAAAAAAAATCATCCCTTAATTTTTTATAAGCTTTGAAAGCATATATGGGGTGCGAACAATTTTTTTCGAAAAATTCAATAATAGCATTGGAAAGCTTGATCTTTTCTCTTGAAAATGCGTTTTTTTATCCCTGTACGATTTTTTTGGCCGCGTTATTCACTGTATATTGCTCGACATTAAAACTAACCGAATGTGTCAAGCATTTTAAGTAAAATTATAATATCTACAAGTTGCCGATTTGTATTTAATATATATTATTAGTTACTATTATTTTTCATAGACAACATACCATTCTTATCAAATAATTTTTTCAGCTTTAATCTTTAGTTTTTTACCATTGATAAGTAAACATATACATATAAAGCATTTCTAATAATTGATAGAAAATACAAAACACTTGCACATAATGAGGGCAATTTTTATCTGCATTTATGATCATAAAATCTTCTCAAATACGGTATGTCTGCATTCTTCCGATAGGCGAATGTAGAAAGTAAACCAAGTCTACCATGTTTGGACTCATCTCTGAATATTGTTGTGCTAAGTAGTCCATACTTTCAGCTAGTGAAGGTGATATCTCGTGATACCAAATGAATCAATTAAAATGCATATCAGATAAAAAAAGTAGAAATTCATTTTGAAATGAAATTGATCATTTTTCTACTTTTTTTATTCGTTATATATTGACCTGCAAGGTTACTAACTCAACGACTAATTTTTAAACCACGTGCAAAATTTTTGGGGGGGGGGGGTTAATAGCACAATCATTTGGTAGTTTTACCTGGAAAGTTTTCCGGGAGTTTTGAAAATTGTTAATTTTATAGATTTCGATGTGCTCTTTCTGAATTTCAACATTGCCACCTCGTATCTTTGCCGCTCGCGTCGCCATATTGGAAAAATGGCGCCTAATAGCAGTTTTTTGACAATATCCTTTCCAACTCATTTTACGATAAAAACATTTATATACAAAAATAAACTAAAGTTTTCCTAAAATTTATATTATAACAATTGTTTTTTTAAATCAATAGTTTTGGAGTACGAGCGCTGCAAACTATTATCTACACCGACACGTGTTTTGCGTATATTTACGTATAAAATAACTATACTATGCCCAGTGCCGCCAGATTGTGAGAAACTAATAATTTTAATTTTATAAGGGGAATTAATCATATGTAAATAATTAGTTTCACAGATTCCTAGGAATTATTTTGATCGTACCATTAAATCTATTTATATAAATAAATAAATAATCAATAACCGCATATATGAAGATCATCACTTGAGAACGGCTCAACCATTTTTTTTTTTGTTGTGTTCGTAATTGTCAGGACGAGGTTTGTATGAAATTTTTGGAAAATCCACCGGAAAAATCGAAAATTTGGATGGTATTTTTATTCTAATTTTAAAGTATTATACACGTCATTGTATAAACTTTTACACGCTGATTCCAAATCAAATCCACCACACGTTCAAAAGTTACAGCCATTTTTCTCAAAAATTTTGAAAAAACTAAAACTTTAAGAGGCTATATCTCGATAACGTTATAAGATACAGACATGCGGTTGGAAAATTTCAACTTTTCAAGTCATTTTCTATATAATCAACATACTTTTAATGAAAATTCAGTCATATTTCATGCATCAATCTTCGATTGAATAAAGAATTCTATAGTAACCGGTTGAATAATTTATTAATTAATATAATAATATAATAATAGATTAATTAATATCCCTTTAACTCAAGAAAGATTTAATAAAGAATTTAAATACATCCAAGAGATTGCGGAATTCAATGGTTTTAATAAACAAATTATTAATAACATTTTAAATAAAAAACATTCTAAACTAAATCGTCTCCAAGACATTACTCTAACTAAAGAAATTAAAGAAGAACCTAAAAACTACATTAAACTCCCGTTTGACAAGACCACCAAAGGGTTGTCCAGAATGTTTAAGAAATTTGATTTTAAATTAGCTTTTTCTAATAATAATAACATTAAAAATCTCCTAGGTAACCCCAAAGATAAAATAGAAGTAAATGATAAATCCGGTATTTATAAAATCAGCTGTTTAAATTGCGAAAAAAGTTATATAGGCCAAACTAGGAGATCTATAAACATTAGATTTAAAGAGCACATGGCTCACCTTAAATACAATCGGGTGGATAAATCTAGCGTAGCTCATCATATGACTACATTAAATCATAAAACGGACATTAATAATTTAAAATTAATTAAAACATGCAATAATAATCAATTAGACGCAGCAGAAAGCTTAGAAATCTTGAGGGATAAGAATAGTATTTTTAATGGAGGTACTGGACCTATCCCAGCTTCAATCCTTCTAGACCTTGCCGTTGATTGGTCTGAATCATTGAAGCGTGATAAGTCCTTTTAGTATATATATAGGTTCTGACCAAGACTGTATCAGTCTGGAATCGTTAGGCTCCTGATGAGGACTTCTTGTGAAGTCGAAACACGTGTCGAGTGACATAAATTTTGTGGTTAAGGTGTATTTTTAGTTTAAGTGACTAAGAAACCACAGTTTCTCAGTTTTTCAAGTAAAAAAATAATAATATAGTTTTGTGGATATTCACTCGGGTAACACCGGGTCCAATATGCTAGTTTATCTATATTTTACAATATACTGTGTTTTGTCACAACATAAAATAATAAGTAGTTTCACTTTTGCATCGATTTCAACACAAAAAAAGAAATATATAATGTAAAGAAATGTGTGGTTTTGATCCTTACCTCATCATTCGTTATTACATGTACTATGTACTCCATATCATCAAAATGTTTGTAAATAACGATTTTATTCATTCATGGGTGCGGCTATAATGTCTACTCTCTCACTGTAATACAATAATAATACTGTACATATTATTTACAAGTGTAAGAAAAACAATTTACCATGTTTATGTCTCAAACACACTTTCCTGGCAAATGTTTTGACTACAATATTTTAATGTGTTGAGTGTATTGTTTTTTGCAACGTAGGCAATTTTTATTAGTATTACAGTATCGCTCATTCATATTTACATGAGTTACCAATGCATAATATAATTTTTATAAATCGCTAAAATATATTGTATATATTATCAGTAGGCACGAAGGAGACCCAGTATATAAATTTATTTTGCTCTTCAAATAATTTTAGTATTTGTATATGTATTTTTTGCCATTTTCAGCCAATTATACACACTAAAAATATTAGAAGAGGAAAAATGTGTTAAGGCATTGTAATGACATTTTTATTATTTTTTTAACTCTTTTTCTAAAAAACGAGGGGAGGCGGATATTTATTATGAGTAGAGCCCCAAAGTATTACTATTATAGTTTATAGTAGATGTATTAAGAAACGTTTTTTGTTTGTTGTCAGTACTATCAAAATATAAATTATTGAAACTGTCTGTCCGTCTGTGCACAATTTTCTCAGTAACTTCTGAACGAATTTTACTCCGATTTTCACTTTCGGGTGGTTTCATGAGGAAGGTTTGAGTGTATAATAGATAAATAGATATTTTGTGTAAATTTCAAAAATCAAGTCGAAAAATAGCATTTGTCGGAGAGATATATTCGCATAAATAGTTAGCGATAAGTGAAGACAATGTTTCATAGGTTTATTACAGATAAAATTTATATCCCTGGGTAGTATAGGGTCCAGTTCACCTTTTAAATTAATCATTAATATAATGTTCTGTATGTAATACTTAAAATATTTGATATTAAATAAATTATAATAGATAAGTATTTAAAAAATGTAAACGAACTTGAAATATTACTTAAGAATTATGCTGTGAAATGACATTATGACCTTATATATTGTAAATATGTGGGTGTATATGTATACCAAAGTAAATTCTTGAATAAATATAACTTATACAAATACTTTAATTGTTAAGTGTGTTCATAAATATCACATCAAACCTGTTATGTATCACACCAACGACCAACTGACTACATACAAAGGCCAACTAGATGTTTTAATTTTTAATTGCAAAATGTTAAAACTATTTATATGCAAATATTAAAATTATTATAATATAACGAAATAGAGAGATCAAGATTACAATTTTATCAAAATTTCCATAAGTTTCACTAGGTAGCCTGATTCAATTCAAAATCAAATCAGACATTTCACCAATTACACTTTGCAACAAAAAAAATTAACAGAAATTTTAATAGGTGATTTAGAAGGTATTTGTCATGCCGAAACCGAATTCGATGCCCAAATGATTCCATCACGTCAGGTTTTTTTAGATATCCGAACTTAAAAGTCCCAAAAATGACGATTTTGGCAATGTTGGGGAATTTATTACTAATCTAATAATAATCTCTGTGATATTACAAAAGTATTTAATTGTTGCGTAGTGTTATCTGACACACATTAATCGGTTTTAAAAATTTATAAATTTAAAAAAATATTGAAAATAATATTTAATAAAAATTCGCATATTTGACTTGTAATTTTTGTCTATTTTTTAATAATACTAGATATAATATAAATAAAAACATTGGACAGTCATACATATAAAAAAATTATGCACTGAACATTTAAATTATTTATTATGTCTAAATGTCTTTTCAATAGATTGACACATTTGACGTATTATGAAATAATATTTATTTATAAAAGTCGTGAGTTTATTTGTAAATATGTTCGTAATCTTGACTGCGTAAACTTGTTTTATTTTATAAAAATCGTGACCTAGGGCTATAAATGGCTTAATTTTCTGTTACTATTTTATGTCAACATATTCAAGAACAAATAAATAAATGTATGTACATTTGCAAAACATGTTTAATTGTTTTATTACTACAATTTCTCAGACATAAAAATATTATGATTACTATAATATATCAAAAGATTTCAAGACCAGATTGATGAAGAAATAAAATTAGTATTTGTCTATTTTAACCTCTGCAGTTTGAAAAAACTAAAATCACTAGGAACATAACATAATCAAGTCTACAGATAGGCAAGTGTCATGTATTATTTGAAATAATCAGCGCCAATGTGAGTAAAGTTTGTACTATTAAATTCAATATTCATATTTACATAAGTATTACATTTTTCATTGTTTTTGAATGATAACTTCTAACTGTCCTTGTTTAGGGAAATCTAACATCGAGTTTTGTCTAGGGTAGGTTAGTTTTTGTTAGGTATATATTAACCTAACAAAGAAACTAACCTCCCTATTTCGCCCCAATAGATTGCTCTTACCAAAATTGCAATTCAAAACTATTAAATCTTCACCTCATAATAATGTAATTAGCAACAGAATATCTACATATATGTATAAAAATAACCTTATGAAATTAATAATACAAACTTTACTCACATTGGCGCTGATTTCATCATGACCATCATGACACTTGCCTACAGACTGATTATATCTTGTTCCTAGTGATTTTAGTTTTTTCAAACTGCGGAGGTTATAAACGACAAGTACCATACAATTTTTATATGGTATTAAATAAAATCTATATTATTCATATTTGAGGAACGTAATGTCAACTGCAATGTATGACAAAAATTTGATCAAGATAGTGTCCAAACTCGGTTTTCATTTCTACTTCACAGTTAAGGCTGGTTTACACGCAACGATAAATCGTAACAATTTATCGTAACGATTGAATCGTTACGATTTATCGTAGCGTGTAAACAGGACATTGTAGCGATTTATTGGAATTGGAATTGGATTGGATGATTGTTGCCGGCCGGCATCAATTTCTGAAAATCGTAACGACAAGTTGGAACGTGTAAACAAGTAGCAGCCATTCATTGCTACGATTTGACTCAGTTTGCATTAGCTGTTCACGGGAAAGGTTGTTAACAACTCAATATAAGTCTCTTCATACATTCTTAAATAATTCCGCCAGTGATTGGGTTCATTTCGCAATTTTTTCAATAATTTTATATGACAAAATACCCTTTTCTTCAGCAACCACTGGCGGCTCCACTTTCTTCTAGGTCTTCGTGATCTTTTCACTTTTTTTTGCTAAATAAACGATCACAACAGTACTTCCTCCATGACAAAAACTGACTGAGTACACCGCGGTCGACAATGAATATTGGACAAGAAATCGTTACATGTAAACAGTACACACTCTTTCGATTTATTGTAACAATGTATCGTAACGATCGAATTGTTACGATTTATCGTAGCGTGTAAACCAGCCTTTAGTTATATTCATAACTATTGAAGTACATAATTTAGTTAGTTAGGTACTGTATATTTTTACATTGACTTTGTTTAGTTGCACTCGTCTGAACTGGTTGAACTTTTCTGCAATAAAACCACAACGGAAGAGTTCAATTCGTGCAGGTTAATGCATCATCATCATCAGCTCTAGGAAGTTCTTGTGTGAACGTAACTTTAAAACAAATACTCTGAATATAATTGTTTGTCTTCTTCTTATATAATAACATGACCATTTTAAATACAATGCCAGCTACTATTTAAATAAGGACAATTTAAATGCAACCAACAAGACTAACTGCATAAAACTAACAATAAAAATATCTATAGTTAACAACAAACATATAACTATACTTAAAATTTAATTTATTTACCAGTAAGTTTACGAACATTTTGATAATTCTGGCTTTTGAACAATTCAAACGTAGTTATTATTCAGTTGCTAAAAACAATTTAACTAATAATCTTGCTAGGTGGCTAGTGGGTAGAATAAATACGGACGAAGTTGTGTAAATGTAATACGATTTTATGTATTGAAAACTCGATTTTATTTAGCACTTTACAGGTGTGTACATGTCAACATTGTTGTGATTTAAAGCTCGTAATTCTTTAATCACTTTCTCTTCAAACCAATCCGATATGTATCGTCTTCAGAAAGCTTTCTATAGAAATCTCTTAATTACTTTCTGAACTGATACAATTTATTTACAAATTATTTAACAAATACTTCTTAAAATGATTAATCATATAAAAAACAATATGTATATAATATACATATACGTTTTTTGACCTCACTAGAAGTCATCATCAAAAGTTAAAATAGAAAAGAATCAATTTTAATTAATGATCAATACCTACTAAAACTGAAAAGTTCAAAATAAATTACGTATATGTATTAAATTAATTGATCTTTAGTTGTTTTTCAACTATAATGTATATAGGTACACATATTATTGCTAAATCTTTACATATATCAAAACATATTACATTGCAAAAAATGACTTTGAAAGTTGAAAAACACAACTATTAAATTATCTATTAAACGTTTTTGATTTCTCTTATATGTCATTTCTAGTTGGATATAATGTATAATATAGTAATTTCTATGTCAGATATATAATAAAACGTAACAGCTACTTAATTCTTCACATACCGGAAGTTACATATAAACATTTAACTATATTTATAATAATATTATATAGTTATACTAGTTTAGATAAATAATGTATTCACAATTTTCAGAGATAATAATTTGATGGCGGTATAATGTACTCTCTCCGTAAACGGTTAAACTGAACATTAGCCCCCCCCCCCTCCATGATATAAAAACGTTTCGCCACTGTTCTTTAGTTCCAAATATTTCAGTTAAGTTTGGTGTTATTTAAATAATATTCTACTTAAAACAATAAAGAAACCCTACAGCTTGGGAATCGCCGCACCTTTTATGTGTATATTTGAAGGTCACCGATACCGGATGAATATTTATATTATTTAACATAGACGGTTATGTAAATTTTTACATACATATGTTTAATCTCTACCATCAAGTTAACAGGGGGTTTCTAGAACTTAAGTTTGTATATAAAAAGTATGTATATTTAGTGAATTAGTATCTTCTCTAATCATGCAATCTTTAAATTAATAATAGATTTTTTATTGTAAATTACAGTTAACCAAATAAATGTGGATAGTTTAATCAGCCTTCCTCATCTCCACAGTAAAAAAATCCTAGATCTGCTCTTGTACACAAATAACTATATGCCAGGCAGGACTTTTAAAGGATAATCACACAGCAATTTATTGTACTAAAAAAAACAGTAAATATAAACAATTCGATATTTATATATACACAAAACAATAGCAATTAACAACCGCTAAATTAACGGGTATTTATCTATGATCGATCTAAGAGCAAGGATAACGTGAATACCTGTTTATTGTAAAGAAAAATCCAGGTCATTCGCGTCATCGAGTGGGCGTTGGCACGTATAATAATGACGTCATTCAACAATGTACAGTACAGGATTGTTTATATGCAGAGACACGATCACGCGTACTGTTGATACGCTTGTATTGTTAGTTATGAATCACACTTACTTTCAATATAATGCAATGTGTATATGCACTATGCACCTACGTGTATGGATATGAATGAACTAGGTACCTATATATGTTAGGTTATTAACACTTATTGTTAACTACGAGTGTTAATATACTAAACATCATATCATATATTAAACTACTAGTATATTGATCATATCGTCACCTCGGAGCAAGAGTGGCATAACTCAAAAATTCTAAGTTTTGGGAAATCACGTTTTTAAACATACATATATAATTAAATGTTACTTTATTTTGATGATTTATGTCCGGTATTATAAAGGGGCTAGCAAATTTGCAAGCTTGCTAACACTCTCAGATGAGATACCAAACTTATATGACAGTTCTCTTTGAGTTTCTTGATGACTTTGACAGATATTCCGCAAGCATAGTATGTAAACACCAACGGTATTAAAACAGTTGTGCTATTATGAAAATTATTTTATACGGTCAGAGTCGCCAACTGTGTTACAATACGTTGAAGTATCACTGCTCTAAATTCCATAACTAATCCATAGATACTATAACAAAATTAATAACCTCATTTATGAGTGCTAGCAAGCTTGCAAATTTGGTAGGTCCTTTATAATACCGGATATTAGAAAAGCGCTAGTGAATCCAACTTTTACACGCTTAAAGTCTTGGCATCTTAGGACGCCGCGCCGACCGCGCTGGCCGCTCCGGCCGCCAGACACGCAATACTGATGTGTGTATATTATTTTCAAGGTTAAAATTATTGCGTGTCTGGCGGCCGGAGCGGCCAGCGCGGTCGGCGCGGCGTCCTAAGATGCCAAGACTTAATAGTACTAACGTTTGAGCAAATTTTACCTATGTTTCACCATCCTACCACCCTTTAAAGTCCTTAAAGGCTTTGACTTGTGACAGTTTTTCATAAAAGAAATCTGCTCCCTGATGGCCACACATGGAATTAACAGTTGTGAAACTCTTGCATAAAAATCTTACTATTCTTCTAATGAGTTTAGTACAAATTCAATATTTTTCAGTTGTGCCACTCTTGCTCCAGGGTGACGATATCAACTTTTATTTATTTATTTTTCGTAAAGAAAGGTGACGTTCTGCATATATTTGAAAAATATTATTTAATTTTTCTTTTTAATTTATATTTTATTTTTTTTATTTATGTCTACATAGTATAACTCATATATTTCGTGACATATTATTACATTTATTAAATAAAATGAATCGGTTATATTAAATTTGTATATACTACTTGTATAGCTAATAGCTGCAATCAACAAATGCGTTTTATAATGATATATGCTAGTTGCTAGCGTGATTGATTTCATCAGACATTTCAAAAATATCGTCAGGAGAAATTGAAGAGAACAAATTCAATAGCTTAATTTCGTTTTTAAATTAGCTATTATTTCACTCGATACAAATCTCTATACCAACGTACATGATCCTGACACACTGACATATGTATACAACAATAGACAAACAATCTAATTCCATAGATCAGATACGCATAGACAGTACCATCTTTATGTAATCGTAGCCTCAGGTATTTTGAATTAAAGTGGTTTTCAATTTTAACAATTTTTCATTATATTTTTATAAATTTTTCATGATAATTCATATAAGATAGAATACAAAAAGCTTATGATAGTCAAACTGGTCAAAGACATATGTTATAACCGATTCTAGGTTCTTGAAATTAAGTCACATCTTCTTGGTTATGTTTTCTTGCTAGAGTTTTCTTAAAAGAAATTGCTTTACTATATTAAATAGACAAAATTAAATTTTTCATGTTTAGGTAAGAAGAAAATATTTTAGCTGCCATGAACCGGTTTAAGGGGATGAAATACCCCTTTGAATACGTAATTTTAGAAAAAGTCAGTTTGTCTGACACACATTTCATTAAATTTTTTGCATATTTTCAAAGAGGTATTTTATCTCGATTAGTGATGAGCAAAATCAGTCTTGGTCTTGTAATCTTGGTCTTGTACATTTTACAAGACCAAGACTAAGAGCGCAAACCCAAGACCAAGACTAAGAGTGCGAGACCAAGACAAAAACCAATACTAAGAGTGCGAAACCACGACCAAGTCCCATAAATTTAAAAAATGAATATCTGAAAAAATGGCACGCGACTTTTTATCTATTCCAACAACTTCTGTCCCTGCTGAAAGGTTTTTTTTAAAGAGCATCAATAGTTATTAGTAAACATCATAATAGATTAAATAATGAATCTGCTCGATGGTTATTGTGTATCAATTCTTGGGTAGGAAAAAAATTATAATTTTTTTTTTATTTTTTTTGTGGCACAGTATTTATTTGATTTGATTTTTTATTTCGTCAAATAAGTCGGTTATTTTTTTATTTCTAATTAAAAATAGCACGTATTGCAAGACCAAGATCAAGACCCAATTTGCAAGACCAAGACTAAAACCATTCTCATCAACTAAAATAATTCTTTTACATGTGCAAAATTTAAACTCGGTACGAATTTGACAATTGAGAAGGTTCCCTTATAAATGTACATATGTGACGAAATTATATCGTAATAATACAATTTTTTAAACAGTATTTGTAAATATGTTATATCTTTGAGTATAATTTATTTAATTTATGAATATTTGTATGTGTACAAATATTGTAAATATAGTGATGTAAATTAATAAACATTTCTTCTTCACTATGAAAAGGTTAGAGATCAAAAATAATTCTTATTGAGGTCATTATTGCAGGTATACATACCTTATTTTAATGTTATTCCATTCGTGAAAACATACAAGAGCTATAAAACAAAATATACAAGCAAAAAAAGAGCATAGCAATCATAGCCAAATATACATTTTTTTTAATATTGTTCCTATCTATACAGTAAATTGCATTTTTATAACGGTATATTATAAAATTACTGAAGTATATAATTAATTTTAGTGTACCGCTAATTTCATTGATAAAATAATATTTTAGAATAATTAAACAACTTAGTTTATTATGATAAATGCAAGGTTTATGATTTTACAACTGTTTCTTTGGTTCTGAGTGTAAGCCGTGTCTTTTAAAATGTAAAAAATATTACACCCAAAAACACATTATAATTTTTTTATAATACGTATTAGATAAACTTGAAAATCACACAAAAAAATATCTAATAAAGCCGCCCTATATAAAATATGATTAATTTATATATCTTAAAATCAACCATAACCACATGCCTATTCTTCTTCTTTTGTCCCTTTCTTATACAATCCATTCACACAATGTGTTATAAATTGTACACCGTCATTATAAAAATATTTGAGCGCATAAAATTTCACCCAGAAAAAAGCGGGAGGCAGGTATTCGAGAGAGGGCCCCCGGAGGCACAGCCCCGAAACACACATAGCCAGACAGGCCCCCCTTTCACCCAAACAGTGCAGGTGAAACTGCAGCACGTCTGAACATCGTTACACATACATATAGTAGATTATTTACTTGATATTATTGTATGAAGAACAGATGGATGATTAAATTATTTACTTGTAAGGTAAAGTGGGGATAATGCAATACTGGGGTTACAGTCATCACATTTTTTTATGTATTCGAAGCAGTAAGAAGGAACACTACACACAATTACAGCTATATCTATAGTAGGCTATTGATTATACCGGAAAATAATAGGTAGAAAGGAACAATTGCGATAAAGGGTTTTTATTGTTAAATATGTTTGTTTGACACCTACAGATGATAAAAACACAAAGTGCTACTAAATTCACCCTTGCGTTTTTTTAGGGAGGGGTTAAACTAGTCACTTTTCAATGTTTTAAGTATAACTCGAAAATTAAGCAGAATTTGACAATTTTACAAGAATGATTTTTTAAAGAAAATTAAATTTCCCATCAAAATAGATGATTTAAAAAATTAAAAAAAAAATTTTATGCAAGAAATATTTAAAAAACAAATCGAAAAAATATCAAAAAATCACATTTTTTTCAAATTTTTACTAAATTGCTTATAAATTTTTTCTAAGTAAAGATAGGTATAGGACATGCTTTGGAGAAAAAAAAGTAGAGTTAACGCACGTTAAAATGTTGAGTCGAAAAATTTTTTTTGATGAAAATTGGTTGAGTTATAGTAATTCAAAATTTACCATTTTTTCTCAAATAGTAACTTAATATACATATAGGCAATTGATTAGAGGTTTTTGAAAGGAATAATTACGTTAAACGGTTTTCATTGTTTTATATGTTTGTTTGACACCTACAGATAATAAAACCACAAAGTGCTACCGAATTTACCCTTGCGTTTTTTAGAGGGGTTCAACTAATCACTTTTCAATGTTTTAAGTATAACTCGAAAACTAAGCGGATTTTGACAATTTTTCAAGGATAATTTTTTATAGAAAATTAAATTTCCCATCAAAATAGATGATTTAAAAAATTAAAATTAAAAAATTTATGCAAGAAATATTTAGAAAAAAAAATTTTTTTTTAATTTTTTAAATCATCTATTTGGATGGAAAATTTAATTTTCTATAAAAAATTATCCTTGTAAAATTGTCAAAATCCGCTTAGTTTTCGAGTTATACTTAAAACATTGAAAAGTGATTAGTTGAACCCCCCTAAAAAACGCAAGGGTAAATTCGGTAGCACTTTGTGGTTTTATCATCTGTAGGTGTCAAACAAACATATAAAACAATGAAAACTGTTTAACGTAATTTTTCCTTTCAAAAACCTCTAATCAATTGCCTATATGTATATTAAGTTACTATTTGAGAAAAAATGGTAAATTTTGAATTACTATAACTCAACCAATTTTCATCAAAAAAAAATTTTCGACTCAACATTTTAACGTGCGTTAACTCTACTTTTTTTTCTCCAAAGCATGTCCTATACCTATCTTTACTTAGAAAAAATTTATAAGCAATTTAGTAAAAATTTGAAGAAAATGTGATTTTTTGATATTTTTTCGATTTGTTTTTTAAATATTTCTTGCATAAAATTTTTTTTTTAATTTTTTAAATCATCTATTTTGATGGGAAATTTAATTTTCTTTAAAAAATCATTCTTGTAAAATTGTCAAATTCTGCTTAATTTTCGAGTTATACTTAAAACATTGAAAAGTGACTAGTTTAACCCCTCCCTAAAAAACGCAAGGGTGAATTTAGTAGCACTTTGTGTTTTTATCATCTGTAGGTGTCAAACAAACATATTTAACAATAAAAACCCTTTATCGCAATTGTTCCTTTCAAAAACCTATAATCAATAGCCTATAGTAAAATTAGCAAGATATAGAATATAGTTTTGCGTTTACCTCACTTTACCCTATACTGATTTTATAAAATGATATCTATAGGCGCGTATAATTTATGCAAATTAATATTTCTTAACTTTTTACTTCGATAGATCCTCCTATAAAATTTCAAATCTGAATGTAATATTATCCTATGAGTATGTTACTTTATCTTTATTATTTTATTGACATTAAAATGACAATATCGTGACTGTACTTTCACTATTAAGACAAATATATACAAATACACGTTTTCTCAATGATCAATAATACATACATACAAAACTACGTACAATAACACAATGAATTACTAAAATCGAAGTGCAGATACAAGGAAATACTGTAATTTAGAATTCTGAAATTTTTTGATAGTTATTTATTAAAGAATTTACTCTAAATGTGTCGATTTTATATTCTATAAAACTTCTGCCAAAAATTCCTTTAAAATTTGTTATAGGATTTGATATCTAAGTGACCTAATGAAAACTATAAGAAAATGTAAATATTTATTAGTTTGTCATAATATTAACAGGAGAGAAAATACATATTTCCTTATTTATGTCTTCAACCTTTATGTATAAACATTGCAGTGAGCAATACCCACCATTTTCATGATGATGCTCACTGTAATAAGTACCGCAACGTTGGCCAAATTGACAACTAAAGTAGGTAATGTAACTAACAGTCAAAAGTCAGAAATCATTTATTATGTAATAGTAATTATTGCTACAAAAAAATGATTAACAGTCTTTAACTATCACAATTTAGAGGCTAAACAGATAATGACTCACTTTAAAAAAAAATCACCCGGCACAAGAATGAAAAAATACATGCCGCAGTTCTGACTGTGCATAAAATATAATATCTACAAGGTTTGCAGTCTGAGCCGCCGAAATCTATAGCGAGCTCGCTTGCTACAGCTGTGACGACGTGGTCTGGGCGAGTTGTTGACCTTCAATGTGGCGGTCCGCGGGTTCGCGTCCCGTCCGAGACATTCTCGGAACTGTAGGCGTACCTGAGTGTGTTTGTATCCTGCAAAATATAAGCGGCTCAGTTTACAAAATGATTAATAGACTAGGACTAGAACATAGTCGTCGCAAAATTATTCCGATTCAATTTTATCGAAGAGGTTGTCCTGATCACAAAAATGCAAGGTGCCGGTCGGAACCTTGGTCGGACATTGTTTAAACCGCGAAAAGGCCCTACAAAATAAAAATAAATGTTTTTTGGAATCAATTTTTTTTTGTATCATCTTTAAGTCTTTTCGCATAAAAAGGTGCATTCATAATTGTAACTCTACTCCTTTATAATTTATAACGATTTACTTAAATTTTGTATTATGGCACAAAAAATATAATAAGGTCATTACAGCTGAATAAAGAACGTTTTACTTCTAAAATAAAAAATAAAAGCTTGGTCAAAAATATATATAAATATATAAAATATAGCTAACAAAAATGTGTTAGCTTGCAAACACGTTCAAATGGGGTAGCAAACTTATATGACAGTTCCAAAAAAACTGTCGTATAATTTGATACTCCGTTTGAAAGTTTTTGCAAGCTAGCAATTTGTTAGCTGGGCTGTAATACTGGACATTATTGTTATAATTGATTGATAATTGTAATGAGTTGTATTAGTAACTCCTAAATAAATTTTACATAAAAAAATAATTTACTAAAATATATTTTGTATTAAATATACTTTCTATGGACATGGGCATTTATTTCAAAAACTACTTTACTTATGGAGAGTTAAAGCAAACCCATTTTTCATGTTTTTGACCTATTTTAAATAAAAATACCCTCAAAATACAATGTACTAAAAGAAACTATAGAATTTGTACACAGAAAAAAAACTGTATTGGACCAAGTAAACCTTGTTTTGTATATAACGAAAACAATATTTTCTTAAACAATATAAGAAACATACTCTTAATCCAACTACGTTATTCCTTCGTTCAAGAATACTATAGTTGGTTTAAGAGATTATTGCTTATCTTAAGAAAATATTGTTTTCGTTATATACAAAACAAGGTTTACTTGGTTTGAGAAATCCTTTCTGCCAGTGTATAAAATACTTTTACATAAAAAAACTAATATAACAGCAATTCTCCCAAATGATTAATAAAAAAGGAATGCATTTTAAAATTTGCATTTTATTTAAAAAAATTTGCATCTAATATTTTTTTGAAAATGTGGCACATTTCTCCCAAAATAACCCTACTGTACATAAATATTCAGTACACCTTTTTCGAAATAGATGATATTCACAATTAATCTGCTTACGTCTTTTGAAAACAGCTGACTATGTTAATGTTTATAAATTATTAAGTATTTGTTTCATATAAATCGACAAACTGGTATTACTTCTGAAATTTAGTCAAGCATATAAAGTTGATAAATATTTTTTCAAAATATTTATACAT
Source organism: Sialis lutaria (assembly GCA_949319165.1). Classification (NCBI taxonomy): domain Eukaryota; kingdom Metazoa; phylum Arthropoda; class Insecta; order Megaloptera; family Sialidae; genus Sialis; species Sialis lutaria. Next base: position 24,059,360 of record OX439235.1, on the reverse strand, counting down.
AACGTTCACTTGAAATAAAACTATTCATTGCATAGCAACTCACTTTCACTAGTGGAGAGATATTTACTGCGTTTGGAAACCGACTAACTACCCACAGAATTATGTAAAACGGAATTTTTTTGTACAAAGTGACCTACAAAATTTGACTAAACTGGACATTTTAAAAATATTATGAAATTAACAAGATTGTTACATTAAGAAAATGTTTATGTGGTATGTTTTTTTTTTGTTTATATTTAATAAAAATGTGTATTGGGGAAAATGATATAAATTATTGAATTCTATAAAATAAACAGGTTTGTTGATAAGGAAGGGGTCGATAAGTTTCACTGTATTATGATATTTTACGTAAGAATTAATATAATATGGTCATTTCTTAATATAAATAAAATTATATAAAAAAATACTTTTTAAAATCAAGCTTTTATTAAAAATGCATTAAAAAGTAAAAAATAAATTTTCAGCTATCTCAAAAAATTCAGGTTTTTATGACTAAAACCAATAAAAGTGCGGGGCGATCATGAAGGTAAATGTATAGCTTTTAATTAATTAATTATTTCATTATTGTGTTATTATTATTATAGTTTATCAAAACATCTACTGTATTTATTAGATTTAATGTGCAAATTTTCTACTCTTATATCAATTTATACTTCATTTCTTATTCGCGCTTTTATTGATTTTAGTCATAAAAACCTGAATTTTTTATGGTTACTGAAAATTATTTTTTTACTTTTTAGTGCATTTTTAATAAAAGCTTGATTTTAAAAAGTATTTTTTTATATAATTTTATTTTCAAATTTTTAGTTACTGATTGACTAACTAACTAACATACTAACAGGTAAAGTTCGACAAACTCTTTCATTTGATACTCTTATCAAGATGGTTATAAAGAAAAAGGTAATCCACCATCTTAAGGCGTCCACCATATTGTATTTAGAATAACGTCATATAGCCATCCGTATTCTCTCGTCAAACCCTTTCATTTGATACCCATATCAAGATGAGTATGAATAAAAAGGTAATCCGCCATCTTGGGGCGTCGGCCATATTGGATTTAGAAGGACATAAGATATACTATATTGCATTGTCACTGGACTCATACACGTATACTAAATTTCAAAGCTCTAGCTTAATTCGAACTAGTCGAAATTTGTATTGCAATATTTGATCTTAACTAACTAACTAACAAGTGAAGTTAAATAAAAGCTTGTAAAATTGTTAATATTTGTTATCTCCATCCAAAATGAAAATTGTAATTTGTCTTGATGAATATCTTCAGATAAATTTAGAACAAATTTTTGTTTACTCCTAGATAGATTTTAAATACGGACCAAAATTTCTTAAATTTTAAATGATTTTTTCCTTCCAGAACAATGGATTCAACAGACGACACTCAAACCCCATCGTCACCAGGTCATAATTCGTCCGGATACAGCACGTCACACGATTCCACCGAACAAGCAAACATGAATGGATTACACCATCACCAGAAGGAGGGGTCACCCGGATTCTATCACAAAAATGAAGTCACGTTAACTATAGGCGATGATGAGACTGATGATTTTCGACCGCCCTCCCGACAAGAGTCGCCCAGTAAATATGATCACTTCACAACCACGGCGAACTTGGCGGTTAATTATGATGAACCTGATATGGATATTGGGTAAGAGTTTTTAATATGCTTTTATTAACTTGACCTGCAACGTTGTAAGCAAATCTTACAAATCATACACAGAAAAAAATAATTTGTCTGTGTTAAAAAATGTGATCAATGTAAAAAAATTCCGTTATCGATTTGGCTCCGATAGAGGTTGTTTATTAATATGATATTTTTTTACTAATATGGAAATATCCACACTCATTGATAAATGTATATTATTACTAATAATGTTCTTATCACGGTGAAAATTTTGTTTCGTATTGAAAACATATATTTTAAATACCTACAAAAAAATACTTAATAAACGACATAACTGAATTAACCATATCGAAAATTGCACTTTCACTAGTTGGGTGATGTAGAAAATATTCACATTGACAATTTTTTTTTATTACAACCATTATCTTTAATCTATTTGAGAGTTTCGTTAGTTGGTGTAATAAATTATTTATTAATTTGACAAATGAAAAGATTTTTTAGATAAACATGATGATATATTTTTTAAATGAAGAAAATATCCTCAACAAGAATTTTTATTATTATTATATTGAGGAAATATTGTTATATTACCAAGATAAATTTATTAAGCATTTTTCCATCTCAAATTTTCAACAAGATCGATTTTTTTCTGTGTAAGCTTGTATGTTGATGGAGGTGGTCATAGAGTCTCCTCAATGGTTAACAATGGAGGAAGAAAATAGTCAAAAGGATTGTTTTTTTAATTCTTTAAACTAGAACTTTTATTACACCTTAAAATCATTGTTTGGTTAAAGAAAATTTCACCAGACGTACACATTATAAATAAAAAAATAAATTTATATTTTTTAATAACGGCAATTTTGAAAAGTAAAAGAAAGTTATTAGTATTCACGGCAGATATTAGTCTAGAAATAATGCACTTATATTAAACCTTACATATTATTGTTACTTAAGTCAGTATTATTCATCTTGTGTCATCACTAATACAGTAAATATAATATTATGTGTATTCTTACATCAGTATTAAAAAGAAATAGATATCTAGTTTGAAGCGAGGTGATTCAGAATTGCTATGTAAAATTGATTTTCTTGACAGTTAAAAACGAAACTGTGCTTAGTTAACTTATATCCATTTTATTTTAAAGGGGCAGTAAACAAAAATTAACCCCAGATGTTCCAACGCCTCGTTCAGGTGTAGAAAATCCAGCATTTGAAGCCGACGACATGGTGGAGAAACCTACAAATCAATTAAACGGAAAAACAAAAACAAATCATACAAATGGGAAAGCAAAACACGATGGTGATAATGGAGATATGAATACAAGTGCTATGTTAGGATTGGGATCACCAATAAAAGGATCATCAGGTAAATAAAATTGAAAAATATGTATTAAAAAGAAAATTATTATTATTTGTGTGTTAAATCCGAGTAATGTTCGCAACAGTAATGGATGAATATAGGGTTAAAATGAGTCGTGTAACCATTAGTTGATGTAGAGTAAAGTCGGTATATATGGAACACCATTAATGTTTTCGGCAAGAAAACTATGATAATATTATTTCAAATCTGCACTTATCATTTCATTAGACATAGAATTTCATCTTTTAACGTGATCGAGCAGGCAAAAATAGAAATCTTAAATTAAAACAAAATAAAAATATAAAATCTAAGACAATCGAAAATCAACCACTTAAAAAAATGTGCGTGTAATATGGCCCACAGTGGTCCATATATTACGCGCTTGTTACCATAATACAGGGTTATCTATATTAGGTGGTTAAAAAAAATTAAATTATATTGTTTTCATTTAAAACTTATGTTGTCACTGTAAAAAAACAGTGGCGTAGCAAAAAGTACGCGGGCAGAACTTCCGTAATAGGCACACTATTTAGTGGGCACCATCATGACGATTTATACTAAAAATAGGATTTTTGCGGAAGCGAATAGTTGTGATGTACTGGATGATTAATATACTTTTCATACAATTTGCCTCATCAAGATTCTGGTTAATTATTATTATTACATTTCATAGCCACATAATACCCCATAATCCACAATACCCGCAACCACATGTATTTAAAAAAAATATTTATTAATTAACTTAACAAAAATAATCAAAAATGACAAATTTCATTAAGTTACCCTCAATGACATACCGGTACTCCAAACACTGTCATGTCAACTGACTCAGTTATTTAGAAGTGCAAGCTTAGATACATAGTAATTTTGTCTTTATAAAATGTAAAATGGACACAAAAGGAGGTGTCCATATTACCCGCCTGGTCCATATATACCGACTTTACTCTAGTACCTTTCAAGGAAAGCCAAATTTTAAATTTGATTTTCAATGCCTATAATATTTGCTTGTCATATTTGTAATCACTTTTATATTTAAATACTTTTTCTATGTTAAAATTAGTTCCCTTCACATTGTACACATTACAGTTACAATTCTTTAGCGTTTTGTGCTCGTTGCATTTACAATATAACAATATGAACAACTTTGTAATAGAACCACCTCCAGAAGCTGTCAATCTAGAGCTAGTCAATATGCGACCTACGAAAGAACCACCGCCTCCGCCGACAAACAACGGTTTCCATGACAACCGGGCAGCGCTAAACAGTATCCCGATAAAGAAGAGTGCAGAACCAGAAATACCAAATCATTATGACGAGTACTTCGTGCCAGTCAATGAGCACAAGAAGTACATGAGGTATGTATGATACTTAACATATTAATAAGAAAGTCAATACTAGTTGAGAGTGATTTTCAAACATATGGTCTGTTCAATCAAGTGTTCGTTTTCTATGTTTTAAACTACGTGTAGAATATCTAATGTTTGTTGAAGATTAATTAAAATTAATAGTTTTCTATTTTCTTTCAAACGGTGGTTAAAAAAATCTATAAATCAACACTTTTAAAGGAATTACTACAACTACTAGTTTAAATTATACTCTAAAAATGTGTACAAAAAATTGACAAAATTAAAATTATCTCATCTCCAATAAAAATAGCCGCATTTTGAAAATCGTTATCTCTATTTTCTGTTATTTTTTCTCGATTAAAGTCAATCAATGTTTGAATAGCAAAAATAACAATTGAATAAAGTCAGAAAAGGATAAAATAATTCATTTTTAACCGGAAAGAATCGTAAGATTTACTTGGCTGCATTTTAAACCTTGAAATTTCAGGTTAAAAATTCTATTTAATTTGTTCTACGTTTCTTTTGTAAAATTTTATCAAGTTTAAATTTAAGAGAGCATAAAATTTAACCGAATCATAAATGAAAAGTTCAAAATTTTCTATCAAAAGTTATTTTCGATTTAAACATGAATTTTGTGAAAAAAAAAACACCGAACAAAAAATAAAAAGGCACTCCAAAGCTTTAAAATGTAATCAAGTAGACCATTTTTTGTAACGAGTTAGAGCTTTATATATAATTTAAAAAATCGATTGACTTTATTGACGAGTGTACATATTTATATTTTCTTTATAGAAAAACTTATAATACCAATATGAAATTATATTTTTAACTACTATGCCTACGGTAATATCTACAGACCAAAAAAATAATCGAATTTAATTTTAGGATATATTCATTTTAAATGCATCAACTGGACCCAATTATTATTTAAATTTATAAATAACATATTTTAATTAATTGTTAAGATTGTCGTAAGTATTTTTTGAATGAATTTATATTTATTAAAAAAATAACTAAAAATTATCGGCAACAAAAATGAAAAATCTTTAATGACAAAAAAATACGACAATCTTGCTAGCCCATGTACACTGTTAAAACCGATAAGATAAATATAGTGTTATGCACAGTGTAACGTTTGCTGATGGTGTGTGGCAGCCGCAAGGGGTGAACTGTGTGGGCCACTCGTTGACGCCACCAGCCCATGGTCTTATTGACTACCAAGATTGGCTCCAATCTGCTCGGTATGCTCTACACCAGACAATGCGTTAAAATGTAACATGACATAATCTCAGAACACGCTTTTTGTTTAATTCTATTCGTTTAAGATAATATCGGAAAAATGGCATAGATTGTTCATTGTTCAACTATTACGTCACCAATTCGAGATCCCATGCAACCTTCTTCTTAACCCTTAACTGCTCCACTTCTCCAGAACGACATACCTGCCACACTGAGGTTACCTCGTACCCCAGACACTAAAATGCTAACTATTGATTATTTTAATTCAATAAAATTCCTCTATCATCTTCGAACGATACTGAATGCACTCCAATCGGTTATTTAAAAGAATATATAATATTTAATATATTTAAAAAATTGAAAACCTTGTAAAATTTATACAGCTTATATTGAAGTTTGAAAAAATGTGGGGCGCCTGGTACCCACCAGTGAGACGTATTAATTGGACATTTGAAATTAACATAAATAGCTAGGTTTTACATCGGTATCTTCAAAATTGTTTTGTTAAAATAAAAGCCCTTTTTCTCGCCAAATCTAATTGTTATATTGCTAACCTATAACAAGCCATTTTCAAGTTATTTTATTATCATATCTCGAAATTTTCTTTAGAGCAGCAATGACAAACTTTTTATTCTACACCGTGTAAAATGGATTACACCGACCACTTGTTTGTTTTTTTTATTGTAAATTTGTATGACCAAAATTATATACTCTTTACTTTATGTTCTAAATGCGATCTGAGGTTCTTAATAAAAATCTAGTAAAATATATCCATAAAGATAAAAAAAATGTATTCATTCTATACAATATAATCATGCCCAAAAATAATTAAAATAAAGTAAACATTACAAACTGTTACATTTTGATGTATTAAATAAAAAATGACTTACACATGTTCAGACATCATAATACACCATCATACCACTAGAGTGTTGGTTGCTTTTTTAACCACACTGAAAGCTACGGTTGCGGTTGCATGGGTTATGTATTGTTGCCATTTTTGTTGTTAACGCTAAATGAGCAATTGGGTTCGGTTATAATTTGGATAACAAGATTATTTGAAAAGCTTCTGCGACAGTTAATTGGTTGTGAAGCTACATTATACATGACATTTTTATTATCTAATAAAGTTATAAACGTATACACACATATATTAGTTGAGGTATAAAGATGATACATAATAAAGAAAAGAAATTTAGCTTTTCTGCAATAACTAATAAAATTTCAAATAACATTCGTACATAATACATTATTATTGTAATATATTAATTAAATAACTATAATAATTTTATTTCAGAGGGGAAAAGTTGTACGTGACAAAAGATAAAAGAAAAAAGAAAAGTAACAGCAAGAAATATTTTTGTTATGGAATTGCGATATGTTTAGTTTTGGCTGTAATCATTATTGCTATTTTAGCAGGAAGTGAGTATTTTTTATTTTGTAAAGATGTTTTAGGTATGATATCAATAAATTATATGTATTTAGCTGGCATAATCTTCTCAAATAATGCTGAACCAATTGTTGATAATAAAGAAAGCTCTCGACAATTTGGCGATAAAGTAAACGCGGCTGAATTTGGAGGGTTTGGAGGTACAAAACAAAAACCATTTACTGAAGAACCGTTTACACCAAGTCCATCTATATCAACTGTTGGAATCATACCACCTTCTACCGATTTATCTATGATGCATGGTAAATAATCATTTTACTCATATAAATTATCTATAATGAAATTAACTAATAAATCGTTTAATTTTAGTACCCAGAGTAATTGAAGGAATGATAACAATAGACAATATGGACTTCACTTCTGATTTAACGAACCCTGACAGTATTGAATACAAAAGACTAGCTCAAAATATTGAAAAACAATTAAAGGATGCATTGTTTGACTATCAAACGTTAAATTATGGAGCTTCTGATATAAGTGTCAAAGTCATGGAATTCATGTAAGAATTTTTTCGATATATTTGTTATTCAGATATTAATGAACATTTATTTTTCAGACCTGGAAGTATAATGGTTCGTTATAGAATTGGTTGGGTCTTTAAAAAAGGAATCCAAAATCCATCTGATCCAATATCAAAGGAAGCAGTGATGAATAAACTTGAAAAACTTTTATATCGAAATTCTGGATATTTGGATGAATTCCATCTAGCCCAAGAAAGTAAATCTGCCGGAGATGTTGTTGATGCTTGTCATATCGACAAAAATGGTTGCTCGGATAGTTGTGAATTCGATTATAAGACAATGCAATTTAAATGTACTTGTAGTGGTGGTAAAATATTACTGAATGATGATAGAACTTGTGGTGATTACCATGTCATGATGGAATATGACCCAATAGCCAAAACTACGCCTGAACCAAATGCAGAAGATGGGCATAGCCACTTTGATCATAGTTATCGTGATCACAGTCAACATAATCACAGTGAACATGATCATAGTCAACATCACTTAAGTACAGAAGATACTAAACCAGAACCAACAACTGAAAATAATAGTGATGTACATGAGCACCATAATATTTACACTGAAGAGTCTAAATCTAAGCCAGAACCAGAGCCTACGTCTGAACCTAAATCTGAACCAGAACCAACATCTGAGCCTGAACCAAAATCAGAACCTGAACCAAAATCAGAACCCGAGCCAACATCTGAACCTGAACCAAAATCAGAACCAGAACCAACTTCAGAACCTGAACCAAAATCAGAAGAGGAGCCAAAATCTGAACCTGAACCAAAATCAGAACCAGAGCCAACATCTGAACCTGAACCAAAATCAGAACCAGAACCAAAATCAGAACTAGAGCCAACATCTGAACCCGAACCAAAATCAGAACCAGAGCCAACATCTGAGCCTGAACCAAAATCAGAACCTGAGCCAAAATCAGAACCAGAGCCAAAATCAGAACCTGAGCCATCTTCTGAAACAGAGCCGAAGTCGGAACCTGAACCAAAATCAGAACCTGAGCCGTCTTCTGAAACAGAGCCGAAGTCGGAACCTGAACCAAAATCAGAACCAGAACCAAAATCAGAACCTGAGCCATCTTCTGAAACAGAGCCAAAGTCGGAACCTGAACCAAAATCAGAACCTGAGCCATCTTCTGAATCCGAGCCGAAGTCGGAACCTGAACCAACATCTCAACCGGAATTTAAATCTGAATTTAAACCAGTTTATGAAGAAAATAGATCATTTAATGATGAAACGTATATAAATTCAAATAATTATATAAGTCGTGAGCCATCAACAACTGAACATATATATGAAGTAGTAAACAACAAAATGTCTAACGAAACAAAAGAAGACTACTCTGTGCTAGAACTCTCAGTTGCAAAGAATGAAAATAATACAGAGCACTTTTTAAATGACGTAGCTACCGGTTTAAAATTTGAATACTATAACACTACAGAAAAGCAAACTCAAAGGACACATGAAAATCTTCGAGATATATTGGTAGTGCCAGAACCTGAACCAACATCTGAACCGGAACCTTCATCAGAACCAGAACCAATATTAGAATTAAAATCCGAAACAATATCTACGACTGATCATGTACCTTCATCTGAACCAGAAATTAAAACAGATTCTGAAGCAACAGCCCAACCAGAATCAATACCAGAACCTGAACCAACAATTGAACCAGAATCTATACCGGAACCTGAACCTACATCAGAACAAGATTCAATGTTATTAATAAAAGATTCTTCTTCATCTAAACCAGAACTAATATTAGATTCTAAACATGAATTATCACTTGAACCAAGTACTTCACCGGAACCTTTGCCATCTTCTGAACCTGTACCATTAACTGAAATGATACCAGCTTCTGAACCAGTTCCATCTACTGAACCCGCTCCATCTGCTGAACCTGCTTCGTCATCTGAACTAGCACCATCTGCTGAACCTGCTTCATCATCTGAACCTGCACCATCTGCTGAACCTGCTTCATCATCTGAACTAGCACCGTCTGCTGAACCAGTTCCTTCTACTGATCCAGCACCATTTTCTGATCTAACTCCTTCTTCTGAGCCAAACCCATCTACTGAACCGGCACCATCTACTGAGTCTGCTCAAACCGTTGAACCTGTTATATCTGCTGAACTTGCTCCATCTTCTGAAATGGCAACTACTGTTGAACCATCTCCATCTTCTGAACCAGTGCCATCTACTGAATCTACTCCATCTACCAAGCCAGAACCGTCTGCTGAAACTGTTCCATCTTCTGAAAAAACAATTACTGCTGAACTATCTCCCTCGTCTGAACCGCTACCATCTACTGAACTAACCTCATCTTCAGAGCCAATGCCGTCTACTGAATCTTCATCTTCTGATTTAGAATCAAGAATAATTTTCCAAGAAGAAGAATTGGCATTTAATAAAACAACTGTCGACAATTCTACTACTAATTCACAGTTTGATACCAGATTTATGCAACCAAATACAAATTCATCAAACTCAATTTTAACTCCAACAGTTACCCAATATGAAATAATAACAACTACTGAACCCAAAACATCTTCTGAAGCAAATTTAGTTTCTGCAATAGATTCTTCTAATTTATCATTCCATGAACCAAAATATTTAGAACATAATGACTCCACTATGATGAACATGGATGAACCTGAACCCATTATTGGACTAGAAGATAAAATAGATTCAGTAAATTATAACACCATTAATACGACAAATCAACCCGATTCTACCACAAGCTCAAATAATGAAATTCATTCTAACGAAGCAACTGAAATGAACAAGGAACAAAATTTGACATTAGAAATTAATTTCAAATCCACTCTGAACAATGAAACAAACTCTTCTACGAACAATGACTCTACTACAACACAAAAATCTGTAATGAGTACAGAATTTAATGACATATCTGATCGCACAATTATTAATAATACTTTCACACCTGAATCAAAAATTATGGAAGAAGTAAACAAAACATTAACATCGCAAAATGACATCAATAATGCATCAAATCAAAATCAAACAAATAATGTTGATATATTAAGTACAACAGTCAAATCTTCAAATGATTATAATGGTTTAACGTTTGCATTTGTCAATAAAACTGAAGCAAACATATCTACTATTGTAAAAGACAGCACTGATAGTCAGACAACAGAAAACGAAATAGAAACTACTACATTTGAATCATCAACATCAAGCAATGCAAAACAAGTCGTTCAAAATTTAACAACTAGTATACCAAATAATGTCACTTCTAGCAACATAAGTGTTTCCAATGATCGTACTGAACATCCAAATACATTAGATAATATGTCTCCTTTCTTGCCTGATATAGATAATGAAACGGTATTAAACAACCTTCATACATATGTTGAATATTACTCTGAAACGGAAAATCCGCTAAATAATAACATTGGTGATAGTGAAGAAACGTCCTTCAAAGACACGAAAAATAAACAGCCAAGATTAGACAATGATGAAAAGAATACTACAAACCCTGCTGATAAAAATGTAACAGAAACTGTTAATTTAGAGCCAGTACAAAACATTTCAATACTTCCTACTACAGAAAATATCGGCAAAGTAGATGAAAAACTCATAGAAACAACGACGTCTGATTCAGAAGAAAATAAAACAGTACCGGATATAAAATCAGAATCAACAACAACTGTCCCTATTATTTACATACATAATCCTGAAGAACCGACTTCTATAAGAGCAGAAATTTTGGAAACAGTAACGCATACTATTAATTATTCTTTTGAAACAACTACAAACAGTTCAGTGCAACATACGAATATTATACAAAACGAAATATCAGTCGAACGTGAACAAGAAGATGAAGAAAGCCTTAAAGTTATTCCATTGGATAATGACATAAATGATATCAATGACATAGCTGACAAATTTTCCATAAAAGAAAATAAAACAGAAGTAAATATCAACACAACTATGGAACTTACAACTATCGCACCAAAAAATAACGAAATTGTTCAAACTACCGAAAATCTCGTTAAAGAAAATGACAAAGAAGAAACGATCTTATCTGAAGGTTTCTCTAAATGTGCTTCAGGACAATTCCAGTGCAAATCTGGTATTGCAATAAAGGATGGCAGTTATTGTGTCCCTCAAAATGATAGATGTGATTCAGTTCAAGATTGTTCTGATGGATCAGATGAAGAAGGGTGTATTGAAGCAAAATGTCCAAACAATTTCCAAGTAAGATGATTTTTTTTTTACGGATTTATAGAAGTATGTATTTAATAATCCTGTTTTTCAGTGTTCTAATGGTCAATGTTTGAAGAGACATTTAGTTTGTAATGGAATTACTGATTGTGACGATGGTAGTGATGAAAATAATTGCAGTATGTATTTTATAAACTAAATTAAGAAATTATATTGACTCACTTATTACTTACTAATATTTTTTTAGGTGAATGGCAATGTAAATTTGACGAATTCAAATGTCCTACTTCTAATGACGCAATCCGACGTTGCATACCGGTACTATGGCGTTGTGATGGACGTGCTGATTGTCCAGGCGCGGAAGATGAACATCGATGCAATCCACCACCACGAACTGATTGTTCTAACAATGAGTTCTATTGTGCTGATCAGGCAACTTGTGTACCACTCACTTGGAGATGTGATGGTAAAAATGACTGCACAAATGAAGATGATGAAAAACTTTGCAGTAAGTTTTTTTAATTTATTTAAATTTAAACAAGCACCGATTTGGAGTTTATAGTACAGACATAACCCACAAAGGAGAGGGGGTCTGATGATGCTCTAGCTTGGAAATCTAGCGTGGCGCGATGAATTCTAAAGAGTTTTAAACATTAAATCAATTATTAATAATTTTGGCGTGTATGTCCGCGATATGTGAGAAAGTATTTAAACTTATTTTAATTTTTTTTCAGAATGTTCTATTGACCAATTCAAATGTAACTCTGGTGGATGTATTCCTAAAGAACAAAGATGCGATGGAACAGAACAATGTGCTGACTTATCCGATGAATGGAATTGCTTAAGATTAGATGCAAATACTACTGAATCAAAATTAGAACCAAGATTAAATCTTCTCACTACCAATTCAAATTGGGCGGAAATATGCTCTGAAAAATGGGATATAAAACTTTCAGAAAAAGTTTGTCAAAAACTTGGTTATCCTGGAAGCATGTTTACAAAATTCGTAGAACTTTCTATGATGGAGAAAGAAAAATCATTCTTCAGAGTTAAAGACAATATCGGAAACGAGGAAAAATTATTGACAATGTTTGAACCAGTTGGTGAATGCAAAAGTAAATCTATTGTATCGATAACATGCCAAGAATTTGGTACGTAAATTTCTTAAATATATCAAGAGCACATTTTTAGATATATGAGTATAATATTAATAAACTTTTTCAGCTTGTGGAACTTCATCATCTTCGAATCCAGTAGATATTGGAACAGATCGTAAAGCACGTATATTTGGTGGCAATGTAGCAGCTCCATCCCAGTGGCCAAGTGTGGCTTTATTAAAACACGCAACTAGTAACATGCAATGTGCAGCCACTGTAATAGCTCCACGGTGGGCAATTGTAGGTTACTCTTGCATCAATTCAGTGAAATCTCATCCATCAGATTTGAGTTCAGTACGCACAACACGAGAAACAACAGAATGGAAGCTTTACGTGGGAGATATAAACTCAAAAGATGCTCAAGTTATAAACGTTCAAAGAATTATATCTCATCCTCAGGTAAAACATAAAAAAACTTTATAAATATCTTAATGATGTGTTAATTAATTATATTTTATTTAATAGGTCAAATACAATCAATTTATTTATGAAAACGATATAACCTTAGTAGAACTATCATCACAGTTGAATTTAGATATGAATGTAGATGCCATATGTCTTGCTGAAGATAAAATTGAACCAAGACAGTTATGTGTAACTGCAAGTTGGAGTATTAAAAAACCAGGAGGTTTGTGTATAATAATATATTATTTGAGATCTTTTAATTTAATATCTAACTTGTCTATTCCAGATATAACAAATCAACAACTTTTAAACTATTTGCCAGTTCCAACAATTGATGCCAATGAATGCAACTCATCTAGTCATTATAATGGACATCTTTTAAACAATAACATTTGCGCTGGTTTTACTGATTCAGAAAAATCACCGTGCTACGTAAGTTTTAATTAATGAAATACAAATCCATGAAGATACTTGACCACCTTGTAAATTTCAAAAAAAACGATTTTTTGTTTTTTGCATTTTCTCAATCCTTAATACTTTTAAAAATCACCCCCAAATTTTTTTTCTTAAATTCGAATTTTAACATAGTGAAATTAGTGAAAGTGTTCGCACGCTTCCATTACTCCGTACTTGCTGACTGTTTCAGGCAGCTGTTTCTCGAAACTACGTTTTTCAAATGGCGGACAGTTAATCTCCGAAACTACTCGGCCGATTTCAATAATTTTGGTCTTGTTTTGTTCGTTTAGATGTTTTGTATGCCAATTTACCGCATTTTGCCAAAAAAATCAATTATAACATTTTTTTTAAGCAGAGAATAGTGAAAAACAGGGTTGTTTATTCAACTTTTTTTCAATCATCCACGATTTTTTATATTTTTTTTTTATTTTTGGCAAATTGTGGTAAATTCTCACGTAAAGGACCTTTCTTTTGAAGATGCCGTTTTGTTTTTATTTTCAAATTCACCAATCCTGAGATTAACTGTCCGCTGTAGGACACCATTTTTTTGAGGCCTCGACGTTGGCGCCTCCTGGATAGTTGTTCAAAAAATGAAATTAAAAATATCAAGTATTTTTGTATTCTATATAAGCTTCAAATTAAAGTTTAAATTGTAATCTTAATTAGATATTGTAATATCTTATACAGGGCCTGAAAAAAAATATTGAAAATGTTTTATTTTTTAGTTTTCCAAGGTAGTCAAGTACTTTAATTAATTGTTCGAATTTTTGTAATTATATAATATATGTATTTATTTTTTTAATTTTAGAATGATGAAGGAGCCCCACTTATGTGTTTTGCTGAAGACACAGGCACATGGGAACTTCATGGACTTTTGAGTCATCATGCTAACTGTGGTAAAAATCACCATCCCTCTATCTACACATCACTTAATGCCAACATAAGAAAATGGATTGTAAATACAGTGGGCTCAAAAGCTACCGTTCATAAAACAAATAAATTTAATGTGTGATAGTTATAAATAATCAACTAGAAAGGACTAGTATTTTTATTTGTTGATTATTGAATAGTTTTTTAATAAGTTGTGTCTGATAAAGTGATTGTAATATATTGAACTGTATAAAATTTTAGATAGGACATTATTTTTATGCGTTAGGAAAATATCGTATACTTATTTATTAAATTTTAATTTTCATGAAAAGAATTAAAAAATATTGAGTTAAAATCAAATAAAAATCTATTTTTCAAAAATAATTATTAATAAATTAGTATACATAACCACATTACATGGATTTATTAACAAGGACAAATAATTGTTTAAAGTGTTACTTCTTATAGAATTAAATAGCTAGGAATATTAAAAAAAATAGTTGTATAAATCCATGTTAATATTTTGTTATTAATAAGTTTATTATTATACTTAAAACTGTAAATATGTATAATATACTTTAGCGGCAGAAAATACTTAAATTTAGTTTTAACAAATGTATTCTTATACTATACATACATTATATTCATAAATACAATATATTTTTATGAGTGTACCTATAAGATAAATATTAAGATAAAAACTTGTAATGTAAAATAGCATATTTTTGTAATTTGAATTAAACATTTTTATATATTCTTTATTAATAATATATAAAAATTTACCATACATATTGTATAGAAGTAAAATTGTCCTAAATATTACATACATCATTTTGGTTACCACTAGTCACAATTTTTAAACTGTTGTGCCAATCTAAGCAATATCATATTGGTGACGGACCACAGCTTCATTTGTAAATAACAGTATTTTTTAAATAAAACCATATATTTTAATTATGTGCAATTATTATTAATCCCTATGACCCTATTTATCCCCGAACTCGTATTTGAACTATTCAAATATAGCAACAGCAACACAGATTTTATTATTTACATTTTTTAAATTAAATCTTTATTTCGCGGACTTTTTTTCAAATTAATTTAAAACAACAATACAAATATTTCGACCAATCAAATTACTGGAAATAAGAAAACGTCGGTATGATGGCGCTGTATTCAGTCAAAAAATCAAGGCCATTCAAGGCTGTCAAAAGGTCTTATGTGCGGAACTGTGACGACTTGTTTTATCGTTATGAGGAAATAATTGGAAAATATTTAAGTTTTAGTATTATTAGTTTAAGTAATAGTTTTAAATCGTTGTTAATTGTCTGCTACATATATTTTTACGTTGTGTTTTCAAATCATACATTACATCAGTTATTTTTAAGTACATATTCACATAATGGGAAACGAACTCTCCGCTGAAAGAAGTAAATGGGAAAAAGCATATGCTGATATCAAAAATACTCACGATGAAGCTTATAGAACAATTGATGAAGCAATTAAATTGGAAGAGGAAGAACGGCAAGAAGACGTAATTATTTAATGAATCATTTTTGAGTCATCAAAATATAATTATTTATTAATTTATTTTAGGCTCTTAAAAAATACGAAGAGGGAATACTTATAATAGATAAAGCATTAAGTTTTCAAGTGACATGTCCTCCAAATACAGATGAAAGATGGCAAAGAGCGTGCGAAATGGTTAAGAAAATGAAACAAACACGTGCTGAATTGTTGATGCGCATAAATAGCATACAATCTTCACCAGAATTTCGAGCTAATAGAGAAAGTCCACCATCTTATGATGAAGCAATGTCTCAATCATCGTCAAGTTCTGTTCATAGTGTTAAAACGTACAATGAGCTTGCAAAAGCCTTACAGGAAATTAATGTAGATAAACTTGAAGGTCCAACTGAGCTTTTATATTCTCAAGATAACGTAAGACTGTATAATATATCTCCAGATGGTTCTGTCTGTTCATCACTTGATCCTGATTGTCTTAAAATAGCAGTTATTGGTAAAAATGATTCACATTATCTAAAAAAAGTAAATCTATTTCCTATATTAATGATGTTTTTTATAGGTCCAGAAAATGAAACTCCATTTATTTTTATGCAAGTTGGAGAGTGGGTGTATCCTCTAATTCCAGGAGCCTCTCCATGTTATCGTACTAAGTACGGAGCATTTGTTTTACCTGATCTCAATGCTCCACCAGGTGATTTTATATGTCTATCTTACTTATAATAAACAAAAACGTAATATTCTTCTTATTTAGGTTGGGCGATCGGTCTAACGCTTCCTCCAGAAGCAGATTGTGGCGCTCTTTTAGAACTCCTTGAAGATATTCTTCATGGTGTTGTCAACGATTCTCCTACACTAAAACCGGATGTAGGCCGACATAGAAGATCTCCAGCTGGTGTTAGTCATACAATATCAAACGGACTACTCCAAGGTGCTTATTACATATCAAGAGGCTTAGTCAGGGGTGCAGAGAAAGCTGGAGAGCTGATAAACCACAGTACACCTAAATTATTTAATTATATTTCACCTGCTCCACAAACTACACACATTCCAACTCCGATTTCACAGGGACTTGAAACTGCAAAACAAGTTTCTGGGACGGCTGCACAAGTTACAGGATTTGTAGGTAAATAATAAAAAAATGTTTTAATTGTGGTTGTGTGATATTTTGTAACCATTATTATTATATATGTACATTATTAGATTTTTATTTGGTATTATAAATGTCAAATAACTCAACCTCTCAAGTATTAATTATATTGTACAGTGTACAATTATATTGCACAACGAACTTTCTGTTCGTTCATTAAGCGACTCACTCAACGAACCTCGCTTCACACAACGAACTGCATCGTATTTCATTACAATTTTACTTTGATGATTTAGTTATTTGTTATTTATAATACTCAAGGATTATATATCAGTTATTTTATATAATTTATAGAAATATCATGAGATATGTATATGAATTTATTAATAAATTCATTTTAAAACATTTCACATTCTTTTAATATGCATGACTTTTTTAATCAAATAGTACAAATTAGAAATCATTGCAAAATGTTGCATAACCTGGAAATAATCAAATTTTTCATTTCTTATGTTTGTAGATACTGTAAGATAATAAACATCAGTTTTTATCATAGACTTATACAATGGACTGAGAATTCCCTATCCAACTGTGTAGTAAATACTGGCGAAAAGACAAAGTGAATATGTATCAATACCTATCTCTTTTTAGAATTCTAATTGGTCACGTCACAGGTTTGCAGTCATTACAGACATACAGAAAAGAGACAGATATTGGCTACATATTCGCTTTGTCTCTTTAAAGCAGGGGTTCCCAACCGGTGGTCCACAAGGGGTAAAAAATGGTCCCTATAAAAGATTTCAAACATTGAATGAACTTTGAATTATCGGCGACCTTTTAGAGTAAGGTTTTATGTTTTTACCTTTTAGGTAAAAACCTAAAAATTAAATGCGAAGACCTTTTTTTAGATTTTTCATTGCAAATATATAAAAAAAAATTTTTTTTAACCTTGTGGTCCCTGCTACTATTAATAACGTCAAAAAATGGTTCCTGGTCAATAAAAGGTTGGGAGTCACTGCTTTAAAGAGAGTGGTCAATTTTGTGAGGTTATTGCTCAGTCCATTCCATAAGTCTATGGTTTTTATGTAGTGATAAGGAAATAACTGATAACGTACTTTCAATTATTTCAAACGTTAACCATTAGTTATTTATTATTTTTAAAATTTTTAATTCCAAAGTATTTATTAAAAAAAGGTGTGTACCTAGGGTGACCAGATTTCAGATTATGTAAACCCTGATTTTAGATTCCGCCAACCCTGACAAACCCGGAGAAAAAAAACATTACTGTTGCGCCCTTTTTTTAGTTCTCATCATTTTTACCAAACCCAGAGAAATTGTAACGAAACCTGGAGCCCGAAGAAACAGTATACAAACCCTGAGACTCCGGGTCAAAACCGGAGACCTGGTCACCCTATGTGTACCACAGGACTTTCTTGTTTGTAGTACTGAGTGAACAGTGTATGTTTAACTATATTTACATAATACAACAGACAGGAATGTCACGATGGATATTTCCAGTAAAATCTCAAATTTGGAAAAAAGGCTTTTCTATATTTTCATATAATTGGTCATATAAGAGAGTATAATGACTTTATTTTTATTTTCAGCAAATAAAGTGGGTTTAGCCACTGTTGCTTTAGGCCGATATCTTGCACCTCATATAGAAAAACAAGGAACCAGATTATTACATTCGAGCTTCAATATACCGGAAAAAGAAGCAAAACAAAAGATGAGTGACACTCTAACAATTGCAGCTGGTGCAGTTGAAGGTTTTGTAACTGTTTATTCGGGATTAGAAGAATCAGCACGAATTTTAGGATCAAATCTAGCAAATAACACAGTTAAAATAGTTGAATATAAGTATGTTGTTACTCACTTTAGCTAAGTGAAAAAAAATTCAACTATTATTTTTTTTTAGATATGGCCAACCAGCTGGAGTAGCTACAGGTGACACTTTAAATACAGTTGGTAACATATATAATATTTCACATAACATAAACTACATAAAACCAAAAGGGTTGGTAAAAATAGCAGCTAAAGAAACCGGTAAAGCAGTTTTAAGTGATTATAAACCTTCTGAAGATGAAACAGATACCGCAAATACTATTATGTACCCTGATTTATCAAAATTCGATGAAGAAATTAGTGGTAGTTCATCAAAATCAAGGAAAATTGCTTTAGATCAACAATCAAATGGAACGATTCACGATATGACAGATTTTGATGAAATAGATCAAAATGTACCTAGTACTTCAAAAACGATTGAAAAAAAATGAATTGTTATTATTTTTATGTGGATATTAATTGGATCTGATTGTTATTGTTACATAATATAATTATTGTGATTTTAAAGTTATTTTTGTGAAGATATTTACAATAAAAAGTGATTTAATGTTATGATTATTTATTTACTTAATTTAAAAAAAAAATATATAAAAATTCAAATCTAAACAGGAAATGCACAAGAAATAGCAGAACTCATAGAACTATAAATACATATGTAGATGGGGCGGGTGCATACATAGACACAATTTTTTATTGTCCCTACAGGATTATTTTTCTATAAAATACAAAATTGTACTTTGAGAAATTATTTTTATATTTATTGCGAAAATGCTACTTTTGATATTCATTTTATCACGAAGAATAAATCCCATTGCTAGGGAGCTCACTTATTCAAATATGTAGTGTGAATTGTGCATAATATGTCGCTAGCTTCCATTCCCATATTATTCAATGACACAAATCACAGAACATATACAAGTAGAATCGACAAATAACGTTAAAATCCATAGACACAAATCCCTCTACATTTGCCTGTTTGGAACTAAAATGGAGGGCGTGAAAACTCTATGTTTATTGTTTTTATAATTTACTACAAGTTTTATAAACAAATATATTTATTTTCATGCATATTATAACTATAACGTTTTCTAAATGCATAAAAATAAATATATTGATAATAAATAACACAAATATGAATGCAATAATTTTATAATTTTAATAATACAGACAAGCATATTTACATATTATTAACAAAAAAAGGTATATTTATTTCACAATCATGTTATATAATATAATATTGAATATTTCACTGTTATAGTCGTAATTTGAAACTAAACAAAATTATGAACAATTAAAAATATTTAAAATTGATTGTTGTCATAAGTGCAAAAACTGGTATTTTATAGTAACAGTACATTTAATTTATTACATAATAATATTATGGTATATTTTATTTTATCATTTCATTACCTTTCATTTATTATGAATTATGAACATAGTTTCCATTATAATAAAATATAATTATTTAAGAAAATGTAATTTACAATTAAAAACCATCCAATACCATATAGAAAACGACAAAATATTTTTTCTTTCAAGTGATGTAGTCGTTCTTGTACATTTCATTTTCATATCAAAATCAAAACACAAGGTCTAGCTCACATAAAAGATGAAATCTGCTGAAATACAAAAAATATATATTAGATATTGTTAGTTAGTATATTTTTGATGAATCTACTATTTATAAATAACAATAATTACTTACTTTTTATGATATTTACTTTTTGGTAGAAAACATACTTGCACTTTGCATAATTTCTTGCAATTTGTAAAAATAAACAACCGTAAACCTCAATTATTTCAACAAAATTTTCCAAAGCAACTGAAACGTGATCTTTCTGTTAGGTTATTTGAGATTCAAACCTAAAAGATGTATAGTGGCGACGACTATAAGTATCGGTCTTGTACTAACGATAAATTGTCTCCTTAGATCCTATGCAATTGACGCTTCTACTTGTATTTGTTCTGTGACACAAATGCCAATATTTTTAAAATGGCGTCTGTATTCATGTAATTTTATCAAATTTTATATACATACATTTTTTAGAAATGCACAATGCATTTTATATTTTCCTTCCATTGTTTTATACTGTTAATTACAAGCTCTTTATGTAAGTTTTTTTAAATATATGTTCATATTAAGAAAAATTTTGTTGATTGTCTTATCACATTTAACCTAATTGTTACAAAATTATTGCAGGTTTGAAATTAGAAATATTTTCAAATGGAGTTGCGGTTGACCGTTCTCTTAACACAAAAACAAAAGAGACTTTACAACTAACTTGTAAATTATCAGAAGAACATGATAATGTGACTATTATTTGGCGAGGGAAAAAGTAAGTTTTGATTTATTTTTACAAAATGATACACTGGTTAATTTTGGATTGTTTTTAGTTCTTACAGATCGTGGAGTAAAAATGAACCAATATTAAATATTCCGTCTGTGCATGGTACAGACAATGGCGTGTATACGTGTATTTGTCTAGAATTAAATATATCGGCTACTTTTTGGTTACACGTACAAGTTCCAAGTAAGTCTTACTTATCCTTAATATATATAAAGCTCAACGTTTCTCTGTCTGTCTGTCCGTCCGTTAGTGCGCTTATCACTCGAGAACCACTTATCCGATTTACATGGTTTCTTTTTTAATTCATAGGTACATTCTCTGGCCAGGTTATAGGCTATATTTTGTTACGTTAGGTAACATAACAACTAAGCAGTGACAATAATAGTAAATCAAGTAGGAAAAAATTTTGCCGTCGGTGCGCTGATTTGCAATACTCTGCCTAAACCGTTGAATATATACAACAAAATAATGTATTAAAGAATTTTGTAGAATCAAAAGTCCTACAATAAAGTCCGCAACACCATATGTCTAACTTTTATATTTAAGCCACAATGACTTCTTTTATGTTACAAAGAAAACATAAATTATTTGGGTTCTGTTTACATGGACTTATGACCTGCAAAACTTTAATCCTTATCGAAATAAATGATTTCATCGTCATAAGTACTTAATGTAGATATAATTTGCCTTTTACAGAATCCAATTTGGTCTTTTGGTTTAGGAAATAACGTGAAATATACATATTATTCGTGACAATTCGCGTGAATTCAGATAAACCTTTGCGGGGAGAGGGAAGATACTGCGCTCGGCCAGCAGTTGTTTTTGTTTTCAATAGTTAACTTTTAAATTTAAATAGAACAAAAATTATTTTTACTTTTTGTTCTGATTCGCTTGTTCGCGTTTGTTTATACTTAATTCAACTATATATTTTTTAAATCCTAAAAAATAATTCCGTAGTCCACGCGAACGAAACCGCGCGGGCCCACCTAGTTTAAAAATAATTGTAAATAAGACTGGCTGAATGGTACAAGTTATCATATTAGCATTCTATTAATATTTTTGTAACTATTTAAATTAATCTAATAAAATAGTTCATTGTAGCAGGAATTGAGTCCACGTTTGTAACTAAAATAACCCTCAGCTTTGCCATAAGAGATTGTCAAGCGTAGATAAAATAATTAAAGACAGTTGATTAATTTCTTAATATGTGCTTTTTTTTAACATTTGTCATTATATATTCTCATAGTCGAGTTAAAATTCTATGTTAAAAAAATTATTGGTAGTTTTGATGTCTGATTGATTGGAGCTGCTAGAATATGTAGGTATTTTTATTTGTTTAAAATAAGTTGGTATTTATATAATTTTTAAAAGTTTTTTTCCTACATTCAAGTTGTTTCATTCTGTGAAAGTGTGTGCAAGTGTAGTTGAATATCAGTTAAAGGTTAAAAATACAGCCAAAAACGACTTTTATATTTAAAAATTGCAACAAATACATAACTAATAGGTCTTCGAATATACTACATAAAAACATTACAAAGGGATTTATTTTTGTTAATAATTACTTTTTAAGGAAAGCCATTTTGCGGAGACCAAATGTTCGTCTGCTGGGATGCAGGCAATTGTATATACAGTTCCTACGTGTGCGATGGGCGAAAAGACTGTAAGAACGGTGAGGATGAACATTTTACAGTGTGCGGTCGTGATCCTTGCGAGGATAAAATACGTAACTGTCGTGATGGACGTTGTATACCTACAAGCTGGTGCTGTGATCCAGAGCTTGACTATAACTGTACGGTGAAAGAGAAACCTTCGTGTTGTCGACAACAATATAAACGTGAGTTTATTGTGATTGTTGTGATATATTGAAATTAAATGTAACAATGTATTTTAATTACAGTTGTGCAAGATCATGATAGTGCAAATAATATAAGCAGCTTGAAAAGCAGTATTTTCAAAGCCACACTGTTTTCTTTGTGCTGTAAGTAGATATATTTATTACATTATGTATGTTATGGGGTTATTTAACATTTAGCGGTTATTTATTGTTATAGCGTCCCAAATTATTTTATGATGAATTTGTTTTTTTAAGTCTCATTGTTACAGTCAGTGTTCCACATGTTGAAATTTATTATAATACGTGTGATCAAAAAGTCGTTATTTAAAATAACGATAATAAAATTATATTATTTTAATATAATTCAATAATGTTTAATTTGAT
The DNA here is from genome assembly GCA_949319165.1 of Sialis lutaria. Lineage (NCBI taxonomy): Eukaryota > Metazoa > Arthropoda > Insecta > Megaloptera > Sialidae > Sialis > Sialis lutaria. Next base: position 24,035,698 of record OX439235.1, on the reverse strand, counting down.
ATATAGCTTGTGTTTTAATTTTCAAAAAAAAATTGTTGAAAAATTTTAAATAGATAATTATAACAATTAAATTTTTCCATTTTTGTGCAGATACTTTGCGGTTACATGTATTTAAACAGTATTTGAAGTTTATTTGAATTTAAACGAAAATTACCCATTTAGCATCTCAAATTATTTTATGATAAATCTATGTTTTTTTATGCCATTTTATTACAGTCTGTTCCAGATCAAATTATATTATTTATTTGAATTAAGAATATTAGAAATTGATAAACGCAAATATAAGAAATATAAAATAATTTGGGACGCTAAAACAATAAATAAACCGTTATGGCAGTGTTCTTCCTAATTTTTTTTTGTGAATTCCTACGTCCTTGTTATTTGATGGATACATTTATTTTAATTATTCCCAAATACTAATATTTGATTAGTTTTTGGCAAGTCATTCAACCAGAAGTAATATTTTATCTAGCCTTTTTTTGTTATATATAATTTCGGTTAATGCGGAGTGTACTTGTGGCCGCTATCAGAATTGTAAAAAATCACGTATATAGTTATTCATGACTAGAATGCGCATGCGTGACTAGATCAGGGTTGTCAACTTGTATTATTTATATGTTACATATTTTTTATTATTTTCTATATAATTATATTACCTAACGGGACAAACAACTTGATTTCACCCCAAAAGATTGCCCCAACCAAGGACAGTTAAGTTGTATATTATTAAAAAATGTTTATTATAGTCGCGCATGCGCATCAACTCTGTTCTGAAAACTATATACAGTAGAATCTGGATATAACGTCTCCGTTTATAAGGGCTAACCATTTTTAGCGACGAAAATGCAAACTCAAATTAGGTTTCATGTAGACGTATTATGAAAACATATCCATATAGTTTAGGTAACCAACTGCTTATAGCGACCAATTTTGACAATAAATTGAATAAATTGTCCGGTTAGAACGACGTGCAGTGTAATGTTTCCAATATCTACGCACAAGCAATACCTCGCCCTGCAGCTTTCTCCTCTCTCCTACGTATGTTGATTGTTTATTAGTAAAATTACAGACTTTCTACGTCAGTAAATACATATTTATATGCATAGAATGTAGGTACATTGTATCTCTGATCAAACGGTAATACATTATGTATGTATGTAATGTGCAATGTTTAAGTAAATACCATTAATGTTACTTTTTGTTAATTTTAATATTTGTTTTATTTAAATAGAAATTAATCTATAAATATTATTATTTCATAATAAGAATTACAGTAATATTAATATGTACACATGTACATAATAAAAACAAGCTTAAATTATCCGGTAAATTGCTGAATGTCTTTAAAAAAAACTTAGACGTTAAATAAAAAAATTAAAATTAAACGGTCGTTTAGTGCGTCGTCCGGTTAGTACGACCAAGACGTTATAACCGGATTCTACTGTACGTGATTTTTGACAATTTTGACAGCGGCTACCTGTACACTCCATAATTTCTTCTAAAAAATTGTTGATAGTTCTATAAACAAAGCAATAAAATATGCCATCAAAATGATTGGATATTTTATTTGGAACATAAGACTAAGTACATAATAAACATTATGTTCTGCAGTTTGTAGTGGAGAAAAAAAAAGGAGAACGTCCTGTGATATGAATCATTTATTATAATATTAAAAACTGTTTTTCCTACATTTTCCTGTATTGCATTCCGAACACTGTAGTTGTTACTGCCTGTGTTCAAAAATAGTTTCATTAGCAAATTACTTCTATGTGTACATTCACGATTTCTATTAAAATTGATGACATTTTAAACTAACCTGACTAAATAATTTAATTGTTATTTATTTATATGATATTTATGAAAAAGTCACAATGATTGATCTTTTGAAAAATTGCAATTTTTCTTCCAAATCCAGTAGGCGCAGTGATATTCTTCTTCTCCATTTCTACTTGCCTTCTTGTACTCTGTCGCATCCACATCCACTCTTGCCCGGCAAACCAGGACATCCGTGAAGTTTGTGCCCGCACCCGTATACCTTTCTATGACTTCTATTTGTACTTAAACCGGAATTGGAACAACCTAGACCATTCACGGGCACTCTGTAGGTCTTCAAGCAGGTGCTACACGCGCCAATCGCAGCTAGATAGTCCCGGAGAAGAGGAAAATGGAAGATATCTAGGAAGAAATGCACTACCGCATAGTATATTGCTTATGTCGTATGTCAATAATGAAGTCCAGTACGTGCATAGGTCTAGCAATCCTCCGCCTTACTCTGAGGTTGATAGTAGCGAAGTAGAACCTCCCCCGCCATATGTAAGCAGAGAAAACATTGCTGGGAATCAAGTGACTGTTGATACCAGCGATACTCAAGAGAATCAAAGGTTTAGAAGGGGATATGCTCTCGTCCCGACAGAAAGTGACGATGATAATATCATAACAACTACTGCTAATGATAATTCAAGAGATTCTGATAATAATGTTGTCGATTCCGAACAAAATAACAGGAATAAGAATATGAAACTGCTTAATAAAGGGACAAATGAAAGTTCAGATAACTATGTGACGCCTAATGCATCTTTTGCGAGTGCGGATTCATTTGTAAGCGTAGATTCAAACAGTAATGAGAGGAGGCGGAAATTTGATATAAAGAAGCTGCGTCTAGATTTTTTTGGAGCAGGAATAAATCAACCAGAAATGAACGGGAACGTGTTTGAAGAAGAACAAGCTTCTGCGCATTGTTCTAGGTACACGGACAACCCAGATTTGCGTGAAACCCACGTGGAGAGTGGCACATCGAGATCTCAGGAGGATTTGGTGGATAATAGAGCGTGCGGGAGCTCTTTAAGACAGGTACCATTGTTGAAATACAACAGTGGGAGTCTGGAAGTTGCAAAACAGAGTAAAGAGGTGGCAGTGACGCGACACAGCATTGCAGACCTATCGCCAAGTGCCAGCAATGAGTATAGATGCTTTCAGGTAGCTGATTATCAACATATGTTGACTTTGCCTTTGAGAGAGAGTTTTATAGGGTTGAAGAAATAACATGCAATTTATTGAAAATTAATTTATGAATCAGACTTTCCTAATTATCATTTTTTGGAACAGATGCACATTATTTAGGGATACACTAAATCAGGGATTCCCAACAAAGTCCAGGTGGACCCCCTAGGAGTCTATGAAAGTTAAAAAGGGGTCTATCTATAGTACTCCAAGAGTCTATGGAATTTTTTTATCTATTTTGTATTTTAACTGTATTTAGGTATGTGATATAAGATTTTATATAGTAGTTGAAAAAAGGTCATTACAATTATATATACAAAATACATGTATAATTTCCTTTTTTGCTTTCTATACTTGCACTTTTCCAACAATATGTCAAATGTTAAATGTATGTGGGTCTATAAAGAAAATGATTCTTTTAAAAGGGGTCTATGTGCAAAAAAGGCTGGGAACCCCTGCACTAATAGTCAATCTGTGTCAAAAGTAATACAGTATAAATATTAATAAAATGAAATAAAAAAAGAAAAAACAATATACCTATACTTTAAATGCATGTAGGAAAGTTTAATTTGTTTTTAACATTATTTAGAATTGGAATTTTATAAACTGACCGAGGTGTAAATCAAGAGTGATCTGTTCCAAAACGTTTGTGGGAAAATAAAGTAAAACAATATAGGTTTTCCCCTTCTCATCAAAAGAACTACAGGTTGTGTAGCAATAATTCAAATGCTCAAAACATTTTGCCTTTTTGTCTTGCCTTATTATGTATTATGTAGTAGCTGTAAGAATTATTTGCACCGTGTGCCATGAAAATGAAGTGTTTTCTTTGAAAAAGTGTAAAATTACATTTATAGCTTGAAAACCACATTAAAGTATATTCTATGTTTTTAGATAAAACTAAAAGATTTACTTTCGTATTTTTGTCTGGAATTATTTATTTTTAACTACAATTTTCAAGTCATTAAAACTATGTGAAATATGGAATTGGTTAAAGGTCATATGATAGAAAATATGTATAGTTTTAACCTCAAAAGTAATTCTTACCTTTATTAATTAGCTGTGTAGTATTTTCTAGGACATATCAAAATATGTTATTGTTTGTTATGAAAAATTGAACAGGGTAAAGATTTTTTTATAGGTGGTAGTAATTTTTTCTGGTTTTCTATACATACATACTTTTAATCTCTTAAGTGTTAGGTAGGGAATTTCAGACTTATAACACTGCTTAAATATGTTAAAAACATTTGATGAAAAGGTTATGTTTCCTTAATAATAATTCCTGGTACTATAAAGAAAAATACAGTGGTATTAAAACTGTTGGAAATATCTTGTAAAGTATAATTTCTTTATATTATCGGATATAATTGTGTATTAGAGAAAACTTTGTTTTTTCCAAAAGAGAAAAAAGATGATTTGACAATAAACAAATGGTATATTCAAGTTTTGTTGATACATGCTAGAGGACACAAATTCTCATTTCTTATCGAATGCAAAAATTTGCTTTTACTTATGTGACATAGAACTAAAATAAAGTTTTTACACAATATTTTTGTTATTTTGAAATAGACACATTTTTACCTCGTAGGTGTTTAAAGTTTTAAATATGTAAAATCTATTTGATGAGAAGGTTATTATTTCTAAATAATTATTTCATGTGTGGAAAATAGGAATTTCTATTCTATTCAGACTGATTTATTTTGTATTTTGTAGAGCGGCCATATTATCATTGGCTTTTGGAAATACTATATAATATTATATATAAATACATATATATGTTGTTGGACATTTACCGGTTATTCACCAATGTAAGCGTGCCATATAGGTTGTTGTTTTTAGGCTTAATATTGTAATATAGTTCTTTTTGCTATTGAAGGGGTCATCTTTGAAGTTTTAACAAAATTATTTTATAAAAATGTATATTTATATCTTTATATGTATTTTTGTGACTTTTTTACAAAAAAATATAGTTATTTTAATTAAGAAAGAAGACTTAAATAAAAATTGTTTTTTGAAACTGAATTTTAAAATAAGCTTAAGTTGAGGAGTTTTAGATGGTCGTCTTAATACTGCAAAATATTTATTATAGAAATGCATTTTTAGAAATGTAATTCTAAAATATATTGTTAATATATAATTTAACTAGCTTGTAGAATATTATTAATGACAAATATTTAATACTGAATTAAAAAATACTCGAAATATCTTAAGCTTTATTTAAAAAGAATTAATGCTGTTGAAAGTCATTTTTTTAAATTTAGCTTAAGTCATCATGTAAATAGAAATAATACTAAGGCAGTTGTTACTTTGTGAATAAGTATTTTTTTATGTTGTATATACTTAACTAAAAATATGTTTAATTAAGTTAAAAGTATATTAACTAATGTTACATATGTTAATAAAAAATTTTTTTATTATAAATAAAAAATATTTCCTGTAAATTTTTTATGATTTTCAGTAAAGTTAAGAAGAAGTGATTGGATGGGGTTTAAAAATCTTTTTTTCTTTTCTTTCTTTAGATTTTTCTTTATTTGAAACGGAAATTTTTGGTATTTCCAAATGTTGATGGCTCCCTTCTTGCTTATAACTATAAGAAAATAAACATTATATTAATGTATATAAATATAGAATTATAAATGCATACTATTGTAATAAGATCGACAAATTTCATGCATTAACTTTGGAATAACTCAGAGGGTAAAGAAAATGCTCTTTAAGAAATGAAGGAAATACACTAACAATGAGTGAATTAAATATCCTAATATAACTTACCTATGTACCCAAAGTCCATGACACTTGGCCTACATGTTAACCTTTACCTGCGTTGATCGGTCCAACAGCAACTTCCATTTCCATCATATTTTCATATTACTATTGTTATTGACGAGATTATGAAGAAAATAGTATTGGAAGTTTTCATTACGAAAATGCAAAAAGCGTACATCTGTAGAATAAAAAAAAGGAAAACTTTTAAGAGCTATAACGTTTAATGTATCGATCTTCATTTTAATTGTAATTTCAAATACGGGTACATTTATATTTCTTCAGTAATATTTATTTTATTTCTTTTTTTTATGAATGTCTTCCTATGTATTGAATTTAAATGGTTGTGCAATTTGTATACCTGTAATTATTTTTACAGATGTGTTATATTTCATCTTTGTAAATACATATATTGCTTATTGTTATGTTTGTTGAAAAGTTAGGACCAGTGGCGTCGAGATCATTGCTTGAAAGGACTAATGTTAAATTTGGTGCTAATGCTCGTCCTCCATTTAACCCCACGCTCTCGGCGTCACTGATGTATATTTTAGAGTATTGTTAACAAGAATTGACTAAATGCATATTCTAATAAAGTAGAAAATTGGAATTGTCTGTCGATTATTTAGTTTTGTTTTTGTTTCTATACTATTATTTTAATTATCTTTTTTCACCAGTTTCAGCAATTGAAAGGGAAATTCATTTTTGAGATTATTACAATACCTAATTATTATTGAAATATTTTTTTATGTGGAATTTATTTTATTATCACGTTATGATTTTATTTATTTTTTAGTTGTGTGATTCTTTTACTTTATATGAGAAAAATTTTCATGTTTTTCAGCAAATTATTATTTTTTTAGGATTTCACCAATTTTCTTTTTGGTTATCGTAAGAATTATAGAATTAAATTTTTAATGTTTTCAGTAAAAATATAAAATTCTGTTATTTTTACGTTTTCTAAATTATTTACACATAATTTTGTTAAAAAGTGTGTACATAATATCACTAGAAAGAGAAGTAACGTCCGACGAGAGAAAACCGGAAATAAAATACGGCGAGTGTAACCCTTCCTCCTTCCGAGTTCTAAAAATAAACCTCTGGGAAATTTATCTAACGATTATACACATCAACGCGTACGCATTTTTCACACACATGGTGTGAGTATTCATGCGTATAGAGTAATTAATCGTAATCAGTACAATTTGAACCCTTTGAAGGTAAAATAAGGTTCTAAATAACGACAAAATTACTCAAATGATGAAGATAACGAGTTTTATTATAATTTGTTTATCAGTGATATTAATACTTGGCATAAAAGAGCTTGTACCCAAAATCCAATAATCACTTTAAAATCACGATGTCAGTCTTCAATCCGGAATAATACTTTTAGCAGTGGTGGCATATAGGGTAGATTGGCACCCTGGGCGGTTTTGTATTGAGCACCCCTACTTAAAATAAAACACCAAATACTAAACCTGCTTATGAGACTTTATTTTACTAAAATATTCAATCACATTATCAAAATTGACTTCCTTCAATACTATCTCTTTCAATTTATAAAATCGAAAGATTGGTTAGTCGCGCTTGGCTCGTTGTGGACCTTAAGCAAGATTTTATTAATTTTAACTTTGAAAAGCTTCTTTCACATGAAGCCACCGAAACACAAATTGTTAAAAAAATCGAAGACATAGCGCTAAATTTGGAACAGACTCAGAATAGCCCCATTTTACAATGAATCTGAGAAGCTCCAATGTAGTCCATTCAACCGCTTCTTGGGCAGAAACATGAATTCATTCTTTTAAGGAATGGAATTATATTCGAAAAAAATGAAAATATAGTTGCGATGCGTTTAAAATATGATATTAGTATGTAGTAGCTAGATACAAGAGTAGGTTATTTATTGATATGTCTTTAAAGAGGGAGATTTTGTGCGCCTTTGGATGTACGAGTGAGTTTGTCGTTGTCACCCCTTGGTGCTTGGCACCCGTGGCGGACCGCCCCCCCCCCCCCCCCCCCTTTACGCCGCCACTGGCTTTTAGTCCAAGAGGTGAGCGCCAGAATTCGCAGCTACTTTTTAAAAGCTGATTTTTTGATATTAAGTCACATTTGTGGTGTAGATATACAGTCTGCCGTCAGTCAGCTAGTTTCCCCGACTATTTGACGAAGATATCTGAAGAAAATAAAATGTATTAGAGCTCACACACACTACAGACTTCTTCTGTTTATGTTGGCGTTATTTTCACTTCAGACCTATTACAGATTAATAATTGGCTAACTAAATAATCAATAAAATTATATAAAAAAATACTTAAAAAAAACAGCTTTTATTAAAAATGCACTAAAAGTAAAACAATTTTCGGCTATCACAAAAATTTCAGGTTTTATGACTAAAACCATTTTATATAATTTTATTTTCAAATATTTAGTTACTGATTGATTAACTAACATACTAACAGGTGAAGGTCGACAAACTCTTTCATTTGATACCCATATCAAGGATGTTGTGACGATAAAGGTAATTCGCCATCTTGAATCGTCCTACATATTAAGTTAGTGTGACGTTCTATAGCTTACCGGAGGCTTACCGTATTCTAGTTGATACCCATATCAAGATGTTTATGAAGAAAAAGGTTATCCGCCATCTGTGGGTGTCCGCCATATTGCCTGTCTTAGGTGGTGTCGACGATGTGTCTTCAGTCTGTTTTTTTTTGGGATTTCGATTTCCATCTAAAATGTTGGGCAACTATCGGCCGTATGGTGTACGTACTGCGCACATACCACTACCAATTAAACTGTTTAATCGGGGAGAAATTGGTTCGAACCCGATCACATTATCGGCCAACTAAAAGTATAGTGTGCGCGGGCTCTTAAAATAAACAGGGTGGCCAGTTTCTGGAAAACCGGGAAAGGTCAGGGAATTTTGCTATTCTCCTGGAAAACCGGGAAAACTCAGGGAATTTGGTTGGAAATCAGGGAAAAATGCAAATTCTGCAAAAATATAAAATTTTTATCTATGAGACCTTTTTTATAGCTTTTTTATGAAAATTTTAATTATAAAAAACAGGAAAAACGGTAAAAATTCTCCTGGAAAACCGGGAAAAGTCAGGGAAATGTGTTCCAGAGAAGTATTGGCCACCCTGATAAAATATCTGAAAGAACAACGTAAAAAGGGATGCAGGATATTTTCGAGGTTAATTTATTTTTCCGACTATTTTATAGATGGTGTGGTGGTTGGTTTTTATTGCAAAAAGCATCCAAAAGCAAATACATATAATAATATTACGGTCATGTATAGAATTATATTAAATTATACACACGCTTCAGTTGATACCTGAAATTCATGCAGTTAAGATCGTCTTTGCTTATTGTTTAAATAGGTGTGTAACTATTGTAATGTATCTGATAATGTATATCAATAGATTATAGATAAATCTCACATAAGTTACAATTATAGAATTTTACGCTTGGCCCAAAATCATTTGTTAAGATACATTTAGACGGGCTATTGAAATTGCACATTGAAATATTTTCGAGAAATATGGCTCGGCAACATTTCTACCAACATAATTGCAGTTGTGATCGTGCAATGTTTTTGTACATTATAGCCAGAGGCGGATTATCTATAAGGCAAACTAGGCACGTGCCTAGGGCGCGCGCGCGAAATTTTTGAAAAATAACAACAATAATTGTGTCAGTAAGTACCTATGCACTTACTTACACAATATAAAAAGATTCTTGTGTGCACAAAAAGATGATGTGATATAATTTTTAACAAACAAAATATAGACGCAACAATAAGAAAATATTTGAATTTCGGAAATTTCATTGTTATATTTAATATGAAAAGTTACGTAACAGTGGAAGGGAGGGGTCAAACTGAATGTCATATGGCCGCTATCGGGGCGCCGATGAGGTACTTGCCTAGGGCACTCTCGACATTTATTCCGCCTCTGATTATGGCTGATTGTGAGCAACCACATATTGCCGTATGCTTGTTGTTTACACGATGACAATGTCTTACGCCAGTGGTTTCCAAACTTTATGTAACTACGCCTCCCTTTAAAAAATTTAATCTCTGGCGCCTCCCCCCCCCTCCCTTTATTTCATAAAATTATACAGACATATTTTAAAAAGGTATGAAATGTATTTTTTTGCGTATAAAATTTATTTTTAATGCGATGAATATGCTTGTCTATTAGTACAAACTTCATTAAATCTAGGTCTTATTAAGGGGGGTGATTTCACTCTCATTTTTTTATTATAATTCTATCAGTTTTGCTTTTTCAATAATAGTTGTCAGTCAAAAACTACACAGTAACGTCCCTTTTAGAAACAGAAAAATATAATGTTGTTATAAAAGTTTATTTATAATTATATATTTTTATTTATGCGCCTTAATGTGATGTTATGAAAATTAAATTTCTCTTAAACTTTTCGCGCCTCCCTTTGCACTAGTCTGCGCCTCCCCAAGGAGGCGCGTCTCCCAGTTTGGAAATCACTGTCGCAATGGATGGCTGACTTGTCTAGCATAATAAGCGCGCGAATATGGACGATATCATACTTGTTTCTTGGCATTAACCTGGACGGGTAGACGTCAAATTTAAGCGGGAAAGAGTAGACGTTCGTAAAATTGACTGCTACTATATAATTTTTGGTTTTCTAATAAATTTATGGCAAAAAAAAGTTTTGCTTTTAAAATCTTTTGATTTATTTCGTGTAATAAGAGTACAACATATAAATTTACATCTGCTTTAATTTTACATTACAATTAATTTGAAATTTGAAGTAACAAATAAAATGTGTAAACTACGTCTCATTACTTACAGCGAATTACTTGCGATAACAAATGAATAGTAAAAAAATACAGAAATATGAAAGATATAAATATAAATATAAGCTTAGTAATATAAGTTTACAGCGAATCGACAAACAAAAAAAAGTATCATTGGATTAAGCATTGATATCTTCTTCACATTCACAACATATTCTTTTACTATGTTCAAGACAAATTGGTTTTGAACAGTCACTTTTGCTGCAATAAGAAGTTGTCATTCTCCTTTTGGAGTAATGGCAGACACTGCACACCGTTCGTTTCCGAGGAGTTTCAGATTCCTGCTGCTGTTGTTTTGGAAAAGTTACGCCTTCTGAACTTCGAGCAATCAGCTCTTTGGTGTGTGTTGGCATTCCCCATGTCGAGATTCGGATTTTTAAAAAATTCAATGATAACTGTTTATGCAATAAAAGCATAAAATCCATCCTGGATAAAGGTTTTTTTCCTTTGACAAAGGTATTATGTATAAATATTATGAACGCATTTACAGAACCTATATTGATCATGTTATAGAAGAAAGTTAGAGGCCACCGATTAGTTTTTCTTTTACAATCCATAATGTGACACATCTGGTCCAAGGAATCTACCCCGCCTTTTGTTTGATTGTAATTCAGAATAATTTCTGGCTTACCACAACTTTCACGGATGGAAGCATCATCATGGAGTGTAGATATTAGCGTCACAATGTTATTCATTTTTACTTTGTATGACACTGCAGTGAGGTCTTTGTCAAATATAAAAAAAGAGGAACCGATAACGCGATTTTGAAATTTCACATCAGTGAATTCTGGAGGGAGCTCCTTTTTATTCTTTTTGATAGTGCCTACCATGGTGAGTTTGTTTTGCAATAAACTCTTGGCCAAAGGAATGCTGGTAAACCAATTATTCATCGTTATATTTCTGTTGGATCCTTTCACAGTTTCCACTAATTTGTTCACATAATACTCTGCAGCTGGTATGCCTTTTGGTGCGCAATCTTTGCCTGTGTACGCTATAGCATCGACCATATAAAATGTTGCTGAATCACACAGCATAATAATCTTCATACCATATTTATCAGGCTTGCAAGGCATGTAAATCATAAATGGGCATCTTTCCTTAAAGCCTACGAGCTGCTCATCAATAGTCAAGTACAACCCTGGCTCATAATAATTTCTGCAGCTGCAGATAAATTTTTCCCAAATTTCAGTTATAGGAGCTATGCGGGTTATTTCACATCTTTCTTCTCGGGTTTGCTTATCGTCAAACCGTAAGCAAACAAGCAGAAATTTGAAACGATTTTGAGAGAATCCTGCAAGATAGTGCTCTCCGCAATATTCTTGCTTGAACAAAAGCTCAGTGCTCAAATGATTTTGCTTCATAGCAGCACTTAGTATTAGTACACCTAGTAAGGCACGTAGCTCCTCTATGGTTGTAGTTTTCAATGTAGGATTGTCTTTGATTTTGTAATATTCACGGTGCTGCATTATTTCTGCGTTCGTATAAGCTAAAATAATTTGCAAAATGTCCTCTGTAAAAAAAAGATTGAAGCAATCCATTGGTGAGATAGCCGAACGTGCTTCGCTTTTGGGACCTTTTCGTATGTGAACAATGTTCTTTCTCGGGATTTTGCCACTTGAAAAGTCTAAGGGTTGAGATTGCCATCTGTGACAATTGTTTTTCCCGAAAAATTTTTGCTCATGCACTTGCAAAACATATTTTTCTGTCTTTGATACTGGGTGGTTTTTTCGGGAACAAACAGTTGTCTTTTTTGGATTCTTTTTCTGACCATCCTTCAGGCTCGAGACATTCCTTAGTTGTTCCTGTTCTCGGATAGAAACAATTATATTTTCCTCTAGATCATATTCTATGTTGTGGTCCGTCATTGCAGCGAGAACCTCATCATCTTCGTCAGAATTGATCTGTTCCTCAACAATTAGTTCAATAAGATCTTCATCATTTTCAAGAGCTTGTAACTCTTTCAAAATTTGGTCTTCCATTTTAGGTATCTGAAAAAAAAGTAGTGGTGTCATGTAAACACTCGTAAAAATTACGACTACGTACAGCATGGGCATAAGTAGACATTCGTATATATTACGACTAATATTTACATAAGAGATTAGTTCTCGTGAAAAATACGATGTGACTTACCGAACAATGGCTCCCTCTAGAAAAGTATCAAACACTGACACCTGTCCTTGGCAGAGGTTGAAGACAAACTATTAAACGAGGCATATCTTCCCGCTCGGCTCCCCACTCCGTCTTGATTTCCCTGTAGAGGGCGTTGTGTAAATGTAGTCGTAATTATTACGAACGTCTACCCGTCCAGGGTTAATTATAAATATGTAATCATATTATATGTATAGGAAAATAAAAAAGTAAAAAAACGAAATATCTGGGTGCTTGCTTATTTAAGCAAACGTGACCGTATTAAAAATTTAACGCTGAATAATAAATTTTACAAGAATGGAAAAATGTGATTTTGAACTGCTATTAAATATTGGACTGAGAATATAAAAACAAAATACGAATATGAGATATAATAATTATAAAAAAATGTTGTTTTGCCTCTCACACTTCCATTTTTCTTTTGCATTTTTTTAGATTTTTTCTTCAGGTGTGTCCTCAAACTCCTATTTTTTTATATGCTTCATCAGTTACATGAAGTTCCGTGGCAATTGCTATCCAGCTATCTTTTTTATTTATTCTCTCTTTATATGTTGCACATTCAACATTCCATAACTTTGTGCGCAATTGTATTTCGTTGAGAAAGTTCTATAAAAAAAGCCACCAATGAAGTCTGCACTGACAATGACCTCTCAGAATTTGTTAAAATTTTAATGTGTTATAATGCCCGACCCTCTCCCAAGATAGGGTCACGATTGGTCCAGGAATGTCGACAAAAACTCACAAAACTCTCAGTTGAGAACTATGTGAAGATCCTATGGGTACCAGGACATAGTGGAATCAAGGGAAATGAAAAAACTGACGCTCTAGCGGTAGCTGGAGCGTACAAACCTTTAATAGGTCTAGAATCAACCTTCGGAAGATCCCCAAAAAAACGTGAGGCACGAGATCTGAAACTACACAATTGAGTGGTTCCAGCAATCTTGGACCTCTAGACAAAGACAAGCAAGGTCCTTCATTAAGGACTACTCGTCTAAGATAACAGAATATGTTCTGAACTTAAGCAAAAGACAGCTCAAAAATCGTAACGGGCCTTCTAACAGGCCACGGGTACATGTCATCTCCACACTATAGTCATAGTACCTAACCCACAGTGCAGGAAATGCCGCACAGAGGAAGAAACCTCAGAACACATCCTTTGCAACTGCATAGCACTTGCAGTACTAAGGAACAAATACCTTGGCTCCCCTTTTCTCGAATCAAAAGACATTCAAGACATACCGATGAACAGGATCCTATCCTTCGCTGAAGCAACGGACCTGTTCAACGAGTCTTAGAAACCTCAGGGGAGCACAATGGGCCCTAGTGGCCTAAGTGCCGGAGCCTCGCTCCATCCCTCAATACAAAATACAATGTGTTATAATAATAAATATAATCAGCAACATTTTTACGATTGGATGCGTCGTTTATCCATTGTGAGTGATGGAAGTTGCCGTTACAAGCTGTCTTAACTCGTGTTCATGTGTGGCTGTGTTATTGCTTCAACCCTAATATGATAATATTATATTATATATGACAAGCTATCATTTTAATTGATTGATCTTTTCATAAAAAATATTATTTATGAATACTAATATAAAATAGTGTGAGGCTAAATATAAAAACTTCCAGAATTAATAAAGATAACCAGAACGAAAATTGATTATGAAATTTTTGACAGATGTATACCATAAACATTTCTATTGTGTTATTTTTGGTTGCTCAAAAACTACACGCGTTGTAATACTTGTTGTAATATACGTCTATTAATTCTTCAAGAAAATGTAATGTTTGATCATCGTTCATTTCTTTATTAAACATCTTGTAAATAATGATTTACAGAAAACTTGTGAACATTCGAATGTTTTCTTTTTTAGTATCAAAGCAAATACGTAGAATACTTAACTGAAAAAAAAATCGAATTTCTGTTCATCACAATTTGTATATCTTCGTGTAAATTGAAGTTATAGTGTTATCTGAAATATTTTCTTAATTTGTCTCAAAAGTATTGAAATAATGAATTTTTGATTGTTTTTTTTTTGTATTTTTCAGTTACTGAATGTTAAAAGGCACCAATAATTATTATACCTAAAAAAGTTATTCTTTTTAGTTTTGCTTTGAAATGCTAGAATATTAGTGACGAATTTAATTAATTTTACTTTAAAATTCATATAAAATATTCACATATTTGTTTAATGTTTCTTTTTTAATAAACATTAATAATCCTAATATTTTTTAGAAATAAAATCTATTTGTGTATGATACTTCTATAAATTTTATTAAGAAAGTATATTCTATATTGCAGATATATTGGTTTAATTTCTATAAAGGATATTAAATGTCTCATACACATCATCTAGTTTCTCCGTATTTTTTAATCTTTTCGTTTTTCAATAAAATGTTCTCCCGAACTCTTTTCTATTGTTTTGAGATATCATTCAATGTTGGAAAATTATCCAACTAGTTTCTCCATACTTTTGGATCATTTCGTTTCATTTAATGTTGGAAAATTACCATTTCCTAAACCGTTCGTGTAAATTTTACAACTAATCTAATTTTATATGAATAATTCATTGAAAATATGATTAACCGGGAGGCCATATGCTTATCAGAACACCTCATATCACTTATATTTGCATAGTTGGTTTTCTGTAGCTACTATCTTTGTTAAAACATGTATGTATTGTTTATGTTAAAATATAAAATTAATTTTAACATTGTTGCATATTATTATTTGTAGTAAAAAGTTTGTTTCTTTTTCATTTTATTTTTAATCATTATTTAGATTGATGAATAAGTTTGAAGTGTTTTTATTCATTTAATCATTACCCTGCATTGTTTACATTCTGGAAGTTTTTGATTTTATACTCGAAAAAATCCAGTGGGTTGAAAATGAAGAAGTCGTCGAGCCAATTTTAAAGAGCAGTTTCGTTATTAAAGGGTATTTTTCTGATGGAGAATGATTGGAAGAATAGAGTGGATGTGAAATAACGCCTCAATCAAGCTCTTGAATAGTCGATTTTAAATATTAACCGTCAATATTTCTAACATGTATTGTTTCGTCATAAACTATAATCTAAAAGATAAATTGGTATAGTTTTAGTAACGATAATGTAGGAATACTAAATTCCATTATTTCACATAACAATATATGTAAATTTAATTCTATTGCAATACT
Source organism: Sialis lutaria (assembly GCA_949319165.1). Classification (NCBI taxonomy): domain Eukaryota; kingdom Metazoa; phylum Arthropoda; class Insecta; order Megaloptera; family Sialidae; genus Sialis; species Sialis lutaria. The sequence goes on along the minus strand of OX439235.1, from coordinate 24,019,784 downwards.
AACTGCCAGTTAACTCTCCAGTTTTCAGTTTCCATTTTGGATTTCCTTACTCTTTCTTTTAGAATAATTGACAAATGATTATTTAATTTTTTTTTTCTCTAAAATTATTTTATTTTTTTTTCAATAATTTTCTTTTGCAAGTTTTCCTCAATCTTAATGAAAATGTTAGTATTGAATTTACTAGAAATATCTTCTTATTCGGTAGCTAATCTATTAAATTCTTCAGATATTTATATACAAAACTTTTAAATTTCTGTTCATATCAAGTTTCACTATAAAAAGTGATCAATTTCGAAAATATATAAATAATAAAATAAATTATGAAAACATACTGAAAATTTAAAATCATTTTAATCAATCGTCACTATTTAATCTGTCATGATTTTAATTAACGAATAGTTTATTTATTTAAATAAATTATTTTAAAGTGATTTACCTCAAAATAGTAACAAAATTATGTAGCTATTATCATTAAAGCGTGTATGCAGTGGCGTAACTACCGCCGCACATACGGCAAAAGTGACGATTTAGGTGGACAAAAATCGATAATACCGATGTTGTTCAATACTTATGATAATATGAGTCAACGTTCTTGAGTGTTTGGCTTACTCAATTATAGTAATAGTAACGCTGTAACATTATACACTTTTTTTACTAGAGTACCCGAAACTTGCCATATGCTAATCGGTTGCGTACGCACCTCAATTAGGCATGCGCTTTAAACCTCTACTAATTACAGTTTGCATTCAAATATCTTTTTGATTTTTTTTTGTGTTAAACAAGGACTCCTTACAAGTCAGTTTTCAATTTTTGACTAATGTACATGTTATAACTTTAGAACTGTAATTATTTAAAGAAATTCTATTAAATTTACTCGAAAACAGTGATTCTATAGACGATAACAAAAAAGTACCCCAGAGTACCCTCATTTAATTGTTATAATAACGTTACTCAAGTCTTTTAGAAAGTCTATACAAAAATTTAGCTATCACTTTTTATCACTTTAGGAGTAATTGTTGTTTTTGTTGACAGATACGAAAAAATCAATTTAAAACATAAATTGCAAAATTGCGATTACGACCAAATTTGAACTATTTTTAATTCTAAAAGAAGATAAGTTTTTTAAATTTTGTCAGAAGAAGTGTCAGGAAAGATTAAAAAGTCATATTTTTGAAAAATTTAACATTAGTGATTGTCCAAAAGATGATGAAGAACGGTTAAGTACTATATTAAAACTTTTTTTATCAGAATTAATTTCAAAATGGAAATCAAGTAAAAAAACATATAATAAATTTGTAAATAAGAATTAACAATAACTTAATGCGGAATTACGTCTGCCTATTACTGCGCCAGCACATCATCAATCGCTGATTCTTCAAACACCCACTGTATCTAAAGTGCGAGGCAGGCCAAGAAAAGATTTTTCAAATAGTAGCAATCGTACTAAAAAGCGTAAAATTGATTATCTTATACGAAATGCTACTCCAAATAAATTAATTTTTGCTGCATAGCAAGGACTAAGGAATCAAGGTTAAAGGATTACTGCCGATGTTGTGCACTTAGTTGGATCATCTAGCCAAAAAAGTTTTTAAAAAATGAAGGAAGCTCCATCGACATTTTCGATAATCACTCCCTATACACAGACTAAATATGACTACATAAATATTCAAACCGGAGCAAAAGCTAGGAACGCAAATATTTATCCTTCCTACCCCGTAATTTTTAAGACGCAAAAAAAGTGTTATCCTGAAAACATTTCTGTTACTGAAAAAGGTGCAGAAATACCGTTGCTTGCAAGATTTATTAAGTAAATATACCTTTAAGTATATAATAAATAAGTATACCTTTTTCACCACAAGTTATATCAATGCTTGATATCCCGGAATTCTTGCAAGATACATCAATGAGGAATGGTGATGTTGATGATAATGATGGTGAGACTGATGACAAAATCGTCCACGATTAAAATTTGAATTGAAAGATCCATAATAAATCCATTTTTATGACAACATTTTTTTGTTTTTATGATTTATTTCATTGTTGTGAATCAAACCATTGTTTCCTTCCCGAAGGATGTTAGTATCTAATGGTAAAGTCGTTATTTTTGCTTAAATAGTCATTAAGTATCATATTATGTTAAATCCCTACATAAAAAATCAATTTCATTAGTTAGATATTTTTGTCCACCTAAATCATCACTTTTGCCGTATGTGCGCCGGTTAGATTGTCCGGGGCCCCCAAAAGTGGTGAAATATTTTTTTTAATTGCTGCGTGTGGTACGTTTAGGATAGGTAATAAGTAGACGTCCGTTTATGTTCAGTGTTTATTAAAGATTGGCGATTACATTAAGCTATTGTGTTTTCATGACCTAGCGCATGCGCACAATGTATAAGTGGAATAATATCTATTTACATGATTATCATGTATATAACATCTTCTTTCTTAAATAAATAATATTCAAATAACAAAATTTTTGATAAAACAAAATTATTCTTATTTATATATAATTTAACCTATCAGGTTGTTTAATTATTCTGCCTCTTGAGGAAACAGCTTGTTCAACAATATCATTGTTTTCAACCCTTTCAATATTTTCATTATTTACAATATCAATAATTTCATTTTTTACATCATTATCCATAATTTCATTTTTTACATCATTATTAATAATTTCTTTCTTTACAAAATGTTTGTTACTTTTAATTTCATTATTATGATTTGGAACATAGTACAGATATTGTCTATTTCTATTAAGTATACCATTCTCCGTTCTTATTTCATAGTTTCTTTGTCTATTATTATTTCTATGTACAATTCCCCTTTTTAATATGTCACCCGGACTTTTAATAAATACAGTTTGTCCTGGTTTTAAATTTTTTAAATCTCTACTGCCCCTGTCATGATACTGTTTTTGTATTTGTTGTCTGACTATAAATCTGTTGTGGATATCATTTGTTTTAATATTTTTAAATTTTAATTTTTTGTCTATTCTCGGCAATATATCCCTAATTTTTCTCGCATATAATAGTTCAGCAGGTGACGGTATATCGTTAGATATTGGTGTGTTTCGAAATTGTAATATTGCTTTATATACATCAGATTTATTTTCATGACATTTTTAAAAAATGTTTTTTATAGTTTGTATATTACGTTCAACAAGACCATTTGATTGACTATGTCTCGGAGATGTCTTTGTATGTCTAAAATCCCAATCAATTGCAAACTGAGCAAATTCAGCTGATTTAAACTGTGGACCTCCATCAGATATTAATTCTAATGGAATTCCAAAGCTTGCAAATACACCTTTTAATCGAGTAATTATGTGTTGACTACTTATCATATTATTTAGTGTAACAATTTCTACAAATTTGGAATAGTAATCTATTACTAACATATAATTTATTTTGTTTAGCACAAAAAAATCAACGGCTACCTTTAACCACGGACCTTGTGGTATTTCATGAGGTATCATAGGCATTTTTCTGTTTGTGATTTGTTTTATACAATATTCACATGATTTTACAAGCTGTTCTATATTTTTATTCATTTCGGGTCAGTATATACATTCGCGTGCTAAATTTTTACATCTTTCCATGCCTTGATGGGCATAATGAATATGTTGTAACATATCACTTCTTAAACTTTTAGGTATGATTATTCTATCTTGTTTTAGAAGTAATCCATTACTGTACGTTATTGAATCTCTAACTCTGAAATATTCTATTAAATTTTTTGGTACATTTTTAGCTTTATTTGGCCATCCGTTTAAAGTATATTTTTTAACAACTTGTAGAACCATATCTTTTTCAGTTTCTTTTATAATTACATTTTTCTTATGTTCTGTCATATTAAATTTCTTATTAACTAAACTAACTATATATTCTAATCATAATCTAAATCTAAATCATCCTCATTAGGATTTTGAGTGCAAGTACGTGAGAGGGTATCTGCTATTTTTAATTCTTTGCCTGGCTTATATTTAAGTTCAAATTCATATTTTTGTAATGCTAGTAGCATTCTTTGCAATCTCGCTGGACAGTCCAAAAGCGGCTTTTTTATTATTGATATCAGCGGCTTGTGGTCTGTTTCAACTGTAACTTTTGTGCCATATATGTACTGATGGTACTTTTGACAGCCTACTAGTACTGCGTATAGCTCTTTTTTTTATTTGCGCCCACTGTTCTTGTGTAGGTGTCAATGCCTTTGATGCATAACCTATTGGTTGATTGTCCTGAAGCAAAGCCATTCCGAGTGCACTTTTTGAAGCATCTACAGTTATTGTACATGGTTTCCCAATTTCAAAATACTTCAATGTAGGTGGACTCGAAATTATTTGCTTCAGTTCATTAAATGCATTTTCTTGAGCAATACCCCAGTGCCATTCGATATCTTTTTTAAGTAATACCCTGAGTGGCTCTGTTATTTTAGAAGCATTATTTATGTATTTTGACAAATAAGTAATCATTCCTAAGTATCGCTCTAGTTCTTTTTTGTTCTCAGGCTTTTTCATCTCACTTATTGCTTTTATTTTTGAATTCTCTATTTGGATACCTTCTCTTGTAAATTTGTTGCCTAAAAATGTTAATTCGCTTTGATTAAATTTACATTTCGCCAAATTAAATTTTAAATTATTTTCTCTCGCTTTTTTGAGCACTGTTTCTAAAATATTATTGTGTATTTCAATAGTAGGAGCATGTATAATTAAATCGTCTATATATATTTCAACTCCTTTCATATCAAACAATTGTTTCATTCTTTTTTGATACACTTCACTTTTGGTGAAAAAGCTGATTTTTCAGTTATTTTATTTTAAAATTCTAAAATTAAATCTCAAAAACTTGATTTGACGTGTTATTGACTGTTTTTCATTTTAGTATTATATTTTTTTTACATAAATCAATTTTTCTCGAACGTTTCCGTATCCATACCTCAATATTTACATCCCTTCAAAATTCTAAGCAATAATTATTATTGTGGGGGTGTGTGTGTGTGGGGGGGGGGGTAATAATGTAAACAAAATTCTATCAAGGGCCCCTTCTGAAAAATTATCTAGGGACCACATTTCTATAGTTACGCCACTATTAATTTTAACATCGTTATTCTTTGTGATAAAAATTAGATTTCATTTGTTATTTTGTTTTTAAATAAATATTAAACAGATAACTTCAAAAATAATTTCAATTTCTTTTTCCCTTGAGAATTGCACACCATGTATGTTTTTTTTCAACTTTTATTCCTCTGTTGTACTTCAGCTCTAATTGGTGATTGTTGTACAACGGTTAAACTTTAACCGAAGTAATGTTGGTTTATAAATCCCCGCGCGTCGACGCCCGCGCACCCCCCTCAAGCAGCAAAATGCAGTGCCGCGGTGAAGGTTCTCTTTGATGTCGTCAGTTGGCGTTGCGCACGCTGTAGGACAGCTTATGAAACCGTTTGTTGGCTGCGCGCGGAGTTCTTTGTTTTTCTAACGGCTCGTAGTGAATCTTTGAGATTTTCAGTTCGCGCTTCGTTGTTTTCTAATTCATGTGTATTTTGATTATTTCTTTATATTATTTTTGATGTGGTTATCTGAAACGGTTCATGTGATAGTTTGATATTTTGGTGCGAATTATTGAATTATATTGTTGTGCTTTTTGTTGTGGATGTAGCAAGTGTTTTCAAATATTTAAAAACTGGCTGGATTTTTGAGGGGTTGTTATTTTTATTTTACAGGGTATGGTGAAAAATATTTGATGCTTCTTGGTTAATCATGTAAGTTGAAGTAGATTTTATATATTTTTGTTGGTTCTTTCGGTTAATATGTATTTGTATGTTAGTTTTACTAAAGTTCACAAAGTTACACATATATCTGCTAATATCACGATAAAATATTAAAAACAAGTAAAATAATTTAACTATCTAAAAAAGCAAAAATTGGCAAAGTATCCATATTATTGTAGATTATCGATGAAAAATAGTACTGAAGTTTGTTGTCTTCTTTTGTCAGAAGACAGTTTGTTTCATATCATAAAAATTTATATTTACTTTATTTTAAGAATTCATAATTTATGAAATATATAAATTTTTTTTGTACCAAAGCAAAAATCACAAAAAAGTTTCAACATATATTTTTTTAATCTTTCTACGACTATTTAATTTGATTTTATGATGATTTGAAGTTGACTTTTTTTTATGTATATAGAAATAACGGTATTTTTTTTACCGAATACATTTTTCTAGATTTTGGACGATTCTGAATTTCTCTTATTATATTTTGAACTTTTCGTCTCTTATTATTTTTTATAATTTTTTAATAAAAAATATTTACGAGCCCCATTTGTTCCCATGATATTTTTTTATCAATATCAGATGAAATAATTGTATAAATTATAATAATGGATTTTTCAAACATAAAATGCAAAATCTATTGTTGATTTATAGCAACACAATTTAATAAGATACAACAATCGATTTAAATCAAATATTTCAAATTATTTTACACAGATTTCATTAAAATTCATTTAGAATTTTCTGTACTCAAATGAGTACAGCGGGAACAAATGGGTTAAAAATGAAAATATTAAAATTAATAATAATATTAAACATTTCTTATAATATTATATTGAATTTAAATTATGATCTACATAATATGTATGTATCTACTTTCAATAGTTGTACAATCATTTTTCTTAATGTTGTATTAACAATCGTATATTGGAAAATAAAACAACAATTAGATAAATCTTTGAACAAATAAATATTATTAAAAATATTTTATATATTATATTAAGAATATAAATAATCTTTTAAAATATTAATAGGATAGGTATAACATGTTTTTTCGACTAGTATTCTTTATCATTACATAGTCATTAAAAAGGACTTCATAATATAATGAAAAATTAACAAGTCCAGAATTTCCATTTTACCAACAATTCTATAGTTAGGTACTTTATTTCATTATCTATTATACACACAGTACCGGCGCTAAACCAGGAGGGGCAGCACGCGGAGAGGCCAAGAATCAGATTAAAAAAAATAATGAATGAAATTAGGTAAGAACGAAAAAAAGGTTTTCAGTCAAAACGTTGGGGAGCGACAAAAAAAAAATTCACTCAGGGTGCCGGAATTGCAATGGCCGGCTCTGCACACACTTATATAATATATATTACATCACAGTTATGTAACAATATTCACTGGGGTTCCGTAAAACCAATGTTTGAAATCTGGAAAATAGGAACATCCAATATTTATTTTAATCTTCTACTTACTTTTTTTGATAAATTTGTAATGGCAAGCAGTTATTCACGACCAGTTTATTCGTCAATACTCAACACATTGGCCTCCTCTTTATATGCAGAATTTTTAGTAAAACAATAAAAAAATGTAATTATAATCAGCGACTTGAACCGGAAGTTATTTATGGTTCGAGTTCGGTTCGGGTTCAATAATCATTTTCGGTTCGGGTTAAGGTTCAGCACAGTGCAAAAATTTTAGGTTTAAAAAACGTTGTTTTTTTTAGGTTCGGGTTCAGGTTCATATTAGAAAATAAAAATAAATTACTATTTGAAAATAAAAAAGCTATCCTGCTGTGGGCTCACAAAACAATATGTATGCAGTATAAAATAAAAATCCATAAAAAACGGTATACTTTTAGTCTTCAAATTGTTCAGCTGTATTAAAAAAAAGTTATTCAAATCTCCATTTCTTGAGATAAAATTTATTATCGTCAATCATATTATAACTATTTATAAACTATAAATATAATAATATACATTTGTCAAAACAATGAAGGGACGAAGATACTGCTAGAAAAAATTAGCAAAAAATTAAAATACATTTTGAAGATTGATATCTCTACTTTTCAGATTTTTTGTAGAATTATAAAGCAAGCAAGAAAAAGTAAATTTTAGTAGTGGACTGGAGAAGTCACATCATACAGTGAAATTCAAACAAATTTCCAATTTACATTTTACAATCACATTAAAAAATCAATGGAGGAAAATTGATAAAATATTATAAATAATTTCTTGAACCCTTTGAAAAAATATGGTTATCGGATATCCATTTAAAGGTTCGGGTTCAGATTCAGGTTCATAAAAAACGTTTTTTTTTCCGGGTTTATGGTTCGGGTTCAGGTTCAGGTCCCTGGTAATATCACTTCGGGTTTAGGTTCATGAAAAATACGGGTTTGTGGTTCGTGTTCAGGTTGAGGTTCCTGATTATAATATACTTCCGTATATACAGGTATATCAGGATCAACAGCCAATAATTGATGTAAATAATAACAAAACATATCTGGGGGTGATTTCCTGCAGTGTTAGTAAGCTCCTTTCTTTTACTGCCCTGTTTTGATAGTCATATTCAAAAGTTATTATCTTTTTGCTTGTATTTTTGTATTAATATTTTTACCACGTAATTAAAAAAATGATAATTTAATTCACTCCCGTGGAATTTTGCGATTTTCACAGACAATGGGTGATGTGACAAATAATCCTCACAATTGTGCGAGGGTATGTTTTATTTTTGTTGTACAACCTTTTTTTGCTTATTCTCAGTTAAAAATGTTAATCACACCTTGGGGATTAATTTTTATCTCAGGCTATTTTGGTAGAATTCATCCGAATGGTATATGTTTATTTTGTTTATATACTATACATGATCCCATTGAAGTATGGATGCATATTTTATTCTTGTATTTCGTTTTCGTAAAAAAACTTTTATTTTATTTATAACCAGAACATTTTCGAAACTTAAACTGTTGATAGTTAATATCAAAACAGTATTAAATAAAAAATAAGTTTTTTTCGACTAGTATCTTTATTATCACTACTGTGACACACACATGATCACATACAGAGCTGTTAGAAAATGCGACTATCCAGCTGGCAATAAACATATATGTAGATCACTACTGTCATTAAAAATTACATCATGATAATATAATGTAAAAATAACAAGTCAAGAATTTTAATTTTACCAACATATCAATTTTTATTAATTACCTCTGCAACTAGAGTAATCTCTCAACCATAAAAATACTATCTAAATAAGTTTATGATATAGAACATAGGTGTCCAACCTTTTGACCTTCGTGGGCCGCAGAGTGCAAAAAAATAGCGCAAAAATGTGGCATTCGTTGAATTTTTTTTCAAAATGAAATAATATCTATCTATCTCTGTATTTATACCTACAATTAATATAACAAAAAAGTGTATACCTTTTTTTAACCTAATTTTATTATTAAAAATTATTTTTATTCTTCTTATTTTTTTTTTTTTTTGATGCGAGCAGCACGAAGAGTGCTCGGGGGCCGCATGCGGCCCGCGGGTTAGACAAGCCTGAATAGAATATAGACTAATCACGTATTTTTTTTATCGAACTAAACAATTATTCTCGATATAAAAATAACAAGTTTAAAATTTTCAACAATTATATATTCTCTATTTTGCTTCAATAAACTCTTCGAGAGTGTTTAATCATCTACTTCTTCTTTTTAATCGTGTTTGAATCAATAATTGACATTCTTAATTCTTATTTTACTCATGATGTTATAAAGTTTTATTCAGTTTGGAATTATTTAATTAATTTTGAAAGCTAATATTTAAAGATGAACTGAAAATTGTCTTCCGTGCCTGTGTTTAAATATGTTATTTTCTTTAAGTGGTACTTACATTCTACTTACTTATGTAGTTAATGTATTTTATTAAATTATATTAAAAAATATATTTTTTTAAACACTATATTACAATATCCTCTCTAACAATTAATCTGTTCATATAAAAATTGTAAACTAATAACAAATGTTTGGTAGTTGGAAAATGAGAACATCAAAATATAACTACTAGTCCCGGTCGGCGATTTTTGTTGTAGCTTGTAGCTATGCAATATCTTTTTTTGTTGTTGATAATTTATCTGTTTAGGAGATAACAATGCTTTTTCGGTTTTATGTGTATAAAAAAAAACATTCTCGATATTTTTAATATCGTTATTTTTATTCAATTATGAATTCACTTTAGCAATTTATTACGAACGAATCACGCAGTAGTATATTTGACCATCCAGTACGTTTCTCCGAACAGAGCGAGTACTGTGAATCTGTGAACATTGTCCAAAACTTATCGGTTACAAAGAAATAATTGATCTCTGTATCTGGTGATTGTAGCATTCAATATTTAAATATATTTTCATTGTAGCATTCAATATTTAAATGTATATTCATTGTAGCATTCAATTTTTGAACGTATATTGATTGTTTCATTTTTTATTTAGTTATTGTTTACAATTATTTTATTTTTATATTATTGCACGTTTATATAAAAATGTTTATATTATTTAATGGGTTAATATTAATTGGTCAAAAAAATTAACATATAAATATAAGTTAATAAATAAATTTATTAATGTCAGCATACGTTTCGGAACTGCTGTTCCTTCCTCAGTGCATTTGTGTATAATTTTTTAAATTTATTTCCTTTGACATAATTATTAATATAAATTATTTATATATATTATATAAAAACGTATATATTGCATTACTACAGTCAACATATTATCTTTAAAAATGAATTATGTACACAACAAAAAAAATTTAAACTAAAAAACATGATATTACATAGGAAATACAAAGAATAAAACTATTAAATAAAATAAAAGTGATTTGTAATGGAAAGACATAAAAATAATTGTCCTTTATTATGGAATACCGATCATATTACCATTCTGTATCAACATTTTCCTTGTATTTTTTTAATCTTTTGTTAATTTTAATAATATTTAAAAAAAGAGCTGTCGCCACACTTAATTAATTTTAAAATAATTGTGGGACGAGCACAACGAACGTGGCAAACGTAACGCTCTTTTATTCGGAGTGTTCGCCGAATATTGCTCGAATCATTCGGAGTAAAATACTTAAATAAAGACGCATCATTAAATGTAGTTTATTTAGTTTTTTACTTTCTTATACCAATGTATATGAAATATACATATAGTATAAGTAAGTATTGTAATCGCGATTTTTTTCGAAATCCGGATTTTGATGGAATTATCAATTTTGACCTTCCCTGAATCCATTCTGACTATTTTCGCCATGATGTCTGTGTGTCTGTCGGTCTGTCGGTCTGTCTGTCTGTAGACGCTGTAACTCAAATACGACAAATCGTAGAAAGGTGGAATTTTATACTTAAGATTGATTTTTGCCTGGGAAGAAAACCTCCTATTTTTGAAAACGATCATTCAACCGGAAACGGATGTTTACCTACATCGATTTTTGAATTTTTCGAATTACACTGAAACAGTGCGAATTAGAGAAAAATGGCCAAGTTGAAAATTGTAGGTAATATTATTATCTATAATTTATGTTCTATTCATTTTTTCGAAAAAAACAAATTTAATTTTTTTTTTTTTTACTAAGTATTCGATTTTAAGTACATTTCAAATGGTTCATAACAGAGAAGAAATATCTGCCATGAGTGTCATGGGACTTTCTTATACGTATTACAGAGACTGTACGTGTTTGCCATAGGTACCATGGGCCTTTCTTATACGTAATACTGAGAATAAACACTGTATACTCTAATTCATTTAGTTTGCAGTGGTCGTCGTGCGACTTGACGGTATTAGTCGTGATCCGTACGGTCAAAGCACCCAGCAACCAGTATAGATTATTCTAAATAATGATTTTAAAAAAAATATTTCTGGCTAAATCATAAGTGTTGGAAAAAAATGTATGGGGAATAAATTATAGATAATAACATACTCGACATTTTTTATCTAAAACATTTTTGTCTTATTTCAAAAAATTAAAAAAATTACAAGAGTAACCATCCGTTTCCGGTTTAGTGATCATTTTAAAAATAAGGTGGTTGTCTTCCCAGATGAAAGATTATTATAAATATAAAACTACACCCTTCCATCATCAGTCGTTTAGGAGTTATGGGTATTTTTACTTTCTTATACCAATGTATATGAAATATACATATAGTATATAAGTAAGTATTGTAATCGCGATTTTTTTCGAAATCCGGATTTTGATGGAATTATCAATTTTGACCTTCCCTGAATCCATTCTGACTATTTTCGCCATGATGTCTGTGTGTCTGTCGGTCTGTCTGTCTGTAGACGCTGTAACTCAAATACGACAAATCGTAGAAAGGTGGAATTTTATACTTAAGATTGATTTTTGCCTGGGAAGAAAACCTCCTATTTTTGAAAACGATCATTCAACCGGAAACGGATGTTTACCTACATCGATTTTTGAATTTTTCGAATTACACTGAAACAGTGCGAATTAGAGAAAAATGGCCAAGTTGAAAATTGTAGGTAATATTATTATCTATAATTTATGTTCTATTCATTTTTTCGAAAAAAACAAATTTAATTTTTTTTTTTTTACTAAGTATTCGATTTTAAGTACATTTCAAATGGTTCATAACAGAGAAGAAATATCTGCCATGAGTGTCATGGGACTTTCTTATACGTATTACAGAGACTGTACGTGTTTGCCATAGGTACCATGGGCCTTTCTTATACGTAATACTGAGAATAAACACTGTATACTCTAATTCATTTAGTTTGCAGTGGTCGTCGTGCGACTTGACGGTATTAGTCGTGATCCGTACGGTCAAAGCACCCAGCAACCAGTATAGATTATTCTAAATAATGATTTTAAAAAAAATATTTCTGGCTAAATCATAAGTGTTGGAAAAAAATGTATGGGGAATAAATTATAGATAATAACATACTCGACATTTTTTATCTAAAACATTTTTGTCTTATTTCAAAAAATTAAAAAAATTACAAGAGTAAACATCCGTTTCCATTTTATTGTTAGTAATTATGTTAAACAAAATTCGTTCGATACATAATGTATAAAATAATATTTCTATAGTTTATGTCTCATTCATTTTACTCTATCTTTTATTAGTTTGTTAGAAATATCCTTCACTAAAATAAAAATCACGTACACTGTTCACTGTCATTATTACGTATAAGAAAGTCCTGTGGCACACGGCAGATTATTTTATTTATTATTCATAACTTAGTAATAAGTTGTTTTCTTCTACAGTTTTAGTCCACGGTATTTAGATTAAAATTTGCCAAATAGAAGAAAAAAATCATAAAGTTTTGATATTTTGTACACGTACTCTCAGAAGGGTTCGGAATAAGACCCCGAAAAGTTCCCACCTAAATCGTGGATGGAACATCCCCTTTTACGTGAAAAACTACCCCTGGAGTAAATTTTATTCCAGTTTTCCCCATTTTTCATCCGAACTACCGCTTGGAGAAAAAAATATTATAGGAATTAAAGATTAAACATGAAATTTTACGTAAAAAATGTCATATGCACTATTCGGCTAATCCTCAGCCTACTCTCGCATGCAATGCTCAAAGTGAAGGGTAGTTTTTGGAGCGCAAGGAAAAATCGGTATGACAAGATTTTTCACCGTAAATATTTCCATAACGGTTAATTTTACCAAAAAGTTGATAAGGATAAAAATTTTAGAACTGAATCTCCTCTATAAGATCTAAATATCAGAATTTTGTTTCAAACGTTTTTTTATTGATTTTTTACCTTTTTACACAAACGTAAATTTCATTATTTTGAGATATTTTCCATAGAACCCATTGAGACAACATTTTCGCGCGTTTTTTTTTAGTGATTTACCATCGTAAGTCTATTCTTGTAAAGTCTTATATATTTTTGCAAATTTATTCCTGTTTTTGGTGTAGAAGTAACTTTAAGTATGAACTACCTGTTTATTCATTCAGAATTTAATTATTTTATACAGGATATCCTTTAAAAGGACTTAAGGGACAAGCACATACACACACACATTGGAAACATAGTTTTTTTTTAAATATAAATTGGAGTTGTTCCACTTTTTTTATTATAAAATTATATTCGTGTAAAATTATGGTATATGCATTTGTGAAAAAAGGGAAAAAATCAATAAAAAACGTTCGAAAAAAATTTGTGTTACATGAATCTCATAGAGGAGATTCAGTTCTATAATTTTTATCGTAATCATTTTTTTGGTAAAATTAGCCATTATAGAAATATTTACGGTGTAAAATCTCGTTATACCGATTTTTCGTTGCGTTCCAAAAACTACTCTTTACTTTGAGCAACGAACGCGATAGTAGGCTGAAGATTAGCCGAATAGTGCACATAACATTTTTTACGTATAATTTAATCAGGTATATTTAATTCTTATTACATATTTTTCTCAAAACGACGGTTCGAAAACAAAATACTGTATAAGACTTTACGAAAGGAAATATTTTTAAATCCATAAGAAAATAGTTCGTTTCATAAGTTGGTTGTCCAATAGAAACACGCCGCCATTTTATTAAAACATATATGCAGTTTGTCGACAACATTACTATTGAGTATTACACTAAAGCAAATCTTAACAGACAGTTCTCATAGGTGCTACAAAATTTGCTTAAAAAAATGTGGAACATTTTGATATTTATTTTCAACGCAGAGGCACAATTTATAACTTCCATCCTCAAAATTTTATATCATAACTGCCAAATGGGTTTCAGGAAACGATACAAATGTATTAAAATTGGGTTGCGCTGCTGATCTATGTGTTTCAAATACCATAGAGAAGGTTGCCTTAATTCATCACCTGAAGAGGAATTAATTCAAGAAGCCACCACTGACCAATAAAAATGTACAAGACTTATGTGGAATAGACTTACGAAGGTTAGATACTAATTGAAAAATGCGCGAAAAGCTTACTCAATGGGTTCTATGGAAAATATCTCAAAATAATGAAATTTACGTTTGTGTAAAAAGGTAAAAAATCAATAAAAAAACGTTTGAAACAAAATTCTGATATTTAGATCTTATAGAGGAGATTCAGTTCTAAAATTTTTATCCTTATCAACTTTTTGGTAAAATTAACCGTTATGGAAATATTTACGGTGAAAAATCTTGTCATACCGATTTTTCCTTGCGCTCCAAAAACTACCCTTCACTTTGAGCATTGAATGCGAGAGTAGGCTGAGGATTAGCCGAATAGTGCATATGACATTTTTTACGTAAAATTTAATGTTTAATCTTTAATTCCTATAATATTTTTTTCTCCGAGCGGCAGTTCGGATGAAAAATGGGAAAAACTGGAATAAAATTCACTCCAGGGGTAGTTTTTCACGTAAAAGGGGATGTTCCATCCACGATTTAGGTGGGAACTTTTCGGGCTCTTATTCCGAACCCTTCTGAGAGTACATGTACAAAATATCAAAACTTTATGATTTTCTTCTTCTTAAATATCTAATTTACTTGGACTATTTATATTAAAAAGCAAAAGGAAAATTAAAATGAGCTCAACGCTCTTTTATTCGGAGTGTTCGCCGAATATTGCTCGAATCATTCGGAGTAAAATACTTAGGGGAAGGTGGGGTAAGACGGGGACCTTAAGGTATTTCATAAATAAAACCCTTTATTTTTGATTGCACATTGTAGGAACTTTTATTAAGAAAATAATCAGCCTTTCTTCCTTAAATTCTAATCAGTGAAAACAAAAAAATATAATTCTTCTTATAGAAATATCAACTTGAAAAAAATAACTAATTTGCACCATCTTGCCCCACCTATAGGGCAAGATGAGGTACCCCCTTGGGTAAGATGGGGTACAGACTCATAATACAAGCCGTGGCAGTACAGACATTCTGTATCTTCTTCCTCAGAACTCATCAGCTTTCTTGGTTCTTTTAGAACTTTTATTTGTTTTTTTTTCAGTTTCTTTTTATTTGTTACCTTTGGTTTGGTTTCTTACTGTTTTGTCTTTCCTCTAACTCTGTTTTATACGGAGACGCAGTAATAATAGCTGTTTTTCCTCTTCTTCGAACTTGTCTTGGCCTTTTTTCGGAAATTCGTGGATACGGCATTAACTGTTTCGGGTTAATCAGATCGAATGTTGTGTTATCCAAAGAATCATACCTACCCCATCTTACCCGCAAGTAGGTACCCCATCTTTCCCAAACTGGATTCCCAAGTTGTATTTTTTTTTTGAGGTTATAAATCGAAGCAAACCGGAACGAGTTAATGTCATTATAATATTAAAATAAACAAATATCAATAAAAAAATATGACATACATCTTGTACACCATACATTTTGAACAGTCACGCACTTTATATACCTCAAAAATTAGATCTAATGGATCTAACCACTAAAAATTAAAAAAAAAATACTTACAAAATCACAACGTGCATACCTTCGACCAAACTATTTGTGACATTAATAACTTCTGCTAAATAACGTCAAATGGCCATAGAAGAACATTTCTAGCTACATTGTATCATCAGTTTTGTTACGGTCCCCATCTTACCTCGCTACCCCGTCTTACTCCACCTTCCCCTAAATGAAGACGCATCATTAAATGTAGTTTATTTACTTTTTTTTTCATTTATTATTCATAACTTATTGTTAGTAATATATTGTTTTCTTCTACAGTTTATATTAAAAAGTTAGAGGAAAATTAAAATGAGCTGTCAGTAGATTTTCAGTCTCATCAAAATGTTTCAATCGATGAAACTTTGATTGGTTTAATCAACTGAAAAGAAGCCTTATATAGATATACAAAACAATTCCAAGGTCTGAGTTAATTATTCGTTAAAATTACAACATTTATATAATAATGTAATAACAATACATAATACATAAATATCAGTATTTTATTATAAGTAAAATATTCGAACAGACATATGGTTAAGTGGCAGTATCCCGTGGGTTCGATTATTCGATTGATTGTCCAAAATCAAATCCTTTTAACTTTGATAAATTTTTAACTTCAAAAAAGTGAGAAGGTTTTTAGTGTATTTGTGAAATCTATTATAGGGTAAGAGGCACCACATTTTCTGTATTGCTTATATTATTATTGTTAAATTGACTATTATAATGAACTGAATAATGTAATAACTAACCCCTATTATTTTTGTTTCATCCTTTTTCTTAGGGTCATAGTTTTCCCTATATTTTAAATTATTTTATTTTGTACTCTTTTAAAACCGATTTTTTCATTAGCTAAAATCTTGAATATATTATAATAAACCGACATTTCAATTATTTCTTTCAAAAATAGAAATTATGTTATATGTATCAATTACCTATTAGAAAATAATTGTAATTGTGGACTGACAAAATGCATTTCATTCTTAAAATGCTGTATATAGTGAAAAGCTAATACTTCAAAGTAGTTGGCAAATCTATTTTCTTGCCCGTTCTTTGTAAACGAAATATGATACCACGGACATTTTTTTCTTTACTTACAGAATTGATTTTTATCGGCTTTGTTTTATTTATACACAAGCAGATTCCCGTGAGTTTGATTGATTTTTTGTCCGAAATCAAATCTTTTTAATTTTGATATTTTAATCAACTTCAAGAAGGAGGAATGTTCTCAATTCATCTTTAATTGTTTCAATTGTATTTTTTAAATATGATTTTCGTTGATTTTTATTTTCAATAAATAAATTCGTTTCAAACTATGTATATATGACAATAACTGAAACAGTATGTTAAAATAATTGAAAACAAATTTGAATAAATATTTTTTTCAATTTATTTGGTTTCTTTAATGTGTCACGTCTAGCATTAAGTAAGATTATAGCAATTAATAATACTCACTCATAAAACAAATTCGTAAGAGAAATATATATATATATATATATATATATATATATATATATATATATATATATATATATATATATATATATATATATATATATATATATATATATATATATATATATATATATATATATATATATATATATATATATATATATATATATATATATATATATATATATATATATATATATATATATATATATATATAATACATAAATAGGAGATTTATTAGTAAAATATTCAAACAGATATATGATTAAGTGGCAGTTTCCGGTGGGTTCGTTTGATTTTTTTTCTAAAATCAAATCCTTTTAACTTTCATAAATTTTTAACTTCAAAAAAGTGAGAAGGTTTTTAGTGTATTTGTGGAATCTATTGGGGTAAGAGGCACCACATTTTCAGTATTGCTTATAAAATTATAATAGTCATAAAACAATATTTTTGTTTCATCCTTTTTCTTAGGGTCATAGTTTTCCCTATTTTATATTATTTTATTTGTACTACCATCGACTTTTTTTATCCATTTTCTCACTAGTCAAAATCTAGAATACATTATAATAAACCGACATTTCAATTATTTCTTTTAAAAATAGAAACTTCAACATGTTATTTGTATCAATTACCTATTTGTTATTGTGGAATGACGAAAGGCATTACATTCTTAAATGCTGTATAAGTATAGTGAAAAGCTAATACTTCAAAGTAGTTGGCAAATCTATTTTCTAGCTCGTTCTTTGTAAACGAAATTTGACACCATGGACATTTTCTTTACTTACAGAATTGATTTTTATCAGTTTTGTTTTATTTATACACAAGCAGTTTCCCGTAGTTTCGATTGATTTTTTGACCAAAATCAAATCCTTTTAATTTTGACACATTTTTAACAGACATTAAAGCCCCCCTTAATTCGTCTGTATATATTTTTTTATTAAAACGTATAAATTGTAATTTTTTTAATATGATTGTCGTTGATTTATCATTTCAATATAAAAATTCTTTTCAAACTATGACAATGTTTGAATCAATTAGTGAATGTTAAAATAATTGAAAACAAATTTGAATATATATTTTTTTCAATTTATCTATTCTCTTTAATGTTTCACGTTCTAGCATTAAGGAGGATTATAGCAATTAATTAATAACACATACACATAACGTAAGAGAAATAGATATAAATGAAATTATATACTAATTGGAAATAAGTAAAGTTTCGTAATATTTTTAAGGATGTCCAACTTTTATTCACTCCTTTAATTTAATATAAAAAGTGCTACATTTGCACAACTTTTCTTCCTTTGTTCTTCGTTTCATGAGGCACGTTTTTTCATTTCGTAGTTATTATAGATAATAATGTTTGAAAAACTGTTGAAAGAAAAGAAAATGGTTTTTGATATCTGCAGCTATTTTTTCAATACTGTGTGTCAGATTTGGGTAAATTTACAAATATGTTATTATTATATTAAAGATAATTTATTTTTACTTGTTTTCTAGAGATAACTTTGTTAAAAAAATATTTACCTAATACATTGGGTAGAATTCCTTTTTTTCAAATTTTCATTGTTCTATAAGTATATTTAAACGTTATGTTAATTTATGGAAACAACTAAACATTGTTTACTGTAAACATGTTTCTACAATATAATCTATATTGTGATATTGTAACATTTTAAATTTACTTTCCTGAAAAATAAGCAGTAATAATAATATGTGTCATCTGCTTTTACTAAATTGGTATTGACGATACATTTAATCCAATAAAGGATATTATTACAATGAATGGAATTGTAACAACCTGGCTTTTCATAATTTGGAATTTCATTTGTCAATTTAGTACAATTATCACATATAATCCATACACGTAGCGTGGATATTATTATAGTGGCGTCCAATTAGAAGGTAAATGGGGTATTTGAATCAGTATTATATATTGAAACAATACTAGTTGGCATATGTTTCGACTTCGCACGAAATCTTATTTTTATATTTTAGACATCTTTTTACTTACCGATGTAAAGATAATATTTTTAGTTATCATCTCCCATGATATGTTTATTTTTATTTTGAAATATATTCAAAATATATTTCTTGATTGTTTTAATTTTACCCCTTGGTAGTAGATTTTGAAGAATATTTCTTATCTCTTTTGATCAAAATAAACAATTTTTGTTTATTTTGAATTCATATCATGTTTATATTTTTTAACGTATCAAAAATTAATTTATAAAATATAGTTTGTTTTATTGTATCAACTTTTTAATTATGGATTCTATAAATAAATGTAAAGAATACAAATTAGCGAAATTAACGAAAAAAACAAATATTAAAACAATATTTCGTTGAACCTTTTGTAAGTCTAAAAAATTCATATGGATAAAGGTTAATGAAGGTAAATCGAAAAAGATTTAGAAATCAAGTACCAGAAAACATGAATAAAAATGATATATGTTAATTAAATTTTGTCAACTTTTATTTTCTTTATTTATTTCTTCTATGTATATTTTTTGTTGTGGCTACACTGTGTGACACATTTTAAGTAGCGGCATACCCACTACATATTTCCATATAATTTCCTGTGGAGGAAATAGGGTGAAGTTTGATAAAAGCCGACGCTTCTGTTGGATTCGTAATCAGGGTGTTTGAAATACATAATTAGAAGATCAGGCAGGACATGGGTATTTGCATCTGTTATCATTGGTGATGGACTTTAACGCGTTTACATTTAATAACTGACTAATTTATATGCGTCAGTGAACTTTGTTAGACATTTGGAAGCTAATGAAAACGGGTTTTAATACTTTTTATTACTAATTATTAGTATATATTGCTGGACATATATGTACGATTATTATTACTCAAGTTCTGCCTACAATTAAAGTACAGTAGAAACCGGTTATAACGACATCTGAGGAACCAGTCATATTGTTTGTAAAAAGTTGATAGTCGTAATAACCGGTAAAATGCAATTATATGGGATTCGGTTGGACTTTTATTTAGAGTCGTTAAAACCGATACGTCGCGTCGTCGCTATAATCGGTTTCTACTGTATATGTATAAAATGTATATCCATTTTGATAGCTTTAATTTTTTTGTCTATTTCGACTTGACGGGAAAACTACTGAATTGCTTTTGATCAAACTTTCATTATTCGAAAGCTTATGATCCTAAAATTAGTTCAATTGAATCAAGCTCGTATTGTGGAAAATAAATAATTGATAATTTGTAGTAAAAACAACGATTTGACACGAAAATGGGTGACTTAAATAAAAGCTAGGCTTGTATTCTGATAAAATGTATTTGTTAATTTTATCTTGCCATTTAAAATACTTATTTTATTTGTAGAATTTAAATGGAACTTAATAAATCTTTTTAGTAATTTAAAACAAAGTCTTAGTACAGGAAAAATAGGCAAAAAATAACCTGAATACAATTTAATACAATAACGCCTGAAACTCAATAATTTAAAAACCAAAAAGTTGTTAAACAAGATATTATTTATATTATTAATAATATTAAGTTTAGTGATATTATGTGTTTTACAATAAAATTATGTGTTGCTTACGGTTAATACTTTGACATTTGGATTTATTTTGCTATCGTTAATGTTGGGTATTTTTTAAATTAATTTATTCAAAAAATGTATGGAAATTTTTTCTTGGAATAAGAAGTTTATTTCATTTATTTTTATATGGTAAGTTTCATAATATTATGGACATTTTTTGTTCATTATTTTGTATACATTATCAGGATATGATTATAGGTACTTTGTAATAAAATGTTTTGATTGAAGTATGATAAAAACTCTTGTTGTAATCGTTTTTTGCTCGATATTTCTTTCAGTAATATGTTATGAATATCTTATAGGTATACTTTGTAATAACATTTTTTGATTTTTTTCAAAGTATGATAAACATTCTTGTTGTAATCGTTTTTTGCTCGATATTTCTTTCAATGTTATGAATATCTTTTTTTTATCAATGAGGAAATTAAAGATATTAAAGGACATAATTTTATAATAAAATATGTGTTGCTTACGGTTGATACTTTGACATTTGTATTTACTTTGCTATCGTTAATGTTGGGTATTTTTTTAATTAATTTATTAAAAAAATGTATGGAATTTTTTTTTTGGAATAAGAAGTTTATATCATTTATTTTTATAAGGTAAGTTTCATAATATTATGGACATTTTTTGTTAATCATTTTGCATAGGTACATTATCAGGATATGATTATAGGTACTTTGTAATAAAATGTTTTGATTTTTTTTCAAAGTATGATAAAAACTCTTGTTGTAATCGTTTTTTGCTCGATATTTCTTTCAATGTTAAGAATATATTTTTTTATCAATGAGGAAATTAAAGATATTAAAGGACATAATTTTATAATAAAATATGTGTTGCTTACGGTTGATACTTTGACATTTGGATTTATTTTGCTATCGTTAATGTTGGGTATTTTTTAAATTATTTTTTTCAAAAAAAGTATGGAAATTTTTTCTTGGAATAACAAGTTTATTTCATTTATTTTTATAAGGTTGTTTCATAATATTATGGACATTTTATGTTCAATATTTTGTATATATTATCAGGATATGATTATAGGTACTTTGTAATAAAATGTTTTGATTTTTTTTTCAAAGTATGATAAACATTCTTGTTGTAATTGTTTTTTGCTCGATATTTCTTTCAATGTTATGAATATCTTTTTTTATCAATGAAGAAATTAAAGATATTAAAGGACATAAATTGAATATGAAATGTATTTTTAATAAACTATTTTATTCAGCTAAAACAATTGAAATATATTGTGTTTTTGCAAAATCAAATTTGAACCAAAGATTTTCATTAGGTTGTATTTCTATTTATGAAATACTCTATATCTTATCTAGTATTATTTGATTTTGTTATTACGTACATTCTGTTAGTTTAAACTAAATTGATTTTATCAAAAGGGTCAGTTCTGCCTGAACAATTCAGAATTGCTGTTCTGTTTTCCGTGTATCGTTTGCAATTTTATCTAACCTGCATAAGAACATGTCCTACAGCATTAATACTGATGAGTGTAGCGTCAGTTTTCAAACAAAATTACCAAGAGCATTGATAAAATATACTATCATTTTTCATTTACCATGTTTAAAGTAGCTATCAATGGACTTTTATAATTTCTATGTAGTTTGATTTTCCATGTCATTTTTCGTATTATAAAATTAAAAGTCACCTTATTTGCAAATTCCGAAGTATTATTTTTATTTAAAAATGTACAGAAATATAAATTGACTTTAGCGTTTATGATTTAATAAATAAAAATACATAATAAATGTATTATTTCAGAAACGTGTGTTATCATTTGATTATGAATTATTTTTCTGGTAATTTTAGTTTTACTAACTTAAATTTTCTTTATTTTTTTAATAATACGTGCTGAAAATTAAATTAAAATTTTATTTTTCGATATTTTCTGTCCTTTTTTGTAATAACTGTAAAAACATTTTCTTTACAAAGGCGCGTGGCAATATTTTGGATAGTTCATAGTAAAAAAAGTATTGTGTTTATCAGATTGAAAATTGGTACAGACAAACCGATATTTTTTCGGAGAGAAAAATGCGTCTTAAAAAACTCCCTGCAGCGGGTATTTATCTTCCTCGGAACTGCTGTTCGCATTTCTTCGAAGAGTTCATTTTGTTAAGCCCCAAGTCCACTTGGGTTTCATTCTATTTTACAGTTTGTCTTATAGGGCTTGCACGCCCTTCATTTTCTAAGAGCACCTCCTCGATGCTTCTCTAGCCGATGAGCATCGTTACATTATCAGGATTGATCCTGTTCACTTGTCTTCAGTATCTGTCTCTTTTTGAGCCATCCAAACATTCAAATTTTTATTATCAATCAACTATTATAATTTCCATGAAGTTGGAAATCGATCGAGCTTCATTTTCCGTATTATCAAATTGAAAGTCGGCTTATTTGCAAATTCCGAATTATTTTTTAAATTTAAAAATGAGTCAGTCCACGGTAATCGATACCAGATAGTCAAAAAAATATTTTACCAAAATGAATAGTAAAATATAAAATTAACAGGCTATTTAACATCAATTTTCATAAACCAAAAGAAAATTAGAAAAATGTTAGTTAATTTTCAAAATATATCAAAAAATTTTCAAAAAAATTCAAAAAGACAACAAATAAGGTGAAATCACAATAACTTACTTAACCACGATAGTGGCAAACTATTAAAAGTATACATATCAAACGTGACGTTTGACTAAATTAAAAATAAATTACCTTCACCAATAATAATGACTAAGGGTGACATTTTTTATAAATTTAATGAGTCTATTGATGTATTTGATAAATAATTGTTATAAATATTAGTTAATAATATCAATAAGTAATTAAACACACAAATAGTACTCTTACTGTAACCTTTTATTCAACATGTCACACCCGTCACAATTTTCTGTCACACCCGTCACAATGTTTGTTGAGAAATAACCAGTTAAATAGATTATGTATTTACCTGATGCTATTGTGTTACTAAAAAATACTTTATTCGTAACATATTAAAGTATGATTATTATATAGTAAATTCAATATTTTTGCTAAATTTTTGAGATTTTGAATAGAGGTTGCAAGACTTGCAATAGTTGGCGTCACACCCGTCACAGGGCTTTGAACGCTGGCATTTTTAGTAAAATAACCGTAGACCTTTCATTCTTTGAATATACATGTATTACATTAAGATGTACAGAATAATGGTAAAACCATGTTATTAACTAATTTTTTTTTGAAATTATGAACTCCAATCCGAGTTGAAATGTCACACCCGTCACCGCGGACTGACCCAAATGTACCAAAATGAATTGAATTTAGGGTGTGTATTTTTTTTGCTTTGCTACAAATTTTGTGAATAACATTAAAATTGGATAAAAATTGTTCGTGTAACAACGCTTTGAATTTGGAAAATTGCCGAATTTTGGCTAAAAAATCGATTTTTTTGTTTAAAACATGATTTTCGAAGGGAATAATTTTATGAATGTATATAATTTAAGGCTTTTTAGTTCAATTAGGACGCATTCTGAATGATATTCGATTGAAGTCATTGATTTAAAAAATATATATACGAATTTGAATGTTTGCATATTGAAAAAAACATTTTTTGCAATACCGCAAAACAAGAGCTGATTGAGCAAAACGGTGCTCATGTTTGGACTCAGCATGTCCAAATTACCCTTAAAAAGTTGTTGTATACCCTGCAGCAAAATGGCTGTTAACCAATGTTATAAATATGTAAAGCTGAAGTGAATTTAACTCACCATTAGCATAGTTTTTTCATTTCATAATTAAGTTTCGGCAAACATATTATTTTGATTGCTCATTGCTTCAGATTTAGTGAGGTGTTTGTTATTTTACAAGATAGGATATTCCAGAGAATTGAATCGTTATTATCAGGGGTAAATGGGATTTAGATTATTGCGTATAAGCTCACAATTGTCTCAAGTGAATATGGTATCCCACTGGTTGGGATAATCCCAGAAATCTCCTACCTAACTTAACGCATTTTCCGTATTTTCTTCACGTCTGTATTATTTTCAGCATATAACGATGTTTTCTTTACTACCATTGAGATTGGATTGTTTTCGTTTATATTTTCATTGATATGCTTTTTAGTCAATTTCCAAAATTCAAGATGGTATTTTGGGGAGTTTATGTTAATGATGCAATTAATTCATATGTGTGACTTTAAAAATGTTAGATGATAAAATGAGTTATGTATACACGCAGAGAAATAACATGGTTGTGACATGATCGCAACAACATAACTTTTTTGTATCTATAATATATTGTTGCTATGAAAATAGTTAATTGTTGTAATAATTTTATATTTTTCAGAATTATTACCGTAAAAATTAAATTATTATAGAAAACATTTCATTTTTGTAAGTACTATGTTACATTATCACCAGAAATTAAGGTAGTAGACCACTGTGATGGGTCAAAAAAAGAACCACATTTTAAAAATATGCTCTTAAATTTTCAGACCAAAATTTAGAATATTTCCAAAGTTACAGGCATTTATCGTTCGACGAGTGCACATGGCTATAAGATGGGAAACAAACGTTTTAGCGTTTTTCTCGAAACCATGTTTTTGAAATTTCGGGGAAGCACTGACTCAAAACTATTCAACCGATTTGGCTCAAAATTTAACTAGTTATTCTACATACACATATCTAAATACCTAACCTTTAAAACATTTAATTTTTTAATAATAAATTAATTTTTTTAAACATTTTATCAACAAAAAAAATTACTTAACTCTCGCTGACGGCGTGATTTCACTTTGATTCAGTATATATACGGCATTTTAGCTAATATTAATGTAGGTATAAGTTTGGATACAATATCCAAAGCTCTGGATGCCATGCTTGTGCCAAAATCAGCTCCTAAACAAAATGGTTGCATCCAACATATCATGTTCACATCGACGAAACAACATGGTTGTATCAAACATATTATGTTCTCGACAAGAAACAACATGGTTGTATCAAACATATTTATGCTCTCGACAAGAAACAACATGGTTGTATCAAACATTATGTTCTCGACAAGAAACAACATGGTTGTATCAAACATATTTATGCTCTCGACAAGAAACAACATGGTTGTATCAAACATATTATGTTCTCGACAAGAAACAACATGGTTGTATCAAACATATTTATGCTCTCGACAAGAAACAACATGGTTGTATCAAACATATTTATGTTCTAAACAAGAAACAACATGATACTCACAAAAGAGAAGTTATCATTAAATGGTTATAATTATGATTCCTGCAATAAAGACTACAATCATAGTTTTATGCTCTCAAAACATGATTGTCTCAGCCATGTTTTTTCTCTGCGTGTATAATTATTTTATGTATTTATATTTTGCCATTTAAAATACTCATTTTATCTGCAGAATTTAAATATACATAATACATTATTATTATTACTCAATAACTTGGAACATGTTATCCATGTTTATTTTATTTGTGTATTTCTAATACAATAACGTCTGATAACTCAATAATTTAAAACCAAAAATAGTATATTTTCTCTCAACTTATCCGCATCAAAATATATTAAGCGTGCTAGAGATTTTGGTACTTTGTCAACCCTTATCATGTTGACTCTGTGGGGGTTGGTGATTACATATACACTCCCTTTCCCCCTAAGAGCCTTTGTACGTTTGGTCTCGCACAATTTCCTAGGTCCCATGTACATATTTCTGTTACGCACAGCCTTTCAAGTTCCATGTTGTTAAAATTTTATAACTTAGATGTGTGTCTCTCTTTTTGTCCCTTGTGGTTGCGTCTCTGTCTTTTAATGTTTCATAATTTACGAATTTTATAAAAGTTGACGTGAATTTTTACAATATGATTCTCGGGTATAAAATAGTGGAAATATCTCGATGTATTATTTTTTTCAGCGTGTCGATTTCTATTTATGTTTTTTTCTGACATATTTTCTAATATAAATCATATAATCTTGGAATATAATAATATGATATACAATACATCAAATATTTTTTTAATAACTGTAAAAACATTTTCTAAAATGTTCAGACGCGTGACAATATTTTGGATAGTTCATAGTAAGAAATAAATTATTTTTTCTAGTATGTGTCAGATTGAAAAGATAAAAAAAAGATCAATATAATTTAAAAAAAAACTCCCCGCAGCAGGAATTTATCTTTCTCGGAACCGCTGTACTTGTTAGACAACATTATTTCGATGATTTTGTTAGTCCCCAAACCTATTTGGGTTTCATTCTTTTTTACATAGTTTGTCTAGTAGAGATTTCTGGGTAAACTCTACATGCACTTCTTTTCTAGGAGCACCTGATCTCTAGTCGATGAGCATCGTTACATTATCGGGAATAATCCTGCTCACCAATTTCGAGTCGGCGCCACTTTTTGAGCCAACCAATTCCGTGAATGTGTGGTTTTCTATAGTACAGGTACAACATTAATGGTGATGGCAAAATGTGTTGATTAAAAATTTGTGAAGACTCGTTGTGATAAGTTTTTCCAACTTTTCTTTCACATAAAATATATTTTGTATAATTTTCTGCAATAATTATTCATTTAAAAAATTATATTGTTTTTATTACGATTAATGAAAAATAAACAAAAAAGGTGTTAGAATCTCATGAAATTTTTCTTACTTTGCACATATTTTGTTATATGAAGTTTTTTGATAATATAATTGTTCTTTTTTAGAGAATTTATTACCATTTATATAATGTAAGTTCATTTTTAAGTATATTTTAGAATTCATTTGATTAAAGATATTATTGTGAAATCATTATTGTATGAAATCTTTTTGTATAATTATTACATAAATATTAAAAAAAATTAATACAAGTGCCAAATAAAAATAATTATCTTACTGTTTTAAAGAGGAAGTTCTTGATTAAAAGAGAAAAAATTGTGATCATTTCGTAAGGGAATTTTTGATTGAGTTTTATCGTTATAACAATAAATTAATTGATCAATTTTTTTTTTTCAATAAATGAAGATGGAGTATAATTTTAGTTTGACTCCCAAAGTAATAATGTTTTTGTGCAATTCATAATTTATTTTTTATATTTTTATTACATCCTTATTTTTTTTAGAAATTATGTAATTGAATTAGAAGTGGTCTATCCTCCAACAATTAACTCAATATTGTAATATTTTGCCTTAGTTCATTGAAAACAACCATGTATCTAATGATTGCCACCTCCCGGTTCAACAAAATTGTCTCCCAGGTACTTTAGTCTCATGTCCACAAAATCGAGAAAAAAGTACTTATAGGTGAATAGGCGTTTTCTTCACATTTCACATGCCCTACTATATTTTTCAGTGTGTTCCAATAACTCATTGGCAGTCCTACTATATCATTCATTGTTTTCCTTTTCATGATCAAGCTCCAAATCTGGTTCATCAATGAGCGTTATAAATGATCTCATACCTAGGGTTGTCAGATTTCTTGTGAGTCGAATCGGGACACCCCCCTTTTTTAAGAAATGGATACGTCACACTATAGTTTTTAGTAAATTTGCACTTTCTCTTCGGCATTTTTATAACAAATTAAATAATGTTTTATAAATTAACATTATAACATTAATAACCATTATAATTTTAATAACAACCAATAACTAATAACTCACCAACTCGTTGAAAATCGCTGCAGTTATATTATTACTATTAGAAAAATTTCAATGAATCAATTATTGACATGGGTGGACTGATTGTAAGTTAAAAATGATGTTAACTGTCAAATTTGAATTCAACAATTGAATCAATTGAATAAAAAAACCATAGATGCAAGTAACATACCTCTATACTCCACTATACTCTTTTATAGTTTAATTGAGTAAATTAAATATTATATTTTTAAATTATGTTTTTTATTTACATCAAAATAATAATTAACTGTATCGTTTATAATTATTATTCAAAGTATTAATTTACATGTATTATAAAATTACGTGGCTAATATTGATTTTTATTAACATCACAGCCAATTAACAACTTAAATCATAATATAAATTCATAACTATTTCTATAGTAAAGTTGAAAGAAAGCTGAGAAAGTAATTTTGCGTCTTGCGCATGCTTATTATGTTACATCACTGTTGCACATGATGCCATTATGTGTTGTGTGTACTAGAAAAAATTGTAAAACGGGACTTTTCGGCGTCCCGAAAGGTTTTTTCGGGACACCGGAACATGGTACTAAAAAACGGTGACAATCCCGATTAATCGGGACATCTGACAACCCTACTCATACCATGCTTTTTTGAGCCACTCTGATATCTAGTTTATTTTTTTCATTGCCTGTGTACCCATGCACAAAAAGTAATGCTATTCTGTTGTTCGTAGCAAGCTCCTTAAGTAGTCTTGCAGTTCTTTAACTGGAGGTTGGAATCGCAATGACTTTAAGCCAGTCTGGTTTCTGAACCATAAGCAATACTTTTTGTGTGCACATGCTTCGTTAGTGACCCCACAAAACAGAATTCAGTCTCAGTTTCTTTTTCATGATTTAAGATATTGTTTATACCCAAAAGTCAAGAATCGTCCGCCGATTAAAATGTCAGCATTTTTTTAAAAGAAAAATTTTATTGTAATAACTTTTTATTAACTCCAACAATATTTTTTAAATACGTACATATTATATTGCTTATAATTTTATTTTGAGTATTTCGGTGGACCTTAAAGATAACTGAAGTTAGAAATTATTAACTATGTAAACTGTATAGGGGCATTAATTAGATCCAATTATTTGTTTCCAACTACCTACTTTATTTTTAAATAATTCTATATTTTTTACCATTTTTTTAACTTTGAACATTATTTCCAATAATTTTTATTTTTTTTTAAATTTAATATGTATTGTACTTTTTCGTTAATGCTCCAAAATCAACACATTTAATCTATATTGTAGTTTTTCCTTCTGATTTTATTTTATATTGACTTTTAGATCTTTGCCGCAACAAATGAAACGGGCGGAAGTCAGATTCTTGTTTGTTTTTGTTCTGAATATCCGGTTGATTCGTTTGACACAATCAACTGTTTATATTATACATGAAAGGAATGTTATGTCTTATTACGATGCGATGTTTTTAGACTTCATATTGAAAATGTCGATATAATTTGATGTGAAATGACAGCTTTTATAATTAATTCTTCGTTTTCTTCACATTTCACATGTCCTATCTTTCATTGTGTTTCAGTAACTCATTGGCAGTCCTACTATATTTTTTAGTGTGTTCCAATAACTTATTGGCAGTCCTACTATATAATTCATTGTTTTCCTTTTCATGATCAAGCTCCAATCTGGTTCATTCATCTATGAGCGTTATAAATGATCTCAATGCATGCTTTTTTTTGAACCACTCTAATGTCTAGTTTTTTTTTATTGCCGTGTATCCATGCACATAAAGCAATGCTTGTTGTTGGTAGAAGTATAACTTCAAAAACCGGTTACAAGATTTGATTTAAACAAAGTAGGAAAAAAAGCTTGTAAAAATTACAAATTTTCTTCTAGTCTTTACTTTTAGTTTAACAATTACGTATTTGTAATGTGGTAATAATACACATAGCCCAATGTGTATGTGGTATTGTTTTTACCGCTTGCTACGTTGTTTTGAAAATAAACACTTTAAAGCACACAATCAGAACAAAAATTGCAAATAATTGCAACAAAATTGTCTCCTAGGTACTTTAGTCTCCTGCCCATTAAATCGACAAAAAAAGTACTATAGGTGAACAGGCATTTGTTCTTTTTTTCACATTTCACATGTCCTACTATATCTTTCATTGTGTTTCAGTAACTTATTGGCAGTCCTACTATATCTTTCATTGTGTTTCAGTAACTTATTGGCAGTCCAATCTGGTTCATTCATCTATGAGCGTTATAAATGATCTCATATCATGATTTTTTGAGCCACTCTAATGTCTAGTTTATTTTTTTCATTGCCATGTATCCATGCACATAAAGCAATGCTATTCCGTTGTTGGTAGAAGTATAACTAATAAAAGCGGTAACAAGATTTGATATAAACAAAGTAGGAAATAGAAGCTTGTAAAAATTATAAATTTTCTTCTAGCCTTCACTTTTATTTTAACAATTACGTATTTGTAATGTGGTAATTACACACATACACCAGTGTGTGTTCGGTATTGTTTTTACCGCTTGCTACGTTGTTTTGAAAATAAACACTTTTTAAAGCACACATATCGTTGGAAGATAATTATTTAGTGTTTGTACAAAGATAATTACAGATGTTGTATAAACAAGCTTGATAACAATACTGAACTGCGTCATTTCATGTGAGAAATCGATATGTGTAATAAGGGTATTGAACCGTTCGGAAGACAGATCGACTAGTTATACATTTTTTTGTATGATTTAATTTCTTTTGAGATATTGAACGTTTGGCAATAATCAGAACGATTTTATCAATGTATTATTGTTGTTGTTATATATTTATTTTAAAACCTTGAATTTGTCCACGTGTTACATTTAAGAATCGACTCTTTTTCGTCTACATATTTTTAAGTTTTGATTATTTTTATTTATAATAATAATAATAGAAACACGAAATTTACTTGTACTTGAAATTCGGCTGCTCGAAGCATAAAAAAATGCGTTTTACAAAGTGGCCCACTGACGGTACAATTAGTTGTACTACAGGTCGTACTATAAGTTGCACTGTAAATCGAAAAGACAGATCGTAGTGAGTTTTGTCCACATACGTGAACATATTCCAAAGCGATCAGTAGTACAACTAGTTTAGTATATTGTTAGCGATGGCACCAACCGTTTCAAGAAAAGAAATATCTGCTTTAGTAGTCGCTTTGTTTTCAGTAGATAATGCCAATGAGAAAGTGAAAAATAAGAAAGCAGTGGTACAAACATTGGTTGCTGAAAAGACATATTTATTCGCATACATATGAATTTGCTTCACGAACTACGTACGATATATTTCTATGAATTCCGTCCAAAATTTTCTATTGTTTTCCATTATTTTTGAAAAATATCACTGCAATCTATAATTGTAAGTTGTACAACAGATTTTTAAACATGCTATGTTTCCGTCGATACAACCGCGTCGTACGATAGATTGAACTACAACGTCACACACGTTGCAATTATCGTTCAAGCGGTTGAACCAACTAAAATTGTACATGTTGTACTACATATTGTATCGTCAGTGGACCATTTTACTCTCGTTGAGTATACAGTCTAACTGCAGTGTAGTCGGGCCTTACAGTCTTCAATGTTGTCCGTTTATATATATTTTTTCAATCCAAGTTTTCCCCTCACACGGATTCACGAACATTACTCAATCATTGTTCGACGAAAATAAAAACAGGAGAAGGTGGTAAATAATCGGAATACAACAAAGTTAGAGGTAGGAATACAACTTTAAACTAATAACAACGATACGGACTACAATGCAGTTCGACTGTAGGTACTGCAGTTTAAATAATAACACAGGTCGACAAATTATTTTTGTTTACTGTAGGTCATACAATAACTTTTTAAGGGTAATTTGGACGCGCTGAATGCAAAAATGACCTCCATTTTGCTCAATCAGATCTTCTTTTTGCAGCATTGCAAAAAAAATGTTTTTTCGATATGCAAACATTCAAATTCGTATATATATATATTTTAAATCAATGACTTCAACCAAAGATCATTCAGATCGAAGTTATGGGATCCTAATTGAACTAAAAAGCCTTAAATTATACTCATTCATAATGTTATTCCCTTTGAAAATCATGTTTTAAACGAACAAAAATCGATTTTTTAGCCAAAATTCGGCAATTTTCTAAATTCAAAGTGCTGTTACACAGCTAGTTTTAATGTTATGGATGAGCATAATTTAAGGCTTTTTAATTCAATTAGGACCCATAACTTCATTCTGAATGATTTTTGGTTGAAGTCATTGTTTTAAAAAATATATATATACCTACTAGAGATGTAACGAATGTATGATTTTAAACATTCGCGAATGCGAATGCGATTGCGAATATTAGCTGTTGATATTTGCGAATGCGAATGCGAATATTGACTGGTTGATATTCGCGAATGCGAATGCGAATATTGACTTTTTGAAAAAAAAGCTAAAAAAAAACGGTCTTCTGATTAAAATATGTAGATATTTTTATTTGTTAATACATCATATTATATTCGCAAAAATATTCGCAACTTTACCTGCGAATGCGAATACTAATGTTTAAAAATGTGCTAATGCGAATGCGAATACGAATGTTTAAAAATGTGCGAATATTCGCGAATGCGAATGTGAATGCGAATATTCGTTACATCACTAATACCTACTAATTTGAATGTTTGCATATCGAAAAAAAACAAACATTTTTTTTGTAATACCGCAAAAAGAGCTGATTGTGCAAAATGGTGGTCATTTTTAGATTCAGCGCGTCCAAATTACCCTTAAAAAGTTGCTGTATGCTCTGCAGCAAAATGGATGTGTAATTGAAGCCGAGCCATATCAAGTGTGCATATCCACGCACAGTTTTCTTAATTTCTCGGCTAGTTTTTGTTAGTATTTATTTATATAATTCTTACTTCTCGCATCGTCTTTTGCTTCCTCGCAATATCGAAGATACGAGAAGCTTCGTTATCGTTTTAAAACGAGAAAAAAAATTTGTTCTCCGATTTCAAAAATTTTACTTTATTTATCCGTTTCAGGTCAAGACAAACACTTTTTGTTCCGTGTCTGTCTGTCTGTGTGTGTGTCTGTCTGTGTGTGTGTGTCTGTCCCCCAATCCTTGTCACACGCTTAACTCATGAACCACTGAACCGATATTTATGAAACTTGGTTGGTTGGTTGGGTCTGGCTTGAGGACGGTCCCATTTCAAAATAATTAAAATTGTGTGTAAGGGGGAGGGGTGACATCCAAAAAGATTTATTTTTTGAAGATATCTCAAGAAAGACACATGTTACGTGAAAATTTTATAGAACCTTTTTTGTAGAGCATTCAATTCTCTATAATATAGGTCACCTACTTTTGTTGTAAAATATTCCCTTACAAAGATCTATCTCAATTTGACTTAAAAAATCGTCATTTGTTTTTTTTTAAAACTGCTATTTACTTTGACATATTAAATGTCACTTTGACGTTTTAAATGTCATTTTGACATTCGTATAGCAGAAAAATAATGATTTTGATTGAAATTATCAAAAAATTCAAAATATACGACATAATAACCAGGCGCGTATTAAGAAAAATGTCAAATTAATTTTTTTTATTAAAATCGTATGAAAATTAAATGGTTAACCAATGACAGGCAGTTCATCTGAATACTTTATCGGTTTTTATTTAAATTGTTCAATAAATATCTACCTTTGATGAATTTAGCACGAGGAAGCACCGTGCATTTACAAGGCAGAGTATTTTCATACTATGTACAATATTTGATAATACGGGTATACATATATAAGATTACTTTTTGTCTTATTTATTAACGAGCTATATATTATTTCAGATAATTTCATTGTATGCATTATTTTTATTTTAAAATATATTTAATATCTTTTTGATTTGCTGTGTATAATATAAATTATAAATGATAATTTATAAAATGTATATGTCCATAGCTGTTTTTAATTTCCCTCTTTCATATTAAGTAATTCAAGTATTTGTTATATTATTAGTAATTCTGTCCTTAATGTAATTAAGACGGTAATTACTGTAATACATCATAAAATGTAATACCATTTGTTGTTCGATTTTTACTTTGTACTTGCTTCGGATCCATTGACAAACAAGTAAA
This sequence comes from Sialis lutaria, assembly GCA_949319165.1. NCBI lineage: Eukaryota > Metazoa > Arthropoda > Insecta > Megaloptera > Sialidae > Sialis > Sialis lutaria. The sequence goes on along the minus strand of OX439235.1, from coordinate 23,984,827 downwards.
CAAGTCATATTGTTCTACAAAGACAATGACACGGCGGACATGTTAGAACTTGTATACACAAACACAGAAGTATTTCGGAGCGCTATGAAATGTGAATATTTAAACACGTTGTCATGGAAACCATACGGGCGACACGTGTGTGTGTGTGTGACTGTGTAAATTATTTAAACCTTTAACCAATTGTTGACGTTCTGTCATTTGTACTTGTATTGATATGTGTTCGGTAGAATTGTTTTTGTTTCCTCGTTGGTTTCTTTATTTTTTTTTTAATCTGAAATATTATATTTTTCGTCGCTGTATTGTGAATTATTGTTAATACTGGAGTTAACATTAAATAACAATTGATGGAGGAATCTTAGATATACATAACATATTTAACTGTTGGTTGGTTTTGCAGTAAGTAGTTGAGAAATATTGGTCATGTTTGATAATTACGGATTTTTTGTTGCAATAGTTCATTTTGTATGTCATCTTTAAGAATACACCTACAAATATATTTTCCTTTGTAGTATCTGTGCCGTGACTCGTGGCTCGACATCATCTTAGCGTTTCGTTTTCGGAAGTAGGTTATGGTCTTCGTTCCGTTCGATAAAGCCATTTTTATTGAGGTGTATGTTCTGTCATTTGTATGTATGATATGTGTTTGTAAACGAAGCAGTAAAATATGCCAAAAACATTTAGGGGCAAGCAATATATTTGGTTGATTATTATACATTTGGGTACGGAGAATTTGAAAAAATAACCCGAACTGGCGAAAAGTGGTGCAACAACCTTAAAATATTAAATTGTTGTTAATACTGATGATGAGGAATTTAGTTAACTTATACATTCGGCCAAACTCAAAGGAAGATCATACTTTAGCATCCAACCAAAGATACTTAAATAATCCCCATGGTTAGTTAGAGGAAATTATACCAGAAGTATGATTGTAACAATCTCAAGACTCAGATTTAATCATGCAAAAACGCGAAAATACCTTCACAAATCAACACCACATCACTTTTAAGTTTAAATAATACAAATATACATTTTTTGTTATATGATTTTATAAAAACATGTAAGATTAACCTGTAACAGCCAGTAAGAGAAAAACAGTAAAAAATGTAATACCAAAGGATAACTGAAATATGTTACCTTTTGGTAATCTATAAATAACTAATAAACATTATTTCAGAGCCTAGAATTCAAACATAGTGAACCCCCGTCTTCCCCGGGCCTCGTGAACGTTTCCAGCCTTGGTCGCCCCAAGGCAACTCCCTTTCCCTCAAGTAATCCCAGTCTGGTGCTGGGTAGAATATATTAGTTAAATTGATCTTACTGGCTGTATTGTCATAAATGCCAATAAATAATAAAAAAAAAAACTTATACATAACGTCATGACACATGTAAGTGTTTAGTGATTTTGCATTGATTTTTTAAATTTATTTTGAAGTATATTTCATACTTTACCATAATATTTCCTTATTTTTTGTTTAAATCCGAATTATTATATTTTTCGTCCCTGTATTGAGTTATTGTTAATACTGATAATCTTAATTATAAATATATAACACATGTAAGTACCAGTTTTGTATTAATTATTTTTATTTATTTTGAAATATATTTCATACTTTACCACATAAAATATGAATGATAGATTCAATTAAATCAAAAAAATACACTAAATTATACGTACCTACCTAATAATTTTAACTTTAACTTGACTTATATTATTTTCTTTGAAATTTGGATGATCCGAATTTCAATACAAATTACAGTTTTCGTTGTCAAACTTTCCATCTATGTTTTTTTTATATCTCTTTACAGTTTTAATCATAACCAAAATATATCATTTCAACAGGGTTCGCCGAATATCGTTCGGAGTAAAATGTCTTAATCAAGACATAATAATAATTTATTACGAAGATAGTATTTTTAAATTATCAAACATAATAAAACAATATATTCTTACCTAGGTTAATGAAAAAATATACAAGTTTTAACCGAGTAAGAAAAGTTTTTTTAAGCTGTGCGAACTTTTTAACGATACTTTAAATACTCTCTACCATTAAACTTTATTTGGAGAACAAAATGGGCATGTGTTCGAATATTATTTTGAAATTTAATCAAAAAGTTTTGAATTATACTCGCTGTTTGTGTTTCCAACTTATGCTATTCAGTCAATTATTTGTTTTTATTTAATTTTGGTTGTCATCGTTAAGCTATTTATGTTTGTTTTTTACACAACATATAATAATAGTTTTTTAATTATTTGTCTACGGCTCTAATGTTACATATCCTTAAAATATGGTAGTTTTTTTTTTCTTTGTATTTCTGTAAAATTCTGTAAAAACTGTATTATGGAATATAATACGACAATTGATTATAAGTTTGTTTTTTTCCTTACTTTTTTATATTTACAAGGAAAGATCCCGAGGTGTCAGACTCGGATTTTAATGAAACTTGGTAAAAATGTTCTTTGGGTAAAAATTAAGGACACTTATTTTTTTATACGTGCCCGTTTTAATATTTAGGGGGTGAAATCGGCCCTTGAAAATGAGGGTAAAATTTTTAATTTGTAAATAGCTCGTAAACCACTTGGAATAGTGACTTGTGTATAATGTAACATTTGTTTGGTATTACAAGAGCTATAAAATAGCATTAATGTGGTACCCCCTAACAATTTTATTTGGGGGGTATAATTGACACCCCTCAATTTTTTTCAAAAATTATTATTTTTTCTTTCATAAATCAATAGAGTGTAGTATTCTGAATAGAGATGAGACTGCTATTGCGATAGCTGCTACTGAGAACACTGTTATTTGTACTGAACAGAGAGCAGACTGCTCTGCTCTTTAACATACCTGTTATCACTGCTATCCTGTTCTTGATTGTTTTTTTTTTTTAATCCAAGAAATAAACAAAATATTTTTTATTTCAACTTTCTTAAGCTTATTTATTTATCAAAAATATTGTTTTGGACAAAAAAGAGACATTACTTTTTTTATTTTCCCATTTTAAAACATTTTCCGTGCACCAAACAAAGATAGACATATCGATAATGCTACTGCTACTGCGATCACTGCTATTCCGTAGAACAGTGTTCTTTTAAAGAACAGTGTTTTTTTAAATAACAGTGTTCTTCAAAAGAACACTGTTCTTTCAAATAGCAGCTATCGCAGTAGCAGTCCCACGTTATTTTTAAAGTATAATAATTAGGTACTAGCTATTTATGTAAATCTTATTTTCTCTGTTTAAAAGTAATCGTTTAATTTTTATTTTAAGGAAACAAAAAAACTATTTAAATTTTTTTAGTTATTAAGGCTAATTTCATAATTTGGCATTAATTAATATTTATGTATTTCACCTTTACGTGCTATTTAGACTACCCCTTATGTCAGTGGAAAAATTTTCGGGGAGGGGGTAATATTTTTCGGGGGTGGTAATATTTGGGGGGGGGTACTATTTTTCGGGGGGGGGGGGGGGTATAAATGCGTGTTAAATTTTGGAAAGGATTTTGAACTGAACATTCGTTACTACGCCACTGCCTTATGTAAATAAATTTGATTACTCGAAACGCCTATAGATTTAAAAAAAAAACTGATCTAAACAAACTGTGATTATATCACTGCTACTGTTAATTGCTATTTGTCTTAACTGCTCTCTGTGATCACTGCTATCTAAAAATCACTATTAAGCCCATCTCTAATTCTGAATACAATGATATCAAATTTCAAAATAACGTGTCTTCAAACTTCGGAGATATCGGTAGTTTTGTAGTTCGCCATATACTTTATACACTGTATAAAGATACTGCATGCCGCGCCGCGCACTGGTCAAAGCTAGTGGAACATTTTTCAAAGTAGTGTGGATCTATTATAAGTTGTGATATTAATTTGAAAATTCACAAATATCATTAATATGGGTTTACAATTGGGTTTATTTTAAATTATAAAGAGTACAAATTTCGTACTTTCTTCGCTACAGGGTATGCAACCCTTAAATTGAGAAACATTGGAATGTAGCGATTTCAAGCATTGAAAAATTGGTTTTAAAAGTATTAATATAAATTATATAAATTAGTTACACTTACACAAATTAAATACAGTAGAAGTTAAATATTAAAGGTAAATTTTATGGTTGAAAATATTTTTGAATTCTTTTAACCATATTAATAAACACTTTGTTTGATTCTATCAACCAATACCAATTATTTAAAAAAACTATTAACATTTTCTCATATTTTCTTTGACTTGGGAGTGATGCGAGAGCAAGTATGACGTAAAATGTTAATTTATAAATTAGCTGGTACCTTAAGGATGCAATGAACAATTTAAAATAAAAAACAATGTGAATATTATGAATGCCTTGGCATGAATAGTTTTAAAAACAAAATTTAACTCTTTGTAATTTAAAATAAACCCATATTGATGATATTTGTGAAATTTCAAATTAATATCACAACTTATAATAGATCCACACTACTTTGAAAAATGTTCCACTAGCTTTGACCAGTGCGCGGCGCGGCATGCAGTATCTTTATACAGTGTATAAAGTATATGGCGAACTACAAAACTGCCGATATCTCCGAAGTTTGAAGACACGTTATTTTGAAATTTGATATCATTGTATTCAGAATACTACACTCTATTGATTTATGAAAGAAAAAATAATAATTTTTGAAAAAAATTGAGGGTTGTCAATTATACCCCCCAAATAAAATATTTAGGGGGTACCACATTAATGCTATTTTATAGCTCTTGTAATACCAAACAAATGTTACATTATACACAAGTCACTATTCCAAGTGGTTTACGAGCTATTTACAAATTAAAAATTTTACCCTCATTTTCAAGGGCCGATTTCACCCCCTAAATATTAAAACGGGCACGTATAAAAAAATAGGTGTCCTTAATTTTTACCCAAAGAACATTTTTACCAAGTTTCATTAAAATCCGAGTCTGACACCTCGGGATCTTTCCTTGTTAGTATGTACACTCAGCACTCTGCTTTTTGGAGAATTGTGTACTTGCATGTTGGAATTATACATATAATTGAAAAACGTGTTAAAGCATGGATCTTATGTAATAATAACACATGTAGGTAAGGTAATATATGACAAAGATTAGTTTCCAATCGTGATATTAATATCTATTTAAAAAAAAAACGTTTGTTTTGAACTAATTCATATATTTTTGCTGTATGTTTGAACGCTAATTATGTTATTGATTTACAATGGGATGTCCTCCCCACTCTCCCGTAAATACGTGTTGATACCATTATTTTATGATTTATTTAGTGCTGACATGTGCATGTTTGTAATACCCATATTTGTATTGAATTATCGTTTAAATGTCACATGAAATAGATAACACTTTTAAATATGATATTTATTTATTTGTTTTACACTATTTCTATGTTATTTTCTTAGCGTTTTTTTTTATTTTACCATATGTGTTTTTTTCATATATTTTATGTCACTGTAGTTTGTATTCGTCCTGTATAATATTCACCCCTCCGTTAAATACGTCATTATAGGATCTGTTAGCAGCATCAATTCACAATTACAAAAAAACAAAATGCAAGGCCAAGAATAATCCGTCGAATCGAATTTATCAATTAATTCCAGAATTTGGGAGGGGTTTCGAACCATTAGCATCGTATTACAGAGAATCTCGTTTTACTGAAATGTCCTGGTTGCTGATGAGCAAAAACAGTCGGGGTTCTGTAATTTATAGGGCGTTGGAATTAATTAACTTTTTCACAAAACACCTATACGATAATCTTCCATTTACTTTATTTCTGTATCTATTTGATAAAATCACATATGTATTTTATCGCTTCTAATTTATTTTAAATAATAAAGGAAGGTAGCTAATATCTTACCATTTTTCGTCTTTTAAATTCTAGCGGATAGATTATTGACAAAATTTGCATTGTTCCTTGTAATTTTATTCTTTATTCTTTGTGTACTCAAATTATTTTTTTAGGATAGTATATTTTTGTATATGATACAAATGTATTTTCCGAAATATGTAACATACTTTTCGTTCCTTGAAAATAATTGGCAAATACTGGAGTACAGTATTTTTTAAATTATAATTTTTTTTTGTCGTAAACTTTCGTATTTATGTAATCAATAGATTTAAATAATTCGATTTACACCGAATTGAAATTAATTGACAAATACTGCAATATAGTTTTTAAAAAATCGTATGGTTGAAGTTAATCTTAATATATATAAATTACGTGTCACATGTTCCTCCGCTATGGACTCCTAAACTACTTAACCGATTTTAATCAAATTTGTACACCGTGTGCAGTTTGATCCAACTTGAAACATAGGACGCCTCCTATGGGAAATGGGGGGGGGGGCTTTGCCCCCCCCTTTTTTTTAAAGAGAGTTACCATTTTTTTACGGTGGTGGTGGTGGGGGGCTGTAAAGCTTCCTATGGGAAAAGGGGGGGTGCCCCCCCTTTTTAAAATAGAGTTCCCACTTTTTTACGGTGATGGTGGTGGGGGACTGTAAAGCCTCCTTTGGGAAATGGGGGGGGGGGTTCGCTAAATAGTTTGTAAATAGTTTACAACAATGTAATATGACAAAAACGTTAGCCACAGCAACGCGTGGCCGGGTCAGCTAGTAGTCTTATAAAATTCTGTACAGAATGAATTATATATGTCACAATAACCCTAATTGTGTAAATAATACACGTATAAGAAAGATTAATTTCACTAGTGACAGATTTTATTTATTTTCCAAGTTACGAAAACTTCACCACTATAACAAAAGTTGTTTCCTTTTGGTAAGAATAAAACTATATAGTTACGTACAAAAATATACACCTCAAAAAAACTTTATTGTTATAACTCTTGCATATATTGTTTTTTATTTGTTTTTATATTATTCCATAAAAGTTGTTATAAGAGCGAATATATATTTATTTTCATATATACTTATATTTTTTATGATTGTGCCCTAATTATATTTTTTAATTTATAAAATATTTTTTTAGTTTAAATTGATAAAACTCTCTGCGTTTTATCTCGTTTTTGTCAGAAATATAGAAAATGTTGAAGTTTTTTTCTTGCTTCTATGTTAAAATGAACAGAATATCATTTTTATTTTAAGGTACTTATTTGTTGTCTGATAATCGAGGTGATTAAGTTTCGAAGTAGGAATTGTATGAAATATCTAATAATTTAGTAGGTTTTATTTAAAAAAAAATTATTTTATTGTTTAATTGTTTGGAACTTTGGAACCAACATAATATTAAAATCTTATAGACCACTTGCAGATTTTTTTCGGTAGCCCTTCTAATTAAGATGTAAAAGCTACCAAAAACTTTCTTGCGTTTGTCCATAGTGCAGAATAAGTAAAATCTTTTTGAGTCAGGATCGCTGATACTCCTTTCTGAACTTTGGAACCAACATAATATTAAAATCTTATAGACCACTTGCAGATTTTTTTCGGTAGCCCTTCTAATTAAGATGGAAAAGCTACCAAAAACTTTCTTGCGTTAGTCCATAGTGCAGAATAAGTAAAATCTTTTTGAGTCAGGATCGCTGATACTCCTTTCTGAACTGCCTCATAAGTTTATTTAATTTGTTTGAAAAAATTTTGGACCTCCATTTACATCTCGTAGACCCCCTTTTTCTCAATGACAAATACCACCTGTGAGTCGAAATCGACCCTTGAGAGTCCATATAGACCTGTTTGTGAATCACTGATCTAATACTCTTTTATTATAAAGTGACCAAAGTTGTGCAGATACAAAGTTGCTACCCATACTTTATTTTTGCATAACATAAAGTATAAAAGTTGGCAACCCTAGGTAGACGTAAGTTGCATAACAATTTTTGTATCTCAATCATATTGATGGTTGCCATTTGAAAAGCAAATAATATAATGTGTATTTTATCAATAATCCTAATTGATTTTAGAACATGGTGCTTCAAAATACATTATTTAATTTCTTAAAAGTATACATATTGAATTGTATTGAATTGAAACAATTTCGAATAGTATTTGTGGTTCTCAAGGTATAATAAAAATGTGGGTCACATTTAACAATAAGTAAAATAATCCCAATTTATTGCGAAAATGGAGTGGAGCGAAATCAATAAGTTTAGGTGGAAGATACGGCCACGGAAATAGGTTGAGCGAAATAATGTTCTCGTAGATTTGGTTAAATCTTTTACAGATCATTTCACATCACTACATCTGTAAAAATAATTATGTCGATCCTACAAATATGTAGTTTTTCATATGTGATATTGGTTTCGGGTCTCTTCTTTTTTTACATTGCCATATTTATTCGAACTGAACATAAAAATTAATAATAAAAAAATAATTGGCATTTGAAATTTCTAATTTTTTAATAAAAATGTAACTTCATGTGACATTTATTTTATTTTTATTCATAAACAATTTTTGCAACATTCGGTTACGATGTATATTCATTATTGATTTATATTTTATTATGTACAGTCGGTAAAGCTCGCGACATATCGGTTATTTTAAGTCTATTAGATTTTGGTTATTTAATTTGTGATATTTTCACAATAAAAATATATTTTGAACAACTTCAAAATAAAATACATAGGTATTAGTTGAATGATGCCATACTTTTTTATTGGTTATTTTAAGTGTATTAGATTTTGGTTATTTAATTTGTGATATTTTTATAATCAAATATATAATTTTGACAACATCAAACTAAAATGCATAGGTATTAGTTGAATAATATCATACTTTTCTTTTTATTGGTTATTTTAAGTGCATTAGATTTTGGTTATTTAATTTGTGATAATTTTACAATCGCATATTATGTAATTTTGACAACTTCAAACTAAAATGCATAGGTATTAGAAGAATGATGTCATACTTTTTTTTTATTGGTTGTTTTAAGTGTATTAGATTTTGGTTATTTAATTTGTGATAATTTTTCAATCACATATGTAATTTTGACAACTTCAAACTAAAATGCATAGTTATTAGATGAATGATGTCATACTTTTCTTTTTATTGGTTATTTTAAGTGTATTAGATTTTGGTTATTTAATTCGTGATAACTTTACAATCAAATATGTAATTTTGACAACTTCAAACTAAAATTCATAGGTATTAGGTGAATGATATCAAACTTTTTGTTATTGGTTGTTTTAAGTGTATTAGATTTTGGTTATTTAATTTGTGATAATTTTTCAATCACATATGTAATTTTGACAACTTCAAACTAAAATGCATAGTTATTAGATGAATGATGTCATACTTTTCTTTTTATTGGTTATTTTAAGTGTATTAGATTTTGGTTATTTAATTCGTGATAACTTTACAATCAAATAGGTAATTTTGACAACTTCAAACTAAAATTCATAGGTATTAGTTGAATGATATCATACTTTTTTTTGAACAAGTTACAAACAAATGGGGTAATAAACACTAAGCATTTTATAAAGAGTTACATATGGTGTAATTAAAATTAAGCGTAATTTTTTTTCTAAACGAGAAATACGAAAAAGGCAATTGAGGAAATACAAAAGGCGCATAAAAACCTGTATCCACCACCATGAGATATGTGAGCTTGTAGGGAGGGAGCACTGTGAAGTATCGCAGAACCCAGCGTGGAAAATGTGGGCCATTGTGGATTATACTTTCCAGAACTTTTCTTTAGTTTTCCCTGTGTGTTATCGTATTGTTACACGCTCCGATGAAAAATCTGCAAGTTTTTTTACATTTGTATTTAATGATATATTTTCTAAAAGTAACTGACTTTGCTAACATAATTTTTACAATTTATGTCAAAAAGGAACATGGTTTGTTTTGTTATTTTTTTATATTCTATAATAATGTATACAATAAAAGTAGAGGTCATCCTTAAATTACATCACACGTGAAGGGGTGAGGGGGGTCTAGAAACTGTGATAAGGGGGTGGAGAGTAACAAGATTTGTGACGTTACATCTAAAAAATCAAAACAATGAATTTTATTTGAATTTTAAGAGGAAAAATTAATATGTCGAGACCGGAGGAGAGTTTTTGGGAAAATTTCGAACGTGCATGAAAAAATTTCATATAAATTAAAATAATATATTTTATTATATTAATTAAATAATATACAAAGTTATATGTAAAATTTATAAACAATTAGAGTAAAATATGCTTTTAAATATCATCGACAGATTTTATCTACGTTTTTTTTAACATTTAGAATATCGACATAGTTTACAAATAGTTTTTTTAGCTTGCTGTATAATACCATAAATCTACAGGAAATGAATGTAATTTCAGTTTGTAAATAGCATTCTGATGTAAGGATTTTGAATTTCAATATTTTCGATATAGTATTTTATATGAAGATATATTTCTAGAATATATGTATTTTCTCGATTGTGTTATAAATGAAAAAACAAGAGTTTTGGTTCCTGTGACTTTTTTTAATCAATACAATATAACTAAAAAATCTCCCTGAAAATGCAACGAAATTGACAAAATTCTATTGATTTTAGTTGAATTACTTACTATAATAATATAGAAATTACCCCAGTTTTCCCTATAATTTCGTTTCAGGCAACTATCACTTTGTGAATACGTATATAGACATATAAAGTTATTTGAAAATTATACTTAACAGAAAACATGTTTTCTATGGAAAACACGTACAGTTTTTTCTGTCTGTTGTTATGCAAGGCGCATTAAATTAAACTATAATGCATGTAAAGACATTAGAGTGAGAGAGAGAAAAGTTTGTTTAGAACTTGTGCCTACTCTGTCGACATGGAAAAGGATAATCAATAAAATTACGTCGAGAAGGAAATATACTTTTCCACTTTTGCCCGTTGCATTTCATTTGGTTCGTTTCTGATTCATTTATCCCCTAATTCATACATAAACGAAGGATTTCTTTAATAAAGAGTACAAGCTTTTGAAAAAAGGTATATATATATATTTATATTATACAGCTGAATACAAATTTTATAACAAAAATATCCTAAAATATTTTTTTAAATGCGTCAAAAAGTTTATTGACTAATTAGTATTTGCCTTAAGTACAAGTATAGTTACTTTTTTATAAAAATTGTACGTAAGTACAATTAATCTATTAAAATATGTACATTAATACAAAACCTTGTTTTGAGCAAATAAGATTTACAGACAAGCTTTGGAAAATATTTAGCGCAGTTCATTGGAGTTAAATGCTTAAGGGGGAAAGCCACTGTGACGGAATAAAAATATAATTTTTTTTCTTAGATTTTTTTTAAGTATACATATTCATAAATATGTGTACACAAAATCGAGTTTAAACTTTGAAAATTGGCGGAGTTACAGTCAATTTAGTGAGATGATGTAGCACAGCCGGTTTTGTCTTAGAGAGAACAATTTATGGATGCAAACATCGCTCATGGAAACATAATTTTGGAAAATAGCATCGATATTTTCAAATTCGTTATTTTGCCTATATATAAAGTTAGGAAAACAGTAATTGAAATTCACTGGCAGCTGGTAAAATTACTTTTTCTGGGTTGATTGGTTAAAGAAAAGTAATTAGGAACGAATAAACATGAACGAGATTGACCGATGTCGAAATCAATATTTATAGAGCCAAAACATCGATTTTGCATTCTTAGAGAGCATCGACATATCGATTAGATTATTGGGTAGCGTGTTAAACTGTCGTGGCTAACTGGGATTCCGTTAGAAATTGCTTTTCGTGTTGATTTATTAATAAAGTTGCAAACTATGCAAATAACGTATATGTATCTGATACTAGTAAAGTGTATTTTTAAATTATTTATCCTGTTAATATTTTTCTGATTATTACAACGAATACAGTTTGTTCCAGATGTTGAAAAGTCAAAGTGGCGCTCATACTTGAATATTGCATGCATAAGGTATAAAAGCATGCTGTTACAAAACTAATATATTAGTTTTAATTACAGTGGTATTTATTAAATGCACATTCACGTTGCCAACTTGGTTTTACTGACATTTCTCTCTCTAGACATTTCATTAGAACGTGCTGCATCTGGTTGCTCTCTAGCACCAAACGAATGCACTTTCTGTGCCTAAATGCACTCCACGAAACTTTGTAACTAATTCTTAACGCCGACTATTGTTTTGTATTATTTCTTTTGGGGTATTAGTACATGAATTGCTTTATTTGTATAGAAAAAGTTTATACTGGTTAACTAATTCTTAACGCCGACTATTGTTTTGTATTATTTCTTTTGGGGTATTAGTACATGAATTGCTTTATTTGTATAGAAAAAGTTTATACTGGTTTTAAAAACTGAAAAATATAAAAATAAACTATATACAATAATTAAATATTTATGTAAATATGATAATTTATAAATAAAATCTTTCTTCCATGAAATTTAAAAATGACAAATAAACGACTTTATATTTATTTGAGTTCCATATCTATAATAGATTGAACATCCGCAATGTGTCGATATGCTAGTTACAATTTATACACCACTGCACTTGCGACTGATTTTTACCGTATCACGTCTTGCAATTTGCAGTGATAAAACCGAATGTCATTAGTGTCCGATTCGATGATTTTAACCATTTACGGTTGACAGTGGTTTCATATGAAAATGCACAGATAAAATATATTCCCAGTTTAGAGCAATGGCTGATTCGGTATCGTATCAACGAGCTCTTATTTTCTTCTTTCGGATATTTTTTTGACGATACGGACCATAATTTTTACTCAGTTGCTAATTTCACTCTAAAGTAAATACACATAAAATTATGCGGGGTTCTTTCATCAATAAGATGAAAAAAGTATCCTATTTAATGCCCTGTCAACAATATTTTACGAACTATATAATATGCATATATATTATATAGGAATCATAATCGAGTTTTTCGTACTAATAAAAATAATTCGGCAATCAATTAACAAGTTTCAACTTATTGTTAAAGAATCTTTCGGATAGAATTAATTCATTCTTAATTAACACAACCAAGTCTGGACTAACATTCAAACTAATTATTGCGCAAAATCATTTGAAGACAGTGTTGGATTTATATATGTATAGGGGAAAGTAGCCATAATCGTACTACAGCTATCTTAAAGAAAACCGTTATACATATTAGAGTTGGGCATTTTAGTTCATGACAAAGATCGCTTCTAGTTCTTTTAAATCACATATTTTTTCCATGTTTACTGATATTGGATTTTTTGTATTTTTTCATCAAACTAATGTATTTTTTAATCCGTTATTAGTTTATTGTTTATAGATAAGATCGATATTTTTAAATGTATATAAGTACATATTTACAATAATCATTTTTTTAACAATCGAACCCTTGATATATTTCGTATACAAAATTTTGAAAAAAACTATAAATGAGACATTTAATACGTAACTATTTTTTCAAAATATTTCGATTTCATTCAAATCTGTAACGTTCCTTATATTCATTGTCATAAAATAATAAATACTTCCGTTTCTTCGAACATGGAAGTGATAATCACGTGCTTTCAATATAGACATATTGCATTGATAATTTTGAATGTTAGTTAAGCTGAAATGTTTTTGAAGTAAATCAATGTTTTTTAAGAATTTTTATTGATATTTACCTCCACCTCTTTGGAATTCATTATACTATTCGTAAAGACGAATACTCACAAAACAAACAAGAATACACAAAATGTCAAAACTACTGTCATGCCGTTCATTATTTTGGTTGTGTGTTCATTCAGTCTGAAATCAACATTTATTTAAGGGAATCAATTAAAAAAAATTAATCAGAAAAACAATTATGACAAACAACTAATTTCATTATTACTGCAGGCTACGTTAGACCACAAGTGACACTCTAATAAGAGTAGACATACAAACTTGATTGTTCGTAATATTCTTTTTGTTTAACACGTTCCCGCTGCCGGTTTTTCTCTATTAGATAATAATTTATTTTCGCCACCAGCTTCAATTTTTGAATTCTTTCAAATGTTTAATGTCGTTCATAAGACGTTTAAGTTTGTCCGTATTGAATTCCGCCGACCCGACAATAACTATGTTTTCAATGCGTTGTTTAGTTTCTTTTATATGCGCTTGAATTTAAAATAAAAACCATAAATTAATAAACGAATAATCGGTTACCTTTTATATTGGCCACACTCGGCTAATTTCTGATAAAATGAGCTATGCATAGGCATAGTGATGATAATTTTAATGCAGATAATACGTTGTGATTTGTTGAAAGCCAAAAGAGAAGTGACGCCAGTGTTACCAACCCGAAGTTTGCCTCGGAGGTAGATATGATTTCAAAAGTTGGTAGTTTCCTACCAATCCTACTTTGAAAAGTTGAATTTTCAATTTGTTTGGGGTATCTGTCATTATTGTTGATATCGTCTGCTTCAAATAGAGATTAAAACAAAAAATAACTAGTAAATAAATGATAAAATAAATCATTACTGCAATGAGGGATGAAAGTAACAGTTACTTTCATCCCTCATTCTTGATTTCTCAAAATGAGACAAACATATGCCTCTATATAAAAAAATAATTAAGTTTTTGTAAAGTAAAAATTAAAATAGACCATAATACCACAATATTGATAATAAAGATTATAGTTACCTTCTACAAATAAAGATATATTAACCACAAAAAATATAACAACAATTAACTTTCGTCGTATTTTTCGAGCACCGATACATTGTAGACATAACCAATTGTTGTAACGTTGTGATCGTTACTGGGGTGAAAAGGGGGTCGAAAATACATATAAAAATCACTGACAGGTATTATAGTTTGCTCGAAATCTCATTTGTTACTTTCATCCCACATTACTTTTATCCCTGGTCTCCCCTACACACTTTTATAGGATTATAAATAAACAAACGACCAATAATATTTACATAATAGTTTTTTATATTTTTTCTTTGATTTAATACGTCATCGACAAGAAATTTATATAAAACGGCGGATATCAATATATCCAGGGCAGACTTTGCTTTATTGGATCATTCCTGAAATCATCTTTTTATCTTGACTCGTTTGATATCCATTGAACTTAATTTTCTATTCCAAAAACAACTAAATTCAGTATGCCCAGTTATCAGTTAATCTGTAATGTAAACGATCGAAGGAATTTACTTAATCTATTAATTATTATTATCACAAATAGTACCTTATTCAAATTCAGTTAAATTGGAGAAACTAACTTGTTGGACTCTGGTAAGATTTAGAATTATTTAGAAAGTGTAGTTGACAGCTGGCTTCTTCTTGGTATATCAACTGATATAACTTTGTATTCAGCAACTTCGAGAATCATTTTGTACTTATTTTAGTGCAAGGATGTAAGGTTATTTTTCTTAAATAATGTTTATGTTAAAGTAAAGAGTTTTTTTGCTGAATCTGTTAGCATAAGGATTTGATAATTGGCAACACTCAACTAACTACACTATCAAAGTTATAAGCACTTTATTTCGAGTGTAAATATTTAATGCACTTTTTTTCGAAAGGACTCCGCAACTCTGAATAATAGTCCTCAATGTGTAGATCAAAAAAATCAATGGGACCTAGGTTTGAATAACTACTGTTTTGAAGCTACAGCCTTCTGAAGTTATCGAATCCACGTGCCTGATGAACAAAAAATCCACAGATTCACGGGCATGGAAAAAATATTTCATTATAAAGTGACCAAGCCACTTTTTTATGTATTTTCGTCCACTGAATGCGAATCCGTGATCAAAATAGATACATCATCCTTCAGTCTTCAGAAAATCGCATAACCACCTTAAGAAACCTGAAGAATGGCGTTAACGGTACGTACTGCTTGAGCGACATAAATCATAAGACATCTCATGTTTTCACGTATGCCGAACATTTATCCGACGCTAGAATGGCTGCAGCATCCCTCAGTCTTCAGAAAATCGCTGAAGCACCTTATATCAAATGTCGCTCAAGCAGTATTACCGATATCGCAATTCTTCAGATTTCTGTTAGTGGTTCAGCGATTTTCTGAAGACTGAAGGATGGTGTATCTATTTTGGTTCTGTATTGAATTTAAATCGTTCAAACTTTTTGATTGTTGTTATTTTTTGTCATTGTTGCATTCTTACGTAAATATTTCAACAATACTTATTTCAAAATATTTTACAGTATTTTATTGTTAAACTGTATTGTCCCTGCATAAATACACAAGAAGTATAAATATCATGTCATTGTGATTTAAATGTTGGATTTTAAATTGATTCCAAAACCCAGATTTTAAAGTAAACGTTGGTAAATAGCATCAAATAAAACTAATATAGTAAATTTAAATTAAGGACTCGGCTATCTTTGAAACTATTGATATTTATTATTTTTACTATCAATATTTTGTTATAACCAATACTATCGATAGTTTCTAATCATATTAAAAGTAAAAGATATACGTTTAATATTTAGGATATACGTTTTTGTAAAATTTTTACATTAAGTTTTATTGTCACATGGTCTTATTTTTGGTTTAAATCCTGCCCTGTGTTAAAAAAACACCTTTCTCGTTCTCAGTGCTCTATAATTAACATTCAGAGGTTCTTGCGCTGTGTTTTTCGGTCCTATTCTTAATCCCTCCCTAAGGGATTAATATATTACGAAAATTATTTCACCGGTCTTTTGAAAAATTTAAATTGGAGTTTGTTTGAATAACAAAAGTTTTCTTCTTGAGAATTCTCTTATCAAGAAAAAAAAATTCATAACTGGAATTCCTTTAAACTTTTAAGTGTTGTTTTTTATTTTATTTGACATATGCTCTTATTTCGAAAGTATATTTTTTGTTAAACACATTTGTTTAAAAGGAGCAATTTATATGAGAAATCTATAAAAATATGAAAAGTTTCTTAGAGTAATAATATTTTAATTTTTTAACAAAATTCAATCAAAAAATAAGTCTTCATCAGGAGCCTAATAGTTATAGCCTGGAACTGTTAAGCTCCTAATGAGGACTTCTTGTGAGGTTGAAACATTATATATTTAGTAAGAAACCAGTTTCTCCATTTACCAGTAAGTAGCAACTAGTTATTACTATAAAATTAAGATTGTATATTTAAAAAATTGAACAATATTTTTTTCAATTTAAATTACCTGTAATAAAAAATAAATGAAAGTATGATTTAAAAATATTATTATTCTTTAACGTGGGAAAAATTTGTTGGAACGAAGCAATAACACTAAAAGAAATAGTGTTATACGAGGTCGACACACATACATTACGTATAAAAATATCATCTGGGAAAAGGAAAAATTGCCAAATATAATGGCTGTATTTTTATTTATTTTCTATTTCAGTAAATTTTCAAGATAGATATGTCTGAAATATCTTTATAGAAAAAAAGAAATATATGTCTAGTATTTATGGATTTCGTCTGTCATATAAACTAGTTTAAAACACTGTTTATTTTAAAAGGTCATTGTTCAAATTATGTTTTTCTGTCTACCAACTTCAGAATTCAAAGAAAGTAATTGATTGTTGGTTTTGTAAATGTAAAAATAATCAAGTTGTCTTCGGAAAAGCAAAGCAAATTATTGCCGAGTTTACATAAATTTGCTGTTACACTCGGATGGTATTAGCGCTAGTACTTTTATGTCTACATTAAAATATGATAAGCATGCTTTCTTGTTTGACGTTTCTCAATTGCTCAATTCTTCAAAATGTATCTAGTGTGTACTCTAAACCAAATTGTTACAGATGCGGTAATAAACACATTAGCTAATGTAATAAGCTGTAAGTAATAATTAATTATTTTATTTTTAACATCGTAAATGATAAATCCACTTTCTCAAATCTCCAATGATTTTTTAAAAGCCGTATCTCTTGAACAAATTAATTAGTTTTATTTTCATTCCACCTACTAATGTTTATAGTATTGTCGCCTTACGAGATTTGAACTAAATAACATTGTTGACAACATGTTCAGACATACTTTTTGCTCGTACCAGTAAGCCACTCGCACGAAAAAGTAGACCTGAAGCCGAGTCGGAATGCATGCGATCGGACTTGTACTATTACGAGATGACGGGTGTTGACACTTACGAGTACTCGACCGAGTATTGTATTCGGCCGAGCAAAACAGCAAATGTAAACTCCCCATAAGAGCAATTGAAAATATATCCATACGAATATTATAAATGTCAAACTGCCTTTATCTGTGTCTTTTTGTTTTTTACCTTTTCATAGCTAAACCGATCTTTATGAAATTTGGCAAGGAGATAGCTTGCATCCTGAGGCATGGCTACTTTGTATCTCGAAAAATTTATTAGATTAAAAAATGGATGTGTAATTTTGTACGCGCAATAGGTTAAATACTTTTTTTGTGTAGACATCTAGTGTGCAAATGCGAAACAAAAACCTGTTTTATCGACTCTCATAACAGAAATCTGCATTACCTAACTTAAATTCCACGCGGACGAAGTCGCGGTTAGTGTATTTTATAATTTGTAATAAAAAAATATACTCAGGCCACTTAAATCTATTAAAGGCTTTTCTGTCAATAAAAACGGCTTCCGTAACTGTTAAATCTAATACTTACCGTTCAGTATTCTGTAAGTCCTGTCAGAAAATTGCTCGACAACTTAAAACTCTTCAAGACATTATTAATGAGAAACTTACGAGTGTACTTTTAAACGATTCTATATTCTAGTGGTGCAAGAAATTCTTGTATTTGCCAAATAATCTCTTCATTTTTTCAATGGAAGTATTTATGATAGAAGTAGTAGATAATAAAATGGGCAAGTTTCCAAATGTTATTTTATCTTCGTAGATTCGTTGATGTATTTATCGTTAACACCTTTTACATGGTAATATTAAATGTTCAGATAGTTTTAGCTTAAGAATTTTTCAAATGTCAGTGTGCTTCGATTTTACGTGCAAATATCAAAACTTGCGTAGGTTCAGTTTCACGCGACTTCATCCGTGTTGAATTTATATATTTTGTCGATTAAATTGGGATATAAATTAGCTTATGTGCTTTCTCAAGATGCAAGCTACCCCCCTGTCAAATTTCATCAAGATCGGTTTAGTGGTTAAGTCGTGAAAAGGTAACAAACAAACAGACTTTACTTTCGCATGTACAGTATAATTTTAGTATATTATTTTAAAATAAAAATTCGTACCCTGTAATTACTCATTTGATTTATTATTCATTTCATTATTTAAAAATGTTGGTTCGGCCCCCAAACTTCCATCGCGTTCTGGTCCCTTGTAATGTATAATTCACGACTGTTAATTTAAATTTATGATTTTCCGAAAGTAGTATTTTGAATATTATCAACATTTATACTATGTCGAACTTTTCTCTTTTAGTTATTTTGTTGAAAATTATAAGTACCTACATATATTAAAACATTAATGTTTAATTTGAAAGCTTTATCAATTTAGTGGAAGGGGAGAGGGGGCGTCAAAACTTTAAAACTTGCAAAGTTACTAATTACAAATATATAGGATGTAAGTTTAATTAAATTTCAGTAATACTGAACGTGAGGATTATTTTTTTTCTTATCTAAGCTAATCCAAATACTAACGAATATTTTTTCTAGAATATTTTTAATTTTGAAAGTTCATGAGTTATTACAAACGATCAAACAAATAAATGTACGGGTAAGAATTTACATTTATTACGCGTTGAAAAATAACTACAATGGGGAAAAAATAACTAACTGTTACCAGTAGCTTCGTTCGCGTCTTATACATAAGTATAGTACATAGTACATACATATAATAAGATGCATATGGTTTGCGTATAATTTCGGTTAGGTGCAGAGCCGGATTAAATGTCGAGAGCGCCCTAGGCAAGCACCTCATTGGAGCCCCTCTAGCGGCCATATGACATTCAGCTTGACCCCAACCCTTCCCACACTGTTACGTAATTTTTCATATTAAATATAACAATGAAATTTCCGAAATTAAATTTTTTTCTTATTGTTGCGTCTATATTTTGTTTGTTAAAAATTATCACATCATCTTTTTGTGCACATCTTTTTATATTGTGCATAGGTAATAGGTACTTACTGACACAATTATTTTTTTGTTATTTTTCAAAAATTTCGCGCACGCGCCCCTTTGTAACCTCGCGTCCTAGGCACGTGCCTAGTTTGCCTTATGGATAATCCGCCTCTGGTTAGGTATAATCTGACACCAGTGAAGAAGGGTAAGTAGAAATAGGTAAAGTAATACCGAATTAAGGTATGTAATATATAAGGTAGTCTCATTACTCGGCGTAAGAGGGGGAATTACGTCATCTGGGGTGCCCAAATGTGAAGAGGGGAATGATGTGTGCAATCATATCAAATGTAGCCTCGTAATACGTCATCTGGAGTGCCCAAGCTGATTGGTCAAAAGCTAATAAAGGCAACCTGTGTATTTACTATTTACTAACCTTGATACAGATTCATGTTAAAGTCGATAGAATAGGTCGCCCGTACATACAAATGTCACATACTTTTTTTATCTAATACCTGTCAAATTTAATCAAGATCAGTTTAGCTGTGAAAAGGTTATGTACACATATACGCATTTATAATATTAGGTAGTATGGGTTAGGTTATTTTATAGATATAATATGAAGCCACCTGTACAAAGCAATGTAGAAAATCCGTGTTACCTAAGGGAAGTGTGTGTATGTAATACTAATACACCTGTGATATACACCTCTATAATCAATTAGGACAGCACAAGGGTGTGTTTACACTTCAACAAATTCACTTAGAGAGTTCGTAGCCGGCGTCTATTAATAATATTATAAAATACAATACACAGCTAGCGAAACAGAAGTAGTGGAATGTGTAGGGGAGTTTCAGTTCATTAAAATTTGACCTTCAACTTTGATAGTTTCAAGCAGTGGTCTCAAACATATTTTGTTAAAGGTACTGAAATAAAAACGACAGTATACACACAGCATTAAATGTAAAATGTGTAGGGGAGATCGCTAAAATATGACCTTTAATGCAACAATTTAAAGAGTTATATTTGTTTATCTAGTGCTAGTATCTGACTCGTTTTTGTTAAAATATCATATCATAAAACCGTATATCTCGGTGAAAAAAATCGTATTGTGAAAAGTAAAAGCATGAACGATATAATAAGGAGGTTAAAGTTGAGCGGAAGGGGTAGGCAAAAAAATGGAATCTAGAGCATTTTTCGGATCTCTGCACAGAAGTAAGAAATTTACTTTGTACGCAGCATGAAGAATACAGTTGAAAGGTTCCTCAAGAAGACGTATTCCCGCGCGGCTGCTAATTGGTCAAATGTTATGAAGCGGTACACACATAGCTATACGGTTGCGCAGTGAGATCACCCAGCTCGGGGGTCATATTTTGACTCAACAAATTATATTGCAGAGATACATAGTTCACTCTCCTTATTATATGCTTCATAAGAAAAAGTTTATTTTAAGGATAGGACTATTTGCATATGCCGTATGTGCATGCAATTGGCTATTTGCTCATATACCACTAACCTAACGTACACTAAACCTACCCTAACTTAAGGGGGTATTCTAGTGTAGAGGCATGAATTTGAGGTGTTTTTTCAGGTGCTATAAATAAAAATCAAAAAATATTTTTACTATCCATTTTTTTACCAGGCGTTTATTATTATTTGAAGATTACAAAAAAAAAAAAATAGTCAAAAAATACAAAATTGAAAGTGGTATGAGTTGTTGAAGTGGGGGGTACAAAAAAATGGCGCGCCAATCTTGTCATGATTGCAAGCTTTTTCAAAATCTTAAAAAAAGGGGATTATTAATTTAGATAAATGCAGCTATCGTACTAACTAAGAAAAAGTGTAAAAAAAATATTTTTTACTAAATTATGGCTGTCCGAAAAAATGATACATTTTTTTGGACTTTTTTGGACTTTTCTGAATTTTTGAAAAATAGTAAAAATTATTATTTTGTTATAATAATAGTTAGGACGATAGAGACATGTATTGAGAAGATTCACACCAAATTTTAAGTCAATTGGTTCAATAGAACTTGAGAAATCAAGTCAAACGTTTTGAAAAATGTAATTTCGAGAAAAACGCGTTTAAAGTTTCGAGTAAAATTATGCCCGATGTTAACCTATATATCTGGAAATAATTAAAATTTTGGCTTGCCCTTTTAAGGACACATTCTTGAAAGGTTAAGCTTTGAAAATATCAACAAAAAAAAAATTCGATTTTTTCAAATTTCTACACTAGAATACCCCCTTAACAACCTAACCTAATTTGGTACATATACACAGTATGTGCAAATAGTCAATTGCATGCACATACGGTACGTGCAAATAGATAGATTCACGGGTTAGATGCATGGTCCAATAATACAAAGTCTACTGGACAGTTCATTTTTTTATACTGTGACGTCATCGCCAAGAAATTTTTCTAATAAGGAATTTGTGACAAACGGAATGTAAATAAATAAACGACCAATACTGTTTACATAATAGTTTTTTTTCTTTGATTTAATTATCGATCAGTTATTTACTATCATAAGCATAACACACATAAATTTTTGTCGATGTGATACGTCATCGATAAGAAATTTTTATAAAATGGCGACTGTCAAAATATCCATAACAGGTCTTGTATTATTGAATCCATGAAGCTTAGAGACAGGAGATGAATGTCGAGTGCGCATTCACCACTCTGTACCTTGCGGTATACACACAACTATACGAATGCACAGTCAACTACTGCACAGTGGTACATGCACGAGAGATCACCCACTTCGGCGGTCATATTTCGACACATAAATTCTATTACAGATATACAGACAGTCATTTCCTGTATCTATTCTTCATGATTAAATCATAGTTTAAGTCATGAAGAATAGAGACAGGAGTGTAAATTTTGTATATCTGTAATACAATTTTATGTGTCAAAATATGACCCCCGAAGTGGGTGGTCTCTCGTGCTCGGACCTCTGCGCAGTAGTTGATTGCGCAACCGTATAGTTGTGTGCGTACCGCACGGTACAGAGTGGTGACTGCGCACAAAATAAATTTGTTACTTCTGCGCAGAGGTCCGAAAAATGCGGACCGCCCATTTCAGGTTCCGTTTTTCGACATAACTCCTCCACTCAAGTTTACACTCCTGTCTCTGTTCTTCATGGTTTAAGTGTATAATTTGTGAATATTTTGTGTAAATTGTGTATCAAGTTAGAAATTAAAAAAAAAACGTCGGAGAGGTATCTTTACATGCGCTACGTAAGTAGTTTGCGATTAATGAAAACATAAGCTACTTGAGAAATTTTTTAAAAACTTTTAGGATCGTCAATCAGTTGCCACCAACAATTTTTTTGTTCCCTTGTGTTGATAGATAAATCGATAACATATGCATGGGAACCGGTAATATTAATTTAGTTTAACGGTTATCACAAAGAAATACTTAATACTCAGAATTATATTAACGAGTATAAATAAAAATACCATTGTAATTTATTTTAAGTAGTACAGAAAACGTGGTGCGCGTATTATAGGGAAGTTGGTGTTGTAAGATTTCATATAAAATATTTAATGAATTGGAATTCCAATAAACTTTTGTTTATGGAGGAATGCTTTGTAACTGAAAATTAAATTTTTTACAATGTTTTGAAAATATCATAAGAAATTCATGAGCTTTTGATATGGTTATATGTAATGTTTTTATACATAGTTAAAAGCTTTTTTTTACTAACAGGGGCATTAAAACATTTTATTTTTAAAGGGTCTTTATTTTTCAAATTAATATTTAGTTATATTAAGTAAATTTTTTGAAGTGAAACTTCTTTAGTGAGACTAGTGAATTGAAATGATCTCGGCAGATTTTAAAGATGAAATGCTATGGAGAGAGATGAGTAAATGAACAAGAGAAAGATGGATGAATGTGCAAAGCAACTATGTGTTTTGTATACGGTTTTTGTGTTGAAATAATACGTTTAATTATTAATTTAATAATTGTTTACTTTATTTATTTAATTCGCAGGGTTAATGAAAACAATAATAGTTTCACTTCGACCGTGCACTTATGTGGATGAGGCACATTGTTTAAATAGGGTAAATATGAAATGTCTATCGTAATTTTGAGTATATAGAATAGAAAATTCTGGCTAGCTTTTTAAGTTATTTTTAACGTTAGAATTGTGTTCATGTTATAAGTTTACGAAGTTTTTAATTTTACCGTTCGAGCGTGCATCACGGCCGTGCATTATAAATAGTGAAGCGAGGGAACGTTATTTACGCTCCGTCACTTTACAATCGTAAACTACGCTTCATTACTTGCAGTGTACGACCGTATACTCTACTAATACGAAAACAATATTAACGTTAAAACTTTAACATAGAATACGATTTTTAACGACGTTACATGAAAAATGGTTGGGTATGGCTGATATAAAATAAAATAAGATATATATTGGTCCAGTTTCAATGAATTATTAACGAAATTTCATACCGCACAAACTACAGAAATAAAAATATATTGCAGGAGCACTTGGGTTCAATTCTCTGTGGAATTCTTTCATTTTTGTACTGCAGACATTTATAATTTCATAAATACGTGTATTATGTTTACAGTTGTACGGAACGCTTTTCAGAGGCGGTCGTAGTAGTAAAAAGCCTTTTCAAATATTCAGTGCAATCGCTGTAAGGGTTTCAACTGATGAAAAGTGTAGTTTTTTTTTTTTTGTTAAAAATCTGTGTTATTTTTATACCAGTTAGATATACTGTAATTTTTGTTTCTATTTTTAGATACGTTGGTTTAAATACTTGTAATTGATTAAAAATAAGGGCTTCGAACCGGAACTTAACCGGAAAAACCGTTATTTTTTGCCGGAACAGAAACCGGGACCGAACCAAAAAAAAAATTGTTTTTTTCGGTTCGGTTCATTTTAAAATACGCGCGTTTACATGATCTTACTCCCCACTTCAAATTTCGTTTAGTTGTCGTTCGCGCAACACGTCTTAGCATGCTTATTACGAGTAGTACCTACATACTAGAGTACATACTATTACGTGACGCCGGACTATCATACAAATACCATAAAATGTTCTCAATTATGGTAGAAAAAATTTAAATACAAATAATTTTTTTTTAATTTATCACCCGGAACTGAAACGGAACCGAACCGATATATATTTTTTCACTCGGAGCGGAACGAAATCTGAAACGAAAAAAATAACGGTTCGAAGCCCTGAAAAATACAGATCATTTTTATTCAAATGTTTAAAAATTACTGATGATAATATTATCTAATTAAATAAAATTAACTTAAAAGTGAGGAAAAAATTGTTAATACCGGCCCTTTTTTATATATTATCAAAAAAATCGATCGACACATTGTAGGATTAGCTTAATTATGCGTTTTTATTCGTTGAATATTTTATCTGAATTATGTTTTACTAATCGTTCTAACCTTCTGAATATAAATTGCGACTTTACCATAATGATTGTGGGCTTTTCAACATTATAGTGGGCGTATTATTAGGAGTCTTTTATACCAAATCGAATTACTCCACAAGCCAATGTCAATAAAGAAATATTTTTGTGAATGGCTCATATACCTAAGTGAACTTTATAAACAACCCTAGTATATTTGATAATCACAGTAATGTTATTAAGTAATTCGACAATCGATTTTACCCAAAGTCAGAAAGCATGCAGACTGTAGCCAGTTCCGGCTCCAGATATTAGTTGCCTCTTTAAAACAAATTTATTCAAATAATTTATTTAAATCAAAATATTGTAAAATTTATCCTGTGTGTATAAAATCATAGAATACTTACTATAATAATTATTATAGCCGAAATCGGTTATAACGATGTCGACAAGACCAATCATATTAGGTCGTAAAAGCCGATAGTCGTAAAAACCGTTAAAAAGGTTATTATATTGGATTCAGTCGGTATTTTTATTTTGAGTCGTTAAAACCGATATTTTGTATTAAACGATATCGTTATAGTTATAACCGATGTCGACTGTATTTGATTAACTTTTGTACAAATTTGTACTACAAATACACTGAAATCTTTAAAGACTAATTATTAGTTATTATATAAACAATTTGGCCCAGATCAAAATTCCAACCAAACGTGTTATCTGCAAGGTATACATAAAATAACAGTCGTATGATATTTACTGATAACACAGCTCCACAAAAAAAATCGAACTTTTTTTTCCGGGGACCTGACCAACTGTACCTACTATATGTAATCGAGCATGCTGTAACTGAATTCGGAGTCCAAAAAACCCCATCGCGTCAGGTTTTAGGCTAAAAGTCATAAAATTAAAAAAAAAAACATCATATACTCCATCAACTCCATAACCTTAAAACCCCCTTATGCGCGTTCAAACTGTTTCAAACATATTGATTTTCACTGCTTGAATGTGGAGAAGTATCTTTTTCACTGGCTTAGGGGGGTTTTGAATTCGATTACTTTTAGCCTATTTTTGAGGTTAGGAAAAAAATCTGACGTGAAGGGGTTATTTGGACTCCGGATTCGGTTTCAGCATGCTTATCGCTAGCTTTCATGTTTGCTGTGAAATACATTCTCATTTAATTTCTCAAGACTCGGAAACGTTCATATCTTGGAATTCTTGGTTTCCGGACCCATGTTGATTATGATTTTTATGTTATGTCGAATTAAGATTACTTGGTTATCAAGTGTATATAATATAAGGGGTCATCCATAAATTACGTCACACGTTAAGGGAGAGAGGAGGAATCTATAAAGTATGACGTCGCACCACACCCTAGGAGTCACAAGCTTCATGATGTCACATCTAAAAAATCAAAACTACGAATTTTATATGAATTTTTAGAGGAAAAATGACTATAATTCTTAGTAACACGGGACCGGTGAAGAAAATTTCAAACGTGCATGGTAAAATTTACCATCAAATATTACATAATGCTACGTAGTAGTTTTTACCATGAAACGCAAGTCAAAACTTTTTATAATTTTTTTAATAAACGAAAACAATTCAAATAAATAAAAATGATGTATAAACAGTCAATGAAAATGAAAGAATTTTTTTTCATTGATTATAAGTTCCCATATTTGTTGTTTCGAAACTTGTGTGACGTTACAACAGGAGGAGGGGGGCACACGAGTCAAAAACATGATATTTGTGTGACGTAATTTATGGATGGTTCATAATTCGTATATTTATGTACATTATTTAGAGCTACGAGTACTTTTAGCCTGCCCTGCATCTAGCATAATATAGAAGTTAATTAGAGTAGGTATCTGTGATACTTTGCTATTCATAGTTTTGGTTCCCTGTTACATTATTTAGACGACCGCAGCTCTCAGGGTATCAGATAGTTATCAATTATTCAAGAACAGTCTATAATTTGGTCATAAAATCTCTCGAATTGATTAATAGCTGTACGTCCCAGCCCATTTCATCGTTTTGCAGATAATGACAGAGATATCAAGTGTTAATTATCTATGTATGTTTTGTCTTTGTCTCTTTCCAGCAACGCGCAAAGTTTCTGGAATGACAAAAACATTGAAATCTGTGCAGTATTATACTAAGTAGGTTATGTCACTGCCTTCTAAACTTTGATGACAAAATGCTGTTTTTGTTGAAAGTATTTTAGGTGGAATTGTATGAGAAAATATTACTAACTGGCGTACTCGCGTACTATTTGACATTTGTGTTTTAATTAAAATGGAAAATCGTTAACAATAAATAAGCTTTTCATTGTAACTACATTTTAATATTATATTAGTTTGTCGTTTGTATTTAAATTTTTAGTTAGTGCATTAAGAAAAGTCGATATTTACATACATGGGAAAAAATAAACCTAAAGAATCACAACTTTTCCTTGTACATCCCGGATAGTAAGCGATAACCTATTATAAAATATTTTTACTCTGTGAAACTGTAGTAATATAATTGGCTGTAATGTTTGCAGTTTATCTATCAATTTATATTGAATATCTGCAAACATCATTACAGTTTCAGACCGTAAAAATATTTTATAATGATAGGTTGTCGCTTACTATCCGAGATGTACAGAAAAAAGTGTAGTTATTCAGGTTTCCTTTTTTTCATGTAAAATATAATTTATTTTAATAAATAATTTACAGATTGCGAGTCAAAAAATAACATTATTGATTTTTATCTTGATTAGGAAAACCTGCTTTTTTATGTTACCCTTTCTCATCGAAATAATTTTTAAAAATTACTTCGGAAAATTACGAAGCGAAAGAGCTAATAATGGATTACATAAAGTAAAAAATATACATTGTTAGTAAATTGTCCCCTTAATTAACCGTAATATTTTTTTGCTTTATGTAATCTACCATAACCGTTTAGTATTAACGTTATTTATGGACTTACAGTTCTGCTGTATGCAATAGATCATTTTTAGGGTTCCGTAGAAAACTAGGAACCCTTATAGTTTCTCCATGTCCGTCCGTCCGTCTTGAAAAATTTTGAAATAATACGATGAAATTTCGTATACGGTCGTAGATTAATGACCCAAAAACAGAAATGATAAGGTTTTTGAAAAAAAAAATTTGTTGGGCCCCCTTTTCATAAAATGAAGTGTTTTCAAAAAAAAATTTCACCTACCCCATTGAATGGGGTGTCGTTAAAAAGGTCTCTTAAAATGCAACAAAAAATATATCAGAACTTTTTGATTTTAACCCTTTAGTCACGATGTATTTGTTCTCCAAAGTCGTTAAAAAAGCGTCCCTCTCTATTTTCTAAACTATCTATTCAAAAAATCTGAAAAAATTCAGAATGTAGCTTTTAATTAGTATTTCCACTGAAAATTATAACGAACATTGTCAAAAATATTTTGGACCCCCCTATCATAGATTGAAAAGTGAAGTCACATTTTTTTCATTTACCCCATTGAGTCATTTGATAGGTTTTTTAAAATGCAATAATAAAAGCCAAATGACTTTTTGATTTTAACTCTACGGTCACGAAAATTTTGAAAAAACTTTTTTTATAAATCTAACAGAACCCTATTATGTGCGTGCCCAACAAGCACTTGCCCGTTTTATTTCTTTTAGAATCTATAGGATTTATAATATATGTGGTATATATCATAGATGCGCATTGTTCTGGGTAATAAATATTTTACGACATTACTTGATTTAACTCTATATTGTCAACGATGAGGTACCTCTTACTTTGGAGCTGTAATTGAATCGCTGTGTTTACACGTTTGACGCTGTAATTACAGAAACCAGGCGCCTCATACATTGCTCTATGATGTAGTACAGGTTTGAAGGAGCCAGAATTGAGGTGGAGGAGGGGTCACACACTATGTTATTCCAGAAACATGCATGTGTTAGGTTGTTGGTTTTTGTACAGAGGAATTTTATTAGTAGTACTGAATAAATCGAATTGGTAGTATTTTTGAGATGAATATAACAAAAAAAATTAGAAAATTTTAAAAAGGTTAAGGAAATTATAGAAGTTAGGATGAAGGATGTACTAATCATACGGAAAACATGAAAATGTTAATGTATTAGATTAGATTATAAAGTAGAGCGTACTAACTTCTGAATTCAAGCAGTTGTAATTAGAAAACTTTTTATAAGAAAACTTACTGCGGGGATGGAGAAAAGTCGGGGAAAGTTTTTGTTTTAGATACTGGAAAACCTGGAAAATCAAGTCAGCATTCTATCATTAATTTTAATATAAAAGATTCCACAACATATCCAGTATAGAAGCAGATATTTTACAAGTTGTTATTGTTATTTGTCTCTAATTTAATTACAAAATTTGCAAGCACTTTCAAGTGGGGTACCAAACTTATATGACACTTCTCTTAGATTTTTAACAGATATTTGCATGTACAGTAAGTTGGTTTTTACTCTTTTTACTCAAGGTTAGTAAATATATTTTAGTAAATATACTTTACATACCCGGGAAAAAATTATAGATCTGCAGAGATCTACTCAGATCTCAACAGATCTGTATTTTATCTGCATATTTTTCAGTGATTTTTGATCTGTGGAGACTTGCAACGATCTACAATGACTTACAACTTTTCAACGTTGAGAAATCATTAATTTTCAACGTTACAATGATCTTCAGAGATCATTGCACATCGTTATACATCATTGTAGATTGTTTTAGGTCATTGTAGACCGTTGTAGATCTTTGCAAGCCTCCACATATCAAAAACCAGTGAAAAATATGATGTCTCAAAATTGAGATCTGTCGAGATCTGAGTAGATCTTTGCAGATCTACAATTTTTTTCCCGGGTACCTTTGTTTTTACTTCCTGTGCAATCTGTCAAAATCTCTGTCTATGAGTATGATATCCCATTTAACACTAGAAAGACGGGAGCCGTCATTTGACGGTAATTTCAATTTCAATATTGAATAATTCAAAAACTATTTGACTAACCGTAATGAGACTTTGTGACTTTTATTAATACTAGTAGTTAAATGAAACTATGTATCAAAATAATTCACATCTATTTTCTTTATTGTTTGAAATGTTGATATACCGACAAAGACGGCGGCGGTCTTTTGACGGCTATGATCTGATAAATATGTTTTTAATTGTTGTATGAGAGGGTACAACAATAAATACGTATATGAATTGTCAGTCAAATAAGCCTGTAATTGTGTATCGATATTATTGTGAGTAATTTGTGAAAAAAGCCCAGGAAATTCGAAGAAGGCGAGAATGTCTTATTCGGAAATGTAAAAATAAAACTAATAAAGTATGCGATACTTATACTCGTAAAAAACCGCTTTGCGGCTCTTGTAACATGTAAAAATTGTGTATAAATATTAAAATTAAACATACATTACATCTACTTTTATTTCTTTACTTGACATTTATTAATTACTCATAAAAAAAGATATTTAGTAAATTTGTAGTCATTTGACCGGTCGCCGTCTTTGTAGGTAGGTAGATTTTCCCGTCTTTCTAGTGTTAAAACATATTTGTTAACTCCTTTATAATACCGGACATAAGGATATCTATTTCAGTGTCAGTTAAGGACTTGTTTTAGATACCTGTCGTTCATGAAACCTGACATAAGTAAAACGTGTTGACACACTAGTTTATTTATTTATATGCTTTTAGAAAGTAAAATACAATGTATACAGGATGTTAGGGATATTTCTCTCATAGTGTAATTCTAGTGTGTTCCAGAGAGCATTTTGAGATTATGGTAGACATAATTACAACAATATATCAAGTACAATGAGGTTAAAATGTTCATCGTGCATGTGAGTGTGTTTGTATGAGTGAAATGTTTTAATCATTCACCCCCACGAACTTTTATTTCTGTTGTTCAAAGCGCTTGTAATGAGTTTTAAATGATGAGAAATGAGAGAACATTTTTAAACCTCATATAAACACATAAATTAACCGATACAGAATACGCAAAACATGTTTTTGTACAATTTTACCGTTGGTATATTTTTCTATAGAATATTTGTTAACCAAAAAAATAAATATGCAAAAATGATTTTTGTGTTACCCATAATAATATTATAAATGCAAAAGTATCTCTGTCTGTTTGTTACGTTTTTTACGGCTAAACCTTTAAACCGATTTTAATGAAATTTGGCAGAGGTAGCTTGCATCCTGAGGAACATCATAGACTACTTTGTATCTCGAAAATTGATAGGGTAAAAAAGGAAGTACTTTCGTATGTGCGATATGTTATACTTTTTTGGCGTAGACATCTAGCGTGCAAATTCGAAACTAAAAACCTGTTATGACTATCATAACAGAAATCTGTATTACCTACCTTTATTCCATGTGAACGAAGTCGCAAGTAACATCTCGTTTTTGATGTTTTTCTGTTATATGCTATTTTATTGTTTAGCCCATCGTGTTTGAATGTCGACGCCTTTGGGTGTGTTAATATGTATATATAAATAAATAACATAATAAACACAATCTAACTTTGTTGTGGCCGCAAATCAGTCAAGTAGTCAGTGTTGGGAATTCTGTACAAATTATCAAACTAATTTGGGAACTTGATTCATATGTAAACATCCTTTGTATACCAAGTAATCAATTAAACACTAAATTGTTACCGAAATAACTCTAAGGTAGTGGTTCTTAGTACTTAGTCTTCAGAATCAAATACTTTTACTGCTCGAATTTAGAATGAGTGAAAGAATAAGACAAACTAAAAATCCAAAACTGTATCGATGTTGTATAAAAAAATATTCTAACCAATATTTTGTTCTTATAATATAATATAACTTGAATAATTTAAAAATAATCGTGGTCGGACAGAAACCATTATTTAGAGCATTAATGGAATTTGTTATATTCAATGTAGAAAGTCTTCTCTGTAGTCATCGAAAAACATGAATAATTTCCCTTAAATTTTTGTAATACCTAGAACTCAAACATTTTTCGAGATTTCGACATTAGGTGCAGAGCACTATTTAGGGTATTATTTTCTCTATTATAACTTAAAATTTCATTTTGAAATTCAATTAAATACATATTAAACACAGCGATCTAACAGAATTCTGCATTTTAGGCATAATCTCCAAACTCGACATCGCTAAATGATTCTTTCGCGAGCTCTATATCAATAACTATTTATGGTACATAATTTTTAAAAACATCGTTTTGTTTGAAATTTTATCAGCTTTAGATTTATTTGACCTATTTATCCTAAAACTGATAGCCCTAGTGTTATTCCCATGTTCTATACATCGAAATCTACCAATTTCTTAAAAAAAAAACGTCATTTTTTTCTAGCTAAAATTTTATAATGAATGGACTATAATAGAATTTGAAATATTTATGTTGGGAATTAAAACTATAAAGAAAACGTGACTTTTTAATTAACTATTAAAAACAATTTTTGTTATATCAAAATGGTAGATAACAGATATTATGTGATCGATTGAATTTTTCTGAATTTCATACTTTTCTTCTAACATTTAGATTAACTTTCTTTATTTGTCTTGTAAATAACATTTTTCTTGGAAATGGGGGAGGAAATTTCCATTAGTTAAATAAAATATTTTCATTAAATACGTTGTCATAACAAAGCTTGTCAGTAAAATCTGCTTTATTCGACTTGACATCAATGCCAGTTTCTGTGTAATCTATTTATTATACAGCCATGTTCTAAAGTTGGCATACCCATGTACATAAAAAATATTTAATATAGAAATCATTTTCTTCTTATTTTTCTTTGTTTCAAATAACAATAATTTGATTGTATTTATTTATATTAGTTTTATAAGGTTAAATTGGATTTTAAAAATTAAAAAATTTGTTATATTTTCACTAAATTCAGAATACATGTAATTTTAATGGAATATTTTACTTTATTAATTATTAAAAATATATTTAATTAAATTGAGATAGACAGAACGATATATAAAAGTAACATGTAATAATTTATTGTAATAGAAGCTAATTTTTCATTACTTTAAATAAATTACACGTGAGTTTTATAATTTTAATAGTATTAAAAAGAATTGAAGTTTCGACCAATCAGTTTTAAAAACTTTTTTTTGTAGCCAATTGTACAAAATTTCAATTAATAGAGCACTTCCGGCAAGTTCTCCCATTTACCGTGAATTAAAAAAACTATTTTTAATATCCAATTACCCTCAAAAACCATACGTCCGATATTAAAAAAAAATAGTAAAAATATGATCTATACATAAATAACTTATTAAAATTTTAGACTTCTATCTATACATTGCTCTACCGAATGATTGAATAACCTTAAATCATTTTAATATTATAACATAACAATTAAATGTTCTGTTTTGGCGCATTCTTGAATATCTCAAATAGGTATAACCAGGGCCGGCCGAACGGCCAGGCGACCCAGGCGACAGCCTGGGGCGCCAATTTCGTAGGGGCGCCAATTGTCATGAACTGATTTTCTATGTTCTGTTCTAGGGCTCCAAATTTAAGCTTTACATATTTTTTTAATACTAATTTTGTTTTTTTTTTCTGCAAAATAATTCATTTTACTTAATAAAATGCTTAATATCAAAAATAGTTTACGAAATTTCCAATGTTTCTGTGTGACGTTTCTGAACACACTGGAATAAAAGTAAGTGTCAAATAAAAACTGCATTATCGACATGCACAGTGACGGCTTTAGGAGGGTTAGGGCGATCGCTCGGGGCGCCAGGCCAAGAGGGGCGGCGGAAGTTTGAAATCCAATAATATTCTTCTTCAGCAATTAAAAGTGTGTAATCGCAAGGGAGCGTAAAATTTATAATAGATATACTAGTTAAAACAATAGGTACCCTTCTGATGAACGACCACGCCGCAAAAAAATGCGAATTAAATTCCTTTTTTTGTAATTATCTTTACTGTTATAATATACCGGGTGTCCTAGATAGTGATGAGCAAAATCAGTCTTGGTCTTGAGTCTTGGTCTTGGTCTTGTAAAATTTCAAGACCAAGACCAAGACTAGAGCAAAAAACCAAGACCAAGACCAAGACCAAGACTCAATGAACAAGACTAAAACCAAGACTAAGAGAACAAGACCAAGAGTCTTGACAAGAGTCTTGGTTTTTTTATCGTAAAAAACAAGCATTACAAAATACTATGGGGGTGGGGGTTATATGGAAAAAAAACATCTTACTTATAAGCTGAGATATTTACGATTTTAATATTATAATTGCGAAAGTGGATCTGTCTCTGTCTGTTTGCTATTTTTTCATTGCTAAACCGCTGAACCGATTTTGATGAAATTTTGCAGGGATATAGCTTACACCCTGAGAAAGGACATAGGCTACTTCGAATCCCAAAAATTCATCCCCTAAGAAATTGCAAGGGGGTGGAAATATTTGTATGGGAAATATTTCACCCCCTGTCACATATTAAGGGTTGTAATTATTTTCATCCGATCCGGCGGGAAAAATACTACGGGAGTGGGGGATTCTAAGGGGGAAAACAACCCCCTATCTCTCATAGGAACCGAGATATTTACGATTTTGTAAAATGAATGGAAACCAAAACAATAGAAAAAATATATATTTCACCCCCTTTCATATATGAAAGGTTATAATAAGTTTCATTCGATCTGGCGGGAAAAATACCATGGGGGTGGGGGTTCCAAGGAAAAAAAACAACAACTTATCTAACTTATAAGCCGAGATAAATTGATAAATGCGAAAGTGGATCTGGCTCTCTGTCTGTTTGCTATTTTTTCACTGCTAAACCGCTGAACCGATTTTGATGAAATTTTGCAGGGATATAGCTTACACCCTGAGAAAGGACATAGGCTACTTCGAATCGCAAAAATTCATCCCCTAAGAAATTGCAAGGGGGTGGAAATATTTGTATGGAAAATATTTCACCCCCTGTCACATATTAAGGGTTGTAATTATTTTCATCCGATCCGGCGGGAAAAATACTACGGGAGTGGGGGATTCTAAGGGGGAAAACAACCCCCTATCTCTCATAGGAACCGAGATATTTACGATTTTGTAAAATGAATGGAAACCAAAACAATAGAAAAAATATATATTTCACCCCCTTTCATATATGAAAGGTTATAATAACTTTCATTCGATCTGGCGGGAAAAATACCATGGGGGTGGGGGTTCCAAGGAAAAAAAACAACAACTTATCTAACTTATAAGCCGAGATAAATTGATAAATGCGAAAGTGGATCTGGCTCTCTGTCTGTTTGCTATTTTTTCACTGCTAAACCGCTGAACCGATTTTGATGAAATTTTGCAGGGATATAGCTTACACCCTGAGAAAGGACATAGGCTACTTCGAATCCCAAAAATTCATCCCCTAAGAAATTGCAAGGGGGTGGAAATATTTGTATGGGAAATATTTCACCCCCTGTCACATATTAAGGGTTGTAATTATTTTCATCCGATCCGGCGGCAAAAATACTACGGGAGTGTGGGGTTTTAGGGGGAAAAACAACCTCCTATCTCCCATAGTAACCGAGATATTTACCATTTTGTATAATGATTGTAAACCAAAACAAATGAAAATATATATATTTCACCCCCCTTCACATATGAAGGGTTGTAATAAGTTTCATTCGATCTGGTGAGAAAAATACTATGGGGGTGGGGGTTATATGGAAAAAAACAACACCCTATCTTACTTATAAGCCGAGATATTTAAGATTTTAATATTAATGTCTGTTAAACATCAAAATCGGTTCAGCGGTTTAGCAGTGAAAAAATAACAAACAGACAGAGAGCCAGATCCACTTTCGCAATTTTAATATTAAAATCTTAAATATCTCGGCTTATAAGTAAGATAGGGTGTTGTTTTTTTCCATATAACCCCCACCCCCATAGTATTTTTTTCACCAGATCGAATGAAACTTATTACAACCCTTCATATGTTAAGGGGGGTGAAATATATATATTTTCATTTGTTTTGGTTTACAATCATTATACAAAATCGTAAATATCTCGGTTCCTATGAGAGATAGGGGGTTGTTTTCCCCCTAAGAATCCCCCACTCCCGTAGTATTTTTCCCGCCGGATCGAATGAAAATATTTACAACCCTTAATATGTGACAGGGGGTGAAATATTTCCCATACAAATATTTCCACCCCCTTACAATTTCTTAGGGGATGAATTTTTGGGATTCGAAGTAGCCTATGTCCTTTCTCAGGGTGTAAGCTATATCCCTGCCAAATTTCATCAAAATCGGTTCAGCGGCTTAGCAGTGAAAAAATAGCAAACAGACAGAGAGCCAGATCCACTTTCGCATTTATCAATTTATCTCGGCTTATAAATTAGATAAGTTGTTGTTTTTTTTCCTTGGAACCCCCACCCCCATGGTATTTTTCCCGCCAGATCGAATGAAACTTATTACAACCTTTCATATATGAAAGGGGGTGAAATATATATTTTTTCTATTGTTTTGGTTTCCATTCATTTTACAAAATCGTAAATATCTCGGTTCCTATGAGAGATAGGGGGTTGCTTTCCCCCTTAGAATCCCCCACTCCCGTAGTATTTTTCCCGCCGGATCGAATGAAAATAATTACAACCCTTAATATGTGACAGGGGGTGAAATATTTCCTATACAAATATTTCCACCCCCTTGCAATTTCTTAGGGGATGAATTTTTGGGATTCGAAGTATCCTATGTCCTTTCTCAGGGTGTAAGCTATATCCCTGCCAAATTTCATCAAAATCGGTTCAGCGGTTTAGCCGTGAAAAAATAGCCAACAGATAGAGAGCCAGATCCACTTTCGCATTTATGATATTAAAATCTTAAATATCTCGGCTTTTAAGACGTATATTAAGTTGGAAATGCCCTTATAGCAGCCTGCAAAAAAAATATGTGGAGATTTTGTAGCTTTTTTGTACCAATTTTGTACGCCTAAAATTAATTTTGTATCTTACCCCGTTTTCGAGAAAACTCAAAACTGCTAACTTAAATATTAAGCTAGCAGTCCGCGCGATATCTTTGGTTCCAATTTATCTACAGTTACGTGTCTGGCACCTGAATTTGTGTTTTTGAAAGTACTTATCGAAAAAGTGGTCAAAAAAAAGATTTGATGTATTTTCCACCTCAAAATCAGCCAAAAATAAAAAATTGATCCACATAAAAAAATAAAATAAAAAATACAATTTTTTATCGTGCTACCAAGTAATTAGTACTTAATGTAATTTGTATGCTAGCAAACACTGTTCTTATCAAGAAGGCTTACAAAATATAGGTATCAATCTGTAATTTCTACTAAAAAAAATACTAAAAACTCTTCTATTTAGTAAATTTTATCCGTGCAAATTATCCTATGACTCATAGAACCTTATTAAGGTTTACTAAAAAAGTACATATATTTTAAGTGCAGGTTGCTATGAAAAACAAATTAAAAATTAGTTTGAATGAAGAAAATCGACAAATATCTTACCGCGCGAATTTTAAAAACGCTTTTAGTTCATAAAAAATATCCGTACAAATTATCGTATAACTCATAGAACCTTATTAAGGTTTACTAAATACAGTACATATATTTTTAGTTGCTATATATGTAAAACAAATTAGAAATGGGTTTGAATGAACAAAATTAACGTGTACATATTTTATTCCTTCCGCGCGAATTCAACATTTTATCTTTACAATTTCTGTTCTTAATAAATTTAAAAAAAAACTGAAATTTTATATTAGGTAGGTATTTATTTACTATTGTTATTATTTTTGCTATTTTCGTAATTTTAGATATTTTAACTATTATACATGAAAACATTACGGTTCTATTAATAACCGTTATATTTTTTACAACATTAAATATATCTCAAAACTATTATATTTTAATCCAGTCACTCTAATATTTTTTGGGTAAAAATTTCTTACTAGTTAATTGTTGGTATACGCGTTTTTTTCTTGTTTTAAATAACGTGTAAAAAATCTTAATCGATAGGTGTCGTGTTTGTTTCAAATTTTATAGAGTCAAAAGTCACAAAAATTATGTTGCTGGAATTTTTCAACCACAAACACTTGTTTATAATCTAGTAAGACTGGACTGTTCCATCTCCAAAAAAATATTTTATTTTAGCCGTTATATTTTTCACAACAATCAACTTATATCTTAACATTTCGCGCGGTAGGCGGTAAGATATTTGTCAATTATCTTCATACAAACTAATGTTTAATTTGTTTTACATAGCAGTCTGCACTAAAATTATATGCATTGTATTTAGTTAACCTGAATAAAGTTCTATGAGTCATAGGATAATAAATTTGTTCGAATATTTTTTATGAACTAAAAGCGTTTTTAAAATTCGCGCGGTAAGATATTTGTCGATTTTCTTCATTCAAACTAATTTTTAATTTGTTTTACATAGCAACCTGCACTAAAAATATATGTACTGTATTTAGTAAACCTTAATAAAGTTCTATGAGTCATAGGATAATTTGTACGGATATTTTTTATGAACTAAAAGCGTTTTTAAAATCCGCGCGGTAAGATATTTGTCGATTTTCTTCATTCAAACTAATTTTTAATTTGTTTTACATAGCAACCTGCACTAAAAATATATGTACTGTATTTAGTAAACCTTAATAAGGTTCTATGAGTCATAGGATAATTTGTACGGATAAAATTTACTAAATAGAAGAGTTTTTAGTATTTTTTTTAGTAGAAATTACAGATTGATACCTATATTTTGTAAGCCTTCTTGATAAGAACAGTGTTTGCTAGCATACAAATTACATTAAGTACTAATTACTTGGTAGCACGATAAAAAAATGTATTTTTTATATTATTTTTTTATGTGGATCAATTTTTTATTTTTGGCTGATTTTGAGGTGGAAAATACATCAAATCTTTTTTTTGACCACTTTTTCGATAAGTACTTTCAAAAACACAAATTCAGGTGCCAGACACGTAACTGTAGATAAATTGGAACCAAAGATATCGCGCGGACTGCTAGCTTAATATTTAAGTTAGCAGTTTTGAGTTTTCTCGAAAACGGGGTAAGATACAAAATTAATTTTAGGCGTACAAAATTGGTACAAAAAAGCTACAAAATCTCCACCTATTTTTTTTGCAGGCTGCTATAAGGGCATTTCCAACTTAATATACGTGCTTATAAGTTAGATAAGTTGTTGTTTTTTTTCCTTATAACCCCCACCCCCATGGTATTTTTCCCGCCAGATCGAATGAAACATATTACAACCTTTCATATGTGAAAGGGGGTGAAATATATATTTTTTCTATTGTTTTGGTTTCCATTTATTTTACAAAATCGTAAATATCTCGGTTCCTATGAGAGATAGGGGGTTGTTTTCCCCCTTAGAATCCCCCACTCCCGTAGTATTTTTCCCGCCGGATCGAATGAAAATAATTACAACCCTTAATATGTGATAGGGGGTGAAATATTTCCTATACAAATATTTCCACCCCCTTGCAATTTCTTAGGGGATGAATTTTTGGGATTCGAAGTAGCCTATGTCCTTTCTCAGGGTGTAAGCTATATCCCTGCAAAATTTCATCAAAATCGGTTTAGCGGTTTTGCAGTGAAAAAATAGCAAACAGACATAGAGCCAGATCCACTTTCGCATTTATCAATTTATCTCGGCTTATAAGTTAGATAAGTTGTTGTTTTTTTTCCTTGGAACCCCCACCCCCATGGTATTTTTCCCGCCAGATCGAATGAAACTTATTACAACCTTTCATATATGAAACGGGTGAAATATATATTTTTTCTATTGTTTTGGTTTCCATTCATTTTACAAAATCGTAAATATCTCGGTTCCTATGAGAGATAGGGGGTTGTTTTCCCCCTTAGAAACCCCCCACTCCCGTAGTATTTTTGCCGCCGGATCGGATGAAAATAATTACAACCCTTAATATGTGACAGGGGGTGAAATATTTCCCATACAAATATTTCCACCCCCTTGCAATTTCTTAGGGGATGAATTTTTGGGATTCGAAGTATCCTATGTCCTTTCTCAGGGTGTAAGCTATATCCCTGCCAAATTTCATCAAAATCGGTTCAGCGGTTTAGCCGAAAAAAATAGCATTTTTTACGATAAAAAAAACCAAGACTCTTGTCAAGACTCTTGACAAGACCAAGACCAAGACATTTATACAAGACCAAGACCAAGACATCTTCTAAAAACCAAGACCAAGACCAAGACTCAATGAACAAGACTAAAACCAAGACTTGTCTTGGTCTTGGTCTTGGTTTGCTCATCACTAGTCCTAGATAACTTTTCCAGCATGGGGATCTCAGTATCTATAAAAGATACAGGTTTGGTTAAATGAGATGAATTATTTGTAAGAAAGGGGCGAGTATTACTACATAAAAAAATATTCATAATTCTATGTGGTTTAGGCGGTATACCCAAAAAACTGAAAATTCGGAATTTATTTAAATGGCTATAACTTTTTTGTCAAAGTAGATAGGTACTTTTTGTAGGCGGTTTCTTAAAACACTTTTTTGTGCAGAATCGATTGGTGTATTTAGAATTTTTATATCACTTTTAGTTGACGAGTTATAAGCCCTAACTTTAGTTTTTCTTATGGGCCACTTAGTTGGCTATGGCATATTTGAACGTGTTTTTTACTCTACTTTACAACGATGTGTCACTTGCCATACTTATTATCGAAAAAAAATTATAATGTATTTTTTTAAATATTTCATTGTTTTCAAATATTCATTTGTTATTTTGATTGTTGTTATTGTGATGTTTGTTTACAATTTTTGTTTTTCATGGCTCACTTAAATGTTTGTAATAAAATACTTCATAAATATCACTGGCATTTAGTACATCGACTTATTTTCGAAAATAAATGTGATATGTGACATATCATTGTAAAGTAGAGTAAAAAACACGTTCAAATATGCCATAGCCAACTAAGTGGCCCATAAGAAAAACTAAAGTTAGGGCTCATAACTCGGAAACTAAAGGTGATATAAAAAATCTAAATACACCAATCGATTCTACACAAAAAAGTGCTTTGAGAAACCGTCTACAAAAAATACCCATCTACTTTGTCAAAAATGTTATAGCCATTTAAAGAAATTCCGAATTTTTAGTTTTTTGGGTATACCGCCTAAACCACATAGAATTATGAATATTTTTTTGTGTAATAATACTCACCCCTTTCATACAAATAATTCATCTCATTTAACCAAACCTGTATCTCTTATAGATACTGAGATCCCCATGGTGGAAAAGTTATCTGGGACACCCGGTATATTATGTATGTATCATTCCACCATTATATTTTTTTTCAGTGATAATACATACACATGCAGACAACATTGATTACTCAACTCTACATTTTTTAATCATTAATTTTAATAATTTTTTTTTTCAAATTATCACTGATTTTTTTCGTCCGTCAGACTTTATTTTGCTGTTCGCCATGGGGGGGGGGTTAAAAAAAATCTCGCCTGGGGCGCCAGAAACGCAAAGGCCGGCTCTGGGTATAACCTATAATAAAATATATATTTTTTAAATTGTATACGAAAATCGAATATTTCTTTGTTATAAAATTAAATTAAATTTTATAATAAATTGAATTTTCTTACTAGGCCCAAGAAAATCAATAATTACCCCTATATTATCCTAAAAATTGAATTTTACTTTCTTAATCTATATACATGGGAACTTTTGATCAGCAAATCATAAGCTACATCTTACTTTAGTTTCAGCCAATTTGACTATACTCTAATGTACATTGATTTTGTGCGTTTTTTTCTCTCTACTTTCTTATAAGCTATACAATATTTGAACAGCGTTGTTAACTACATACGATTGTTATTAATTGATTTTGATGAACATTATTCATGTTTTTTTAAATTTAATTTGGAAATACGCTTGTTAATTCATCACTTATCTACCAGTGACTGAATTTAAATAGATGTTTTAATAGATTAGTGAATTACATTAAATTAATGGTTCTTTACAATTAGTGACATTTGTTAACCAAGAGTTCAGAGTGCTTCCAATAGTATTCAAAAGTATTTATTCATATTTTAGATCTTCAATACATAATCTAAAATAAAATTTTTCACCGCGTCTGTCTGCGCGCGTTTTCATTAATGGATAAATTGTTTCATGAAGAAGGTTTAGATGTATAATTTGTGTACATTTTGTGAAGTCTATAGTCATATAGGGTTTATTACAAATTAAGTTGACATCTCTGTGTAACACGGGGTCTAATGTGCTTGGTAACAAAATACTAGAAACGCTGTAAAATATGTCTAGTAAAGACGTCACAGTGTTTGGAATCTCGAATGTGAACTTATTATCATACTTTACATGCGCGTGTAAACACAAGTCATATTTAGAATATAATATGAACAAACGTCACATTGTCTTCTTGTTAGATGTGATATCTTCATATTTGTACATACAGACATACATACTTACATATGTTACCATTCGCCCCTCGTGACAAGTTATTTATGAAGGCAGCAGGGCTGTAAGTGTTCAGAATATATTACTTACCCGCGTCTTCTAATCTCTCCCTTCTTCCCCCCCCCCATCTGCGGTACCGTTTTCCCGAGAGATTTCTCAGCGCACACACAACCAACATGAGACGGCTTGCGTGTCCGATATTAAACGGTGTATAGTGTATATAAGTATTGTTAACACTAGAACGACTGGAGTGAACATTTTAACATAAATCGGGTTTTGATTTATTGCTGCGATTTTTAAGCGATTTCAAAATTTATTGCATGAATCAGAGCCCTTTACTAACAATA
This sequence comes from Sialis lutaria, assembly GCA_949319165.1. Lineage (NCBI taxonomy): Eukaryota > Metazoa > Arthropoda > Insecta > Megaloptera > Sialidae > Sialis > Sialis lutaria. The sequence goes on along the minus strand of OX439235.1, from coordinate 23,941,736 downwards.
AAAAATTGCTATGTATGTATGATTTATCCATACTTATATTGTAAAAGGGTCAGTCCGCGGTGACGGGTGTGACATTTTAACTCAGATTAGAGTTCATAATTTCTAAATAATACTAGTTAATAACATGGTTTTACCATTTTTCTGTAGATCTTAATGTAATACATGCATATTGAAAGAATAAAAAGTCTACGGTTATTTTACAAAAAAAATACCAGCGTTCAAAGCTCTGTGACGGGTGTAACGCCAACTATTGCAAATCTTGCAACCTCTATCCAAAATCCCAAAAGTTTAGCGAAAATATAGGAGTTACTTTGTAATAATCATACTGTAATACATATGTTACGAATTGTATATTTTTTAGTAACACAATAGCACCAGGTAAATACGTCATCCATTTAACTGGTTATTACCCAATAAACATTGTGACGGGTGTGACACGTTGAATAATAGGATACAATAAGAGTATTATTTGTGTGTTTATTTGCTTATTGATATTATTAACTAATACTTATAACAATTATTTATCAAATACATCAATAGACTCGTTAAATTTATAATAAATGTGGTCTCCCTTAAGCTACGGTTTCCTAGAAAAGCGGCATCGTTATCTAGCGGCGAGTGACGTCACCAAAACGTTGTCTAGGAAAACCAATGGTGTTGGTTTCCTAAAAAGCGTTGAATGTGAACGTAAAGTTAAATAGCGTTGCCATTATTTATATGACGGTCGCCATAGCGGTGACGAACATTTGTCGAACGTTTTTTACGTGTAGCGGTGAACGTTCCATTACAAAAAATGAGTGGAAACATGATTTGGACCTACGAAAATGACAAAAATTTGATTTTTCATCAAGTACATGCAAAAAGTATAGTTAAAACAAAATCTATGGAACAATATCGGAACTGTACATCAATAAAACGGCCGATGGGGGGTTCAAATTTTTTTTTACAGTGTTCGTTATAATTTTCATTGAAATAACTAATTGAAACCTACATTCTGAATATTTTTCAGATTTTTTACATCGATTGTTTAGAAAATAGAGAGGAGGCGCTCTGATGATGACTTTGAAAGCAAATATATCGTGACTAAAGGGTTAATTCAAAAGTCCCCAAACATATTTTATTGTGAAATACACACCCTTTAAAATATATTAATTATAAGGTTGTTAACTTTGTCAATAAATACACTATGGTACAATAAATAGTAATAATGGTGAGTATGTAAGTTTATTTGAAAACATTAAATAAATGACATAACCTTAGATTAAAGTAGTAAGTATATATAATATAACTTAAAATATTATTTTCTTAAATGAATATTATATACAAAAACTGAAAAAGTATTGCACAAATAATATTAATATGATATTTATTATACGTTAATTCTACAATTATATTTTTTCAGTTAAATAGGTAATATTTTCTAGGAAACCATGACTTTGTCACCGTTAAGACGGCCGTCAAAAACGCCCGCCATATCACGGCTGTTAGATAACAGTACCGTTTTTCTAGGAAACCGTAGCTTTAGTCATTAATGTTGCTGAGGGTAACTTTTTTTTAAATTTGGTCAAACGTCACGTCTGATATGTCATTGTCAAAGACATTTCATAATTTGTTACGATCGTCACTTATTCTTAAGTAAATTATTGTGATTTCACCTTCTTTGTTGTCTGTTTTGAAATATTTTGAAAATAAACTAAATTTTTTCTAATTTTGTTTTGGTTTATGAAAATTGATGTTTAATAGCCTGTTAGTTTTTTTATATTTTAGTATTCATTTTCGTAAAATATTTTTTTAACTATCTGGTATCGATTACCGCGGACTGACCCAAAAGTGAAAGCAATTAAATCTATCTGTTTATTACCTTTTCGCGTCTTAACTGCTGAACCGATCTTAATTAAATTTTGCAGGGAGATAGCTTGCATCCTAAGGAAGGACATAGACTACATAGATTAAAAAAATACACGTGAACGCGAACGAAGTCGCGGGTAGCAGTTAGTATGTATACAATTTATGTACGTACATATGTAATATACGGTCATTCCATCGATTTCAGTCGTTTAAGTGTTAAACAGTGTTGTTGTGTCGGATGTAACCATTAACGACGAGTTAAAGATTGTGGGTAGGTTTTCCATTTTATTTTTATCTTAGCGAAATTCTTCAACAGATAACACCCTTGAAGAATTTATTTTTACCAACAATAAGATGGAGAATTTGTTTATAACATTCGGAATATAATAAATAAGTTATTTTTAGGAAAATTTCAAAAAGATAAACAAAAATAAGAAGCTTTGACTAGCAAAGGAACAAAAAATAATATATTGTTAAATAAATATAGCAGTATCCAATTTCTTACACAATCTAACACCATTAAATGTCTGTATTTTTTGTTTTGTTTTCTATTTCCTCGAGACGTTTGTGTAACCGCTATAAATCAGATTCACACTAAATATTCTCTTTGTTGGATTGTGTGCTTAATGAATATGCATTAAATTAGCGCGCAAACTTTGCGAGGAAGTCATTTGTAATGTAATGCGGATTCTAAAGCTTCAATAATACCTATATACTTGTTATTGTATGGATGTGTATGTATGGTATATGTATCAAGTTATACAGGCTGAATTAAAAGTAAGAAGCATATATATTAATTTTATTAAAAAATGTGATTTTATAGTTCCATATCTAAAGGATAGAGGGAAACTACATATGTGATCATTCCTGAAAAAAATAATTAAGTTGTACTTCTCTAGGTGCATCGTATACAGATTTTTCCTATAGAATATAGATCAATATAAATTATAAAACAGTACTGGCAAATACTTATCGCTCTCACTCTCTGTCAGTGGCTTACACTAGATAAGCGTATGCTTGACTCTGTCAGATTCGCTTGATGTGCTTTATATTTATTTTGTATCTGAATTCTTGTCACATATAAAATCATGAACCATGGAATAGATTTAAATGAAACTTGGTTTGTTAGTTACGCCTGATTGGTGGATGACATAAAAAATCAATATTGATTGGAGGGGGAGGCGATATCCTAGTTTTTTTATCAAAACTTATTAAAATGGAAGTGTTTTATGTGAAAATAATATACAGGGTGTTGAAAAAAGATGGATACACCTGCGCGTAAGTCGACAGAGACGAATTGTCAGGAAAAATGATCCAGATAAAAAAAAATTTATAATTTTTATAAAACATTTTTCCCAGCTATCACATGGTGATTCCAGTTGTGGGGAAGGATCTGCCTCCCGAGGGGAACGCTCCCCTCTTCGAATTTTTCAAACGGGAACCCCTGTTTTTTTATAACAGATTTCGTTTCCCTGGCCCAAAATACCTCGGAAACCGTTAAGGGCAGGGTAACGTTAATTCGTACAAAAAAAGGCACATTTTTGTGATTTTTTTCCGACAACATAGTTAATATTTATTTATTTAAACTAATGGTAGATCAAAGTATAACATTCGAAGAATATTTTGTTAAATTTTCATGTAAAAAAATTGAAAAATACGGCAATGGCGACAATTATTTGGAGGCGTCTCGGAAAAAAGCTGAATTACGATGCCCCTCATAACTCGGTCCTGGATCATCAGAAATAAAAAATTTTTTTTTGATCGTTAGCTAATCGTTTTCCCCAGGTAACACTGTGAGGGTTTTTCGAAATTTCAATTTTTCAATTTTTGGGAACACTTTGAAGTGAAAAACGCGATTTTTGCAAAAAAATCGGGTAATTTTTTATTATAAAATAAAAAATATTGACAAATTTGAAAAAAACTCTCCAGCGTTACCTCGTAAATTATGTACAGAACGAGTGTTCAAAATTTCAAAGAATCGGTGCAGTAGTTTTTCAAAGTCGGGCACCAAAAAATATATCTTAACGGTTTCCGGGGTATTTTGGGCCAGAGAATCGAAATCTGATATAAAAATAGGGGGTTTCCATTTGAAAAATTTGCAGGGGGTAGCGTTCCCCCCGGGGGGCAGATCCTTCCCCACAACTGGCATCACCATGTGATAGCTGGGAAAAAATTCTAACATTTTTGTCCAGATCATTATTCCTGATAATTCCTCCCTGTCGACTTACACAGGTGTATCCATCCTTTACAACATCCTGTATAATCTTTTTTTAAAAGGATTGAATTTTCTATAAAAAAGGTTATGCAATGGTTTAAACAAATTGTGTAGTAAAATAAATAACTATGTATAGAATTTATTAAGCATGAGGGCGCTATCACTTGGAAACTTGTAATGATCTTTATATCTAAATACGTGGATTACACCTAGAAACCACCGTCACAATTTATAGTATTTACTTAACAAAGAAAGTTTGATAATACCAGCAAAGCTCGATCATGGAATGCTTTAAAGAAAATCGCGGTTTGCTCTTAAAATTATGGTTTTACAAAAAAAGAAAAACACCGGAAACAATAACAAAAAATACACATCAACTGTCGTAGATATTTTCAATATCGCGCACTCAGATATAAAATGTAAATCCCCGTATTGTGCTCTTGAGATATAATACTGTATGAATTTATTTATTCCATTCAGAAAGTTTTTCTTCGTTTCTATCCATACAAATTCACGCTGGATGGGTAAAGCCCTCCCCGTAATAAGCAACTTTATGATTTGGTTTTGTTTATAGATCTACACGGATAGAATCGTATAAGATTTTATCATTTTTTTTTTAATTTTTAGCTGATATTGGAATTAGTTTTAAAATTTGAAAAAATGGAGATGTGATTTAACTTCTATGTTCGAAGAAATGGAAGTATTGTAACACCGTCAAAAAATCGTGTCCGTGATAAGAGCAGATTCTGATTGTACTAACTTCAAAATGTAAAGAAAAGTTGATTTCCGCATGGCGGCTGTGCGTGTGTGTGTCTGGATGTAAATTTTTCTTCCGTTCATAATAACTAATGTAGATAAGAACCAATTTGAATTATTTTTGGGGAAAGTTTGCCTTAGTGAGTACTCCAGACGTATTGATTTTAGTGCTAATCGTATTAGTGGTTTCGGAAATATTCGAAATGTTGTACCAATTATCGTCTAAAAAGTGAATATTATCTCACCAATTTTGATAAGACTTGGTACACTTGTAGTTCAATCCAATCTAAGAGGTACTTATTTCATAAACGTGTCGAAATAGCCACTAAAGGGGTGAAAGCCACCCTTAAAATTTTAAATACTAATAAATTCATGTTGCCATGGAAACAGGTGCACTTAAATTCAAATGTCAAATAATTATTCTTCTACAAAAATGTGTATTTAGGTTAGTTTTATATTAAAAATTATTGAAAAAGATATTATAGAACATGGAAGTCATGTATGGTTCTCCATACTGTTTTTTTTTATTTCGTAGGTGATAAAAATAAAATATACCTACATATCGGCTAATACTGACCGTTTCCCTAACCAGTATTTAACTGTTGCACTTTTAGAAGAGTCCTGAAGATGTCCACTGTTATGAGTGATGAAACGTTGGCCGATAACACGACCAAATCGACGCAGCTTGCACTCAGAAGCTAAAATCCATAAACATACTTTTTTTTTTCTTCTTACGGGTTCGCCCTAATTTTATTGTCATACAAACTAATTTTAGGGTGTTATACTTTCTAACAGTGAGAGTTCCTTTAGAATCGGTTCGTTATTTTTTGTATCAATAAACAGACAAATAAAAAACTGTCAAACGTAGAACGTATTTTCTGGTTTACCAACGAAAAAAGGGTTGACAATGCTACCCGTACTCGTAAATTAAAATTGCCCAATGATATATCACACGCACATTTCACACTTTTCCAACATACAATAAAAAAATGAAATAAATTTCAAAACAAAGGAATTTTCACGGGAATAAAACTGGAAAATCTATGAAATAAAAAAGAAATCTTTGAAATTGGATCGAACAATAATATCTTGGAAGATAAATCATTCTTGAGAAATGGCGAGTCGGTAAAGTAGAAGGGCTGGTAAAGTCAACAGTGACATCTGTCGGAAGAAGGGAAAAGAAAACGTAAGAGAAATTATTCCCCCCACTCCCTCCTTCTCGTGCTGTGGCTTGACACTGTGCCAGCTCGGTGGACCCTATATTAACGTTTTGTTTATTACCTATTATAAATGCGCTCGTGGTTAAACAAGAAAATAAGAAAACGGGAAATATCTGAACAGAATTAGCTCAACGTAATTTAACCTGGGGCGCCTGTCCTCTGTTATAATACATACGGTATCATCATCGAGAAAATAAAATAATAAACTGCCTATTGTCAAATTTATATAAAGGATGTGGCGCAATTAATAATGCTGCAGTTGAGTCACTGCTATTAAAATATTTTTTACCCCGTCACTGCTCTTGAAGTGCTGCAACAGTAACCGTTCTGAACGTTATGTTTGTACTTGAAGGCAGCGCAGTGTCGAGAACACTTCAAACGGAATACTGCGGACGTCTAACCACTTGAAAAGGTGTGACAAAATTATAATTATAATGTACTTAAAGAGAAGAACTTCGTTGATATAATATAAAACTGTGTGGCACGCAAGTGTGCTGAACTTTTAACTTATGTGTTTTCAATTAAAACAGGGTCGGTTCAAGTTATGGTTTGATCAGACACTTGCCCAAGCCGTATAGAATACAAATTGCAGAAAAAATCGTGTTTTAGAATTTGGATGATGGACTAGATAAATTTTACAACGAATCTTCTATCTATTTTTTGAAAGGATGCCCATTTTACAAAGTAATTTGGTCCAATGTTACCCAAAAATAATTAAATTTACCAACGGAGCGCGGCCGTTGGTAAATAGAAGAGTTAAGGTGACGCTGAGTGTTTATTCTTACTTAAAAGGGTCTTTTACAAATGTAATTTCATAAATCTTTTAATTTTTTCTGCATGTTCTTTATCTAAAAAGTGTTAGGAATATACATCAAAAGGTTTAACGAAATACTCGTTAGTTCGGGATGTACGACATGCGACAACGTCAAAACTTGTTTTACCAAGAACTCAGATTATCATGAACATCTTAAATGGGATATCCCAAAAGTCTATTATCTATATCTAAAAAACTAGTTGATCGATTAACTAGAATTTTTTATAATTTTTTTTGGAAAACCTGCCGCTATCGTCTGACGAGCTTTTTAGAAAATTTTGATTTTCCGTTTTTTACAGCTTTTTTGACACTAAAAAAATATTTTTTAAATGTCGAAATTTTACGTATCAAACGATAGCCAAGGGGATAAGAAATAAAAGTATTTTTCGATTTTTTGTTTCAGACGACTGCATGAGCAAAATCGTGTCAACCGTTTGATATGACATTTTTCCAAAGGGGTGCTTTCAAAGTCGGAACAGGTATAAAACCATGAATAATAAAAATTTGAAAAAAAAAACAGAACCAAAAACGGCATGATTTGTTGAAGACCCCTTTAAATAGTGTTTACTATTTTCCATATTTCAAAACCATAATCTGTACTATATGTATATTTTTTTAAGGTAGTAGACCGGTGTGACGGCCGAAATTTCGACTTTTTTTCGTGACCTTATTTTAACAAGTAAATAATATACGATCGTTTTGTAACTTTTACATATTTATTTTAGTACTTTAAATGGTACAAAAAAAAATTTTTTTATTTAATTTTCCATTTATTTATTTACAATATGTAATGTCAAAGTGGAGTCCTCTAAAGCAGCGGTTCTTAAACTTATGTGGGCTAGGGACCCCTTTTTTGAACAATTATTTTTCGGGGACCCCCATCCCTGATAGAAAAACAAAAAAGGTCGTTATAAACTAATTATTCACTGATAAATAGAAATATAAAAGTACTTAATGTAAATTAAATTTTGCCAAAAATGTTTCACGGCCCCCTGTAAAAGTTTGGCGGCCCCCCGGGGGTCCGCGGACCCCAGTTTAAGAACCGCTGCTCTAAAGAATAATGAGCTGTTTCGGGGAAGCACACAGCCTTCCGTAGTCATTTGAAATGAAAAAATCAAAAATATTATTATTGTGTAGACCTTATTTTAATGAACTAACCAATAATATACATAATAAAAAAAAAAAAAAAAAAAAAAAAAAAAAAAATAGCGGACTTGTGAAAAAAAAATTCTCAAAATGTAATTTTTTTTGTTGATAAAATGTTTAAAAAAATTAATTTATTATTAAAAAATTAAATGTTTTAAAGGTTAGGTATTTAGATATGTGTATGTAGAATAACTAGTTAAATTTTGAGCCAAATCGGTTGAATAGTTTTGAGTCAGTGCTTCCCCGAAATTTCAAAAACATGGTTTCGAGAAAAACGCTAAAACGTTTGTTTCCCATCTTATAGCAATGTGCACTCGTCGAACGATAAATGCCTGTAACTTTGGAAATATTCTAAATTTTGGTCTGAAAATTTAAGAGCATATTTTTAAAATGTGGTTCTTCCGAAAAATGTAAAAAAAAATCGATTTTTTTGACCCATCACACCGGTCTACTACCTTAATAGTAGCAATAGCTGAAGAATAATATTTTTATTTACTAATAAAAATCAATATTGATGAAGTAATATTTCTATAGGATAAATAATTTTGATGTAATGGTAAAAGTTGATACTAATGACAAGATCTATCGATTCTTACCCAAATTTACTCTGGGTTATGTTCTTTGTTACAGTATTCCTTCGACTGTAGTTCAATTATTTTTATTCAACATTATAAATCGCAACAATAAATATTCTGCAGATAAGGTTTTAAAAAAGTAAACCACCGAAAAACCGATATCGTCGAGTCTGCTGCTATTCGATTCTGAACCAATTTAATACAGTTGCGTATTCCAAACTGACACTGACTTTTTTATGTGTGTCATGCTCGTGTTGCGAATAGCAAAACGCTACACCAGCGTATCTCTAAATGTCACAGCAAGCTTCAACTATATATAAAAACAGATTTTATAAAATGTTATACAGACTGTCCAAGATAAGCGTGCAATGCATGGGGATATCCTAAACGGTAAGAGATACAGATGTGGTTAAATGAGATGAATTATTTGTAAGAAAGGGGTGAGTATTACAACATCAAAAAATATTAATAATTTTATGTGGTTCAGGCGGTATACCCAAAAAACTGAAAATTCGGAATTTCTTTAAATGACTATAACTTTTTTGGCAAAGTAGATAGGTACTTTTTATTTGCGGTTTCTTAAAGCACTTTTTCGAGTAGAATTGATTGGTGTATTTAGAATTTTTATATCACTTTTAGTTTCCGAGTTACAAGCCCTAACTTAAGTTTTTCTTATGGGCCGCCAAGTTGGCTTTGTCATATTTGAACGTGTTTTTTACTCTACAACGATATGTCACATGACATACTTATTATAGAAAATAAGTCGAAGTACTAAATACTGGTGATATTTATAAAGTATTTTATTACAAACATTTAAGTAAGCCATGAAAAACAAAAATTGTTAAACAAAAATAGCAATAACAACAATGAAAATAACAAATGCATATTTAAAAACAATAAACTATTACAAAAAAAAGGTTTTTACTTTTTTTTAATAATAAGTATGACATGTGACATATCATTGTACAGTAGAGTAAAAAACACGTTCGAATACGATATAGCCAACTTGGCGGCCCATAAGAAAAACTAAAGTTAGGGCTTGTAACTCGGAAACCAAAAGTGATATAAAAATTCTGAATACACCAATCAATTCTACTCAAAAAAGTGCTTTAAGAAACCGTAAACAAAAAGTATCTATCTACTTTGCCAAAAAAGTTATAGTCATTTAAAGAAATTCCGAATTTTCAGTTTTTTGGGTATACCGCCTGAACCACATAAAATTATTAATATTTTTTGATGTTGTAATACTCACCCCTTTCTTACAAATAATTCATCTCATTTAACCACATCTGTATCTCTTACCGTTTAGGATATCCCCATGCATTGCACGCTTATCTTGGACACCCTGTATACGTATAATGTATATATATGCAAAAAAAGTCATATTTTTAAGAAGAGTTCCACGTATTTCCCAATCGATGGTACATACAGATGTAATAAAATATTTTGTTTCTTAATCGTCAAACTCATATATGTACACTGGCATTAAGCCCTCAATTAATGGTATCTCAAAAATTAACATTTAATTTTTTTTAATAGATTTACAAAAAAGCATTAATTTTATATATATTATAAATGCTTTACAACATAACATGGGCCGAATTCTAGGGTTTTACGGACCCACATGCAGCCCGCGGGTCACGTGTTTGATACCACCGGTGTAGACAATAAAAATCTACTTTACAACACTGGTCTGAAGTAGGTATTTATCATAGGTAGAAAATAATAATAAATCCATGTAATGTATTCATAAAAAAATACCTACCTTACATAAATATGGTAATTTTCATGAAAAGGGCGTTGATTTTCATCGTAGGAATGCACAGAACATAAATATTTTCATAGCTCCATAAATTCCAAATGCCAACAATATTTATTGCGATCGTAATTTATAAGGAAAAATCATTTAAATACCGAAACCTATAAAAGAAAAACTTCAAAATGATTTCAGTTTTCATTCAGATATGGAGTATTGACTAATGGAAAAAGTATATATTGGTTTCCACGAAAGTTTCTACAACAAGAAAATTATGATAAGTGTCTGAATATTTTTATAACTATTACTTGTTATATATTATACTTGTATATAGATTTTTCTTTTCATTGTCTTTCTGTCTGTCTGTTTGTTACCTTTTCACGGCTAAACCGCTGAATCGATCTTGATTTAATTTGACAGAGAGATAACTTGCATCCTGAGGAAGGACATAGGCTACTTGAAAAACCTGAAAATTGTACCCCGAAAAATGTATTAAATAACAAAAAATGGGTATAAATGATATTTGTACGAGTGACATGTTTATGTTTTACCTACATAGCTTTCTTCTTTTTCTTCTTCTCTATGGGTGACAGCTCCTACCTAATATAATTTCTACGCTAACCATATATACATGATATATGTCGGAGCGTATAGGTAATGTTCACATGTGAAATGGTGGCATAGCCACGTTTCGCGCACTATCAGTAATCTGCTTTACTTTCGTCATCGTGAATAAAACAAACACAAATCCACAATATTGTATTTTAATCAATATGAATCATTAAGTATTAATTACAAAATCACAGTATTTTCATTAACTTCACAATGTCTTAAAATTATAGAAAACAAATAGAATGTTTCTATAACAATTATAAATACACAGAATATTATACAATTGTCAAATTGGGTGATTGCAGTTCAGGTGTGATGTAACACAGTCACGGTGGTGATGATTGCTGGTCAAAACTTCGACTGACTTCTGACTGCCTGAAATGGCTGCCAACTCTGTCTGTCCCTTCAAATCGACCCTCACTTAGCGTGTTTCCTGATCTGCTGCGCGTCTATTGGTGCTAACTTCTGATTAGTCTGCGTCACTCCACGTATTTGAACTAATGTAAGTAACATCCTCGCGCCGACATATACATCTTATTATTTGTATGACGCCAAGTTAGTTGCGGGAACAGCTAGTATAATAATATATTTGTATAAAAATATTGAATGACGTTACGTATTTTTTTAATATAACTAAACCTTTTACAGTATGATTTCACACTTATGAAATATAATTTCACATTAACGAAAACAGATTTCATACAAATGAAATATAATTTCACATTAACGAAAATAGATTTCGCACAAATGAAATATAATTTCACATTAACGAAAACAGGATTTCACACAAATGAAAACATAATTCACATAGGTGTATAATATACGAAAAATAATTTTGGAACAATGAAAACTAATTTTGCAATATTTTGCAAAGTGTGCTCCTGTCAATAAAAACAAAATATTAATAATTATAATAATTATTATTCCTACATAACCACATGTTTTATGTAAATAATTTTAATAAGTCTTATGAAATGCATCGTGGTAAATATAATTTCGTCTAATGGCAGAGCTAGGATTATTAAAGCTTATGAAAAAGATTGGAAAGAAACAGCAAATGCATTAGTTGTGAATATACGTACAGCCTATGAATGGATAAAAAAGGACAAGTTCTTCCTAAAAACAAAGGCGGTAACGCATCTTAAAAAAATGCCAATAATTAAAGATGCGCTGTTAAGATGGATTGAGGAAAATTGCACGCTAACATTAAAAAATATATGTGATCGTGTCAATAACGAATTCCATGTTCGTGTTTATCATAACACTATTAAAAACTGGCTGGATGGTAAATTAATTTCGGTCAAAGCTCTTAGACCACATATTGGAAATATGAATTCCAACGAAAATAAGGAAAAGCGAAGAGATTATGTCGACCGAATTTTGCAAAACAGAGCGAATGGTCGAACATTAATTTGGATTAATGTCAACCTATATTGTCGTCGAAAGGAAGGCAGGTCAAAAATTGGCCATAGAGCCAGAATAATTATACTGACGAGTAAAGAGAGCAACCTCCATTGCATTGGTGCAGTAAGTTCCATACGCATTATGGCGTTTGAGAACCGACGTGGTTCTTACAAAGCGGAAGACTGCAAAGCGTGGCTGCGACAGTTAATATGTAGTACGTAATGTATATGGTATAAATGCCCGGGAAGAAAATTGTAGATCATATGTTACACTGGTTTTTGATCTGTGGAGACTTGCTAAGATCTACAATGACCTTCAAAGATCTCTAAAGATCGTTGTAGATAGTGATAAAGATTAAAATGATCTTCAGAGATCTTTGTAGATCTTTTCAAGTCTTCACAGATCAAAAATCAGTAAATATAATGCTGTCTCAAAATGGAGATTTGTCGAGATCTGATTTTGATGATTGCAAATCTACATTTTTCTCCCGGGTGTTTAAGAAAACATCAAATTTCGAAAGGTTTTTTAAATAAAAATATAAAGAAATGCTCTCAAAATCAATACGAGTCAACAGTCAATTATTATAACGAAAACAAAGAAACGTGGATCGCTAATGAATAACATTACATCCGTTTACTTGAATTCTATAAATAAATGTATTAAAAAATACGTATCTTCGACTTGGGCTGATATTCTATATTAAATAAAGAATAAAGCCAGAGGCGGGTTCAAAGTCACTACAATTCCTGTTATATATTGTAATGAAATTGTTTCCGATCTTTTTTTATCAGATAACGAATTTTTGTTGTTGTAACATATTTTATGTACAAATGTATTAAGTATAACAATATGTCAATCGCACTTTAATGTCAGGTATTATAAAAGAAACTAACAAAATTTGTTAGCTAACAAGGGTGTCAAACCTATCTGACAGTTGCCTTGAAGTTTCGTGAAGTGTTCGAATGTTTTTCGTACGCATGGCAAGTTAACACATTTCTGATATATGTATGTACATATATGAAAATTATCTTGTACAGTCAGAGTAACCAACTGAGTCATATTACGTTGAAATATAACTGATCTAAATTCCAAAACAAATCATATAATTGAATGAATCAATGAAGATTACTAAAATCAAAATTTGTGCACATTTAAGTTAAGATATCAGTTATTGATATGATGGATCATTTTGAGGAATAGATTCGGTTTCGGCATGCCAAAAACTTTTCAAAATGGTCACTAATATCTCTAGTATAAAAATGATATCAATCTGTGTTATTTAGTCCTTTTTGAACTAAGGTTTTCTCGTAGCGCCCTTCTCTTAATTAAAGCACGACAAATCATAAGTAAGAAATACAAATAAATAAAACACCAGAAAAAATGATTTGACATTTAAGGATGAGGCTATTTGCACATACAGTATGTGCATGCAACTGGCTATTTGCACATACCGTATATGCTTGCAATTGGCTATTTGCACATGCCACTAACCTAACGTACACTAACCTACCCTAACTTAACAATCTAACCTAATTTGGTACATATACAGTATGTGCAAATAGCCAATTACATGTACATACTGTAAGTGCAAATAGCCACTGTCGACATTTAATGAACTAGTAAAAGTACTGCATTATTGAATAAATTCATTCATTTAAAATGAAAAAAATAATTATGAAAGCTTGTTCAATGCGCCATTATGTTTCAGGTTATAAAAACCTTAAATTCGTTCCTGTGTGAAGCTTTTGCAGGCAGAATGAAAATAATTGAAATATTATTTGCACGGTATTCTTAAATCCATTATCTTTTGTTGTTGACATGTTTAGCTAAGGGCATACATGACAACAAACGAATTTTTTTTAAGTCAAAGTAAAGTAAACAAATTGGATTTTAGGAAAATTACCTGAAAATACTCCACAGAATAATAATTGATTGAAATATCAGATTTTTTTATATCAGACATTCTGCGCTCCAGATAAAATACATTTTTTTGGAATCTACTCATTTTTGAAGGGAAGGGGGAACAATTTTAATACGTATAATACTAGCTGACGGATTTATAATATTTTAAGAATTACGCTTTTAAGGATCTATTGAACGTCGAAAGTAGAAATCAATTATATTAAAATAAAAGTTAACATGTTTTAAGTACTGGCACCAGTCTTGGTCGCTTTAAGAGCACGGTATAATGTTTCTTGGGATTGATGGGCTTCTTGTTGTAATTTTCATGTAATCATTTTACTAATTAAATAAGCATAAATTTAGCTGTTTTATAAAGCGGCTTGCGTCGTTTAGCTGTTTTATAAAACGGCGCCTATGACAGCCTCTTTATAAAAATGTGGACACGTTAACTATCCTTGGTTAATGCAGTCTATTAGGGCGAAAGAAGGTTGGTTAGTTTAGTTAGGTTAAAAACGGGGGTTCAATCTCCGAGCAATTACGTTTTGTAAAATATTGATGCTCTAATAATATACACGTTAATGTGTATATTATTTGTTAGGGCGATCTTTTGGGGTGTAATAAGTAAGTTAATCTCTCTGTTAGGTTAAAAACGGGAATTCAATCTCCGCCTTGGTTCAGGAAATCTATTGGGGCGAAAGAGGATTAATATAGTTTAAAAACAGGGATTCGATCTCCACAGCAACGAACTGTAGGAATTTTAACGTTTATTTTATTTGACATAATTATTAGAAAACAGTTCATTGTAAGTTTGTTGGGATTGTAAATACATTTCATTTTTTCATTAAATTAATCCCCTTTCACCTTAATAGATTGTCCTTACCAAGGCGGGGATAGAATTCCCGTTTTTAACCTGACATAGAAACTAACCTGCTTATTTCACCCCAAAAGCGGCTAAGTTTACAATCCGACTGCGACAAATGTACTAAATTTTGCAATCGGTCGCGGTGGTTCAATTGTAGCCATTTTGTAAAGCGGCTAAACGTTAGGCAGCCGTACTATAGAATGCATGGTAATCATTTAATCTGGCGGATGATAGTTCAGCCACTTAGCCGCTTTGTAAAGTGGTTAAATTTCGGCTCCGACATATGTATATACAATAAATGTGTATAGATTATGATTAGGTAATGACAGTAAACAAATATATCAATTATTTCTAATCCAACACGAGTATTATCCAAGACGGTGCCAGTATTTTTGTATTATATGCTTCGATAGTTAATCCAATTATAAAATTTCAGGTTCCAAAACCCCTTTCCATTCTTGTCTGCGCTGTTCAATGTCTAGGTTGAATTTATTACCTAACTACAACAAATTTAGGCAATTCTTTGCTGTAAATTCTGATAATAAATATTAATGGATAATTAGAATACAACTTGCTTCCATTTCTTCGAAATCATTTGCATCAGGCCCTGTTTTGAATTTCAAATACAAAAGTCCATTTAAATGTAAATTTGTTACGAGTTATTAAATAATCTACAGCAATGTTTTTTATTCGTATTCAATATTAATAAAAGTCTGTATATATTCAATGTTTATGTTACAATTTTTCAACATGTAGCAGACTGGAATTGAAATAAGAATCCAATATTGTTATGTAACATGTTACGTAATGCATATTACTTCCTTTCTAGAATGAAGCACTCATGCTAGCAAATGTGGTATTACTGCTATAAAATAACGTCTTTTATTGTTGTAAGTTGTAAACATATTGTTTCCAGGCGAGTAATCACTAAAATAGTGTTTTCAAAACTTTTATTTCAAAAAATATTAATATTTTACTGAAGCTCATGTGTATTGCTTTATTTATATTACTAAATAAATTTTTTTCACGGGCTCTTGATCCATCTACTGTCAATCAACGTTTGATAGTAGTAGAAGTTGATAGTTTTGGGTCATTTTTTAAAGATAATCGTTTTGAACTCTGAACGATTTAAGATGTGAACTTATACCTTAAATAATAAATATTTATGTACACTATTATTATAAAGTAACGAGGAAAAAGATCAAGGTTCAGGATAAATTGACATAAAAAGGTACACAAATTGAATTTATTACCTTTTAAAGATGTCAATTAATCTTGTGAGATAAAAAGAAGAGAAACGAATGAGAATAAATTCGGAGATTTGCCAAATTTATTTCCTTTTACTATTATAAATACCTGGGGCGAATACAGGTTTTTTTTTTATTACACATATTAGAGCTGTGGGAGCGGGTCGTGATTTTTTGGGTCACATTATGAGATATAGCAATTTTAAAATAGTACGTATTAAATATATTTAACTAAATATACAATATAAACTTTTTTTTAATATTAAAAAAATAAATAACAGTGTGTACTCAAGCGAGTAAATTGGGCAGATATGAAGTCTATTTTGTGTGAAACTGGTTTTCTGATATCATTTTTATTTAAAAAAAATTCATTTGAAAGTCATGTTATATGTATATTTAAGTTATTTCATTTGATTTGAATAAAATTCGAAATCACATGCTTTAGTTGGATAAAATATATTAGCATACCCCGTACCTTTTTTCATGTAAAAATTATTCAGAACAATTAAAACATGCTTAAACACTTATGAAACTAATAACGTTAACAGATTTTTTTTGTTACACTTCTACTAACTGATTTTTAAGGAAATATTGTGAATTAATATCCATAGACAGTAGCACTTATTATAAAATGAGGTGTACTCAAATGTGTACGGCGGACGTTAATGGGTTAAAGTCAGTTGTTCATATTTATCCATATATTAATGGCCAAATTAAGACACTGTACGGGTCAGAAAAATTGTCGAAAAAATTTTTCTCACAAGCATAACTAATTATTTTGAGATCGGGTAAAGGCCATTTTATTAAGTATATATTCAACTTACAATACAAATTTTTATTGAAAAATATTAAAAAGTTACAAAGTTAAAATTTCGAAATTTAAAAAAAAAATGCATAAAAAATTTATTTTTTATCAGTGTTTTTTTCCTTAATAGATGCATAAAATCGTGTTAAGAACGTGACCCACTGTGTGTGACTGAAATAATCGAAATGGTGATCGTAATATTAAATAATGCGCAATCGTGTGCGAAATTCATTCACGCATCTAAAGTTAATACGGATTTCCTTTTTTCAATCAAAAGTAATTTCTTAAAAAAGTATATCTCATTAGATTTCATTCCAACGACAACGTGAACTTATTATCGAGGACGCTTGTAAGAAATGTAATTAATTAGTGTAATACCCATATTAAAAAAACGTAAATCCGTATTAAAAAGTTCTCGAGCTTTTAATTTTTATCAAACTTACATTTTATAAGTGCTTATATCAAAGAAGTTCATAAGTACATAAAAATTTGATTATGAATACATTTTTTTAATGGAAATAGAAATTTATTTGAAATTAAATGCAACGATCGAAAAAAAATGTTTTGTAATGTAAACATGAAACGGTTAAAAAGAATCGAGAATTATTTTATAACGTCGTATTACTTTTTATTTATTCTGTAGGCTGTTTCTTTTTCTACGAGATATGTTTTTATTTCATTACAATATGTTGAATTTTGACTGAATAGCTTTCGTGACCGTTTGGCGGAAAATAAAATGAAATGTAATTTAGAATAAACAGTTGTAATATTTATAACGATAACTTATATATAAATGATTCATAAATAATATTTAAGTGTCCTCTGGCGAATGTGAATCAGACATGTGTGTATATGAATGCCTGTAAAAGTAAAAAAAATGTCACAAAGTTCATTTAACAGGGTGGTCAGGTTCTGGAAAACTGAGAAAAGTCAGGGAATTTTGCTATACAGGGAAATGTCAGGGAATTTGGTTGGAAGTCAGGGAATTTTTTATAAAAATGCAAAAACCATACAAATTCTCGCAAATATTTAAATTTTATCTATGTGACCTTTTTTTAGGTTTTTTATCTAAATTTGAAATAAAAAACAGGGAAAACGGTAAAAATTCTCCTGGAAAACCGGGAATAGTCAGAGGAATTTGTTCCAGAGAAATACTGGCCACCCGGTTTAATAAAAAGAAAACGGAATGACATGACAGCAAAAAAAATAAAAATATAAAGAAAATTACATTTTATGTTAATATTTTAATAATGGGGTACAGAAATCGTTTTTACATTATGATAATGAAATGTGTCATTTATACGTATATATTTTTACATTATAAAAAAATATATGTTTATTTGTATATGAATTCCTATAAAAGTTAAAAAATATCACAATTAATAAAAAGAAAACAGAATGACATGACAGCGAAAAAAAATAATTTTTTTAATGAGCCATTTTATTTTAATACTTAATTGTGAGCTACACAAATGGATTTTACATTATGATAATGAAATGTGTCATTTACACATAACAATTTTTACTTTATAAAAAAATATGTTATTCGTCAGATTT
The DNA here is from genome assembly GCA_949319165.1 of Sialis lutaria. Taxonomy (NCBI): domain Eukaryota; kingdom Metazoa; phylum Arthropoda; class Insecta; order Megaloptera; family Sialidae; genus Sialis; species Sialis lutaria. The sequence continues at coordinate 23,923,017 of OX439235.1, read as the reverse complement.
GATCTAGGTTGGCGTATTTTATTTTCAAAAGTTAATAATCACCTCAAGAGAGAACTATTCTCATTAAAGATGTATCTTTGAAAGGCTTCCATTGCTCTGCTGAGATCTTGAAGTAATTGTAACAAAGGAATGTTAGATAATGAAATAAATTCATGCATTGAAAAATAAAACAAAGGTTAAAATTAACAAGTACGTTTAGTTAAAATATGTTCAGAATAAAAAAAGTGGCTATTTGCACATACTGTACATAGGTGGGCAAAGTTAATCGAAAAGTTAACTTCGTTAATTCGTTAATAAAAAAGTTAGCTTCGAAAATGCAACGGAAGTTAAAGTTAACCGAAAATTTGAAATTTTAACGAAAGTTAACCGTTACAGTTAACAGTTAACCATCCAAAATGTTTGAAGACCTTTTTTAGCTATTTCGACAACTTTCTTATGTACTTTTCATCGAACAACCAATGTTTACGGAAAAAGTTAACGGAAGTTAACAAAAGCGTTAACATTTTTTTGAGTTAACTTAAAATGGATTAACGAGTTAATGCCCACCTATGATACTGTATATGTTCCAAATTAAGTTAGGTTGTTATGTTAGGGTAGGTTAGTGTACGTTAGGTTAGTGGTAAGTCTAAATAGCCAATTAAATGCATATATGGTATGTGCAAATAGCCAATTGCTTGCACATACTGCATGTGCAAATAGCCTCATCCATAAAAAAAATCATTTAGCTGAATATTATTATAGAAACAAGAAATTGTGCTGTTTGAAATAAATAATAGTAATAAATACATATAATAAATTTTCTTTGGACATACAATATTTATTCCTATCTATCAAATATATTTAATATTAGTTGTGCCCGCGGCTTCGCTCACGTGAACTATGGAATTATTATTTAGGATTTTAAACAAATATTGTTGAAAAAATATAAGTAGATCTTTTTATTCTACATAATTCTTTACTGTATCATAATAATATTCTTAAAGGTTTAGGCAGCATGTTACAAAAGAACGCGCTGACGGCAAACTTTTTTCCGAATTAATTTACTATTATCGTCACTGCTTATTCCTTGTTATCTAACGTAACATAATATAATACTAAAACCTGGACAAATAACATATTTGTAAATTTAAAAAAAAAAAAAAAACACGTAAATCGGATAAGTGGGTCTCGAGTGATAAGCGCACTAACGGACAGACAGACAACGAGCCGTTGCGTTTTATAATATTTTAGGAAATAGATTAACCGAAAATTAATTTTAGCCACACGTTGTATAGATGAATTATGAATAAATAGATAAGGAATGAGTTTCTATTATTCTATTTATAAAAACTTCTTTAAGCAAAATTATCGGAAAAAATAAAATTTTAAATATATGGAATTTGGCACATAATAAAGAACTACAGAAATTGTTGATATACGAACGAGATTCGATTTATTTTAGCTACTACCATTAACAGTGGCCCGTTTAATCTAATATTAAATTCACATTACGTCTAAATATAGCAACAAACTTTCTTTGTGCGAATAAAACTCAACGAAGAATCAATTTTACCAACTTTTTTGGCAAAGATACAAAAATCTTTCCAACATTAAAGTGTGAGAGAGACAGCTGTATAATTATTTATATTGTTTTTCTGTCTGATTAAACTTGACGGGATTCATTTTTTTGCGCCTCGGTTGAAATATTAAACGTTTTAGATAACAATCGCGGCTTTTCTTACAACAGTTTTAACGTTAGCTCGTTAAATAATGTCGAGAGCTCAGTGTTTTATTGTATCATTAAGCTCTCATTGTCCATTGTACGATATATTTGCTAATTGTACTTTGTTTTAATTGATGATTAAGATTGCTTTGATGCAGTCGCAAAGTAATAACAAATACCTAATTGATTTTAAATGGCTTGGCCCGAATTTACACTATTTTAATAGAAAGTGGCTGTTTGCACATGCAGTACGTGCATGCAATTGGCTATTTGCACAAACTGTATATGTACCAAATTAAGTTAGGTTGTTATGTTAGGGTAGGTTAGTGTACGTTAGGTAAGTGGTATGTTTAATGGTATGTTAAAACGGCATGTGCAGATAGCAAATAACCAATTAAATGCATATATGGTATGTGCATGTAGCCAATTGCTTGCACATACTGCATGCATGTGCAAATAGCCTAATTCATTTTAATATCCTTTACTTAAATAGTTACGTTAATCTTATTTATGTATAAAAGATTTTATATACAGAGTGTCCGATTTTAAGTGCACACCTCGAATAACTTTTTATGGTGAAATGTTATCAAAAACTTTTCAAATAAAAGTAACATGGTTTGGACGGGGACATAGGCGTACTTGGATGAAATTTTTTTAGGTGGTGTTTTCAGGGTGACATGAAGGTCAACATCATTTTTTTAAATCGAAACCTATAGTTTTTATCAAGTAATTTTATTTTACGTGAAAAAACACGAATCTTTCATTGAAAACTTATTTTGAACAACTTAAACCTTTCCAAGATATCTAACAAAATAATTCGAGTTTTTAAACTTTCAATATTTTTTTACTCACAAACCATCAGGTTTAGGGAAAAAGTATAAAATACAAAAAATGTTTATTTTGGTCTAATAAAACTTAAAAAATAATTCTACATTTTTTTAACAATTTTTTTTTGCTAAGATAAAATAAATTGAAAAAGTTTTAAAATTTTAAAAATAATTCTTCAAGTCTTATTTTTTGTATTTTGTACTTTTTCCCTAAACCTGATGGTTTATGAGTAAAAAAAATATTAAAAGTTCAAAATTTCGAATTATTTTGTTAGATATCTTGAAAAGGTTTAGGTAGTTCAAAAAAAGTTTTCAATGAAAGATATGGTAGGTACGTGTTTTTTCACGTAAAATAAAATTACTTGATAAAGACTATAGATTCCTATTTAAAATAAAACGGGCAAGTGCTTGTTGGGCACGCACATGATAGGGTTCCGTAGTCATTCTCACTACGATTTATAAAAAAAGAGTTTTTTTTTTAAATTTTCGTGACCGAAGGGTTAAAATCAAAAAGTCATTTGGCTTTTATTATTGCATTTTAAGAGACCTATCAAATGACACCCCACTCAATGGGGTAAATGAAAAAATGTGACTATGATATGATTTCAATCTATGATAGTGGGGTCCAAAATATTTTTGACAATGATCGTTATAATTTTCAGTGAAAGTACTAATTAGAAGCTACATTCAGATTTTTTTTCAGATTTTTTGAATCGATAGTTTAGAAAATAGAGGGGGGGGGACGCTCTGACAGCGACATTAAAAAGCAAATATGTCGTGACTGAAGGGTTGAAATCAAAAAGTTATCTGACATTTTTTATTGTATTTAAGGCGACCTATTAAATGACACCCCATTCAATGAGGTAAGTGGGGAAAAAATGAGAGTTCACTTTTCAGTCTATAGAAGGGGGGTCCAAAATATTTTTGACAATGTTCGTTATAATTTTCAGTGAAAGTACTAATTAAAAGCTACATTCTGGAATTTTTTCAGATTTTTTAAATTGATACTTTAGAAAATAGAGGGGGGGGCGCTTTTTTAACGACTTTGGAGAGCAAATACATCGTGATTAAAGGGTTAAAATCAAAAAGTTCTGATACATTTTTTTGTTGCATTGCACTCAATGGGGTAGGTGAATTTTTTTTTAACACTTTTCATATTATGGAAAGGGGGCCTAAAATTTTTTTTTACAAAAATTTTATCATTTCAGTTTTTGGGTCATTAATCTACGACCGTATACCAAATTTCATCTTATTATCTCAAAATTTTTGAAGACGGACGGACGGACATGGAGAAACTATAAGGGTTCCTAGTTTTCTACGGAACCCTAAAAATGGTGTTGACCTTCATATCACCCTGAAAACACCACCTACAAAAATTTCATCCGAGTATGTCTATGTCCCCCTCCAAACCGTATTACTTTTATCTGAAAAGTTTTTTGACAACATTTCACCATAAAAAGTTATTAGAGGTGAGCACTTAAAAAGAGACACCCTGTATAAATATCGTATATATCTGTTGATTTACTCAAAATTTATAAAACTGATCCAATTTTCATGAAACTTACTAAAAAAATTTTAATCTGACAAAATCGAAACTAAATCTAATTTAAGTTTTCTATTTTTTAACGCTAGTCATAGAAAATACTGAACCGATTAAAATGAAAATTTCACCATATCAAGAGTGCATATTCGGTTATTTTAAATAATGAATATTTACCCGGAAAAAAATTACTGTAAGAATTATAGTTTTTCCTGTCGATCCCGAATAGCGGAAAGTAATAATATTTTACTATCTGAATCTGTAATGATATAATTTTAGGCTGTAATGTTTGCAGTTTATCCATCAATTTATATTGAGTATCTCATAAAATTTCCAAATTACAAGGCTATTCGACAATTTTCGATTTTTTTTTACTTCTTTTAAAAATCACGCATTATTTTTCACTAATTATTTTTCCCGTGTAATTAATTAAGATGACACTTTTTCAGATAGGAGTAATATAATATGTATTATTTAATAAATGATATGAACTTGTATTAAAAAAAAGTTTTGTGTATCTACGAGCAACGCCTGATATTTAATAATTCCGTGTAAAATAATTTACACTTTAAATTATCCAATTATTCTAATTCGCAGAAAAGCAATCAGTTTAAATCGACAGTTAATTAATTATTAGATATTTGAACACTAGCCAATTACCTGAAAAGTTGAAAATGAACTAACCTTTTATAGGTTAACCCAGCTAATGAAATTATTTATATTTTTTATGTAATATGCTTTATGGTTTTGGTATAAGAATGTATGATTTTTCAAATCATCTGAGTGAGCAGACAGGCGTATTTCTTTCATACATATAAAACACAAATACCTTTTCTCTTTTATGTACGGAGAAAATATCTCACAAAAATACAATCGTAAAGAAAATATTCGATATCAAAACATTTCAATGATGGACGACATAATGCAAGGGATGATATCTTTTCACAAAAATAGCAAAAAACACATTCAGTAAAAACTCGTGATATGGGGTTAAAGGGGGTTAGACGAGACGTTTAACGATTAAATGAAGATGTATTATAATTATATACGTTAAAATTATTATTGGAATTAATATTTGTTCATGGTAACGTAAATTATAAAACAATTAATTTTTTGTTTAAAATAAAATTTTTAATGACTGCTTTGGCATCTGTAAATAAATCAGTGTTCTTTAGGTTTAATTGAACTTTGAGTTCAAAATTGGCGAGATATATCTCGCTAATTCCCCTTGTTAGACGATACTAGCTACAAAATTTCTAATATTACCAAAACCTCTAATCAGATTAGCACTAAAATCAGTCTGGAGTACATTGGTGCATTTTTACAGTAGTTATCGTTAACGAAAGAAAATTCCACATTCATACACACACAGGCAGACGCACGCACAATTCCCATGTGGAAAACTTTTTTTTTACGTTTTGAAGGTAGTATAATCCAGGGCTGTGGAGTCGGTACAAAAACCTACGACTCCGACTCCTGTATTTTTCTAATGTTCGACTCCGACTCTTTACTGTATAAAATTTTTTTGAAAAAAAATCCGTTTTCGGGCAAAATATTTTTAGATTGAATTCCGGTGATTCTGGTTCCGACCAGAATTGAAAATTTCAAATCATTGTACTTCAAAATTCAAAACGAACAAAAAATATGAAGTGTGTAAAGAAGTAAAAATCATTATTTAATTAAAGGAGTCGGAGTCGGTACCTTTTTACCGACTCCGACTCCACCCAAAATTACTAAAACTCCGACTCCGACTCCACAGCCCTGGTATAATCAGAGTTTTCTTTTATCTCGACACAAATATTCAACGGTATTATAATATTTCCATTTTTTTTTCAAAATATTGAAGTAAAAACAAAGAAAATGTTTCAAATATTATTTTTCATTTTTAGTTAATAATAATTGATTAAAAAATAGCCAAAAATAAAAATCATTATTACGTGCGGTTATGTTATTTTTCTGTAGTATGTATATGCCATGTATGACGGCATAGGAGTGCCTGACCTTTATTTTAACACACATAGCCCACCTTGCATTGATTCGGCAGCTGCAATGAGGTCATAGGCGGGTTTCAGATGGGGTGATTTTTTCGTCTTGAACTTTCGCCCTAAAAATATAATTTTAAAATATCTAGATACTTTTTTTTCAGCTGCCATTGAATGTCAATAAAATTTTAATCAATGTTAAAATATATTATTTGAACTACTCCCACCACTCTGTATCCGCCCCTTGCAACGAGGTCACCGTAATGATTCAGCCGTTAGCGCGCTTGCCCTTTCAGGGGTCGAAAATACAGTTTAAATGCTCTACATTTATAATTATCACCATTTGTGGTATTTGTTACAAAGCTGCCGTATTGCTACATAAACTGTTTTGGTGTAATTATTCTGGATAAATTTAAATAAAGCATTCAACTGTGTGTTGTCTGCCCTGATCACTCCAGGCTAAATCATATTCCCGCTAGCAATGTATCTCTAGTGAGAGTGGGGTAGAATATCAAATCAACTTAAATTATATTACTGTCATATAATTAATAATATAAACATCAATATAACATCCAGTTAATGTAGAATGATAACAAACAAGCAAAAAATAGGTAGAATTCATTACGCTATTATTTTTACATAGATATTAATAAAAATAAAATATTAATATAAAAAATACATTTTATATTCCCCTCCGCCCCTCTACACCAGTCTTTAAAAACCACCAAATAACTAAGTAAACATTTTTTTCAAATTAATGTCCACATATCAAATGTTTTTTAATTTCCTGTCCACTATAAAATTGTAATTATTTTTCAATTAAATTTATCAAGTTGGTTTATTCCATTATCAACAATTTTAGATAACAAAAAGAACATTCGACAAACATTTTTTTGTTCAATTACATATATTTTTTAACAAACTTTTACTTATTTAAGAATGTAAAGGAGATTGACAAAAATTCGAAATTGTTTATTACACTGGCCGACAGTCATTTTGCTGCAGGGTAATCGAATGAAAATTGGCAAAATGGTACTAAAAATAACCGCATGTGTCAAAATTGCAATTTCCGCTCAAACAGAGTAATGAATACATTTTTATTTATTTAATATTTTTTTGAAAACAATTATTATGTTTGTGACACATTTTATAGACAAACATGTTTTGTATTTTTTTTTGATTTTGTAAACATGTGTCAATGTTTTTCCTTTTGAAACTCGAATAAATACATAAGTATTCAAATTCAATGCTCTGTTCACATAATTTATTTAACAAGTCATACATACCAATTTTGACACGCGCAGTTGATTTTAGTACCCATTTCGCTCATTCTTCTTCGATTACGTTAAAATTTTAACACAATAAAGAACAAATTTAATTAATTTTATTAAAATTGGACACTAATTGTTTGTGTAACAACGCTTTGAATTTTTAAAATAACCGAATTATGGATAAAAATCGATATTTATTCGTTCAAAACATGATTTTCGAAGGGAATTTAAATTTGATTTAAATAAAGGGACGTACTACGTTGCCGGCGCCGGCAACAATTCACGTTGCCGGCAGTTGATATGAATTTTTGCCGCTAGATGACTTTACAAATAATGAAATTTTCGAATTTATATTTAATGAGGTACATGTGTACTTATACCTACTGTTGTGCATTGAAGGAATAAAAACCTTTTTAATTATTTTTTTCTAGATTCTCTAATTTTGTTAGCATTCAATGATAATAAATATCCTAACCTAACCGAGATTAACCTAAATTACTATAGAATGTTGTGTTTACTATTATGTTTGAGTCTTCGCTCCATATACACCTTCTTTCAAAGACACGTATACTATTATGATTTAAGTTTTATTTTAAATGATCTAAAATAATATGCAAGTAATAAATTAAAAATACTTCTTTTCAACATTTTATGAATTTAATATAAAAATACAAAAAATAATTTGAATTACATAGATATAACATCAATAAACGTTAAATTACATTTTTGAATAAATGAATCCTGGTCTTACGTGGTATCAACTCTATAAGTACGTGATTTTTGACAGTAGTGACAGCTTGTACCCCTACATATTCTCCATATCAACTCAAACATGTGCTGTTACACTATCTGGAAATCTACGAGATTGAATTTTTAATGTTCTGCTGTCTCGTATCCAGTAATTGTTAAAAACCAATTGCTCATATTCCTTAAGCTTTAAATTGAGATGTTCAAAGCTATTGAATCTATTTCCAATTTTTAACATCTACAAATAAATCATAACGTGAATATACTGAATTTTTTATTTTAAATTTTAAATTCACTTACCTCGAAATTATTAGAATTCTAGTCACAGAACACACATCATTAGTATATTCTGTGATTCTAGTTAATTTTCAGTAGAAAATGTACGTCGTCATTATTCAAAAGAAAATTTTATTCAACTTTGTTTACAAAAAACAAAACAATAAATAATAATCAAATATAAAATTTAGAAACCCAGATACCTGTGACATAAGCGAGTGCCGGCAACGATTCACATTATATTCACGTTGCCGGCGCCGGCATAGGAGACAGTTCCTTAAATAAATATATTCAAATTTGAATATTTGCATATCGAAAAAAAATAATTTTTGCAATATCGCAAAAACAAGAGCTGAGTGAGCAAAATGGAGGTCATTTTTTGACTCAGCGAGCCCAAATTACAAGGTTGAATGACCTGCAGTTAACTTTATCGATTAGTGTTATTAAGGTACTTGATCATCTTATAAATTCCAAAAAATCGTTTTTTTTGCATTTTCTCAGTTAAAGTGTTCGCGCGCTTCCATTACTCCGTACTTGCTAACTCTGTTTTAGGCAGCTGTTTCTCGAAACTACTTTTTTTCAAATGGCGGACAGTTAATCTCCGAAATTACTCGGCCGATTTCAATGATTTTGGTCTTTAGTTCATTGAGATGTTTCGTATGCCAATGTACCACATTTTGCCAAAAAAAAAATATTATAACATTTTTTTTTCAGCAGAGAATAGTGAAAAACAGGGGTGTTTGTTCAACTTTTTTTTTAAACATCCGCCATTTTTTTTTGCAAATTGTGGTAAATTGCCACGTAAGGGACCTTTCTTTTGAAGATGCCATTTTTTTCAAATTCACCAATCCTGAGATTAACTGTCCACCGTGAGATACCATTTTTTTGAGGCCTCGACTTTGACGCCTTCTGGATAGTTGTTAAAAAATGAAATTAAAAAAAACAAGTATTTTTGTATTCTATAAGCTTCAAATAAAAGTTAAAAAAAATTATTGTAATATCTTGTACAGGGCCTGAAAAAAAATTATTGAAAATGTATTTTTTAGCTTTCCAAGGTGGTCAAGTACCTTAATAGAACTTAATCTTTTGATAGTAAATTCAAAATTGAATGTATTATAGCATTATACAGATAAATCTTGTCAGTTTTCAAGTTTGTACTGATTTTATGATCGGTTTTATATATTCTTAAGCGAGCATACCCTGATCGACATTTACGTGAGTCAATCAGGGACATGAAGCTAAAAACTCTGTCAACATAAAGGAATCAATAAGAAATACAACGCACTTTTGATTAGTTCTCCGTTTGTTTGTGTGTGCCTCCATTCTGAGGAGGTTTTACATGAAGACGAGGTCAATACACTGACGTAGTACTTCTCGAAAGAACATTCTTATACGTTACAATAAAAATTATTAAAAAATATTTTTTTTTAAATCAAGCTTTTATTAAAAATGCAAAATTTTAACGTTTGCATTACTAACAATAAGACCTATAAAAGCGTGGGGCGTTATATTTTATTGGTCTTAATTAATCATACAAACCTGAAAATTTTGTGGTTGCTGAAAAATATTTTTTTATAAAAAAAAAAAATATTTTTTATTAATTTTTTATTTTCAAATACTCGTCAAACCCTTTTCTTTGATACCCATATTAATGGGGTTGTGACAAAAAAGGTAATCCGCCATAATAAGTTTAGAATGACGTCATATTATCATATTCTTCTATTTGATACACATGTTAAGGGAGAAAAGGGTTATTTGCCATTTTGGGGCGTCCGCCATACTGGATTTAGAACGATATTAGACATACTATGTTGCATTATGACACCAGACTGTCCAAAATTTCACAGCTTTTTTCCTTTCATCAAATCTCATACGTGGAAAAATTCAGTGTAAGAGAGTCTGCAAACTTCATCCCTCCCCCCTAAATATGTAATAAACACATTAGATGTAATTAGATATAAGACTCCGCACTAAGAAAATATATATATATTAAAAACATTTTTCAAATTAAATTTAGTCCAATTATAACTCATGTTTTCGTGCAAGAAACACAATCGAGATAAATAATGCCAATTTGTCAATCTTATGATAAAGTCATTTTAAAATTCCCTGCTAAATGGGCAAGAACATGTAATTGATTAATTAATTTTATCGAGAAACCTGTCTTAATTATATAATTAGCAAATTTTACATAAAAACACCAAATTTTAAGTTAAAATCCTCCCCCCTTTGATGTAAAGTCTTTCCCTTATTTAACGAAATATACAACACAAACTTTTTTTTAATATTTAGAAAAAAAATAACAGTGTGTTGTACTCAATGGGTAGATATGAAGTCTATTTTGTGTGAGATTGCTTTTCTGATATCATTTTTAGGGTTCCGTAGAAAACTAGGAACCCTTATAGTTTCTCCATGTCCGTCCGTCCGTCTTCAAAAATTTTGAGATAATAAGATGAAATTTGGTATACGGCCGTAGATTGATGACCCAAAAACAGAAATGATAAGATTTTTGAAAATAAAATTTTTTTAGACCCCCCTTTCATAAAATGAAAAGTGTTTTCAAAAAAAAAAATTCACCTACACCATTGAGTGGGGTGTCGTTAGAAAGGTCTCCTAAAATGCAACAAAAAATGTAACAGAAATTTTTAATTTTAACCCTTCGATCACGAAGTATTTTCTCTCCAAAGTCATTAAAAAAGCGCCCCCCCCCCCTCTATTTTCTAAACTATCAATTTGAAAAATCTGAAAAAATTCCAGATTGTAATTCCAACAAATGAAAAAATTCCAACGTAGATTTTAATTAGTACTTTCACTGAAAATTATAACGAACATTGTCAAAAATATTTTGGACCCCCTTTTCATAGATTGAAAAGTGAACTCACATTTTTTTCATTTACCCCATTGAGTGGGGTGTCATTTGATAGGTCTCCTAAAATGCAATAATAAAAGTCAAATGACTTTTTGATTTTAACCATTCAGTCACGAAAATTTTGAAAAATACTTTTTATAAATCGTAGTGAGAATGACTACGGAACTCTATCATGTGCGTGCCCAACACGCACTTGCCCGTTTTATTATTTAGATAAATTTCATTTAAAAGTCATGTTATATGTATATTTAAGTTATTTCATATGTTTTGAACAGAATTCGAAATCACATACTCTATGTAGTTGGATAAAATATATTAGCATACCATGTACCTCTTTTCATATAAAAATTATTCAGAACAATTAAAACACGTTTAAACACTTATAAAACCAACTGATTTTTAGGGAAATATTGTGAATGAATATCCATAGACAGCAGCACTAATTATAAAATGAGGTATACGCAAGTGTGTATTAATTAGATTAATAAATTAAATCTAAAAAATTATTAGTAAGACTATTTTATTACAATATTTTATAAAAGGTATCTGTTTAACATAGAATACGTACACAAAAAAGAGTTGAGCTGTTGATGATTTTTCACCCTAATTAACTTTCAACAAAACTGCCAAAATAAAAAATGATCAAGCTTTCAAATAAACTGAGAGTGAATTTGAAAACGGTTCGGGCAAACGTTCCAGGAATGATGCATTGTCAGAAACAACCCGATAATATACATTTATTAAACTGCCTAAATCGGAAGTATATGTAGGTATACATATTATTGATTGTTCATTATGCATATATAAATGGGTATAGAGCTTTTAAATTTCCGTAGAAAATATGAATGTTTATGAATGAAAATCAAGTAGGCAGAAAATTTAAGAGGAATATTAAGATTATTTTATAATATGCTGTCCTTATGGTAAATATGTAAACAAATTCCTTGGAATTTGTAGATTAAAATCGGTTAGTGTATAAACGATTTATATACTGATTTTAATATCCGGATTTCTTTCAAGTGCACGCGGCACATTATTATATGGGTCTACAATAAATATAGATGTAAACACCGACAATAAATAGTTTGATTAAAATAATAACGAATTCGGTTTCGGATGACAAATACCTTCTAAATCACTAGAATAGGTGATTTAGAAGGTATTTGTCATCCGAAACCGAATTCGTTGCTCAAATGGTTCCATCACGTCAGGTTTTTGAGACATCCGAATCTAAAAGTCCCAAAAATAACAATTTTGGCAATGTTGGGGAATTTATTACTAAGTAGGTATTTTTTCTGAAGTTTTCTTTCATTATTACAAAAAGTACTATCTTTTCTCTTTAAAATGATTTTTACATTTCACTGTGCGACTTTTCTTCGCCAAACATACTACTTTGAAGATATATGTAGTAAAGTTCATTGTGTCTACTATACTACACTCTATTACATATAAGTATATGTACTATGTTTTATCCTGACGTATATTTAGGCACTTTTTTTACAATAAAAAAACTTCCTACCCCCGAAATTTGTTGACAATTTTTTTGTATCGCTGTACGATCATTTATGACCGCAAATACCATTCTTTTATCTTCGAAAGGCTATTTCCAAGGTAAAATTTGGAAAGCTGAAAGTATTTTCTTCATAACACGGTGAAAAAATGGTCGTACAGCGATATAAAAAAGAAAATTGAAGATAAATATTTGATCTACAAAAATTATTCGTTAGATTTGGTAAAAAAAATATTCCGAAATATTATTAATTTTAATTTTCTATATTTTTTTATTAATGCTATAAGATCTTTTTGTGGGGCTGTGTTAAATATTGGTATATGTAAACTTTTTAAATGTAACTTGTAATGTAGTCAAAATTCAAGATTGTCTATATATAATCCAGTCAAATCCTTGAACCCAATAAATTGTCAAATATTATTTCACAGTTATAACTTGAAGCATACTAATAATTCCTTTCCATTGTTATTATGGAGTATTTTACATAATTAAGTAATCCAGTAATCCAACTTTTTAATATATAATTAACACACAAAAATACAATATATTTAACATACTATAAACATATTTCAAGTTTAACGATGACAATTTGTACTGAAAAAAGGTAAACAGTAAAAGAAAATATTTGTTTTTGAGCACTAAAACGGTGTATAAACACACACAAATATTTTCAGTGACGGAAAAATGTTTTCCATAAAAATGTGTTTTACAAAAAATATTTAAAGAGGAATTTTGACATGTTTATTTCACTGTTGAGACAGATGTGTATAGATAGGTATTCTGAAAAAGCTCAACATGTTATCTACCCAGTGTTTCTCAACCGCTGGGCCGCCAGACATTTTTACAGATCGTGATAAAATGTTTTTTTTAAAGATTTATTTTATGTTTTATTATTATTATTGATATAATGCAATAATATATTAAATTGTGTTTTTAATAAAAATATGATTAAGTGGATTTACCGGTCCACGGCAAAATATGATTGAAGATGTACAGATTAAGGTTAAGAACCACTGATCTAATCTATAAGACGAGCCCTTCGGTAGTGTTATATTGTGATTGACAGCTTTTTATTTTCTTATCAATACTAATATTATAAATACAAAAGTACATCATTCTCTCTGTCTATTTATTACTTTTGCACCGCTAAACTGATCTTGATGAAATTTGGCAGAGAAATAGCTTGCAGCTTGAGGAGGCTACTTTGTATAAAAATATAAATCTGCATTATCTTATATACCTTCTTTTACTTTTCCTTCTTCGCCTGACAGCTCTTACTTAAACTAAATTCGACGGTAAACATATATATATGTATACACTCAGCACTCTGCTATACGACCATCCACTACACGACCGCTCCGTTACACAATGTACCGACAGTTCTAACCAAGGTCCTTCCCCCATCCCCACCACAATACCACCGTGACTGCTATATTTCTGCGCGTTTAAAATCACCAATCAACGTTAATGCGCGGTGGTGGGTGCCCCTCTGGCCGTCGTATAGTGGAATTTTTGAATTACCGATGCCGTCGTATAGCACAATATTTAGTGTATCTTGTTATGACGCGAACGAAGTACATATAGTATATACACATATACAGCTAGTATAGTATAATATACTCGCGTAAAAAATAAGTATTTAGGTTCATCTATTACTGATAAAAATTGTCTGTAAAAAATTATGTAGACAAAATCACTTAATCGTAGTTTCACTTTCAATATCAGAGTGCTTTTTTCAAATGATTTTTTTCACAAAGTTACTTGAATCTTATTGAAGTAGTCATTTTGATCTTGGTCAAGGCTTGTATTTAAATGCACTTTTTTTAACAATAAACACTTTTTATTTAGGTTGGGGCTCTTTGCACATACCGTATGTGCATACAATTGGCTATTTGCACATACTGCATGTGCACCCAATTGGCTATTTGTACATACCACTAAGCTAACGTAAACTAACCTACCCTAATTTAACAACCTAACCTAATTAGATACACAAACAGTATGTGCAAATAGCCACATTCATTTATTTAATCATTTTCACTTATATCAAATATATTGCACGAAAAGTTAATTATTCAACATTAAACAAATATATTGAATTTGAACAAATGATATCACTTTAAATAAATATTTTCCACAAAAAATAAATACTTTGCACTAAAAAAAAATGCTTTATAGTTGTCCTAAATTTGGACCTGTCAGATTTAAAAATTAAATATTTTTTATGTATTTATTGTAATTTTCTATATTTTTAACTTATCTCCTTCCTTTGGCCCAAATAATTTGATATTTTTAATGTGATTTTTGTGATTTTCTATATTTTAAAACGAATAAATATTTCCCTTATGCTTTAAAAAATATATATATAAAAAGTATTAAAATTTATGTTCGTTGAAAGTTATATATAGTGCAATTAAGTATAACCCTTTTTAAAAGTACTATTTTTACTTCCATGTTCGAAGAAATGGAAGTATTGTAATACCGTCAAAAAATCATGTCCGAAAAAAAAGCAGATTCTGATTGTACTAACTTCAAAACGTAAAGAAAAGTTAATTTGTGTGTCTGTGTGTCCGTGTGTCCGTGTGTCTGTGTGTCTGTCTGGATGTAGAATTTTTTTCCGTGTACGATAACTACAGTAGATATGCACCGATTTGAATTATTTTTGGGGAAATGTTTACCTCCGTGAGTACTCCAGACCTATTGATTTTGGTGCTAATCGGATTAGGGGTTTCCGAAATATTCGAAATTTTGTACCTATTATCGTCTGAAAAGTGAGTATTATCTCACCATTTTTGATAAGACTTGGTACACTTGTAGTTCAATCCAATCTAAGGGGCACTTATTTCATAAACGTGCTTAGATAGCCACTGAAGGGGTGAAAACCACCCTCAAAATTTTAATTTTAAATACTAATAAATTCATGCTGCCATGGAAACAAGCGCAGTTAAATCCAAATGTCAGATAATTATTATTTTACAAAAATGTCTATTCTACAACTGACATTAGAATATTAGAAAACTAATATTTATAATAGAAAGGTGAGTTTTATATTAACAATTATCTATTGTAAAAGATATTATAGAACATGGAAGTCATGTATGGTTCTCCATACCGATATTTATGATATCTAATTTCATCCGTCTCTGCATGTGTGTGTGTGTGTATGTGTGTGTGTGTGTGTGTGTGTGTGTGTCTTTATGTATTATAAATTGTAAATGGATGATATCTAGTTGATATTGTTGAGAATCACATATTTTTTTATTAGAATGAGAGATAATTGTATGCGATACTTAGGTATATTGTTGAGTGCTAAAATAAACATAATATCTACAGGCTCTAGAATTTCTGCGGAACGTCAATTAGAGCTGGATAAACAAACGAGGCTAATCAATTATTCAAACTGGTGCAGATTTAATTGGAGTCGTTACAGAAACGTGGAGTCAGCTCCGGATTGTGTGCTAAACTATCTTCGGTTTGATTATACGGTTTTTAATTATTTATTTTTTGGTTTAGAAAAATCAGTTTGTACATTTTCATTTTGATAGAGTCAGAAAAGCTATATTTAAATACAGGTGATCCATACCATTACTGAACACCCTATTGTACAAATACTAATCAATACTAATATTATAGGTATACACAAATGCGATATGTGATCTTGATGCAATTTGACATGGAGATAGCCTGTATCCTGAGGAAGCACATTAGCTTTTTCCATCCCGAAAAAAATATTAGATAAAAAATAAGTGGGTGTCATTTGTATACGTGTCAGAAGTTATAGGTACATCCAATTCTGTTTCTACACGGTTTTGATTTAACACGGTCTAGAAATAAAAATTGATTCCGTTTTTAGACGATTTCATTCGGTTTAGCACGACCAAAAAAGCTATTTGATTTAAATTTTAAAGAAAAATATATTTACTAACCGTTATCTTCTAGGGATTTTTTTCTATCTATTATTTATAAAATATGTAGCTAGGGAATTCCCCTCTCTAATTTATTTTCACAGCAGCGTATATATTTTAGTCTTGTATGAGTTTCCAATTCCTAAACTTGCGATAATTTTTTATTTGTTACTTTTACTTTAAGAATTGAATTGCCATTTATTTTTATGAAATAAACTGTGCATGAATGCACATAAAAATTTAATTTATAGTTTTTTTTTTTATTAATCATTTCATTTTGCCTAATTTTCACAGGGTTGAAGGATATGGAACTAATCCCCTTTTTTCTATATACTTCATGTCTTTTTTTACACGGGTTTTTCTGGAACTTATCTACCGTGTAAAAACAGAATTAGGTGTACTTCATATACATATAGACATAAAGCATGGGTCACTCATCTGACTCGAAAACCGAGCCGCATCAAAAGAAAGGGATAGAAACTAGTTTAGGATATATTTGTCCTTATTTAAACAGGGGTGTATATTTCATTCTTATTAGAAAAAGATATAGATATATCCTAAATGCCATCGCATCTCCTCAATATTTTGTGAAAATGTTACACAATGGCTCTATGTCTATGTTATACTTTTTTGGCGTAGACATCTAGCGTGTAAATGCGAAACTGAAAATTTATTTTATCGACTATACTATATATCATAACAGAAATCTGTTTTATATATTTGTATTATTTACCTAAATGATAGATTACATTGAACGAGTTTAGTAGCTACAAGCCGACGAATTCAGAAGCGGGCGAGTCAGCTAGTACGATAGTGTTAATGATACAAAAAACATTCCACTCGCTCGCTATCGAGTTTAAACCACGTGTTATAAATAGAAATCACCGGGATACTCTAAACTAGTTCACTAGCAACTATGATAACACACGGTTAGTTTACTAGCTAACAAGCCCACACACCAGCGAGTAGCGAGTAAAGTCAACTTTTGTAACAGATTGTTTACAATTTGCTAGTTAGCTAGCGAACATAATTACACTGGACGAGTTTACTAGCAGCTAGTGAATTCGCCGGCTAGTAGTTAGTAAACTCGCTCAATGTAATCGACCCTTACCTTCATGGTGTTGTTTTTACTACCGTAAACAAAGTCGCGAGTTACAGCTAATATTTAATTTTTTTAAATTTATTATTATTATTAAATTACTAGCGGAATCCCGCGGCTACGCTCGCGTAAACTTCGAAACTACTTAGAACCCTTCATACGTGATAGCGGATCTCTTATTACATTTTTTTATATTGATTTTTATTCATTACCTATAAAAAAACGTAAATATCACGGATCTTAGTTAAAATTTGTAAAAACTAATCCCCTGTCTACCCTCGCCATTAGGTGTTGAATATCGAATTTTTCTATTGCAGATTATTTTGCCCGACTCCACCATTATAACGTATGCAGCTATGCAGATAAACATATCAAAAACACAGACCCTGTCTAACCCCGCCATTTGGCGGTTGAATGTCGAAAGTTTCATTTAATAGATGACTATTTTGCCCGAATTTACCTTTATAAGTAAATCAGGTTTGCAGATAAACATATCTAAATCCATCCTCGTCCCCGTCCCATGCTATTAGGGCTTGAATATCGAACTTTCATTTTTAATTGAATATTAATTTGTCCGAATTTTCTTTAATATCTTGAACAATTATAAAGATAAATATATCAAAATTTTATCCCCCCCCCTCCCTCATTCCCATAGTGGTTGAATTTTCGTAACTGTTATTTGTTTTGTAGAGCTCCCACTTGTGCCATGTTTCATTCGGTGAATACAAAAAGAAATATTTTACAAATTTTTCCACTCCCCTAACACCTTAGGGGTTAAATTTTGGGAAATACTGAAATTATTATTTCATTATTTATATTGTAGAGTATCTTCGATAAGTTTCAATTAAATACGAACAAAATAAATATTTTTTTATAAACTTTGACACCCTGCTTTAACCCTGTAGGGGTTGAATTTCGAAAAATCCTTTCTTAGTGGGAGCTTACATTATAAAAGAAAGACACCTACGAAATTTCACGTTTCTAGGTCCAGGGGTTTGGGCTGTACGTTGATATATGAGTGAGTGAGTGGTTAAGGACAAACTCTTTTATAGATATAGATTTTCCACTCCCCTAACACCATAGGGGTTAAATTTTGGGAAATACTGAAATTATTGTTTCATTATTTATATTGTAGAGTATCTTCGATAAGTTTCAATTAAATACGAACAAAATAAATATTTTTTTTATAAACTTTGACACCCTGTTTTAACTCCGTAGGGGTTGAATTTCGAAAAATCCTTTCTTAGTGGCAGCTTACATCATAAAAGAAAGACACCTACGAAATTTCACGTTTCTAGGTCCAGGGGTTTGGGCTGTACGTTGATATATGAGTGAGTGAGTGAATGAGTGAGTGGTTAAGGACAAACTCTTTTATAGATATAGATTATTATTATTTTATTTTTTTAGTCTATGGAGTTGTTTTACAAACCACAGAATCGATTTTTATAGTTTTAAAAATTACTCATCTGATTTAAGACCCAATTAATAATTGGGTCATAAAATTATGACCCATTAAGTACGAGTGGATGTTACGAGCAGCAGGTCGCGCTGGTATTAACCGATTTGGAAATTACATGGGCCAAACCATGTGGAACAGTTAGTATAATAATACAACCGTTTTAAATAATGAAACAATTACAATTAATTGTGAACGAGCACCTTTAAAACACGCTTATTTATAAACGTTAAAATAATCCCTGTAATTATTGTTATGATTATAATTATATTTGCAAATTAGGTATATACGTATTTTAGTTAAGGAGTAGGGGAAGGTAGGGTTCTATGGTGCAATGCGTGTTGGTATTAGATATTCTATGCTAATGACCGTTCCATGAAACATTTATAGCGGCCAGAAAGGTTCGACAGACCTTACATAATTCAAATCAACCAGTCGCTCAACGTTAAATTGCTTACAATTTTCCGTTTTTAACGTAGCTCGATCGATTTGCTTTTTAATTTTTAAACGAACGTACCTTTTTAATTATTTGTATGCGAGGAAATTTATAACATCGTGTTTTTGTGTGTTGGCGTTATATTGACACGTTCATAGCAATATTGGATTATTTATGTGGCAATGAATGTTAAGTCCAAATATTCTATACTTAATTTATGGCTGTATGATTTTTAGATTGAACGATACAATTTCAACCGTAAAGAAATTTTTAAAAATTTGATTTATTATTATTAATGTTTAATATTAAATTTTTGTAAATTGACGATACTTCAGTAAGTTAATCAAACTTGTATAAAATATATACATATAGATATTATTTTTATATGTATACTCTCTTAAACTGAATCAGTGAGAATTCCACTGATTCCCTCAGTGAAGGCAGAACTCACTGGAAAATCAGTGGTTCTCACTGGTAACCAGTGACTTTTTTGCGCATGCGTCGTATGTCAGCTGTCATCCATTTTACGTTAAAAACGATTACAATGTGTTGTAGTGGTAATTGCTTTTATCGTGATTAATAAGGTAAGTTTACATTTGTTTTTTTTAATTATTAATATCATGATATGGTTTATATAATATACAATAATCCCAATAAAATAAAGATATAACATACTTATGATTTAAACGCGAAAATAAATTCTAACCTCATTTGTGTATTTCAAAATTTTCCATATACATACATGACAATAGTATCTATGTTTATGGAAATTATATTAGAATTATTATTAAAAATTATGTTAAAGTATTAAAATTTCTGCCTGCTCTTCAATGTAAATAAACTTTTAGAATCTTAAGAAGAATTGGCAATTTATGTGGGCTAATAAACAACCTAACCTCAATTTTATTCTAATTGTATGTAATATGCATTACTTACAACTTACAATGATTCTCAGTAAGCTTATATCTTTTTACCATACTTTTCTATTTTGTTATAGTTTATATGTTGTTTTTAGATAAATAAATATTAATAATTTTTTTCAGTTATCCACTCTCTAAACCTGAAATAGTGAATTATCACTAATTCACAGTGTATATTCACTATTTGCCACAGCTAAAAGTCGGCCACTTGGAATTAGTGCATATACACTCATTTACCCAGTGAAATGATGCACTTATGAAAACAGTGAATTTCACTGGGTACATAAGTGTATATGCACTAATTCCAAGTGGCCGACTTTTAGCTGTGGCAAATAGTGAATATACACTGTGAATTAGTGAAAATTCACTATTTCAGGTTTAGAGAGTAATAAATAAAAAATGGTTTTAAAAAACAAAATTTTGAGAGAAGAAAGTGAGTTTTTTTTTTAATTTTAAGTCTGGGGGGGGGGGGGGCATTTTATTTTATTTAATAGTATTTACCTTACTGCTTATATCATTATGGTAGATTTCAGGAAAAATAATTCTATTAAATTAAAAATAGACGCGTAAAATTTAAAAAATGGAAGAAAAAAAATATTTTATATATTATCTAACTTTATAACTAAAATAAAATGTCATGTGTGATAAAACCTTTATCTAACAGCTACATTTTATATTTAATTTACTGTTATCTGTATTTTAAAATAATAAATAGATAAAATATTATTTATTTTTTACCATACAAATATAATTCTGTTTAGTTGAAAATAAAAATCAGTAAACAGTTTTTATTTATTTTTTTCTGGTTTTATGTTTTAAACCATGTCTCAAATTTTAAAATTCGATTTTAAACTTTTAATAATTTTAAAACATGACTTGTTTTAATAAATAATTTTTTATATTCAATTATTAAAGAATTTTTAAGTATCCTAATTAAAAATTTAATATAAAAATGAGTTATTTTAAAATTCCCATTGCAATATATTATTCAAAAACATTAATTAAAGTACGTACTTATAATGTAACTTTTCACAGAGTTAAAAAAATAAAATTCTTTTTCACATCATTCCTATAAATAAGGTGAAAACCTTGTAATTCTTTAAAAAAATCGTTATAAAATAACAGTACATTTTCATATACAGAGAGAATTATTTAATTTTCAACCTTTAAAAATGAAACAATCCAATTTATTATATTTTGCGTCAGAATTTGTGATATTTTCATTTTAAATGAAATGATATGTATGTGTATTTTGATTATTACCCCATGCCAAAAAAGATGGGTTTTGCATTTGATATGTACATTTTGTTTGTTTATACGTTCCCCTATAGCTCGAATGCATCAACCAATTTTAACTTTTCTTTGTATGTTGTTAGATATAATTTATATCATTTGATTCCTTGCTGTGTTGTTTGTTTTTTCCTGCCCTAATAGGCTCAGTGGCAAAAAAATCTTAAATATATGTCCCCGTTTTAACTAGAGATTCAAGAAGAAAAATCAATATCTAACAATAAAGAATATATATAAAAAAACTAGCGGAATCCCGCGGCTTCGCTCGTGTAAACTTCGAAACTAATTAGAACCCTCCATTCCCATAGAGGTTGAATTTTCGTAACTGATATTTGTCTTGTAGAGCTCCCATTTGTGCCATGTTTCATTCGGTGAATACAAAAAAAAATATTTTACAAATTTTTCTACCCCCTAACACCTTAGAGGTTAAATTTCGGAAAATGCTGAAATAATTGTTTCATTATTTTATTTATATTGTAGAGTATGTTCGATAAGTGTCAATTAAATGCGAACAAAATTTTTTTTTTTTATATAAACTTTGACAACCTATTTTAACCCCGTAGGGGTTGAATTTTGAAAAATCCTTTCTTAGTGGGTGCTTACATAGTAAAAGGAAGGCACCTATGAAATTTCACGTTTCTAGGTCCAGGGGTTTGGGCTGTATGAGTGAGTGAGTCGTTAAGGACAAACTCTTTTATACATAGATAATATAGATAACAAATAATATTATAGAAATATAGAAAACTCAACACTAAAAAAATAGTAATAATGAAAATAATGAATTAATACACAAGACAATCAAGATATGATAAACTATTTGGCTGTATCACGAAGAAATGAACGCCAATAGAAGAAGAAGAAGAAAATATTATTTAATTTTTGTAAAATTTGTCATTCTAGAAGTTAGGATTCGAATTATATAAATTGTAGCATTTCAAGAAGTACATATTGTATATAATGAGGATCATTTGATGCTACTGGAAGAGCTAAGGACAAATTACATAATAAGTATACCACCCAGGGAAATTACAGGCTCCGCAAAATATAGTCCGTCATTAGTTAGTGGCCAACGGACACAGACTCGTTAGTAGAATGTGAAAAGTTGTTTGCAATTCGAGAAAAATTATTGGTCCGTAAGAAAGTATCTAAATACCTATACCGTCTAAATTTAAGTTATTGTTTCAGTAGTAAAATTAATGTTTTTAACTATTCATTATTTTTGAAACTTGTTAACTTTTGTTTAGAATAATTAATATATTCATAATTGATCTTATTTTTGTCAATTCTGCGACCGTATTAAATATATATTTTATTTTAACGATTTAATTTTTTTTATCTAATGACGCTTAGGGGTCATTCATAAAATACGCCCTAATAATACGTTACAAAACCTGGACCTTCCCCAATTCAATGAACGAAGAAAATTGTCAAAGTTGATCATTAAAAACAACGTGCTTTAAATCGCGATTGAAAAATAAAATAGTTTTAAAAAAATAGGAATAAAATTGATGTAGGTATTTCAAACGTCGCTTCGCGTCACGTTTGTTTGGACCCCCTCCCCCTTCCCAGAGATATATCATCACACTAGGCATCCATTCGTATTTTATAGACGATCCTTTACTGTATTTCATATTTCTTAGAATACCGCTAGACTGATTTATATTAAATATAGTACATTTTACAAACAAAAACAAATAGAAACAACCCTAAGGGATATTCCTCCACCAGCGCATTATTGCTCTTTGTAATATTCGCATTCCTTGACCATGTTTTCTCACGGTGTTTCTATTCCAAGCACGATCACGTAAATGTAGGAGAATTGCCTTCGAGTAACCAAACAAACAACCTCCTTTCTCCACCAACCATCTCTTGGTTATCCTGTCCAAATCTGATCAAAGGTAGCGTGGTTCTATTATGCCCGAGTACGTTACAAGGATAAAACTTACTGTCAATGGTTTTTATAGCACTCAGATGTTGAAGTCATTAGTGGGTATAAAGATACAGTTCCGTTTTAATTTTGTTATTACATGCGTTTTTTAAGTTTCAGTTTTTTATTTAATTATATTCCTCTTCAAAAAGGAAACATTTTCTTACTGGAACTGTACTTGCGTCAACTGTTTCTGTACGTTGCTCCAGTTTGTTTATGCGACAAAGAGAAACTGCGAAAACCAGAAACTATATTTGTCATCGAAACGTTTATACAAATACGTATATTCAAATACAAATATTAACTGTGATATTTTCTAAAACGTGTCTGACCTAATTTTGTAAAATGAGTTATTGGTTTAACTACATTAATATCACTAATATCGATTCATTTTAGGTTATATATAATTGCACTAAAAATTTGATCATATGCACTTTGTACACTCGAACATAAATTTTAACTCGTATTGATGAAGAACACATAATTTTGTCAAACGTCACATATAGTTACTCAGAATAAAGTTGATGCTCTAATAATATACATGTTAACTGTTAACTGTCCTTGGTTAGGGCAATCTATTGGGACGAAGGGAGGTTGGTTAGTTTTCGGTTAAATATAAACAATGACAATAAATATTTAAGATACTTGACCACCTTGGAAAGCTAAAAAATACATTTTCAATGACTTTTTTTCAGGCCCTGTATAACTTTTATTTGAAGCTTATATAATACAAAAATTATTTTTTTTAATTTCATTTTTTAACAACTACCCAGGAGGCGCCAAAGTCGAAGCCTCAAAAAATGGTGTCTCACAGCGGACAGTTAATCTCAGGATTGGTGAATTTGAAAAAAAAACACCGTCTTCAAAAGAAAGGCCCCTTACGTGACAATTTACCACAATTTGCAAAAAAAAAAATGGCGGATGCTTGAAAAAAGATGTTTGAAAACAGCCATGTTTTTCACTGTTCTCTGTTAAAAAAATGTTATAATTTTTTTTTGCAAAATGTGGTAAATTGGCATACAAAACATCTCAACGAACAAAACAAGACCAAAATCATTGAAATCGGCCGAGTAGTTTCGGAGATTAACTGTCCGCCATTTGAAAAAAGTAGTTTCTAGAAACATTTAAAAAAAATTTTGAAGGTGATTTTTAAAAGTACAAGGATTGAGAAAATGAAAAAAAACAATTTTTTTAAATTTATAAGGTGGTCAAGTACCTTAAAAAATATGTAATAAATAGTCATCAAATACTCATATTAAAAATATCAAAACATCAATGCAAAGAATTAACTTTTAGCTTTTAGTGAAAAGTATTAAAATTTATGTTCGAATGTACAAAGTGCATGCTATCAAATTTTTAATGAATTGGTTTAAAAAAAGTACATTTAAATAGAAGCTATTAATTTTTATGTATTTTTAGAAAATGTCAACTGTAAATTTTCCTTAATACTGGTTAGAAATAAAACTAAACTCTTATGCTTTCATACAGTCAAAGTCTCGTCAATGTATATTAACAATACCAGCCATGTCCATTATATTAATTCAGTAAAGCACCCACGCCCACACAGTTTACAAATGAATGGATGTTTTTGAATTCAAAAAAGTAAAATAATTGCTTTGGTATCTATCATCTATCGAAACGATCAAATATGGAATTTAAAACAAATTGTTCGAATTACGATTAAACTTTATGTTGGACATGCCCGGTATCGGAAATGACCATAATTTTTGTGATCTAGTATTTTTTTTTTCGGTTTGGGAATTCATTTTATGATAATTTTAGACATGACCTGTGTTGGAAATAGACTAAGGTTAATGTAGTCCTCAATCCCGCTGTCGACAGAAACTCGGTTACAGCGGTTCTAAACCTTTTATATACAGGGTGTTCCAGACCACCCGTCCACTATGTTTTACGCCCAAACTATTGAAGATAGAGTTTTAGGATAAAAAATTTGCTATGTATATCGACCCTAAAGAATTTCAGGAACATATTTTCAACCCCCTAAAACTGCGCCTTAGGGGGTTGTTTGGGGGGTATATTCCCGTTTCTCAGTAAAATCAAATGGAACGGTATATTCAAAAGTACATATTTGTAAAGATCATAAAAAAGTAAGAAACTTTTGTAAAACAAAAATTTTCATATAACGACCTTTGTAATGATCTAGAATATTTAAGATTTGGATAGTTCAAAGTGTCATACGCGACATATCAAAAATACAAAAGTTCAATTAGGGATAATTCAACAATTTTAAATTCAATGGTATATCAATTAGAACTTTATCTTAAAAAAGATACGTAAATAAACAACTTTTGTTAAGAAAATTTTAAATTAAAAATTATAATTTTCAATTTTCTATTTTAAAATTTAGATTTTTAATTTTTAATTTTCTTGACAAAAGTTATTTATTTACATGTATTTTTTAAGATAAAGTACTAATTGATATATCATTGTATATAAAATTTTTGATTTATCCCTGATTGAACTTTTGTATTTTTGATATGTCGTGTATGACACTTTAAAATATTCAAATCTTACATATTCTAGATCATTACAAAGGTCGTTGTTTCTACTTTCTTAAAAAATAATAAAATTCCATTAGTATTTAACGAAATTAAAGCACTTTAAGTAAAGCCCCAAAATTTGAGATCAAGTCGCCATATTTTCTAAACAATTGAAAGTATGAAAATTTTTGTTTTACAAGTTTTCTTACATTTTTATGGCCTTTACAATTATGCAATTTTGAATATACCGTTCCATTTGATTTTACTGAGAAACGGACATGTACCCCCCAAAACTATTCCCCAAGGAGCGGTTTCAGGGGGTTGAAAATATTTTTCTGAAATTCTTTAGGGTCGATATACATAGTAATTTTTTTTTTTTATAAAACTCTATCTTCAATAGTTTGGGCGTAAAACATAGTGGACGGGTGGTCTGGAACAGCCTGTATAATCTAAATCCTGAATGAAAAATAAACTTAAAATACCCCCCCCCCACTCTTCTAACTCTTTAATTTTGGTTAGTGTTATGTGTAATAATTATTGGTCTTTTTTGCCAGGACTTTTTTATTTCTCATTCTCTTTAAATTTATTTAATTTATTGTAAAATTCGTATATTTGAAGTAGAAATGACGTTTCAGAGAGGAGAGTGAAGCACAATACATTTTGTTTGCTCCGCCGTCACCTGATCCAATTATTTGTTGATATATGGGGTATTCTACGTCAGCATAGCTAACCATAAATCAATCATTTATAACTTTTATATGAATTGAATAGTGAAAAATCATTAAAATTATGTTTTGTTTTAAATAATGAATTTTTTCAATTAATGTGAAAAATGATTTTTTTACTAATGCTAGAACCGGTGAAGATTCATTTTTTATGTGACTATTTTGAAATTTTTGCTTTCTTATGTACTTATAATTGTTATGCCGATGTTTATGCCTGAATCCATTGTGACTATTTTTGCCATGATATGTTATATCTACGTGTCTGTCTGTAATTAAAAAAAAAAGATAAAAAGGTTAAAATTGTGTATTTAGGTTCAATTTTCTTCAAGGAAAGAAATATCCTATTATTGAGAATGATATTACAACTGGAAACAGATGTTTAATCTAAGTCAATTTTTGAGTTTTTCGAATTATTACTATACTGAAACGGTGCGAGTTAAAAAAAATTTGAAAAAAAATATGTAGATAATATATAGGCTGATTCATTACTGCCGTGCCAAACTTAAACAGTAGATTGAGAAAAATATTTTAAGCAAAAAACTTCCAATAAACATATGTCCGGAAATTTTTCGTTAAATATAATTATAAATTATAATTATAATAAAATTTATAAAAAAATTGAAACAATAAAAATACTTGATAAAAATCGATAGGCCCACTGGCCCCAAACATCTCTGGTCTAAATTGTAATTGTTTAATACGAGAAATCGATTACATTTATTATTACTAAACACAATACCAAATTTCATAATTTTATCACAAAGAGTTCTCTAGATATTAAATAAAAACTCATTTTGAGCCAAATCTTTGGAGGACTGTAGTTCCCTAACGAAAAATTTCCGGACACATGTTTATTTGAAGTTTTTTGCTTAAAATATTTTTCTCAATCTACTGTTTAAGTTTAGCACGACAGTGCTGAATCATCCTGTATATTCATTAAAAATTATGGAAATAATTTTCAAATTTTATTCCAAATAGTTCATAACAAATTCAATTAAAGTTTTTATACACTATTAATTGTAAATGCTGTATTTTAGATATGCTAGGATTATTACAAAAGTTGTAATTAAGTACTTTTATCAACATTTAAGATTTTTTATCAACTATTTTGACAGTTTTGTATTTATAATGCGCAAAAAAATTAGTGCCCAAAGACATTTGCACGGTAGTGTAATTAGACACATAAATTGTCAGTAATGCGTATAAGAAAATCTTGTGAACCCATTATTTAACATTTAATAGAAATAAACAATCTAATTAAAATGCAAATTAAAACAAAAATTTTATTTGATCATGGAACAAAGCTTGAGCGGAAAATCATATGATCTAAGGCTCTAAGGTGTGATAACACGATTAATATACTCCTCAATCTATTGCAATCTTTCAGAAAATCTATTGCAATGTACATGTGCTGCTATATCCTATATGCGGGCCAGGAATCTCCGTATCACTTTGAAGTAGTCAGTGTGTGTGTGTGTGTGTGTGGTTTATGTGGGTGTGTGTGGGAGTCCTGTGCCGGCTTTATTTTCTCTGATCGCTAACAAAATCTCATTTTAGATAAGCACCACTGGCGTGTCATGTGTTTATGTGTGTGCGTGCGTGTGTGTGTGTTTGCGCTCGCGTTGTAATCTAATCGTCAACCACGGATTTATTTCCACTTCACAATAAAAAGAATGGACCCTCGTTTAATAATATTCTGTGCTTCGTTCATGAGACAAACGGAATAACCGTATTTTGATTTTTTTTTTCAAATAATTTTCATAGCTTAAATATCTTACTTGTAAGCACAGAGTTTCAATTTAAAATTAAGGATTTGATTGGCAATATTTCCAGCTATTTATGCATCATACAAAATAATGTAACATTTTTTTGTTTACTTTTATAATCTTCTAAACCCATAGAAAGTGGATGAAATGTAAAAAAAATTGAAATAAGAGATTTCAATCTTCATAATGTTTTTTCTCGATTAAGTATGATTATTTCTAACAAAAATTATAAAGATTTGTAACGACCCAAAATTGGTCGCTACGAAAGCGGTAGTGCCCTAGCTCAGTGGAGACGGGAGGGTTCAAGGACTTTATCAAATTAACAACGAAATTATTCCAATAATCATTAATCAATAAAATTAAATATTTGGGCGCCACCTGGTCTGCAAAATATACTAAAATAACCAAACGGAGCGACCATGGAACTCCTAATGCGGCTCTGTTGTTAGTTGTATATGTTATGAATGTTAGTGAAATAAAATATATATTATATTAAAATAAATTAGGTATATTTCTGCCCTATATCGGGTGTGTGTGCGGAAATGTCCAGTCAATACAAACACTGATAACATAAAAGATAATAACTAAATGATATAATTGCAAGAAAATAATAATGTAAAGAAACCCTATATAATCTATAAAATAACATACACACAATAGTTATAAGTTTTGGATTGAGTGCAAATATGAAAGATATAAAGTTTATAAACGGAATACAAAAAAAAAATATAATAAGGTCTAACTATGCATTACTTGAAAATATGAAAACAGAATATACAAATATGATACTTAAGTATGCATAGGATATCTATAAATCCTACTTTGCACTATATATCTATGATCATGATATTTTGATACTTATCTAATATACATATAGTAAAAGAGACAGTTATTTATTAGATATTTATTGTTGGTTGCAACCCTAGAAAAATAGAACGTAAGTAGGCCTCGCGACCGGCACTCGCGCTATTCAACGGACACACACAATATTAACACTAGCTTTTAGGGGGCGTATATCCCTGATTTATCAGGACGGCAAGGCTGGACCTCCACTCCTCTGCCAAATCACTCCCTCGGACACAAAAAGAATAAATCCCCTTTCGGGAAAGGCCGGCTGGACCACCAAATTTCCGGACCTCTACACGTTCTTCTTCTGTCCCACTATATGTCGTCTATTGTTGTAGTATGTTTTTGTTGGCTGTTTTCACCAGCCGCACGTATCTGTCTGTCTTCGGTTTTAGCTTGTTCCGTCCCTCGACAAGTTAGCGTTAGATTCAAGAGTGCACGCAAGGTCGTTGCAATTAAAGCGATAAGAAATTAATAAGTAATAACTACATGTACAAGATTGCAGCGAAAGTAAAATGATTAAATTGAAGAATATAGAATTGAATATAAAAATTGAAAACCCAAAAAAAATAAACATTACAGATTGAATATATAGAAAAATGTATTATATCTTTTCAAATCGTTTAATCTCTTTTAGATAGCTTTTAAACGTGCTTTATTAAAAAAGTTTCGCTGTTTTTGTTTATAAAGAAAGATACCTTACGTTATTATTATTATTTTATAGTCAATAACTTTAATCAATCATTTATTTAACACACTTAACAAATCATACCTCAATATCTAGATGGTTTACTGTATAAATACAAAATCTAAAACATATATAGTGTGCATAATCGATCACTTCTGATATCAATAAGTTACCCCAGCTACCGATCTTTAATGTATTAAGATTCTAAACTATACCATTACAATTATTACATAATAATAGAGTAAAGTCGGTATATATGGAACACCGTTCATGTTTTCGGTAAGAAAACTATGATAATATTATTTAAAATCAGTTCTTATCATTTCATTGGTCAGAGAATTTAATCTTTAAACGAGATCGAGTAGTCAAAAATAGAATTCTTAAATGAAAAAAAACTAAAACAATCGAAAATCAACCTAAAAAAAATGCATATAATATGGCCTACAATGGTCTATATTCCACGCTTGTTTCTTTAACACAGGATTATCTTTATTAGGTGGTTGAAGCATTTGTTTTTAAAATTTATTTTGTTGTTTTTTATTTCTAACTAATATGTTGTCACTGTAAAAAAATAGCAAGGAGTATGTGGACAGAACCTCCGTAAGAGGCACCCCATTTAGTGGGCACCACCATGAAGATTTGTCCTAAAACAAGATTTTTGCGGAAGTGAATAGTACTGAAGTACTGGATGATTAATATGTATAAGTTTTGCATTATTTGCCTCATCACGAATCTGGTTAATTATTACACTTCATAGCCGTATAATACCCTATAGTCCATAATACCCGCAACCACATGTATTTAAAAAAAATTGTTACCACCGAGGCAATAATTATTACGTGGATTAAAAATACATACGGCCAACCCTGGAATTTTCTTAACAAAAATAATCAAAAATGACAAATTTCATTAAATTGTCCTCAATGGCATACCGGTACTCCAAACACTGTCATGTCAACTGAGCAACAAAAGGAGGTGTCCATACCGACTTTACTCTATGTAGGTAGATGAAACTTTATCAATCTCATCTGCAATTGGGTCACCGAACATAGAATAGGTATACTTCAAAGATTGAAATCAAGAAAGATAAGCAATATAAAATAAAATATATTTTTGTTTCTTTATGTTGGCTGTTGTCCAGTTATTAATCAAACCATTCTCACGTACTTCAAGTCACGTTGAGATCTTTTGTGTATAGTCGAAGACCTAGAAAACGTACTGCATTACTGCATATGCATTGATGCGGACAACAAAAATACCTAACATACAATAGAGTTGAACATATGTATCTCTCCCACCAAACCCACCCCACGTTGTTTGTATATGTCAAATTCTCTAAAATGGCGACGGTTCGTGAATATAGGTGAAATAGTTTCGTATTCTACATATAAAATAGTTGGCGCAGACAGATACAATTTTAGTGTATGATTCGTTTTTGTCAGTAATACCTAGTACTGGTACCAATCTTGAACGCGTTAAGCGCAAAGTATGTTATTTTTTTGGATTGGTGGGTTACTTTTTGTAATTATCATGATCTTATGTTACTTATAAAACAACTACCTCTTTATTAAATCAATTTAATTAGCAAAATCCGCAACTAAAGTTTATTTTTTAAATTATAGTCTTTTTTAACTTCCCAATAGGAAGTTATTGTAATTGGTCCGAAAATCGAAATCAAAAATTTTAACATATTTTCATGTTTCAAGGGTATTAGAGTATATTTACACTATTTTCAGAAAAATGTCTGTGTGTGTGTGTGTGTGTGTGTGTGTGTGTGTGTGTGTGTGTACGTACGTACGTACGTGTCCTTTTTTCCGGGACGAAATCTCGCGAACAAAAAATGCTATTGACTTCGTTGGGGTGCTAATCGAAGCGTCTTGAGGTGAATATGATCTGAAAAAAAGGATTTGTCGAAATTCAACCCCTACGGGGGTAAAAAAGGGTGTTTTTTATTTTTTATTTTTTTTCTTGATCGGATTTAGTCGAAACTTAGAATAAATATTATACAATACAAATAATCAAACGTGTATTTCAGTATTTATTTTTTATATGGGTCCAAACAGCCATTAAAGGGATGAAAGCCACCATCAAAATTTCAATTTCATTTTAATAAATACGTCTAATAATTCATGTTGCCTTGGAAACAAACGCAATTCAAAATTCAAACTGTCAGACTAGTTATTCTAAAAATGTGCATTATATTATTGACATTAATAGGATATTAGAAAACTAATATTCATAATACAAAGGGGAGTTTTATTTCTGACAAATTCTATTAAAATTTTTCATATACATATTAAAAAAATATATTTACAAACTATAACATATGTAGTAATATTAATTATGGAAACAATAAATAATCAATATTCAAGTATTGTTAGTCATACAATGTTGGGAAGTTGATTGTGTGGACCTAAAGGATCGCACCCCACAGCATTATACGTTATATAGTTTAATTTTATATCCCCGGGTAAAATTGGATCCGGCAGCTAGTTCATATATGTTTTTATCCAGTATTGGACAAAATAAAACCAGTAATGAACATTCAGTGATGAACACTTGCTTATGATTATAAAATGATAAGTACTACTATATAAACGTTATAAAATAAAGAGTCATAAAATTTAGAACAATGTAAAGCATTTACATAAGAAAACATATTTCTTGATAGTGTGCCGAATCGCGATAATTATTTATCCACTGTTTTTAAACAAAATGATCAATTATCATCAAATGACGCTGTAAGACAGTTAAATGTATATATTGATTATTATCCAGTAATAGCAGTACCTAATCGAATATCAACAACAACAAAGCTGGTACCAGTACACTCATCGCTCGATTTAATGACGTTGTTGGTAATTCAACCGCTTGATTTAACGACGTCGAGAGGGCCCCCCCACCACCGTGCCGACCTCAACGTTAATTGGTGAATTTAAATTTCGCGCAGAAATATTGCAGTCGATGGTGTTATGATGGGGATAGGGGAAAGTCGCTAAATCAAGCGGTCATTGAATCGAAGGTCGTTAAATCGCGAGATGAGTGTATATTTTTATGAAAACTATTATTAAAATTTATATTTTTCGTCGTGCTCGTTCTGTTCTCACAATTGTCTTAATTTGAAACTAATTTGTGCTGTTTTTATTAGTTCTATGCACATTAACGAGAAATATAAAAAAATACCTAAAAAAGTTTGCAATATTTTTCAAAAGAAAAATCTACCCAGCTCCATTCCATTGCACAGGATTTCAATTTAAACATGAATACATATAATTTAAATTAAATAAATACTATAATCACCACGAATATATTTATCTATTGAACAAAGCTGACCAATAATTCCCTTTGAGGAAATACAATTTGCTCAAAAGCTTCGGAAAAGTTAGATGTGTTTGTTCGGTACGGAGAAAGGTAACGACTAGCCGAAAAATGGTTGAATATTAATATAAGAATGTTCTAGTAAAGACGCATCATAAGATGTAAAGTTTATGCGAACAGTAAAATAGAACCTACCAAATGAATATTTTTTACCTCCAAACATTGCCTAAAAATTTACAAAACGAGTTCATTTCTTTCACGATAAAAAAAGTGTAGACATACTTTCTACGAATAAAAAAAGACGTAAATCTGATACCTCCCGTGCTTCATTCAGTGTGGATGTTTGAAATTGAAATTCACAAAACACTTGCAGAGGTATTTATCGATTCCGTGTTAAACAAATGTGTTCATTTCACTAAAAGATTCGGCTGTTCGCGTCTTGTGGGGTGAGACGTTTGGGAGGACTGCTCGCAGTGGGTTTCTAAACCGGCGTGCGGTATACTACTACTAGCAGTAGCAGCAGCAGTGCATGACGGGATGGAGGGGTGTTTTGGGTGGGTCGCTACGGGTGGGTATGAGTAGACCTTATTCGGTAGAGTAGGGGTGTCCATATATATAATATGTAGACATTATTTTACATTAAGGAGGTTGACATCATCGAAAAATAACAGAGATTTCGTTGAAACTTTGAAAATAACAAGACTTCATATTTATTTTAAAAATCCTTGCAAAATTTCAAGGTTATTAGGAAAATAGTTTAAGAGATATTAAATAAACAAATTAATATTCATTCCTATGAGAACTGCATCATTTCGAGACATGGCAGAACTTTTCAAAGTGGATTGAAAAATTGAGCATACATTCTTTATTAATTTACAAAGACATCTGTAAATTTTCAGAATGATTAGGAACCGCATTTTTTAATGCATGCTTCAGAGAGACATACCTTGCCTTAGAGATGGGACTACTATTGCGATAGCTGCTATTAAGAACACTGCTTTTTGTACTGAGCAGAGAGTAGACTGCTCTGCTCTTTAACATACCTGCTATCCCGCTCTTTACTTTTTTTTTATAAATAAACAAAAAATGTTCATTTCAACTTTCTTAAGCTGGGACTGCTATTGCGATAGCTGCTATTAAGAACACTGTTTTTTTGTACTGAGCAGAGAGCAGACTGCTCTACTCTTTAACATACCTGCTATCCCGCTCTTTACTTTTTTAATAAATAGACAAAAAAATGTTGATTTCAACTTTATTAAGTTTATCATTTTCCCATTTTAAAACATTTTCCGTGAATCAAACAAAGATATGTATATCGACAATGCTATTGCAATCGCTGCGTTGCTATTAAGAACACTGTTCTTATTGAACAGAGTGCAGGCTGTTACATATATTATGTTATTTAACATATGCTATCATACTTTTTACTTGGCCTTTTTTTTTAAATCTAATAAATAGACAAAATATTTATCCTTTTCTAGAACTAAAAATTAGTAAACAAGAATATGAATTTTATTTCAACTTTCTTAAGCTTATGTATTTCTCAAAACATTGTTTTTCAGCAAAAAGAGTCTTTAGATTCTTTCATATTTCAAATTTAAAATCATTTTCCGTGCATCAGACGAAAATATACATATTCGACACACAAATTCTCTAAATTCCAAACAATGAATTTTATAACAATAACAAAAATTTGATGTCGCGAATTTTAATAAAAATAAAATTTAATATTGTTAAACGTGATATGAAAACTTTGTCTTAACTGCTCTCTGTGATCACTGCTAGTAAGCCCATCTCTACCTTGCCTCCACTCTATACTTATCCATGGACATGCGCTTTCCTCGCACCGTGCCCTGCATAACTAACCCAACAACCTATAGTGTCAACCTCCTTAAATAATTGTTTTTTAATAATCTAAATATAAAGACAGATCATTTTTAACAAAAATCACACATATATTTTTTTACCCCACATTTTAAATCAATAAAAATAAAAGTTGCTCATCCCTGGAGTAGGGGAATATTAGGTGGTCTGTGTGAATAAGTTCTTAAACCGCTGTGCTGTGTACTACAAGTAGTACACAGGTGGGGAGTTTTGGGTGGAGGGAACAGTTCCTATTGAGTAGATCACGGTTGGGGGAAGTTTTGGGTAGTGTGTTGGTGGTGGGCATGCGGTGTCTACTCAAATACGACACGTTTAGGTTCATTTGTTTAATGAAGGCCAAAGTGCCAAGGATCACTAAAGGACGTTTCAATAGATATTCTCATTTGACATTATGAATAAAAGAGAGAGAGGGAAACTAAATACGGAATGAAATATGATATTTAAATAACATAATTGAGAAAATGTATTCATTACATACTTTATATCGATATCGTAATCTATCCCACAAAATGTCGAACTTGAAAATTGTTTTTGAGTGTAAAAATAGTAAATAAATTACTAAGACCTGGTTTCTCAATATGAGTTTAATCTACATGTCCCAGTTAAACTTAAGTTTAAACTTTACATTTGTTTCTCAATGTCCAGTTAAAAATTATAATTATAATTAATCTTAAGTTTAACTTTTATCTGACGGATGATCTGTGAGTTAATAATTAAACATAATATTTAATCACAACAATATTCGGTTTTAAATCATTATAAATAAAATAAAATGAATGAACAGCCAATATAAAGAAAGAGTTTTACAATTTGCATATGTATTGGAAGATTGATTTATTAAAATACACTCATTTTGGCCCGTTACTAAATCGAGAGAAGAGTGTATATTTAATTTAAATATTTTGTTTGTTGACAAAAAATGTCAACAAACAAAAAATAAATAATGTATGTATTTGATGCCATTTCGTAATATTATTTGTACTTTTAATGGCTCGATTTAATCGCGTTGTTGGTAATTCAACCGCTTGATTTAAGAACGTCGAGAGGGGCCCCCACCACCGTGTCGAACTCAACATTAATTGATGAATTTAAATTTCGCGCGGATAGCAATCACGGTAGTATTATGGTGGGGATAGGGGAAGATGACTAAATCGCGCGTCTGGCCCGTTACTAAATCAAGCGGTGATTAAATCGAAGGTTACAAAATCGAGAGATGAGTGTATATGTAATTTAAATATTTTGTTTGTTGACAAAAATTGTCAACAAACAAAAATAAATAATGTATGTATTTGATGCTATTTCGTAATATTATCTGTACTAAATTTAATGAGTGGCATAGAAGTATGTATAACATAATAGTGTGTATTTTAACTATTGATGCTATCAGCTATCTGTCATACCATTATTAATTTTGTATAGCTAATTTCATGCTTCGATGTTTTCAAAATATCAACGTGTAAACAAAAATTATTTTTCTAGCCCAAATATGACATTTAAATTCTATAGTAGCACTATATTCTTTTATGAATTCTAGTAATGTACCCTGTTCTCTTTTACTGAAATTAACTCGTTTTTTATCACGTTCAAAGCCCTGTGACAGGTGTGACACCAACTATTGCAAGTCTTGCAACCTCTATTCAAAATATTAGTATTAGCGAAGATATTGAAGTTACTTTATAATTATTCATACTTTAATATGTTACGAATAAATTATTTTTTAGTAACACAAGAGCATCAGGTAAATAAGTAATCTATTTAACTGATTATTACTCAACAAACATTGTGACGGGTGTGACAAGTTGAATAAAAGGATACAATAAGAGTACTATTTGTGTGTTTAATTGCTTATTGATATTATTAACTAATTCTTGTAACAATTATTTATCAAATACATCAATAGACTTATTTATATAATAAATGCGGTCACTATTAGTCATAATTGTTGGTGAGGGTAGTTTTTTTTAAATTTGGTCAAACGTCACGTTTGATATGTAATTGTCAAAGACTTTTAATTGTTTGCCACGATCGTCACTTATTCTTAAGTAAGTTATTATGAGTTCACCTTATTTGTTGTCTTTTTGGAAATATTTTGAAAATTAACTAACATTTTTCTAATTTTCTTTTGGTTTATGAAAATTGATGTTAAATAGCCTGTTAATTTTATATTTTAATATTCATTTTCGTAAAATATTTTTTTAACTATCTGTTATCGATTACCGCGGACTGACCCTGAGTTGTTATAAACTAAACATTATGTCCAGTTTAAACCTAGGATGAAGTATACCTAATCTGAAGTTTAAACTCATATTGAGAAACCGGGCCTAAATACATAATCAATAAACATAAATGTATGTATTTAAATAAATTGTTTATAAACACCGTAGTGTAGTTATGAAAGATTTACTGAAATTAAAAGTTATCTGTAACTTGTATAAATAATTTAACTCGAATACGATTGTAAAACATTCAGAGATTCTTCGTAAAGTTTTCGCGGTGAGAAATAAGTTCATTAATGGAAACCTATTAAGGAAATTAAAACATTTCATTGCAAGTACTAACAATGTTAAATAACTTTAAGATAAAAAAACTTTTCTGTTGCGATAAAAGTTAAATGTTAAACAAGAAGTAA
Organism: Sialis lutaria; assembly: GCA_949319165.1. NCBI lineage: Eukaryota > Metazoa > Arthropoda > Insecta > Megaloptera > Sialidae > Sialis > Sialis lutaria. Next base: position 23,884,903 of record OX439235.1, on the reverse strand, counting down.
CAGTTTAAAGTGTGTTATATTCTAATTTTATTAATAAATTTGGTAGAAAGTGAAACGTACTTTATAAAAATGTACGAAAATTACTTAATTTAATTAAACATTTTCAAATGAATAAATAAATAATTAATATCTAATATTTATTTTTATCCATAACATGCCGATGCCGCATCCATAGCAGCTACTAGACTTCAACCAGATCCCTTTGTTTCTTCATTGTAGAAGAAATTTTTATAAAACTATTTACCAATCTAGAACAAAAATATGTGATCATAAATTATCGTAAATAATAAAAGTCCAATCTATAATTTGGTGGGCCTCATTAGCCCTAAGGTACTGCGGTAAATGACAGTTATTTTATAAAGCAAAAATATAAAAAAATAGAAATCAATTTGTACCGTAAACTTTTAGGATCGAACTATTACGTGAACAAATAAGAAACAGAAAATACATAAAAAAATTTAAGCAAAACTTACGATTACTTGTTTGTTTTTTTAATCATATTTTTCACGTAAAATATTTTTTTTTCATTTTAAAAACATATTAGATGGAGTTAATAATTAAGATATATTTTAAAAAGGCTTGTATTTAAATGCACTTTTTTTTAATAATAAACACTTTAGCATTTTCACTAATAACAAATATACTGCACGAAAAATTAATTATTCAACATTAAACAAATATATTAAACTTAAAACATTTTATATCACTTTAAATAAAGAATGTAGCTATTTGCACATACTGTTTATGTACCTAATTAGTAGAGATGAAACGGATATCCGGTAACTATCCGGTATCCGGCCTTATTTTGTCATCCGGCTTAGTACCGGATAGTAACGCATTATTCGGCCGGATACCGGATATTTAAAAATTACAATTTTTGATTTAAAAACTGCAAGAAAAAAAAATTTGTGAAGCAAATAATATGAAATTGACTTGTAAAATAACGAATTTTATTAAAATAAGAAATTCAATCACAACCAAATTTCAATTTTCTTCCCTTGATAGAAGAAAAAGAAGGGAAATAATTAACTGCTCATTAATTTAGATTATTAATTAATACTTCACAACACAATTTACTACTATCTATACTCTATTTCAGGCTTGTCCAACCCGCGGCCCGCACTAGATTAAAAAAAAGTGAAATATGAAAATCAGATTTTTCAAAGTATAGAAATATAATATTTCTAATAAATCTATAAAATATAAATTATAGTTACAGAGATATAAATAATTATATAAATTAATTAAGTAAACAACGAAAAAAAAGGTCCTTTTTTGCGGCCCTTAACAAATTTTTTCGTTATTTTTTTGCGCTCTGCGGCCCACATAGCTCAAAAGGTTGGACACCTATGCTCTATTTCATTTAAGAATGCAGTGGTTGCCGGGGTTTTGACGGTACGAATCGTGAATTTTACCGTAAAAACAGGCCGGATATTCGGCCGCCGAATATCCGGCCATCCGGCCTTACAGCTCACCGGATATTCGGTATTCGGTATCCGGCCAAAACACTATCCGTTTCATCTCTACTAATTAGGTTAGGTTGTTAAGTTAGGGTAGGTTAGTTAACGTTAAGTTAGTGGTATGTGCAAGTAGCCATTTGCATGCACATACGGTATGTGCAAATAGCCCCATTCTTAAATAAATAGTTTCCACTAAAAAAATTATATTTTGTACTTGACGTAAATTTGGACTGGTCAGATTTAAAAATTACATATTTTTGAAATATTTATTTTTTCTATTTTTTTAAAACTATTAAATATTCGCCTTATGCATTAAAAAAATAAAAAATAAAACTATTACGATTTATGTTCCGTGTATAAAGTGGATACTATAAAATTTTAAGTGCAAAGTATTCAAATTTATGTTTGATATACAATGTGAATACTATTTAATATATAGTTCAATATAACCCTTTTAAAAATAATAAATAAAATGTCTTAAGTATTCATGTAAAAAATATTTATTACAGTAATAATTCACTAACTATTATTAATTTATTTGTTACAGATTACAATGATAAAATGAAGAATAAGAAACTAGAAGTTGGTAGGACATCTCTATTTGAGTGAAACCCTCATTGGTGAGTTTGATTTTTGTCTCCAATTTATTTAAAATATTTAATTAACTGCACAAAAGGTACATGTTTCATTAAGACAAAAGGATGGAGGCAACGGTAGAATTTTAACTATGTACCTTTTTAACTAAAATTTTAATCAATTAGGGACTTGGTAATTACGTTATGTTATACTTTATTGGTATACTGTTAATTCAATTAGTAATATTGTCGTCGACTAATTACAATTAACGTAGACTGTATTAACAGAGACACAGTTTACCCGTATACAATTAAAAACTAATGTATACCTGCTTTAATGCAGTGGTAGTTCATACTTTATTCTTTATAAATTGTTTATTTATTTATTTACAGCAATAGCAAATTCACATAATAATTTTAAAGAAAAAGACACAAAATCAGTGCGATATATTTTTGAAGTGAAACTTCTTTAATGAGCTAGAGAATTGGAATTACCTTGATACGTTTTATAATACGAAAGGTTTTTAAGATGAAACGCTAAAGAGAGTGTGTATATATGTGAGAGATTGATGAGTATATGTATAAGAGAAAGATAGATGAACAGCGTATGCGTACAAAGGACCCCGGAATATCATTATGGGAAACTGACTTCCGCTAAATTTATTGAATGTTTGATATGTTGCGTATTTTGTCCCTCTAATTAAACGTCTCAATGAGCAGAAACTCTCAAAACTTCAGGATTTTGAGATACAGTTGGCTGAAATAAGAATTATCGTGCATTTTAAATGCATTCATTTGGGTTAAAGCTGCCTCCATTTTTAAGTTGTAGTAGTTAAGAAAGGTTTGTAAATACCTCGTAACTTTCACAAGCAATTGATTGAAATATATTATCTTGTTTCTGAAACGTCCATATGTCATGTGACGTCATAACATGTTGTCACGCGTCATAAAACATCAGTATTCAAATGACTTTTTTTTTCTCTTGGTTGCAGCAGCTCAGATTTATTTAATAATCTAATAGTAGTATCTTTCATATTATTCATCATGACGCCATAGCAGGTCATTTTTTGTCATTCATAGGAGGTCATTTCATGTCACATAAGTATAATTCAAACAATCACAATAATTGATAAGATCTAGGGTTTTGTATCAGTATGCAACAGCATCCAGAAAAAGGATAAATAAGTTTAATTTTTATCAATAGATAAACTCAAGTAGTTGTCTTGGACCTCACTGCAAAACGATTTTTAGAACTGATTTGAATTTGAATGATACTAGACTATATTATTATAAAATCTATTTTTAAGTTCATGTAATAAATATTCCTCCATCCCAGTCTACACTATAAAAAAGTTTATTTTATCTAGTCATTAAAATTATAGAAAAATCAAATATGCGACATGAATAAAATTGATATTACATAACCGTGTCAATAGCAAGAAAAAAACAAAAAACGATTGATGACGATGTAGTTTATGAATTTGTCCACAGATGGCGTGTCATGCAATAATAAAAATACTGTAGAACACGATATACAAACCACATAAAAATTCAATGTTACATATTTTGAAATATGAGATTGTCTATTCAGCCAGATTCGTCATTCATTCAAATTTTGTTTGCTTTATATTTTGTTAAAAAATATACATTCATATTGTAACGTTATGCTGAACATAGGTTATTTATACTGTAAAAATAACACAAGATACCTACATGTATAGTGTATACAGTGCCTTCCAAAAGTTCGAGGCCACCTATATAACTTTTGAATGGTTTGAAATATAAGATTAAAATTTATAGACGTACAATGGGATCACCAAGTTTATTTTAACTACAAAAACACCGACTTGAACATCCCGGGGGTCGGGGGGAGAGGGAAGCCAAGAAGTCTTAAATAGCACATGGGGTTGAGTAAGGACTAGGTCGAAAGGGCTTACGAAGACGAAAACAACAGGATTTATGATCATTTGAACATTTCTATTGAGATAAATGCATTTTAAATTTTTTTATAAAATAAAAAAAAAGATGATGACACGACTTGCTGATAAACGTCAATTTTTCAACTGAATCTGTTTTTTATTTATTTTTTTCATGGTGGGATATGCAAGTGGGTGTTTTTGTGGCTAAATAATAGAATTGGTGATCCCATTGTATTGTATGTGCAAGTGCATAAAAAATCCTATATATTTCAAACCATTTAAAAGTTATTTAGGTGGCCCCGAACTTTTGGAAGGCATTGCTAATTGTTTATTATAAATAGTAACATTCATTATAATGTAACAACAAAAATAATGGAGCGAAACGTGTTTATGGTAACCACAAACTCAGCGTTGACAATTAACATTTAGGCTATGCTCAATGCATATACTACTACTTTTCTCTCAATCTTTCCTGTTTTTCCCCTATTTTATAACTTCTTCTGAATACTGACAAATTTTAAAAGAAGATTATAGTTTTTTTATTCATTTAAAAATTCCGTCTCCACAGAAAATCGATTAAAGATAAAAGTTTGTTAAATTTTTATGTTTAATTGATTTTCTGTGGAGACGGGATTTATGAATAAATTAAAAAATAAAGTATAGTCATCTTTAAAAATTTCCCAGCCACCAGAAAAAATCATATACAGGGAAAAACAGGAAAGATAAAAAGTAGATAAAAACGTGAAAATTGGTATTTAAAATACAAGTTTAAGGGGTTACATACAGTTAAAATTTTCAAAAAATATAATTTTTTTTATTTCATTTTCGTAGTGTACATATATTTAAGTACACATACAGAAAATTTCAAGTCAATCCGGCGATTATTTTCGAAGTTACACGCATATTTGTAAAGACGTCTCAGAGCGTTTGAAAGTAGGAGGCCGGAGTTAAGGAGTTATATACAGTTAGAATTTTCAAAAAAATCGATTTTTTTAATTCCATTTTCGTAATGTACAGATATTTAAATACACACACAAAATTTCAAGTCAATCCGGCGATTATTTTCGAAGTTACACGCATATTTGTAAAGACATCTCAGAGCGTTTGAATGTAGGAGGTCGGAGCGGCAGCGCGTTTTTCTCAAATCTACGTTTTCAAAGTCGGTGACCACTATTCCTCGGAAACGGCTGAACCGATCAATCTCAAATTTTAACACAAGTTTCTTAAGAATATTTTTTAGTAATTAATCGAAGGTTTTTATCTCACCGATAAATATTTATTTTTTTATAAACAATTTAAGGTCAAATTTTTGTCGAAAATCGATATTTTTTTTTTGAGAAGCCGCCATTTTGTGAAAAAAATTTATTTTGCTTATTCCTTCGATTAAGTACAAGATTATACATTACTTTAACGAAATTCGTTTGGGTTTTTTATTTTAAATGATCCAATCCAGAGATATAGTGGTCACCGCAAGGCGCCTTTTTTGAGAGGACCTCCTGGAGAACAGCTGTAGTAGCTTTCGAAATTATTATTTTTACAAATAAAAAATGTTAAAATACAAATAAAAGTTACCATAATATGTGTACAAATTTTTACATTAATAAATTTAAAAGTCTTCTCTTAAAAAATTCTTGAAAAACCCCTTTTTTTGGCCTTCTGACTGTATGTAACCCCTTAATTTAAAGTGCATTGAGCACACATTAAATATTAATTGTCAATGCTGAGTATGTGGCTACCTTATTTTTTGGTCAAAAATAACAGATTGAGTGGGTGTCTCGTTAATATTTAAATCTGTACAGCTCAATGTACAATTTACAAACATATAATTTTAGCCTATTTTCATATCTATTAAATTAAAATTTCTTATGTTATACATACATGTTTTATTTCAACATGGTTTTTAAATTTCAGTTCTCAATTTACTAATGAGTTCCGTTTGTGAAGGTCGTTAGTTTTACTCTTTCGTTCGTTATGTATTAATCATCTAAGGATGCATTTTTTGTAGCATTTAGAACGTGCATCGTATATGTTAGCAGTCATTTTGACGTATGAAATGTATGTTATAATTTTTTTTTTTAATTAAAAAATGTACAATTCTAGATATCTTAATTTTAGCTGCATTTTGGTATAATCTTTAAATCGTTATACGATTTATAAATCAAATAATAAAGTATTTTACCCAATTTCATCTTCAAATCCTGTATTCAAGTTTGTTTTGTACAAACTCAGTCGTTTTGGCTTTTGAATAGTTAGTTAATAATGTTTTAAAGATTTTCTTTAAATAGTAATTTTCAAATGTTTTATTAAATAATCCAACAAAGAACGTGTATAAATTTATTCACATCAGTGATTCTTTAAAAGAGTATTAAAATTTTGGTTTAGAAGATTAAGAACAAAGACATTATATACATCTAACAGACTTTGTTAAGATTTGGAAGAAACATCTCTTCATGGGAGAAGAATAAAGAACAGTTTACTGTAAAGCTAATTTTAGGTTATTGTTCAATGAATATATTTTACCAACAATGGCATTAGCTTCTTAGTGTAAGCTTCAAATATTAAGTATAAAAAAATATACGAGTACATTCAATGGGTATTTGATACGTGTGTAACTATCGATTAGAAAATGCTGAAGCTGCTACATTATTCCATAAATATTTAATAATTTTTCATTTAATTTTGAAATCAGTTTTACTATTTGATTATAGTTAATTATAAAATTATTTATTAATATGGTATTGTATATCTATAATTTAAAAGTATTCCAATCGTTCAGTGGGTGGCCAAATTCATTACCTATTTTGAAGCAGAAGGGGATAGAAACTATAGCAATATTCGGTATCAAATTAAAGGTTGAACAATTTTATTTTTTAAAACATCAAAATAAATTACACAAAATTGAATCCCTTTTACCAGTTCATCCAGAATATATTAATCATCAATAATTATTTTTCTTCTGTAGGCTTTCGTGGTCGTTGTGTCCATAAGAGCTAACTTTTCGGGCTGTTGTACACGTTGTTATATTCTCAGAGGCGGATTATCCATAAGGCAAACTAGGCACGTGCCTAGGGCGCGCGGGCGAAATTTTTGAAAAATAACAAAAAAATAATTGTGTCAGTAAGTACCTATGCACCTACTTACAGTACTTACTACTTACACAATATAAAAAGATTCTTGTGTGCACAAAAAGATGATGTGATAATTTTTAACAAACAAAATATAGACACAACAATAAGAAAATATTTGAATTTCGGAAATTTCATTGTTATATTTAATATGAAAAGTTACGTAACAGTGGAAAGGAGTGTACTAGTACTAATCATAATTTTTAATCTATGGCCGCTAGAGGGGCGCCGATGAGGTGCTGGCCTAGAGCGCTCTCGACATTTAATCCGCCTCTGTATATTCTGAAGAAGACTTCGACATGAGAGTCGAAACGTCAAGAATACGACAACGTGGACAACAGCCCGAAAGTTTAACTCTTATGATCAATAATTATTACCAAAAACCAAAATAATTTAATCCCCCTGCACTAAAAACCTGCAAGAATATGAAAATACCAAAAAATATTAATCGTCCCAATAAACTGTAATTATTAATTTACTTACTCGAATAAAAATAACATTCTAAAATCAATAGTACGAAAGAGATCACATTTTATATATGTATGTAAAAAAAAATTGTTTTAATAGTTGCATATAATTTTCTATTTTCTAAAAAAGGACACATATTATCTTTAAATACCTCACTTTTCCTTTTACCGTATATTAATTATAATCAAATTAAATTAAAACATAAACACTGTAATTACGACGTGAAATACCTGCTAATTATGTAAATCTACCTTTTATTTTATATACAAGATAAATACCCCAAAGAAAAATTCGTTGTATGTATATAAGAAACCTAACAATTTGTTCACATTTATTTATGTTAAACATTGTTCGTGTTATGGCTATTTATATAAACAAATCTAAACTTATTTAAACTGAACAAAATCTGATAATTAAAATAAAACCCTCACCCCTATTAAAATTGCCCCCGTCCCCGTCCCCCTCAACGCCAGAGAACATTTCAACGAGAAGTTACCTTATCAGATTGTACGATTGTTTATAATATCGTTTACTCACGAATATTAAAAAATGTAATTAATTTTTTTTAATAACAAAATGCTTTTTTCGAAATAACTTTTCATTCCTGTTCTGGGCACATTATTTTTTATAAACCGGGATTATAAATTATTTTAATGGAATTTTGTGAAGGTAGATTTTTATGCATGGTATTTTAAGGAAAATTGAAAACAAAAATTTGACACAAATAACTTTAAAATCGAAAAAAAAATGCAATTATTGTCTTTTTTAGGGTTCCGAAGAAACCCTATTAATCTCACTTTGACGTACGTCCGTCCGTCCGTCCGTCCTTTTCACTCAAAGCTCAATAGCTCGCAAACTATATAAGCTAGAACCTTGAAATTTTTACTGAATATGTAAAATGACACCCTCTAGTATAATATGTACAAATATATGTACAAATAATATTTTTTAGGGGGGTTGCTAAGAAGCTAGACAGGCAAAAAAAATATTTTTTTTAAATCAAGGCAAGTGGCATACCAAAATGTGTAATTTGATCATTATTCTTATTTTTTTATGAATCAAAAGTGGCGCCTAGAGGGGGATTTAAAGTAAATTAAAAAAAAAAAAATGTATTCCATGTCGTGTGGGGTGTCGAAATGTAGATCTCAGTGAGTAGAATATGACACTATTTTTTATTTTTTTTTCTAAATCAAAAATGGCGTCTACAGGGGGCTCCAAGCAAAAATTTTGTCTGCCCCCCCCCCCCCCTCTAACTCGGTAACTACTGGCTCGAAAAATCTGAAAAAATTAGATAACGAGGCTTTGGTGAGACTACTAACGACAAATACTAAAGTCACCAATATTATTTCAATTTTCGGAGAAAAGGGGAGGGGTGATACATTTTTTTTATCTGGGCATGTGGGGTGTCGAAATGTAGATCTCAGTTAGTAGATTATGTCAAAATGTAGATCTGAATTAAAAGTATATGATCCTATTTTTATATTTATTTTTAATTCAAAAATGCACCTGTAAATGGCTCTAATCAGTCCACGTAGTATATATACTTCAGAACCCTTATGGCATACACTGGTGTATGTCTGAATATGTAAAGAAGATTGTAAAATAAGATATACGTTAGTTTAAAAAAATCAAAGTAATGAGTTAAAATAAACCAAAAATCGCATAAAATTTTTTTTCTGAAAATTCAAAAAAATATAATGTCTAGAAATAGAAAACTGGTAATTTTTTTGTGACCTTGGCATCATATTTTGCAATTTTTTTAAATTTATTTTAAATTTTTTTATTATTTTCGGAGACATGGGGTGACATATTTTTATTATTATTTTATTTTTGTATTATATAATTGTTAGCTTTCATTTGTTACCTCACTAGAGTTTAAAAAAATCTGCATAAAAAGAGTCTCAATTGTATTCGCTGTGCGTGCAGAATTTTTAGTACGATATTTATCGGATGTCAACGTCGAACAATGAAACAAATGTACAGCTTTGATATTTTGGGTATGTGTAAAAAATATCGAACGGATAGTGTAGTATTTCGGAGCAATAAATATCCGTATTAAAATACTTACCGTCTCCGATAAATATCGGTCAGTGTGTGTAAACAGATTAATATGATATTTTATCACAAGTGGTGTAATTTGAGTTAGAGAAGTAATAAATTAAAATAAAGATTAATTATTTCGACTGATATTTTGTTAATGAACTTTAACTTTTACATATTTTCATTACGCATTTTATCATAATTTATTTTATTAGATTGGTACCAGTTGGTAACTGCTATAATTTTAATTGTTGCAATAAATATAAGAAAAAAAGAGCAACACATAAATTTGCTTTTATATCTGCAATATGTGCTGAAACGTGGGAGCTTGGAATGTTATTTATAATAAGTGGTTTCGTTTTTATCCATTCTAGAAACCATCAAAAACTTTTTATTCATAACAAGTGAAAGTTTCCCTACCCCCTATTTAAGTTTACTTTTTTATTCTAGTTGGGCGTAATGATATTGATATTGAATTCCCTCGTTGAATCTGACAAAACTTTTTTGAACAAGAAAAGCTTATATGTCAATTTAAGAACATTTAGAAATACGAAGTTATTTGAAAAATGTACTTACCACTTTAAACTTTTGACTGTTTTTCTAAGACACAACCAATATAAAGAAACTTGAGACAGTTTTCTATTGCACTATTATTTTTAATATATAGATATGCATTCATCATTTTGTTGTTTTATTTCGCAAATACCAATTTGTATACTTCACAACTTTTTCAAAACTAAATTAGTAATATCGAGGGCAACGCAAATAATTTATTTAAAACTAGCTGATACCCACGACTTTTTTCGTGTGGTAATGCAGATTTCTGTTATGATAGTCAATGAAATAAATTTTTTGTTTTGCATTTGCATGCTAGATGTCTACTTCATGAAAGTATAACCTATTGCGCGTACAAATGTCAGACACTCATGTTTTTTCGGGATATAAAGTAGCATATATGTCCTTCCTCAAGAAGCAAGCTATCTCCCTGCCAAATTTCATTAAGATTGGTTCAGCAGTTTAGCCATAAAAATGTAACAAACAGTCAGACAGATTTAGTTACTTTATAATATTAGTAATTTGATAAATCAATTAAATAACTAACCAACAACGTCCTAATAGATTTGATATTTTTAATATGATTTTTTAATAATTATTATTTATTACATATTTTTGATGTATGTATTTATTGTGTTTTTCTATTTTTTAACCTAACCAAAACTAACTAACCCCCTTTCACTCCAATAGATTGCCATAACCAAGAACAGTTAGTGGTACTTACATACCCCGGCCCCCTTCAATAGTTACTAAAAAAATTTAATGTGTTTTTTAATATTGATTTTATTAATTTTTATTTTATTTCAAATAATACGGGTTAAAATTTAGTGCAAAGTATTAAAAGTTATGTTCGATGTACAAAGTGCATACTATAAAATTTTTAGTGCCAATAAATATGACCCTAAATTTTTTAATTAGCTCTCTAAAATTTGTAGTCTTCTAGAACTATTTGTTAATCATTTTATAGTATTTGATTGAACGGACATAAATTTTTAACAATATTTACTAGTGGATATGGCAGAATATTTTCACATTTAATACTGGTAATAAAATATAACTTTTTATTTCTATCCAATTTTCTTATACAATCATAATTATTTGCTTATCAATAAATATTGATTCATATACCGGTCTGAACATGTTACAAAACATAATATAATGGTATAGTCCTGTTTCACTTTAATTAACAAATAACATTTTTATGATAGTTGGCGTATTGATTTTTTGTTAAGTTAATTAGATCTATATATAAATGTCCCTAAAACGCTTTGTGACAGAAAGTGTTTTGAATTTAATTTCCCATTAATTATTTATAGAAGTTCAGTAGGTACCTAATTATTATTATTGATTAGTATATACCCGCGACTTCATCCACGTGTGTTTAAAATGTTCACTTATTTAACATTGACGATAAATAATGAAAATCCCATTCAGATCGTTTCAGTTTTAATCAGTAACTATCCGTACGCTTATTATATTACTGTTTGATGATGCTTCTAGGATCCAGGCGCCTGTACAAGGAAAGGAGGGCAAGGAGTCATGACCCCCCTCCCCAAAGAATTCAAAAGATACACTAGATATTATGAGGAAATCTGAAAGTTATCTAAAATAGTCAGATGAACACTGAGCTTAAATCACTATCTATTAATAAATTTTCAATTACAAAATCATTTGAATAATTTTTTTATTTATATGTAGAAATGAAGATTGACATATTATTATTAATATAATTAATTTTGAACATCGCTAAAATAATTATTTTATATGAGTTAAAGGAAAATTGATTTAACTTCATTTCTAGTTTCCATATTGTGCATCTCTCTTTACTACCTTTTATTGCAAAATTCGAATTTTTAAGTTATTAAAATTTAAATTAAAAAAAATGTAGTAAAGAAAATGTTTTTTAACTAATATCTCACAAACCACAACACTAAATAAATTTGGATTAAATGAATTATTAAGCAGCGAATTTTTGTGAATAAGTGAAATCCTGTTCTGGAACAGCCTTTTTGCAAAAACTAAACGATGAAATATTTTGAGATTTATTTATTTATTTATTTATTTCAAATATTATATGCTGCTATTAAAATTTTTGTTTTAAAAGTTAAATTTATAAAAAAAAATTGTATAACCCCCTCCGAGAAGTTAAGCAGCTGTATACGCGTCTGTTGTAGATTTTGAGTTTATTCGAAACGAAAAAAAAACAACAGACGATGCATATGTATAGGTTCAAAAAGCTCAAAATATTTATGCTGTTAAGACAAAGCCTACATTTATATAGGTAGGGATTATTGATCTGACGTCCGCAGTCCGCCAGTTGTTGACCGCTGTTTAAATAAAACGAAGGTTGAACCGTTTAATAAACACTGATCTTAAAATAACTAGCACGCTCTCTAGATCAATATGAAAGTTTCAATAAGTCGCACTTTTCCATTCCTCAGTGTCAAGTTATTACATTTTCTAAGAGCAACTTCATTATAATCTAATCATTCCTAATAGCTTTTTGACTTTCTTTGTAGTGTTTCTCAGCCATCTATTTTCATTTCAAGCATCACCGATTTATATTCAATTTCTCATAAATTATACCGTCTCTTTGCGCGTAGACGGAAAATCAATGTGAAAATATTAGTGCGGCTTCGAACCGAGAACGTGCAGTTTTAGTACGGATACGAACTGTGTAAATAATTCATACAGCGCTACCTATAGTTATTGAGTGTAACTAATTATGATATGGTATTTATTTTTAACCAATTTAAATTATATCAATAGTGAGGATAGTTTTTGACACAGGACCGAAATAAATAGAACTTTTTCGCGACCAATAAGCCATATTAAATATTGAAGTTTCAGGCGTTATTTTAAGAAAATTTTTAAAACTGCATAATTGAATGAGAAAAAACATCTGCCAAATAACAAGGCCGCGGCAATACGCTTCCAGTCGACTAGGCCGAGTTCACAGCAGCAGCGAACTCGCATAAAATAATCACGTGTGGTCATTAAAAAGCTGGACAATATTAGGCAGCATGCTGCAACATATGTCCTGCTTTTTAATGTCTACACGTGATTATTTTATGCGAGTTCGCTGCTGCTGTGAACTCGGTCTAGTCGACTGGAAGCGTATTGCCGCGGCCTAACATGAAGTGTCATTGATTAAACATTTAATTTTATACATTTTTTTTTAAATATTTGTTCGACATTTTCTTAATTTATTTTTTAAATTTATTAATTTTCGTTAAATATACGAAAAATTGAGATAAATCTTTGTAAGGGAATATTTTACAACAAAGGTGACCTATATTATAGAAAATTGAATGCTCTACAAAAAAGATTCTATAATTTTTTTAAGTAACATGTATCGTTCTTGAGATATCTTACTATTTAAAGGTGTCACTCCTCCCATTATCATTACACAAATTTTTTGAATGGAACCATTCTCAAACCAGACCTAACCAACCAAGTATCATTAATATCGGTTCAGTTATTCATGAGTTATGCGTGTGACAAGGATTCAGCGAAGAAGCAAAAACATTTAACAATTTTTGCACTGCACAAATTAGATTTTAAAACTGCAAATTATTTTAAAGAATTATTGAATTTGAAAAGGTTTTGCTAATTATAAATTGATTATGCATCAAAAATTTAAGTATTCTAGTCGGCCTGAATTTTTCATCATATTTCAAATTATTTCATACTGTAGAATAACGGAAATCAAAACATTTTTAATACAGCGCTCTGTTCAGCGAAGTTACGAACCGCCATTCGTTCATCGATTTAATAACAGATGGCAGCACTGCGTGAATCAATTGCAAAGCTCTGTAACCTTGAACTTTACAACCTCCATGTGTTTAGTTGATTGTGGTCAAGCACTGAAAGATTTATTAAATCGATCTTGCTGCAGCAGGTAGCTAAAGGTTTTGTTTTTGTAACACTGTTTACACGTAATTGTACACAAAAAGTGTTGAATTTATGTGTATTTTTAAATTTACAGTAATTTTTCTGCAAAATGAAAAACAAAAGAAAATAAGTATGAAATTAAAATCTATGATTTTATTCTTAAAAACAAAATTTTTAAAATGTATATCAAAAAAATGAAATTCGAAATTATTTCTAAAATTTCACTTCCCTAGAAAAAAGATATAGTATTAAATTAATAGTAAATAATTAATAAAATGGTCTTTATTATTTTCATTATCAGTCAAATTCAGAGTGTGAAAATATTTTCTAAAAATCTCTACTTTCTGCCCGGAAATACGGGCATTTTCACACCGGAAAACTCCGGACAAGGTTCACGGAAAATTTACATAACTGCAGCGCTCTCTGCAGGACTTTTTAATGTCATAAACAAACAAATAGCTATGGCGGTTGTGCGAAAGAGAGCAGTACGTGTAAACAACATGCAGATTCATACATCCGTCTCTATCTGTATGGTAAATAAGGTAGAGCCATCTAACAAATATTGGGCGTATATATGCGAGAGAGTGCGATATAGCTATATATCGTGTTAAACCATATATTTGTCTCTGTTTACATGGCAATTAAACTATGATTACTTTTTATATTAGTGGAAAAATAATAAAGCTACCAGTAGTTATACATATAGTGGAGAGAAGGCTGTTGTAAAATATAACTTTATATTTTGTTTTATGTTTATATTATAAATATTTATAAACGATGGTTGATAAATGCATAGATGTGATTTTATTATTAAATTTATACCCAGTTGTGTTTAACAGTTGTCATTAATATCATTCATTGAATATATTATGGGAAATAAAATAAATTTATCTGTTTCAGACTATAACATTTTCTAGGTTACTTTATTAAAATAAAAAGTAAAACATTTGATATTAATTGGCAAAATTGTTGGGTCAAAGGTAAGAAGAAGATAATAAAGCATTTTATAGTCTAAAATTGAAATTAAAAGACCACACTCTATCTACCGGGTGTCCCAGATAACTTTTCCAGCATGGAGATCTCAGTATCTATAAGAGATACAGGTTTGATTAAATGAGATAAATTATTTGTAGGAAAGGTGGTATACCCAAAAAACTGAAAATTCGGATTTTCTTTAAATGGCTATAACTTTTTTGTTCAAGAAGATAGGTACTTTTTGATTGTGGTTTCTTAAGCCACTTTTTGTGTAGAATTGATTGGTGTATTTAGATTTGTTATATTACTTTTAGTTTTCGAGTTTCAAACCCAAACTACTTTACAACGATATGTCCTTGCTATACTTATTATAGGGCAATTTTCCTTCGTGTAACTAGTGATAGTGGTGTATCTAGCCCTGAAGAGGTCTTGTACCAAAATTTCTTGAAGGGGGTCTTTTTCACACTCGCATAAAAAGTATATTTGAAAATAATAAAAATCAAGTTCTCCTTTTTCTGTGGACAGTATTGTTAAATCCGATATCCATTTTGGTCTTATAGAAATAATAAGATAGTTTCTAATAAGTTTTTATTTAGAAAAGCTTCTTTCAGCTGTTGCGATTGTAAACATACTGTTATAGCCTCTCACTTCATTTGAAAAGAAAATTAGTTTATCCAGTTGTAAAATTTTGAATTTGTTACTTATGCAGCTACGCCTGTGTTTATTGTAAACAAATAAAACATTAATGAAATTAAGTCATTATAAGCACTTTCAAAATAAATTCCTTTAACTTCTAGAACGTCCATTTTCGGTTGACCTTTCAACAAATAAAACAAGTTTTTACATACATATGTATGTACATACATAGGTACGAGCAGTATTAAATTCAGTTCCGAAGTTTCTTAAAATAGTCACAGGTAGGAAAAGGATAGAATTTTTGATGCGACACGCATTAAAAATACATGCGACGGGCAATAAATTGCAGAATGTCTCATGAAAATTGTAAGCAGTGCTTTTAAAAGCTCTGACTACAAAAAAGGGTATATGTATACATTTATATATTTCATATACCTACATAAAGGGTGGATAAAAGAAAACGTTTTGTTTTTTGGCAGTTTAGTGCTATATGGTACTATAAATCAACAAGAACTTTGGAAAGGTCTTAAAGTGTGTGTCAAATTGTCTGATTAAGAGTCAGTCAACTGCATTCGAGATGCGATATATATGTATGTATGAAATGTATGGATTTATGGATATCATCTTCTTAATTTTGTTGCACATTATATTTTTTGGGTTAAATTTAATTGCACTTTATATTAAAAGTATTCACTTTGAACATTGAACATAAATTTTAATACTTTGCACTTAAAATTTTATAGTATTCACTTTTATACACGTAAACATAAATTATATTACTTTTTTTTAATGCATAAGACAAATATTTAATCGTTTTAAAATATAGAAGATCACAAAAATCACATTTAAAATATCAAATCTATTGGGACGAAAGGAGGTTGGTTAATTTTTACATTATCAGCTATTTGGGCCAAAGGAATGAGGCTAGTAAGTAGGTTAGGTAAAAATATAGAAAATCACAATAAATACATCAAAAATATGTAATTTTTAAATCTGACAGGTCCTTTAGGTCAAGTACAAAGTATTATTTTTTTAGTGCAAAGTATTTATTTTTAGTGCAAACTATTTATTTAAAATGATATAATTTGTTTTACATAAGTTCAATATTTTCATGCAGTATATTTGTTAAAGTAGAAAAAGATTATAAAAAGTGCATTTAAATACAAGCCTATTTTTTGTATATAACAGTATTTTTTAATTATTAGTTTTGCATTTTCTCACAGAATGTCTCAGTTTTTCAATCACGTCAAAGAAGTATAACTTCTAGCACGTGTACATTAGTACACACATCCACTTTTTTTTATTTTGTATATTATACTCGGAACCTAATATAGTAACAATTTTTTATAGTGTAAAAAACTCCTATAATATAATATGTAGGTACTATATTTCTTCAGGAAGGGAAGTGTGTGGGCCCTATGTCACTGGTTACTGGGGTTTAAAATATATTATAATCCGGTGCTGGTTCGATTTCAAAATTTTGTATCTATAGTTTTTTTTAAACAAAAATGTTCTTATGGGAATCTAAATTTTGTATCATATTTTAATAACAATTATTTAACCTTTTAACAATAAATGTTTTCAGTAAAGAGTATGAAATGCACACTGTTATACCTATTTGAAAGTTATAATACTTTTGTCTTATAAGAAAGAAAAAACCGGTTTAAACAAAAGCTATTTCAAAACTTAAATAATATGTGGTGGTGGGAAAAAGTTTTTAATAAAGTTATAAAATAAACTCTATACATTCTTGACGTGACGCCTATTTGTGTGTGTGTGTGTGTGTGTGTGTATGTTTGTGGGTGCTTTGTGAAGGATTCCTGCATTCACCCCCCTGCTTCCTTATGTTACAAATTTGCGTTCTTACCTGAAGCGGTACCTCACTTTCTCTTGAGCAATCTTGAAAAGAGTTTACTCGCAAGTTTTAGTTTGAAACATGATGAATACTCCCATAGTCGTGAAGACATGAACATTGAACATATAAACATTTCAACCTACTGAAATCGTGTATCTTATTTTATTATTTAGATTCATAAAATTTACCCATTCTTCCCAATTATATTCATGGTGGTAACAAATCTCTAAGTACTCTAAAGAAATTATACTTCTCTAAGCGCGTTCTGGGTGAAATTTTATTAATGAAAAAGCGCACTTACTATGCAACGGAAATAATTTAACACCATGAAGTTAAATTAGGTGCTGATAATACATATTTCTGTCATGCTAGTCGGTAAAACAGATTTTTAAGTTTTGTATTTTTACGCTAGATGTCACTACGTCAAATTAGTATAACTTCTAATGCATTTTTTTTTTACTTAATCATATTTATTATGAATTTTTCTTAATACGTGTTTAACCAGGTTATTCAATATACATTTTTGAGTACGTTATATATTTGTGTTTTAATTTTCTTGGGCACTCTGTACAAGACAAAACGCCCATAGGGCTTTTACATATTTCAGAAAAGGTTATCTTCCCACTATGTAACTCCAACCAACTTCCAGTGTATAATTTATCGTTTTTATTAGCCAGCTATTGCCTGTCTCCTTTCATAAAATTTAAAATCTATAGAGAGCTATGGGTAAACAACATTGTAATAATATGATAAGAAGAATTATAAAGCATTTATTGTAAAATCAAAAATCTAAAACAATCAAAATTTGTGATGAAAATAATTTAAACAAATTAATAATATTAAATATTCATGATTGTAGTGAATATCCATTATTACCCTTACTTATATCAATAACTATCGCATTAGACCCGATGTTACCTAGGGATTTAAATTTAATCTATAATAAACCTTTTTACTCATCGCTAAATATTTATACAGTGCACGCAAAGATACCAGGGCCGTAACTACCACCGGGGTAGTGCATAGGGCCCCCCGAGTATAGTGAAAAAAGGGTTTCAATTAATAACATATAAAAAGGGTTATTAAAATTAGTAGCACACAAAAATACTAAGGTGACAATGAAAAAAAAAGTCTTCAGTTTTTTTTACATATACTTAGGGCCCTCTCACTCACTTGTTGCCCCGGGGCCCCCGAACTTCTAGTTACTGCTCTGGAAGATACATACCTCTCTAATGATTGTTATTTTTTTCGCCTTCATGAAATTTACCCAAAATATCTACAAATTGTAATTACATTTAAACCTTCCTCGTGAAACAGTCTACTCATTAGTGAAAACCGGAATAAAATCCGTTTATTAGTTACTGAGAAAATAGTGCACAGACACGGCAAGGTATTTTGTTTTATACTATTTACTATTTATAGATATGATGTAATTTATACATAATACATATATATGCATAAAAACTTTAAAGAGGAAGTTTGATATAGCATTAATCATTAAGATATGCAGTTATTTCAATTATATAATTTAAAAAAAGTGCTTTTATTGTAGATAGTGTTTATCATACCGGATTGTTTACATAAATATTTTTTATTTATCTGAAGAATTCAAGTGGGAGTATTTATTTTTGTATTAATTCTATTATCAGTATACTTACAATTAGTACAAAAAATACACGATTTATTAATACATACCTCATTAAATGATATCCTTAGAATGAAGTCCTGTGTTATATTACTTATGTATTATTAAAATAAAATATAGTTTGAGCTTTTAAAGGTCTTGCAGCTGCACAAAATTATTATAGTTTTCATAGATTCAATTTATGTTTACGCCACCCCTATTTACTTAAGTTAAGTAAGAATCCTAACGCCAGAAAACAACAGGTCAGTCAAAACTTGCAATTATATACATAGCATTAATATACAGTCCACTATACGAGGGTTACGCAAAAACAATTTATCTTATCACTTTAAACATATGTAAAATTTAATTTGTAACAAAAATCTTTACAAGTTAAAGATTTCCAGTTCAATATTTTAATAGATATGATAATACATAATATGTATGTACAATGTACAGTAATTTCTCCAATTACGCGGATTAACTATACATATATCGCGGTTGTTTATAAATTTAGAAAAAAGGGGTTGAATGATTTAAAAAACAAAACGTAATGGAATAGTTTCTATTGCTTCATTTACGCGCTATTTTCATGGAACCAACTAACCGTGTAGATAGAGGAAGTACTGTATATAGAAAATAAATATAACATGTATAGATACAAATTATCATTTAACTAAATATAAGTATGTTCTTTAATCCAATCTCTTAGTTTCGGGACGCTCGTGTATACTCCAGGCGAGTCTTTATTACCGCAACCTTCTCCCCAAGAAGTGATACCAAACAGTTTGTGTTTGACCACAAGGGGCCCTCCCGAATCCCCCTGACAAGTGTCGATACCCCCTTTCTTGTATCCGGCACAAATCATGTTCCTTGTTAAATCATCAAGCTTTCTTCTGCAATTATAGTACTCCAAAATCGGAATCTTTGCTAGTTTTAGATCGTATTTTGTTTCTCCGCTTTCCTAGAAAATAGCAAACGTACTGTAATCATAGAAATATTATAGATAGAGTAATGGAAGCCGAAAAAGTAAACTGTCGGTAGAAAAAGATATATAAGAATTTATCTTTGTTTAGAATGTGTACATAAGACAAAGACACAACCACTCAAATATTTGCTTTGTCTTATTATATGTATATATATACAGGCTGGCCCAAGTAAAACGAAACGGGCACGCTTTTGGTCATTTAAAATAAGATTTTGAAAAAAAAAACGAACATGTCGATTTTGCTTTCAAGGGGGACATCTTTTGCTATAAAATTTTTGGAAGAATCTTTTCAACCCTCAGCGCTATGAGAACAACCCTTAAAATTTTAAATAGCATGATAAGGCAAGTGATACCTCATTTGAAAGGGTTTTTCATTCTGAATACGGTGCTTTTTGATTTTTTCAAATCTGTTTAGTTTTAGTCAAGTTATTTACATTTTGAATTCCATAAATGCAATGATTTTCTGATCAAAAAACAAATATTTACAGCTAAAATTCAAAACAAAGTTGGCTTATTTTCTTATCAAATAATTCAAAAACACCCAATCTGGCCATTTAGTGAATTAATTAAAGTTTTGGATGTTGGTAAATTTTTTTTTAATTAAATTTTTTTTAATTAATTCAATAAATGTCAAAATTGGATGTTTTTGAATTATTTTATAAGAAAATAAGCCTACTTTGTTTTGAATTTTAGCTGTAAATATTTGTTTTTTGATCAGAAAATCATTGCATTTATGGAATTCAAAATGTAAATAACTTGACTAAAACTAAACAGATTTGAAAAAATCAAAAAGCACCGTATTCAGAATGAAAAACCCTTTCAAATGAGGTATCACTTGCCCTATCATGCTATTTAAAATTTTAAGGGTTGTTCTCATAGCGCTGAGGGTTGAAAAGATTCTTCCAAAAAATTTTTATAGCAAAAGATGTCCCCCTTGAAAGCAAAATCGACATGTTCGAGTTTTTTTTCAAAATCTTATTTTAAATGACCAAAAGCGTGCCCGTTTCGTTTTACTTGGGCCACCCTGTATATGACGCTTCCACTTGCATAAATATTACTTATGTTATTATCTTTATGAATGTGTTAGTTGGTTAAATATGACATCAAATGGAGAATAAGGCCAGCCGCACATTGGACACGAATTTGTATCGTACGTAAACCTACGACACTGGTCGTACGAATTGAGTGCGCACATTGGTTATGTTTTTCACCATCTAAAATGCAGTAGTGTTCATGATATCTCTGGTGCGCAATGAATAATCTGTGTCTTCTAGATAATTATTTTCTGATTCGGAGACTGCGACGGGGGTGCGTGAAATTTATTTAAAAAGAAATTAATTCAATGAATTTCATCATATTATGGCGGACTTAAATAATGAATGTTAACTCAGGTTAACTCGAGACCGGCGAAGAGTTATTGGGAAAATTTCAAACGTACATGTTAAAATTTCATATAATTAATATATATTATAAATACCCATTGTGTTAATGGATAAATGTTTATACGTTGCTTAATGGATCGTGTACCTATTACTACCTATATATGATTTTGGTTTGTACTTATGATATTTACGCTATTAAACTTTTGCGCGGTATATTTAATGTTATTGTTGTCAAATTTAATGTTATTGTTAACGTTTTTATTTTGCAACAATCATTTTAAAATTAATTAAAATATGTAAATACACTCGACAAATTAATTAAGGGGACACCTAAAAAATAGCATGTTTTCAAATGCTTGTAACTTGGTCAAAAATTAACTTTTTTCAAAACTTTTTTATTATTAAATTGAGCAAATTTACTCTACTTTATGATGGTCTAATTCGTTCCTCAACATCTTTTCATTTTTTAACTTTTTTATGTAATTATATAAATTAAAAAAAAAACTGCATATTTTGACACTTGATGTAGAGTGCATTTATGTAGAAAATGAAATTTTGAAATAACTTTTTTGTAGAGAATTTTAATACCTTCAAATTTATATTGGTGCGAAAAAAATGTGACAAAAATTCGCAAAGGTATTACAGTTTTAGTGAAAATCAGGAAAAAATAATTCAAATGAATATAGCCGGAGTAATTTTGGTGGTACAGAAAATAAATAAAAATAAAAATGAAGCTCAAAGTATCACCTTTCAGATTATGCAATGTAATGAAAGATTTTTTTATGAATTACAAAAAATATTCAAACTTTAAACAGAATAGAAAATATGAGTAATTAGACAGTAAAATTAAAACAAAGAATACATACCCTAAACATTACATTTTAGGTGGCCCGAGCTAGAGGTCTCATTAACAATACATGTTCTTTATAATTCATTTTTATTTTTTTAAATAGGACCATATTACGCGAAGATATTCAACTTTGATGTCTCAACATCAGAAAACCCAAAAAAATTACAAATTGCAAAAATTTTAAATTTTTTTTGTAAAATAAAGCAGGTCATGAAATGTTTACGAAGTCAAAAAATACTTATTTTTACTAAATATTTATTTTCACATGCACAAATGAATGTATACAGTAAGCACACATATTTAGGTACAATTTTAAAACCATATGGATCATTTTGGGTTATTATTTCAGTAAAATAATGCATTTTTTGACTTCTTAAAATTTTTCATAAGCTGCTTTATTTCGAGAAAAATTTCAATAAATTCCAATTTGTAATTTTTTTGGGTTTTCTGATGTTGAGACATCAAAGTTGAATATCTTCGCGTAATATGGTCCTATTTAAAAAAATAAAAATGAATTATAAAGAACATGTATTGTTAATGAGACCTCTAGCTCGGGCCACCTAAAATGTAATGTTTATGGTATGTATTTTTTGTTTTAATTTTACTGTCTAATTACTCATATTTTCTATTATGTTTAAAGTTTGAATATTTTTTGTAATTCATAAAAAAATCTTTCATTACATTGCATAATCTGAAAGGTGATACTTTGAGCTTCATTTTTATTTTTATTTATTTTCTGTACCACCAAAATTACTCCGGCTATATTCATTTGAATTATTTTTTCCTGATTTTCACTAAAACTGTAATACTTTTGCGAATTTTTGTCACATTTTTTTCGCACCATAATAAATTTGAAGGTATTAAAATTCTCTACAAAAAGGTTATTTCAAAATTTCATTTTCTACATAAATGCACTCTACATCAAGTGTCAAAATATGCAGTTTTTTTTTTAATTTATATAATTACATAAAAAAGTTAAAAAATTAAAAGATGTTGAGGAACGAATTAGACCATCATAAAGTAGAGTAAATTTGCTCAATTTAATAATAAAAAAGTTTAGAAAAAAATTAATTTTTGACCAAGTTACAAGCATTTGAAAACATGCTATTTTTTAGGTGTCCCCTTAATTAATTTGTCGAGTGTATAAAGCAAATATTTTTTATCAATGTAAAATGTCTTTACCTACACCAAGTTAATACATTTTTCTATGTCCATTTTGTATTTTCAACGCACGACGTGTACAAATATCCCAACAAATTCGGATTGATTTCAGACGTCGCGTCGGAACTATAAGTACGCGCGTATACGTGCGACTAGTTCGCACCCAGTGTGTGAGTTCCCATAGTACCCACAGTATCTGGATCGTTCGTGCGTTATCGTACGTGTTCGCACGATCCAAATTCGTACGAAAACGCGTTCAATGTGTGGCTGGCCTAAAGCACATAGGTGGGCATTAACTCGTTAATCTGTTAATCGTTAATTAACGAAGTTAACAAAATGGTTAACGGATTAACTTTTAAGTTAACTAAAAAAAATGTTAACGCTTTTGTTAACTTCCGTTAACATTGATTGTTTGATGAAAAGTACATAAGAAAGTTGTCGAAATAGCTAAAAAAAGGTCTTCAAACATTTTGGATGGTTAACTGTTAACTTTCGTTAAAATTTCAAATTTTCGGTTAACTTTAACTTCCGTTACATTTTCGGAATTTTAATGGTTTAACGGTTACCGAAGTTAACTTTTTTATTAACGGATTAACGATTAACGAAGTTAACTTTTCGATTAACTGTGCCCACCTATGCTAAAGCAAGTAATTACAGGTGTTCTTACTTCAGTTGCACCCCAACCAGAGATTGTAGCTAATATTCCTGAATGCACTCTTTCATTTTTACGAGGTAATTTAATCGATTTTATATTTTTGGATGATTTAAATCTTCTAGAAAGCTACAAAAAAAGAATTTTATTATTTTAGGATATTAACCCTCCGTCTGTACACTATATTTTTCGAGACACGGTCTGTACACTGGGTCTTTTAGGGAACAGTCGCGTTTTCAAAGTTTTATAGGCTTTCAAAAAATCTGAAAAAAATCAGGGTTACTTCTTGAAGTGTCTACTACATGGCTCAACAGTTGTTAATGCCTAAAGTTAAAAACCATTGGTAATAAAAATTTAAGTATAGTCAAAAATTGAGGAAAAACGGGATTTTGTTAAAAAAATTGTAACTTTGGAATAAACAAATATATTAAAAAAAGGTTATATGATTATGAAGCTTAGACTATGACCTTTCAAAAGAATATAGTGTCATTGGCATAGCCTCCAAAAAGTTTAATTATTTCAGCACCTGAAAGTGGGAAATATTTTACGTATTCAGGCATGCCATAAATAAACGAAATGGTAATTATTTTGCACAAAATCAGTGGTTTTTTGACATAAAAATAATCAAAAAAGTCTAGAATTACATAAAACATTTATTTTAGCCATGAAAGACGAAAAAAGCAAAAAAAACGGTATCCATTTACCTCAGAAAACACTAACGCCGTCTGTACACTGACCCATTTAGGGAACGGACGCAACTTGCATCTGCTGGCGTTTGCAAGAAAATTGTCAGACCCGGGTGCGCTTTGAGCCTTTAGTCCCTACTCATACCTAGATTTTTTAGGCGAGGTAGCACAAGCCCGCCCCTTATTCGTAGGAGAGATATTGAAGTTTGAAATTTCGACTGTTCCTTAAAAGACCCAGTGTACAGACGGAGGGTTAATAATACATTGATATAATATTTTTAGTAGGTAATAAAAAACTGTATTTGAAAATTTCAGTCTTGCGGATAATAGCTCTTTGTCGCTAGAAATGTTAACATATAAGTCATTATTTTAATTTTACTTGAATGGCTATTTTTAGTTTAGTACTATTTCACAAAATAGAAAATCTTTTTGTAAATATATTTTCGATATTTAAATTTTAAATAAGTGCGTGTTATTCAAAATACTGGTTATATATTTTATTTGAATGTAAGCTTGTTTGGTTGTTTGTAGACTCTCGTCTGGTCAGTATTTAAAACGTCTCGGTCAAATTCTCATAGATATTTTCATCATAAGAGGAAATAGAAAAATATTGTTCACTCTTTATTTACCTTCATCAGTGCAATATCATAGTTGAATGTTACATCATCGAAATCATCATGTACGATGATCCGTTTAACATGAGCTTTGGAGCCTCCAAATGGCCAGTAATTACTGCCGGCTCTTACAATGAAATCTTCAGGGTCTGGGTCGTCCTCAAAACAATGGGCAGCTGTTATAACCCAAGAGTATGATATCAAAGCACCCCCACATAAGTGTTTGCTATCTTTTTGTATAGATACTTGGTAGGGGGCTTCTTTAATGTTAACTGCAGATCCTCCAACTAAAAATAATCATGATTCATTTCGTAATAATTAGTAGGTAGATACAAAATAAGGAAATGCTTGATTGTATTAATGCAATTAGTATTAGTAATTAGAAATGACGTAACCACCTATTGCAGCATTTCTTTGTGTTTTATTAACCGTATCGATAAATCTTGCATTATTATTCGTGTTGAAGTCATCTAAAAATAATAATTGTCATAAAAACATTTTTATGTCCCTATATCTTCATTTACCCCAATATTACGGACTGGTATTGATTGATAAATCCAAAAATGTTATCAAAATTTCGTCGATCAAATATATTTTTTTTAATTCAATTTTTCGAGTAAAATAAAAAAAAATAACTACTAATTAATTCGTCAACTTTTTTAATACAAATGTGTTCGTTTAATCTACTTTATTAGCCCGTTATATCGTGGTTTCAATGAATTCAAAATCGTACCAATATCAACTTCTATGAATGAAATTTCGCCACCATTATTAGAAAGATTTTCGTTTTGATTCTATTAAAAATAAAAATAATTTGTTAATATAATTTTATACCGGTAACTTAAAGACATGTAGTTAGGTACTATTAACAATACCAAAAATGCTTTATGTCACAGACGAAAGGACGACCTACAAGAAAGTAAAAACAATACGAAAATCAAATCAACATGAAGGAGCTGTTAGAATTGGAGGAAGTCCAACTGACAATAAAATATTAAAAAAAATGCTTTATGTCACTCAAAAAATATGTCTGAGTCAATATCAAAACAATTTTTATATAATTGATGCTAAAAAACCATTGGATTTATATTTTTGACTAACTCTTTATTAGTGTTCGGTAGAATGTTCTATTTCGACTTTAGTCTAAAGTACGTGTTTTGGTCAAAATTTGTGGCAAATTATAAAGATAGTGTATTGTGGTGTGACGTCTAAAATTTTAAGCTTATTTCAGGATTTTTTTTTTCGTAACAAAATAATTTTCCAATTTTTTTATGTTTTTATTCGCATTTTAAATTATACACAAAAAAAATAATAGTAAATTTAATATTACCTACTATGTTTGTGATTTTTGGAATCAAAGTGGACTCCTCGAAAAAAATGTTGTTGGATGGTGGGAAAAAAATCGCCACTTATAGTGATTTGAAACAAAAAAATCAAATATATGTATTTTTATTTTATAGACTTGTTTCTATCGTATAACGTAGAATTAAGACATTTATATTAATTAGAAACAAAATGGCAGACTTGTCAAAAAAAAATTGCAAAAATCATGTGTTTTTTCGTTGATAATCGTAAAAAAAAGAAATTATTAATACAAATAAATCATTTTAGGTAATACGATAATAATTAGTATGTAGAATAACGTGTTCAAATTATATGCCGATTGGTTGATTAGAATTTCAGTTCTGCTTCCCACCAATCGTTAAAAAGTGGTTTCGAGATAAACGCGTATACTTTCATAAAATGTATAAAAAAATCGAAAATTTTAAATCGTCACAGCGCAATACTGCCTTAAGTATAAAGGATTCACAATTTGTATATAATTTGACCAAAAATGAGCTAAAACTATAGCAAACATAACATAAAAAATATTCGGTTTAAAAAAATACAAAAACCTACCTTTTTATAACAATCCGAACTTAAACAAATACAGCTTAAACAAAATATAAAAATATACAATTTACAAGAAAAGTAAACAACCATTTTTCTGTTTTTTAATATAAATACTGTATGTTGTACTCTTGTAAGTAGATGCGTATATATGCACACTGAATTATAAAGTAATTTTGCAAGTGGTAATTATATTTCCTAATCAAATATGTTTACAGAGATAATGCTATTATAATTTACGTACATAACTTGTATATATGTGTGTTTGTGTATTTGTGTGTGTGGCTGTTTGTAAACATCAAAGGAAGTTGTTTTAATATTTATCACTATAACATAAGATAAGTGTTTGTATTTTAGGTTACCTACGTTTAGTTTTAAAAATAGCTGATTAGTGTTAATCAAATTATTTGAATAAATATTTATCTATTACAACAAATAATAATAATACAAATTATTTTCTTTATTAGGAATCAATTTTTACTTTCATGTTCGAAAGAAATGGAAGTAGGTACAGTAAACATTTGGTAATCCGGCCTCTGTCTAATCCGACGCTCCCTGTAATCCGACATGCCAATTATATTTACATACATCCTGCGTGAATCCATTTATGTATATTGAGATTTTTATATAAGCTGAAAGATTTAGAACTTTGCCCATCGCAGGTCACCTTTTTCATAATTTGTCGGTACTCCTCTATAAAATATTCCAGACCACAAGCAGTGTTGCCAGAACGTACTTTTTAGTACGGTTTTCTTACTATTCATAAGGCCGCGGCAATACGCTTCCAGTCGACTAGACCGAGTTCACAGCAGCAGCGAACTCGCATAAAATAATCACGTGTAGACATTAAAAAGCAGGACAGTATTAGGCAGCATGCTGCAACAGATGTCCTGCTTTTTAATGTCTACACGTCATTATTTTATGCGAGTTCGCTGCTGCTGTGAACTCGGTCTAGTCGACTGGAAGCGTATTGCCGCGGCCTAAAGGCTTGTTTACACGGAGACAGTAATTTAGTGTTTAGTAAAGTGACAAGTAGTCAACTGAATCGTTAAGGCCGCGGCAATACGCTTCCAGTCGACTAGACCGAGTTCACAGCAGCAGCGAGCTCGCATAAAATAATCACGTGTAGACATTAAAAAGCAGGACATCTGTTGCAGCATGCTGCCAAACCTGTCCTGCTTTTTAATGTCTACACGTGATTATTTTATGCGAATTCGCTGCTGCTGTGAACTCGGTCTAGTCGACTGGAAGCGTATTGCCGCGGCCTAAGTAAAGATAGGGCGTTTACATGTTGGCAAGTATTTAGTGAAGTATAAATAATAAAAGTATAAATATATAAAGCAAAATAATAAATAAATAACTCACATATTTTATTTTCAATAATGAAAATAACAATTTACTTAACTATAATAGTGTATTTCATTTAAATATTTCATATTTAAATAACTAGACTTGATAATAACGTCATTTGACAGGTGCAAAATATATGTTACCTTGGATACCTTGTCAACTAAACCGAAAAATAAAACATATTCTATCCTACTGTCCACTAAATCACTAAACCGTTTAGTTACTACTTAACTTGATTTTGTACTTGCCTGGCTGTTTACACGTATAAAATTACTTGTCACTTGACTAAATTACTAAATTACTGTCTCCATGTAAACAAGCCTTAACTCGACCGTACCAAAATCGTACCTTACAATTGGCTCTGACCGCGTACCTTTTTGCCCCACAAACAATTATTGTCTGCGCAAACTAAAAATACTTAGATTCTTATTGCATTGAAAATATAACAGATTTAATACCTAATTTTACATTTTCTTCAAAATCACAATAACTTTTGAATATATCCCCGTGGTGACGTAATTCCCGCACTAACGCTGATTGGTCAAGGACTTACTGAGTTTACCTTGTCCATAATTAAAATTAAACTTTTTTTTAATTATTAAACAGCAATATCTCTGAATTTGTTGTCAAATATCGTACCTTTTTTTGTAAGTTGTCGTACTTTTTAGGGAATTCATACTGGCAATACTGACAAGGGGTCGGTGGCAGTACTCTATAGTCCGACAAATTTGATAATCCGACGCCGCTTAGCAAAACAACTGTCGGATTACCGCGGGTCTACTGTATTGTAATATCGTCGAAAAATTATGTACGAGATAAGGTCAGATTTTAATTGTACTACCTTTAAAACATAAAGAAAAGTTGATTTCCACATGGCGGCTGTGCGTGTTTCTGTGTGTCTGTCTGTCTGTCTGTGTGTGTGTCTGGATGTAGAATTTTCTTTCGTTTACGATGACTCTGTAAATATATTCTACAAATGTGTATTATATTATTGACAGAAGGATATTAGAAAACTAATATGCATAATACAAAGGTGATGTTTATTTCTAACAATACCATTTAAATTTTTCATACATATTAAAAAAAATTATTTGAAAAGATTTTATAGAACATAAATGGCTCTCCAAACCGTTAATTTATTTTTTACAGTGTACAATTACTTCAGAAAAAAAAACAGTTTTAACGAAATTATTAACGATGTGATAATTATTGTTCAGTAATGTTTTAATAATACTTTTAACAAAAATAGCACAAATCCTTTTATAAGACTTTGTGAAGCGCTCTTTTTAATAAAAATAGAATATTAGCGGCCACTAAACTTAATTTACATACCCCTCCCTCGTATTAAACTTTTCTTCTCAATTACTTTCACTTTGTTTATTTAAGCTCTATATATTTTTCTTTCATTTTCTATTCAATTTATTTTTTATGTACATAGTTATTATTTTACATAATAATTTTTTATTTAAATAGCTTTGAAATGTTCTGAAAAATGATACCAGCAGAGTAGCCGCAATTTTCTTTTCTTTTTTTAACTTTTTATCTTGTAGGCTAGTGATATAAAAAAATATTGGTTTTGGTTTAAATTGATAATAAAAAGGTTGTAGAAAATTTAATTTTCTACATAAATTGCGAAAGACGAAGTTGATCAGACATTCTATTCATTAGATACAATATGTTTACAAAATCCTTGTAAACTAGCTGCCCTATCTAAAAGGGCATCGCCCTTAGATTTTATGACTCATCTAGCTGACTTCACTATATATCTCAATTAACAAACATGGTCATCACCTCACGATCTATCAAGCTTAAATATTTATTAGAGTAAAGTCGGTATATATGGACCAGGCGGGTAATATGAACACCCCCTTTTGTTGCTCCATTTTACATTTTATAAAGACAAAATTAATAAGTATTTTAGCTTACACCTCTAAATAACTACATCAGTTGACATGACAGTATTTAGAATACCAGTATGTCATTGAGGGCAATTTAATGAAATTTGTCATTTTTGATTATTTATGTAAAGGTAAGTTAGTTTAATTTTTACTGTATTAAATTGTTTAAATTAATTATATTGCTATTTAAACATGTAGCTACAAGAGTATAACAAATGTATAAAAGGGTATAACAAGGATAGCCTCGGCGATAACAATTTTTTTTAATACATGTGTTAATACATGCGGGTATTATGCACTATGGGGTATTATATGGCTATGAAGTGTAATAATTAACCAGAATCGTGGTGAGGCAAATAGTATCAAAGTATATTAATCATCTAGTACTTCGCAATTATTCACTTTCCCAAAAATCATTTTTTTAGTACAAATCTTCATAATGATGCTCACTAAATGGGTTGCTAATAAGGAGTTTATGCCCCCGTACTTTTTGCTACGCCACTGATATTTTTTTATACAAATGTTTTAACCACCTAATATAGATAATCCTATGTTATGGTAAGAAGAGTTTAATATGAACCACTGTGGGCCATATTACACGCCTATTTTTTAAGAGACTGATTTTCGAATGTTTTAGATTTATTTTTAATTTAAGAATTCTTTTTTTGCCTGCTCGATCTCGTTAAAAGATTAAATTCTCTGTCCAATGAAGTGATAAGTGCTGATTTTAAATAATATTGTTATAGTTTTCTTACCTAAACCATGAATGGTGTTCCATATATACCGACTTTACTCTACCTATATTAAATCAACGTCATCAATTATTTGAAATACAATCAGTGTGTTTTTTTTTGTTGTAAATAAATGCCACAATGTATTACAATATTTACAACAGTTAATGTATGCATATAAAATATTCATTTATGAATATTCAATTCGGACAAATACACAGAGGCACTGTTCAAATATTTGTACACTGGTGATCGTTCTTCGTGTGAATGTTTTTTAATACATGATTTATTATATAATTAATTTACATTTAAATTATATATGTGTGTATATAAATGGGGTTCACATTTAAATGCAGCAAAATGAAAATGAAATGTGAACACCAGTGAAGTCTATTTTAGTCAAAACTCACTAAAACATCATTTTGGAAAGTTCCAAGTATACCCAATTTTCAATTGTTATTGTACTATGTTTATCTTAAACTGTTTGGGAACTATAGATTTAACCTATCGAAGACCTTAACTCTCAATTCAAGTAATATCCATAAAAGGTAAGTGAAATAAATGGAATTGATCTGTTCCTTGTTCATTTCAGTGTAACCAATTTTGTAGAAATCTAGAAATCGATTCAAAATAATGATATTATTTCACAAAATACACATATACAGGATGTTAGAAAAGTCTGAAAACGGTTAAATATCTTGAAAACGAAACGTTTCTGAGAAAATTGTTTTAAACCGAAGTTATAGGTTTTAAATGTTATATTCAATGACTATATCCATTTGACCTTAAGTGGATGGGTCAAATCAACATGATCTTATCACACAGTGTTAAAGACTGAGAACGAAACATTTCCAAAAAAACTACATCACGGAGTTAGAGGTAAAAAATATTTAAAAAAATGTTTTTAGTGTTTTGAAAATTCATTTTGAGCCTTATTTTATGGATTAATTCTTGCGTTTATATGAAAATATAATCCCTTTGGGTTTGGAGTGCTTGATTTTCGTGTCCACTTGCCACTCACGTCAAAATACCAGACATTATGATATGTAATAGTAAATCCTCCTCAATAAAGAAACAGCCAAGTGCTATTCCATGACGCCCCTTCCTATTTTTTCAAAATTTGAAATGATATTGTTGATTTTAGTATTTGTCGTTACTAGTATTATAAAAACCCCATTACCGATTTTTTTTCAGATTTTTTGAGTCAGTAGTTACCGAGCTAGAGAGGGGGTGGACAAATTTTTTTTTGCTTTGGAGCCCCCTGTAGGCGCCATTTTTGATTGATAAAAAAAATAAAAAATACTGTCATATTCTACTCACTGAGATCTATATTCCGACACCCCACATGCCCAGATAAAATTAAAAAAAAAATGTATGACACCCCTCCCTTTTTCTCCAAAATTTTAAATGATATTGGTGACTTTAGTATTTGTCGTTGGTAGTCTTACCAAAGCCTCATTACCTAATTTTTTTCAGATTTTTCGAGCCAGTAATTACCGAGTTAGAGGGGGGGGGGACAGACAAAATTATTGCTTGGAACCCCCTGTAGGCGCCATTTTTAATTTAAAAAAAAAAATAAAAAATAGTGTCATATTCTACTCACTGAGATCTACATTTTGACATCCCACACGACTTGGAATACATTTTTTTTGGTTTTTTGAATTTACTTTAAAGCCTCCTGTAGGCGCCATTTTTGATTTATAAAAAAATAAGAATAAGAATCAAATTACACTAGCTTGGTTACACATTTTGATGTGCCACTTGCCTTGGTATAAAAAAAAATTTTTTTTGCTGTCTTTAGCTTCTTAGCACCCCCCCCCCCCCCCCTAAAAAATATTTTTCCAAAATATTTGTACATATTTTACTAGAGGGTGTCATTTTACATATTCAGTAAAAATTTCAAAGTTCTAGCTTATATAGTTTACGAGCTATTGAGCTTTGAGTGAAAAGGACGGACGGACGGACGATAAAGTGAGATTAATAGGGTTTCTTCGGAACCCTAAAAATTACCTTGAAATGCGATTTTTACTATTTTTTTCGTATTCAGTGCATCAAATTACATAGGGAAACAAAAAATATTTTGTGTCCTATGGGTGGTTGATATTTCGACCACTCCCGTCATTAAAAAGTTAAGTATGTAACATTCAATTCCCTACATATATTAATTTTGTAGTAAAATTATTTATTATTATCAGAACCATGTATATTCCCAGTACACAAAAATGATTTTCGGTATTTATTGTATTTTCAAGCGCAATTTTGAATATTTAAATTTTGAATATAGTTTCGGATTCAACAACCTAAAAAACCTATTTTACTTATTAGTCCACTGCAATTAGATATTTCCACTAAATCGGGCCTCTATGAACCGATTTTAATGAAACCTTTTGCATTTGGATTGTTTCGATGGATAGGTCAAAGTGTATATGTTCAAACTTTACGCTAGGCCCTAATAATTTTTTTAGGGCCATTCCAATAAAGAGCCACCAATGAGGTATGCAGTGACCTCTCAGATTTTGTTTAAATTTTCATATGTGATGTAGGCAATCAACAGGTAAATATATTCAGCAAAATTTTTGCGATCGGACATGTCGTTTGCCCGTTGTGAGTGACGAAAGTCGTCGCGCTACGCTTATTAGACCATTTTAAGTCGGCTTTACTGTTGGCTTGTAGTTACACAATTAATTCTAAAAAGTACATGATTGTATTACACAAGGGCTAAACTAATGATATGAGTAATTAGATCCTAGCATTAAGTATTTAGAGTGCCCCTTAGACCCCGTAAACTGATAAAATTTTACTAAACTTTAGATCTGTAAATTTTCCAGGAAAAAAATATTTGTTGGGGTTGTAATTTTTATACGATAATGCCCCAATATACTACAACATAATTCAGCAGGAATCATCTCCCGCAGTATCCTTAGCTCTGAGTATAGTACAGTCAAACTGGCGTAAATAAAATGGTAACTATGTATGTAACTATGTATAAAAAATGCACAGTTACCATTTTATTTAGGCCAGATTAACTGTACTATACTCAGAGCTAAGGATATTGCGGGAGATGATTCCTACTGAATTATGTTGTAGTATATTGGGACTTTATCGTATATTAATTATAACCCCAACAAATATTTTTTTCCTAGAAAATTTACAGATCTAAGGTTTAGTAAAATTTTATCAGTTTACGGGGTCTAAGGGGCACTCTGAATACTTAATGCCAGGATCTAATTATTCATATAATTAGTTTAGCCCTTGTGTAATACAATCATGTACTTTTTAGAATTAATTGTGTAACTACAAGCCAACAGTAAAGCAGACTTAAAATGGTCTAATAAGCGTAGCGCGACGACTTTCGTCACTCACAACGGGCAAACGACATGTCCGATCGCAAAAATTTTGCTGAATATATTTACCTGTTGATTGCCTACATCACATATGAAAATTTAAACAAAATCTGAGAGGTCACTGCATACCTTATTGGTGGCTCTTTATTGGAATGGCCCTAAAAAAATTATTAGGGCCTAGCGTAAAGTTTGAAAATATAAACTTTGACCTATCCACCGAAACAATCCAAATGCAAAAGGTTTCATTAAAATCGGTTCATAGAGGCCCGATTTTATCATTTCGGTGTTTTTCAGTCTAATTGCAGTGGACTATATGTTGACTTTTAAATTACTGCATTGGATTTTGAGTAAATTGAATTTGTATATATGTTTCTACTAAATAACATTAATAAAGAAAATTTGGATTTAAAAAAAATGTTGCAAGGAGTTTTTTCTTCGTAGTTTGACTGAACTATTAGATTCGTACATGACATGTGGAGTTAGTCGTTTTTATTTCAGAACTTTGCAATAAAATTTGAGTTTATCGTTTCACGAATGATTTATTTTACAAAATGTACGAACACTGTGTGTGTACGTGCGTTCGTGCGATACGTATTAAACTCTCATCTGTAGGGGAAGACACGGCTATTTGAAATGCAAACAAGGCTTTAAAATAGCCAGAAATACCCGAGCAGAGACTCATAATCCTGCCGCTCATACTCCGCACGGTTTTAAAATTAAAATATATTCTGATTTATTCACGTGAAAATGTGAACTGTTTTTTTTCTTCGACGAATTGCAATTTGTAAAAAAATAATTTGTGTTTTGTATTTTTTGTCATCTTGTTAATAATTTTAATGGGATAATTTTCATTTTTCATAAAAGTTAAAACTCCAAAAATCTAGTTAATGGAATTAAAATTCTCAATAACAAATTAAATTTTAAATAGGGGAATTATATGATACCGTTTGTAGTATAATTATTATTATGTATTGCTGTGTAAATTAAATACACGGTTACTTTATTTAAAATTAAATTTTTATTAAATATGCCCGCAATATAAAATATATTTATAGCAATTATATAAATTGAGTTTGTGAATATTATAGGTATTTAATTAATAATTATAATTTATGTTGAAATTATGAAAACAATACACATTTATTAACAATATATACAAAAAAACTTACATTTAGAAAAATAAATGTATAATTCTTTGTTGATGTAAAAATGCATTTTTTTATGGATGTGGCTATTTGCACATACACTATGTGCAAGCAATTGGCTATTCGAACATACACTATGTGCAAGCAATTGACTATTCGAACATACACTATGTGCAAGCAATTGGCTATTTGCACATACTGAATGATCTGAATGTGAACCGAAACCCCTAAATCTAGAAACGTGAAATTTCAGGGGTGTATTTATTTTATGTCGTAAATACCCACTAAGGAAATATAGGGGTAAAAGAGGGTGTAAATTTTTGTATGGAAAAAATATTTTTTCGATGGATTTACTTGAAACTTAAAATACACACTCTACATTACCAATAATGAAACATGTATTTCAGCATATCCTAAAATTCAACCCCTGAGGGGTTGGAAGGGGGTGTTAATTTTATGAAATTTTGGAATATTAATCTACATAACTGTTTATGATATTGAGGTAAATACGGACAAAGAAAGTAATCTATACTAATATTATAAATTCGAAAGTGTGTCTGTCTGTCTGTTTGTTTGTTACCTTTTCACGGCTAAACCGCTGTACCGATCTTGATGATATTTGGTAGAAAGAACCCTTGCATCCTGAGTAAGGACAAAGGCTACTTTAAATTCCAAAAATGCATCCCCTTAGGAATTGGCAGGGGGTGAAAATGTTTGTATGGGAAAAAAATTAAATTGGATTATTAATATTTCACCCCCTGTCACATATGAAGAGTTGTAATTATTTTCATTCGATCCGGCGGGAAAAATACTACGGGAGTGAGGGTTTTAGGGGGAAAAACAACCCCCTATCTCGCATGGGAAACGAGATATTTGCGATTTTGTGTAATGAATAAAAAAAATATCACGTGACCGGGGGGGGGGGGGGGGGGTAAATTTTTTTTTTCGCGTTTCGAGGTTGAATTTTGAAATTTGTATTTTTATTGAATACTAGCTGCTACTCGCGACTTCGCTCGCGTGGAATTTAGGTTAGTGAAAATACATTAATTGTAAGTTCAGTTAGGTAAATAATACAGATTTTTGTACACGGAGAAAACGAAACACCAATGAGTATTGTTTTGGAACATTAATCTAGTCAATGTAGTGTTTTTATCGTAAAAAACCAAGCATTACGGTTGTGACAGCAATGAGACTGTCAGACACACTATAGGGAAATGTTTTGAGCATCACAGCAAAAAAAGGTAATCGTTTCTGTTTAAACATCGTTGAGTCGCGTCACAAATAACACTCGTAACCGTTCTACGTATGATCTACTCACGGATATAACTAAATTAAATTAAACAGTTATTTAGAGTTGAACTGCTGAACCGATCTTGATGAAATTTGGCAAAATAACCAAAATAAAAGAAAAAATATATATTTCACCCCCTTTCACATATAAAGGGTTGTAATGAGTTTCATTCGATCTGGCGGGAAAATACGACGGGGTAGGGGTTATAAGGGAGATACAACAACTCTTCATATGTGGAAGGGGGTGAAATATATATATTTTCTTTTATTTTGGTTTTCATTCATTTTACAAAATCGTAAATATCTCGGTTCCTATGGGAGATAGGGGGTTGTTTTTCCCCCCAAAACTCCTCACTCCCGTAGTAT
Source organism: Sialis lutaria (assembly GCA_949319165.1). Lineage (NCBI taxonomy): Eukaryota > Metazoa > Arthropoda > Insecta > Megaloptera > Sialidae > Sialis > Sialis lutaria. Next base: position 23,847,430 of record OX439235.1, on the reverse strand, counting down.
TTTTCCCGCCGGATCGAATGAAAATAATTACAACTCTTCATATGTGACAGGGGTGAAATATTTCCCATAGAAATATTTCCACCCCCTTGCAATTTCTTAGGGGATGAATTTTTGAGATTCGAAATAGCCTATGTCCTTTCTCAGGATGTAAGCTATCTCCCTGCCAAATTTCATCAAGATCGGTTCAGTGGTTCAACTCTAAATAACTGTTTAATTTAATTTAGTTATATCCGTGAGTAGATCATACGCAAAACGGTTACGAGTGTTATTTGTGACGCGACTCATCGATGTTTAAACAGAAACTATTACCTTTTTTGCTGTGATGCTCAAAACATTTCCCTATAGTGTGTCTGACAGTCTCATTGCTGTCACAACCGTAATGCTTGTTTTTTTACGATAAAAAAACACTACATTGACTAGATTAATGTTCCAAAACAATATTCATTGGTGTTTCGTTTCCCATGCGAGATAGGGGGTTGTTTTTCCCTCCAAAACCTCCACTCCCGTAGTATTTTTCCCGCCTGAAAATAATTACAACTCTTCATATGTGACAAGGGTGAAATATTAATAATCAAATTTAATTTTTTTCTCATACAAACATTTTCACTCCCTGCCAATTCCTTAGGGGATGCATTTTTGGAATTTAAAGAAGCCTATGTCCTTACTCAGGATGCAAGGTTTCTTTCTTCCAAATTTCATCAAGATCGGTACAGCGGTTTAGCCGTGAAAAGGTAACTAACTAACAAACAAACAAACAGACAGACACACTTTCGCATTTATAATATTAGTATAGATTACTTTCTTTGTCTGTATTTACCTCAATATCATAAACAGTTATGTAGATTAATATTCCAAAATTTCATAAAATTAACACCCCCTTCCAACCCCTCAGGGGTTGAATTTTAGAATATGCTGAAATACATGTTTCATTATTGGTAATGTAGAGTGTGTATTTTAAGTTTCAAGTAAATCCATCGAAAAAATATTTTTTCCATACAAAAATTTACACCCTCTTTTACCCCCGTAGGGGCTGAAATTCGAAAAATATTTCCTTAGTGGGTATTTACGACATAAAATAAATACACCCCTGAAATTTCACGTTTCTAGATTTAGGGGTTTCGGTTCACATTCAGATCATACAGTATGTGCAAATAGCCAATTGCTTGCACATAGTGTATGTTCGAATAGCCAATTGCTTGCACATAGTGTATGTTCGAATAGCCAATTGCTTGCACATAGTGTATGTGCAAATAGCCACATCCTTTTTTTATATCCGGTATTATAGCCTAGTTACCTAGTTAATAAAATTAGCTAGCTTGCAAACACTTTCAAACGGGGTATCAAACTTATATGACAGTACTTCTCTTTGTGTTTTTGACAAATGATTGCATGCTCAGCAAGTTGGTTTTACCGTTTTTGCTCAAGGTTACTAAATACGCTTTAGTTTTTACTTACTACACAGAAAACTGCATTGGGCCAAGAAAACAAATGTTTTGTATATAACGAAAACAATATTTTCTTAATCTAAGAAATATACTCTTAATCAAACTACATTATTGTTTAGTTCAACAATAATATAGTTGGATTAAGAGTCTATTTCTTATATTAAGAAAGTATTATATCGTTATATTATATCGTTATATACAATACAAAAGAAGATTTTCTTGACTCATGTTAACGTTTCTACCTAAAGAATTAAAGTTTTTTTCCTGTACATCCCGGATAGCATGCGACAACTTAATATTATAAAATATTTTTTACAGTCTGAAACTGTAAAAATATACCTACTTTTAGGCTGTAATGTTTGCAGTTTATCCATTTTATATTGAGTATATCTGCAAACATTATTACAACTTCATACTAAAAAATATTTTATAATGATATGTTGTATCTTACTATCCTGGATGTGTAGGAAAAACTGCAATTCTTACTTTTTCTGTGCATGCATGCAACTATCTGTCAAAAACTTCGAGATAACTGTAATATAAGTTTGATACCCCGTTTGAAAGTGTTTATATAATATATATAGTATAAGTAAAATTTTATGACTTCGGGTACAATATTTAATTTTACTTGCCCTTAAAACTTATAATAATGCGTATAAAGTTCAGTATTACAATTGAAAATTTATTCAACATGTTAACAATTACAGTTTAAAACAAAAGTTTTCATGTATATTTGGGCTCTAAAATATTATAAAGACAGGGCCGTAAGGTAAATATAAATTGATTATATTTGTTGAATTTTTAATACATAATTACATACATATTAGTTTAGCATTTATCTTGTGTTTAAGAGCAATCCATAAAATATGTCATGCGAAATTCGTACATTTTTGACATCTTCTTTTTCACACCGCACCTACCTAATACGTCACAAAACCTGCAATTAATAATTATATTAAAATTAACCTTTAAAAAGTATATCACGATTGAAAAATAAAATCTGTAGGAATAAAATTGATCTAGGTATTTCAAATGTCACGTCACGTCACGTTTATTCGGACCCCCTGCCCCTCCTCGGCTTTAGGATAAGGTTCAGCACAGTGCACATTTTTTGGGTTCAAAAACCGTTATTTTTTCAGGTTCAGTTTTGGGTTTGGGTTCAAATTAAAAAATAAAAATTACTATTTGAAAATAAAAAAGCTATCCTGCTGTGGGCTCACAAGACAATATGTATGCGGTATAAAATAAAAAACCATTAAAAACGGTATATTTTTACTTTTCTAATTGCTGGAAAAGTTATTCCAATTTCCATTTCTTGAGATAAAATTTATTTTCGTCAATCATAAAATTATAACAAATGTATACCATATTATTATGTTTATTGTTTATAAATATAATAAAATACATTTCATTGTCAAAATAATGAAGGGACGAAGATACTGCAGGGTGGCCAGTTTCTGGAAAACCGGGAAAAGTCAGGGAATTTGGTTGGGAGTCAGGGAAAAATGCAAAAATATCAAAACGTATGGGACCTTTTTTTAGCTTTTTTATCTAAATTTTAATTATAAAAAACAGGGAAAAACGGTAAAAACTCACCTGGAAAACCGGGAAAAGTCAGGGAAATTTGTTCCAGAGAAATACTGTACTCTGTACTGCTAGAAAAAATTAGCAAAAATGAAAATACATTTTAAATATTGAAATCTCTACTTTTCAGATTTTTTGCAAATTGAAATGAAATTCATTTTTACAAAATTATAGAATTATAAAGCAAGCAAAAAAATGTAAATTTTAGTAATGGACTTGAGAAGTCACATCATACAGTTAAATTCAAACAAATTTCCATCCAATTTGTACATTTTACAATCACTTTTAAAAATCAATGGAGAAAAATTGATAAAATATAAATAATTTCTTTTTAACCCCTTTGAAAATACATGGTTATCGAATATTCATGAAAAAGGTTCGAGTTCAGATTCAGGTTTGCTGACTTTGAAATATAGCGGTTCGGTTCAGGTTCATTAAAAATACGGGGTTTTTCGGGTTTATGGTTCGAGTTCGGGTTCAGGTTAAGGTTCCTGCTCACAATCAGTATTAATTTAAGATTCTTCCAATTTCATCAGAAGTATAAAGTTAGTGTTTTTAGTAAGAAATTATAAAAATTATCTTTAAAGAATTTGTTAAATTGGAGTCGGAGGAAGGCATTTGTTTCGGTATTTTCATGTTAACTTCAGTACGGTCCTTTATAATTATATAAATATGACGACGCCTACGGAATTTTAGCTGAAAGTTTATATTTTGTGAAATGTAAACACCAAGTCAAGTATTCGTTAATTTAATTTAATATTTAATTATATGGAAAAAAGTTCCTATTTTTATATTCATAGTACTATGTACTTTTTGAAGGGTTTATTTATATTTAGATTCGTAATAAAGAAATTTTAAATAAAAAAACTTTTTTTAGTAAAGGTTAAATCAAATTTCTGGAGATGAAAAACAATTGTTATTTAAAAGTTAAGATGTGATTTTTTGTTTTGTTTACATATGCCCAGTTTGTGCACCATAGGCAATGCCAACTTGATTGAATTCTTTATTAAACTTTCAGGTTTTTCTTGTTTACTTTTTTATAACAAATTTTTACTTTTGTTTACATAAAATATACCACGAAACGTTACAAAAATATTTCAGCTTTTTCGTTTACATTTATTCTGTTAAAAAACACATTACGTCTTGTTTATGTATTTATTATTATTTACATTTACGTTAATTTATAAACTGATTTTTTTTTTGTAAATAAGTACCTACGTAAATATATCATAAATTTCTTTATTAAAGCTTTCGTGATTTTTGCATTATCTAAAATAAACATGTTTTTAAAATATGTACATACATATAAGTATAACCACAAATAATTGAAATATCTTGATAAAATGTAAAATGCCTGTCTTGAAAACTAACCAAGTGTCATATAAATATGTATGTATTACTGTCAAATTATTATGCTCGTATAGCTTTCTTTAGCGCGAAATAAATTATTTTTGTGAATGACGTAGTATCGATTCATGTGCATAAGTTTGCAGTGTTTCTCAATCGGCTATCTAAAAGATATAGTGTTGTCATAATGATAACTGACATTTTGGCCATTTTCTGATAAAAATGTATTTATACATACATGTATATACTAGCGTTTACCCGCAACTTCGTTTGCGTCATATATCAGTCATTGCACGTCAAGCGGGATACTTTTAGACATCATGTTTTCTGATTTGGCTATAATTTTTTTACAGGTTCTTTGGACCCAATTTACATGTCAAACAATTTTTATTTTATTTTTATCACCCCAAGTTTAGAAATTACAGGGGTTGAAATTTAAGAAAAACGGCAAAAAATCGAAAACATGCTCTTCTTTAATTGTTTATATCGCTTAAATAATATAATTATTATTATTATATGAAAACCACGTTTAAATAATATAATTGTTTATAACAATAAAATAAGTAAATATGTCATTAAAGTGACATTCAAGAGCTTCAAAATGTTTTTTGTTGAAGTCTGTAGGATGAATAGAACCGAAGATATAAGCAGTTAAAGGAGAGCATGTTTTCGATTTTTGCCGTTTTCCGAAATTTCAACCCCTTGTGACTTCTGAACTAGGGGTGATAAAAATAAAATAAAAATTGTTTGACATGTAAATTGGGTCCAAAGAACCCGTAAAAAAATATAGTCAAATCAGAAAACATGAGGTCAAAAAGTGTCCCGCTTGACATGGAATGACTCATATAATAATAATATGTATATGTATAAATAAGATGTATATGGTCTCGTGGAATTTAGGTAAAATAGGAGCTGTCAGATGAAGTTAGATTCCTGCAGTCGACAAAACAGGTCGCACGTACAAATGTCATATCCTTCTTTTTGTTTAAAGTAATTGTATAATTAATCGATTTTTCGAGGTAAAAAGTAGCCTTCCTCAGGCTGCAAAATATCTCCCTGCTAAATTTCATCAAAATCGGTTCAGTGGTTTAGCAATGAAAAGATAAAAAACAGGCAGAGAGACAGACACACTTTTTATAATAATAGTACCTATGGATTTTTTATGCTCTATTGTTTAGTTAAGTTGAACCAGGTACACTTAAAACTTTCAAATTGCTCTAATGACCTTTAATAACATCGAAAGATACTTAATCGTACAATCGAGGTCGTCTAGATCATTAATTTAAATTAAGGTTTGAACCTGGACCCCAATTAAGACCCTATTCGGTCCATGTTAAATTTTTAAAACAAAAATCATTAATTAAAGGAAACCTCATTAAATGAAAATACATATTCATAATCAAGCCCAGTTTTTTTTTCTATTTATTAATAAAAAATAAAATTTAAAAATCTGCTGAACTTGATTCTAAACTAAACAACACAGGGTTCAATTGAAAAAAAAACTTTGGAATTGCAAGACTCAAATCTAAATTACTTATTAAATCACTTCGAATTCTACAACTATTATGTTTCACATTTTTTTTAAATTGATTCTTTCGAGTTTCATCAATATGTGTTATTGGTAACAGTAAATCTCTAAATGGACAAATTATAACCCAGCTTTTGCTATTTAACAGATGTGTATCAAGCTGTCAACACAAACAAATTGATATTATAGAATTCGAGGTAGGTAAAAAGACAAGGTAGTCTTAGTAACTCTTTGACCAATCAGCGTTTGCATAGGAATTACGTTATCACGGAAAAACCTATCTCAGAACCCTTTGGTCGACTACACTCATTGGTTTCTTAAAGTTTTGATAACAAACTATCTCTATATCACTTTTCTTTGATAATAAAAAAAATATTTTGTATGAAAAATTTATTTTTACTGTAGGTACCTACTAATTTGAATTTATATAATTCCCACCCAAACACTGATTGGTTAAGGAGCTACTGAGACTATTAACCCTGTTTTTACATACCTTACACAGATATACAGTAGAAACCAGTTATAACGACATCGAAGGGACCGGAATTTTAGGTTGTTATAACCGATAATTCGATTTTTAAAGGTATTTATGGGAAAAACTAATATTTTCATGAGTATACTGAAATTTTGTGAAATACACCGTCTGTGAGCGAAGATATCGTTAGAATAAAATCAAAATTTTAAGCAAAGAAATGTAATGTATGTATGTACATACCATACATACATTATACGAAATATACGATGTACAGAAGCGACACTCAACGTTATTTTACTGGAAACATAGTTTGACATTATGAGGTGCGATTCCAAATGGTTACTCTCCACCAATCATGTACCGTATACGAATATTTGAAATCCACATCTATTTTCTGTTTATTAGAATTAAACCTAACCTACAAAACATGATGTATTATGTCAAACAATATTTTTTTATTGTATAAAAAATTAACTGTACAAATAAAACATCACGGATTATAAAAGGATAAACATAATATTCTTACGATAAGATTAATGACATAAAAACACAAAATTGTTAAATAACACATGCGCAAACAGTATTGCCTATATAAAAAATTCGTCGTTAAACCGATAAAATTTTCCGAAAATATTGTAAACAGAAAGTCGTTAAAAGCGCTATTTCGTTGTAAGCGATGTTGTTATAAACGGTATATTATAAAAGTGAATTTATTCTGGGTCGTTATAACCGATACGTCGTATTAACCGATGTCGTTATACCCGGTTTCTACTGTATATAAGAAATCTAACAAAATATTGATGAAACAAAAATTACGTCGATGAGATAAAAAGTTGACAATCGCTGTGACAGTAGATGCAACAGCTCTCTGCAACAATAAGCTTCCCCCGCGTGCCGGCGTCATAGCGTCTGGAGCGCAGCCGCGTGCGTCCTACCCGTCCCCCTCGGCACCGCCATGTTTACACGCCACTGTTTGGCCGCCGGTTCTCATACCGAGTGCAACACTGATACAGTTGGGGCAGGTTTTATTGCTTATCTCGTGGCCGCTGGTTCATATCTAGTTATCGTTGTTGTGGTGTGACGTCAGTGATATTATATTGTGAAAGTCAGTAGTAGTAGTGATTTAATATAAAAAATGTATAATTCATTATTTATGATTTATTTTAATAAAAAAAATGTTTCAATTACTGTCAATAATTTGCATCAAACAATAATTTAGAAAAATAAGGACATAATGCATACAATATGATATAAATACATTTTTTCCAGTTGATAAAACCTATGAACCATAGTTATACAGTGGAACCCCGTTACGTTTTTGAGAAAACACGTACTAATGAGAAAAACGTACTAACGAAATATTTTCACACGGTGTATTGAATGACGGGACCTAAAAAAGAAACGTGCTATGACGAAAAACGTATTAAAGAGGTTCCACTGTATTAAAATAAAATCTCTTGATATGTAAAAATTAAAAAAAAACCATTGATGACAAAAGTACAAATTGATAACTAACTAATATCCGATTTGGTCCGTTATATTGAGGTCCTACTATAAAAAAGTATACAAACAATATGTATACATATCATAAATAATTAAAACTAACTTTAAGACGATTTTAAATTATTGTTAAATCATTTTGTATGCATTAATCTATATTTTGGTTATTTTGGATGGTTAATAATTTCTGGGTATAAGTCACATTTTTATGAACATATTCAACAAGTTTTCAAAGGCTGTCCAGTTACTATCTATAAGACCACTATATTATATTTATATATTTACTATTTACCTTTTGTATTTTTTAAACGGGCTAAAAACTAGATCGGGAAAAAGATTACCGTCTAATTGTAGCAAAAAAAAATTGTTCGCATGTTTAATGCGGCCCACAAGATTCCATTTGGACAGTACTATGATTGGTCAACATATGTATAAAATGGTCGCCAAAATTATTCATCGTTATTTAACGTTTCATGACATATGTAATATTTAACGAAACGTTAACTATGTATAAAGATGCGTTTTATACCCAGAAAAGAATTTTAAAGGTTAAATGTGAACAAAAAATAAAAGTTCTACCATTAATATTTATTAATTACTTTAAAAATCAATCACGTGATGACAGAAAACAAGTTGAAATGAAACTTTGTAGTTAAGGGCGTAAAGGAAAAAAAAGCTCAAAGTTAATAAAAGTACGGAAAACTGTCAAGGAAAAGACATATAATATTTACGACGTATTATTTCATATACCTTTATTACTTCTACACCATACTACCTGTCTGTAGTTTAATTGACAATCAAATACATAGATGTGAATATATTCATTAAGTAAACTTAATTAATTTTAATATTAATTAAAATATATGCAGTAGTAACTTTCTTGTATCATAATAAATAAATTAAAAAGTATTTTAATTATAAGATAATGTGCTTTTAAAAATAGTGCTAGAAAAATAAAATAAGTTTTAAAGAATAATACGTGTCAAATAGATAAATGTAAAGCTGTATTTCTAAATCTAATAGAAGTAGAAGATGTAAACAATTCTTCAATTTATCTGCACAAACATAGATTCTTAGATAAAACTCGATTGCATTCCGAATTCAACTGTATTGTAGAATAAAAATAAATATAGAAGATTTGATTTCTCGTATCTACTGAAGAAAATAAAAAAATAAAAAACAAGACGTGGAATAATATTTAATCTATAGAATATAAAAACATAAATAAAAATATAAGTTTAATATTAAATTAATTTAAGAGGTATGTCTATATCAATATATTTCCAAGAAAAACTGTTGAAAATATAGTATCTATAAATATTTACTTAATTAATACATTAATTAATTAATATTATAATAAATACGCAATATTTAATTATGTATTAGAACGTAGAATATTCTTAAAAGATAAATAAGATTTTCAAGGAAAGTAAATTATATAGAAGATTATAAAAAATATCTAAATATTCCCAGAAACTTCTGATATACTCGTATACATAAAGTTTCGTTTAATTAAAAACATTGAACAAACAAAAAATTGAATAAATATAAATGTAAGCGATACCAACCTATAGAAAACTTCAAAGTGAAAAAATACCTTAATACACGAAAAATAATTATCTAAAAGAAAGAAAAAATTAAAAATAAAATTCATCCAATTAAAAAATAGATATAATTAAAAACAACCACAACTGCTTATATTTCATAAATTGGTAATTGAAGATATATTCGATATTCTGTGATTGAATTCCGAAGAAAGAAGACACACAGCGAATACCTGATCAAGTAAATCAAGATGGTCCATATTGGCTTTGGAGGTCAATACATTCTCGAGGGGGGGAAGGCTTATCCCTCCCCATCTAGTCCTGATGAAGTGGTTGCTGAAACTAGAAAAATCGTAAGTGATTTTTTATTGAGTTGTATTTTTTACTGGATTTAGAAATTGGATATTGTGCCTTTTTGATATTGCAAGATAATAGTAAAAAATATACATAAGATGGTAGAAATATAATCAAGGTGAGATTAAAAGGTTTAATATTTAATTAAGAGTAAAAATTTCATACAAAAATTGAATTATCAAATAAACGTAAATTTTAAAATGGAGGCAGAAATATTGTTAAAGAAGTAAGGCAAAATGTTAGGAGGTTGACTATAGTCTCTGAAGAGAAGACGCTAACAGGGGATAATTTTTTTAATTAAAACAAATAGAATTGTCGATTAAATATTGTTGTATTATTTTCCATTCGATTTTTTTTTCCATCGTAAATAATATTTTTTAATCAATTTTTTTATAAAAAAGATTTTTGTCCCTGGACTCGAATGGTTCCTAGCCATTACGTGGTTATAGAACTTTGTCTCTGTTTTTATTATTTTTTATTTATATTATTTAAATATACAATAAAATATATTATTTGTTATTTATTATGTCTTGGTTTGATGTCTCTTACAACCTCTCACAAAAACAGGGAGACTGACAACGAGATGGAAAGTATTAGTTTCAAGTCGATCAAAGCATTTAAATATATAATATTTAATGATGAAATTAATTAAAAGTTATTGAAGTATTTTTATTTTGTTTACAACTTGAATTTTAACGGAATTATTTTATGTTTTTTAAACAAGAAATAAAGTATTAATAATATTAAACTAGTTAGGTATGGAGATTATAATCATGTTCAATGTTATTAATGATATTTATTATAATTTATATTTTTCTATTCGTTAATGTAATAGTTTGATCACGAATTATAAATTAACTCAAAGGTTGGTGTAATGAAAGGCTAAATATTTATCAGAAAACTTTTGCTTTGAAGTAAGTTTTCTGAGTTCATAACTGAGTTGAGAGAACATGCTATTAGAAGTTTGTTAATATTTTTTTTTACTAAAAAGGTTTTTCCACGTTTTTCATTAGTTTTTTATATGAGGTAATCTTGTGTGTGATTATTAAATAATTTTATAAATTTTCAAAAAATGTTATTTTCATTATTAAAAATTTAATTCTTTTCAATGAAGTCTTACTATATTTTACATCTTGAATAATATAATGAAAAACATTTAAAATAATTCAGAATCCAGCTTTGATCTGGATATACTTCACTGAAATATTCCATAAATGAAAAAGTTCTTGAGATTTTGTATATAGAAAAGTAGGTAACGTTTTATATTTACGAATAAACAAATATAAAATATAACCTTTTAAGTTGCAGAAAATATATTTGCAAGGTATTGAGAAAATTTTATTAAATTTCTTATCTTTCTTTTAACAATATTTTAAAGCTTCGGATTTCAACCAAAATGGTATATTTAAAAGATTTACAGTTACTTTTCTATTTGAAGTTGCCAAAGAAAACTCTCACAGGGATTTTCTATTGTAAAACTGTTTTGAATTATACTTTTATCTGTAATTCAAAATAAACATGTTTTTTTTTTGTTTAGATGTTTTTCGCATTTATTCTTTATATACATACATATGTGTATTTTCCATCTCAAACTTTATTTATTGAGTATCTAGTATTATGTTTCAGAATGCCTCAAATTATTTAAGTCCACTTTACACAGTAAAGGTATAAATTATACATTGATATATCGTATGTTTTTTGCGTCATTTTTATCCAAAATTTTTAATTATCTTTTGAGTGGTGCAGAGTTAAATATAGCGTTCAGATTTATCTCCAAAGAGCGTGTAATAAACTAAAACGTTAGTAAATATTACATTTTACGTTGAACCCTTTTAACGAATAACTGTAATTGTGTTAGACCACTTAATTTACACGGGTCACAAAAAGAGAATTAAATGATATATGACGTACGTCTGTTCTAGCCACATATACACCCTCCCCCTTCACACACACTCACACACAAACAAATAAAGTAAAGTTTATTTCATATCGTGTAACTTTTGGAGTAATAATAAATCTCTGTATCGAAATGTATTTTATTGTTTAATATTGCCTACCAACTTTGAGTGAAAATATAATTTTAGTTATGACAAATAAGATTTCTTTCCTTCTTGTATCTATGTAAATGAAATATACATATACGAAGTATAAAAAAAGTATTGTGAAGCCGATTATTTTCGAATTCCAGTTTTGATGGAATTACCTATTTTGACCTTAATTACCCTGAATCCATTCTATTTTAGCCATGACACTATAATTCAAATACGACAAATCGTAGAAGGATGAAATTTTATATTTAAGATTGATCTTTGTCTGGGAAGAAAACCTCATATTTTTGAAAACGATTTTTCAACCGAATACGTATGTTTACTGACGTCGATTTTGGAATTTTTCGAATAACTTTGAAACAGTGCAAATTAGAGAAAAATGGCCAGTTTAAAAAATGTAAGTAATATTATTATCTATAATTTATGTTCTATTAATTTTTTCGAAAAAAAAGTATATTTATATATAATTGCTTCATTTTTGGTGTTTGTCCCGCGTCGCACTTTTTCGAAACGTCGAATAATGAAAAAGTGCGACGCGGGACAAACCCAAAAAATGAATCAATTATACATTCACACAACCGCGAAAGCTTACGTACAAAAATATATTTATATAGTTCATAACAAAGAAGAAATACATATCTTCCATGAGTGTCATGGGAGTTTCTTATACGTATTATAGAGATTGTACAGTGTATGTGTTTGGCATAGGTACCGTGGTTATTTATGTATGTATATATTTATATATCTAATGCCCGGTATTATAAAGAAATTGCATGCAAGCAAATTTGTTTCCATGGAAATTTGCGATTTGCAAACGCTATCTACTAGGAGTCAAATGTAAATGACAACCAGTCACAGATTGTAGCTTTAAAATATCAAGACAATTTGACTCCTAGTAGATAGCGTTTGCTTTGCATGGAAACAAATTGCTTGCATGCAATTTCTTTATAATACCGGGCATAAGAGTCAATGCGGGTGATTCTTATTCATTATTTTAAAATAATTCTTTCTGGCTAAATCATAAATGTTGGGAAAAAATGTATGGAAAATAAATGATAGATATAATAACATACTCGACATTTTTTATCTAAAACATTTTTTTCTCATTTCAAAAATAATTCGAAAATTCTAAAATTGGCAAGAGTAAACATCCGTTTCCAGCTTAGTAATTACGTTCAAAAAAACTCATTTGATACATAATGTAGAGGATATTATTATCTATACTTAATTTATGTCCCATTCATTCCATTATATCTTTCATTAGTATATCAGTAATAATAATATGTTTTAATAAAATAAGAATCACTGTCAGTATTACGTATTTCCGTGGTTCCCATAGCAGATATTTTTCATAATAATTACTTTGGGGAAATATTATTATGCGTCTTTCAGAAGCCAAAACGAACATGAATTTCGATAACAAAATAATAATAAATAAATGCTACAAATCGCTTATAGGTTAAGGTTAAGGCCATTAAAAAGCTTACTTAAGTTGTTCAGGGAAGATTTTTATGGACCTATAACTTCTAAACAATAAATCACAAAAGGTGTAAAATTCAGTGAAATAGTAAGAATTTAAATGGCAGCCTGTAATAAATTTGATGTTTGTTATAATTATTGTATAGGAGCAACAGAATTGCATCTAAAAATGTCAAATATATAACCGTCATAAAATGAGACTCCAAATACAAAGAAAATACGAGTACGTCCGGGACGTGACCGAATGTTTTATAGTCCTTAGTTTGTTTCAAACATTTAATGGGAAAAATATTATTGGCTCGTGAGGTAAAACGGGGGACGGGAGGAAATTGTGATCGAATTGTATAATTCCAATATTTATAGTCAATTTCAATTTCATGAATTCGATAGAGATTTTAATTATTAATTTTTTTAGTAATATTTTGTCTGTAACAATCCGAGAAGAAATAAATTTGAAATATAATTTTTCTTCTATTTACTATACTATACCAGGTGTTTTTTAAAGACATTACAGTGGAATATTTTCAGACAAATATTTTATGATTTTGAGGGGGCTCTAAATATTGACATTAAGGGTTTAACTTGAAAAGGTCACCATGATGAACCTATATTTTTTGTTGCAACAAAATTAGTAATTTTTGTCTGAAACATTTTTTCTGAAAATGTCCCTTTTTATGAAATGGGGCCAAACAAACAATAATATCTGGATTTTCAATAATTTTTTACTCCAAAACTATTAATATTAAAAAATAATCGCAGGAGGCAAAAAGTGCTTTGGGCAAGAATTATCAGTGATTTTTTTTAAAGTAATTATTTTTTTCTTAAAAATAAAAAAAAAATCATTTAAAAAAGTTGTATAGGTTTTTTTTAATATGCCTAAATCTAAACACTTTTTTCCTCTTGTGATTTTTTTTATAAATTGATAGTTTTTGAGTAAAAAAATATTGAATATTTCTTTTGTTTTGCTACATATCATAAAAAATGGATATTTTCTGAAAAAATGATTCAAGTAAAAGTTGCATATTATTCCTTTATACGAATCTGCAACAAAAAATATGGATTTAGATTTGAAAAAGTAAAGTTGAACCTGAAAACCCATTATGGTGACCTTTTCAAGGTTAACCCATTTTGTCAATATTAATCCTCCTCAAAACCATGACATTTTTATTAGGAAAGTTTTCTCTTAAAATTCTTTATTTTGGAAATAATCTGCTGAAAAGTCCTTAAAAAAACCCAGTATATATTTTATTTATTTTGCTGTTATCGATGTTTGACTGTAACTAAAATATAAAAGCATTCGTAATATTAGATTTAAATAACTTATCTATACACAAAAACCTACCTGGAATAAGCTATTAAGCTTGAAACGTAATATTGACATTGTGTTTGAAGTAAAAAAACTATAATTGAAATTTATAATGAGCTTTTTGCTATGGAAATTAATTTTTAATTAAAAGTAGTAGCAATAAAATTAATTGGAAAAGAGTTTCAACAACAGACTAAAAAGGTAATATTCAAAGTCCGATATTATAAAGAATTTGCTCTCTAAAACAAAAGCAAAGCAAACTCTATATTAAATATAAATGACAGCTTACTGACAAGTTTCTTCAATTGTTTGCTTGGCGATAAATATATATCAGCGATCTAAAAGCAGTGGTGATGGATGTACATCAAATAATTATTATCACTGCTATAAAATTCTAAACAAATTTTGACGATTTGAAACAAATTCTTTATAACACTGGGCATTAGAGGCGTAAGACATCGTATATGTGTGACAAAATCTTGTTTCAAGTTCAAAATTAAGCAGTTTTATTATAATTCAGTCAAACTTAAATAAAAAAAAATACAAAAAAACTCATATAACAAGTAATATAATGATTTTATTACCTATAAAGTCAGGGAATAGGTATTATAAAAATAAGAGATAAAAAAAGACACATTTGAACTGAAATTACTAAAACCAATATATATTTTTCTGCAATAAAAACGACTCGATCTTTTAGAAAAAAAACCATTTCAACATTATAAATAGAAAAACATGTCCCTTAAAGAAAAATGTCCAAAGAAAAAATACATAAGTATGAATATTAAAATAGGGCTGTCAAATGTATTGTAATATCATTTTGCAGCATTTTATATTTGTATAATAGAGTACAACCTTTGCTATTTAAACCTAAATTGAATATATTATAATTAAACCTTTTCGTTAACCTTTAACCTATAGAATACATTTTTATTGGTAGCAAATGTGATGCATAAGAACCTTACATCCTAGACGTATTAATTCGGTTTACCTATAGTTGGTTATAGCCCGATTTATTCAGGTAGCGATTAATGAATTTGAGTAATAATAAAATATGAATATTTTATACGTGCTTTCCAAAAGTTCGGGGCCACCTAAATAACTTTTGAACGGTTTGAAATATAGGATTGAGATTTATAGAGATACAGTGAGATCACCAAGTCTATTATTTAACCACAAAAACATGCATCCCCGAGGGGAGAGGGGAGCCAAGAAATCTTAAATGGCACGTGGAGTTGAGTGAGGGCTCGTTCAAAAGAGCTTACCGAGACATTTTCAAAATGTACTAAAATAAATAAAAAATTATGACATGCCAGTTTTTCAACTGGATTTGTTTTTTTCATTTTATATTTTTTTGAAAATGCATTTAATCTAATCTCAATAGAAATATTTAAATGATCATTACTTTTCGAAAAAAAGAGTCCGAAGTCTCTACGATTTGTTTTCGTCTCGGTAAGCCGTTTTGAACGAGTACTCATTCAACAACATGCCATTTAAGATTTCTTGGTTCCCCCCGCCCCCGCCAACCCGGAAATATACAGGTGGGTGTTTTTGTACGTGGTTAAATAAGAGACTGGGTGATCCCATTGTATCTTTATAAATTTTAAACCTATATTTCAAACTATTAAAAAATTACTAAGATGGCCCCGAACTTTTGGAAGGCACTGTTTAATTGGTAACAGAAAACAGTACTTTTAAAATTGGTTCCAAACATATTATGTAACTATGTAATATTTATTGTATTGTTATGTAATCCAATGTAACCGGAATTTATTTTTATATTATCATAAAAATTTTTTTTTGATATGAAGCGGGATTCATTTCTGCCTGGCAAACAGAAATCATTTTAAGAAGGTTTTAGAACTGCGCGATTTAAGGCAAAGCATATAATATATGTAAAAAAAGTTACAAAAATGTGCAGGTTAGGTTACCATACTAATGCAAGACCCTTTTTTGTTCTTCATGTTTGTTCAATAACTAACAAAGGACTGCACATTACAATTTCAGAATTGCTCACTAAAATAACCCCTGCTGGCAAATATGGTTCGTTGCGATTTGTAGAAACCCTGCTTATTGACATGTGTCAGTAAAAGTTCTATAGTAAAAAAAATGGTATATCAAACTAAATATTCGCGTTTTTAAAGGAGCGACGCTTTTCTTATATATACCTACCTGTATTTCGTTTATGTAAAACTGAAAACAAATTCCAATACATTTTTATTGAATTTTATTTTAATCCTCTTCTAGAACATAAAGCTGGTTCGCTTTTATTATAAATATACAATGTTTTTGTTAAAGAGGATATTTATCCATGCATACTTTGCATTATTACAATGTAAGTATATATTATGAAAGAAAATGTAAAATAACACGGGCGTGGTTGCAGCCACTTTTGTAATTATTTATTATTAGAGTAAAGTCGGTATATATGGAACACCATTCATGTTTTAGTTAAAAAAACTATGATATTATTTAAAATCAGCACTTATTTCATTAGACAGAGAATTTAATTTTTTAATGAGATCGAATAGGTAAAAATAGAGTTCTTAAATAAAAAAAAATAAAATAAAAAAAACAATCGAAAATCAGTCTCTTAAAAAATGTGCGTGTAATATGGCCCACAGAGGTCCATATTATACTCTTGTTACCATAATACAGAATTATCTATGTTAGGTGGTTAAAACATTTGTATTTTAAATTTATTTTGTTGTTTTTATTTTATACTTATATGTTGTCACTGTAAAAAATAGCAGTGGTGTAGTATAGAGTACGCGGGCAGTACCTTATTAGCACTCCATTTAGCGAACACCATCATGAAGATTTGTACTAAAAAAAGGGTTTTTGCGGAAGTGAATAGTGGTGAAGTACTGAATGATTAATATGCTTTTCATACTATTTACCTAACCACGATTTTGGTTAATTATTACACTTCAAAGTCATATAATACCACATAGTCCATAATACCCGCAACCACATGTATTTAAAAAAATTGTTATCGCCAAGGCAATCATTATTACGTAGATTAAAGCACTGTTCATACGGCCAACCCTTGTACCTACATGTTTAAACAGCAATTTATAATTATTTTAAACAATTTAATGCAATAAAATTTTAAACTAACTTAATTTAACAAAAATAATCAAAAATGAAAAATTTCATTAAGTTGCCCTCAATGACATACCGGTTATCCAAACACTGTCATGTCAACTGACGCAGTTATTTAGAAGTGTAAGCTTAGATTCTGTCTTTATAAAATGTAAAATGGAGAAACAAAAGGAGGTATCCATATTACCCGCCATGTCCATATATACCGACTTTACTCTAATACATTATTCAGGAATCGAAATGAATCAATAAAAACAGTATATTTGATACCGATCAATTGTTGTTAGTTATTTGTGAAAATTGTAAGTTTTGTTAATATTTTTTTAAAGTTGCAACCCTTGCATTATTATATTAAATCTACAATGAATAGCAGCAGTTCTTTGTTAATAATTTATGTTTTGATTTCGGAACTTCTGGATATTAAGTACGTTGTTTTAGTTGTCAATTTGGTAATTGTTTCATCGAAAAACACTCCCTAATTAGTGTAAAAATGTGCGTTAATCTGTGATAAAATGATGACTAAAAAAATGCAGCTTACATTCAAAATGTCCATAAACATTTCGAGGTAATGAATAAAATATTTTTAATCAGTTTTCTATTTTTATTATAAGTATTAGATTATTAATATAAACAGCTATGCGTGCTTGGTACGCACATGATACGATTCCGGAGCTATTCTCACTAACATTATCTTTAACTAAAATTTTATACTTTATATTTGTCTCCCGATTTATAAAAAAATATATATTTCATAAACTATTTTTGTCACAGTGTTCATTTAATTTTCATTGAAAGTGTACTAATTAAAAGCTACATTAGAGAAGAAGGGGCGATCTGATAATAACTTTGTAAAAAAAACATCGTGACTAAAGGGTTAAAACTTTCTTATTGTATTTTAAAGACACCCCACAGAATGGGAGAGCTGTAACATACACATAGAAAGAAATACAGACAGAGCGAAACTAGAATGGTCCCTAGTTTTCTACGGAACCATAAAAAGATAATAATTATTATATTTATTAAGTTCCAAAAAAACTATAAAAAATGCGATATTATTTGTATTGATTTCAAAACAGATTATACTATTTATCTTTAATCGATATAATGTAAAGTATCATTCTAATGATTAGTAACAATAAGAGATAACTAATTAACCCTCAGTTAGACGTGCGGATTACATGCGTGCCACTCTTTTAAACAATGTATTTGATTCGCTATAACTCACGATGTCGCACTAAAACACTTCAAATAACTTTCTTCTGTAGGCTTTCGTGGCCGTTGTCCATAGTAGCTAGCTTTTCGGGCTGTTGTTCACGTTGTCGTATTCTTACACTTGACGTTTCGACTCTCATGTTGGAGTCTTCTTCAGAAGTGATAGTTTCTGAATTACTTCTCAAGAAGACTCCGACATGAGAGTCGAAACGTCAAATGAATACGACAACGTGGACAACAACCCGGAAAGTTAGCTACTATGAACTTCAAATAACTAACAACAATAAGAATATACAAGGAGTATTTTTAACAGCTACTCAAAAGGGGGTATGTGAAAATAGGGTATTAGTATTAGTTATAACAATTTTTAAAAGAGTAGTTTACAAAGGAATAAAATAAATTTTCAATTAAAAAACGTAATATTGCCAATCTTTAGGGATATGAAATATTGCAATTATTATATAGCCAACATTTTGAAATACTCATAGTAAAATTGTCTTCGCTATAGAAAATCTAATATTTATTTTATTTATCCGTGATGGTATAGGTCTCTACGGACCATAATAGAATTCCGGAGTCTTGCAAGATCATGGCCAGGATTGTTGAGCGCCTGATTTACCCAGGGACCCTCGGCAAGTTCAAGGATCGGTGAAACATACAGAAAGATTACTTGCCGAGGGCTGTACAAACAAAATACCATTTCAAATAATACAGTAATAAAAATACGTAGGTTGGGAAAAAAATTTAACTTCATTTGTAATTTTGAACACAATTACTGTTAATTTACAATGACAAATTTCTCAATCAGCTACTGTACTGTAATTGTAAATTAAATTATAATATGTCAATTTGTACGTACAAATGTATGCAACGTACATACATATTTTGGTTGTTTGCCTCTGCATCAATTCTTTTTGCTAGTTTTTTTTTTTCTAATTGTGTTTGTTCCGAAAACGATTGAACCAATTTAGATGTTGTTTGCAATATTTAAAACTATGGAATTATTTTAGGGCAGTAGTTCCCCTGGGAAGTCACTGTATTTTGTGTTAATGAATATTTTTTTGACAAATAATACAAATGCTTGACTTGTTCATTACAAGCTAGTCATACTTTGACTTAGGGATGGGCGCTGTGTTCAAAAAGGGTGCCATAAGTTGAAAATTTTTGGGGACCACTGGTTTAGGCTAAATATCATTAAGCTATTGCATTAAAGGGTTTAGTAGTAAAACGTACGAATAATTAGTTAATTACTACTGAATCAAGCCTAATGGATGGGACAGTAAAAAGAGGGCAACGATAACAAGGATATGGTAACTATTCAGTGGTGTAGTTAGGGGGGGATTAAGGGGATCAGTCCTCCCCCTATGAGTCAACGAAAATTATAAGATGAATATAATTAATATACGAACATTTTTTCAATAAATAATGAATACATCTAAGTAAGTGAATAATATAACCAATTTTTGTACTTTGCACCACATAAAAGATGATTTTCATAATGAAAAATATTAGATTTAATACTATCATTTCCCCCCCTCTCCATCGCAAAAAGCTATCCATGCTACTGTAACTACCTAATGTTTAGGGAAACCAGTTGCATGGGCTTTCACCGTTTTCGAAATATACATTATTAAGTCAATGTTAACCTTTTAGGTTGGTATTTAAATTTCTTTTATACATTTTATATACATTCATTATTAAATATTTTAGTACCTTTATACTTAAGATAGTATCATACTAATATTCAGGCCATTAAAATATTTAATAGAACGCACTTGTATAGAAAAAGGATGAGAAAGCTTTTTATGTAGAAGGATCTAAAGCGAGCGCGAGTTTTTTGTAATTTCAACGTTTAAATTGAAAATGTAATCTTGGAGATGGTTTTCAAAAGAGTTCAATTTAATATCATCCCGCAGCTCAACTTCCAGAAGCTGATTTATTGCTAGAAGAGAAGGAACATTTATACCTGTTGTTGTTGTTGTGTATACAGGACGGTTCGTATTACAATAGATATATATTTCTACATAGAATCAAGTGCGGTGTACATAATTGCAATACCGGAATAAAAGTAATATCAGTCTATTATTTTTTTATGTAATCGAACCAGTATGCCATCTATTGAGAGCTTTAAGTGTTTTTGTATTACCTATTCAGGCGCGTATACAACCTAACTTCTCGGAGGGAGTCATACAGAAGATAATTATAAAGGACCCCGCAATATCTTTATGGGATTTATATTATTCGCCATGACGTCATAGTAGGTCAGTTTTTGTAATACAATGTCATAGGAGGTCATTTCGTGTCACACAAGTTAATAATGACAATTGTATCTCAAAATACTGAAGTTTTAGGGGTTTTTGTTCATTGTGACATTTGATCAGAGGAACAAAATACGCAACATATCAAAGTCAACTAATTTAGCGGAAATCAGTTTCCCATAAGGATATTGCGGGGTCCTTTAATTTTTAGAAAACAAATTTCAAATAGCAGCATATAAATTTGAAATAAATGTATAATAAATCTCAAATATATTAACCGTTTGTTTCACTTATTTAAAAAAAATCACTGATTAATAATCTGTTATTTAAAATTTATTTAAAGCTGCTGTTCGCGAGATATTAAATAACAAGAATTTTTCAATAAAATGTAGTGGAGAGAGATGAACAATATAGCAACTATATAAGAATTAAATCAAATCAATTTCCTATAACTTAAATAAAATAATTATTTTAGCGATGTTTAAAATTAATTATATTAAAAATAGTTTTCAATCTTCATTTCTGTGTGTTAAGTAGCCAATTATAAAATATAAAATTGTTATTCAAATGATTTTGTAGACTGAAAATTTATTAATGAATATTGTTTTAAACTCAGCCAAAGTTCATCTGACTATTTTAAATACCTAACTATAAGATTTCCTCATAATATCTAGTGTCTCTTTAATTCTTGGGGAGCGGGGTATTATCCGTAAGACTCCCCTCTTATATACGCGCTTGTATCTGTTTATCAGTTCAAATATCATAAAGTTCCTATTATATGTGATATCTCAATGAAATAAATCATACTTTGACGATTGATTTTCTTTTGAGACATTACAGGGTTTCTCAGCATTACTAATGTCAACTTTTAGATTCTTTTAAAATTGATTCTCATGAGTTGTTCTAGATATTTTTTATGGTGTGAGTGTTCAAAGTGTTCATTATTATAGTGTTTACACTGTTTGAAAGTTTTATTACAAAATATAATTGCAATAGTGCCTAATCATAATGGAGGCTAGAGTTACAAAATGTAAAATGTTACCCTCAAAAATTTAATTTTCTGATAAGAAAATGTATTTTTTTAAGGACTCTCACAATTAACAAAATGATAAGAGTGTATTCTGTATCTCTTGCTGTTGTTCCTAATTATAAATTAGCTATCGAACGTTTCCAGAATGTCTCTCGTGTAATGGTTTGTGGAGCATTATCAAAAAAAGGCAAATTACCGTTACAATTTGTGGAGTCAGAGGTAAAAGTTAATCAAAATTACTATATCGAGACAGTTTTAAAGAAGCATTTGCTACCCTATGCCAAGGACTATTATTGCGAAGATTATTATTGCTTTCAGTAAGACTTAGTTCCTGCACATAAGGCAAAGAAGACATTTGAGTGGTTAAAAGAGATTGTCCCTGATTTTATCGAAACATCTTAATGGCGTACTTCTCTAGATTTAAATTATTTGGATTATTTTGTATGGGGCTACATGCTAGGAAAACTGAGCAATGAGAAACGCTTGAAAATTGATGAATTTAACCCTTCTGTCAACCACAGTTCTAAAACCTTTCCGTCTACCATATACATAGGTCTGGCTGGACCTTCATATATTTTGTATGAGAATGAAATAAAATAAATGGAAAAAAATAATAAAACTTTTTTTATAGATTAATTTGAATATAAAATATATATTTTCTCTTATTTTAATACATTTTGAATTTTATTTAATTTTTTTTGTTGTATTTTTATTTATCTTCTAGATCAGTGGTTCCCAAACTCTTTTGGCCCACGGACCCTTTTTCATAGTCAAAACTTGCCCACGGACCCCCTTTCATAGTCAAAACTTTCCCACGGACCCTAGGTGAAAAACTACTAAATTTTGACACGCGCAGTTGATTTTAGTACCACTTCGCCAATTTTTATTCGATTACGTTGAAATTTTAACACAATGAAGAAGATAGATAAAGCTACTAATTTAGTGAATAACATTAAAATTGGACAAAATATGTTTGTGTTAATGCGCTTTGAATTTTGAAAATTGACGAATTTTTGCTAAAAAATAGATTTTTTTCGTTTAAAAAATGATTTTCGAAGGGAATAACTTTATGAATGTATATAATTTAAGGCTTTTTAGTTCAATTAGGACCCATAGCTTCATTCTGAATGATCTTTGATTGAAGTCATTGATTCAAAAAATATATATACGAATTTGAATGTTTGCATATCGAAAAAAAATTTTTTTGTAATATTACAAAAACAAGAGCTGATTGAGCAAAATGGTGGTCATTTTTGGATTCAGTGTGTCCAAATTACCCTTAAAAAGTTATTGTATGCCCTGCAGAAAATGGCTGTCGGCCAGTGTTATTTATTCATTGTTATTTATTTTAACTTCCATATTAATAAAAATGTGCGTGGACCCCCTGACGTTGTTCAGGGACCCCCAAATCGATTTTAAATTTCCACGGACCCCCTGAATAATGCCAGGGACCCCTTGGGGTCCGTAGGGACCACTTTGGGAACCACTGTTCTAGATTTACAAATTCTTGACATTTTAAATATTGCCGGCTATGTTGCAAACATAACGGGTCTGCGCAAGCAATGCACGTGAATCTTGTTTTTCTTTGAAATTTATCATTTATTCGGCAAATCTTGCAGGATTTCTTCTAGTTTGCTGCTGTTTGGCTAGTGGTCGGTTGTGGAATTTTATATTGTAACGGTACCCCAGTTTAAAGGTAATTAAAGGTATGACGGTCTGGCCAGACCTATAAGGTAGACAAGAGGTATACAAATAGAAATATCATTTTTTTTCGCACTCCCACACACCCAATTATTATTTTTTTGCACTGAATCATAGAAAAGAGGAATTCAAGGAATTTGATAAAGATACATAAAATATTTCTATCAAAAAAACTTATGGAAAGATCAAAAAGGTCTGGCCAGATCTAATGGTTGACAGAAGGGTTAAAAAACTTTTGATTAAGAGTAGAGATGAAATGCCATAAGATATGATCCGTGCCGCGTGTGAAAGTTTTTCAGAACAAATGAAATTTGTAATTCGTGAAAAAGGAGATAGATTTGAACTGAACTAATTTTATATAACCTTCATAATGTACTAATGTATGGATGATTTTTTTTACATATGTAAAACTGGGGAACCCTGCGTATAATTCCTAAGACATTACGTCGTACAAATGATTGTAATAAGATTAGTTAGTACTTTTCGTTCTTTTTACACCGATTTTAACAATTGACGTATTCATGGACTAGTCAAATTATAAATTTTCCAAACAAAATTCAATGCAATTATATGATTAGTGCACTAGTTTATACATAACTGTGCATTGGACCTATTAAACATTGTTTTCACTTAGGTATATATAACTATTTACGCAGCGCACGCAAAGATACCCCTCTTACGATTTTTTTTTGTTTCGACTTATTGAAATTTACTCAAAATATCCACAACTTAAAGACCTAAACATTCCTCGTAAAACATTTTATCTATTAGTGAAAACCGGAATAAAACCCGTTCAGTAGTTACTGAGATCGTACACAGACAGACAGACAGATGCGACTAGGGACTTTGTTTTATACTATAGATTATAGATAGATAGATAGATAAACTGGACTTTCCAATAACTCCAGAGAGAATAAAATTTCACATAAATCGAGTAAATCCTTATAGCTCACTGAGATTCACTTCAATTATCCTATTCTCGCAAAGGACACGAAAATAAATTACTTGCGTTCAATAAATAAATACTCATATAGCCCCTGAAAGGTCAACTTTATTTATTTATTTACAAGCTATTCGTAACTAATTGTAATACAACTTCGACGAAATAGACGTTATATGTTGTATACAGGGAAATCTAGTTATTTGGGAAAGCAAAATACAGTACAAATTGAATGATTTAGGTCTGCGTTAATTTATGTACAGTAGAATCTCTTTGGTACGTTTTTGAATGGACTGAGGGAAAAATACGTTCTAACGAGAAAACCGTATTAACGAAATATTTTAATATGGGGTACTAAAGCAAAACTAAATTTATAAATGCGTCTGACTGTTATCTTTTCACGTCTAAACCGCTAAACCGATCTTGATGAAATTTTGCAGGAAGATAGCTTGAATCCTGAGGAAGAACATAGGCTACATTGTATTTCGAAAAATTTGATTAGATAAAAATAATACAAATTACACGCGTACGAAGTCGCGCATAACAGTTTTAAATAAGTATTGAATTATTTTTGAACATTATTATTAGAAAAATAAATCCATGTTTGTATTTATCGACATTGGTTAAAAATGGCGCGACTGGTTGCTCTAAAACTTAAAATAATTCTACGGTTTTAGGCGTTTAATAGAGAATAGTTTACATGGTACAAGCAAACAAATACAGTAGACACCGGTTATAACGACATCGGTTAATACCAACGACGGATCAGTTATAACGACTAATAACAAGTCCTGGCTGAATCCCATATGATTGCCTTTTATAATATACCGTTTATAACGACATCGCCTAGGCAATACTCTTTGCACATGTGTTATTTAACATTAATTGAAACAATTTTGTGTTTTTATGTTATTAATCTTAATAACATATTATTATGTTTATCATTTAATAATCCGTGATGCATTTAATTTTTTGTACAATAAAAACTATTGTCTGACATAATACATCATGTATTGTAGGTTAGGTTAATTATAACAAACAGAAAACAGATGTGAATTTCAAATATTCGTATACGGTACATGATTGGTAGAGAGTAACTAATCAGAATCGCACCTCATAATGTCAAATATGTTTCCAGCAATATAACGTTGAGTGTATGTAGGTATTTATTAATCTGTGCTTAAAATTTTGATTTTATTTTGACGATATTTTCGCTCACAGATGGTGATTTCACAAAATTTCAGCATACTCATGAAATTTTTAGTTTTTCCGATAAATATTTAAACAAATCGAATTATCGGTTATTACGACAATCGGTTATAACGACCTGAAATGTCATTATAACCGGTTTCTACTGTATATCATTCTATTGTACTGCCTATTACATTTTCAAAAAATTCCAAATCATTAAATTGCAGTCTTCAGATTTATGTACATATAATATAATTATTATAATATCTGTACCTTTCTATAAGTTTTAAATGGTGTTTTATCAAGCATGTTGTAGGCTTAACGTACAGAAGTTGAACGGTATTATCCATGATCATCACAATAAGAGCCATTGGTATGTACAAAACAGTATAATTCATAGCGGATTACAAAGCTTCTGTTTGTATATTGCTTGCATTTGCAGCTAATTATCTGCACAACTCGCCAGGATTTACTAACGGCACAGAACTACTGGCATCTCGACGACACACACACATATACCTGCATACGTTGGCTATTAATTATTCTGTGTGCTGGAGTTAGAACTGAATAATTTAGCGGGAAATCAAGAGCGTATATGTTTTACGTCTATCCTTAGTAATTTAATAATAATTCTGTTTGTTGCGTTCGCACTTGAATATGTGTGAGAAAGAGGCAAATAAAGGATCAGACGTGGTTGGTAATTTAACTGGAATATATATAGTTAGAAGTTAGAACCATGTAGATGTATGAAGATAAACTCGTATCTAAAAAAGGAAAGGTTCCCAGGTGATAGACTCTTATTTTGATAAAACTTGGTAAATATAAGATGGAAAGCGGTGTAAAATCAACAATTTTATTTGTAGAAATAACTCTGGAATATTGAAGGGCCTAAAATTCGCCCAAATACAAATACAAAATTCCCTTTTATTTTTTGTTTTCGTGTATTATAAGGGCGATGTTGAAATTGACTTTGTAAAGGTCTCATAAACAAAAAGTACAATTGGTTCCAATTATTTTCAGTTCGATATATTGAATTTGCCGCAAGGAAAATCGTATATAATACAAATAATACAAGTCAATAATGATGGTATTGTATTTGTTATGAAAAAACTTTTAACATTTTAATAAATGTCTGTATACAGTATCTACAATAAGTCTATGACAAGGTTAATAAAAACGGACATTTATCTGAACATAACCATAATATTTCACATACAATTTATTTTGCTAGACACTTTATTTCAAGTTTTAAACCGGGGATTATTATTTACAAATTTTATAATGTAACATTGTAAATTTTGAAACACTTTTTTGAATAAAAACACATCTATGTATGTATGTTACTGACATTTGTTTGGAATTATATTTTACGTCTCCAGTGGGGAGGGGGGGGGGGACTAGCTAACCTAGTGTGATCTACCGTACTTGGGGAAGTTGGAGTACTAAATTACTAAAAAAATGAAATAATTATGTAATTAAAATTTATTGTCTACAGTCTCTTCTGCCCCGTTATATAATTTTCTACAGATGCCCGTGATATTGTCTATGGATTTTATTAATAAAATTTTAGATTAGTAATTATTAACAACCAGTGCTAGTCCGTACATGAAATTATTATCAAATATCCACGGCGGCCATCTTAAATTAAATGTCTTTTTCGACATTTGCATGCATATTATCTCAGAGGCGTCAGTTGAAAATTTAGAATATGCAAATAGATATGATTTAAATTACAATTGAATTTGGTATCTAAGAGAGATGATAATCCCAAATAGACGTTTCTTTGTTTACTATTATCACTGAAATACTTTTAAAGATAATATAAAACATTTATTATTAATTAAATTTATAATTCAAAACAATTGATGTTTAATTTAAAATCCGAATGATACACCAATGATTCATGGAGCGATATGGTAACAACGCTAGTATACATATAGTGTGGAGTCCAGAATATTTCCTTGTCTATGAATCAAACACAGATCAATAGCCCAGGAAATAAAGGTTTTTACTAAAAAAAAATTCCGACCAAGCTGGATTTTGGTGGAGACTTTTATTTTGATGTCCTAAACATACCCTAAAATGTCCCCTTAATTTGGATGGCGGGTTTTTATTTTTTAGGGGGTAAAGGGGGGCTGATTTTAGTTTTTTGCAAATATCTCAAAAATTATTAATTTTTCGAGAAAATTGTTATGAAGAAAATTGTAGCTTATAAAATTCTACACAAAAAAGATATTTAATTTTTTTTCGTATAATCAATACTTTTTACGTAAACTGTTAACCCAGTCAAGGGTGCAGTGAAGAGTGCCAAAATTCGAACTTTTAGGGGCAAGCAATTTTATGGTTGATTATTATAGATTTTGGGGCGTAGAATTCGAAAAAAATAACCCGAACTAGCGAAAAGTAGTGCAACACCCTTAAAAAAGGGGTTGAAGGGTGAAAACCCCGTTTTCAAGATTTTTTTCAATTTTTCTCAAAATCTAAATCGATGACAGGGTGTTTTTATAGTTGATATTTGTTGGGGACACTTAGACAAATCGTTCGAGACCACAAATATTGAATTTGACAGAAAAATACTCTTTCTAGAGGGTTTAAAAAAACGTAAAAATATTTATTTCGAGGAAAAAATTTAAAAATTAATAATTTTTGTTCAAATGAAAATTGATCTCAAATTGTTCCTGAAGTTCTAAAGAATACTAATCAACCATAATTTTTAAAAATATTAATATTTTAACTAATGAAAATCGCTAATGTTTAAGGGTAGGTAACGTAATTTTTTTTTATCAATTTTCATTAATTAAATATTAATATTTCTTTAAATTATGGTTGATCAGTATTCTTTAGAACTTCAGGAACAATTTGAGATCAATTTTGATTTGAACAAAAATTATTAATTTTTAAATTTTTTCCTCGAAATAAACATTTTTACGTTTTTTTAAACCCTCTAGAAAGAGTATTTTTCTGTCAAATTCAATATTTGTGGTCTCGATCGATTCGTCTAAGTGTCCGCAACAAATATCAACCATAAAAACACCCTGTCATCGATTTAGATTTTGAGAAAAATTGAAAAAAATCTTGAAAACGGGGTTTTCACCCTTCAACCCCTTTTTTAAGGGTGTTGCACTACTTTTCGCTAGTTCGGGTTATTTTTTTCGAATTCTACGCCCCAAAATCTATAATAATCAACCATAAAATTGCTTGCCCCTAAAAGTTCGAATTTTGGCACTCTTCACTGCACCCTTGACTGGGTTAACAGTTTACGTAAAAAGTATTGATTATACGAAAAAAAATTAAATAAGTATCTTTTTTGTGTAGAATTTTATAAGCTACAATTTTCTTCATAACAATTTTCTCGAAAAATTAATAATTTTTGAGATATTTGCAAAAAACTAAAATCAGCCCCCCTTTACCCCCTAAAAAATAAAAACCCGCCATCCAAATTAAGGGGACATTTTAGGGTATGTTTAGGACATCAAAATAAAAGTCTCCACCAAAATCCAGCTTGGTCGGAATTTTTTCTTAGTTTTACCGTTTCTTTGAGTCTATTGCCTGGGCTACAAATGATTTTGCAAATGAATCCATTCTGACTATTTTCGCCATGATGTCTGTGTGTCTGTCGGTCTGTAGATGCTGTAACTCAAATACGACAAATCGTAGAAAGGTGAAATTTTATACTTAAGATTAATTTTTGCCTGGGAAGAAAACCTTCTATTTTTGAAAACGGTCTTTCAACCGAAAACGGACGTTTACCTACATCGATTTTTGAATTTTTCGAATTACATTGAAACAGTGCAAATTAGAGAAAAATGTCGAAGTTGAAAATTGTAGCTAACATTATTGTCTATAATTTATGTTGTATTAATTTTTTCGAAAAAACAAATTTTTGAAATTTTCCGTTTTTAAGTACATATAAAATGGTTCATAACAGAGAAGAAATATCTGCCATGAGTGTCATGGGACTTTCTTATACGTATTACAGAAAATGAACAGTGTACGTGTTTGCGATAGGTACCTACCATGAATCTTTCTTATACGTAATACTGAGAATACATAGTGTGGATTATTCTAAATAATTATTTTTAAAAATTCCTTCTGGCTTAATAATCATACATATGTGTTAGAAAAAAATGTATGGGAAATAAATTATAGATAATAACATACTCGACATTTTTTATCTAAATGTTTGTCTTATTTCAAAAATAAATCAAAAATTTAAAAAAAATGTCAAGAGTAAACATTCGTTTCCATCTTAGTAATTACGTTAAACAAAATTCGTTCTATACATAATGTTTATAATAATATTTCTATAGTTTATGTCCCATTCATTTTATTCTATCTTTTATTAGTTTGTCAGAAATTTCCTTCAATAAAATAAAAATCACGTATACTGTTCACTGTCATTATTATGTATAAGAAAGTCCCGTGGCACACGGCCGATTATTTTTTCATTGGATTTAACAAAATAAATTATGTATACTATAATTATAAATTTTAATACCTATATATAAGAGGGATATCATGGGGTGCTAAGTTCTATAAATTTTGAAAATCACTGTGCCATTAATGTACATACCTGCTGTGTTTGGTTTATACAATATCAATTTCAATTATAATGTAAACATTGAACAACAGTCAAGCCCAGACACTGGTGTGTTTCTGTGTCGTTATTACACACACATGCATAAAATGATTTAGGTGAAATCCGTTTGATTAATACAGCAAAATACACGCCAACGCAAGAAAATGACGGATTAATACATCATTATTACAGTGACGGATTGCCAGACAATTGCAGAGGGTTTAAATATTCAATCAATGAAAAATTTATTTATTAATTGTAAAACATTCTGTATTAAACTATCTGTTACTTGCGCAATTATATTTATATTTTAAAGAATATTAAAAACAATATTTTTAATATTCTTTAAAGCGTTACCCATTTTTTATATAATACATTTATCGGGATACAAAGTAGCCTATATCCTTCTTCAGGATGTAAGCTATTTGCCTGCCAAATTTAATCAAAATCGGTTTATATGTGAAAAGGTAACAGACAGATATACATACACTTTTTTCGCAATTATATTAGTATGGATTATAATACTGGACCAACAACAAACAGTCGCCACTTGGATGAAAGTGAGCGTAAATTAATAATAAAACGGGCACGTGCTTGTTGGGCACGCACATGATAGGATTTCGTAGTCATTCTCACTACGATTTATAAAAAAAGTTTTTTCAAAATTTTCGTGACCGAAGGGTTAAAATCAAAAAGTCATTTGGCTTTTATTATTGCATTTTAAGAGACCTATCAAATGACACCCCACTCAATGGGGTAGGTAATGAAAAAAATGTGACTTCACTTTTCAATCTATGATAGGGGGTTCCAAAATATTTTTGACAATGTTCGTTATAATTTTCAGTGAAAGTACTAATTAAAAGCTACATTCTGAATTTTTTTCAGATTTTTTGAATCGATAGTTTAGAAAATAGAGGGGGGGGGACGCTCTGACAGCGACATTAAAAAGCAAATATTTCGTGACTGAAGGGTTGAAATCAAAAAGTTATCTGACATTTTTTATTGCATTTTAGGAGACCTATTTAATGACACCCCACTCAATGGGGTAGGTCAAATTTTTTTTGAAAACACTTTTCATTTTATGGAAAGGGGGCCTAAATTTTTTTTTTACAAAAATCTTATCATTTCTGTTTTTGGGTCATTAATCTACGACCGTATACCAAATTTCATCTTATTATCTCAAAATTTTTGAAGACGGACGGACGGACATGGAGAAACTATAAGGGTTCCTTGTTTTCTACGGAACTCTAAAAAGTGATAACATACGAACCGGAAGAGGTAGAGAACTAACACCCAAAGATATGTGATAAGGGCAATGTAGCTGTCGCAAAATGTTACTTATTGTCTTAAATATATGAATTATTCTATGTCCAGCTCTCTACGCTTATGCTTTTATAAATAAGGAATAAAGTGCGAGTAAAGCTATATATTTGAACACATAAAAAATATACAGGGGTGTCAGAATTAGAAAATGAAAGTGATATTTCTTAATTCATATATTTTAAATATAAAATACCTTAATAGGTTACTGCATTTTTGCTGTTAGATTTAAAACGGCAATTTGAGACATCTGTAAATACTGTAATTGACATCATGAAGGTTCAGAATTTTTAAACGTAATGTAGGTATGGAAATTTCAACCGATATAGATTTTACTATTGAACATTTTCCCTGATATTTGAGATTCGGAAAATTTTTTCAAATGTTTATAATTTTTAATCAATGAATGAAAAAATATGTACCATTTTTTGGGAGTTATTTGTTTTTGCTTCAAAGCGGCTTACCTGTACGGATTTAAATAATCTGTTCCATTTCCAGTAACGGTAATTTCGGTTTAAAATATCGTCCACAAAACTGTAAAAGTTACAAAACAGTTAATTGTTTTTATCAATCGATACACTACACATGTATTTTTTCTACCCGCTTTATAAGAGTAAATGCTACATATATTTGAATTTATATGAATTATACATATAAATATAATTATAGAACGTGCAGAGTCGGATTTAAGTATTTTTTCCCGTAGTACAGTTTTTAATTTTGGAGGCATTTCGAAACAAATTTTTTCTTTATTATTTTCCGCAAATGAGATAGTGGCACCGGTCTTGGACGGTATAAGAACACGGTATACTTTTTTGTGATTGGTGGGCTTCTTTTTGTAATTCCTATGAACGATTGTTATTAATACAACAAGTACCAAATTAATTACCAAAGTCCGCAAATTTCATTTGTTTTTAAATATCCTTTTTTTTTATTTATGTTTTTCTCTAGTAATAGATACCGTAAAACCAGTAATGGGCATCCAGTGATGATCACTTATTAATGATTACAAAATGATAAGTACTACGGAATAAAAGACAATGTAAAGTCGCTGAAAAATTAAATGAAACAGGTTGAAAATTTTTATTTAATTAAATAATTATTTATACTCACACGTAGCTTATTTGCTATGATAATATAATAATAATTAATAAATAGATTACACTAATAATTAGTTTAATACCCACCATTTTTTCACTAATTAGTCGATTGTCAATTGTCATCAAATTAAGCTGTTTAAGAATTGCCTCTATAAATTATGATTCAGTAATGGCGTTATCTAACATAAATAAATATTTTTAATTCAATACATTTAATTAAAACAAGTGTCCAACACTGGGGTATTGTCCAAGACTGGTGCCAGGAACTTACATTTTTATCAATATCAATATTTTTTTGGAAATTTGGGCACTAAATGGTTAATATGTATCATTATGTGTAAAAATAAATAATGTTAAATATGTGTACTTGTGTACCTTGTAAAAAATGTTTATCAGAATAATAAAAAAAATGATTATTTAATTATAAATGAGTGCACCTCGTGTTTATAATATGTAATATAAAATTTTATTAAACGTTTACACGGGAAAAAGTAGATTTCGTCTTGTTAATGAAAAAATGTACAAGAATAATAACTAATAGCTACAGGAAACATTGTAATCAGCGTTGTAAATAATGCATAATTTTCGTAATGGCATTACCAAAAGTAATGCATTATCTCGCAATACGCATTATGCATTGCGAGATAATGCATTACTTTCGGTAATGCCATTACGAAAATACCAAAAGTAATGCCATTACGAAAATAATGCATTATTTACAACGCTGATTGTAATATTTGTTCATTTTTCCACCATTCAAGCTAATTTTCTTATATTAACTCAAATTTTACAATGTATATAGCTTGCAATTATTGCAGTTTCTTACAATGTTTGTAAATTTTACCACATTCCAAAGCTATCCTCACTGTTGCTTTTCTTACATTGAAGCAATATTTACTAAAATTGTAAGTATTTTCTTTTTCTGTATAATTGTTTTTAATACTATTAAAACAATTACCGATTTATATATTTATAGAATTAAATCATTTTATATTTTTTTCGGATAAAAACCGAATTAATTTAATAAACTATATACTATACATAATTATAATAACTTGTTCTGACTGACTGACTGATTCATCAACGCCGAGCCTAAACCCCTGGACCTTGAAACGTGAAAGTGTATTCCTTTAATGATGTATAAAGCGCCCACTAAGAAAAGACTTTTGGAAATTCAACCTCTACGGGTAAAAGGTAGTGTCAAAGTTTGTATGGGTAATTTTTTTTGTTTTGCCGGATTTACTTGAAACTTAGCAGTACTCTACAAAAACGATAATTAAATACGTATTTCAGCATTTCTCAAAAATTCAACCCCTAAAGGGTTGCTAGGGGGTGGAAAATTTTGTATAGGAAAATTTTTGGTTGTATTCACATGAATATTATTCACACAAATACTCTACAAAACAAATTGCATTTTCGGAAAATCAAACCATAAAGGTGAGTGAGAGTGGGAATTGGTGTTAAATATTTTTTAATTTTGACAAATTTATCTACATTACTGTTTATAATATTAAGGTAAATTCGGACAAAATAATATTCGACATTCAATCCCTAATGGCGAGGGTAGATACGAGGTTTTATTTACGATTTTGTATAATAATATTTCACCCCTGCTTCATATGAAGGATTGTAATTAGTTTCGTTTAATCCGGTGGGAAAAATACCACGAGAGTGGAGGTTTTAGAAGGTAAAATAACTCCGTATCTCACACAGAAGCCAAGATATTTACAATTTTGTGCAATGTATTAAAATTAAAACAAAATAAAAATTTAATAATTCACCCCCTGTCATATATGGAGGGTTGTTAGAAAGAAAATATAGTTTTCGTTATATACAAAACAAGGTTTTCTTTGTCCAATACAGTTTTTTTTCTGTGTAGTATCTTATAGTCGCTATGTTCTGCCATACTTATGGTATATATTGTATACTTTTTTTTAATCGTATTTTTTCGACTTGAAAAAAATGCACTAAAATTGTATCTATATAATTATGTTTATTTTTGAGCCGACCATGGTAAAACAATTTGTGACAATTGTTGACAAATGTACCCCTTTCAGGTGATAATTATATGTGCGAATGCATGTATTATAATACAAAGCACATGGTTTTGTGCATAATTAAAACGTTTTGTGTTGGTCGTCTGACAAAAGCATCCATGTGTATTATTGTATATTATTCCTGATTATTATAATAACAATATTATCATGTCAATAGCTTTCTATAGAGAGGCAATTAATTTGTCAGTTAATCTAATATAATAACATATTTATTATAGTTATTTTGACTACCGAATAGTTCGACAAAAAATGGGGATCAAATATCTAGAGAAATGTATGTTTGGCTCAATGATTTTATGGCATCAATATCTTCTCGATTGATTTTTATGGCTTCTTGATAGTTAGACATTTTGGCATTCTTATCTAAAAGTATAAATATTGAGGGTGCATTTTTTTATTACTGCTGGCACTGTACATTGTACATCTAAATGTGCATATCTACATTATACATTAAGGTGACTGTTGAAATTGTTATATTAACAATCATAGGTGGGCATTAACGAAGTTAACAAAATGCTTAACGGATTAACTTTTAAGTTAACTCAAAAAAATGTTAACGCTTTTATTAACTTCCGTTAAATTTAACTTCGGTTAACTTTTGCCCGTTACATTGGTTATTTGATGACAAGTACATAAGAAAATTGTCGAAATAGAAAAAAAAAGGTCTTCAAACATTTTGTATGGTTAACTTTAACTCCCGTTAAATTTTCGGTTAACTTTAACTTCCGTTAAATTTTCGGAATTTTAACGCTTTAACGATTAACGAAGTTAACTTTTTTATTAACGATTAACGTAGTTAACTTTTCGATTAATTGTGCCCACTTATGTTATCAATCTGTTCGTTGTGACCAAAAAATAAGGTAGCCGCAAACTCAGCGTTGACAATTAATATTTAGGCACTAAAAACGTTTTATATGAAAAGAGGTACGTGGTATGCTAATATATTTTATCCAACTAGAGCATGTGATTTCGAATTTTGTTCAAATCATATGAAATACCTTACTTAAATATATACCCCCCTCGCTAAGAGATGATAAATTTTTTTGAATTTTTGATTAAGAAACTAGAAAATACAAGCTTTAAAAAAATCTTAGGTTTTTCAAAATCCGATCATTTTTCGCAAAAATACAGTCGTTTGAAAATCACCTTTTCGACACTTTTTTATTGATCCTTTAATTAAGTTGACGAGTGTATAAAACATGACTTTTAAATGAAATTTATCTAAATAAAAATGATATCAGAATAACAGTCTCACACAAAATAGACTTCATATCTGCCCAATTTACTCGCTTGAGTATACATTGTTATTTTTTTCTCAATATTAAAAAAAAAGTTTGTAATGTACCTATATTTAGTTAAATATGGTATATTGAATATGTACTTAATTTCATTAAAAAAAATCTTTTGCATGTTTTTGTTTTCTTTTGGGCGTTAATGGGTTAAATAACAATTTTCACGTTTTTCTGAAAATTTTTCCCCGTTTTTTTGTGTATATTATTACTTTTTCTGGTAGCTAGCTAATTTTTAAAGAAGACATAAAAAGATAAAATTTATTTATAAATTTCATCTCGGCAGTAAATCGATATAACATAAAAATTGGTTAAATATAACAAAAATCGAACCAGCCACCGAGAAAGTGGAATATACAGGGGAAAAAAGAAAAGATGAGAGAAAATTAGAATTTTCAGAAAAACGTGAAAATTGTTACTTTAATTTAAAATACACGTAAAATTTAAAGTACATTAAGCATAGCCTAAATATTAATTGTCAGTGCTGAGTTTGCGGCTACCTTATTTTTCGGTTACAAAGAATAAATTGAGGAGGCGTTTCGTTAATATTTAAATTTCAACGAACACTCTATTATACATAATACATATTACCTGATATTTCACAACACAATAATTATTTTCAGTTGTCTATTTAGATAGTTATTATCATAACAAATATATTCTAATTTGAAACTGATATTTGCAATATAACATCCACCAATATGATCTACAGTACTATCTCTCTCCATCTGTATACACAATTTCTACATAAAACAGTTGACTGATTTGCTGCTATCATATCGTTGGATATTAACTTTTACGTGGAAAAATAATTTATTCGTATACCAATTTATCAGTTCGATGCATTGATGGAATATTATTGAATGTATACTTTTATGAAATGTGTATGTTACAAAGGATTTTCCAAATGTCAAAACGGAGTTTCATCACAGGCATTGAATCATATTTGACATAATTTTATCATCAATAGAGTTTAGAAAATTTCCAACAAAGCTAACTGTAATGTGGGA
This sequence comes from Sialis lutaria, assembly GCA_949319165.1. Lineage (NCBI taxonomy): Eukaryota > Metazoa > Arthropoda > Insecta > Megaloptera > Sialidae > Sialis > Sialis lutaria. Next base: position 23,810,028 of record OX439235.1, on the reverse strand, counting down.
TGAAACGATGGCAGCAATATTGCAAAGATAAAATTGATATAAATTATAATTAAAAACATTAATTTGATATTGATTTGAAAAGAAACATTGTTATGAAAAAAATAATCTTTTTATGTATGTAGGTACGTACGTCGTTAGCGTCTTATACACAACGACCTACTCCTTGTTATGATATTGATTTTAAATAATATAATTAACTACATTAAATATAGTAAAGAAATCTAGGGTCATTATTGAACAATTGAATGTAACAGATGCATCATTTTACTATGGAGAATTATTTCAGATATGTTTTTCTTGTAATTTTGAAACATGACCCAGAAAAACTCCTTGGATTGTTTAACACCTTCAGAGTGGCTATTTTTTGGAAACCCAGAAAACTAGATAAGGAAATGTGAGGGAATTTGGTTGGAAAACCACACCGTGTCAATTCATGTACGTTAAAATGTACAAAATTAAAAAAAAATCTGTTGTCAATAAATAATTCTGTTTTATCACGCGATCTATTTCTAGTCCTCTAACCAATTAATATATAATATAGTAATAACCAGGCGGCTATTACATTATCAAAGAAATGTGATAAAATTTATTTAATCAAGGAAATATGACAGTGTAATATGTCAACTTTTATAATATTTACGTAATATTTACCTTCATAATATTTCTTTTATCATAGATAATGACAGTTTCTTATATTTAATCAAAGTTTTTAGACGGATAAATCAAAATGGCGACTGAAAAGTGTTCGAGGGCGGTTTCGGCTACGAAATTACTTATAATTTTATATATGATCAAATCTTTGACATATGTATTTATTTGATAGTGTAATAGCCACCTTACAAAGTGACCGCACTTTGTGTTGTTTTTTTGGTTCAATTGTCGAATATATTAATAGTTTTTAACAATGGTAATATTAATATATTTTTTGATTTGTTATTAAGGATAGTATTTTTTTATTAATACATAATTAATTTTGTGAAATTATTCGCTTAATTTTTTTTTCAAAAGAGTGTACTTCCGAGGAGCCCCCATATAAATTTTATCCGAATCTGAACGTCAAAACAGGAGGGAATTTTCAACTCAAATTGGAAAAATAAAAAACAAAAAACGAACTAAAAAATTGAAAAGTATTGGTACTTAACAATCAAATTTAACAGTTTTTGAAGTCGGTGCCAAGCCTATAAAAAACTTTTTAATTAAAAAAAAGAAAATCGTTTATTATCTACCAAATAAATACTACGCATATAATGTAAAATATAATTTAATATTAACAAAATACATAAAACATTATATTAATATTAAGTTTGACAACTGTTGCTAACGAAGACGAAAACTCCAAATCAAATTTTGCTCCTAATTAAACAATACTTACTATTCAAATAACTACCCTGATTTAGATAATAATATTTAATTACATTACTTTCCATCACTGTTAATTTCCTCATTACTCCACAATCATTCCACTTATGAATGACGCTTTAGTTTTGGTCCTGCCCGACCCGCATTTGCGGTCTTGTTTACACAGAGGGAATTTCAAAGATTTTCTATTTGAGCAAATGTATTCGTGGTTTTACGCACATATATCATTCCATCGTATCAGTGACGTGACATGACAATTCTTTGTAAATAATAATTAGGATCAAATATTGGACTGGAATGTACATATACTATAAGTAAAATAATAAATTAATGAGCTCTAAAATAGTATTTATTATTTATACAGGATGTTCACAAAAACGTGTGATTATTGTTTGAAAGAATATACTCCCGAGATATAAATTTTATCAGAATCTAACTTCAAAAATACATCCTTACAGAGCCGCCACTGATTAAATACCCACAAAACAGTATTTAAAAGGGTTCTCATTATCGTGTTATAACGTAATATGGATATATACTATATTGGAAATTGGAAGGTAGGGGGTGCGTATTTCTTTTGTGCTGTCAACTGAATGGAAGAAGACTTAATGATGTTTATTTTTCTGTGTCGAGTGTTTTGCCTATATTTAAAAATATATTTCCGGGAATTTTACGTCTGATATAAATTTTATTTTTCTTACTATACAGTACATGTACACTATTGTAGACATTTTCTATTGTAGACCCATATTTTATATCGAACTTTAATGTATTTTTCTAGTTATCCGTATAACCAATATTTTAAGTAGTAATTTTTGGTTTCTGTGTGAGCCCGGTTGTTCTAGAACTAGATGTTAGATAAACGTTTCGTCATTAATTGTAGCAGATATTTTGAAAACAAAAATAAATTCATATCTGACGTTACGTAAGTCAACAGTTGATACTTCAATTGAATTGTTAAAGTATACCAGGACTGTACTAAAACATTTTGAGAACAGCAAGTTCCGTAATTTAACATTAGATAGATATCACAATTTGGCAGTTGTCAGTAAATATTTTTTTTGTTGAGTGAGGCCCCAGTCAGTGCTTCATACGCCCTGTCCTTTAGAACGACTCTTTAGAACGATTGATACAATCATTTCGTTAATAATTGTTTCCAGTATTTTTTAACCAAATTCATCGTTATTATATATATTAAAATAAAATCTATAATGCGGTGTTTACACCGAGAAAACAAAACAGAAACCCAGTGTTTTTAAGGCTAAAAAACAATAAACCCTATACATTTTTAAATACGAAGTTTTAAGATGTTTCTATTTTGTTTTTTCGGTGTAAACACCGCATGAGGAGTGTTTTTTGGTTAATATTTATCTAACCTGTCTCAATTGATTCGTTTAAGTACCAGCTACAAATTCAACCATTATATAACCCCATCGTTTTGAAATAAATAGAAAAAACGAGGAAAAACGCGATGTTAACCCTGTTACCCCATTTTTAGAGGTGAAACCCCACTTCTCACGCAGGCGCATTATTTTTTCGTGTTCAGTGGCTAAAAATCTTGAATATTTTCTCTGCTTCATTGTCTGGACTAAATTTAAAGTTTTAAAATTCAACTACTTATTATAGTAACAAAATTAAACGTTTTTGAACTCACTATTTTCTACGTTAACAGGTTCATAATAATGATGTACCCTATACATGCATGTTTATATAGAGTTAAATTATAACATGTTTGCATAATGTTATATGTTTGCATTAGTATTGAAACTGATGTAAAATTAACTTCTATTTTAATTATTTTCCTAATTTTTGTTAGTACAGTGCATGTTACAATACAAAACATTATACATTTTATTTGTATGATAAAATAAAACAACAAAATTTCCCAAATGGTGTTTATGTAATTCTTGACTATAATGGATATAACTTTTTCAAACCTTTGGTTTGGTTTTCCAAAATATCTCTTGGTGGCACAGAAAAGTATGTTTTGTACTTGCATTGACTTTTATTCGATAATCATCATAAGTATATTAGCTTATTTTTAGAATGTATTTAAAATTATATTATAAAGTAATGGTATTTATTATTTTTACTTATTTGTACCTAATATTCATTCACAGAACAGACAATCTAAAAATTATTTTTCCAACCCGACAGATGAAAATTCATACATCGAGTCATACGAATAACAAATTTGTTTCAAAAGTTCGATAGGGGGAAATAAGGGATACTTCATCGTGGTTGCGGTTTTACCCATGTAACACAGTTGCGTTTGTCAGTTTAAAATGAGACGAATTTAAAGGCTTTAAAGGTTGAAGTGAAAATTTTGTTTTTAATTTAATTGTAGTTCAGTTACTTATTTACAGTACTGAGACAACCATTTTGGTTTTATAAATATATTAAACAGTATTCTTTAAGATGACTTCCCTTACACGCGATTTTGAAATGGGGTCGTCCTGAAGTGAGACCCAACCAACCAACCAAGTTTAATTAATATCGGTTCTGTGGTTAATGAGTTATTTCATTTAAAAAAGATCACAAAGCTTTTCATATCATCGATATGGCAACGAAGCAAAATATTAATAAAACATTGTTATCATAGAAAACAAAAATACGTTCAACTGTCCACTTAGTAGATCAACTCTCCTATATATCCGAAGCGCGCAGGGAAACATGAATACCAAATATGGATTATCATGTAATAGTTAATAGAGTCAAAAGCACTTATCCGCAAGTTTGAAGTTGAATTATAATTTGCAATAACAGTGCTTTCATTTGAGGTACTATACATTCAAATCCCGTCCAAGTGCTTTTAGAAAATAAATATTGGACAAAAAACGCTCAAGTATCCCGTATACTCCCCTTAAATTTAATGTTTTAAAATGGGTACATACGAACTTATTGTTTTTGGAAAAATTGGTCTAATACATGGAACAATTTTTTATTGGTTCGAAATACGAGTAACAAAGGCCATTTTGTAATTATATCAGTTGACACAGTTTGCAAACACGATGTATTAATTCTTTTAAACTTTAAGGTTTCTGCGTTGGTAAAATGGAAAAAAACAGTATGGTTATGGTTCAATGGAATAATAAAATTCGAGGAAAAAAAAACAATGTAGTTCGCATTTGTTTATTTTATTTTTAGAAGCAACATATTATTGTATTTTATTTAATATAATATATAAATCAAGGGAACAGCAATAAAAAAATCTTTTGTATATTTGAGATTTATTAAATTTACTCGCGTGCTAGTAAAATGTTCGTGATCTGTGAAAATAAAACCGTGTAGTATTCATCATTCTTTGAACGAGAGGGGGTAGGTTGCAGAATTCTGATTAACCATTGTTGGTATCTGAAAAAAAGAATCAAAAATATATACAAATTAATACGATTACGAATTATATTGTACATTTATATTTCGTTAAAAAAAACGTATAAATTTAATATCAGCAATTCAATGATTTGTGTTCAACTTTTACACAATTTGACAAGTATTAATATTTATATGGTAAATATTTATTCGACGAAAACATTTGAAGTTGTTTTTATTAGATTGAATAAACGTTCAGTAGTATTGAATTTACTTCTACTTTTTTACTTTCAGAGAAATTGATGTTTTCATATGTTAATACTTTTTTATAAAACGAGTATTTTGGGACTTCGATATAACTTTTGTAGCTTTCCAATAAAATATGCATATATACTTTGAAACATACCTACTACTTACTGAAATTAATTTAATTTAAAATGAAAATTTAATTTCATCTGCAACATAATTTGATTTACAAATAAAATGCTCAAAAAACAAATTTATGAAACAAGTAGAGAACATCGATATTTCTATAACCTTTTAGGAAAAATAAAGATAGTGAAGTGTGACGAGACTATTCTTGACCTGGATCTTGGCTTCTGGGTGTAAGCCGCGTCGATTTGGTCATTTTACTGGCCAACGTTTCGTCACACATTGCAGTGGACATCTTCAGGGCTCTTGTTACAGTGCTGTAACAAGAGCCCTGAAGATGTCCACTGCAATGTGTGACGAAACGTTGGCCAGTAAAATGACCAAATCGACGCGGCTTACACCCAGAAGCCAAGATCCATTTCAAGATCACCGCGGAAGCCTGAAGACTTATTCTTGACCTGATTGTATTATTGACCATTCGATTGTATGTTTTATAAATATACTTATATTATAAATAATTTCGCGAATTTATAACTATTTGATGGCTATACGTTTATAGATTATCGACAGTAATCAATTATTTACGAAATTAAACAATTTATTGATTTTCTCAATATTTAGGTTCAAGTAAAAGTAAAATAGTTTGTTTTATTTTAGGATGAGGCTATTTGCACATACCATATATGCATTTAATAGGTTATTTGCTATTTGCACATTCCGTTTGTGCATGCAATTGGCTATTTAGACTTACCACTTACCTAACGTACACTAACCTACTCTAACTTAACAACCTAATTTGGCACAAAGTATGTGCAAATAGCCAATTGCTTGCACATACTGCATGTGAAAATAGCCACATTCTTTATTTTATTAAGAATTTTTATTAATTTTATTTTCAAATTATTTATAAGATGAATTAATTAGAAAATTATTATTATTATATTCATGATCAACATTTCTGTTATGTATTCTTAAAAGAGATATTTATTATAAAATCAAAATGTTTTCCTTTAATGGACTATAGTAGCACCACGCACTAACGGCTACTTGCATATCGTAAAGTAGAGTAAAAAACACGTTCAAATATGCTATAGTCAACTTAGTGGCCCATAAGAAAAACTAAAGTTAGGGCTTGTAACTCGGAAACTAAAAGTGATATAAAAAATCTAAATACACCAATCGATTCTACACAAAAAAGTACTTTAAGAAACCGTCTACAAAAAGTACCTATCTACTTTGACAAAAAAGTTGTAGCCATTTAAAGAAATTCCGAATTTTCAGTTTTTTGGGTATATCGCCTAAGTCACATAGAATTATGAATATTTTTTTGTGTTGTAATTTGTAATATTCACCCCTTTCTTACAAATAATTAATCTAATTTAACCAACCCTGTATCTCTTATAGATACTGAGATCCCATGCTGGAAAAGTTATCTGGGACACCCATTTTTTTACTCTAAATAAAGCATTCAAACTGTGGTCGTTATTATAATTAAAAAAGCTATAAAATATTAGCAAATAAATTAAATACAAGCATCGAAAACTTTTTCTTCCTTATACCTAACCTACACATGTAGGTACTTAATTCTAATAGAATTTCATATTTTACTATATAATAATTTATTTCGAATAGAATATAACATAGATAATATACCTATATTATTCTGGAATTTAAAATCAAATTTACCCGAAGCGTTTCAGTATTAATCGTATTTGGTTTTGTAATATAAGGAGAGACCTCCCAACCCCCCTCCCGCCCTTCTGACTAATATAATCGTTCATCCGACCATGCCGTTTGATTCTGGCATATTTGAGATTGTTGACATTACTAAAGATAATAATTTACCCTTAGGTAATTATCAAAATTAATTAAATGATAATGATAATAGTTATTGTGTTATCACTAGCAAAATAAATCTAATAGAGCGTAGATATAATTTAAATTTTACATGAACGTGAATCGTATTGTTTACACTAATATTTTACTTTCTAAAAAATAAATATTGTTACAGTATAAATTTATAAATATTGTTAAATCGTTTTTTTTTGTATTTGATATTTTAGTATAAATATCCATTTTGACCTTTATGAATCACGTTTGACTATTTTACCATGATGTCTGTCTGTAGACGCTGTAACATAAAAATGACAAATCGAGAAGCGGAAGTCTTGTCTATTTTATTAATTTAATAATAATACTATTGAGTTATTATCAATTTTATGCGAGTTAAATAATTTTATTTGTTGATATAAAAAAATGAAAAATATTACTTACGGTTTGTACAGTTGTGATATCCAGAACCATCCCCACCTCCATGTCTGGCCTCAGCATTAAACTAATAAAATATTTATATTTTATAAGTATGCATGTATAAAAAATTATAAATAAATAAATAATACTTTCAACTAAATTATAAAACCAAATCTGTTTTACAACTACTGAATTTGTATTAATTTAAATTACATATTATTTTGTGAGACGTAAGTAGTCAGTACAATACTGGACCAAAATCCTAATACCGGTATTTCGGCATTTTTTATGTTCAAAACCGGGATACCGAAATATCTGTCGCTCGAATTATCATGAGCTACAAAAGAGTTATTTTTTAGAAATACTTTCAGTTATTTTATTGAAGAAATATGGCAATTTCTAGCAGTTATGATATAGAAATACCGCGAGTTCTAGATGTCGTCAACAATAAGTATTTAAAAATTAAAACAACTGACTAGAAACAAGAATGTCCACATCAAATATGTAGGAAAAAAATGAAATATTAATTTTTTTCTAACTTTTTAACATTGAATCTCAGGGTTAAAATAATTGACGTCATAATCTGGAGGTAAGGACTTGATATGAAATATTGCTTAAAAAATGTTATTGAGTTTCTATTATTTATCTGAATTTAATACAACTTTTAACAATGACAGTTGTTACTTTTTAATAAAAATAAAATATTTCCTAGGAAAATCTATCACGTATCGGGAAGTATCATTATTTGGCACTACGATTACATATCACAAAACAATTTAGCTAATAATAAGAAGATTTAAGTGTAAAAATCAACTCCCTAACAGTTATTTAGTACTAATTATAAATAGATACCGAAATACTGGTATTATATGCATTAATAGCGGTATCGTAATACCGAAGAAAAATGGCTGGGATTCCGGTTTTCAGTATTTCGGGATCCCGGTGTATTGTATTCACTAGACGTAAGTCATATTTTTCAATACATATTTTTTTTTTAGTTTTATTTTTTTATTTCAAAAATCAAAACAAATACTATTAAAAATAAAAAATTCAACAAATCGAAAGACTAATAATTTATTCTGATATTAAATGAAATACATATAGAGTAAAGTCGGTATATATGGAAAACCATTCATGTTTTAGGTAAGAAAACTATGACAATATTATTTAAAATCAGTACTTATCATTTCATTGGACAGAGAATTTAATCTTTTAATGAGATTGTGCAGGCAAATATAGAATTCTTAAATTAAAACAAAATAATAAATCTAAAACAATCGAAAATGAGCTTCTTAAAAAAATTGCGTGTAATATGGCCCACAGTGTTCCATATTTCACACTAGTTACCATAATACAGGATTATCTATATTAAGTGCTTAAAACATTTGTATTTTAATGTTTTATGTTATTTTTATTTTAAACTTATATGTTGTCACTGTAAAAAAATAGCAGTGAGGTAGCAAATAGTACGCGGTTAGAACCTCCTTATTAGCACCCCATTTAGTGAGCACCATCATTAAAAAAAGGATTTTTGCGCAAGTTAACAGTTGTGAAGTACTGGATGATTAATATACTTTTCATACTATTTGCCTCATCAAAATTCTGGTAAATTATCACATTTCAAAGCCATATAATACCTCATAGACTATAATACCCGCAACCATATGTATTTAAAAAAAAATTTGTTATCGCCGAGGCAATAATTATTACGTGGATTAAAAGCACTGTTCATACGGCCAACTCTATATACCTTCACGTTTAAACAGCAATATAATTAATTTAAACAATTTAATGCAATAAAAATTTAAACTAACTGACCAAAACATAAATAATCAAAAAATGACAAATTTCATTAAATTGCCCTCAATGACATACATACCGGTACTCTAAACACTGTCATGTCAACTGACGCAGTTATTTAGAAGTGTAAGCTTATTGTTAGATACATATTAATTTTGTCTTTATAAAACGTAAAATGGAGCAACAAAAGGAGGTGTCCATATTACCCGCCTGGCCCATATATACCGACTTTATATTTTAATTTCAATGTATATCTATTTAAAATAAAAAATTATCAGCAATATAGGTAATCACTCAAAAACTATATAATACCTACATAAAATATAAATGAATCTATATTTAAATTTTTTAGGTTATCAAAACTATACTGTGACATTTTTTGTTATAAATCAATTAAATAATAATCTATGATTAAAGTGACATGAAGCAAATTTGTGAATGCTAATTGTTTTTGTTTCGGATAATTAATTAATTAATAACTTACCACGACATGCACAATAGTCAATGCCACAACAAACAGAATTACAATCAATTTCATTTTATCGATATTATTCTCCTTTTCAAATAATCTGTGTGAAACTGAATATATTATATTAAATGTATTTCATTTTCATGCAATATATACAAGTTATAATAATGCCATTGTATATGACCGGCTATTGTACAGATATTTGATTAATTCATTCTAGTTGGCTTAGGTCACGTGATCAATTTATATTATTCATATTCATAACCTTCTAGATTTTGTGTAAATATAATTGTTGTGCATAATTGTTATTATTAAATTATCGCACATTTTTTATGAAAAAACAAATTATGACTTCCGTATAACTATTTACAATGTTTATTTGCATTTGGGAAAAAAATGCACAAGGTCTTTACATTATGTTATATTTTATTACGTACTACTTACACGGTTAATAATATATTAGGTAGGTACTTTTATAATATGTATGTACTCTATATTTAAGCTGTCGGATGTATGTATTCTATTTTTGAATATAAATTGTATTTTGTACTACAACATGTAGTACGTGTGTAAGATGATGAATGATAATTTATATATTTATTTAAATATTAATTAGATTATTTAATATATATTTATAAAAAAACATTATATGAACATGTTTCCGGAAATTTTTCGTGAGGGAGCTACAGCTACAGCCCTTCAACGATTTTATCCAAAATTAGTTTTTATTTAATATCTTGAGAATCCATTGTGATAGGCAGCTATTAGACTATCAACGAAATGTGATAAAATTTCTTTGATCAAAGAAATATGACAGTGTAATACGTCAATATTTATAATATTTACCTTCATAATATTTCTTTTATCATAGATAATGACAGTCTCTTATATTTAATCAAAATTTTTTACGGATAAATCAAACTGGCGACTGAAAAGTGTTCGTGGACGGTTTCGGCTACGAAATTACTTATAATTTAATATATGATCAAATCTTTGTCAAAGATCTTTGACATATTTATTTGATAGTGTAATAGCCGCCGTACAGGTATGAAATTTTATACAGGGTTTAGTATTAATAAGTATTATCGATTTCCAGTATCAACCAATCATAATTTAGATCAGGGTTGTATGTGGCCAGTGGTTAATATTTGGAGCGATAGTTCTGAATCATAGAATATAGAGAATATCGTCGTATACAGAAATATCACAGCTAATATCGAATATTATATTACAGTAGAATGTTTTTTAAGGGACTGGGGGAAAACATGTAGTAACAAAATATTTAACATGGTGTCTAGAATGCTGTGACCTAAAAACAAAAAAAACGTACTAAAGAAGTTCTACTGTATAAATAAACTAAATAACTGAATTTCTTCACTGTTTTTATATATTTATGGTACTTGTCTATTACACAGACACCAGTCATAGAAGTATAAAGTCACTTATAAGTGAATATGCATACGTAAATGAACTGTTCTTGGTTGGAACAATCTCCGGTAGCAAAGCTGGGGGTATTTTAGATTAAAACGTGCACTCAATCTCCGCCACAACGAACTGCTTTTAAATTACGAAATGTCAGATAAAACCAAACATATATAATTATAGAATGCATAGAAGGAGCGCATTTATCTTCTTCTACAAAGAAAAGTATCGTAAGTGCAATTTCTTTGCAAAGCGCTTACGATACTTTGACTTGTAGAAGTCGATATGAACATATACATACATTTATTCAATTATTCGCACGGTGTCGGCATAAGAGACAAGTACCTAGTGTATAATCTTTATTAGAAAACTTTGGCCAACATGGACAAAAGGCAGACTTCCAAAAAGCAGACATTGACAAAAGGCAGATAAGGACAAAAGGCAGACAAAATGTTTATATAAATTTATAATACATTTGAGGGGGGAGGGTTTATGCAATGCCCCCCCCCCCTCTTAAAATAATATTGTATTATTTAATTTATTTTAACTATATATTTCTTCAGAAAGTAAGGGGTAATGCATAAGCCCCTCACCCCTCAAAGATATTATTAATTATCTAAATTTTTTGTCTGCCTTTCGGGATTCTGCATTTGTCGTAGATCCGTTATTATTTGTTTCTGAACTACATTTTTTTAAGTTACAACAGTATTTTACTAGGTGCGCAATTATTGAACTTTTAATACACAGCGCGTGTGGAAAATGAATACATTGTTATATATTTTTTTAGAGAGAGACACGTCCTTACATAATATTTACTAATATCAATACAAAGCGCATGTGAAAAATTGTTACATATATTTTTGTAGAGTCAAGTCCTCATAATATTTATTAATATCATTTTAATTAGTTGAAAATATGAATTAGATCATTAAATTTAAATTATTCATTATATTAAAATTATTCAGAAAATATTAATTAGTCGTTCTTGACGAGTTACCAATTAAAAGACAGAAAAGTTTTCATGCTTAATTACCATATTCTCAGTGATTTTGTATAAGTTTTGAAACAATTTCTTAATTGATATTTTATGAAATTAAAATTGATTTTGGTAATTATATTATTAGTTAAATCTCTCATTGAAAATTTAAAGAAAAATACTCATTATATTATACCGAGAATGTGTTTGACAGTTACGATATGTTAACAATGAAATTTCAATCAAATTAATTCGGTTTCAATTAAAAAAAATTAATCAGAAATCTTTTTTAAAATAAATTAAAAATAAAGAAAAAAGAAAATCACGAATTAATTTCGAGAATAATTGTACATTTTTATGTATTATAACGAAGTTATATTTAGAAATTCATACAATAGCGTTCGTTTTCTTTCAGGTGAAATAAAAAAAGGTTTATGCAATTACACGAGGTAAATATCGTGACCGTCGTGACTTTTAACTTAATTGAGATTTCTTTATAGAGATACTAGTTAATTAAATCAATACTAGTTAGCTGTTATTGTTAAATACAAACCAAACAACTAAATATATCCATATATTCACAGTGTTTATTATCTTCTATGTTTTTGAAAATAGACATTTTCTATTTTGTGCTGCCAGTTCTATTATACATGCCTTCCAAAAGTTCGGGGCCACCTAAATAACTATTGAATAGCTTGAAATATAAGATTAAAATTTATAGAGATACGATGGAATCACCAAATCTATTATATAACCACAAAAGCACCCACCTGCATATCACCGGGAGGCGGGAGAAAATAAATCTTAAATGGCACGTGGGGTTCAGTGGGGGCTCGTTCAAAAGGGCTTATCAAGACGGTATTGCCGAGGTCTCTACGATTTTTTTCGAAGAGTTATAACCATTTGAACATTTCTTTGGAGAATAGGTTAAATGCATTTTCAAATATGTTATAAAATTTAAAAAAATCCAGTTGAAAAAATGTTAATCAGCAAGTCATGTCATCATTGTGTCAAAAAATTAAACTTTTCTGTTTTATTTAATTTTTTTTTTCAAAAATGTACTAAAATAAAATAAAAACAGAGTGGAATTTTTCGACACAATGATGACACGACTTATTGATAAACGTAAGTTTTTCATCTGAATCTGTTTTTTTTTTTCACTTTATAACATTTAATTTTTGAAAATGCATTTATCCTTATCTCAATAGAAATTTTTAAATGGTCATAACTCTTAAAAAAAAAAATCGTAGATACCTCAGTGATCTCGCGTTGTTTTTGTCCCGGTAAGCCCTTTCGAACGAGCCCTCACTCAATCCCATGTCCCATTTCTTTGCTTCCCCCTTCCCCACCTCCCGGGAATATGCTGGTGGGTGTTTTTATGATTAAATAATAGATTTTTAGAAATATTTAGAAATTTTTCCACCCCCTAACCTTAGAGGTTTAATTTTGGGAAATGCTGAAATAATTGTTTTATTATTTATAATGTAGAGTATGTTTCAGTTAAATGCGAACAAAAAAATATTTTTTTATATAAACTTTGACACTCTGTTTTAACCTCGTAAGAGTTGAATTTCGAAAAATCCTTTCTTAGTGGGTGCTTACATCATAAAAGGAAGGCACCTACGAAATTTCACGTTTCTAAGTCCAGGGGTTTGGGCTGTACGTTGATATATGAGTGAGTGAGTGGTTAAGGTCAAACTCTTTTATCGATATAGATTAACAATTGAAAAAGAAAAAAGACAAAGATTTAAAAGCGCCGTCATTGCGAAATGCTGATAAGTGAGTAGCCGTTATTAAGAGGAGCTACTGTATACCAAATAAAAGTTTCTATATTTTAGGCACCTCTGTATATATACTTATAAATAAAATTACATTGAATTAAGGTATTAATAAAAGTTTTAAAATTCACAACATAAAAGTTTTCGCAAAGGTGAAAATGGGAAGAAAACCAATTAAAACTAATTTAAAAATCTTCTTCGGGTTATAAATGAAAATTAAATATTCAGCATTGCGCAGTTTCAATAAAGCGTTTAAAGCGGTTAAAATAAAAATAAACGTCGGTACAATAATAACTCAAACGAAACGAAAATTAGATTTTCTTTTGTTTAGTACTCGAAAATAGAATGCTGTTGTGGTTAAGGAAAAATGCGACCCTTTTCATCATTTGGAAAGATAAATACTGACACATTAATTTAAATGTCTGTGATAACTTTGTGCAAGCTCTGTAACTGATTCTTGGACAACGTTTTGTTACACAAAGAAAACGACAGTCTTTTAATTTATTTTTATATTAATTTTATATATATTTATATAAGCATTTCTTTATATTTCTAGTTAATTAGTAACTTTTAGTGGGCTCTCACACCGTAGCAATATAGTTACTACCAATTAGAAACTAGCAATATAGCGATATCAAATTGCTTTGGTGTGAAACAATATGTCCAATTCAATGTATATTAACCGATAGCAATAATATCGCTAGTTATAAGTTGCTAGTTGATATATTGCTATATTTCTCCGGTGTGAGAGCCCACTTACTGGTACCTGTTGTACAGTAGAACCTTATTATTGTCCAATTGTTATCTTGTTTTAACCACACAATAATAAAAACTGCAGTCAAAGCACACGTGTCTCATTTCTATATGTATTCTGAGCATGTATACGCGCATATATGTATTCGTATGCACTCTATGCGCGTGAGGGGAAACACTTGGAATGGGAAAACATACAAGACAGTATTGAGTTGGGTGGCCCTTAATTTACTTATTTTCGAATTTCTTATAGGTCACCCCCCAGATTTATTAAAGTACAAAAAAATAATGTATACAAAAATTTAAAGTGATTGGATATTATTAACACGTGCCACCGAGCGATCAAATATTAACACGTAAATTGCAATTGATTTTTTCAAATTTTCTTGAAATAGCTGTATCTTTGTGAAAATTGAATAGATTTTGATGTTCTAGAACGCATTTTAAAGCCTACAATTTCTAGTTTTTGAACCTTTGATTCGATTTTTTTTATCGCTTCCCACTACTCCTTGAGAGATTTAAGAAAAGTTAAAAAATCAAAATATTTAATAATTCAAAATTGGTGTGCCAAACTTATACAGTAGGTTAAAAAATTATTTTGAGTAAAAAACTTTATTTTAACATGTTTCCGAAAATTTTTCGTAAGAGAATTACAGCCCCCTAAAAAAATAATTAACTTACGAAAAAAATTCGGACACATGTTTAAATAAAGTTTTAAGCTCAAAATAATTAATAATGATATAATAGATAACCTATTTTATAATTATTTACAATTTTGCTCACATAAGTGTGAATTGTTAAATATCTAAACGCGTTTATTCTTTGATCAAGCTCCTGTATCCCCATCTGCTCCCTACTTAAAAACTACCCCGCCCACTAGAAGGGGGATTCTGCAGCTGTGTGAACAAGTTACGTCATAGTGACGTCATCGCACGTAGTTTAGCTACCGCTAGAGTTACATGACCCAGATTGTGTGTATGTATGAGTCTCGACGGTTTGAAACCCCCGAGGAGACTTCACTATTAGGCTTTTACCTATCAGATATTTGATGAGGTATGGATTTAAATACTATAGGATTCTCGAATATCTAGTGATTTATGAATATTCGAGGATTAAATTAGTAACTTTTTTAACAATCCCAAATGTAGCTAAATATTGTTTTGTTTGAAATGTTGATTTTGTTCAAACCAATTGAATTAAATTGAATTTCCAGATCGGGAATATTTTGTTTTTGAATTTATTATAAATAATTTATAATTTTTCGTGAAATACTAATACTTTATTTGAAATGGAAATTAATTTTGAACAATTGCAAACAATAATTTCACTCCAGCAATATTACGTAGTCTCTTTAATGTTTTACTTAGAGAATAAGAAGCATACATTGTCAAAACTTTGTACTATACCGCATTAATAATATATTAGTTATCCTTTCTTAAAGAACTTGTCTTGAAATTAAATTGAACAATATAAAACAGTTGTTTCTAAAGTTAAATTTTAAAAAATTATATAAAAAAATACTTTTTAAAAATAAGCTTCTATTAAAAATGCACTAAAAAGTAAAAAATAAATTTTCAGCTATCACAAAAATTTCAGATTTTTATGACTAAAACCAATAAAAGCGCGGGGCGCTTAGGAAGGTAAATGTATAGCTTTTAATTAATTAATTATTTCATTATTGTATTTATAAAATTGTTAAGTAGTTTATCAAAAATTCTATATATATTTATTTGATTTAATGTGCAAATTTTCTACTCTTACCTTTTATCAATTTACACTTCATTTCTTATTTTGCATAAAATTTTGTATTCATACAATTGTCTTTATAGCGCCTCGCGCTTTTATAGGATTTAATCATAAAAACCTGAAATTTTTGTAATAGCTGAAAATTTATTTTTTACTTTTTAGTGCATTTTTAATAAAAGCTTGTATTTTAAAAATTATTTTTTTATATAATTTTATGTTCAAATTTTTAGTTACTGATTGATTAACGTTAGAATGACGTCACTTAGCTAATCGTATTCTACTCGTCAAACCCTTTCATTTGATACTCATATCAAGATGGTTATAAAGAAAATGGTAATCCGCCATCTTGGGGCGTCTGCCATATTGGATTTAGAATGACGTCACATAGGTAATCGTATTCTACTCGTTAAACTCTTTCATTCGATTCCCATATCAAGATTATGAAAAAAATGTTCATCGTCGAATTGACCTGTCACGGAAAAATAATATTTTAATAACTTTGAATTTTATATTTGTAATTTATTATAAAAAATCACATTATTTTATATTAGTATGTAGGAGAGAGTGGTGTCAGTTTTAACAGTTGTCAATTATAACAATCGATCTGCTACGTCAATTATTCATCAATTTAAAATAAAACTAGTGCCATCTCACACAGTATTCATCATAACGAACTATCAAATATTTATGGCTGTTGCTATCCATACGATTGTCGTATTAATAAAAATAAAAATAATCGTCCGATAGTCGGATGATTATTTTTATTTTTATAAATACGATAATCGGATGAATACTATTATTTATTTGTCCGACAACTTTAAAAATAAATTCTCTTCCCCATGAGAATAAAGTTAGGAGACATTTCACAATTTTTAGGATTTGTCTTATTTAAAAAAATATTACAAAATTTAAAAAAAATTCTATATTTAATATATAATTTAGTAACATAATATATAATATAGTAACATAAAATCAACGAAAAATATTTTCTTAGATTCAAAAATATCGGTTAGTTATCACATCTGCAGTATTTACACATCCATAATTTACTTTTTGGCCTTTTTTTTAAACCAGCACACTTTAGATGAAACCATTCTAAACAATAGTCACACCCTATGGATATTTTATATTTGCTTTTTTTGTCACTTATTTCACTAGTATCTACTGTTTTATTCAAATCTAATTTACATTTTTTGCATTCCCATTCATCTGATTTTTTTTCTTCTATAATTTTTTGAATCTTTGAATTTTGTTTACTGTATTTATGTTTTTTAGTTAATCCTATGACAATACTATCAGTTCCTTTAGGTCGACCTCGACGTTTTAATGCAGGTTTAACAATTACATTTGATAAAAAAATTTCTTGCCTCGCATACAGTATCAATATCAGAATTTATTTCTGAATCTGAATCTGAACAGAAAATTTTATTATTATTATAAAATATATTTTATCTATTTTAATAATTTATAATTACCCATTGAATTATTACAATATAATAATTAATCTCAATTAATATAATGACTGCTGTCAAATATTTTAATATGCTATTATTTATTTGATTATAAATTAATTGTTTATTTGTTTATTTATACATGTACTAGCTTGGCACAAGCGGCTTCGATCGCGTGGACTACGGAATTCTGTTTTCTTTGTAACATAAAAGCAGTCATTGTAGTTTAAATATAAAAGTTAGACATATGGTGTCGTGGACTTTATTGTAGCACTTTTGATTCTACACAATTCTTTAATACATTATTTTGGTCTATATTCAACGGTTTAGTCAGCGTATTGCAAAAAAAAATTGTCGGACAAATAAATAATAGTTATTCATACGACAATCGTATTATTTAAAAAAAAAATAATCGTCCGATATTCGGACGAATAGACACTTCCAATATTTATTTTGATTTCATGACAATTTACAAATGGCAACAAACAAACAAAATTTCGGCCGTCTCGAGTAATTTAAAAAAGGGCAATATTTATTACATTATTAAAAAAACGTGTTTGAAAGTTTTTGTGCATGAATAATTATTCGCAATTTACTTATTTTACAATTTACTATTTTTGTATTTAGTTTTTACGCAAGTTTAAAAGTTTTGAAAAAAATCTAACCTATAATACCTAATTATCGCCGAAAGTCACAGTTATAACAAGATTGAAGGTGTCGTTTGTAACATGATATAAACGACCAGGAAAAATAAGAGGTTTTTTTCGACCAGGTCTGATAAATGCCAGATAGAATATCTTATATTAATCTTTATTTATCTTTTATAGTAACAGTTTATAAGGTATAATTAAAATGTTATTATTATTTTTATTAACTTTTGTGATTAATAAAAAATATAAGAAAACAATAAATAGATCGAATAGTTTATTGATACTTTTGATATAAGAAGTTTCTTATTCGTAATGATTTATGTACCTATGTTTTGTTTTACAATCATAATAATACAAGAAATATAAGTAGTTTTGAGTATTTTGCTGATTTATTGATTTTTTTACATTTTGTTACAACCGACACCACTATGTTGTCATTTGTACCATTTCGATTTTGCTTAGAAAAAAATATTTTAATAAAAATCATTAATTGCCACTTCAAAAACTTTGGACAATAGGCATGATGCCAGTAACAAAGTATCATTGAAATTATGATTTTAAATAATAAAATAGGTTAAAAAGATTCTAAAAAATGAATTTATTTTATAATTAAAAGCGAAATTAATATAATTTTTGTTAAAATAAAAATGCAAAATACAACAATCCACCATGTTAAATGAAACACCAATCAGAGCGAATGACGTCACGCATCAGTTAACGTCAAAAGTGATTGACTTTTATTTTAGACAAATATCAATTCCTCTTACAAGATTATTACGTACATACCTTATTTAAGAACTTATATACTTTAGAATTCATTTTTAACACACAAAATAATGAATGTTTGATTATTGTTAACAGGGAGTTTGACATCAAAACTCTGAAATGTCACCTGCGAGCGTTTTGACGTCAAATTCAAAATTAGTTTTAAAAGAGTCAATTTTTCCGATTAAACCTTTATTTTCTGCAGATATAAGTATTTTTTTGGAAATAGGAGACACGTAAGATCATCATAGAATAGTTTTTTTTTTTTAAATTAGGCATCAAGCGTATTGAAATAGCTTTACAGCTTTCTTTGTGAAAAATGTTACTTTTGATACCACCTTCCCCTACTTTAAAATCATCTTTCTAAATAAAATAAAAAATGTCGCTCATTGTGAGCTACAAAATATTTTTGAAATGTCATATTAAATGATAATAATTTCGCTTCAGAAGCTTATAAAATTCACGTGCAGGTAAAAGTTATTTATATTTCTATATAATACGTGGAGCATCGGGCTTTGTAGTTTTTATGACACGTGTGTATGTACAATGTACATACATATATATTTTTCTTTTATATTTTATGTATGTATTGTTATCCCCAGACGATCATTATATACGTGATGCTAAAAAAACTTTGTTTGATTATACCTATTTTCTGGTATCATTTACAACTAAAATTCGTACAGAGATATAAAAATAATATGATGTTACATGTAATAAACGGTACCATAAAATAATTTTTAATTAGCAATATTGGATGAATTTTTTTTTATTTTTACTTTTTAATGTAGTTTTTTTATCTTCTCGATAGCAAAAATAGCCATATAAAAAATCAAATTGAAACGTTTCTTGTTATATTGTCACGATTAAAAATTCTATTTGTCATTTTAATTATATGTCCGATACGCCAAATAATCTGATTGACATTATTTGGAAAAAATACATTTTTTGACTGTCATGCAAAATTTTCACAGTAAATTGATAAAAAAATATTTTAAGAGAAGAACATTACCCAAAATTCGTTTTAATTTAATATCTTAAGAACCCATTAGGATACAGTTATGAAATTTGATAACCGGTTTAGTATTAATACGTCTTCACGATTTCCAATGTTATCAAATTGTAATTTAAACCAGGGCTGTATGGGACCAGTGGGCCCATCCATTTTTTCTAGTATTTTCTTAATCTTTAATATTTTCCTGATACACAAACATGTATATACTTTGCTCGTTTCTCACATCGCACCCCCGCAAAAAACTGTCACAACTCGAAAAATGTAGTTTTGAGGAAATAGGAATAAATGAAATTATAACAATTTAGGTAAATCAAAGTTGTGAAGGTAGTGTAGTAAAAGGACTGATACACAGTATTTAATTTAAATATTTCAGTATTCTGTTTGTTTGAAAAAGACATAGTAACTATTAACTTATAATTTTTTGTAGAAATATATACATATAGTAATTTGGAATCATTCTACATTTTTATCTCAAATATGTCATTTTTTTAGTTGACACTTTTTTTGCGTGGGTGCGACATGATAAACCGTTTACAAGAAATATCGATGGAAAAGAAAACATGCAAAATTTTACTTAATATGAATGTTTCAAACTACAGTTAACATTCTGCTATACGACGGCATGGGTAATTCAAAAATTCTACCATACGACAGCTAGAAGAGCACCCACCACCGCGAAGAACTATAGTAGCTATATAGCAGTCACGGTGGTATTATTGTGGGGATGAGGGAAGGACGTTCGATAGAACTGTCTCGTGTAGTGGATCGTCGTATAGCAGAGTGCTGAGTGTACACAATACATGAAAATTATCCGACGAGCAAAAAAAAAAGGTTTTCGCGTATCATAGAGTGACAATTCCCCTCATGACCACGCTACTGTGTATTAACTTATGTTTTTTTCTATTCCAGCTAATCATGCAGAAGAGGGACATAATCCTGACGGCCGTGTTCAGCACGCTTGCCGCTCTGATCGTTCTGGCGGCCGGCCTGTTTGTATGCTACTGGTGTCAGAGGCGCAAGCGTAAGAGAGGCGACACACTTAACGGCGCTGACTGCGCGGACGGCAGTGAGTCTGCGCATACGTCACTTTTCTCCCACGTCCGTCTTGACTCGAACAAAGGGGCTACGGTGGTGACTGCGCATGCAGGTGGATCGTCTGCGCCGCATGAGCACCACGAAAAGAAGTCCAGGATCAACGGGTTCTTGAATCTCAAGACGCCATTGATTAGCACAAAGACTTTGGGGTGAGTGATTTTTTATATTCGAAAAAAATGTTTGATGCTCATTTACAAGTTTTATAAATCGTATGTTCCTACTAAGGTTGTTGTTCACTGAAAGTCATGGCATCTAGCGGAATTTAGCATGAACTACAGGGTTTTGACATGTCGGTAAAAAAGAACAAATAAATCTGGCAACAATTTACAATATTAGACAAGAATAGAAGATTTATTTTTAACAATATTATAAGTATTACTATTGCTGACAATAGTAATAATTATAATAACAATAGTAACTATTATTATTATAAATAAAAACATTAAATGTTAATAATAATATCTTGCTATTTACAACGCGCGTCAGTTGTTAATACCACGTTTTTACATTTCGAAGAGCGTGCCGAATGCAGTGTTGCCATATCGTATATTTACGTCATGTGTTCGGGAATTTATCAAAGTTAAAAAATAATAATAATATAAATCATTCTAGAATTTTATATATACATTCTTTAATTACCAATCTATAACATATACGTTTTTGGTTAAAATCTGACGTTTAGTTTTAATACACGAATTAAACGAATATCAAATTCAAAGTGGATCCCTATGCTTGCAATGTATAAGAGGCCAACTTTGCACGTTTATAATTAATAAACGAAATGGTAAACTGACCTGAATTTTTTTTTACAAATGCGAACTAGCTTACTTAACACAATATTAAAATTATAACAAATTCTGTAGTGATCGATTTTAGTGAACAACAACCTTAATATAAAACTAAACTAAAGTCTGACTTAATCAATTAGGTAGTAGTAGTTTTTAACGACTCAAAATAAAAGTCCGACTAAATCCCATGCAACTGCCTTTTTACCAGTTTTTACGACTATCGGCTTTTACGACCCAATATAACTGGTCATCTTGATGTCGTGATAACTGATTTTGAATGTACCTATATTTATTTATTTTCAAGTAGTTTTATTTATATTATTCTTACCTAAAATAATAATAATAATAATAAAAACATTTAGAAATGTGTAATTTTATTAAATAGAACGCATTTTTTCACAAAATTTAAATAATACAATTTGAAAGACCAAAAGTAAGAATATTTAAAATACAAAAAAAAATGTATCCATAATTTTTAATTTCTAATATGTTATTTATGTTCGTGCTCGACATTATTTATAATAGGAGGTGTTCCGTGACAGAAAAGGTTACGGACTACTGATTCAACGTTTTAAAATCATAATTATTATTTATAGAATGTATATCTAATAGTCGATAATGTAGAAAACGTTATTTTTAGCAATGATACGAACCTATTCAGTTTCCCATTTTCACGTTTATAGCGCCACGTGTGAGTGTGGTGATTTTCTAAACTGAAAGAAAATTAATAGCGTATCTAGCGAAGTTACGAACTATTTTCACAGGCACTTACAGCGAACTGTGAACATGAAAATGGAAAAAAATTGTAATGCATCTTTAATAGTAGATTTCTTCACAGTCAAAAACGGTGAAGTACCCTACCTACAATCAAAATCTGACATAGAAATCTATTTTATAACAGATATTTGAGATAAAATATATGAATTTATACTGTAAAGAAATCTTTAATGCTATGTGTTCATATTGATGAAATACAGACATAAAAATAGCTACAGTAATTTATACATACATATAAATAAATAGTTTTTAGATAATTTAGACAATTAATAATTGTATTAGTTAAAAATAATAACGTTTATACATTTCTCCATCTTTATTTTTATTGTTTCATTTTAATAATATCGTCACCTCGCAACAAGAGTAGCACAACTCAAAAGTTTTGGGAAATCACGTTTTTAAACATACGAGTATAAGTATAATTGAATGCTACTTTATTTTGATGATTTAGAAAATCGCTAATAAATCCAACTTTTACACGCTTAATAGTACTAACGTTTGAGCAAATTTCACCACCCTACCACCCTTTAAAATCCTTAAAGGCTTTGAATTGTGATAGTGTTTCATAAAAAAATCTGCTCCTTAATGGCCACGCATGGAATTAACAGTTGTGAAACTCTTGCATAAAAATCTATATCATCTTACTATTCTTCTAATGAGTTTAGTACAAATTCGATATTTTTTGAGTAGTGCCACTCTTGTTCCGAGGTGACGATATATTACTGGCGTGTTTCTTGACTCCTGGATACAAGGCGTGTTGTTTGGCCAACATATCGTCATACCTAGCAATAAATATCTTATATAGTTCAAATAGAAAAAATCGTAATCGAATTGGCTGAAATTGATGTAACTTTCTGGTCCAATTTTCCATGGGCACATGGTTTCGATAATGGTAAGTTTTTAGTTACTCAGGGTCAAAGGTTAGGATTCAAATTTTTTTGGAAAAATGAGAGTACAGTCAAATTGGCTGAAACTGAAGTATGATATAGTGCAATTCGTGACTTGCTGATCAACAGTTCATATGAATTAAGGACACAATATCCGAAAATAACCAGATTTACCTACATACATTGACTTTGTGCGTAGTTCTTTGTCATTTATATAACATTTAGTTGAAGAAATTTGACTGTATTACAGACACAAAGCGAGGTCATGTTATCCAAGGAATGTTTTATCACTTGAATCTTGAATTCCAAGAATCTTTGAAATATTTTACATTATATTCTATCAACAAGTAAATATTAAATACATGTTTTAATAATTTAAAATAATGAAATAACAGATATATGTATTTTGCGCAAACAAATGTCTATACAAATATTGTATTAATGTTTAACATTGTCTGTTGTTAAGTTAATAATTTATTGTTTGATTAATATCTTTGAAAAAAAAAAGATTTATTATTTTTAAACGTACCTATCTATGTATAGTAGGGTGACTATTAATTTTCTTATTTTCGAATTTCTTAAAGGTATATGAAAAGAACATTGTATACAAAATTTTAAGGTGATTGGATATTATTAACACGTGCCCCGAGCGATCGAAAACT
This sequence comes from Sialis lutaria, assembly GCA_949319165.1. Classification (NCBI taxonomy): domain Eukaryota; kingdom Metazoa; phylum Arthropoda; class Insecta; order Megaloptera; family Sialidae; genus Sialis; species Sialis lutaria. Next base: position 23,785,701 of record OX439235.1, on the reverse strand, counting down.
AACACGTAAAATGCATTTAATTTTTTTAATTTTTCTATAACAGCTGTATCTTTATGAAATATTAATGGATTTTGATGTTCTAAAATGCATTTTAAAGCTGACACTTTCTAGTTTTTTAACCATTAATTCGATTTTTTTAACGCTTCCAACTACTCCTTGAGAGATTTCAGAAAAGTGAATGAAGCCTAAAATTCAGGATAATACAAAATTGGCGTGCCAAACTTGAACAGTAGGTTGAAGGAATTATTTTGAGCAAAAAACTTTCTTTAAACGTGTTTCCGAAAATTTTTCGTAAGAGAGTTACAGCCTCTCCGAATTTTTGTCCAAAATAAGTTTTTTTTTTAATGAATTTGTGTTTTTATTTAAAACGATGTAACTATATAAACTCCGCTTATATAGTTAGAAAAAGATAACCGATGATGTTTGTCATATATTTTCGCATTTGTTGTAAGCGATTCTCACCTTTATGGTGGCAGATGACTTATAACGCCGATGGTACATATCAAAAAACATAATTTAAGTAGATGGTTAAAATCTTACCCTTTGAATTCTTCCGATGCGTAAAAATTGTTTCATTTAATATTATTAAGATGACGATTTTTACGTCTCAGTTTTTCTTTGTTCATTTTTTCAGTTGAAATCATTTTGTATATTTCGTGCATAGTTGTGGTTTATTTGACCCATTGTTAATATTCCCTGTGTACTTTTACAATGATAGCGAGTGCACCTTTAAAAAGGTCATTTTTGAAATTTTCTTTGTCATTATTGATAAATAAATGATAAAAGTTTCTGTTCAGCTGGTTGAAGAGAAAATAAATTTCGAATAATATTTTTTAGAAGAGTTGAACGTCAATTGGTGAATTTAAATTTCGCGCAGAAATGTAGCAGTCACGGTGGTATTATGGTGAAGATGTGAGAAGGTTGCTAAACTGACTGTTTGACTCGTCGTTAAACTTAGGCGTCGTTAAAATGATAAAATAATGTACAATAAAGTGTATTTTTATGTGAAATAAATCATTATTTTAATAATAACCTCAAACATAAATTGTAAGTTTTATTTTGTTTGTCACGTGATTACAAACGCATCTGGCACATATGTTAGTGATATGTCGTGAGAAAACATGTTACACGTCAAAATACTCAATCGCTATTCGTTTGTTTACTCATGTCTGATGTCACGCATCGCCACGTATCTTTAAATGAGCGTTATGGTGGGAAATGTTTCATTTCAAAAGCGAAAGATTCTTTTTTTAAAACAAAAACAATATTTTTTTTTTAATTTTGTCCTATTGATATTTTCTTACTAAAAAAACAGTTGCGTGGACGTCTGCCGATTTTGAAACACACGCGAATGAAGCCGCAAAAAAATTCTTGTTTTAAATAAAAATTTACGATTGCAGAAACCATTAATAAATTTAAATAATTTAATATACCGGGTGTACCAGATAACTTTTCCAGCATGGGGATCTCAGTATCTATATGAGATACAGGTTTGGTTAAATGAGATGAATTATTTGTAAGAAAGGGGTGAGTATTACAACATCAAAAAATATTCATAATTTTATGTGGTTTAGGCGGTATACCCAAAAAACTGAAAATTCTGAATTTCTTTAAATGGCTATAACTTTTTTGTCAAAGTAGATAGGTACTTTTTGTAGGCGGTTTCTAAAGGCACTTTTTTGTGTAGAATTGATTGGTGTATTTAGATTTTTTATATCACTTTTAGTTTCCGAGTTACGAACCCTAACTTTAGTTTTTCTTATAGGCCACTAAGTTGACTATAGCCTATTTGAACGCGTTTTTCACCGCGTAAACCACATAAAATTATGAATATTTTTTGGTGTAGTTATACCTACTCGCCCCTTTCTTACAAATAATTCATCTCATTTAACCAAACTTGTATCTCTTATAGATACTGAGATCCCCATGCTGGAAAAGTTATCTGGGACACCCGGTACAGTTCATATAATTTTTGTGTATTTTCATTCTACAATAATTGGCGTTTGTATAGTAGAGTACTGTATTATTTAAAAAATAAATTTTATAACATTATCATCTATAGATAATTTTTTATGATGTTCATATAATTGGTGTATTTTCATTCTATAATTGACGTTTGTAGAGGTACTATATATTATTTTGAGAGGCAGAGATCAATTCGATCCATGTGATTGTTATCATCAACACTCAAATGGATTTAGAAACAACCAATTAAATTTGTTTTTTACGTCGATCGGAATTGAAATCTGAACGAGTGTAGAAGATTTATGTTACCAACTTGAAAAAATAAAATAAATGTTTCGAACAAGTGTATATACCGGGTGTAGATCGTTACTACGGTACATTCAAATATGGTTATAGCATATCATGTCTAAATATCAATCTATTCTCTAAAACTAAACTAACGAGAAATTATTAATTCATTATGAATAATCACTAACTGAAATAATTAAAAGTATATCAATGGTTAATAAGTTACTATTCACAACATGAATTAGTGATAAGTCACTTCTAAAACTAAGGGCCCGATCTAGCTTTTCTCCCACTCCGGACAAAAATAATTATTTCCGCTCCTTATACACTCATTAAAATATTACCAATTGGCCAATTATTAATATTTGTTAACTCACAGGGGGTAAAAAGTAAAGGAAATTTTATCTTCTTTTCGAATTCAGGGGTATTTTTGAGTTATTAAACGTTTGTTTATAACCATGTGGTACCGCAGTTTGATAAAAAATAAAATATTTTTTTTTTTTGCAATTTTTAAAGTTGCCCACGGGAATGGCTAATTTTTTGTACAAATTTCTAGATGGTCATTTATAAGGAAATTTTCACAGCTATAAAATGCTTTCTCAAATTAAAACTTTTTTAAAAAACAATCAACTTTTGAGAAAAATTACAAGAAAAAAGTTTATGTTTTTTGTAAAAGAATATTAATATTTTTTCAAATGGTTTGTATCTATCAATATTTTAGGATCAAGTTTATTTTTACAAATGTACTTTTTCATACAAGCTTAAATATCTCAGCACAAAAAAAAGCTACAACTATTTTTTTTAAATGTAATCCAAAAATTACAATGTGAATATTTCAAACTAAAGGGAAAATCAGTAAAAGAAATGTTTCGATTTATTTCTCTGCACTACCTAACAATGGCACTAGTTAACACAAAACCACGTTAAACATTACAATAATTATAATTTAGAACTAATTTTATTTTTAGAACCACTATAAAAGTAACAGTTTAAATATTAACGAAAAGATGGTATTGTTGATTTTAATTTTGTCTTTCTACCAATTTTGCCGCCCCTCAAATTTACCGCTCTAGGCAGTTGCTCTGATTGCGCCCCCTAGATCGGGCTTTGTAATAAGCTAGGGCAGAATCAAAGGTTTTTATTTTATTTATTTTTGATGTCAAAAACTGGAGCAATCTAAAAAAACTGTCATTTTTTAATGAGTATAAATAAATAGAAAATTATCACGCATGACAATAATATCTTAATCATTCATAATTACTGTAGGCTAATTTATGAAAGAATCAAAATTAATGAATTTTTTTCATTGCAAACACACTAAAAATTAATTATGAATAGATTTTTCAAGCTTTGTATAAATAAACCTCTGAATTGTGTTAATAACTGACTTAAAGCTGTTGATTCGTATAATCGAAATAAGAATAAATGCCATGATGGTTCGAATTTGATTCGATTCGAAATCACTATGTTTTTAGTGGAATTTAAAATGACTAATTCAATTAGTGAGATAACTTTTAATTCAGTTTGTTTAAAGTTTTATACGTGAGTACAGTTAAATATACCGGGTGTCCCAGATAACAGAATGAAGATCTCAGTATCTATAAGAGATACAGATTTTGTTAAATGAGATTAATTATTTGTAAAGAAGGGGTGAGTATTACTACACCAAAAAATATATTCATAATTCTATGTGGTTTAGGCGGTATACCCCAAAAACTGAAAATTCGGAATTTCTTTAAATGGCTATAATTTTTTTGTTCAAGTAGATACGTACATACTTTTTGTTTGCGGTTTCTTAAACAAATTGGTACATTTAGAATTTCTATATCACTTTTAGTTTTCGAGTTACAAGCCCTAACTTTAGTTTTTCTTATATGCCATTAAGTTGGCTATAGCATATATGAACGTGTTTTTTACTCTACTTTACAACGATATGTCACTTACCATATACTTATACTTACTATCGAAAAAAGTAAGAACATTTTTTATATAGTTATTACCACTATCGGCAAATAGAAATGGTTTGCCTCGGCTTAGCACAGTGGAGACGGGGGGGGTTCGTTGTTCAGACAGGATAGGAAGGGGGTGTCGTGGTACCAAAAGGGCGCCACGTAATTTTGCTTAAAACTACGAAAATAATAATATAGTTTCAATAATAAAATATGTATATTAAAAATAATCAGAAAAATATATACAAAGTACTGCGTAACAGTAGTGGGCGATAGTCTGCATAAAATAAAAGAAATAGTCACTTATTGTCTACACCACACTATTGGGCTCCAACAAATACAAGCCACTATGACCCCAGCAACCAAATCCTGGACCTCCAGAAAGCGGCTTAGGCGGAACACCACTCCTAAAGCCGTGCTTCGCGACGTCGGCAATCCCGAGCTGACTCGGACTCTTCTTCGGGCCGAAGACAGAGCGCACCCAACGTTGCAAAACGTAGTTCGCCGGTTGATCAGCAAAACTTGATTTTATCACCACCACAATAATATATAAATAAACAAATAAACAAAATGTACCTTATCACTTTGATGACTATTACAGACGATGACTGTTGTACTGCCAAACACTCACTGAATTTACTTCGTTTTTACACGAGCTTATATACTAAGCCTTATGTAATATTGTTCGTTAAAATTTATCATAGTTAAAATGTTTATGGTATTACAATTATATAAGTTACCTAACTACAGAAGTTATGCTTATTCTAATCTGTACTGTAACATAGTTCATTGCTTAAAAATATTCATTTATTATTTTGATTATTGTTATTGTGAATTTTGTTTTCTTAAATGTTTCTAATAAAATACTTAATAAGTATCACTAGTATTTAGTACTTTTTTTGATTTTAAGTATGGCAAGTAAAATATCGTTGTAGAGTAAAAAAAACACGTTCAAATATGCTATAGCCAAGTTAGCGGCCTATAAGAAAAACTTCAGTTAGGACTTGTAATTCAAAAACTAAAAGTTATAAATACACCAATCAATTCTGCACAAAAAAGTGCTTTAAGAAACCACAAACAAAAAGTATCTATCTAAGTATTTTGACAAAAAATTTATAGCCATTTAAAGAAATTTTGAATTTTCAGTTTTTTAAATGTATCGCCTAAACCACATAAAATTATGAATATTTTTTGGTGTAGATATACTCTACCCTTCCTTACAAATAATAATTAATCTCATTTAAGTAAACCTGTATCTCTTATGTGGTATTTATACCGAAAAAACAAAACAGAAACATCGCGTGTCTTTAAAATATTTCGTTTTTAAAAATGTTTACGGTTTCTTGCTTTTTTGTCAAAGAAAAAACGTGTTTCTGTTTTGTTTTCTCGGTGTAAACACCGCATTACACTTACTGAGCTCTTCATGCTGGAAAAGTTGTTTGGGACACTCGATAATTTGGTGATTCAAAATAGTGCCATGAATTTAAAAAATTAAAATTGTAGACTTAATTTTTTCATCTAAAAAGGTTTGAGAGTCACAATATTTGATTAAATTTGTAGAAACATGTTTGGGACCATTGTGTTAACGTATCGACTTTTAAAATCTTCTGTTGGTTACTTTTTGTTAAAAAAAGCACATCCAATATATTTTTATGCGACGTACGTATCTAGTTATCGCTGGAACATTCTACTTGTATGTGTGTCTGTGTGTGACTGTGTAACGTTACACTTTAGTGGTACAGTAAATTATCATGGGAAATCAATGGCTAGGGCAGTGGCTTGATGCTTTATCACTTGATAGGCCTGAATTAGTACCGTTTATACACAAACTGTCAAAATGTTCGTCTTCCGAGGGCCTTTTCTTATCAAGAGAATGTATAAATACCTTCTATAACATTGTTGGTCAAATGTAATGCAATATAAGGTACTGGCACCAGTCTTGGACAATACTCCAGTGTTGAACATTTTTAACTTAAATGTACTGAATTAGAAATATTTGTTGGTATTTGATTACTGTCATTACTGGATATTAATCTATATACATTTAATAGTTTTACACCGTGATTTTATGATAATTAACCCTCCGTCTGTACACTATATTTTTCGAGACACGGTCTGTACACTGGGTCTTTTAGGGAACAGTCGCGTTTTCAAAGTCTTATAGGCTATCAAAAAATCTGAAAAAAATCAGGGTTACTTCTTGTAGTATCTACTACATGGCTCAACAGTTGTCGAAGCCTAAAGTTAAAAACCATTGGTAATAAAAATTTAAGTATAGTCAAAAATGGAGGAAAAACGGGATTTTGTTAAAAAAATTGTAACTTTGCAATAAACAAATATATTAAAAAAAGGTTATATGGTTATGAAGCTTAGACTATGACCTTTCAAAAGAATATAATGTCATTGGCATAGCCTCCAAAAAGTTGAATTATTTCAGCACCTGAAAGTGGGAAATATTTTACGAATTCAGGCATGCCATAAATAACGAAATGGTAATTATTTTGCACAAAATCAGTGTTTTTTGACATAAAAATAATCAAAAAAACCTATAAATACATGAAACATTTATTTCAGCCATGAAAAGATGAAATAAGCCAAGAAAACGGTTTCAATTTACCTTAGAAAACACTAACGCCGTCTGTACACTGACCCATTTAGGGAACGGACGCAACTTGCATCTGCTGGCATTTGCAAGAAAATTGTCAGACTCGAGTGCCCTTTGAGCCTTTAGTTCCTACTCATATCTAGTTTTTTTTAGGCGAGGAAAAACAAACCCGCCCCCCATTCGTAGGAGAGATATTGAAGTTTTGAAATTTCGACTGTTCCTTAAAAGACCCAGTGTACAGACGGAGGGTTAATCATTTTGTTTAAAAACAGGGGATAAATAATTATCGCGGTTGGGCACACTATCTAGAAAATTGTATTTTTTTATGTAAATGCTTTACATTGTTTTAAATTTTATGACTCTTTATTTTATAACGTTTGTGTAGTAGTACTTATTATTTTATAATTATTAGCAAGTGTCCATCACTGGGTGTTTTACTTTGTCTATTACTGGAGAGAAAAACCATACAAAATAAAAGGCTGTAATTTAAAAAAGAAACTATATTTGCGGATTTTGGTAATTAAATTGATTTAATAAAGAGGTGCCAGTACCTTACCGTGTTTTGAATTTCGTTACAAATTATCAAAAATCCAGAATTCTTATTTAAAATTCTTCGCGTTCGATCGAATCTCTATGATATCCATATATTAAAATATTAGAAATTTTGAAATAAAATCGTAAAAATAATATATTCAATACTTTTATCAAATTTTGTGCGAGAGGAGAGGGGATGGAGCAAAATATGTTATATTTAAAAGATGGAAATAAAAAACAAAACAAGCAATTAGTCAAATTAAACTTTATAATTAATTGTTTTTAATAATATTTAGTTAAACCTTAATTTTACAAATGCTTTGTTTACACTTCATTTGTGTGCACTCCACATATGTATGTTTAAAACACAAATATAGTTTGTACACAGGCCATAGTTTGAAGACCGCTGGTGTATAATTTATAAGCGTCTGTCTAACGGGCGTCGTTTTACATCAAATGTGAAGGATTTATGTGTGTAGGGTAAATATGGGCAGCGATTTCACACTAGCCAGAATTACTCACGTATATATAATATTATATGCAATGTATACATTTAAATATACATAATATATATTTACAGTGGAGCTTAGGGAAAGTGAGGTGCCAGAAAAATCATTTTTATTAGTTTTTTATTTAAAAAAAAAACGATGTATTGTTTTGTTATCATTGAAATTTAATTTATTGTTATTTGATGGATTTTTATATGCGTTCAAGGAATATATTCACTCTAGTATAGTATTGGTGTGTCTTCTATACGAGTATAAAAATGGATGTCTTTCAAATTTAATTTGGGTAAAAAATGAATCC